>CM061089.1:9802500-11065000 GCA_030770545.1 Macropodus opercularis
ATTGAGCAAAAGAACTGGAGCAGTTCATTGTCACTTGGGTGTTGCCTGTGAAACTGACTTCCAAAGCATGAATAGCTCGGAATATCTACCCTTGGTTTTAGCCTTGGATTTTACCACAAAATGCTGAATTTACTGTTAGAAAGGTTTGATAAATGTGAAAACGGCGTACGGTTGAGAAGTGAAAGGCTCAGAACAAACATGGTAGGGTAGTCAGGGTAGTCAATGCAGTGTTTTGAAGAGTAACTCAAACTCTTTAAACAAAGGATGCTCCGGACAAACAAGGTGGCCTCACCTTCACGGTCCGTTTCTGTCAGTATGGGATCCTCCAATTAATTTTGCTCGACACCTTTGTCAGCTTACTTTGTCGTTTTTGATCAACAAGCTGACATTTTCATACCACACAGACAAAAATAAATTCTTGTTCCAGCCTTGTGCTTCCAGTAGTTCTGCAGGGGACTGAACTGCATCCCTCTATCCTCGCTTCTTCTAAATCCAAATAACACCACTGTCAACATGTCTGCAGGAATTAAGCGCAGTAAGTAAAGTGTTTTGTCAGACGATGAGCAGTGAATTATTAGAAAACATACAGTAACTATTGAACAAGTCTGATGAGTCACATTATGGCCCACAGCGTTTCTGGCAAATAACATCACTAATTCATATAATCGTCCACGCGAACATCAGTCTTTTTAATATTTGTCAGTTATGGGCTTGTTTATGAGCAGTAAATTACATCTTTATTTGTGGAAGCCTGGCTGGAGCTGAAGGTGAGCCAGCGTAAGCTCAGCTCCACAAGTCCGCGAGACATACCCATGTGTGAAACCATTAGCTTATGCTGGTCTGCATGTGTGACTGTGAGGTCTACTGAGGTATCACAGTCTGGTGTGCAAAATTCAAAACACTAATTGTGTTTAACCACTAGCTACTGGCCAAGATGCAGATTACTGTTCTCAGAATTGGGTATTTAAGGGTAATTATGTGGAAATATTTAATAAGGGCAACAAAGCCAGAAAAAAAAACCCGAAGATGATGATTTGTAAATAATAGATCATTAAGATTAGAGCACAAACACAGCTTTTGTGCTGCAAGCAACACTTTGCGAAGCGCACAAATCTTTCAAGTAATGGGAGAGTGTGTTGGTCCACACTGTCTAAAACTTTGGCATATACTTGTCTCACAGCATCTTGTCTGCTAAACAGCATGTTCCAGTGCTGAACGGAAAACAGGAGAGTTTTTATTGGGACCATAACGTATTTGATGGATGATGTTGCAGTGCCATGAATCTCGTTAGATAGAATGAAGCTCATTAATGGAAGTGAGCTGCAGAAACGGTTGTTGGGGCCTAGTAGATGGTGGGCGGGGGGATATACGGGACTGTCGTAGCGCAGGTGAGAGGTCAGTCCCACGTGTGGGGAGAGGACGCACAAAACAAATCTAAATGTCTCTACTCTGTCTTTAAGGATTCACACACACCTGAACTTAAAAATACTGCTAACAAGAATGGAGAGAAAGTAGCTTCCCACCTCTACAGAAGCTCCACACTTACACAACAAAGACAAAGTGTACAAAGTGTTGCATTTGCAAGTTTTCCATCTACAAATATTTACAAGTGTCAGGATTACACCCTCCAGCGGTATAATACCTACACACGAATCACAGATCTCTCGACTGCGGCGTCAAGCTGCGATTTACCAACACGCGACAGACAAGTCAGGCAAGTTCAAAAAACTTAACGGCAAGTGGCGTTTGTTGGGAGCTGGGATGAGAAGTGAAGCCTCAGTGGGGCAGCTGTCACCTGGTCTTCACTGAGGGTGTGAGCCGACGTCACATGTTCGCATGCGATATGCTGCCACAAAGCCTCTGGTCCCAGGCTTCAGAATCTAATGCTAACCACAAACCGAGTTACTTAGACACAGCATGTGAACAGTGTGAAAGATGCCCACACACACCGTCTGACCTAGTTTGTGCACTTCATTAACGTCGTCTTTCAACTTTCATCCATTAATTGGTAAATTTGTTTAATTAAAATTGAATAGCTCTTCCAGTCTGAGCTCCACGGGGTGAAGGAATGTCACATGTTTGTGTTGCACTTTAAAGCGAAATACTACTACAAAATAAAACCAAGGCTCTTAACCTGCACATATTTTAGACACAGTTATTTTAGACAAGGACGTACTTTCATCATATTTTCTGTTATATCTCATAAATGTAGACTTTACTTACAGTGAACTGAACTGTACAATCAATTTAAAGAAAAAATATACTTTGCTGCTTGTCAAACTTTAAATAGCAGTGTTTTATTTTAAGTGATTTGATGAGAGCAGGCTCTAGCTGCGTACGGTACCATCATGTGCATGTCGTCCATACTGCGTGTCAGGCTTTTCTGCCAATGAAGACAAACGTCTGCACTCAGCTGAATCAGAGAAGTCATCAGCCACACGAGCGCTGCGACAACTCGCTGCCTTAGATCTGGTGTCGCAGCCTGTTAGGAGTAGTGGATGTAGTGACTTGCCGTGAGCGTGGCTTGTCCCGTGCACAGAATTATGTAAAATCACATGGCGTGATGGGAAGTGAGAGGATGATGAATACGGGGCTGAAGTGTGAATCAAACAGGTCAGGAGACATGTTGAAAGTATAGCCTTCCTCTGAAGAACGCGTCCAACGCAGCTGAGCGAGGCTCTGAACTGACGCGTTGTTAAATGAAATGCAGGTAACTAATCTCTGGCTGTCTGTGTTGTCACTGTGTGTATAGTGAAGCTGATGCCCAGCCCTCACCCCCCCCACCCTGTCACATTAATTATCATGTTCTAAGAAGCACAGGTCAGGGTGAAGGAGCAGCAGCAATCTTCCACTCCAGCTTGTTAATCACGTCTGGACCTAAACATAGTTACATCTCATTTCAGAGGCTGAAAAGGTTGCTATCGTCAACTTTCATCCCGTTTGATCTTAGCTTTAACTCCATTTTCAGACTTTCTAGTTGATTTAGTTTAGATGTTGACAGTAACTGCCTCCATACAGTGTTTCATTCATCATTCCGCTCGTTTGGTTTTACTCTAAATGTAAATGAACCTACTCACTGTTTTAATCACACCCTCGATCATGTGCTCACAAAATACATTAATATCAAACATTTAATACTTCAACATCTGATCTCTACCATTTTCCCCAAAAGCTCTTTTGTCTAACTTTCTAACAACATCGGATTTTACTATAACAAATTACTGTGACAAATTTAGAGAACGAAGTCCTGGTTTTCTCGTCTTTTGCTGCAGTGACGCCAGCTCAGACGAGGGCAGCCATCTTAACTTTAGTCCATTACAAGCAGTGAATCAGAGGAGGGTAACGCAGACACCATGAAAGCTGGAACCAAGGTGGCATTTTGACATTCCACCAACTGTAACTGTATTACTCAGCTTGGGTTCAATAATCATAAAAAGGTGGAGTTATTTGCAGCTATGCACATAAACAGAACCACGCTTAGCTGAAATGTCACAGCACTGAGTGGCGTCTGGCTGGTAACCAACAACTAGTTCTAACTTCTGCTGCAAAAGGATAAACAGCATAGTATTGATCAGAAATATACTCTGTTTATAAACAGAGCATTGTGGGTCTGTTGTGTCTAAGCTTGGTTTATTGCTGTTATTAATATTTTATTATGTCTGAGACACAAAGTGGAAATCCTAAATAATTGTGAAAATAAGGACACCCTGCTGTTACAGGGTGCCAAGAAACATATCGATTCACTCATTCCCTGCAACCATGACCAAAATCTGTCACTGTCCAAAACTGGGTCTAACTTATATGAAAGATATTTTCAAATGGGAAATGTACAGATTTTACATTAGTCAGAGCTCCATACATAATAATCAAAAGGAACCAGCGCCATTACTCACTAATTAGCTGCTTGGATGCAAGATGAGAAATAGATGCAGGATAACACAGACTGCAAACTGTGTTGACACGGAACACAGAGCCAAACAATCCGTGGTGTTTCTTGTTGTGGTTGTTAGAATATTCATCAGCATCTTCTCCACGAAAAAATAGCCTCCATGCATGTTACTCATCTCGTGAAACAGTTGGACGTGACTTGTTTTTGCTATAAGGGAATTGTTCAGTGAATATTTTTAATTTTTCTCTCCTTTGTAAACACATTAAGTACAGGCCTATTGTGGACGCGGCGTTGGAATGTGGCTGATAATGTGAAAGTGAAGACTTGCACTGTGTGGGAGAGTATGTTGGTGGGATGACGTGTGGAGTCAGATGGTGCGTTTGCTTGTGAGTTCGCTCGGACTGAGAGATCGGCCTATATTTCTGCCTTCATATATCCCCACAGACCCGAACGCAGACGGGTAACGTTAGCAGCAGTAAGTGATACAGGCATCAGTTGCTTTAGCCCAGTCTTCTGCAGTATGTGTGCGCATGCTTATTTGTGATTTATGTGCATGCATATATATGTGCAGGCATGCGTGTGCCTCCACATCTCTGCGTGTTGTGCCGTCATGCTTGCTTACCTTGGAACCTTTGTACGTTCTGTTCAAAATACATATTCAGCAGCTTTTTTCCTCCTCCTCTTTTCGTTCTTCTCCCCCATTCTTTCCATTTTCGGGTGTTATTAGATAGGACAACTCTTGCCACTGGCAGTTCTCCTCTCAGCACTCTACATCCAAAGGCGTGTGGGTTTTGGAAACGAGTGT
Organism: Macropodus opercularis; assembly: GCA_030770545.1. Taxonomy (NCBI): domain Eukaryota; kingdom Metazoa; phylum Chordata; class Actinopteri; order Anabantiformes; family Osphronemidae; genus Macropodus; species Macropodus opercularis. The sequence continues at coordinate 9,807,195 of CM061089.1, forward strand.
GTGCGTGGTATTGTTGCGAATGTGCAGATACCTTTGTGTCTCTGCGTGCCTGCACAGTCGCTGCTCTGTGCGCAGAGCTGCAAAGTATGAGCTGAAGAAAGAGGGACGCTGTGTTTTCTAACAACCATTATTCTCAATTAGGCTTAGCTCTTAGCTGAAACTAAGGTCAGTATCACTTTTATTTGTCTTCTATCCAAACCTCTTGTCGTTTACTCCATCTGCCATCGTGCATTATGTTCCTCGCCAAAGTGACAGCGAGCCCTCTCTCACTTTGACCTTTCTCTCACACACGATCAAGCTCATTCACCAAGCTCCCACACACGCACAGATAATGACACACGTGGTGTATGAGCCCAAGGGCTCCATGTATTAGAGGTTCATCCATCATCACATTTAATTTTAATATAGCAGGGATAAAAAAAAAAAATGCTTACACAGCTGACTACATTTTTGAGACCTGCATACTAGATTGTAAGCTTGCCTGGAAACATGCAGAAGCACTTAAATGAAAGCACACAGAAAAACACTGAACAAGGTCAATGGTCTCCACCAATTATGGCTCCTCAGATGCTGCTTTCTGTCCAGCGTGTGCAGTAGTCTTTGCAGTGTGTGGCATGATTGCACAAGTAAAGGTTTTGTGGAGCCCTCTGGGGACATGCTGTATACAAAATGCATACATTGTGTGTTTTGATTTTGTTTATCCTTTGTGCTTCTTCCCTCTGTGACTTCATCACCCTTTTTCTACAATGTGTCCGCAGGGCATCTTGGTAGTGGTTAGCAGGATAAACTGCCTCTCAGTCTGTGCTTTGCAGCATAAGATGAAGCAGGACCAGACAGGGTCATCTCATATTTATTTAGCTGAATTTAAATCAGTCTAGGTCAAGACAAATAAAACAATTTAAGCTATGATGTTGCTATAGCACAGAACTATCTTTATTTTATTTTTTTATTCAAGTTATTACTTTATGTTCTTCACTCCTGCTGAGAGGTTCCTTTCTTAAAAAGTAATTAAGGGCATATTGGTCTTTACTTCAGCTGGAGCACTGCTTCGTCTGTAAGGTTAAGAATGTGATCAACAGTATTCAGCTTCTTTGTGTCAATAATGATTTAATAGATTTTCGTACTACATTTTTAAAAATGTTTTACTGAAAAGTAAAAAAAAAATTTGTACCACATTTTTTTATTTTTTTTACTGAAAAGTAAAAGGAGGTTAGTCACTCCAACACTGCTCGCTCTACAGCTCTGGTACCAAACCAAAAGCTTGTCTTATTGGTTGCTATAACCTAGCAGGGGTTTCTTCTTACCAGGGAACACAGCACTAGCACTAGGTTACTGTCACCTTAGACTAGTGTAGATTCAGACTCAACCCTGACAGAGAACATTAAAACCCTCTGTCAGTACAGCATGTTGTGTCCCACTCTGCCAGGATAAAGACTTACACTGTAGAGTTCCCTCAGCCTGTCTGGCTCTTTACACAGTGGCTGTAGAAGCGCTGCTTGCCTCAGCATTGCCACAGCTCAGTACAGCGGCGTGGGCCTCATTTTTCATCCGGGCATTTTGAAAATTTTAAGGCTCAGTTTCGGGGACTTTGAATATTGAGCTCATTGATATCAGGCCACAGTAATACATGTAACAAGCCTATTTATGATCCGAGTTACACAATTTCAAAGACGTGTACTCAGTCAATGCGTGAGCTGCTACTAGCAGCTTTGTTTTATTGTAATACATCATGGAATCGTCAGCTCCTGGAAGGCAGTTGCTACAGTGAATTAGAAAACTCAAAACATTTTCTCCCAATAAACATTACCGGAGCCTGCGTTAAGCTGTTTGAGCTGAGGGAAGTGGAATCAAGATGAGCACAGACTGCAGTGTGAAACACACCCAAACAGATCTATTATAAGCCATATTGATCCGTTCCCAAACATGGACACTTTCAGCACCGCAGTCTGAAAATGTAACTCCACTGTGTAGCTAAGCAAAATGTTTTACCAGGTTGGCTGCTGCTGACAAAACCTCTTTTTTCAGTGCGATATTGAGCTGTATGAGTAAGATAAAACGGTGATTCCCCACTGACGTTCTCTAGGCCTCTGCAGCCGTTTGATAACAAGTTAACCAAGGTCATGGTATTCATCACAGCAAAGGGTGGAAGAGAAGGCAGAGAACAATACGCACGCAATGGTAATGAAGCGATCGACCTATTGCACAACATCTGGACGGGACTTTGGACAAGTGCTAACACGTGTGTGTGGATGGAGAATAAGACTTTGGAGGAAATAATATTTGGTGATTGGAGTCGAGATAAATAATAAATAAATAAATTGATAATATACAATATGGGTTCACAAAGACAGTCTGGCACCTGTTTGTCGTGCAGAAAAGCATTTTGCCTAAGATTTAAATAAACAATGATTCAGCTGCTGTGCAACATGTGTAAATTGCAAACAGCCTCTGTCTCTTTAGAGAAACGTCAGGTACGGACGCTGCTACACTTTAACCGAAACAGAAACAATACATTCCTCACCAGTTCATTCATTCTGTGAATGTTGCAGTGATATGGACAAGAACTTCCAGCACTGTGAGGCTGAAAGAGCCTGAGTTGATCCAAGTTGCACCTCGACAGGGCTCCCACCTGATCCCTGCATATATTGGAGATTAGTGGTGAGCTAACAACCAGTCAGGAGACAGGCTCACGGCAAAGGTCTGTATTCAGTATTGGTACTTTAATATACTATGCTAAATTCATCTTTACTAGTGGCCTTTTTTCCTGCTCCTCCTTCTCTTGGCTGTCAGTCAAGTGTCTAATCTTAAGGTCCTCTAACAGGCTGCACTAGTCATGTGACAGGGTCCAGCATGCAAAGAAAATCAATAATGATAATGTCAGTTAATTTGACCATTGGGCGACCATGGTGATCCAAAGGGCTCTGGGCATGTACCAAGATCACCTACGCCACAGGCCCAGCCCTGCCTGAGTCTCCCTTAAGGCCCATTCATCACAAGATGGTGTACGGTGGTCAATAAGTCCACAGAGGCCTCTTAACGTGCCACAAGATGAGTCGACACAAACCATTTACGGCTGCTTGAAGGTGGTTGTTGGTGTGTGTATCTCAGGTTTGTAAAACCTGGGGAGTTTTTAAAGCACCTGATTTATGTTCCATGTAGTTTAAATATTTATAGAGAATATTGTTATTGTTAAACATTAGATGGAGTTTGACATTTAAATCTTGCAATTGTTTGAGCTTAGGATGGAGTCATGAAGCCAACTTGCAGCTGCATCCTGAGATGCAAAACGGTAAATAAAACAACGAGTCTAAGGCAACGAAGGCATCTCTAAGAGATCTGTTGTCATCACTTTCTTGCTTTGGGTAAATTATTCACTCAAGGCGTTTTTTCATTTCATGAGCTAAAGGATCCTTCTGTTGTTCTCTTGTGTGCAGCTCGAGGGGATCACTGCGTGTCTGAGGGTACTCATTATTGATTTCACATTTGTTTGCCTAGTACATGCCTGCTCAAAAAAAAACACTTTTCCCCTTTCTCTCATTTTCCTTTGAAAGGATTAATTTATCTCATTTAAGTGCTCAGGGCACTTGAAACCCTCCGTTTAAAAGGAGATACTTGATGTGCCAGCACAGTAAGCTTCTAGATGAAGGTGAGCGGCAGAACACGGAGAAGTCACATGATGGTGGCCTGTCACAGTGTCTCTCCCTCGCTTCCTTCCTCCCTCCCTCCCTCTGTCTCTCACCATCCCTCCATGTCTTAAAGTTGCTGAGTAGGTGTTCTATAATGAGAGGCCGGTGACGTTGAGAGGTGGAGAAAGAGAAAAGTAAGCAGCGTGGGCTGTGAGGGGTTATGGGGGGTGGAGGCATGGATGGAGGGGGTAGGAACGGAGAAAGGACCGGAAAGAGGAGGAGCACAGTCAAGAGATCAGGATGTGCAGAGAAAATTCTCGGGCAAGGTCTTTCCTAATGAACAAATTATCATGCAAAGGTCTCGCTCTGCGCCTCATCCTCCGCCCAACCCTCACTCCTTTCCTTCCACCATATCCTTCTTTGTCACTTGTTTTTTCCTCTCTTTTCTTTCCCACCTCCCTCTCTCTCTTTCTCTCTCTCTCTATCTTCTCTCTCTGCTTCACTGGATTGACCTTGGCTCCAACCTCGCTCAAATCCCTCACTCGTTGCGTCCCTCCCCATTTCTATAACCTTGTTTATTTTCTGCCGCATTCCTGTTTTCTTTATCTGTGTTGCTTCTCCTCCTTTCCTCTGTTTGCCCCCCTCAACGCTTTCCGAGTTGCTCCAGGCCTTAGGCGGTAGTCTGCTGCTCTAAAACCTCTCTATCAGCACATCCCTGCAATAGTCAGGTCTGACAGTCACTTTCGCTGCAGCATTGCTTGACTTACCACACACACACTCGTGCATTTTTGTGTATGGTGCAACATAGCGTAGCCAGAACTGTCAGCACGTGTGCACGGCTGTGTGCGAGTTGGATTTTCTACATCACTAATAACAACATTAGATGCTCATGCATGAATGCTTAATTTAAATGTGAATGTATGCACAACTGCTGTGTGTGTGTGTGTGCGCGTTTGTGTGCGTGCGCTCACACCCCCAATTTCTTTACCTCTCTGTCCCGCTATTCAATTCTGTATTAGCCCACCAGCAATGTAAAGGTCACACGCTGCAGCAGCGTTTGACTCTGCAGTCTGTTAAATAATCGCGCTGCTATTTACTGTTCTCGGCCTCAGCCTGACGTGTGCGCGTGGCCTGGGGGGCTACATCATCTCCACAGCATTGTTCCAGCGACAGCTCTGCATCGTGTCAGTGCGCGCTGGGCAGGCATATTGTCTGCTACATGTTTTAAACTTGTCGGGGGTCGGGGACATCTGAGAAAAGGAAAAAGGTGAGGGACAGAAAACAGTAGGTACAAAAGTGGGAGGTGATACAATGAGTAAACACGTTTTACGACACCATACGGACGGACGATCGGCTGCTCGCTTCACTGAGTGTGAATGCAGTCAAAGTAATACTGACACTGATTTACTTTGTTATGTATTGACGGTGTCTGTTATTTATAGTTCTCCTCGTGGCCCTCACGACAACCTTCAGCCATAAGAACGGATGACAGCTGCGTCCTCTATTTCTGGAGCATCTGACAATTTAAGTTGTATGTTGACTTGGAGCTGAGTTTGATTTTATGGATATTTATAATCTGAGTGGAAATAATAATGAAAATACAAAATCACTGTGGAAAAGACTGAGTGCAGGTCATGGGCTGCCTCAGTAGCACAAACAGGGAAGAGTTCGGTAGTGATATACAGATTGATTTCAACGTGTACATACTGTATAATCATCAAAAACACATCTTGATGGAGAAACAGACTTTGATACATCGCCAGTTCAGTAACATTCCTCATGTACAGTTATCCATCAGAGGAGTGGAGGGAGTTAAAAGTAATGACATACATAAATGCCAAATTCACTTATTACAATAAAGATGATTGCTGCTACCTTTGAGGCTTTTTAGATATTGTGACCTATTCGCTGTTCATAAAAGTAACAAGCCGTTTTCACAGTAGAGGCGCCTTAGGCTGTATTTCATCGTTCTCTGTCTCTGTTGTCTTTTCCTTTGAGGTTTTCTGAACATTGTATCAGTGTCTGTATTGGTTTTGGCCATGCCAGCCTTGGTTTTAATTGGCATTAGATCCTAAAAACAATAAGTCATCCACCTGTTGCATTGTGTGTTATCGTGCATTATCATAACATAACTGGCCAAACCATTAAAGACATTCATGTTTTTAAATTCGAGCAATATGAACGCCAGCAAGCGAGTGGTTAATGTAATTATTGTGACAGGGCTGCGCGCAGCATGTTTTTGCTGTCTTTTGTGGATGCTTCCATGATGCTTTTTTTTGTCTAAACGCTCTGAGTGACTCTTTCATAGCTACTGCAGATGTTCCAAGGCTTCATTTAATGAGCCTTCCACAGAATTTAGGAAAATAATTGAGCTGCAATTAATCACGCTGCGTGAGCCTAACTCAGATTCTGTGCGCAAGGTCTTGGAGATACGGGCCTGTTGTCTCATTTGTAATGACATCAGTGCTCTCAATTTGTCCTTCTCTGGGTCGCGTTAAAATAATAATCATCGTAATGCAGCACATTCCTGTGATAAAACTGAAATGTTTTTCCTGGATAAATGTATCTGACGACGTGTCAGGTTGGTAAAGCTGCCAAATAGAACGGATGTGTCTGTGTTTTAGCATATGCAGCTTTCAGCATTCACTCCCTTCTCTCCCACAGGTTGCAGTTCTAATGCTGTGATTAGTCTGTCAAACTGAAACTCACTCTGCAATCCTTTTCCTCACATTTGTAGGGGTTTGGGACATTAAATCTGTCCATTCCTTTATGGCAGTGAAACAAAGGTCAACTGATCAGTCAGTTACAGCAATATATCGTATTACCTTTGTGTATTCTAAGTATCATTATTGCAGGCTTTTGAGTAGGCAGCTTTAAGTAACACAATAAAAGGGATTCCCCTCGTCACAACGATGATCAGTGCCAAACGTGGAGGACTACACCGTAAATACTGTACAGAGGGTGCTAAACTGTCCCAATGCAGCCCCTGTCATTTGTCAGTCAAAAGTTATTTCATCTTTGTTTGAATAGAGCTCCTTTGTTCCCCCCTCCCACCTCTGCTTCCGTATGTCTCAGCAGCAGCCCCAGTTCAACATGTGTCGACTCTATGTTATCTTAAGTGCCTTTTCTCCCTGGGGCTTACGGAACGGAAGACAGAGCGAGACAGAGCCCTTTTCCCTCTAGCCAGAAAAAAAGGAATAAATCAAGGTAAGTGAAGTGCGTGTGCGAGCGGGAGAGATCATCTGTGTCAGTCGTGTTTATATGTGTCAGTCTATCTGCATGCATGTGTGAGTGTGCTTTAGTGTGTCCGTGCCTTATGCTCCCCAGGCCAGATGACTCTGGGTAATTGCTCCTTATATGGTGACCTGTCAGATCACATCACTGTGACTAAGGCAGGAGGGCAGGGGAGCGATTTATTTCCCCCACCTATCGCCTCTCTCCCCTTTAATGATCATTATGAATGATTTATGCTCTACTGGCATGTGTGAGTGTGCGTCTGCATGTTACAATGAGGAGACAAAATGCGTGTGTGTGTGCACTCATGCTTGGGATTGTGCATGAGCTCGCCTCTCGCTGCCCTTAGTTACAGTAACTCTGCGTTTTTGAAAAGACGCTGTTCTGTTAAATATTGTTTGGCAGTGGAGCATTTGGTATGTGGGTCCCTGTGAGTGTTACTGTGAAGCCTTTGGGACTTGATGGCACTGTACAAGACAGAAGGATTATTGTGTTTGTTAACAACAGAGACAGGATGATCAAGAGACAGACTGAGCTGGTGAGAGGCATGGCAAGAGAGGAGCAAAGAAAAAAATGTGCGTGTACTGTATGTTTCGCTGTTCTTAGTTGGAAATGCGTGTGTTTAGGGACTTCATGTTTATTTGCGTGTGTCATTTTGTGTTTTCATCTGCGTCCAGTCTATATCTCTGTGCATCGCATCTTTTGATCGAGCCTCATTCGTGGCTCAGCAGTCATAGTAATTGGTCTCTGATGAGACTGACCCACTGGGTACTGACTGAGTGGAACAGGCTCTGGATGGCTTCCTTAAATATTTCAGTCCAGCCAAACGTGAGGTCTCCTTGCTCTCGCCTCGGGCTCGGCCAACAACACCACTTAGCTGGCTGCCCTCTGCTCTGCCAGGAAGCAAGGAAAGCAAAGAGAGCTTGATAGACTTCAAGAGTGCATCTGATGAAGGTAACTGTTTCAGTTCGCATTCGCAGCCCTTCTTAGTCATCTGAATGTGGAAGTGCTCTGCCCAGCTGGGAGTGACTCCACCAAATGGCTCAGCATTGTGCAGAGTTAAAGCTGGATGTGACTGTTTATCAAGAGTGAATACATGAGCATACACTTTTGTGAAAGTGTGAAGGCGAGTGTGAAAGTGCGAACATCATAATGACAAGCTGTCCTTAAAGAGCCCATATTATGCTAAACTGACTTCTTGGGCATTTTAGTACTGTTACTACATAGTAGTCAATGGTTATGAGGTGTGTGCGTGTGTGGCCACACGTATGTTCAGTTTAAACATTATTATTTTAGAGTTTCTTAGATTCAGTAAACTTGAGAGAAATGTCCTTCTCATAACAAGGATTAACAAAGATCCTTTTCCTTTGACTGGACCCATTGTGGTAGTTTTGTTCTGTTTTGCAAAATTGTCAATGTCATTATCTCAAACTAACAAGGAGACCCAAGGAAGGCCAGGGCCAGGAAATAACCGTAAAAAAGTACTTAATAAATACGACTGACAACTACTCACAAAGAAAGATTCAAGCTGAAAACTACCTCTCAAATCTCAAAGCTAACTGTAGGTTTATTATCAGGACTAGGTAAATCCTAACAAGGTGAGTACACTAATAATCAAGAGAAAACAAGGATACAGCCAACACAACAAACACTATCAAACAAATACCCATTTACCAGATCTCTGTGTTACAAGTACAAAGGATGAGCAGCAACAAAAAAACCAAAAGCTGAACTCGGTGATCGGGCAAATAGAAACAAGAAGAAATTAAATTAAAGGAAACCAAGGTAACAGAACAAAAGGCTTTCAACAAAGTTGAGCGTGCTAACAAAGAATTTACTAACTACTGAACAGGTAACATCGAACACTACCAGGCTAGGTAAAACAAAAGGATACACAATAAATTTAATCTTGTACTTAATTCAAGGAAAGGAAATGTCAAGGAAAATAGAGAACAAAACTCACAAATAAAGACAAACTCACACTCACCAAGGGCTGGATGAAACAACGATTGTAGCAAACTAACCAAGAGCTGGACGAAACAACCACGGTAGCAAACTAACCAAGAGCTGGACGAAACAACCACGGTAGCAAACTAACCAAGGGCTGGACGAAACAACCACAGTAGCAAACTAACCAAGGACTGGACGAAACAACCACGGTAGCAAACTAACCAAGGACTGGACGAAACAACGACAGTAGCAAACTAACCAAGAGCTGGATGAAACAACGACAGTAGCAAACTAACCAAGAGCTGGATGAAACAACGACAGTAGCAAACTAACCAAGGACTGGACGAAACAACGACAGTAGCAAACTAACCAAGAGCTGGACGAAACAACGACAGTAGCAAACTAACCAAGAGCTGGATGAAACAACGACAGTAGCAAACTAACCAAGAGCTGGATGAAACAACGACAGTAGCAAACTAACCAAGGAATGGATGAAACAACGACAGTAGCAAACTAACCAAGAGCTGGATGAAACAACGACAGTAGCAAACTAACCAAGGACTGGACGAAACAACGACAGTAGCAAACTAACCAAGGACTGGACGAAACAACGACAGTAGCAAACTAACCAAGAGCTGGATGAAACAACGACAGTAGCAAACTAACCAAGGACTGGACGAAACAACGACAGTAGCAAACTAACCAAGAGCTGGATGAAACAACGACAGTAGCAAACTAACCAAGAGCTGGATGAAACAACGATTGTAGCAAACTAACCAAGAGCTGGATAAACAACCACGGTAGCAAACTAACCAAGGACTGGACGAAACAACGACAGTAGCAAACTAACCAAGAGCTGGATGAAACAACGACAGTAGCAAACTAACCAAGGACTGGACGAAACAACGACAGTAGCAAACTAACCAAGAGCTGGGTGAAACAACGACAGTAGCAAACTAACCAAGGACTAGACGAAACAACGACAGTAGCAAACTAACCAAGAGCTGGATGAAACAACGACAGTAGCAAACTAACCAAGAGCTGGATGAAACAACGATTGTAGCAAACTAACCAAGAGCTGGACGAAACAACCACGGTAGCAAACTAACCAAGGACTGGACGAAACAACGACAGTAGCAAACTAACCAAGAGCTGAATGAAACAACGACAGTAGCAAACTAACCAAGAGCTGGATGAAACAACGACAGTAGCAAACTAACCAAGGACTGGACGAAACAACGACAGTAGCAAACTAACCAAGAGCTGGATGAAACAACGATTGTAGCAAACTAACCAAGAGCTGGATGAAACAATGATTGTAGCAAACTAACCAAGGACTGGACGAAACAACCACAGTAGCAAACTAATGTAAACGTGTAAACAGAATCCGAGGTGAAATTGATTGTCCATGATTACGGGAGGGAAACAGAGGAGAAAGCAGAAGGTGGGTGTTGACAAAGGGGGCGTGATCACGATAAGCAAGGGGGCAAACCAGACAATACATCCAAACAAAGACATTGTAACACCCAAAGCCTTCTGTATTCAGGGAAAGCTGGACATCTGAAAGGGGTCTATATCATAGAGAGGATGTGCTTCCTCTATGGACACCAAAACAAAATGTTGTGAGGAGGGAGATGTGTGGGTTCAGTCACTTAGACTGATGTAACTGTGATTTCTTATGGATCACGATAAAACACATTGAGGAGACCCTTCATACTTACACATGTGGAAGGAGCTGTAATATGGTCACTACTGGTTAAACTACTGTCTAACAGCTGGCAGGTTGGGTTGCATCTCCCCATCTTAAAGACCTCCAATGCTTCAGTCAGCCACCATTGTCTTGCTTCAATGCCTTACCAGTGATACCTCATTCCCTTTCTTCTGTCTTTCTATCTGCCTGGCTGTCTGTCACTCTGCCTCCTTCTCTCTCTCTCCGTCTGCCCACTTCTGCTCAAACTTTTCTCTGTCCCCATCTTCCTTTTCTCTCTTAGTCTCCATCTCCATCCGTGCGCCTTCCACGAATCTGAGGCAGAATGAGAAAGATAACTCCCCGGTTCTCTGCGGAGAGACAGCGAGTAAAAATAGAGAAGGTTACCTTTCATGTTCAATTTTAAAGGAATGTTTGAGATTTCCCCGAGATGATTAAATAGGAACGCTCCTGACAAGGTCACACAGGCTTACACATACTACATACAGTACTCAGGCACCCGCACATGGAGGCACACATGCAGGAAGCTCGGTCGAAACACCTTTGGGATGTCCTGCCATTTCTGAAGTGTAACACTGCAAAGCTAAAACTAGAGAAAAAAGAGGGGAAACACTTTGCCTGGATGAAAACCACAGCGTCACCGGGAGAGTGGGCATGTGTTTATTCTGCTTCTGTTACCTGAGAGGCTAAACGGCGAAGGCAGCACAACTGACTGACTTCTGTCTTTATTACTCTGGCGTTTATCATCGCTTGTTTTCACTGTAACAACGAGAATCAAATAATTGATGCCCCGGCCTGTGTTTACACGCATTTTGCGTGCTGTAGTCATATGTCCTTAACGTTTATTTATATGTTCACGCGTGTATGTTTACAGCCTTATTAAGGTTTAGCTTTTGGCTTTAAGCAGCATTGTATCCCCGGAGACCAATTATTTGACAGTGTTAGGGAAACGCAGTGGTGTCAGAGGAGGGAGATTGCAGGGTTCTGACAACACTCCAGCATGTTTCCTCAGGCAGGCTGAGTGTGTTTGTGTGCGTGTGTGTCCTGCAAATGCATGCACATGTGCACGTGTGTTTTATTTATCGTCAGAATCCCCATTTGCTTACACGTTAGTAACAAACAGGGCCTTCCAGGGTGTTGCTCTGATCATCTTTCTTGCCCGCAAAGTTTGAACAGCGCGGCACGAGGAGCCCCGAGCGCTCGTTACGCGTGTGCGTTAAAGTGCGTGGGTGTTGGTGTCACATAGTGCAAATTGCTGTCAGTCACAGTGTTAAGGTATTCTAGATGTGTCCCAGCCACTTGGTAACTATAGCAGAGACTGACAGAGGTGCTGTGGGACAAAGTGGAGTTGGCGTTTTGAATGAGTTATCCTGAATTCAGTCTGCGTGCGTCTCCAGAGGCCTGGATGAATGGCCTGATTCTCTCTCCACCTCCCTTTTCTTCTGTGACTTTCCAGCCTTCTATCCTCCTCTCCTACCGCTCCCTATCTTTCCCTTTCAAACTTTCTCACTCCCCTTATCCTTATATTGTGTCTGCTTTTTCTTTTCCTCCATTCAGCCTCTTATCCTGACTGTCCCTTTCTCCTGACTTCCCTCCCCTCCATCCCTCCTTCTTTCACTTCTTCGTTTCTCTCTGCCCTCACGTACAGGTCTCTTCATTTTCTCAGTTCCCTCTCAACTATTTGAAAGTTTTTTTCCTGACAACGAGCCTCACTCAGAGAGCTCCAACTCTGTTACCATAGTGAAAGGAGGTCTACTTGTGCTCTCCGCTAAACCAGCTTTTACCCATGGCAGAGTTTTTCTTTACACCAGGGCCCCTATTTTTTCCTTGACTGCTTATACTATGTTGTCGTTGTCGTTTCAAGTGAAATGTACTGTGCGCACATAATGTATTGTTACTGGTAGCATTGCACTGAGGAAAGATATTCTCTCATTGGCAAATGGCAGCAGCGGTTACTGTGACTTCCCACTTGCATTTATTGCTGATATACATGTTCAACAATGTTAGTTTGCAATAAATACATTTTAAAATCTACGTGTGATTTTCTCCTTGTCGCAGACCTTGTGATGAAATTGTGATGACAGGGAGCCCATCTACTGGTAAACTGAGTGGTTGTTAGTTGTAAGTCATACCTTGTGTATTCTCTGGTGTCCGTATGACTCTATTTTTGTTGGTTGTTATTGATGGTTGTTGTTTGTTCTTTCTAAGTAATAAAGCTGTTTGGGAGGTCTGTATACGTGACCCTGTGATGGACTGGTGACCTGCCCAGTGTGCATCCAGTTGCCCAAGTTACAGATAATTACAGATAACATTAAATATTTGTCGTGTTTCAACTTGCCTTTGTTTTATATCCTTTTGTTACATCCGCTTTTCCTGTTTGTTCAGTCTCCCTTAATTTGCTCCTAAGCATCCAAGGTTGCTGAGAAGGCTAAGAATGACGGGATGAAGTGCGGCGCATGTTGAAGTATGGGGAAGAGGTAGTAATTTTTCTGTTGCTTAGTTACAAGGATGCTCAATCTAAAAAGAAATAGTTTTTAAATTGTGAGGGAACGTACATTTATAAAAGTAATAAGGCTAGATTTGATCATCTGGAATGATTGCTTTTCTGCTCAGGTTGTTTAGTGTTGGCTGTGGATGGTGAAGATTAGAAGGTGTAATATGTGACATCCCTCCAAACCAATGAGAGCAACTGAGACTTTTTATTAGTGATAAACATGTTCAACTATTCAACACTCGCTCTGTGGAACAGTCTCCAATCCAGCGGGCAGATCAAGGCAGTAAGTGTCAGGGAACAATGGAAAACTCAAATGAACTACAAATAGACTATGGTGACTAAATGGGAGTCTATGGTGACTATGGTGACTAAATGGGAGTCTATGGTGACTATGGTGACTAAATGGGAGTCTATGGTGACTATGGTGACTAAATGGGAGTCGTGCATGATGGGAAGCATATGCAGTTATCTTGAGTGGTGCGGAAAGAGGCAGATGACAGTGGTGTAGTCCTGGTGGTAGCAGTGAGCAGAGGGCGTGAGAGCTGCAGTGACAGGCTGTGAGGTGGATGGTACAGTATGGTAGCAGAGAAAGGTTAAGCAGAGGAAGTGCAGGCTGATCAGGTGAGGCCAGAACACAGTGACAGGTGAAATAACAACATAAAGATCTGTGTCTCTCACTCTCTGTCTTTTCACTCTGTTCCTCCAACGTTTCCTCGTTTCCTCTTCCCTCCAATCTATCTTCAATCTTTAAGTCTCTTCCCATCTCTGTTGCTACTCATGCACACTGTTCTCTTCATGCAGACACATGCTGCTGCTGTATATACTGCACCTACATAAGCATGAACATCTGACACACGTTTGTTTTTTAACATCTCTGGACAGTATATACAGGAAAGGACGTTATAGACCAGTCAAACGGGTTTGTGTGTGCTCTATAATTAGAACATCAATGTAAAGCACTGCTGAGTCAGCAGCTTAGACACACACACACACACACACACACACACACACGGGCCGAGGTAAAGTAGAGAGGCAGGCACAGAAGAAGGGAGGGAGCACGATTAGCTTACCAGCATGTGACTTCTTTGTCTTCCATCACTATTTCTTCCTCCGCTGCTAGAAAGTAGAGACGTACTCATCATATGAGACGGCTCCTGTATGGTGTGGCCTCTGGCTGTCGTTTTATTGCTATGGGAAGCAAAGAGAGCTTGTGTATCTACAACATTTGTGTCATTATGTGTCAGTGAAATCACTAGACGTGCACACGAGGTGGTGATGTTAGCGTAACCTCTCTGCACAGTCTGAACCATTCTGACACCGTCACCAACGCCCTGAAATAGTTCTGGAAGCCAGAACCAGGACCCACAACAGGCCTGATGCATTCATGACTCAGAAAAGAGCTGATCCATGTCATGTCCAGATTTTATGTCAAAATAACTGATCTGGGCAGGACAGTGGTTTAATAGGCAGCACTGCCACCTCTCAGCTACGAGGACCAGTGTTCAAACCTTCAGGTCGGCCAGGTTCTCTTCTGTGTGGGTTTTGTCCAGGGACTCTGGCTTGCAGTCACGTGAACTGGAGACTCTGGTTGTATGTCTCTATATCTTAGCCTTGTTGCCCAATGACAGCTGCGATTGGCTCCAGCACAAACACGGGCGCGTTTCCAGCTTAATGCCACCTATAATGCTACAATGTCCCTTCCTCTCATCTCCTTTTGCCCTTATTAGAGAAATAACTTTACAATTAAGACATTACAACAAGGGTTTATTCAAAAACAATGACAGTGTCCTTAAGCCGACAGACATTTGGGTAAGGATGATGGGGATTAATTAAAAGTACCAGTCTAAGCAGTACAATAATTCACTGTTGAGGACAAAGGTTTTTATAGAAAAATATATTCAGTAGGAACTACCCACCGCATATAGCAAATCATTATCATTCCTGTTTTACTAATAGCGTTATACTCAGCAGTAAAACATAATTATCTTGCTCAACCTCCTGTAATTATCCAAAACCTCAACCCCGCTTTATTATTATGACAGTTAGGCATTGTCCTCAGCCACTGAGCTACTTAAAATGAGGAATGTTCTCTAGTGTGAACTATTGTTTGACTTTTATCAAGTGAAAAATGGACAGTGGTCAACAACAATGCTCTGAATCCAAATGGCATGACACCAGACACCTGCTCCAAGGCTCCGCCCCTGAGTCTCAGGCAAAGATTAAAAAAAACAACACTTTATTATACACTTTTCTAGAAAGAAAGACACGTATCACCAGCAGCTGTGCGTCACATGCTTCATAGAAGGATGCAACACCGCCTCTACATCGTCTTCGGTATAATGCAGTATGTTACAGCGTGTTCGGTGGCCTTTTTTGAACAAATGAAACGTACGCCTACTTTCATAATTAATCAATCAATCAAACTCTGAAAAGGCCTGGCTACATTTCCATATGTGCTAACTCAGTCAGTCTGAAAGGCAACTTTACCCAGAAATATTGAAAGACTCAGGTAAATGTTTAAGTTTCAATCTTCATGTGATGTGCGGTTATTTTTTTCTCACTTTTGACTGAGATGAGCCGAGAAGCACCGTCTCAGCATTTTAGCCTGGAACTCTGTCTGGCAGAGGCACGAGCTCGGGGAGCGAACATGATATATAATTTATGTCTACTTATGGGCAGGCAGTCTGTCAGCATGTGTTGTGTGTTTGTGCATATGTTTCTGTAAGTGTATGTGGGCGTGTGTGTTCAGTATTTTCAGACGTCAGGTTGAAAATTGACATTTGTAAATCATTAGTCACATCATGTCTCCGGAAACAAAATCTTTAGCTTCTTTGCTCTGACATTAGTTCCCCAATTTGCAGCCTGTTGCCAGAGGTGGTCATGGCAACGTTGTTACCATGGCTTTTGTAGATATCATAGAGACAGAGGAAGACAGACCTGAAAGTGGAAATTGTTGTCATGTGTCATATTACTTTGGAACAACAGGTAGTGGACGTGAAATCTTGTGAATCTTGTGTTGTTGTTCACTGTCTTTCTTACGCCACGATAAAAAGCACAAACCTGTAAAACACTTGCAAAACATGAGGATTACAGGAACAGTGGACAGGTGCAAACGTGTAGGCTTATAATTCTCCCAAGACAAAAGAGTAAAAGTCTCTGCAAGTAGCGACAGAGCGGTCGTGACACCATCCTGGCATTTAGGCAAAGAGACTCCGACACAGTGAGAGAAGGAGATGATATCCAGCTAGACAAGTGCACGTTTCGATTTGTTTGTTCGTCCACAGCGTGTGCAGGGGTGTGCGAATGGGCGGGTACGCTTCCTATAGCTGCTGTACAGAGCCAGGAGCGGCAGTACCGTAAATACAGTAGATGTTAAATGTGGAAACTCAACGTGTATTGATTCTCAGAGTATGTCAGCACGTCCAGAGAGCCACTGAGAGCTGCTGCCCTCCACACAGCTGGGAATCACACACCCACGCAGTTTTAAGGTCCTCCGTGCAAATCTAGTTATTTTATTCATTTCAGAAACACAATAAATGCAGATGCAGTTAACAACTAGTTTTAGTTTAGTGTTAGCTCAGATTCACTTTTTTCCCTCTTCCTTGTTATCCACTGTTCAGTCTCCCCGTTCTCTGTCTCCACCCAAGCCAGTGCCCCCACCCCCCCACCCCCAACACACACACACACACACACACACACACACACACACACACACACGAGTGTGTGCTTTCTCACCAGCCACTATCAAACCCAAACTCTCCATCTCACACACACATAAGCACATAGACACAGTGCTATAGGGCTATTCATCTGTCTGGAGCAGTGGCTTATGAAAGGTCAGTGTTTGAGTTATGACAGAATCTCCTGGCCACAGCAATCTAAGCATGGGTGGCAGAGCAGTGATTCTCTATGCATGTGTGTGTCTGTGTGTGTGAGAGAGAGGGGTAGACCCGTAATTAGTGCCTGATCCTGTCACAGAACAGAAAAGGTGGGAAAAGAAGTAAATGAGCACCAAACAGGAGAAGCAGGTCTACACAAACAGTTCACCTCAGCGTGCGTCATAGAACTGCTTAAAGTGAAGACAAACAGTGGAGAGCTGGAGAATCGAATATGAGAGACAGACGTAGCTTATGACGGAAGAAGCAGAGGCAGGGATGGAAGAGGGGAGACAGAGAGGGGTCAGCCGAGTGATAAAATGCCTGACGAGTGCCAGGAGAGTGGATGGATTGGCACGCGAGACAGGGGGCTGGGGCTAAATGAGAGTTTGTGAATTATCTAGTGCATGTCGATGCTTGTATGTCAATCTGTGTGAGTGTTTATGCAAATCCATGCATGTAAGAGTATGTGTGTGTGTGTGTGTGTATGTGTCTTGGCAGAAGTGGAGGGGCAGATGCTGCCTGCGCTCCAGGCCTACTGCTTTACGGCCTTCTGCGGAAATGTTGCTGTGCCAACCTTAGCTCTCATCCGCAGCCAATCATCTACCCGGGCCCGCGGTAGAGCAGAGTTAATGCATACGCGCAAACACACATGCATACATACATCAGCAGGATGCCCACGCTGACGGAAATTCCATAATGAGAGACAAGGGTAATAAATGGAAAGCGTGTGTGTTAGTGGTGAGTCTGTTCATTAAGGTGCAGCGAACGTAGAGAACAGTGTGTGTCTTTAATCAACAGGACGCTTTAGGAATACACACACACACGCCAGCGCTACAGGCTCCGACTAAAGAGACATTTAAGGATGTTTTATGACAGGTAATATAAATCCGTTCCAACCTCTGAACTTTTCTGAGCTGTAGCAGCGTTTTAGTCAGAGAACTTTGCATATGAAATGTACTGGCCCTCCATCTTTCTAACCACGCTCCCAGGCTTTTCTAAAAAAGAAAACAGCCCCCTCGCATCCTACATATCACTCCCGTTCAAAATGAGGCTGTCACTTTGCTGCCGCCTCACCCTCCTTACAGAACTCCATCAAGAACTGGACAGGCTGCACTGTCACCCAACAAGCCATAACAGAAGATTGACATCAAGTCAAAGACTATCTCACTGTAGGTATCACAACCCCCCTATTTATACTCTCATGCAGTATATCAATCTTCAGAGTTCAACTTACTAAGAGCTTTCAAAAAGACAAAATAACGCGATACAGAAACATCATTCTTGCATTAAATAAGCATGAATAACCATGAAATGTGTTTCAATCAAAACCACACTTCTGGCTTGTGTTTCATCACATTTGATTTTTGCTGTTTTTTCAGCCAGAATTCAGGTGAATATAAAAGAAATCAAGGGTGTAATTTAACAAAGAATGGCTGAAAGGGGAGAACAGCCAGAGTGAAGCAAGAGACTGAAAGTAAAGCAGGAGGAAAAAAGGTGGAATAGTTCAGAGAATGGGATGCGAGGAGGCATCAAGGGAGAGGCAGGATGATGTCGCAGAGGAAACAACAGGGAAGCGGTGAGGAAGATAAAGAGAGAGCAACAGAGGGATACAGACACAAAAACTCAAAAGAAAGGAAGAAAGAGAGTCAAACAGAAGGAGAGGTTGAAGGTTGAGAGGTAGACAGACAGATCACAACCAAGCTGAGACTAGCCGACAGCTGTGAGAGCAGAATTTGATACTGCGGCACAGACACACAAACAAAGATGCGCACACACAGATATGCAGACACAGACATGCGAGTGTGTGTACGGGCATGCACACGCTTAACTGCAGGCTTGTTGGGGGGGGGCGGCATACACAAGCCCACACTATCCAAAAAGAGCCACGTTACACATGAAATATTAATGGTTCAAAGCAATCAGCAAAAATGGAGATGGGGTGGGGGGAGAGAGATGGAGACAGAGGTGGGGGAGTAAAAAAGGATACGAATGAAAGCAATATGTCTTTATTACCAATGCTGGCATGCGATCACCACAAGCCGTGCATTAAAAATCATCACTCTGACCACGATCAACCCAAACATACAACTTAAATTCTTCTTCAGTGGTACATATTCCATGGTGCAACAAAGCAATTTCATCCAGAGAGCTAAGACGCGCTGGTGCAGAGCCACTCTGGCAACGGTAACTCAAACACATATGTGCGTACGGTTATCTGCACTTCATGCCGTGTTAGAAACACAAAGCTCCCTTCAGCTTCTCATGCACCGACGGCTTGTGTGAGTCTCAGTAAACCATTAACGAAGAAGTCTGACAGGCGAGGAAGGGAGCGTGCCTGAGAAACAGCTGAAAACAAAAACTGGGTGGGAACACATTGTCTCTCCTCTCTAAGCGCCAATGTTTTCACAGAATGTTGTGAAGCGCTGGACGTGTGAGTCGCTCCGTGCGCATCTGACTGTTAATTCATGATGATGAAGCACAAACAGTCAGGTGTGTTTGTTCTCTTAAGCACCTTCCTGCCCCTTAAAAGCTTCAGGTAATAACACCATTCATCACCAGCTCGTGTGGACATGAATGCACGTGGTGTGTGTGTGTGTGTGTTGTGTGCACGTTAGACAAAAAGGTCAAAAACAGGAGGAGTTTGCAGAGACACAGGAGGTATCACTTCACTGCAGGAACTTAATCAGAAAGAGAAAAAAATGCCAGCTCATGCAGCCACATACACACACTGAGCTACACTCACACAGACATCAACGCCCAGGACATGAACATCAGCCGAGTACATGCATTAGTGCACAGCAGTAGCTCCTTGCTAATGAAGAGGGGAAACATTGTGGAACGGCGTGTCTAGGCAGGTGCGAGGAGAAATAAACAAATAATGAGCTCACCGCTGCCGAGATTACAGCACTTAATCTGCTCCTTCAACCGCCGACTTCTCCCTCTTTATCAGGCGAGATCATCTCTTTCTAGTTCATGACTTGCCACCTTTTTCATTAATTTCACACACTGTAAAGCTGATGTTTGCTGCTGCGTCATTAACTGCAGGGTCGCATTATCCAGATCTTTTCATCATTACCTTCTGTGATGAACTTCACTACAATTAATGTACAGGTGCAAGAAGGTGGTGCTCACACTATCTGCTATTCCAGGTTAGGTCTAAAGGTCACCCTGCAGAAATCCTGCATGTTGGGAAACGACATGCGGGCAAGATGTTGAACAATGCAAATCAAGTACCGGCATCTGCAGCAGGGAAAAGCTTCTATGACGAACAAAGACAAACAGTAAAAGGTTTGTTCAGGTCCTGCCTTTTATTTGCAGATGGTCTGTAACTTCTTGACAGCTGCTGTAGCAGTAATATTCCGGTGGGGTAAGCCTCTGCTGTCTGTGCCAGCATGCTTGTTATTCTGATGATGGAAGGAAAGGAGGGAAGGAGGAAAAGCTTCCTGATCTTCATTAAGAATGACTCAGCTGCTTTTTCAGCCTGTCAGCATTTCTAAAGCTGATGACGTTCCAGGGTCGCTGCTGGGAGAGCTATTCAACACAGGAATGGAGAGTTAAAGACTGTGCTGCCGCGGCTTGAACTAAACCGAGTGAGAGAGTGTGTGTGTGTGTAAATGTAGATGGATGGATAGTAAAGAATTAATTCAAGACTTTCTCCCTGTATAAACAGTAATGTTTAATTTAAAGAAAATATTTCGAAAGCTGAAAGTCCATCGCACACAGTGTACTTTGATATATTTTTTATTTCTTAAACAGACTTGGGTGCATTTTCTCCAGCTGTGTTTTCCACCAATTTCTCTCTGTTCTTACCAGAAATACAGGAGCTTGTTTGCTGTAAACTGGTGGTCAGACACTTTTTTGCATCATTAAACACAACAGATCTTTTGTGCGTGGGGGATGAGATATGGGTGGAAATCAATTGAAGATGTGGGTGACTATAAAAAAATAACAGTAAAAAAAACAACCTTTGAGTTCGTTGTTTTTTTTTTGTATTTTAGATACATATTGGAATGTGGTTAATTTGTTATTAACTGTTTGCTTAGGTTGTTCGAGCAGTGGTAACAACTTTAAACTCTGCAGAAGTGCAAGTGTATCGGAAAGCCTTGCATAGACTGAATTCTCACAGTAATGCTGACAGTTTTGTTCAGCATTACAGATGCCTTTTTTTGCCTTCCACTGCAGCAAAGCCGGCTGAATTGCAAAGTAAATGGGCCACTATGGGGGATCAAGGGGGATTTTGTTTATTTATTTATTTATTGAAAGAGACATTAGAGCTGTAATATACAGTATGTAAGCTTGGGTGTAGAGAATGAAAGAGATATGTGAAA
Source organism: Macropodus opercularis (assembly GCA_030770545.1). NCBI lineage: Eukaryota > Metazoa > Chordata > Actinopteri > Anabantiformes > Osphronemidae > Macropodus > Macropodus opercularis. The sequence goes on from CM061089.1 coordinate 9,828,413, forward strand.
CCTTTCTCAGCGTCCTGTCAGAGAAAGGATGGAAAAAAGAAAGGCAGACATCTTTATAGACAGCATAAGAGAGGGTTAGGAGGGAAGCCTTGCAGAGGGATTCTCAAAGATGAAGGATCACTAGGAAATAAAACAGTAACAGCCTCTGTGTGTGTGTGTGTGTGTGTGTGTGTGTGTGTGTGTGTGTGTGTGTGTGTGTGTGCGCGCACGTTGTGCAGCCTATACCCACTGCTCTGTCAAGACCTATCCACTCTTATGCCTTTCTTCCAGACCTGACAAGTAGGAAGTAAAGAGAAGAAACGGAAGAGAGAATGTGTGTGTGTGTTAGTTTGCACGCATGTGGGTGTGTGTGCTTTTTTTACTTGCATGTCTGACATGAGAAGGAGACAGAAAGATCTCTGAAAAGGAAGCTAGAATAGCATATATGCAATGATGTATGTTGTGGATCGACATTTGGAAGGAGTTGGGGGGTGGAGTTTAGAGTCACTTCTGAGGCTCAGCCCCAACACGACGGCCTCTTTTCCAGGGCAACATCAGAATCCCTGCACACATACATCCAGTGTGTTCATAAAGTATATTGCAATTAAATACTGTCTGTGGTTGATGGGATTTCTGGCATGCTTCTCAAAACACACAAAATGAAAGACCCCTAATGTGGATAAAAGTGTTAATTTGAAAATGTATGAAGAGGGATTTCACATTCAGAACTGCACTGAGAATGGGCTCCAATGAAAACGCGTCCTTTTACAGGGTTTTATCTTTAATGGAGCCTGTGTAGGCTGGACGGGCCTGTATCACTGGGTCTAAAAGATCATTTAGCCAAGGAATTAAGACATAAAAAGCCAGAGATTATGCCACAGTAGACACTGGGGTTAAGCAAATTTATTTTGCTGTTTGGAAATAAATGAATTTATGTTATTGCGGGTGTTTAGACTTAACAACACATGCTTTCATTCCAACTCTTGAAGAAGTTGCCAATAATCATTTCAAACAATCCTGTACTAATATAACACACGGTTGTTTAAATGATCTGAAATCACTGTCGTGATACGTGTTTACAACAAGCAACACAGCCTCTCTGTTCAACCTGGAATCCTGGATTTCCGCCTCTACTCGGTTCATCTGCCAACAGCAGACAGATGAGCTTTGCAGCCACATGCAGCAAAAAGCAATTCAAGTTTTCATTGTAGCAACTTTCAGCTCACTGCTTTGATTTTAAAGCCGACCACTTTATTGTTTTGCTTCACTCTTTCTCCACTAGCATTGTTTTCAGATGCAGCAGGCAGCTGAATAAAATGCCCCTGGTCTGTATTTTTGAGGTGTAACTAAAAATGCAAAAACATTCTATATCAGTCATCAGCATTTTAATAAGTGTTATTTCAGAGTGTAATTGGCCAAAAAACGGCCGGCTTCAGTAATACAGAAATACTTCAGTTAGAGGTTAATCCTTTCAGTAATCTCATTAGCCTTTCCATTGCCACTAGGAGTTGGATGGTGCAGACACGAGTAAGACGAACCTAAACTAGGATCATCTGATCATACTCGTATATTACTATGTGGAAAGGCATCATGTTGATATTGTATTTTGCAAAAATTGACAGCAACACCCAACATTAGTGAGTTATCTTAACAGCCTCGCAGGCAAAGGTGACAGAGGTGACAACCTGCGCAGATACACTAGGATAAGCTAGAGGCACTACATGTCCCTCCTGACCTGGACATCCTCTGTGGGGATCGGTGCCGTGTGTGCAGTCCCTCCAGTGTAGAAACCAAACCCCAAAGGGAAAATCCTCATAAACATTTACAGTGGTCACAGCCGCTGCGGATTCGTTCCGCGGCAGAGTGTGTAGTGCTTCTGATTTTCCCACTGGAGAACAAGAACATACACAAAACACAGCAACTAAATGTCCTCTAAAAAAAAAGGTAAAGTAACCGCTGGGATGCTGCTGCACATATCCTCGGGCGCAAAGACGGCGTGTGCAGATAAGAGCACAAATCAGACAGAAGACTTTGGGGTTGCACTTTAGTTTTATTGTTGCTGCGTAACAAAACGCTTTTGATCCCGTGTTAATGAGCAGCCTAAGTACAGGAAATGACAGCTGTCACTCACTGGCTTCCATGTTACTAAGACTCAGAGACACATGCACCACAGCAGGATCCCCATGTTTTAATGTTCTGAAACTATTTCTTCCCACTGGTGCACACAGTGAAGCGTGGAGCCAGGCAGCTGTTTAAATAACATAAATCTCCCACTATTTATGTGTTCTGTACTTATTATCAGCATCTGACTCCGTCTCAGTATGAGGCATCCAGCTTCTCTGTAAACATCCTTCTTGTGCCTGCTACAATGGGCAAGAAAATGAAACCAGTGAATTGATAAAAACATACAATGCTGATTCCTTGCTGTTCGTCACAGGCTGGTGAGGACCGTTTGCTGCTCAGAGACAAAGGCAGGTTGTAGCCGCTGTGTTTTACCTTCAGTTCTATGTTGGTTTATCACAACAGATCTTTTGATAGCAGTGTTTTGTTTCCCGTTTTGAATGATGCTAGAAACGTTTCTGCATTGTGAAAGTTTGTTTTTGTGGCCTGACACTTTTGCGTGACATGGCAGACAGTGCTCGCAGTCAGCGACGTCCTGACACCGTGCAGTGATGTCCATCGCGGAATGATGCCTGTTTTGAATGCAGAGCCTTCTGAGCCCCCACAGCTCACAGGTATCCAGTGCATCTAGGTCATCATAAACTTGAAAAAGTGACTAGATCAGTCAGTACATATACAATCTGTGGAAAATTCCCACAGGTATATTAAATGTGAAACTTTATACAATATACACCAGCATGTGCAGGATATACACACACTGGGTAATTAGCTTCACATCATATAAAAATATCAAACAAAATAAATAAAAACCAAACTAATGAAATGCAGGTTGCAGAGGTTGGTCACATTATCTATTGTAGCAGGTCATCGGCAGCATTTTCTGCTCTTGAATACGTCAAATCTCTGTTGGGTGGGTTCAAGCTTCTGACTGCTGTGTCTCTTTGATGCTGCAGTTTGTCTGTGTTGCCATATGCTGTCACGACTTTAGAGCTATTTCCCCTGGACACATTGAATATTTGAACAGTTTTTGACTGATACTCCTGCAGTTAGAACACAAATGGTTTGGCCTCTGTTACTGTAAGTGTTTTATGTTGCTTTGAAAAGACACCAGACCGCTGATTAGCAGGCCTCATCTGGCCGACAAAAGCCACTAATTGGTATTGCACCTATTATGGCTGACATTTGTAGTCGTGTTTGCAGCTGTGATTAAATTATTCTTGGGTTGATTATAATGAAGTGTGTACATTACTCCCACAGCCCATGTTTAGACCATGTGTCCAGAGATTAGAACTAAGACTGTAACACAACATATACAATCAAATATGTTAAACTGCGTATGCACCACATAAGCGGCTATGGTGTAGGAAGGATTCCAAATGTGCTTCAACCCAACCATCAGTTCCTTGGTATGTACAAAACCTACTCTGATTATTTAAACGTCTGGTGAGGAAGTAGTGGTTTCAGCGAGAGAGATCCTTCTATCTAAATTCATTCTTCATAAATCTTATATAAATCTTTATTTCACTTCTTGCATACTGTTGTTTTGTTTTCCTTTTCAGCTCCATCGCTGCCCGACCTCCTAGATGCCAAACAGCAGCCACCTCCCAACCTTTTGCTAAACATCTGTTGCCCTGTGCGGCGCCACAGCGGTTAGACAGACATGCTAAGGATAGATGCTGTAGTTCTGAGTCCACTGAGACCAGCAGTTCCTGTTTTGTGTTGGATTTTTGTCTCGTTGCGTTGAAGGAATTTGAAGGTCTCCACAGATTTCACATTTAATGTTAGCTGAGGTTTTGATCTCTCACCGAGTCTGCTTTGAGTGTGTTTTGCTCCACTCTCCTACTCTGCTGGAGGTGTTCAACATATTGTTGGTATGCACATCCCATAATATCCCAGATGAGACGAAACGCTGTTGCATAAGCAACAAACCTAAATGCTAGACATTTTCTTGGAGATAGAGTTATTCGTGTCGAGGGAGCCGAGCAGAGGAAAGAGCATAGACATTGTGCAGAACGTTCCCATTGCTGAGTATTGAGGGTATTGGCCTCATTTGCTCTCACCCACCTATCAGAGAGCGGCTGATCCCCTGACAGGTGGAGGCAGGCCTGGTGAGATGGTGAGTTTAAAGCGAAGCAGTTCATGGATCAAAGCGGTGAATGCTGAGCTGAAGTCCACCCCCAGAATGGATCCTTCCACATATCCCTGGGCTTGTATCTGGGTGAACTGCAGACGGTCCAGTAGGTGGTCTGTGATATGATTCAGGTGAGTCGGCACCAGACCATCAAAGGTTTTTATGAACAGTGGGCTCACAGTGACAGGCGTGTGTGTCATTAAGGCCTTTATGTTCTCCGTGGACAGATCTACTGTGGCTGAAAGCGACTAATTAGAGGTTCGATCATTATAGTCAGTGCTCCCACAGTCAAATGTGCCACAAGTTAATGTGTCACATGTATCAGGCTGAACTGATGGTAAACACTACAATTAGTTTTGTGTCATTAGGCAGTCTGTCTAATTTCAGACCAGGAATTAATCACGTAACCCAGTGTTGGTTTTGTTAGAATAAATGTCAACTTAGGCCAAAGCATTTGAAGTCAAAAGCATAACTTTATTTGCAAAATCTCTGGATTCATTTTTGCAAGATTTTATGGGTGGACTGTTACATATCCGCTGCAGTGCATTGCAAGTGTGTTCTCTCTAAAGAGCATGCGAAACGAGCACAAAGTGTCTTAAGGATATCCGGCAACTTGATCCCTCACCCAGCGCTATCACACACAGAACTGTGCAGACTGGGTTCGTTTTGTCCACAGTCACTCCTGTAGATCGTGCAGCGAAGCCGTGATCCTCTTCTGTGGTGGTCAAAATGATAGATTAGGACTTTGGGCTCTAATGGATGTCAGCCCAGGCGATGTTTCTCCAAAGAACATCCACGTACGCACACACACAGTTCAGTTTTTATTCCATATGCAAATTAAAACTGCAGCTCATTTGCTGATGAAAGAGGATTCATGCTCAATTATATCTTAATGGCTCGGATAAAACAGTGCGCAGGCACCAGCTTTTTATTAGATGGGTTTTTTTTCATTGGGTCAAATATGACTTAAATTTTCTAAATCAGATAAATTAAAAGTGAAGTGACCGGGCGCGTGCACACACATGGCAATACACATAATTAGCTACAGTTCTACAAAACTTAATTTCTTCCACCTGAAACACGTCCGCACGTATCAGCGTGACGTGATTCAGAGATTGATTGTGAGGGAAACAAAAGCTCGCGTGGGTCGAACAACAGAGGGCGTGGGAGCCTGGAGCAAACTGTACTGGCCCGTAAACGCGCAACCCAAACCCGAGTTTGTCCTGAAGAGAGAGAACGGAAGCAGAAGAAACAGAGCTGAGTGGAGAGATGTGACCGTTTGTCCGCCCTTTGTTTACTCCGTGCCAGCCGTGAACACCCCCTCCCGGTCAATAACATTATGTTGGGGGAATTCCCAGCTTTCCAGCAGCACACAGTCTGCCCCAGCACGGTCTGCCTGGCTGGGAAATTAGAGATGCAGAGTGGGTTTAGCGGAGCGGCAGCGTGGAGCAGACCGATGCTGCATTGCGCTCCTCGCCGAGCAGGTCGGTCCTCTGAGAGAACATCCATACCAACAGTGTGCGTGTGTGTGAGGCAGATGATGCAGGACCACTGGCAACAACACGAAGCACGACTGAGTGTTATTCAACAAACACACCGTGTTGAATTATAGGCATAATAATATGTCTTTTATTATACGTGTATTTATTTGTCCCTTGCAGTCTTGGTTGCACCAGTGGCAGGTAAGGAGTCTGTACTTGTAGCCTACGTGTGTAGCATCCCACTAAATTACTGGCCTATGCAGCAAAGCATGAATATCAGCCTATAATCATTTCCTATTCATTCGCAATGTGACAATGTCTGTCTCTTGCAGAAAAGGATGAATGAAAGCCTTGTGCGCTTGCCCCGGCAAAAATCGCTGCACTGGCAGAAATAACGATGGAGCACGGGATGACTTGTACTAAAGCCGGATCACTCTCTTTTCTTTCCGTCTGCCTTTGTCCGTTTCTATGAATATGTGAATAAAGATATTTTCCCTCCAGGAGCTGTCAGCAGCCGGGACACCGAGCCATTTAATCTATCCGTACGACAGGAGGGGGTGAGGTCTGTCCCCAGTAACCGTTATACACACACGGCGACCCAACACCGCCGCTGCTGCCTCTCCCGTTACAGCTCAGCGATCGAGTTACGCGGCCGGGGAAAATGTTGCAGTAGTGAAGGGAGAGAGAGAGAGAGAGAGACTGCAGCATCGCTGGAGACCGGCAGCAGCAGTCCCGAGCAGTGCAGGTGAGCAGGAGAAAGAGCCAGAGGAGGGGGAGGCGCATGTGGAGTAGAGAGAGAGAGGAGAGAGAGAATGCGGGACTCTTGGAAAAAGACGCATCTACTCTCGGTCCATCACGGAGACGTCCACGCCGAACACAGCGAGCGCAGGATTACGCTTAAGTGATGCTGATGTCGGGATCTTTGCCGTAGTCCATCAACAGAGGCTCCTATTGTTCATCTTTTTATTTGAGAACATTTGTGAGAAACTCGCTGGGAACGCACTCCAGCTTCCTCATAACTTGCGTAAAGGAATCCGACGGCTTGGCACGTTGCTCCACTGCGGGGGGGGGAAGAGAGGAGAACGCAGCTGGGTCGGAAGGTAAGAAGACATCTCGCAGCAGCATCCTAAAGACTTAAACTTAGACACATTTGTGTTCCTCTTTGGGGATGTGAGTGAATTTTCCTCCTCGGCCGGGGAGCGGAGCCGCGCGTGTCTTTTCCTTTTGTGTAGTAGCCTAGTGCTGCATTGCAGTTTCTAACTGTGAAAACGCCGAGAAAAGCCGCTGTCCCAAATGTGACTGGAATAAAAAGAACTTATTAATGGCATTATGAGCTGATAAGCGTCCTCCTGACGGGATAGCTCTCCCGCTTGCGCAAAGAAAGGACTGGTGAAGAGTAAAGTGGATTAATCAGAGGCTGATAAATTAGTTTTTTTACTTCTTCGCAGCAGGATGGATTGTTTGAAACCTTCGTGGCACGGACAGCGCAGTACTGCAGCAGGATTATTACAGAAGTTGAAAAAACACTAGTGAGTATAGGAGGAGAACTGAAGAAAGGAGCCTGCGCCGCTGAAGTGAACTACAGCGAGAGTGAAGCTTTTCCCCCGGACCTCAGGCGCAAGTCCGCGGAGAGCGATAGGGAGACGAACGAGTAAATCAAAACGCCCACGCTGTGAGGTGCACCAGGCCACAGAGCAGCCATAAAGAAGAGACGAGCCGCAACCCGGAGGCAAACCGAGCGGGAAGGAGACGGTGGACGGAGGAGCCATGCAGAGGCTTGGCGCAGTGCACTCCTCCGCGGCGAAGGCTCTCAGCCTCGTGGTCTTAGTGCTGCAGCTGCTGACTCAGCTGCCAGGTGCCGACTCAGCTCTCCGGTACCGGGTAGCGGAGGAGGGTCCACCTGACGTCAAGATTGGCAACGTGGCCGCCGACCTGGGCCTAACGGCAGGTACAGGCAGCGGGGACGTGACGTTCGCCCTGGAGAGTGGCTCAGAGTACTTCAAGATCGACAATGTGACAGGTGAGCTGACAACAGGCCCGCGGCGCATCGACAGGGAGAAGCTCCCCCAGTGCCAGATGATATTTGATGAAAACGAGTGTTTCTTGGACTTTGAAGTGTCAGTGATCGGGCCCCTGCAGAGCTGGGTAGACCTGTTCGAAGGCCGTGTGGTCATAACAGACATCAATGATAACACACCCTCCTTCCCCTCACCTGTACTCCAGCTCTCAGTTGAGGAAAACCGACCAATAGGAACTCTTTACCTGCTGCCCACGGCAACTGACAGGGATTTCGGCCGAAATGGCATCGACCGCTATGAGTTGATTCAGGATGGGTCAAGTTTAGCGAGACGCACAGCAGGAGGAAACCCCATCACTGGTAGAGCAGATGGACTTGGGGACCGAAGGAGTAGAAGTGGAGATAATGGAGGACCCCGGAGCACTGTCTTTGAACTCCAAGTGGCTGACATTCCAGACGGCGAGAAGCAACCACAGCTCATTGTGAAAGGCACGTTGGATCGCGAGCAAAAAGACTCGTATGAGCTCATCCTCAAGGTTAGAGATGGAGGGACCCCCCCACGTTCCTCCCAGGCTCTGCTCCGTGTGTCCATAACTGACGTGAATGACAACAGCCCGCAGTTTGAGAGGTCCGTGTATGAGGCAGAAATGGCAGAAAACGCTCCTCCAGGCACACCTGTCCTCCAGGTGAGAGCTTCAGACCGTGACATTGGCGTCAACGGGCAGGTGGAGTACGTGTTTGGAGTCGCCACTGAATCAGTTCGGCGACTCCTGAGGCTGGACGAGGCCACGGGATGGCTCAGCGTTCTTCACAGGATTGACAGAGAAGATGTGGCTCAACTCAGGTTCACAGTAATGGCCAGGGACAGGGGTCAACCCCCTCGCACTGACAGAACCACTGTCATCTTATCCGTCCGAGATGAAAACGACAACGTCCCAGTGGTAGAGATAAGAAAGATCGGACGCATCCCCGTGCGAGATGGTGCAGCGTTGGTACCAGAGAACGTTCTTGTGGACACCCCAGTGGCTCTGGTACAAGTGTCAGACCGTGATCAGGGGGAGAATGGAGCTGTGACTTGCACGGTCGTAGGAGATGTCCCATTCACTCTGAAGCCAGCTGGAGAGACGGTCCTCCCACCCCTACCTGCAGATGAAGCCTTTGATAGGTAAGGCAGAGTCAAGGTAACCGTTTACAGTGATTATATCAAGAATGAACTGCTTAGCAAGAAGTAAACCCTCAGGGTCTCTGAATCAAGGTCTCTATCACTGATAACAATTTACTTGGGCACACACTTTATTGTAATGAACTAGAATCCAATTATCCAATGCTGTAATTTGGGTAGGGTAGAATGATTACATTTCTTGAGGGACAGCAAAAATGCTCATGCAAAGGTAAACATAAAGTAATGACGCGTCCCAAATAATAGCTCAGACTGATGTTCGGCTTTACCTGGGGGAATGGGCGGGTAACCAGAATGTACATTAAAAGTAAATATTCTCTGGAAATGTGCCATTAAGCAGCTCACACAAACTTAATTAATGAATATGAAGTTAGTTATTGGACATGCAAACAGCCGCACTTAACACCATTCTGCACAGACGTAGTTATAAATGGGTATTGGCTCAGGTTTGTAGATATTTTTGTATTCGTATTGTGCCGTGTTTCTTATATGTTTCCTAACCTTGACCAGCACAAGCAGCACACAGTTGCTATACGTCTCACCCACGCCACTGCCCCAGGAGGCTTCTCTATTCATTGAGGATTCAGAGAAGAGTGGCTCGAGTGTTGCTGCATGCAAATTCCATTTAGGCTCGGTTCAAGTGCTGCTGCTCATTCACTAAGGCTACCGAGCAGTTCGAGTTTCATACAATCAGTAAAGTTTGGTTTAAAATATTAATTAAAGCCAAAGGTTTTAAAAATTGTGCTACAAATACAAAATGCTTTTATGTCAGCTGTAAAATATTTGCTGAAGCTATTGAATAGAGGTGCTGCAGAAAACACTGAAGGCCATGTTGGGATATTACTGCTTTTATTCATGACACTATCTAAAGGTTACTTGTTATATTAATTGTGTATAACCAATTTTTGGCCATAGAAATTATTCACTACAGTCCTGCATGCAAATTCCATTTAGGAAATCTAGTGTTGGAGTTAATGTGATTACTTGATAACAATCCAAGAGTGGGTGGGTATTTTAACACGCACTTTGTTGTTGCTCATACCAGATTTTCACACGAGGGTTAGTTTGTTGCATAATGTATATGTTGACTGTTGGTTGGACAACATGGGACACAAAACTCTGTAAAGCGAAACAGGAAAGTTACATAGAAACAAAACCCAATTCATTGTGATCCAACACCCTCATTACTCATGAGGCCGCCTGGAGGGAGCACCTTTGATATTTTGTTAGAGTTTTCTTAAAAAAAAAAAAATAAACTGCCAATGTCAAGTCCCAACTAACTTTTTGCAACTTATTTTTGTATTGTTTTGATAGGAACAAGAAAAAATACTTCTTACATACTTCAGCCCTTCTGGACTATGAGGCCACCAAAGAGTACAGTGTTACCATTGTGGCAGTAGATTCTGGAAGCCCCAGTCTGTCCAGTAACAGCTCACTGATGGTGCGAGTGGTAGATATTAATGACCATGCCCCGACCTTTGCCCAGAGCGTTGTAGAGGTCCACTTTGCTGAGAACAACTCACCTGGTGAAAGGGTCGTCACTGTCGTGGCCACAGATGCAGATAGCGGTAAGAATGCAGAGATTGCCTACTCCCTGGACGCTGCTGCTAATGGGCCATTTTACATAGATGCAGATAATGGAGATATCCGCGCCACCGGTGTTCTGGACCGTGAGCTGCGAGAAAGGTACGAACTCCGGGTCATTGCCAAGGACAAGGGCACGCCAGCTCTGCAAGGCTCTGCAACTGTTGTTGTTCAGGTGACTGACCGCAACGACAACGCTCCAAAATTTGTTCAGGAAATCTTTACATTCTACGTCAAAGAGAACCTGCTCGCCAATAGTCCAGTCGGCATGGTCACTGTGACTGACGCTGACGAAGGCGAGAACGCCGAACTCAGTCTATTTGTAGATATGGATGTAGCTGATGAGAAGAAGGCGGAAGGAGAAGATGGAGCGAAAGAGCGAGGTGACGAGGTGTTTTCTATTGAGAACAACACAGGGACTATTTTCTCCTCCGCATCGTTTGACCGCGAAAGACTTTCCACCTACACCTTCCGTGTACGAGCTGTGGATGGAGGGGAGCCTCGGAAAACCGCCACTGCCACCGTCTCGCTGTTTGTGACAGACGAAAACGACAACGCCCCCTCCATCACCTCTCCGGCCAATGAGTCCTACACCCTCCTTCCACCCGCCAGTAGCGCCCGCACCATCGTCAGGACTGTAACAGCCATAGACTCAGACACAGGCCCAAATGCAGACCTTCGCTACGCCCTAGTAGGGGGAAATCCTTTCAGACTGTTTGAGATTGGCCACACCAATGGGGTGATCACGCTGGCAGAACCCCTGGAGCGGCGCCACAGAGGCCTGCATCGCCTAGTGGTCCGGGTCAATGACAGCGGTGTCCCTTCGCTCTGTGCCACTGCCCTGGTTCACGTCTTCATCAATGACAGCTTAACCAATGCCACCCTAGTGGACGCACAGGTAATGTTTACATGCAATGTAGAAATATGTTTTTCCGACTGGTTTATACAGTCGCAGCTAACCTGAATGAAAAACAAATCCTTCAGTGTCCTGCTCTGGTGTGTATGTATTGTTCTACAGAGCTGATGGTGATAACCAGCAATGACACTGATGATACTGTCCTTTGATCTATTCAAGCAATGGATACAGCGATAGCACATTACAATAGAGGAGAGTGGTAATGACAGCTGATTGTAGCTATTTGAACTAAACGGGTACGATTATTTTCACGATAGAATGAGATAAATGCACAATTTCTGAACTCTGCATGGTGTTGAAATTTCCTGCCTATTTTTGAGGAAATAATTGTTTCTATATTTGTCCCAGATAAAGAACCCCAGTTCTCCTTTGAAGGCTATTGGCACTGCCTGCTGCTTGGTAGTACTGGAGTGTTTTCTTTGTCCAGTATGCATTCTTACAATGGCTATGTGGTTAAAATAACTGTTATTACCGAAGTGGTCCTTCTTTTATGGTACATTGAACTGAGAGCTGAGAGCATTAGGTCCCTGTGTGTGTGTCTGTGTGTGTGAGAAAGAGATGTGCCTGTCCCAGTTTTAGCCTTGTATTACATAGCAGGTTAAAGTACTGTAGTTTGAATAGACGTTGTATTGTTACAGTGTCTCTTCACTAAAGGCCTAAATATTGATTAGGTTTTTGACTTTGCATTGTGTTGTGCAGCACGTTCTTAGCTGAATGGAAGTGGTCAGACAGGATCAAGTAACTAAGAACAACTACAAAGGCTAAAAGGAATATGAAAATTGTGTGTCTGCCGTCGTTAAATCGATGAGGTCTTCTGGAAAGGAGTACTTCACAGCAAGAATAAGGCTGGCTTAAAGGATCCATGCAGCAGAGGTGCAGAGGTAATTGACTAGACTCAAAGACATTACTTAGGTACCAGAAATAACTACAAGAGCACGAGTTCAAATTTAGCTTATATTATGCTGGTGGAAATCTTTTTCTTTGCCCTTGTATTAATCAAATGAACTCCTCATTGCACTTTAAAAAGTTCAATTAAGCTATAAATGCTGGCAGGTAATAATTACTAAAACTTCGTCTCTGGTTTGGACGAATAATTCGTATCGACTAATATTAAGTTGGCTCAAGTGGGCTTGTGGTTACAGTGTTTGTGCAAAGATTAAAACTGCTGCTTTTAAACCCCTCCTGGAGCTTAGTTTAGAACATATTCTCATATTTTCTCAGAGGAAAATAATCTTCAGCTGTCAGGTCATGAATGTAACACGACACAAACCATGTTACTGTAAAATAGCTTTGAGACGTTTAAATAGGAAAGAAAAAAGTCTCGAAAAGGTTTTAAAGGACAGATTATATTAGTAGCACAAAGGAACACAACATTCCTGACAGGCACAGTGCCTCCATAGGTCCTTAAGTGTCAAACCATTCAATATTAAATGTCTTATTGCAGCCTGTCTACCATCTGTGAAATAGTAGCCTAAGATTTTAATATCTCAGGACAATCTTACATTGCAGCTAATGTTCCTCCACTGTAATAACTGTGTATCATGGTTATGCTTTATAATAAATAGAAGCACTTTTAGTGATGTACATTGTTGAAACATTCCCAAGTTAACTTTGGAAATTTTTCTTTTTCATTTACCGGTACACTACAGTAATATTATTCAGTGTTACTGTCGCATTGCAACAAAAACAACAGTGTGCTTTCTACGCCATCTGAGTTCTTGGTGTCCTGGTTGTGGATGACATGTCAAGTTAAATCTTGTGCTTTCCCAGGTGAAAACCTCACCCTTGGAGTTTTTTTCCACATCTCATGGAGGCAGTTTGGTGTCAAAACCTGTTGCCCCCTTTAGAACAACAAACAACTGAGTAAAGTTGGAAGGTGCAAGATTGAGGCACTACCCAGTTAAGATAACACCTCATGAATGTAACACTGCCACCTAAGAGGGGAATGAAAAATAGAAATTGAACAATCAAGGGGGAGAGGATTAGTACAGGAGACTTGGTAAGCAGTGGAACAATGGTGTTGACAGCTGGAATTAACTGCCATGTGCGCAAATGTCTGGGGCCATTGAACTGAACAATAGTGTGTAATATGTCCAAGCTGGTATAAAGACTGTCTTTGATTACAATATGCACAGTTTAGTTTGATTGTACGGAGGAACTTGGCAGAGTAATTGAGTAGAAGTCATTGAAGAGAGAATACCTCCATCTCATAATGAAGTCAAACTGAGTGGTGGATGGATGCCAGATGTAATTAGAGAAGGAAAACAGCAACTACTGCTGCAGCTCCACGGCAGAAAATTATTCCCGTCTTTTCTATCAGTACTGGGTGAACCACACGTTGGGTAATTAACTACAGTATTATGCTGCAAAGTCTGAGCTAGAAGAAGGCATTTAGGTCTGATACCTCACACCTGGTTGTCATTTAAGATGCTTTGTACATCAAACATGCACTACTTGGAAGCTGAATACGGCTTTAAGTCAAAATATTTATTCACGTACTTGCGATTAGAATGTTCACATCAATGAAAGGTGGAACTTTTCCATGCTAACTATAATTAATTACCAACAGTTATCAAACTGCAGCTCGCTGTTCTCATTTTTAAGCTGTAAATGTACTGAGCTGCAACTGAGGCCAGATTGGAGCTGACGATTAAGCTCTGGTTCGTAGTATGATCAGGGGAAAACTCCTTGTCTTGGCCACAGCGCCGGCATCTGCAGTGACATGCAGATAACAGAACCATTGGAGAGCAGAACAGATAGATGGAGGTGTTAAGTCCAGGCAGAACAAAGCTCATGCAGCGGAATGCACAATTCCACTGGGAGTTTGGCAGAAGGATGCACTCGAACACAACGACAAAGGTGCTCGCTGTGCTTATCCTACTGATCCCTCAACCCCCCTGTGTGCTCCTCTACACCCACTGCAGCACATACGTGCTCTTGGATGGCTGTACACATGTAGTTTGCATTCAGAGAGCATCTCGCATGACTCCCAGTCATACGCTTCAAACCACATATGCCTGTGTGTGCACTCCAAGCTTGTACAAGCAGGGGTGGCACTGCATGGCAATTTTGGCTCCGTTTTGCCACTCACAATACTATACATAGAGCAGGGATGTGCAAAAGCCACAGAGATGCCCAGCAAAATGAAAATGGAAAGAAATACTGCAGGCAGAGGAGGAACAATGGGGCTAAGGGGAGAGCAGAGCCTGGTGGTGAGGCCCTCTGCTGTGGAAGCAGAATAAGGGAGTAGAACCAGCGCTCGCTCAGAACAATGAAAGTTAACAGAGATAGTAGATGGTGATACAACAATGAAGTAGAACACAGTCCCCTTCTTAGCTTGGGGGTAACAAGGAGTGAGAGTGAATAATGCGTCTCTATGTGAGTACGCCTCATATGCCTGGGCTAATGTAATAATGATGTTGGACGGTGCAGTTTGCGCAGCACTCTCTACAGTATTTCCAATAGTGCAGGTTCCACTGTGGTTATTTTATTTAGTTATCACAAGCCAGGGGGGCCCAAATTGAGCTTCTCCCTCTCGTCTGCACTCTCTGTCTCTCTCCCATTCATTTCGGCAAGTCTTATTACCCGACATTCTTAAGGCGGCAGGGATTACAAGAGTGCATAAATTCCAGCCTTGACAGGTCAAAGGAATTGTCGTGTGAGCTCCGAGATGAGGTGTCAGGGCTGCAGAATGAGTTGTCTCAGTAACGGACAGCTTAGAGTCTGTGTGGGCTGGTGTAGGTGCAGGCCTACGTCTCCGAGTGTGTGTGTGTCTGTGCATTTTGTGTTGTCTCTGCATAATGACTCTGCTTACACAGTCGTATTGATTAGTCATATTCAGATTCATGACAGTGCACAGTATTACCACCCCATAGTACTTATTGTCGAGCAAAGCTCCATAACCAGTAATGGCTGTGTTTGTGTCTCAGCGTAGCCCAGTTTCTTGTAATGATCCTTTTCTTAATGTACAAACTGTGTGTGTGTGTGAGTCCGTTATATGCGTCTTCCCTACTTCTCTTCTACATTTTGTAAGTGTAATACATAGTTCAGAATGAATTAGAATGGATTTTGCCTTGGAAAGACAAATCTGTAATTTGTAAGAAGAAAAGAGCTCAAAAAAACCAAGACATCACCAAAACACTTGGCCTTGTTATTGTATATCCATCCAGTTGTCAGTGCAAAAAATTGCGATAGCAAATCCTTAACAAATTCACGCCTACAGTATCGTTTACAGTAGAGACATTGTTCATTGTTGGTGCGACAGAAGATGTGGTTATGTTCTGGAAGTCATAGCATGTCTCTTTATTGAGGTTAATTTGCACATTTATCAAGTGTTTCTCCTAATTTTCCTCTTTTTAACTGTGCCTGACCACAGTGTCAAAAGTTTTATATAATCCTTTTGTTCCTTTAATAAGCTTTAAACTGCATAATCCTATAGGCATTTCCCGTAAAACTGCAGATGACATGAGATCACAAGTGAAGAATTACAGGCGCAACGTGAAGTGGTGCAACTGGGAAGCAAGAGCAATTATATGTTTAGTGACACACTCTGGATCTGGGAATAATGGGGAACCTCCCCCATTAAAGTGATGAGTTTAATTAGGTTGAAGATGCTGTTTGATGTTTCTCTGTGGCTGACACACGCTGCGCCTTTCTTTTTTTTACAGTTGCTGTTCTGGACTTCTTTATCATTAATGGATGTCTTTTGTTCCACTTCATCTTTCATCCCTTGCTTCCTTCTTCTCTATTGCTCTCCCCACAGGTGGCTCGAAGTTTGATGGCGCCACTGTCACTGGACATTGCAGGGGATCCAGACAGTGAGCGTGCATTAGGGAAACAACGCCTCAGCGTAGCTATTGGTGTCCTGGCTGGAGCCGCAGCCGTCATCCTCGTCATTCTGCTCGTAGTCACAGCTCGGCAGTGTGGTGCTCAGGGCAAGAATGGGTATGAGGCCGGCAAGAAGGAGCCAGAGGAAGACTTCTTCAGTCCTCAAGGAGCTCAACCACAGGCCAGTCGCGGTGGAGGATCAGACCGAGGACGCAAACCTCGACGGGATAAACGCAACGGAATTGGTGGCAGTGCAGCTGCAGGTGGAGGGAAGTCAGACCGATCCCTGTACAGCGGCATAGTCACAGTCAACGGACTGCGTCGCCATGCCAATGATGATGATGAGGAGGATTTGAGCAGTGCTAGCGAGCGCCTTGCAGCCCGATACTCTGCCATGGACAATGACCCCGGCAGCCCACGAATGGGCAGTGGTAGGTGCCACCAGTCGAGCCCAGATCTGGCGAGACACTACAAGTCCAGCTCACCTCTCCCTGCCGTGAATCTACAGCCCCACTCCCCTCCAGCTGAGGGCAAGAAGCACCAGGCGGTTCAGGAGCTGCCTCCCTCCAACACCTTTGTGGGCAGTGGAGGTTGTGTGGGGAGCGCCGGCTCCAGCAGCAGCAGCAGTGGAGGCAGTGGCAACGCAGATGCAATGTCCCTGGGATCTGACCAGTGCTCAGAGTATGGCTGCCAGACTGGGAACAAGTACAGCAAACAGGTAGGAGCTCTGGGAGGGGACTAGAATGATGTAATATGGCCTCTTTTTATATAGAGATCATAAAAAATCTCTGTCAGCACTTTCTGTCACTCTCTGACTCCAGATTTGTGTCCTCTGCTCGGTTTTATCTAATCGTATTCACACAGATGCTGACTTCCTGTATCAAGTACCCCGTTGCTTGTGTCTGAACACCATTCTACGTCCACAGAAAAGCTGTCAGCATGTGTGCTCACTGGTTCACATGCTTTTGTGTTTGTGTCAGCATCATAAGCCTGTGACCCTGCTGTGTGCGTACCCAGTGTCGAAACATCAGACTTCTCTTTAGCCAGACCTAATGCAAGGGACAACGAGTCAAACCCCTACTGAAAAACAGGAGAATGTGGATTTGTGTACAGATCCATGACTCGCGTGTTGTGTGTTTGTGTGTATAAACCCCTGAGGAGTTCAGTCAGCGTAAGGATGACTTCCAACTGGATAATTGCTCATTTTGTTTTCATGTTTCTTTTGTCAAGCCGGAGTCTTTCTTGTGTTTAGCATATATGTTTATTCCAGAAACAACATCAGTTGCACAGATAATGGACGCACCGACTTTGGTGTTTGCTCGGGATGCTGCAGTTAAAAGCTGAAGTCCTGCTGACAAATAAATGCTGCTTAGAGACGGTCACTCACCCCTCCACCGACACACGCACACGCACGCACACAGAAATATGCACACAGGCACCATCTATCATTGTAGACACAGTGGGGTCTCTCCAGTCCATGGGTAGCGCTCCCAAGAGGGATGTTTGAGTGACAGCTAACCCTTCTTAAAGGGGCGGCGTCTCACTTCCTTGACGGACAGCTCTAGGTTTATCCTCTCTGCAGTGGGAAAGTGCTGATGTGGTCATTAAAAAGGAAGCCTAGAAGCTTCTTAGGCTAATCAATTCATACATGGGCGCTGTGATCCCGCTCGACACACACACACAAATGAACACGCGTGCATCCACGCACACACTCCAGAGGTTAATCCATTATGGAGTCAATCCTCTTAATCTGCCGTTCCCAGGGAAAGAAAATGCTTACTGGGAGAGTTTGATGTTCATGCTTACGTGCACTCAAAATATGCTAGCACACATACGGAGACAGGCAGACAGCGTAATGAATTATTGATTGTATGGGGTAATTAACTCCTATGCTGCAGTGGAGTGCGCCCCTCCCCACCCTAACCCGCCCCCAAAATATCCAACAGGCATTGGTTTCATCCCCAGCTCTCTCTGTGCGCGTGTGCTTGTGCACGGCTGCGTTCATACGTGTCAAAATTTGTTAACTCGATCACTTTGGCAACATGAGCAGGTTTGTGTTGGTGGGTGCCTGTCACTGGTGCTTGAGGGAGTGCTTATTTCATGAAGGCATATGCATTTTATATGTGAGTGCAAGTGAGAGATAGACTCAGGGAGTAATAGGTGGCAAGTATGTGCCAAATGTGGGAACTGGGACACTGACAGAATTTGGAATAGCATTAGATCAGGAGTGGGAGAGAATCATAGGAGGTTAGGAGGGAAGGAAGATGGAGTAAACGAGATGGGGGAAGAACTTTGAAATTCAAAGCTACTTTACTGGGTCAGTGAAATCTCTAAAAACTGTTCATGTGAAGTCAGCACATCATCAGACCAACTAGGGTGCTCCAAATAGGAAGAAACAAATGAAAACGGCAAGTAATAAAAACTGGGCATCCCTGATGAAAGGCAAGATTGCGTCAAAAGAGCGCCATGGATGATAAAACAGCTCAGTCAACGGGGTCGGATCTCTTTTAAATCTAAATTGTTCACAAGGAGAGAAGAAACGGAGGGAAGAGTCCGGATATCCATATCAGTGAGCATGAATAAATACAGAAACGATCAGGAGGAGAGAGGATGAGAGAGAAAATAAGTGAGTAAGGGGCTGGATACCCAGGAGAGGGGGAAACGAGCTGAGGGAGAGAGGTCAGCTGAGGGGGAAGACAGTGCTAAAGACAAGTCCAGCAGAGAGGGGCAGTAATAAAAAAAGCAGTGTGAGCTAATGAAAAGAGCTGAGAAAATGATGGGAGACGTGGGAGAAAAGGAGAGTGCGTTTGTGTGGTAACTGGTGGTTGATAGCAACTGAAATTAGAGCGAATATGATACTCAGTCCTGATTTAAAGCAGCAGCTATTAGAGAAGAAAATGGCCAACAAAGCATTCAACAAGGCGTTAGAGGCCACAAACTGTGGGCGCTGTCACTGTGCTTGGTGCCGCAGACACGTCTCAGCAGTGTAAGGAAGGAGGCTGGAGTATGTGCTTCCAAGCAGGGAGAGGCAGGGCGGGTGAGTGAGAGGCAGACAGAGCGAGGCCTGGTTTGGGTGGCAGCCAGAGAGCCAGAGTGGACTGCTGAGATGTGGGTCATCAGGATACCCGTTGGCATCGGGACACGTTAATGATCGCTGCAGTCAATATGGGCAAAGTGGCCTCGTTCTACCCTCTAACCACCACCACACGCATAAAACACACTTAACCACAAAACGCTTTTTCCTGTCTGCCGTCCTCAATCAACCACAGCAGAGATCTCAGCGGCGGTTTGAACTCAGCCTTACAGTCTTTTTTCGTGTGACTGCTTTTTGCAGGATGAAACCGAACTCGACGAGCGCCTTCCCTTCCTCTCTTTTTACATCTCCTTTTGGCTCTCACCTTTTTCTTCCTGCGTGGCCATAAATCTAAACACGCCACCGCTGCTACCTTTGCGTCTTCCACTGCGCCACACTGACCTCTGAGAATTAATCGACTCAGCGTTTTTAACTAGTGTGACTTCTTCTTTTACTGTAGTGAGCACTTTCTGTCTCTGGACCCAGCGGGTGTGTGGGGGCGGGTGAGAGCGCGGTGCCACAAAGGCTGAATCGAACCAGGCACACAACCACTGCTTACACACAGACGCGCACACCCACACACACGCACAGACTAAGTGTAATCAATGCCCTGTTAACAAGGCCAAGACTGCAGTAGAAACAAGTGGGTTGGTATCACAGTTTCTGGGCATTGCACCGTGCGATGCTTGCTGAAGGTCAGTGCTGAACTTGCCACACTGCTCCACACAGCAAGGACAGGCTATGGAGATGAGCGTGTGGTGTGAGCAGGACTCATCCGGCCGCTCTTGTTCATCTAATTGGACTGTATGGACGGGTGAAGGCCCAGATTAGGTCTACTGGATTATAAAATTGAAAAGCAGCTTTTCATTTCAACCAAATCCCTCCAGGATTAAATATGATGAGCGTCTGTTAGAGACTCACATACCAATCCACGCACGCCACATGAATGCATCCACACACCCGCCACCTGTGATAACATGCAGTGTGCACTGGGTCATAGAGGTGAAGGTACTGTCAACCAGAAACACACACACACACACTCACTACCCTCCCTCTTTTTTCTGTTACGCATACACACACACACACTGTAACCGACCCGTGACCTTTGTCATGATGATACCACAACACACTGATGTATTTATTAAATCCATCACGAGTTCAGGCCGCGCAGCCAGCCATATGTTCATAGGTTGAGTAGATGGCGAGATGAGGAGGTTGGGGTAAGCGAGAGGTGAGAAGGACGAGGTAACCAAAGCGGGGATCACCCGACGGCCCATACTGAAAACTGATCTACTGACCTGGAGACAAAGAGCGAGGGGAGGGGAAGGGTGCAGGGAGGAGGAGGGGAGTCAGCGGGCATCCGAGAGGCAACATGACCCAGACGGTGGCAGAGAGAGCGAATTAGAGAGGTGTAGATCGCGAAACGGAGAAGGAAAGGTTCAAACGCTGCGGGAAATGCAGACTTAGGTGCGTTTGTGTTAGATGTTTGGCTGTGGAGATGCTGAACACATACAGACCCTGGAAACAGTGATTTTCTGCTTGACCAGGACCATGTGGATAACGTTCGTCGAGTTTGGTTCCACTGGCCCCAAACAAAGATGAACATGGAACATTAAGGAAAGCGCCTGTTAGTTCTAGTTCAACATGAAACAACAATGTTGACAAAGACTTTACGCGTCATGTCCAAATACCTGCAGGGATCGTCACAGAGGGTGTTGCTGTAAAAAAGCTTTTACTGCTTAGTCTAGTCATTACACAGATTTACTCTCCTGTTTCGGTTTAAAGACTAATGTCTTAACGTAACATAAAGAACTTACAACCGCAGCCATTGAAGTGATTTATATTATTGAGTAAAGTTTTGAAGGAAACTGGATGCTGCTATCATGAATGGGTTCTTCAAGCTGCCAGATGTCTCAGTACAACTTAACCTCAACAGTGAATTCTGGGAAGCTTCTATTGTTTCAGGTTATAAACTCTATTATCATTTCAAGTCTATTAAAATTTCAAGTAAAAACTATTCAAGTCAGAACAGGTCAGAGCAACATTTTAAGGTGAACCAAACTCATATGGACAAGACCAAGATATTAGCATTAGGTTAATGAGAAATTATAGTAACATTCACTTTTCCTTTCATGAACATACTGCTGCAGTGGAAGCAGAGTAGTTAGAGGGTGAGATACACCTTGATCTTAAAAGGCATCTTTTACTTCACTTGACTCCGTAAATGTCTGTAGTAACGGTAACAGCAGGCTTGTACTGTAGCAGTGAGAGTTAAGGTTAGTTTTAGGAGTCAGTGCAATGAAATTCATTGGAAAATCGTCACGAATCGGATCAGATGTGCGTGTGAGCAACAATGAGAGAGAGACAAAGGGAGGCGAGAATCAGAGAGAGTGAGATCGCAAGAGGCAGAGTGAGAGAAATTGTCTGTTTCCTCACACATCAAGGTCACTGAGAGCTGGAATGTGATTGGAAGTCCCCTGTCAATCGTGGCTGTTTACCATAGCGCATAATGCAGACAGGCTGCTCAGCTGATAACGCCTGGTGTTACCAACTTCTCCCTTCAGCCTTTGTTTGAAACGCTCGGTGAGATGGCAGGAATTTGGGAATGTCATTCCTACACAGACAAGCTGAGGCACACACACACACACACACACACACACTCACACACTCACTCACCACATGCTGTCAGATGTGTGATTCTAACACACACAGACATGCCCGCTGTGTACATAATAGCACATAATTACGCACCCTCCCAGATCCTTGCGCATATACACTTTTCACCGCGAGAAAATGAACTCTTACAAGAATATGATGACACACGGAGAGCAAAGTTTTCCATCTCTTACATCAGTTTCATCTTCCACTCCCTCTGGATCGAATCACATGTTCAAGCCCAGGCACAATCTGTCTCCTACAATCACACACTTCCAGCGAGGCTCACAAACACACTCCCTCTTAAATCCCTGACACACACACACACACACGCATAGACCTACACAGGAGGGCCTTCACTGACATGCTTCCTTTTATTTGCGCCGTATTGTACAACCGCAGCAGCTCATCTGCCTTCCAGTATTACTTTAATGGTCTTCTGTGCGTTGTGCAATTCTGCCCAATATTGCTAAACAAAAGTGCTCTTTCTCAAACTAGACGGGGACTCTAGACAGCTTAGTAGTCCTGTGACGGGTTTTATCCACTTACACAAAAGAATCTTCAGTGCATTAAGTGGTATTGAGTTGGGTTGAATTAAATTGAGCTGAATGGATTTTGAATTGAACTGAGCTGGACTGAGCCCTACCAGCTCCACGGAATAATTCAAATTGTATGGAAACAAGTCAGTCAACTCAACCTGAAACCTAGAGTGAAATGAGCCAAAGTGATTTAAATATATTTACCTCTGCAGTGCATCATACAGGTGCCAGCTGAGTGGGGCGTAAGGGAGGGATTTATATTCTATAACGTTGACTGACATCTCTTTATTAGAGTCTTTTAGTTAATGATGTGCTAAAACAGTTTTGAACTTCAGTAAACCTTTGTGCCTGTAGGTCTCGGTTTGATTGGCTGAACGTGTATTTTCCTGTCTGTAAACGTCAGGAGAATTTGAATCTGTACATGCAGCTCCACTGGTTCAGAGTGTGTGTCCATGTTTTGAGGGTTTCTTTCTGCCTGAAGCAAACAAGTTGTCAGATCGCTCCTAAAAGCAAGTTACCCACAACTGGATGCAGCTGTTCCCTGATCCCGCTTCAAGAAACGAGTCTACTTAATGAATCACAAACAGAACAAGCTCCTGAATGGGTCCTTTTGAGTCACACAGCGTTGAGTGCACAGGAAGTGACAGACGTACAGTATAGTACTGCTGTGTGGATATGAAAGAGTAGCTCGCTGGCTAGTGGATAAAAGCCTGTCTGACTTGAATCACCGACACCACCCACCACCAGTCAATGCTGCAGCAGCTGATTGTTTGTGATTTTTAAACGATCTGAAAATCCTTTTAGTTTTAAGGATCATGTGGCTTTAACCTTATTACAGGTTCATTAGAGATGTATGGCTCACGTGCTGCAGTGTTCGTAATGAAATCATCAGGTCTCCTACCTGGCCCTGTGACATCATTAGTCAAACATCTGTCAGGGACCGCTCAACAACAGCTGTCTCTGTAACATGTTTACCAGACTTCAGCAGCCAGTTGCTTCTGTTCTTCGTCGGTAATTGTTCTCTATCGCTTCATGGACCGTCTAACCCGTCCGAACCTCATCACTCAGGCCATGAGCAGGCAGATAGACACCTGTGCAATATTTTACTATAGTAAACAGAATGGTGGTAACCGAATGCACAAATTTCAGACCAACTGAATCTCACTAGCGCGGATGTGGGTTCTGGTGTAAACAAAAATGCATTTTCAAGCACATCGTCGCAAACGATTGAATATCCCATAGACTGCCTGCTTCTGAACTCGCTGCTATGTAACTCATCCAATAAATAATTGTCTTTTTCCAAACCTCCATCCCCAATGTCTGTCTGCCTCCTCCACCACACACACCCTCCCACATCCTCCTCCGTCTGTCTTCTCTCTGATTGATCTCTCTGTTCTCCCTAAGTGGTTTCATCTCTTTTCATCGCTCTCCATCTGGATCCATCTTTTCAAAACTGTTTTTAATGGCTCCAAACTTTTTTTTTAATAACCCTTAATAGTTTCTTTAAATTTTACAAATGGTTCTTAACAACCCTCTCCATTTTCTCTTCTTCTGTAGAGATCGTACTTAAACTCAGCTTTAATCTTTGCTTTTCATTTTTCTGATTGAATAAAATTAAGCACGCTACCAAGGAACAAGCCTAAGGTGTAAATAAGTGCACTGTGCAATATGGTTTATGCATTTTTGCTACTGGCGAATCAGAGCACATATCTCGCTGGATATCAGCTTATTAGATCTCGCATGAGTGTGAAAGACTGGCCCTCGAAGCTCTGTAGTCCGCAGCCAGTGTTTTTGCCCCGGGCTAAGTGTAGCCATCTGTTTTAGGATTGTTTGGTGGAAGATAGATAAATGAAAAGATCAAAATGGAGATAGAGGAAGACAAAGCGGGAGAGGAGGAGGAGAAAGCACATGAGGAGAAAAGATATTCTTGGTCAGTGTCCATGAGTTAGGAAGTAGGGGATAGTAGCGGTGGTGGGGGAGGAGGAAGATGGTGACTAGGAAGAAAGGTGATGCAGCGAGTGGTAGGGCGAGATGCGAAGCTACAAATGAGAATACCTTCTTAGGTATAGCCCAAGGGTGTGAGGCTGATGGAGAGAGCGAAGAGAAGAAGGAGATGGAATCAAACAGATAGGAATGAGGCATATGGGTCTAGGGTTAGAAGAAGACAGGAAAGGAGGGGAGGGAGCCCGGCTCAGACTCTTCAGGCTATTTTGGTGTGAGAGTTTGTGTGTGTGTGTGTGAAAGCTTTCTACCTGCCCTATCGAAAAAGTTACATAAATGTGAGTGGGCAGGCCTCAGCCCGCAGCAATGCTCCACATTATACCACTGACCTAAGCCTCTGTCAATGTATGTGCTCACACATGTGTCTGTTTGATCCTCGCTCAGCCCCACTTGCCTGTTCATGTTGGAAATAGACCAGATAAGAGGCTGCCACACAAAGTAGCCGGTCAAGCCGTTGGAGAGAAATCCCCCCGGTGCCTTCAAACACAGGCATTAAAATAGTTTGACCTGTTTGACACACACATGTACTCACACAGACTGCATAATCAGGCGCTCGCACCACGCCAGTTTTAGCTTCCTCCCATGGGCATTACAAATTAAGAGCGCCCATAATATGTAAGCTAACGTGATCTTTTTCTTTTTTTACCTATCCACACACAGAGGCTCCCAAACCAAAACAAACACAACAGTGAAGAATTAAAGCACACTTAAAATCAATGGCTTGGCCCTTAATACAGCTCAGTGGCTGCGCAGCATTACCGTAACACTAGTTCCTAATGGGTCAACAATGCACAGGTACACATCAGACGTGCATTATTTAAAAGGCTCCATCCTCCTGTTTCAAATACAGAGACATTATGAAGATGCAGCTTTCACCACAACAACACGCTCTCATTGAGCACTGCTCAGATCCACAGCGTGTACAGTACACGCCGTCATGCAAATGTGTCTGCCAATTAGGCCCCAGACAGGTTTCTGTGAGGATGAAGTGGCAACCTCTAAATTGGCTGGATAAAAGAATGCTTGCATCTGAGCCGACAACCTGAGATGGTTTGGAAAATATATGAACACATCCGCCGTATGCACACACACAGGCACACACACGCGTACACAATGTAAGTGGGGATCACAGACAATTTATGCATGGCTGGGGGAGTCACAAACAGTATCACCGGTAAGATGAGAAGCAAGGACAGAGTGCGTTGACACGGATATGGCGTATTGTCGGGCGCAGGCACTCACACGCTGCCATTGACAGGTCAGTCTCTTTTAAAAGCGTGAATAAAGCTTCGGTCGCGGTTTCGTGTTAACATGAAAGCTTTCACGGCTGTTAAAAGGAGCAGGCTTTGATTAGAATTTGATGTGTGCGAGTGTTTCTTAATGCCGGCCTTTGCTGACGACGGCCCTTTTAAATCCAACAGAGCCGTTGCAGGGAGCCTTCCATCAAAAATATGTTGAATCAACGATTTTCACCCCAACATGCTCTCCCTTCTTCCCTTTTTTCAGAATGTTCTGAATTTGAGTCAAGCGTGCTTACCATGCTTGGCCACATTTTAAGTGGAACCCACCCTCAAAGCAGCAGGATTAGCAACAGAGAAGTTTCAAGGGTGATCAAACGTTGAATTTCAAATTATTGACTAAACTAAACTAAAAAATTGAATATCAAAGAAGCTGGTGTTATTTTCATGAGCAGGTCGAGTTGCTGCTGCAGGGAACTTGGTCTCTGTGACTTCTACAAAGCGAGAGAGCTACTTTCATACGGCATGATCATTAGAAATGGTTTGATGCATCCCCTCCTCCCATACGAGGCTTTATGCAGAAAGATAATAATAAAATAGTACAAGTTTGAGATCTGGATCATTAGGAAACCAATTTATGCACAGCACATCCTAATTTGTATAGACATAATTATATTAGAAGTGTTTTCATTCATAGTCCACACATAGTCAAGTCGCGCAGATTTATTTGTGTACATTAGAGGTATTAATGCTGACCTAACAAACCCATCATCCACTTAATAAAAAAAACATTAAATGCAAAAATGATGTAAAACTGAATTTATTCTATAAAAATTAAGATCTTTTAATAAATATTTTATGTATATGTACATGTGTGATCTAAATATATAGGAATTCTTAAACATGGTGTCTCCGTATTAAGTCACATTAAATAAAAGTAAGACTGTGATCATTTTTTATGGTGTAGTAGATATATCTATATGTAGTTTCCCATCAGAAGGCGCTCAGCTGAAATCTGCATACATTTGAATACTGTAGAGTGAGTACACATTTACATACCGTAAGTAATTATATACAATAATTGTCTATTTATATGCAACAAACATTATGTTTTCAGCTGCAGCTCAACTATTTTACTGCAGTAGCTGCTGACTAATTAGCATTTTTAAACATTTTTCATGCCAGGAGTCACATAATAATCAGGCCGACACCTCAGCAAAGGCTCAACTGTCTGAAAGTCGACTGAATGTGACTCCACTGAAGTCGTTTCTTAACGCTAAGGCTGAACCATCCTTTTCAAAGGGGGCTGCAAAAATGGAGCCAATGTGCACATATGCCTGAAGTGTGGTGTGAGGTTATCGATAGGAGCAGGATGGATTCTTCCCTGCGCGCTCATTAACTCTCCCCTTTCCCTTTCCTTCCGTTCAGTGGCCTGACTCTGCACTCGGTCTCTGGTGTATCGAACGGCGCGCGCTCACATGTGCACGCTCACGTGCACGTATTCTGTTTGCATACCAAAAGCATACTTGCATCGCTTGAAGAAAATGAAAGCTATATTAATTATACAGTCTGTGTTTGTGCACGCGCACGCACGCACAGAGACGAGAAAGAGCCAGGCAGCAGTTGTTTTATGTTTTTCCTCTGCGTCAAAAGAGATAGAAGAGTGTGAGAATGATTGAGTCCCTCTGCGTCAGGGAGAGAGGGAATGAGAAATAGCGCAGAGGGAGAGAAAGAGTGCACTGTCTTGTCTCTTTAATGTGTGCGTGCGTGCGTGTCGTCTACCCAATATAACGCCCCCTCTGTGTCCCCGAGCCACTCTCTGTCACTCACACACTGAGACTATTGTCAAGACATTGGTCGAGGCGCCCCAAGACATTTCTGTGGCACTGTGTCTGTCACGGGGGTGATAGGGCTGAGCTGGGGTTCACTCCCTCGTACACACATAAACACACAAACACGCTAATCTCGCATGTGCACAGATATACACTCACACATGGAAATGCTACGTTACCATTTAAGCTTGCGGTGGTCTTCTGGAGAGCAGCACGGCAGCGTACTTTACAGTATGGCTCTTAAATGCGATTGTGTACTACGTGGTGCGTACGTGTTTGTTTGTATTTGACAGCGCATTAGGCAAAGCTATCTTTAACCTTGTAAAATGAATGACACTGATTCTAAACTGACAGGATGGATTTCAGTTCGTCGTGGCGCTTCGCCGTGTCAGCCTCTGTCAGCTCAGCCCATCCGCCCATTTCACAAAAGACAGGAGCACCGCTAAGGAGACAGGGTACACGGAAGAGAGAGAGCGAGGGCAGAGACAACGAGAAACATGAAAGACACGCGACAAAAAATGTTTGAAAAGTGTGAGGTGTTTGATGGATGGGGAGAAAGAAGAGAAAGTGCACAGGATGCTGAAGAGGAGAAGCTACGGAGGAGGAGACGGTGGTGGAGGTGGAAGTGGAGCGATGGATACCTTGCTCTTGTTTCCGGATGTCTCTGAGGTCCTTTATTGACTCTGTCTATTGTTCACAGCAGCTCTCCTAATCACTCTCAACAGGGTGGTTGTGTTTGTGTGTGTGTGTCTTTGCACCAGTCTTGTGTGTAAGACTACTTATCTGTAGTTTCGTCCTCACTTATTCTGGTTCATACACTGGCCCCCACAGTGAAGCTATTGTTCATTCTCCTCTGGTCACCCTTAATGGACAATAGCAGTGGGTGGGAAAAGCCTGTTCCTAACACGCATACTATTAGTGTAATGATGCACACACATGTACTCACAGAATGGGCAGTAAATGCCATCTAAATGGAAGGCATACATATGTATGGTCTCTTACTCACGCGTGCACACAGAGGCCAGTTGTACGCCACCATCCTGTTTGCATCCTCCTTCACAATGACCGCTGTCATGGATATTATAAGAGATGACTGTTTTAGCGACTGGCAGTGGAAAGTGATGAGCATCACCGTCATGAGCACAAGCACGCCACACAAAGGAGCTAATCTGAATCACGGCCATTTGTCCGGTAAGCCTCGCTTTACGTCTCGCTGCATGAGCTTTTGTTTCGGTTTGTCGTTCCCCCTATAGACGGCCGCGGCTGCACAAAGGGATAAACGTTTCAAAGGCCCATCACGGTGAATAGAGTCAGTGATTTTCAATGTGTATCTGCAGGGTGGAGAGCCCAGATGGAGAAGGGAGAGGGGAGAAAGCTCGTTGCCAGAGTGGACAGCTTGGTGGTAACAAAGCTGTGGTGGATGGTGATGCAGTGGACTCACCGCACACGCTGAAGCAGGATTTCTTTCTTTTTCTCTCTCTAGCTACTTTGTAAAATGTACCAACAAACTAAATCCACACACGTCGAGCAACTATTCAGGCACTGGCCACAAGGTAGCTTCCAAGAAGACAAAGTGATTTATGACCAGTGAGCTTGAGCAAATTCCAGACACATTCATGCACGATGCCAAATCACTTTATCGGGACAGGCAACGTGGCAAGTAGTTCCAGTAGTGGCCACAGGGGGGCTGGCAGCAGACTGCTGCAGTGTGAAGGGAGAGGGACCGCATAGTGCCGATCAGATGACCTCGCTGCTGCAGTTAATGTTCTCTGGCGCTCACACACAAGGCGAAGGCTCCTACTCGTAACGTGGGGCTGCTGTACTACAAGCTATTGTGTGGCAGAGGTGGTGTTGTAGAAGGTGTGAGCAGGAGGGAAGCAATGGGGGGAGTAGAGGAGGAGAAGGTGAGGCAGCGTGACAAACCACTTCTTTCTTTCTTTTCTATTCTTCTTTGTCTTCTTCCTGTTTTCTTTGTCCCACTACTATGCCCTGCTTTGCTCAATACCCCCCCCCCCCCCCCCCCCCCAACTGCTGCACTTGTCTCCCTTTCCCTCTACCCCATGCCCCGTTTCCCTCTCCCTTCTCTCTCCCTCGCTCCTTCCCTTCTTTCTCTCTCTGCAGTGCAGCACAGTGATTATCATTCCTCTCACAGAGTCAGGCCTGATAGTCAGATACTGCTGAGCACCCTTCTACATCACCTGCTTCTAGATGGAGCAATGGAGAGAGAGAAAGGCTGAGGCAGAAGAGGGGGTTGGTAGACTGCAGAATGGAGAAAGGGTTGAAAGGGGGAAGAGGAGAGGACGGCGTGTGAAGGAGAAAGAGTGAGAAAGGGAGAGAAAAAGGGGAAAGCAGAAGCACGGACAAGGGAGGATTACTCTTACTGCAGAGGTGGTCCTGTTGCAACATACACGCTGAATGAGTGAGCGAGCGAGGGGACGCGAACATCTGCAGGCACAAGCAGGCGTGGATTTACATACCTGAATGGAAGCTGGTGAATGTGTGAGTGTGTGTGTGGTAAGGAGGTGCCTGGCTCATCAACATCTGTGTGTCAGACAGCAGGAGAAATGCCGATCGTCTTGCTTCATCCCTCCCTGAGCTGAGTTTCAACCTGCTTCAAACCATTCTCTGCATTCTGCAAATACCACAGCGGACCACGGTCTCTTCCCTCTGAACGCCGCTCTTTGTCTCTTCAGTCTGTCTGTGATGATGCAGACTTTGTTTTGTTTTTTTGCAGGGCTGCTCCTTTCTTTTTTAGCACTTTAATCTGTCAAACACACTGATTAACAGCCCTCTGGCCTTCCTTTGTCATTTATTTCCCCTCATTCTCCCAGTTATCTGTTGTTTTATTAATCATGTGTCACTGTTTTGCTCCCTCATGGTTTCCCTCTGCCTGTCTTCACCTGTGTGCTTGACCTAATGGCTGCTCTGTCTAAACAGGATGTCTGCTGTTCCTCAGCGTAGCCTCGGGAAATCGCATTCCAACGCTGCACACGTCACTCCATTACAGCAGCAGGTCCCGAATAAAGCTTTAGATCAGTTCTATATTTAAATAACCAGTGTAAATATATCATCGTCAAATGAATTGTTAACACATCTGTCCTGTTCACACAGCCTCTGCGAGATGCTTTCTGTCAGCATATTTCACAGTTCCTCCTCCTCACTCGCTGCCTTTGATGCATAACTTAACAGCTGACAGCAAAAGATTTCAAAGGACTTTTGAACAAACGTTTCAGGGATTTGTAAGTGTCACCCAAGAATGGAGACTGACCAGCGGACTCGACCTCTTAGTCAAACTTTAGCGTAGTTTAGTTTTACTCTCTGGTCTCGTTGGCATGGTGACATCGCTGAAGTAGAGAAAACACAGACGAACCATTGGTGGAGCTGAAAGACACCCTGGAGTTACTCTCCAATGGGAATGTAAAGGGCAGCATACAGTAATTAAAATGATGATGAGGCGACAGTAAAAGACTTGTGTTGTGTTTGTGTGTCAACACAGAATCTGTGAGTGTTTAATGAAGTCACAGATGTCAAGCTTTAAATCAGCTTCATTACTGCAAAAGCGAGACTGTCAATGCAAACATATAATATTTTAGTTATAAACTCCCAGTAATTGATTAGAACAGTTTCTTCCTTCGTTCACTCCGCGTCTGTGGGCTGTTTTAGAAACAACACAAGTTTTTAAAGTGAGGCGAAACAAGAGAGCAGAAGCAAAGGTCATTTTTGACTGATCAGCATTCCACATATGAAGTCTGGACTGGACCCATGTGTTGTCAACACACAAGCATATTAGCTTTCACTGTGTGCCACGGCAGGATAGTGCAATATCAGCTTACATCCTGCGCAGCTGTGATATGCAGAAGACTGACATTTTATCACCCGGCTTCATTTAGCGTTGTAAATAAGTCATCGTGCTTTGAGAGGTGACATACTTTGAAGACATATAATTTCTACTGCGATGTTGATCTTACGTTGAGTATAAGATAATTCCCGGCACCAACATCATATACAGTGTGCATGAATTACTGCCAGAGGCTTCCTAACCATTCAGTAAAGCTCCATAAATCTGTCTTCAGTGGGAGACTTAGTATCTGTTGAAGGTCAGACAATCCTATATTTCACATTACAATAGTCACATTTGAAAGTATTATAATACACAGTGTGTGTTATACAGTGTTATTATTATACAGTATGGTTTGTGTTGCATCACACATTCAATGTCAAAATGTCTTGTCAAGAACAACTGGCAGGGAAATTAACATGCAAAGCTACACCCTTCAGTCAAGACTCAGAAAATTTCAGGTGTCTGGACGGAGTGATAACAAACGGGATGTCAGGTGTCTGCCCGATTGACATTTTGACTGTCTCACTGTTTCAACCCAAAAACCCAACCAGCCATCACAAATTAAGCAGGTCTGCTTTCTTTAGATGGACTAACAACATCATGAAAAGCAAAATATTCCAATATATTAAAAAATACCTTCTCTCGATTGAAGTGATAAAAACATACGTTTCGTCTGCCAAAGCCTGTTACTTTTTTAATAAACTACAGCAAAAAGGCAAGAAACAGATTTTTCTATGTAATTAAAATCTGTTTGACCAAATGCAATAACTGAACGTTCTCTACATGTTGACTCACAACATCAGTGGATATTAGTCAAAGTTCTGTTGTATTTTGGTGCAAAAATCATTACAATAATTCATATGTTGTTGGGTAACTAAAAGTGAATATGCATGAGGGCTGTGTGGTCTGGTCAGGTATGGATAATTTATGACGTCCTCACTCTCCTTCCGTGCAGCGTGACCTGGAGTTTAGTGAACGGGTGGGAAAATATGCAAAGTGTCGTCCAGTCTGAATGAAGAACTGAAGAACATAAGGATAATAATAATAAGATAGCGACAAAGTGAAGCAAGCCGTTACATCCAGATGATGTCAGACGTAAATGATGTGAGCAGAGAGCCGAAGGGAAATGTGGCTCTGGCCCTACAACCATATTTGTAGTTTTGGTTTATGCATAAGCCACATCCTGTCACTTCATTATGCAGACCAGAGTGTAGCAGAGCAGAGACAAACACAAACACACACTCGCTCCCAAGTGCGTCCACACACGCACAAACAGTCCAGTGTGCAGATGTTGCACATACTCACACAAGCGCACATGTGTTGAATATGCAGACACATGTAACGAGAAGAGAGGGAGACTGTTAATTAACTAGAGCTCGTTAATTCT
The DNA here is from genome assembly GCA_030770545.1 of Macropodus opercularis. Classification (NCBI taxonomy): domain Eukaryota; kingdom Metazoa; phylum Chordata; class Actinopteri; order Anabantiformes; family Osphronemidae; genus Macropodus; species Macropodus opercularis. The sequence continues at coordinate 9,861,215 of CM061089.1, forward strand.
CTTTGAACCGACAGCGAGGAGGTTTACACACTAATTACCTTGATGACTGAGCCAACCTGTGCACGCTCATCCTCAGACGCGCACGTACAGTACACACGCGCGCACACATACACGTGTAATCTCAGAGGCTGACAAAATACATCTTGCAGGCTTTGGAAGTCTCACACAGGCATGGAACACAAACATAAAGGTGTGAAGTCTCACTCATAAGCAAATGCATATGCTCACACACGTGCGCTGCAACACACTCTTGCCCTGAAATGAAAGCTATATTAGGAACACGTCCTTTTCTGCAGGTTCTTCAGAGCAGATTCAGGTGGTTACGTTTATTCTGAGTTCAGTCCCATCATGCCTCCTGTTTGATTCGCGCTGAAATGCCAGAAATATCTTCATAACACCCCCGTTCTGTAGCAGGATACTCTCATGTTTGTACAATACACTTGCATTGCATGCACATATATTGTATACACAAACACTTTTGCCCCGACCGGGCTGACGAGTGAAGCTCCCATGTCAGTATTGAACTCTAATGGCCCGTGTCAGATTAAGGGGAAGGTTTTTTATGTCCTCCGTCAAACTCAATTAATATTCCATCAGGCATGAATTCATAGGCCACTCTGGACGTTTGCCAATTCATCCATGTGTGTGTGTGTGTGTCTGCTTTCATGTTTGAATGCGTGTCAACATTCAGTGGATATTTGCAATACTTAGTAATTAGTCTTTATTGCAGTTGCTAAGCCAAATTACAGATGGTATGCGTACACATAAACACGCTTTCTGAGAACAGGAAGTACTACGGAGAGTAGAGTAGAGTAAGGTACGAGCAGATAAAGCACAGAAGCAATAAACATGGGCAAATTGAAAGTGGGTGTAAAAGGTTAAAACCAACTGCACTGACAGAAAAATGTTAGGAAATAAAAATCAAGGACGAGCAAGCCAAATACGAAATAACAGTGAAGAGGGCAGACGGAGGATGCTGTCCAGTCAGAAGAATTAACGACTCAAACACGCCTAAATTCAGGATTTGGCAAATGAATAAACGAGAGGTTTGTCAATGGACGTAGAGTTAGAGGAGAGAGACGATGAGAAAGACAGAGGTGAAAAGGGGTTAGGGAGTGTGGAGGAGTTATGGGTCAATAAAGCCTGCTTTGGGGAGATGAGAGGAACTCATAACGAGGTCAAGGACACACCATTGATCGCCACATCGTAAAGCTGAAGAAGGGACTGAGAAGGGAGGCAGAGAGAAGAGAGCTGCACCGGGGAAAAGCAGACTTGACTGTAGGATCAGCTGAAGAAAGGATAGAAGAGAAAAATGGAAAATAAAATTATCAGGATGAAGGAATGGAAGGGGGCAGCTCTGGCCAGAAAGAGGGTTAGAGGCAAATTGAATTAGATGGAATCACTGCTGAGCAGATGAGTTCTGTACTAACACATGCACGCACAGCGCAGGGCCTCCAATAGCAGTAAATCATTCTTTGTCTGTCAATCAAGTCACATCCTGTGGTGCAGGCTAGATTTCTGCTCATAAGTAGTTGAAGCTTGAGCTGGTTCCTCTCATGTGATGCAATTACACCTGAGTAGCATTTGACTGATGCAAAGAGATCGCTGAATGGATTCTTATCGGATGTTGTACAGATATAAACGGTGCTGGGCGCCAGCAGGTGGATATTTTAGGCTTGAACTAAAACATCTTAGAGATAATTAGATGGACAACGTTGACTTTCTGTCCACATGTTCAGAGCTCGCGCATGAATAATCGCGTAAAACGCCGTCGTGTAAAACAGCTACAGTCGCCTCAGCTACACTCAGCATGTTACACAGAGGAACAAGATGTGACATAGTAACAGCAACCTGCTCTGTGTCACCGTCTTAGCATTGTTTCATCTTAGCATGAGCTTGTTAGCGTTCATCTCGAAAACGAAACCGTTTGCCCTCTTCACCCACTAAATGGGAAAAGAAGCAACCATGACATGTGAGAAGAGCATCTTCGATGGATCAGACTTAACACAGTGTGGTGAGGTGTACAACAGCATGTGTGACCACTTACACGTGTCCAGCGTCAAGGACGGTAAAATACTCATACCTTCAATGTATGAAATGCCTTTTTGATTGATATACGTCTGGAGAGACAAGCTGAGGTGGTGAGGAAGTTTACATCATGGACACTGTGCTGTGTGTTTGTTGGTTTGTTTAAGTCTGATGCATAGTTCTGTAATTTTCCCCACAAAAGAAATCGTGTAGAGGTTGTTTGTTCTTAAGTCGCCTGGTTATCAGAAGTAATTATCACTTGACGTTGTTGTTATTCTATGGTTGTGGGAACTATTTTTGCCACGGTGTTGAGTTACTATTATTCTCTGATCCTAGCAAAACTGTTGTGACAGCCAACAATTGAAACAATTAATCTGTGATGTCGACATCACTGATCTTTGTCAAATCAAACTTATTATGGTGAGATCACACAATTAACTATTTTTCATCGCGAGGGTTAGAAAAGCAAGAGCCCGCCCACACCTGTGTGACTGTTCATACTCCTGCTGTACGCTGCCATCGCCTTCCCCCGTCTGTGCCATTGCCTCCAGTCTCAATGAGAGGAGGTTGGACCGCTTCATCTAAGCTAATGCTCTAAAAATACATCGCTCCCTCTGCGGAGAGAGAAGATGAAGCCACTGAGATTCCAAGAACTGTTTCTATTTCATTAGGCTCTAATATCTTTTCTTCTTTCTCTGCGTTGCGTGAGCTCATCGTCTACGCTGTCTTTGTCATACTGTCTTCCCGCTTTCATCCAAACATTGTTAAGAAATGGCAGAAGAAAACAAGTTTTCTCTGCTTAATTCACTTGTCCCGTGTCCCTGGTGTGTTGATCAGGTAAAATTATCATATGTGGCTGGTTTGTAAGAAAAAGAAGCGTTGGGGCAGTTTGGACTTTTGGTCCGTCAGTTGATTTCTTGAGGCCACTTTGGAAGAAGATTTTTTTTTCACCCTAATCTACAGCTTTCATATTTTCCCCTGACCTCTTCTGCACATGGTATAAAGCAGATGTGCAAAAGGACAGGAAATGGCAGAGATGTGGTAAAGAAGTGGGCTTCTGGTGCAGAGTGATCCCTCCAGGCCAGACACAGTGATTTCATTCTCACTCACAATTGCACATTAAAAACAGCCAACGCTAACTAGACAGGTGAGTGGTGTAGTAGCAGCAAGTGTGATGTTTGAGTGAATGGCGTGAATACCACCGGTTTGTCATAGCATTTCAAGCTTTGACAAAACAAACTGTCTTTGTTTTTCTGTCTTTATTGACATCCCCAGTTCACTTCCACATAGTGGGAAATAACAGCAATTTGGTGGATATCTTTACACATAACCAGCCCGGATGGACGTCAGGTAAATGACAGGGTGCAGGTCATCCGTTGTCTTTCTAATATGTCTGGCGTTGTTGACAGTAAGAATGATATGGAAAATCTCCAACCTTTTGTATTAGCATTCCCAATGTCTTTTAATACAACACAGAGCGGACTTGATATTAAGCAGCTGCTGCTACTAGGCACCATTCCAGATGAACACTGCGTGTCGCTGGGCAGGCCAGAGGTTTGTAAACATCAGTCTGGTCCAGCAGCATTAATCTAAACTGGGATTAAAGGGCAACTGAAAACTTTTGAGACCGCAGTGATTGGTTGATGACGATTACCCTGCATTGTAGCAACTAAGCCCATAATCAAGGAGAACACGACCTGATAATCTCAATATGTCTTTCCAGACCCCTGCCCACCCACCTAATCCGCAGATTTGGAATCTCAGATTGAGATCCTGGATGATTAATCCCACATTGTGTATGTGTGTTTGTGTGTTGTCTGCAGGGGACCCTTCGCCGGGTGACCTTCTCAGTAGTCAGCCAGCCACAAGATGCCGGTTGTTATGACAGTGGCCTGGAGGATTCAGAGACGCCAAGCAGCAAGAGTTCGTCAGGGCCACGGCTCGGAGCCCTGCCGCTGCCCGAAGAAGGCTACGAGCGGACCACACCGGAGGGCAGCGTGGGGGAGGAGGAGCATGTGGAGAACGGTCAGAACAGCCAGTCTTATGCGTTTAACTCATTCAGCGCTGCAGTAGATGTACTGACCCAGTGCTTTGTCTCTCAAGGCCATATTCACCATTTTGTCAAAGCCTTAGGCGTGTTTAGACTCCCACACACACACTTTCACTGAAACACTGACGTGCAGCAAGGTCTCGGGAGTCTTTTGACATGATGGGAATGTTGAATGAAGCAGTTGGTGTGTGTGTGTGTGTGTGTGTGTGTGTGTGTGTGTGTGTGTGTGTGTGAGAAGCGCTTAATATGTGGCTCTACGTATGTTGTGGCAGCTCGGCCGTGGCCTTGTCTGCAGTCAACAGTCCAAATCTTCCCTTTCAACAACTAAATTGTTGCTTTTACCTTTTTCTCCTGGATCTTTTATTTTATTTCCTTTCTCCTCCTTCCTCTGCGTGTGGTCATGGCAGAGCTGGAACAGTGACAGCACATCAAGGTCGCGTTGTCCTTGGTGACTGGCCGTACTTCTGGGACTAAATGTTTTCAGTTAAGCGCCGCTTTTTTACCGACGTGTGAAATCTTGAGGATTTTGTGGAGTTTAATAAGTTTTTGTCACGGTCAGGTGGAGAGAGGGATTGAACAGAGGATTCATTGTGTTAGCTATAATTATACTGTATAATTATGTGCCTGTTTGGTTTCACATGAATTACCGCCGTTGATGCACACAGACAACAAAACTGGAGGCAGTCTTCAGAATAATATTTAATTTCCTGTGTATAGTTTTAAGTTGAGCACAATTCAGAAGATCAAACGCGAATGAAGCTGTTGTTTTCGGTTGCTCTTTAGATGTGTGTGGAATATATTTTACCTTCCCTTTATCTGTCCCAGGCAGATAAAGGCAAGATGAGACCCTGCGCAGCTTCTATAATTGGCAGAAAAAGCAATTTACCTCATCTATCATCATTATAATTCCTGTCTCTATTTAACATGATGTCCGTATTGATTCACAAATGGCTGGTTTACTTAGGTAACACCATTCTCTGGAGGCCTCACTAACCTTTTAAATCCACACTCATGGGATTTAATAAGGCGCATATGTAACTTAATCTTTTTCTTGCACATGACGCTTAGATTTGACGTGAAAAATGTTGATAATTATCTTTTCCGTAGCCTCAATTTGTTGTTCGGTTTGACGTCTCCTCTCACCCTCTGCATAATGTTCAAGCATCCTTTAAAGTCAACTATTTTATTAATGCTCTACAGCGTTTTTCAGTCCTACGGTCTCACTCGCCCAGTGTTGAACCATTCAGCATTACTCCTGAACTCACTCTAGTTTTTTTATTATTTCTGATTGCCTGTACCCGGGTCGTCCCGGTGGCTCAGTGCTAGACCACACAATTACAGCATCCACAGTTCAACTTCTTTCTGTAAAACCTCTCTGCTTTATTCTCATCTTTGTAACCGTTCTTGTTTTTCTCCTGTATCCAGATGCCAGGCAGCTGCCAGATGTAGCTCTGACAGGAAAATGTACAAGGGAGTGTGATGAGTTTGGGCACTCTGACACTTGTTGGATGCCTGTGCGGCCTTCTCCTCGCCAGCGTCAGCGCCACGGCAGCGAACCCCCGCGGCTCTCCACCTTCGCTCCGGGAGACGATAACAACAATCTCCGTGGAAATGACCATGAGAGCGACAGCGAGAGCGCTGGCAGCGCAGGGAGCTCGGAGCCCGTTGTGGTAGTCAGTGGCGAAGGTCAGAGGTTACCGCTAGTCAACGGGGATCCTCTCGGCACCCTGGGTAGTGGAGACCGCAACAGGAACATGGGCGATCACAACCGCAACCTTCTGAACCGCAAGATGACTTCGGCATCCTACGACACGTTTAGCAGCGCAGGATTTGGAAGGCGTCAGCAAGAAGAGGAAGGAGGGGAAGGCCAGAACCCACCTGAAGTCATACCACTGACGCGAACAGGAGGGGACTACAAGACCACGTCCTGCCTCACACTGTCGCGCTGCGAGGTTTACCTGTGACGGCCTCAAGCCGCGTCAGTCATCGCCACGGCAGAGACGGATTAAGACTTTACTGGCAAGTCATCGGTTTGGAGGACCCTTAAACCTGTGAAGATGTGAAAATGTCAGGAAACATGTTCCCCCATCCAACTGAAACTTTTGGATTCTGACTAATATTTATAGGCACTTAAACTTGCAAGTAATAAATCAACTCTTTGAAAAGCTTTGACCATAAGTACTTTCTAAAAAGTTTTTTTAACTATTAGTAAAAGCTGCCTGAAGGCAAAGATGCTGGAAGAGGAGGTTTCATCTGCTTCTTTTTACCTGAACCCAGTGCATGTCTGACCCCACAGCGGGACCTGTGTGAAGACCATAGAGACTGAGACTTTGTAAATCCCGACGCTATAAATGCCTCATATAAAAACTTTTACGGTGGTGACCGCGGGCCAAGTTTGGACTCAACTCATAAACTACTGAGGTCGGACCCAGTCAAAGTAGGTAAAAAGACGTTACGGGTCTTTGATTGAGTTATTTGGATCTAATTTAAACCAATCAAACTTTTTATTGCCTAAACAACTCAATCCTAACTCAAGACGGGGATTTTGACCAATTGAACTGCTCATCCAGTGAGAAGCGTACGTGCATTGAAGTACCAAGCGGAGTGTGATCACTGTACAGTTACGCAGCAGGAAAAAAAAAGCGCTGATCAAAAAAATCAGGTAAAAACATGAAGGAGTCAGAACCAACTGCAACAATGTGAAAAGACTTTTTCTACAATCTTCAGCCGTGACCATTCAGAAACAAGGTTCTCATAGAGCGTCAGTAGTGCCACAGTGTGAACACGTGCATCTCTTCTTTTGCCTTCACACCCAGTCTGTATGTATATATTGTGTGTGTATTTGATAAAACAGTGTTGTCGCGCTCCGTTTGGGAGTAGACTGGGGTGCTGAGCTCACTACACACCTGCCGTATCCTAACAGTGTTCATGTATCATAAATACGTCATGCACACACGCATGACGGCATTTACACACACACACACACACACACCTTAGCATGAAACACAAACTCATACAGTGCATTTACGAATGTGAAGATGCTTCGGGCCACAGTTTATGACATGATCCAGTGGCTGTGTAACATAGTATGTAATAACTTGCATTAACATTTATACAGAACACATTAAGCACACGCACACACACACACACACACACACACAGCCTATTAAGACCTATGACTCGTAGGAAGACACACTCATATTAAAGGTGTGCGCAGTGCACTGTTCATGTGCAGTGTGGACGTGCTCTTAATCATCATTTTTAACATATTGCCTCTCATTGAACTAGCTGTAGCATTTTGCCTGCTGCCCTGCAGCCAGTATTTAAACATGAAACGTATTTAAATAGTTACTCATCTCTCTGACTGATGTGTGGGGCTTCATTAAAGGGAATTTCAATGACATCCACTGTATGTATTGATAGACAATGTGGAAATATGAGATACTCTGCATATTGTAAGTAGGACTCATAGAAAAAATGAAATCTCTCATTTCTGTAAGAAAAAAAAGGACAAGAAAAAAGACTTGCATGAAAGAAAGACAATGCGAACTTTTTTTCTCTCTTTTCTAAACCACATGCCTTCTTTGGATACCACGCCTGTTTGGATACATCTGTACTAAATGTGTGTGCTCATGGGGAAACGGAGATAATGATGGCAGCCAGGGAGTTAGTATTAGTGGATTAAGCTGTTCCTTCTTTATCGCAGAGCGAGTTTGTGCTAACCTTGGGCCTGTCTCTGCGTTGCCATGGCCCCAAGTTGTCACAACGAGGTCCGCAGGCTGTAACGCAACGCAGAGTTGTGCTGCGACCCTTTTCACCGCACAGTGCCGACCTGAACACGCCCATGCTGCTGTGCTGAACCGCGCAGATAACAGACTCCTTCGCGTTCGTCCTTCCCAGCAGCTACTGCGCGACTCCAGACACACTCTGCTGCGCTGGGCTGAGGGGTGGGTGTGGATCCAGGCCAGCACATCTTAATTCCCATCATCAGTGTGTGGTTCAGTGGTGTGATAGGGATAATAGGGTTAGGTCGTCCCTGTGGTCTTAATGAGTTTCCTTTCTGCTCTCTTCTCCTCCCTTGATCTGCACTGATCTCATTAATGTCTGGATAGGCGAATGTAACACTGCTGGAAAATGCCAGTAAGTGTGTCTCTTCATTTCTTTCTGGTTGTTTGCGATCAGATGAGGTGAAAGCGACATGCTTGTTAAGGAACTGCAGTTCAGTTCCTAGTACCTCGTAACGCTCGGCGCGTTCAGGTACGACACGTATTTAACCATCTGTGACTAAACACGTTGCTTCTTGAGTGGGCCCTCACTGAAATATTACTTCACTTAGTATTTGAACAGCTGAGATTACACTTTCTATGCTTGCACACGCCCCAACTTTACAACTCTGCAAACAAAGCCCTTTAGCGTGTTCTGGGCCACTGAGGCACTTACTCCCTACGCCTTCATTACCCCCACACCCCCACAACACGGCTGTTTACTGAGCTCTGTTATCGATGGACAGTTCTGAGGATGTAACGAGAATTTGAGGCCTACTGTGGAGATGCTGTTGATGAGCGTTCACACTGGAAAGGGGCGAATGAGACGGATCGAGCGGTGAGGAGTCTCTCGAGCCCTTGGACACCGGGGAGGTCGTGGACGAACGAACATCTAGTTTGTGGAAGAGACTCTAGACGCAGCCCTGTCTCATGAAAGCGACTGATTTCACTTCAAACTGCTGTTTTATGGCAGTTTCATTAAAGCACCTTCCAGCTCCCCGCCCCCACCGCCACCCTCCCCTCCGACCAGAGTTAGAGGAACTTACTGTACATGAATCTGTGTGGAAGTGTATCTTTTTTATACTGTGCACGTTTAAACAGGAATATGTTTCAATCTACTGCAAAACAAAGAGGGGACACAGACAGAGAAGAGCGTGACGTCTGAGAGCAATCAGCCGCTATTTGAGACATTTTTTAAAACAGACACTCGAGCAGACATCATGTTCCTGTCATCCCCCTTTAAGCTGTTATCCTTATAGCCATGTACAGAGAAAACTGCAACGTAGAACAGACAACTGGAATCCATAACAGACAACGGCATGCTTAACTTCAAATCTGCACTCAAAAAAATGAGGAAAAAAAGACCTTATTTTTATTTTCCTCTTCTTTGTTTTCTTTTCTTATGGGGCCGGCTGTGTTTTTTTTTTTTTTTGGCCACTCCCCTCCTGTAATTACATAATGAACTAATTGCATTTGCTATGACGAAGAGGAAGAGGAGCTGTCGAGGAATGGTATGAAGATGAATCATGTAAAAGTTTGACTTTGACATTAAAAACTTCAAACACGTATTTGTCTGTGAACTTTTTGACAGCAACTGTGAGATAAACAACATTTCGGGAAACAAAACACAAATGAGTTTCTATTTCCTCCAACATCTTGACTCGCTTACACTTCTAACTGAACATGTGACTTTAAATGTATCTTATTACAAGTTCATATCTGTTCTGTAAGGATTAATACAGGCTGCATAAATAAAGCGTTAATTAGCGCTTGCAGCACTTAAACATACTCATAAATATTTTCTACTTTCATGATAACTGACCTAAGTTCATCTACTGACAACAGGGCAGTGATGCCAGAAGCTCCAGACCAAATGAGTGAAGGAAACTCTTTAGCCGTGTTCTTTCCAAGGTCAAGGACAAACTGTGAAGCTTCGTTTGTGAACTGCTCCCATGCACAACCGTCAGAACAAAAATCCTCCTGTTTAGGAGAATGACACACTGATGCTTTTATTTTGCAGGGTTGCGTCCGTTTTTACCTGGCTGACACCAGAATTCGTTTAATTTTCTGAAATGTAGGACACCCATCAACTTAATCTGTGAAAGGGGAATTTTCTGAACTGATTCCCGCTTTGAGAAAAGTTTTGAAATGCATGGGGCAATTTGGACTTAGACTTATCAGAAAAACGCTTCAGAGGTGTTAACTGCTGCAAAGATTAGCGTGAAGGACTCAAAATGTCAAAGTCAAAGTCCTGCAATCTGTGTTTGATTCTGCCCAGTATCAAACACTGACACCATGTGGCGGAGACTCAATACTACTTCATTTTAACGTTTCTCCTTTGCTACAAGTGAACTTATTCTGTTGTGAAAGTTGGAAAGAGGTTGAATGTGGCGCGGTCTGAAAAATGATTATGTGAGTGGAAGTTCATATTTCACAGTCTTTGTCACAGGAGACGTCAACATGCAGATTAGGTAGATCATAGATTTACTGTGGGTGTAACTGGAAAGTATAGATCTGAGGAATCACCGAGGCTGCGGCTTAGCCAGTGACTTCTATGAACAAAATACAGATAAGATAAAGATGCAAATTACATTTCAGATCATTTAAATATAAATCACTGTTAAACTGTGTGTGCAGCAAGATCCCCCTCACAGATAGCACCAGCAAATCAAACTCATCTTCCATTTTAACAGGCCAGAACGCTGGTCCGCACCCTGCACTGGTCACATGCCCATCGCTTAATGCGGATCCACTCCTGCCTACTAATTTGATTTTTTCCAACAATTACAGCTTAATATTCACATCACAGGTTGAATGAATTATGCTGTTTGAGGAAAGGATTGAAACAGTTTCCCAGTTAATTGTGTTTTTCTAGGCTCATGGCTTATAACAATCACACATTTGATTTAGGGTTTAGTTGAAATGTCAATTCACGGAGGCTGTATAATTTAGTGTCCTCATTATCTGCAATTAGTATAATCACTTGTATTGAAATGACAGCATGTGTCATATCCCATAAAAATCTGTTTCGGACAAAACGTTTAGGAAGGACTGACCACAAGATTCCAGGAGAGAATGGCCTCGACGTCAGCGTCCCCTGAGGATCACTGGCTCTGAAGCCTGCAATAAGGTCATAAAAGGAAAATCATTAAACCACAATATGAAGGGTATTAGTGATCTCCTCTGACGAATCAGGCAGCATATAAATCACCACTAACTCATAAGTCATCTCATGGAATTGGTAACTGTAAAGCACTTTGTAAATAAATCACATTGTTTCCACAGATAAATGGACAAAGAGTTGTCTGCTCTGCGGAATAAAGCGCACGGGTTTCTTTGAAGTCTTAATTAAATTCCGGAGAAAGACCCGGTGGATGTGGATTTTATTGATTTTAAAAAGATAGAGAAAAATGTTGCAAGGGAGGTGCCTGATGAAGTAAACCCCAGAAAGTTAACCTCCTCGCTCGCTGTCCAGTATATCAAGCGGCCTTCAGAGCTGTCAGACGCTTTCAGGGGTTTAAGCAGATTGTGTTTTTAGAGTTAAAGCAAGACAAAGTGAAGTGAATTTAAATTGTCTTTATATACACAGAGAAAGAAACTCGGGCTCACGACCTGAAAAGACACAACTATATAATATGTTGAAATCTGTCTTCCTGTTAGCAGGACTTGTTTTCTGGTGTCCGGTCCATAACCCAAACCCAAAGAGGCATCCAGCATCAGTATGGCGCAGCATAAAGCGACGCAGGTGTGATGCATTGTGTCACAGCGCTGTGTTTCTTGTGTTCGGGAAAGCCTTGCAGCAAGAGCTGTAAACATCCTTTGTCGCTGACATGCCAGGTGGCTGATGGGAGATTTGATCTTCAGCAGGCTGTCATTTATGTCTCTTCATCTTTTCATGGTCGCATCAGCGTGAACTCATCCAGGCTTTGCCATAAGCATCTGGGAAGAATGCACACACCTACACACACACTCGCACAATGTGATTTTATGTGAAAGTGCATCCTTTAGCAGGCTGACAAATGTACACTGATCAGCCACCACATAAATCCTCCAGGTGGTTTTAATATTGTGGTGGACGGGGTCAGCGGCGCGCAGGAAGCTGACACCTCTCCATCATGTTGACCTCTGTACGTCGCGTTGTGAAACCACGAAGCGCTTTAACGCTGCAGATACTGTTTTTCAGCAAGACACATAAGATCATAGCATAACACGTCGATAAAGACTGGATTATAAAACACATTTCCCTGCACCACTGCAGCTAAAATGCTATGTACACTGTTTGTAAACTGTACTAACATACACAAGTACATACGTGATTTAAGATCACAGCCTGGAGCTGCCTGGCACTTATCGACAGATCAATACTGTCACAATGACAGCACAGACACTGGTTTGTCCTAGTACACACAGGAGCTGAAACCTGTCTCACACATACAGTACACACACACACACACGCACGGCCGATGTGTGATTCTATGACCCGACTGCAGAAAATGGAGAACTTGCATAATTTATTATTTTTTTCCGAGGCTCTAAATTACCTCCTTTTGGTTTGTTCCCAGAACAGATGGCACCAGCATCATGCAGGGCTCGGCTGGTCTCTGTGAAGGTGATGCTGTCTGGAATCAGTTTGTCCTTAGCAGAAGAACAAAACGGGAAAAAAAGCCTTGTGTGTCCAAACACTACACATACACTGTGGCATTAATAATTATATACAGTGTTATGATGCTGGGAACTAGCACATATTCAAGGCGATAACAAGCCGACAGGATACAACTAAGCTCTACTGCTGACACCTAGAGAGTGTTAATATTATTGCATTCAAATGTGAAAATCCCATCAAGACCATAGTTCGGTGCCTCTGAGGTGTGAACTTGTGAAGCCAGTGTGATTGTTTTACGTGTATTTTTCTTTTTAGATCAAAGCTGCAGGCTTGTTTTTGTGTGTGTGTGGTGGATATAGTCAGCAGGAGATTTGACAACACACCCAACAGTCATCTAGAAGAATATTTAGCTCATCTACGCTGCGGAGTGACGGGTTCAACTACCCGAGGTTGTGTTATTTTCAGGGGCTGTCAGGTTGTGTGTGCATGTGTTGGTTTCCCCTCCGTTATTTCACAAGCAGTCACTCACACCTGCTCTGCCAGTGTTCCCACCATTATCTGCCATCTGCCCACCACCTACTGTCCACACGTGTCTCCTCTTTGCTCATCAGCTCAGTGAATGTTCATAGCGGACCTTTCCCCTTCTCCCTCCTCGCTGTCTAGTGACTGCTTTACCATCTACTGTACAATGTTTCAGCTGTTTTACCTTTTTATCTCTTTGCACAAAAGGCCAGAGAAGCACTATCATTATGTTTTTGTGAATAATGTCTAAAGAGTCAACATATGTGGAATCTCATGTTGAGCTGGCTCCTCAGCTCATGCTCAGATCCAAACACATGCACTGACGGAGGTGAGACGCATCATTTCTGTCCTTGTTCTGTTTCTGTATTTATCATTTGTCATATTATTCCTCTCAAGTCAAGCATGAGGACATAAGCACAAAACTAAAAAGCTCATCAGTTGATCTTGTCCTACTTGCAGCCTATTGCACTGGAGCTGCACAAACATTAGAATGATATAGATAATTGTAATAAAAATTGAAATATCGGGATTTTTAATCATCGTCTCACCTCTTTTCAAAGTTAAGTTTATGTTTTCTCTTCAGCTTTAGTTTTGTTCAGTTGACTCAGTGAGTGAGAGGAGCCTGTGTCCTAATACCTGCAAGATGCCAAGGATAACACAACAAACTGCTTATTTGCATTTAAGAGAGAACCGTATTAATGCAGCAGTCGTGTTATGTAAAGTTATGTAAATCAGACCACTGTGATATGGAGATGATGTAAACTCCTTGTGGGATTCAGCGTCTACAGTTTTTACTCTTCTGTTCTCATTATCGTCGCAGACCCTTCAGTCATTCAGCAGCTTACTGTTTGTTGCTGATTTGTGGTAATTAATGTGATACTGTTCCTCTATAACAGCTAATAATTATCAGTCCTTGTAGTGACTTTCAAAAACCCTGATGAGCCATGTGAAACTAGTGTGAGACTCTGTTTACCATTTCCTTGTGACAGCACTCGAGTCTTTATTGATCATTAGTGGTTTCACTGGAGACAACAGCAACAAAATGAAAGCAAAATGGCATAAAAACACAAAATGTTCCAAGATGACATCCAGAAATCAATACAATGATTTAAAAACAGCTCATAAAGGTTCTGGGTGAAGCTTGAAAGAGCAGCGGTGGGAGCTGAAGCCCTTTCACAGCAGTGAGTCGAGCTTCTCATTGCAACAGAGATCTACTTCTGGAGCGAGTGGCAGAAAACAAGCAAACACGGAGTCTTTACTGTGAAACTACGTAGGTACAGACCACAGGGTTTCAACTGCTCCTCTGCTTCCCCACTTCACAGGAAGTAGGAAACCTTTGCATATAGTCTGTGTTGGTTAAGAGGAGGCTGCATTGCTTTTGAATAAGATTCACAGTAATGTTGATACTGGTTTTATTACTGTTATTTCCACCTCGTGACGTCTGGCTCTAACCACAGTGAATGTCGTTGTGTGTTCAAAGCGAGCATTTACATTTGTGCCGTTAAATACAGATGTGCCTCGATGTGCCATGTACGTGTTCATTGGCATTGTAACAATAAATCATAAGTAGTGCAACATCCAACGTCGTGTCCATGCAGAACTGATTCACTTGAGCCACATTCAAATAAATATTGCTAATGGGTTAAAAAACCAGGTGCAAGAGAAAAACCTGTGAATTCTACAGCTGTCCACCAGATGGGTGGAAAGGAGCACCATGTCTGAGCTGACGCGCACATGAGGACGTGGGGCGTGAGGAAGATTCAGGAGAAAGGACAAAATATTATTACGTAACAATGATGACACATTAATGTGCTTGTAAGGGGCTCAACACCCGTTCTGTGTGCGTGTGTGTGTGTTTAAGTGCCTCAATCATGAGTGTGTGAGCTTCTCATAGTTTTGTACAATTGATTGTTCATCACACGTTTCTTATAAATGCGCCTCATTAAGGCAAACTAGTAAAATCATAATGGTTTATAAAGAGCGAGCCAAAACATTTGTGCCAGTGTGCTCACACTCTCAGTCATACGTACACACACACCTACACACACTTGGGTGAAAGCCCACAATGACCGCAATTAGTGCAGTCAGGTGTTTAACCAAGGCTGGTGATGTTGGAGCGGCCACCAGGGGGCGCTACAATGCGGTGGCCAGAGCGACGGGGGATGTTGTCATCAATCTGCGCCCCTGATGAATAAAGACAAAAACAACAACATTAAATTAAATCAGCCTCTCTCAGTCGAGATACAGTATTTGCTCTGTGTTAAACAAAAAGATGATAAAAGGAAACACTAAACTAAATATACGCGATGAAACCTACCCGACAGGCTGAAGTTGGACTGATGCAGGTTGCGTATTGGTGGTGGCTGATGGGAGGTTGGTGACGTTTTAGCTGACGGAGCAGGTGTAATATATTTGGGCATAGGAACAACATCGTACACTGGGCCGTCATAGATCCCACGAGTGACACCCTGCCTGCCCTTCAGCTGGACAAATCACAAAGACACAGCAAATCCGAAATATAATATACTCAGTATACTCACTTTTGTATTATGCACTTTTCTATTTATTATGTTAATCATCAGTGTTCTGCACCTGGTTCCTAAACTTAATGCGCTGGTAAGCATAGTCCGGGAAGGGCTTGCGGGGAATAAATCGACCAGTGCCCTGCTGAGCCTGCAGCTTGCCATCCTCATAAACCACCCGACCTTGACTCATCACCAGCGCCGGTCCTCCGCGGCACTCCACACCCTCAAAGATGTTGTAATCTGCAGCCTGCGTGGAGAGTTGTACAATAAGACAAAGGAGGTTGGAAACGGAGGAGCTGAAGGACAAAGGACAGAGTTTTCAAGTATGAGCCACGCTTTAGACACCAGGCAGTGTCCTGGCCCATTGTGCTGCAGCTTTGCATGAGAGGGCTTAATGCATGCAGCATAATGCAGCAACTGAGGACACGGGTTTGGGGCAACAATGTCTTTACAGGGGGATGGGTACAAAGACGGTAGCACAGAATGGGTGAGGGGTGCAGAGGGATTATGACCCAAAGCCTGTCTGGATTAGAGCCTTAGAGAGTGGCAGAGCCGACTGAATGCATTAACCAGTGTCTAACAGCGGCGCCGCCCTGAGGCCTGTCTCCTGGGTTTAAATGCATCGTTTAATCCTGACATTTAAAGGGTCAAGTCACTCAAAAAGTGGAATTTTAAACACCTTCACAAATTCTTATGTATGTGTATATAATATGTGCATTTTCTTATGATCCCAACGCTCCTATGCAGTTTCACGACACGTCGTGAGCTGTAATACCAGGCCTGACTAATGTCACGCCAACCTAATAGCATATTTTACATTTCTCTTCACCTCCTGTGACCTTTAATCCCATTTCACACTCTATCTATCTCCCATATAAAGCACTTTCATTCTCCACCCTCCATTTCCTTATTATAGGTGATATACCCATTTTTCTTTCCATCTTCGCTACTTTCTTTGTGCGCTCACCGACTGCTGGAGCTTGGCAGTGATGGTTTTGACACTATCAGGATCCCAGATGACGATGTCAGCGTCAGAGCCCACCGCTATCCGGCCTTTACGCGGGTACAGATTGAAGATTTTAGCAGCGTTCGTAGATGTCACTGCCACAAACTGATTCTCATCCATCTTCCCCATGGCCTAAGAGACAGATATATGGTTGTTGTTCAAACTGATACACAAAAGACACACTTTCAGGTACACAGAAGACGCAGAGCACAAACACAACCCCATTGCTCACCACGGCTTTGTCCCAGACGAAACCCATCCTCTCCTCCACTCCGTTGGTTCCCTCTGGGATGAGGGTGAAGTCATCTTTACCGATTGCTTTCTGGGAGGTGCTGTAGGCGCAGTGAGCGCTGCTCACCACCTGCAGGTCCCCACTGTATGGAGGCAACAAAGTGTCTTTCAAAATCATCAGCGCTGCATAACACTGCTGGTGTGAACATTAGTGCAGGTCTAGCCTTTGTGATATAGTAGCTGCTGGACCTAACACAATATTTACATTTGAGTTTCATGACAAAGAAATAATTCCACTATTGTCCACCAGATGTCCTCAGTGCGCATGTGAGTTAAAGTACAAGTCATGTAGTGGCCTGGGGGCAGGAAAAGCCAGCATTCAGTCACAATGGTGCAACACAGCTGCAGCACCACCATCTAAACCATTAACAACTCACTGCATTATCCAAAACACGTCCACGCACCCAGTTTACCGACTTAACTAACAGAGGAGGCTTCATTTGATAACTCATCAAAGGTCATTTCCATAATTCCCCATCCAAGGCCTTATTCATTTGTTAATTACTGTGATTTTTTCCTGATTGTACACTGTGGGATCGAGGCTGCTTATTACTGAAAACGGTCCTGCTGAAACGTGATGTTCCTTTGTTTGGTTGTGTAGGAGACAAACTAACTACACCCTGTCACTTCCGCAGTAGCTCAGCAACAGCAGTATCGCGCCACCAGCATGACAGCATGGAGCCGCCTCGAGAAGGAGGAACTGCAGATGACGGGTGGAGGAGCGGAAGAGTGAGGAGGAGGGAGGAGGGAGGCACTCGGTCGCCAAGGCAACAGATGATGAAGGGTTCTAGTTCCTGTGCTATTTATGGAATTGGGGACAGTCAAAAGTGTACAGGAGGATATTCCGTGCATTTTGTGTGTGAGATATGAACCAGGCTTTGTTTTCTGACTGATGATTTACAAAAGTAACTTCAAAATTGGTACAGATCGATTATTAAGTCTCTCTCAATTCCTTCTTTCTGTCCCCTTTCTTCTTTTGCCTCCATCTGTTTTTCTTTTCCCCTGCAGCTAATACATTGCATTACAACAGCAGCTGCTTGTGACATGAATACTAAACAAATATCTGAGGGCAAACAGGTGCAGTCAGATCCTTGCAGGTGTCTCGTCTGTTGTCATCCAGCTCATTTGCAGTTGTCTTTGTGCAGAGGTTATAGCTAAATGAAGAACTTTGTCGCTCTGTTTTAGTTAGACAAGTCTCTCCTTGTTCTAATTTCAAATATTCTGAAGCCACCATATTATGTGCTTCCATGGATGAAAACGACTCGAACGTACCATGACAGCAGTGTGTGCAGATGATCTGGGGTTGTGGGATCAGGACTCAGAGGTGGAGACGTCACATAAGCAGCCGCTTTGGCCCAGTTCTTGCTCCAGTAGTGGGAACCATCAGCAGCCAGGCTCGCTGTAATCGGTTCCCCAAAAACGACGGAACCTGGATAAGAAGACACAGGTCAGACTGCAAACATAATGTATAAGCTGGAATCAAACTAATTATTGTAAGACGTCTGAGAACATGTAGGAGGGCTGACCTTTCCTCCGAGCCTGGGTGATGGTGTCAGCTGCACTCTTGCTCATCACCTTGGTGATGTAGACAGGACAGTTCACACGGTTTCCCAGAGTGATGGCTCGAAACACTGCCTCAGCCTCCAGCTGCATGTCATGGAACAGGGGAAGTGTTAAGACCTGCTCTTTAATGAACACACAGAGACAGACAGCGTGCATGGAAATCACCTCTTCGGGACGACTCAGAGGGTGGCCTTCAGGACCCGTGATTCCCATCCCAAGGATTTTGCTCTGTTCCTAAACAAACACACAACAGTAGCTGTTTGTAAAGTCACGTTTTACCAACAACAACTCTGACTTCAGAGCATTTGCTTCTATCTTGTAAAATTAAAATGTCAGTTCACAGAAACTGACGTGCAGAATACTAGTGGCTGGCTTCAGTAACTGAGCTTCATCAGATCCCCAGCTCTTCCTTGGTTTCTTCTAAAACAGGTCGGTATTTATACCATTTTTGCGCCATTCATCTCTCTGTTTTACTACACTTAGCCTAACGAGTCTGCCATTACCATTCATCAGCTCTCCCATTATAATTCCTTACCCTCATTTCATGCGTCACGCTTTTTCCGTCTCTTTAATCTGCGCCGAGAGCTCGCTGACTATGCCTACCATTTTTCATCTGCGCTGTCAGCATCATCGGTACCTTCCCTGACTTTAATCACCATTACAGCGTCATCATTAGTATAATGAAGGTAAGGGTGGCCTAAGATAAACCTGTCATCCTGCAGAGGCATTCAACCGTTCTGTCTCTGCGGGTTGGAGACTTATGTAACACGAGTCTATCGTTTAACTGCAGTGGAGACTGGAGATAACTACAAAGGTAAAAGATTGGCCGTGATGCAGTACAGCTATGCAAGTGCTGCAGTGAACTGCTGCGTCGGGGCTGAGTACACGCACTGATTGGTTGTGATAGATGAGCAGCCACTCATCAGAGGGTGCTGCACTTACCTGAGCAATCAAGTCTCCGTTTTCAGCGTGAACTAACACCACAGCACCCAACTGCTTCAGGAAGCAGAAAGCTTCATATAGCTAAAGGAGCCCAAAGAACAAGAAGACAGAATTAACAATAACTAAAACGTTACGTTTTGCAAGAAATTATGGTTCAGAATTATGAAACACACCTCAGAATCTGTCATCTGGTACAAATCCTTATAAGCCATGTACACTTGGAAGGAGTTGATACCTGACAACAGTGGAAATGAAACGATTCAAGACATTGATATGGCTGCTTAGTGTTTCCTGATTATACAGAATTATCTTAAGAACAAGCAGAAGCTCAAGTTGCAGAAAACAGCCTGTGCGTCGATGTCTAGAGTCTGAGCCGAGAATAACAAGGCTTCCATAAAGGAAACTGGTACCGTGCCCTGGTGCTGTTACTGCATTGTTCTGTCGCTGTCCCAACACAAACTCTTTTCCCTTCAAACTGATTACCAGCTAAATATACACACTGCCACCGTGACTGGGCGGCAATGACAACAATGGTTTCCCACTGTCCCTGCACTATAAGAGGATTCAGCACTGGGCCAAATGGTTTCTAAGCCCGTCCCTCTGGCTCTAAAGCAATGGGTCCAAAAACGGGGATGAGCTGATACAAGAACTACAGCAATGACTACATTTTTGAAATACATAACTAGTAACTAAATATAAACAGACCTTTATCTTGTACCAGCAACTCCAACTCATCCTTAACTGTCTCGTTCCACTGGGGGACGTCCACATGCAGGGAGTAGTCGCAGCAAGCCTTCTTATCTGCAGCCTCCTCCCAGCGCTCGAATGCCTCCAGCAGGCTGTCGCCAGGTTGAGGGGCCACATGGTCGACTGAGAAGCGAGAGGGGTCGAGGTTTAACATGGAAAGAGTGCAACCAACCGCCTGCAAAATTAATGTTTGGTCACAGATATCATTGGAATGTGCTGCATGCATCTTTGGATCCGTACTGATCATGGTGGTGCCCCCAGCAAGCGCAGCCCTGGTGCCCTGAAGGAAGTCATCCACAGGCTGCGTGCCCAGGTAGGACTTCATCAGGCAGGTGTTGACATCGATGCCCCCGGGTATCACCATGCGCCCGTTAGCCTCGATCACCTTGACACCGCCAGGAACAACCAGGTTCTCCCCGACCTGCCTGCCCAGGGTCGGATTGACGTATCGACAAAGTGGATGTGGACGAAACGCAGGAGTGACGAGACGATGGGAAAACAAATCAGCGTGGATAAAACGGGAAAGTAAGGAAATCAGGTCAGATCTGCACAGGACACTACACGTGCTATATTTCACACTATTAGCCATATATACGCACTTGATGAGGCCGTCCTCAACGTAGACATCTGCATAAAGACTCTGGTCATCGTTGACCACCCGCCCTCCTTTGATCAACAGCCTGTCAGTCTGCATGACAGCAATACAGGGAGAGGGAGGGAGAGCAGCAGAGGATGAATTCAGTCCTGGCATTTTGATATAATGCGCAGTTATGCAACCCACGACCTCACTGTAAAACAATATTATGACACAGTACAAAGAATGAAGATACAAATAAATGTATCACTACACAAGTACCATGGAGGCTCAGATCACAGCAGTATGATTTATGTTCATCTGTCGCTTTAATATTTTGTACATTGTTTAATATACACCATACTCATGTAAGAGCCTCTGGTTAAAACAGTGTTCTCTGTCCACACCCTAGCAGAACCAGAGGGTGCCTGGCAACAGCATTTAGAAGATGTTTTATCTCCATGGTAACCAGCGATCATCCTTGGTTCGGATGGCAGCTGACAGCTCTGCTCAGCAGCATCTACAGGCAGTAAGAACGGAAAACACGCGATCACAGTTTGGACCCAAACGTTTAGTTTCGGTGTGTTAAAGGTGCGTTGCCCTCGAGTTCATTCAGCATTTGGTCGCAGATTCGTGCTTTCGCCTGCACCTGCAGAAAGGCTGCATTCTTGCACAAACCCGTCTCACGCCACTCTTTCTTTTACGAAAGTGGCCGTTTCCTGTGTGACTCCGGACTCGACGGTCAACCGAGTTAATCCCTCTGACAGGCAGCCAGATTACACAACACTGTGCGGCCCGAGCCACCGGCGCTGGATTTGACACATGGGCACCGAGAACTGTCACCTCCACGTTGTGGGTTTGCTGTTTGAAGCAGGAGAAGCCGTAGAGGGGCTTTGTGCTCATTGGCGCCTTACTAAGAATTTAATCCCCTCTCTGCACTGACGGCAGGGATTTGCATACGCGCTTCTCTGGCCAGCGCCGCTCACCGGGTTGGGTCTCTTACCGTCAAATGGAGGCTGTTGTTCTGGTAGCCAGTCCCAGACATGCTCTCTCGTTCTTCCTCCAGGCGGTTCACTCAGCGGGATGCGGTGACTCCAGCGCCCTGCGCTACGCTCTGCGCCCCCTTTGTCTCCCCTGAAGTGTGCTGGTTGTTTTTCTCCGTGTGTGTGTGTGTGTGTGACACGGAGCGCGACGAATCCACCGCCGTACGGCTGCGTCACGAAGTGGGTGAGCGCGCGCACTAAAAGACAGGTGAGCGCGCGCAGGAAGCGTCTGCCAGGTGGCGTTCACGGCAGCGAGACGGCGGCGAGCACACGCGCGTGTCTGGCGCTGTCCGATTCAGCACCACGCGAGCAGCGCGTATCCCCGCACATTTGCATATTTTTGCATATTTTTGGGTATTTTTATTTCAGCTACGCTGACGTTCAACCAAAATGAACAAGCTGCAATGCAGCACAAAAAGTTCATCTGATGCAAAGGCTGCTTAAAAGAGCAATTAGGTTGGTCAGTAGGCAGTTTTTCTACTGAAATAAATTATGAAATATTATTATTAAATATTAAAAGGCAACGTTCACCGGGGGAAATAACCTCATTTGGGCCACTATCGGCTTTGTCCCCTCTCGGGCGCTCCTGCATGTTCTGTACATTATTGGGAAGTCTGCTCATGAACAAACAGCCATTCAGGACTTACAGTAGACCCAGACAGTCACACATCCTACCTTTCCATCCGGGTTTTCCTTCCCTGTACATCTGATTTCGCAGCTTTTGCGAGCGTTGTCCGTCTCCGGTGAGTTGGTCAGTGACGGCGCTCGGGCTTCGCTGGGCGTCTTGCCGATGGGGTCACCGGCATCCAAAAGCCTCTCCCTGCTCCCGCTCCTCGGGGTGCGGCTGCCTTTCCTGCCCACCGCGTAGTTGTCGAAGTCTATGGTCTTGCTCTCATACGCCCCCTCAACAGAGCTGAACATCCCGTACGTTTTCCTTTGGTTCGGCCCGGTGGTGATCGGCCCAGCCAGGTACACGGGCAGCTCGTCCTCCCTGTTCCACTGTCTCCTACAGTCAGACATCGTGGATTCCACGGAAGACGCGGACTTTACTCAACCTGAAGCGACGAGAGTCTTGGTTTGCGTCTAACCGGGTCACAGTCCCGCCTCTCGGGCGATGCGCTCATTCGACGCCGTGGAGCGTAAAAAGCAGCTGCCCGGGCCACCTTACGATTCCTCCTCCGAACGCACGCGCACACGCGTAGAACGGTGAAATGATGCAGTGGTCTAGTTTTAGGAGTAGTGGAGTTCAACTGTGAACCAGTTTTACTTCTTCAACAGGCAAAACAGTGACCAGCCTAAACAAAATGAAGCCGCTGCCTCTTTGTCTTTGTCTATACCCCCTCTCTTCTTTTTGATGTGGGGGTTGTGCGTGAGCAGATTAAACCAGACTGTATCGTCTTTAACCCACATCTGGAGGGGTCCACAGATTAACGCTAGTCCCTTGATGTGAACACACAAAACACTGGCCTCGAGTGAGAGCAGTGAGTGAAAGCAGGTGATTTTATCCACTGGGCCGAAGCGGTGACCTGGGGGGTGGACTGATGTCCTGTCCTCCTCATGCCCCGTGGGAATGCTGGGGGAAAGAAACAGAGACAGGAGCCTGTTCAGTACGTGTTGGCATTTGAGCATAAAGTAACATCTGCATTTTCGTGCTGTTTCTGGGAAGGAGACCAGGCTTCTGACCTCCTGCTCCTGTGTCGTGGAAACGACACGTGCAGCGTCGCCGGGTGTTAATTACCCACATTAATTATTCTGTTTACAATTTGTACACCTGTGATTCAGGAAGCAGGCTGAGAGGCTGCTTTCCATTGGGCATTTATACCCGTAGTGGAGAGTATATTTAGAGAAGGCGGGTCACCAGCGTGTTAGTTGTGCTGTTGTTTATAGACCAGAGACTTGAGAATTTACCCACAGCCCGTCTGCGTCTCTGGTTTCGCGAGGCGCTTGTGGAGCGAGACGGACGACAGTGTAACCCTAACTTCTGTTGGTGTCTGTGGTTCTCCAGTCACCGAGGCTGTGGGTATTAAGCGGGCTACAGTTCTTTGATAACTTCTTTAATAACCAGAACGGCAAGACAATACACGTCGAACTTACAGTGCTCTGCGTACAACCACGCTGACTCCCCCCTAACTTCTGTTCCTCCTCTTTTTACCTTCCCCTGGTAAACACCTGCCGATAGGAACTAATGTTTCCCCAAACAAAGGTGCTATAAACTATAAAAGAAATGCTTATCATTAATAATGTGAAATTAAACTAATCCATAAATAAAATAAATAAATAAATCATTGTAATAAATGAAGGTGTAAAGGACCAAAGGTTACAGTCGTCCGTTGCTGTAAATGGAAATGTCCCCATTTCAATGGCAACATACACAGGGTGAATAGCAACAACCAAGGCGGCAACATGAACATATACAAATCCCGTCCAATCCAGTTCTTCTGGTTGGTGGTGCACAACATAACAGTAACACTGCGGGAAGCACAAATATATATACACATGTGGACTGCAATACACTGCAACATGCAGATATAGGTAAACAGTACAACAGCCAATCACAATACCCCAATAACAACAACAATAAAAGTGCAACATATAGGGGTTGTGAGTGTCAAAGTCCAATCCCTCAGGTGACAAAGTCTCTGTACTTTGATGGTCGCCTAATCTGGCGTCCACGGGAGGTAACCTGTGCCGGAGATGGTGAGTTGGGCACACCAGAGTCCACGTTGCCAACAGGAGAAGAGGTGGATGGAGAAGAAGGGCACGGGCTGGGAGGTGGTAAACGTTGATGGGCCTTGCTCTGCTGAGTAGCCCTGGGCAACACCAACTGCTTTGTAGCAGTGTCAGAAACAAATGGAGGAGTAGGAGGACGAAAAGGCAGTGCCCCTGACAGAGCAGTAAGGGGAGGGACAGGCGCCTCAGATCTGCTTACAGTGGGCACAGAGGATGCCCGACTATCAGGGGGAGTGTTTGGTAAAGCCCCTTTGTAGGCTTTTAGTCTGTTGTGATGAACAATCCATGTTCGTGAACGAGTGCTCTTGGGATCCATAATCTCGTAAGTGACGCCAGGGTGTCCCTCTCTGTCCATCCGACGCAGGACCACAAAAGGTCCTTTCCATCTGGGAGCAAGCTTATTCATCTTTTGTGCTGGGTCATCCAGGAGAACAAAGTCACCTGGCTGGTGAGGGTGGAAAACCATTTTCTTGTCATACTGAGTCTTTTGATGTTGTTTACTTGCAGCTGTATTTTGGCTTGCATCCTTGAAAGCATGGGACAAACGTGTAGCCAGGAGCTTAGCATAAGCTGCCGGTGAACCTGGTGTGGGAGAAGTCACCTCGGGGCTACAGTTCAGCATAACATCAAGTGGCAAATTCGGTTCTCTGCCATGAACAAGGAAGAAGGGTGAAAAACCGGTGCTTGAATGAACACTGGAGTTGTAGGCGAGCTCAGCTTGTGGCAAGTACTGATCCCATTCACCTCCAGTGTGTGATATGTACTTAGCAAGTTGGTCCTTCAGAGTCCTGTTGAATCTCTCAACCATACCATCTGACTGCGCATGATATGGGGATGTGCGTGTTTTGTTTATACCCAGCAAGACGCACAAATGCTTAACGAGGTCCGATTCAAACTGGCGTCCTTGGTCAGTATGAATAGACTCCGGTAGGCCATGTTGCCTTATGTAATCCTCAAAAATGCACTTTGCCACAGTGGTTGCACGTTGGTCTTTCAGTGGGTAGAGGTTAACATAGCGTGTGAAATAGTCCATTATTACTAGAACATACCTGTTGTTTTGAGTGGTAACAGGTAGCTCAGTGATGTCTGCAGCAATCTTTTGAAAAGGTCTCTCTGCTAGGATGGGCTGCATCGGGGCTCTTTCATGTGGAGTGGGAGAACCTCGGGTTTGACATGGCAAACACTCTGCACAAAACTTGTGAATATCCCGAGACATATATGGCCAATAGCAAATACGTCTGGCCCTCAGCAGGGTGCGTTCTGCACTCAGGTGACCACTAAAGGGATTGCCATGCACTGCTACGAGGGCTTTGGTGATAAGAGTAGCAGGCAGAACAACTTGAAATGAATCAGGTGCATGTGGACCTGTTTTAGTCTTTCTGCAAAGAATTCCATGCCTCATTATCAACTTGGGAAACTCGTGCCAAAGTTTCCGTAGAGTGGAAGAGGAGTGTTTCAAGTGGCCTATTGGTGGTCTAGAAATCCCGTCTTTCATCCATGCAATGACAGTGGCAAGATTGTCATCTTCAGTCTGTTGTTCCCGCAACTTGTCCAAGTCTACTGACAGAGTGTGATGTACTTCAGTGAGAGCTGGGAAGGTGTTGTTTCTGTCACTGCAAACCGGTGTGATATTGTCTGTGGCGGTGATGGTAGCGATGGAACACTGAACCGCTTTGTCCAGAGTTTCCATGCTGGGGCGCCTGGACATAGCATCTGCGTTGGCATGTTGTTTACCATCACGATGCAAGATGTTGTAGTCATACACATCCATTTCAAGTATCCATCTACTGCGTCTGCCGGTCGGATCATTATCCACTGGACTTTTCTTCAGACTCAGGAGGGGTTTATGATCCGTGATCACTGTGAATGAGCTGCCGGATAAAAAGTGTTTAAAGTGCCTTATAGACCAAACAACTGCCCAAAGCTCCCTGTCGAAAGTAGACCATTTCCTTTCAGAAGAGCTTAGTGTGTGACTTGCATAGGCTATAACATGTTCCCTATTGTCCCGTCTCTGAGCTAGCACAGAGCCAATGCCTTCCTGTGAAGCATCTGTATACAACAAAAAGGGCTGAGTGAAGATCGGGTGTGCCACAACAGGTGGATGAGTGAGGGCATGTTTCAGTGACTGGAAAGCATCCTCACATTCAACAGTCCATTTGAATATTGCACCCTTTTTGGTGAGTGTATGTAGAGGGGCAGCAATAACTGAAAAGTTTTTGACGAACCGACGATAGTAGGAACACAGTCCAATAAATGCTCTCACCTCAGTAGTCGTTCGTGGTGTTGGCCAATTACGAACCTTGTCAAGGTTTCTTGCATCAGGTTGGAGTCCACGATTAGAGACCACATGTCCCAGGAAGGTCACTTGGGTTCGTGCCAGCTGACATTTCCTGCCTTTCAACTTGAGACCAGCAGAACGAAAACGACTGAACACCTCTTCCAGGGTCTGTAGGTGATCTTCAAACGAGCGACTGAACACAAGGACATCATCCAGATAAATTAAACATTCCTTCCAGTGTAGGCCGTGGAGTACTAGCTCCATCAATCTTTGAAAGGTCGGTGGGGCGTTAGTTAAGCCCATAGGCATAACCTTAAACTGGTACAGGCCGCTGCCCGAGTTGAACGCAGTTTTCTCCCTGTCTTGCGGTTCAAGCTCAACCTGCCAGTATCCACTTGACAAATCCATGGTACTGAACCAGCATGCACCAGACAGACTGTCAAGCGCATCTGCAAGACGCGGCAAGGGGTATGAATCTTTAACAGTCACTGCATTTAGCTTCCTGTAATCAATACAGAATCTGTAGCTGCCATCTTTTTTCCGAACAAGGACGACAGGCGAGGACCAGGGGCTACAACTTTCCTCAATTATGTCTTGTGAAAGGAGCTGCTGCACCTGTCTGTCTATCTCCATTCTCATGTTGGGTGAGGTCCTGTATGCTCTCTGTTTGATCGGTGGAACATCTGCCGTCCTGATGCTGTGTCGGACCATGTCTGTGCGTCCATAGTCATGGTCATTAGCACTAAAAACATCACTGTAAGTCAGAAGCAGGGCCTCAAGCTGCTGTCTCTGTTCATCAGAAAGTTCTGAGTGGCTTAGGTCAATCTCTGTCCTTGACCGTAGAGGTGAGGGCTCTGTTGATGTTTCCACAGTAGCTACACTGGTTTCCACTACACAATAGGTCTTGTCACCGTCTGTGCCAATTGGACGGAAATCTCCTAGTCTAGTGTCACCTGGGATCCGGAGGTCAGCATTAGTTGGATTCATGACTCTAACATAAGTGAGTCCTGTTCGTACTGGGGCAAGTGTGCATGCAACCAAGAGACCTTGGTAAGTGTACAGATCTGGCTCTAAGATACCTGTATAGTCAGCTTCAAGATCAGGCACACCAACAGCTGGCTGAACCTTAGCTAGCACGGTCATTTGTGACAGGGCAGGAACTGTAACAGTAGCTAGGGTGACAGCATAGCAGCAAAGGGGAGCAGTCTCTGTAGTGCACAGAAGAGGAATACTAGTGTGGTTCCCTACTTTAAACATACCTTCACTCAGGTTGACAACTGCATGATGAGTAAGTAGAAAATCCCAGCCTAAGATCACTGGCTGTGTAATGTTCCTGACAACCTGAACTGTGTGGGTGAAAACCTCATTACCTAGCCGGATGGTGATGGACAGTGTGCCTAGATTGTCTAAATAGTCACCAGTTACTGATCTAGGGAAAAGTTGAGAGCGTTGCATTGGCTTTGTTCTGAGAGATGGAATGGACATTCTAAAGGTTTCACTAATCAGTGAGATGTCAGAACCTGTATCTAGGTACACTTTGGTAGCTACGTTTTCAATAACAGTCATCACATAACGTGTGAGGGTTTTACATGAAGATGTTGAAAATGTCTGTTTTTGGACCCCATCAGCAACAGTAGCAGACACTTGGCCCTCAGTATCTGCTACCACTCTTTTCCCGGTTCATAGTGGTCTTCCTTGAAACTCACACGATGACTCTTTTCCCGCTGTGTGACGAGTCTTCCTGCTGAGTGAGCTTGATGTGAATCATGTCGGGAATAAGGAGGAGAACAAGACCTGGAGGAGTCACGGCGGCATGCTTCTCTGCTACCGGAAGACTCAGGAGAGCGGTGTCTGTCAGAGCTGTAGTGTCGGTAGCGCTCACGGTTGCTGGTAGAATGATAGTCACGCCGCTGATGTGATGGAGGTGGAGGAGTAGGGGAGCAGTATCTGTCACGGCGAGAGTCTCTGGGGTGTAGATAATCACTGTTTGACCTGCTGGACCTGTGACCACTCGGTGCAGATGAATAGGTGCCCCGTTCAGGAGACCCAGATGGGGAGCGTCTATATCGTTCTCTTCCACGCTCATGTCCCCTTTCCAATGTAGGATCATACCTGTGTCCAGAAAAGTCAGAACGAGGGGAATAGCGGCTGGCATGAGACTGTCCAAGTTGAGTAACTTCCAGTTTGAGTGCGCGGACTTCATCTGAAAGCTGTTTCACAACCTCGACGAGGCCTGCTGATGAGTTTGTGTGAAACTTTTCATGTTTGGCAGACACCATAGCTGAGAGTGGTTCACTTTGCAAGGAGAGAGTGTGAGGGGTAGGTGCTTGTGGAACAACAGGTGGAGGAAGGAGTCTCAAAGCTTCCTGTGCACGTTCCCACTTACACACAACAGCTAAAGCGTCTTCTAGTGTAGTGGCACCATGTTCGTGGCACTTTGCCTGTAGAATGGGATCTAAACCAGCAACAAATCTTCTAAAACGTTCCATTGCAATAGCTGGCTGGCCGTAGTTAGGGAATGCTTCTAGTACCAGCCTTGTGATTTCTGCAGCATATACCTCCAAAGGTTCTTTAGGCAGTCGCTGTCTGGCATTAACAAAAGTCTGAAAATGCAGCAAAAATTCCTTCCGGCCGAAGACATCATTTAGCTTAGCTGCACACTGCTCATAGTCTTGTTGCACTCGTGGCGGCAAAGACAACCAGTAAGCTAGTGCATCACCACTAAGCCGTGTGGGAAGAATCGTGGCTATGTCTGGCATTTGTCCATCGGCACATGCTTTAACTGCTAATTCCAGTCTAGTTTTCCACAGCGAAAAACTCTCCTTGTCCTTACCATCTCCGTGGAAATATGGCGGTAATTCCACTCTGTAATGCACCACAGTCTTTGATGTCGAGTCTCCTCGGGCCGCGCTGCGCGCACCGTCGTCGTGCCGCACAGCGTTGTCCTCACCGTCGTCCACTAACTGCAGCGACATCGCTACGTATTGACCAACTCACAAGGCGTATGGAAAAACCGGGGTCTGCGTTCTTACTTCAGGCGCTGTGCATGTAATTGTTGAGGCGTCCCTTCACATACAAAAGTCACAGATGGCACCTGTAGCCTGCAGCCATTTCCCGCCGAGAACCGAGTTGAATGCCTTGGTTAGAGTATCCGAAGATGAAAAAAAAAAACACCGCTGCCACCAGTCTGTAACCCTAACTTCTGTTGGTGTCTGTCGTTCTCCAGTCACCGAGGCTGTGGGTATTAAGCGGGCTACAGTTCTTTGATAACTTCTTTAATAACCAGAACGGCAAGACAATACACGTCGAACTTACAGTGCTCTGCGTACAACCACGCTGACTCCCCCCTAACTTCTGTTCCTCCTCTTTTTACCTTCCCCTGGTAAACACCTGCCGATAGGAACTAATGTTTCCCCAAACAAAGGTGCTATAAACTATAAAAGAAATGCTTATCATTAATAATGTGAAATTAAACTAATCCATAAATAAAATAAATAAATAAATCATTGTAATAAATGAAGGTGTAAAGGACCAAAGGTTACAACAGCATGGACCGCAGACACGGTGTTTGATTTTGGCATTGACGTTCGCTAATTTGATCAGGTAAGGGGTCATTCAGGGTCTTTTGATTCCTGACTGTCTTTAGAATGTAGTTTGAGCAGAAGTTCCCAGTCTGCGCCAGGCGAGACGTGATTACGACCCTGGCCAGACTGACGTAGTGTTCACCCTCAACCGTGTCTTTTTGAAACATCGAAATCACGCAGGTCTGTAGCAATTGCTCGTTTTCCTTTATCGCTGACTCACACTGACTAGAACGAGTTTTTATTACTCGGCTCTTCATTATCCTTAAAAGTGACGGTGATTATGACTCATAATAAATCTTTACTCATGACAGCGCCACTGTTCTCTGACCACAAGTGGTTATATGTCAATGAATCTTTTTCTCCCAGGAAAGATGCAGAGTAATTCTCCAACCGGGCCTGCTGGGAACACACAGGGGTCACGGCCTGTCCCGGACGGACCCTCTCTTCCCTCCCCTGCACAGATTCCTCCCACACCCGCCTCCACTAACCCTTTGCCTGCACACTCTCAACCCACCAAACCCTCTGCTCAGAGCACCTCTGCACCGATGGGTCCTCCTCCACCGTCACATGAGTCTGATCTGTCATCTCCTGCTCCCGTGTCCTCTACTAAATCCTCCTCCCTTCTCACCAAAAAGTCTTCCCTCGATTCTTCTCTTCCTTCTCAAATGCCCAAATATTCATCATTTGCAAAACTCAGATCTATCTCCAGCGATTCATCCCTCTTGGCCCATGACTCTTCCGCAGTCCCAATGAAACGGACCTTCGCCTCCATGGCCAAGCAGGTGATAATGCAGGAAAGGCTTAGGAAAGCGGAGCAGGAGGAGGCCTACGATGAAGACGAAGGTAAGAAAGCCTGTAATTATATTAACACCCCGTGAGAAGCAGTAACAGCTGGAGTCAGTCCGTGTGAAGGTGATGAGCCACGATGTTGAACAGGGAAACGCGGATGATTTTTGTTAGCTCTCTGTCTCCTGCATATGTCATAGTGAGTTGTTGATTCAGTAACTACTGGTTTTGTGCACAGATTTATGTCCTTTAGCTGATAACCAGCTAATTAGAGATATTTATTGCACAAAGTTTACTTCCATAGCTGTTAAAATTATACCCACACACACCAGTTGCACCAAAATGAAATTTCATTGTCCATTAGAGATATTTCTAATAGTTCAACAGGCAAAGAAGCTGAGCACCTTTGTTTAAATGCCTCTAGGGAGGCAGTAAAACACATGCAGTCATCGGGTACTTGTGTGACACAGGAGCTGGGCACACATGATGAGATGATTGAAATGCACACACGCTCACAGCTGATGTCTTGTTATGCTCATGGTGGGATTCAGACAATCCTGGATATGAGCACAGTATGTGTGTAAACTGGCTGACACTAACCGTTCGGTCTTCTCCTTCAGACGACGAGCCGGAGGAGGAGGAGCTGTCTGTGGAGCAGATACAGGAGAAGGCTAAAGCTGGCGATGCCAGAGCTCAGACCCAGGTGAGTCGAAGCAGAGAGACACATCCTGCTATAGCTGACGTTGTGTTCAGTCCTGCTGGGTGTGAGCGAGCATGTTCTACACGTACAAGACCACTCATCACTGTATGTGTGTCACTGTTATTCACCGATGGCTGTTTGAAGTGTTTCATCTTAGGCCTTGCTTTGTCTAGATTATGGTATGTGATGTCATCTAAGGTCATTTAATGCCTCATTTAATGCCCTTTTATTAGTCATATTTAAACCCCACCAAGTCCATGAATGGATCACTTCTCTTGTGGCTTGTTCCACTGTCTCAGCTGGGTCAGCACTACTTGATTCTTGCTGAAGAGAAGGACACAGAGTTAAATAACCACCTGGCTGTTGACTGGCTGATTCAAGCAGCTAAACAGGGAAGAAGAGGTGCATCAAAACTACTGCAACGCTGCTGGATCCAGAAAAAAGGTCAAAGCTACGAACTTCATTGACAGCACGTGCGCGTCGCCGTTGTTCTGTTCACATCGCTAGTCCGTTAAACATATGTCATCCTCAACCAGGAATAAGTCCAGAGAATGAAGCCGACGTGCGCAAGCTGTCGACAGAAAGCAGATTTGAGCGGGCGGTACGAAAAGCGGCCATGATGATGTACTGGAAGCTGAACCCGGAGAGGAAGGAGAAGGTGGCTGTGACTGAGATGATGGAAAATGTCAGCCAGATCAGCGCAACTCCAGGTAGTTACAGCCCACAGTGACACACATTAACCTAATTATCAAGTGTTCTATGCATCACAACAACCAGGCTTCCTAGAATGCTGCAGCATGTTAAATATATCCCATATCCACCTTTGTGATTTCAGTATTTGCAGCTGTCGTGGTGAGCAGTGTTACGTTACATGCAGGCATGCAGTACATTTGCAACTCACTGGTGCTGTGGTCACTCCTCACCAACAGGTGGCACTGCTATTCCTGGCCCAACCTCAGGCCAGACCCAGAAAGTACTGGAGAGGATGGTCAGCAACGAGCGTAAGTACCCAGACGGGGGGGTTGTAGACGAAGTAGTCCAGCGCGTAAGCTTTCTGTGTCCTCTCAGCCAAACAGCTGGTGGCTCTGGAGGACTTCGTTGAGATGACTAAAAAGTATGCGCAAGGCTTTGTCCCCCCGGCCCCCGCAGACGAGAGCCAGGTCACGGCCAAGACTGAAGGTGCTCCACCTCATGAGAGCGACAAGGTAGATGAGCAACATGCAGAAATCAAAGCAACTTGCCAACTTGAGGGACACGTATATAATTTAATTTATCGTGTGTGTGTGTCTTCATGAAGCGTGTGAAGCACAGGACTGAGTCGACCCCGTCAGGATGCAAGAAATCCCGCAAAACATCGTGGGGTTTTGGCCAAAGCGGGATGATACTGGATTCTAAGCAGACTGGAGCAATAAGCAAAGCCATGGACATGAAATCCCGTCTAATGGTACCTTAGTCAGATGGAGTACTGCAATTATTTCTGTATTTATTGCCATGACATCACTCCTTTGCTCGTCTGTCTTCCCCTCAGATGCTGCAGTACCCGCTGCATGCCGTCCTGGAGGTGAAGGAGCACCTGGTGGACTGGGCGTCGCGGGCCGGCGTCCAGTGGCTGAGCACAATCATCCCCACGCAACACGTCAACGCTCTCATTTTCTTCTTCATTATAAGCAACCTGACCGTTGACTTGTTTGCGTTTGTCATCCCTCTCCTTGTTTTCTACCTTTCCTTCGTCTCCATGATCATCTGCACGCTGCGTATCTTCCAGAGCAGCAAGGTGAGTGTGACTGACAGGTTTTCATTCCAGGCCCATGCACATTCTGTATTTAACGCTGTCTTTTTATTTTTTTCCAGGCTTGGGAGAACTTCAAAGCCCTGACATCTTTGCTAACGCGTTTCGAACCTGGGCTGGATGTGGAACAGGCAGAAACCAACTTTGGCTGGAACAACCTGGAACCGTACCTCTATTTCATCTTCTCTGTTTTCTTTGTCATTTTCTCCTTCCCTGTAGCCGATAAGGGCTGGATCCCGTGTTCGGAGCTTTCTACTGTGGCCATCTTCTTCACTGCAGTCAGCTACAAGAGTCTCAGTCCTACTGCTGCCATGTACGCACGCCGAGCCATGCTCATAGAGGTCAGTGGACACACAGCTCTCAGACCTTGTATTGCATAATAAGTTGTTGGGAAGTTTTGCAGGAGCTACTTTGTGCGTGAACTTTCCAGGTTGCCTCATCCTTGTGTGGCCTGACCCAGTTCCTGCCAGAGAACATGACGGTGCTGCGTTTCCTGGGACGCACGTTCGCCACGGTGCCACTAGGGGAGTTGGTGGTGCTGAAGCTGAGTCTGCCTTGTCTGCTGTACGTTTACCTGTTCTTCCTGTTCTTCAGGTGAGAGCAAGCATTTCGGGAGACGCACACTACATTGTGTTTGGGATGTGACTTTCAGCGTTTCTGTTCTTTTTGTTAAATTCCCCCTTCAGCATGGCCAGGATGCGAGGTTTCCGGGGGCTTTATTTCATCCTGGTTCCGTACCTTGTGTGCTTCATGTGGTGTGAGTTCTCCGTCGTGCTGCTTCAGAGCTCCTCTGCCGTGGGTCTGATCCGCACCTGCGTGGCCTACTTTCTCTTCCTGTTTGCACTGCCTGTCCTGGCGTTCGGCCTCGCCGTCATGCTCTTCATCCAGCTCTTTAAGTGGTTTCTTGAGCTGGAACTGACGAAGATGATCGTGACCCTGGTTGTGTGTGCGATCCCGGTCACCCTGCGTCTCTGGACGCGCTTCAGCATGTCGATTCTGGACGTCTTCCGCTCACTGACACACCGCGGCCCAGTCAAAGTTATCTTACTCTGTATCTCTCTGGTGATACTGTTCTCCTCTGTATATGTGTACCATGCAGAGGGTCAGAAGGTCTATAACTCCACACTGACCTGGAACCAGTACAGTGAGGTATGTGGGCCCCCTGCCTGGGAAGCTAAAGGCATGGCCCAGACACAGATCTTCTGTGGCCACCTGCATGGACACAGAGTTACTTGGGCTGGACGTTTTAAGCACGTCCGCGTGGCTGAGACGGAGAACGGGGCGCAGTCGGTCATTAACATGTTGCCGGTGTTCATGGGAGACTGGCTGCGCTGCCTTTATGGAGAGACATATCCCAAATGTGAGCCGAAGAACGTTACAGTCACAAACACAACAGCTACAGAGTTGGCAGCTAGTTCAGCTTCTGCTAATGTTTCACTACCCGCACTGCTCCAGATGCAAGAAGAGGAAGAGCTGTGTCAGATCAAGGCTCTGGCCAAGCACAGCTGCCACGTCAAGCGCTTTGACAGCCACCGCTTTGAGGTGACGGTGGGGATGGTACGTGACGGAAGCCTTGACGCGGTGGACCCAGCCACGGATATCGTCCTCATGGCAAGTCACGAGTTCAGACAGGTTTTGCTTAACCTCAATCCAGGCAACTTAGTGGAGTTCAGTACCAAACTGGAGGGTCGTCTGGGAGCCAGAGCTCCAGCCTTCGAGTTGAAAGCCATCCACTGCCTGAACTGTGTCTCCTCACTGCTGACCGGAGGCAGGCAGGTGAAGATAGAAAGAAACTGGAGGCGCACCACAATGAGAGCCCTGAAGTTTGCATTTGATTTCTTCTTTTCTCCGTTCCTGTTTGCGAAGATACCTGCCTGAGAAGGCGACGCAGCAGGAGCTAAGATGTGCACCACTGACGTGTCTGCAGGAGTTCAGCCTGCTCGTTTCATGTCATGTGACTCGTGTCACTAATGGAAGTGAAACCACTGTTTACAGGTGATCTGACATGGATCCACATTTTTATAGTAATGTTTGGTAATGCTTGAGTTTTCTATACAGAAATATAGAAGTCTGCACAGAATACAATAACTATTGTACTTAAGACTGATCAGTTGCCAACTTTGGCTTCAGATTAATAGTCACAGTCACTTCTACCACTTGGTGGGATGGTATTTGGAAAGTCATTATACAGGTGGTTTATATTGGTTTGCAGTGAGGCTGTTCATGTGGATCTTGTCTGAATATGTAGCTGAGGTCTCAGGTTTATGGTTATTACACATTTGCACATAATAAGCTACAGCAACGATGCCATAGACAATGAATGGCTTTTACTGTTCATACAGACAGTGTGTCAGTCTTCTATTCTTCAAACGCAGCTTAAACAAAAGTGTAACAGTGTCAGGTTAACGGTTACTGGAATATGAAGACAAGCGAAGACGTTGGGTCTGTATAACGTACGTGTCAGTGCCTTACGCTTCTGGGGTTGTTCAGCTGCTGGTAAATAAAATTGTTTGTACAATGTACAATGTACGCTTGTACATTGGTTTCAGTCAGATCCATCGTCTGTAAATGTTTTGCTTATAGAAAGAAAGATACTTAAACTGCACGCGTTAAGTCAGACTGTGTTATTTAATAATGCACATTCCTTTCATCCAGCTCATTTGAATCTTTTTTTTTTAAAGATGATAGATATACACGCTAGTAGCACTGAGTAATGACAACATGCGGCTGCTGCTGTGCTCCTGAACACATCCCCTCACCGGTCGCATGTGTTGGTGGTTATGATGCGATCACAGCTGACTAAACTAAGCTACTACAGCTCACCACCAGAGGACTGAATCCCGGAACGCACAGAATGCTTTGTCACTACGTCAGCCATTTTCTTGTGGGTAGTGGTTATGCGTCTTGCTGTGCTGTTTGCCGGTGAGTGTCTGTCTGTCACTGTATATACTGCGTACAGAAATGTGCGTGAACAGTGACTTTCAAAGTGAAAAGCACAACAAAGGTGATGACAGGTTTCTTCTTCGCTTGTCGTTTTACAGGTTTACACAGTGAAATGTTGCTGAACCACCAAACAGCTGTTAGATTTAGGGGATCTCTACCTCTGCGCTGGTTTTTCCTCCCCCTGCTGCTACAGGACACATCACACTGAGATCACTGACAATAATCCCATCAGGGCCAAGGTCACTTGAAAACAAAGCACTTCACTGTAAACGCTCACACAATTCACTCCAACACAGACATGGCCTAACTGCTGTAAACCCGAGGCGTCCAGCGTGACACCCCAGAGTAGCACGTGGCACTGAGGTATAAAATACAATGACAAGAACCTGGGATCGGCTCAATTGAAATCACTGCCTCAATGTCACAGACATTTCAGCAGTTTCCTGAATGAGCTGTTTGACAGACACGCTGGACACAACACGGGTCGACAATACAGTGATCAGCTGAATCAGGGGCCTCAATGATACACTGTGTGCTTAGACTCCAGCTTTTGCTTTGATTGTAGGATCCCTCCTCAAAATGTGCGTATTCATTGTAAAAAAAAAACATGATACAAACTAGCACACTGAGCGCACACTAGAACACTTAACAACAATGAACCTTTATCAGGTTTTACATTTAATTACCGATCAGCTTCAATTTGAGTAAATCAGCTTCAATTAAAATAATTCACTCTGCAACCAGTGTATGTCGACTCTCGATAAGAAGATCCAGATCTCGAATTTAAAACGCAAAGCAACGTTAATATACACGACAAAACACAAAGTGTAGGTCTGTGCACACCTCCCTCCCTAACTACAACCACTAATACCTCTGTGTGTACTGTACATCCTTTACAGTCCATTAACACTACGTTTCCATAAATGCGATCCCAGGTTTTTATATTTTAGCTCTCAGGAAGCAGAACTGGTACCCGCCCTAGAAAAAGAACACACGATATTTACAGCTAACAGTAAAAACAGTGTGTACATTTATGTAACCTGTAGAAGACGAGCTCATGTTCCAAAAGCAAGAATACTGCTATGCCGCGTTTTGCCGGTGGTGTTATTGCAACGTGAACAGGGTAAAGATTAGGGGTGAATTATACATGCAATCTCCAAGAGCACTGCTCTGACGGAGAGGCTGAGCTGTCACCCAGTTAAAAAAAAGGTCCGGGATGTTGTGGTGAAGAACTGTACAATAACACCACTGCCAACATTCACCACTTGTAAAATGCTCATATTTACATGCAGCCATGTCGAATCCAATCATCACAATGATCTTCAGATTTTGTAGCACACTTTGTTAGTAGTTGTTAGTGAGGAGTGCGACAGAGGTGTCCCTGCACCTCTTCTACCGCTCCCGCTGTGGAGCAGTTACTTCAAAAAGTGGGAGTGGCAGGGAAAACGTGTCCTGATGGGCACCAGAGACGTTAAGCTCGCTGTTATAAATGTTACGCAGCCTCCGTGGGGATCAAAGTCGTTCACAGTCTTAGAATCTTAACATTTTCTGTCAATGCAAACGGATGCATCTTAATGTGTTGTGAAACAACTTGGCATAGACTTCTCATAAATGCTGTCCATTCCCCAAATATACTTAATATATATATCTGGATATATACTAAATATACTTAAACACTGTTGGTGACAAACTTAATAAAAGCTCTGTGCTGGCGCTGTCCATCTTTCCGTCGCTGTCACTGTGCCTGTGTCTCAGCGTTAACGCGGTCCTGGAAGATGTACAGGTTGTTGGTGGCTGCTATGGCGATAATATTCTCAGATGGGTGCCAAGCCATGTGCAGGATTTTCTTTGTGAAGTCCAGGCTATCAACGCCTACATCTCCACGGCGACGCTTACCGCTGGTGTACACACGCCGGGTCCGCAGAACAGCCCGAGGCTTGCTGCTTTCCCGCCACGCCTCCAGGGTTACGCCACGGCCCGTCTCCCTGTCGAACATCCGGAAGAAGCTGTTGTACGCCCCTGTCATGATGACGCTGAGGAGAGGAGAGGTAAACAAATCTGAAGGCACGGGATTGATGCGATGTCTTCAGAGCTTGGTATTGATTTAAATATAGTTAACTGACAAAGACAGAGCAGTTGGAGATGTAAGCACAAAAACACTGGTGCATTTCCACATCCATCACGTCCAAATACTCTGCGCTTTGTCCATCTTTTGGGGCCTGGCTTACGCTGACACTAACCTGTCAGAGCTGTTCCAAACACATTCAAACTTGTCAAAGATGCAGTCGTTCTCATAGAGGGAGCACAGCTTACTCCTTAGGTATTCGTGGACCTGGGGATGACGCAGGCAGTCAACCTCTGTGGTAAGTTATACATCATGGCTACCAGCAGACAGAACCAGAACATCCCTGACAAAAGGTTTACATTTCTGATCGTCTGGTCTCCCGTTGTCTAGAATGCATACTGTGCATCTTATCCACATGCACTTTTATACCACACATTACACCCGACGTACTGAAAAGTTAACACGATGCAGTGGGCGGATGTACTGGGGAAACAGGCTTTCCTACTTGGTATGTCTCCACGGGGCCCTTGTCCATGTTCAGGTCCCACACCTTTGCGGTGAGGTAGTCTCTGGTCAGCAGGTAGCGTCCGCTGTGACTGAACTTCACGTCAGACACAGAGGAAATGATCTCTGAGAAGAAGGAGCGGTTCCCTGGATCCTCAGGTTCCTCGAACACTGGACAAACACAGGTTAGTCAGGTGTGGCAGTAATGGTTAAGCACAACTCCAACACTCCAACGACAACTGCTCACATTTGGTGTGTCTGTCACAGAGCGCGGAGGCTCGCATGTCACAGAGGCGCAGGGTGCCCTTGCTGCTGCTGTACACAAATAAGTGGCAGTGGTGAGGATGAAACTCCGCTGCTGTTATCACCTCCGTCAGATCTTCCATGTTGGCAGGTTTGATGTCCACAATATCTGAGAAGAGAGGCCGTCAA
The DNA here is from genome assembly GCA_030770545.1 of Macropodus opercularis. Taxonomy (NCBI): domain Eukaryota; kingdom Metazoa; phylum Chordata; class Actinopteri; order Anabantiformes; family Osphronemidae; genus Macropodus; species Macropodus opercularis. The sequence goes on from CM061089.1 coordinate 9,900,684, forward strand.
AGAACAAACGGGAAAGAGATGTCGAGTCGTTGAAGAACACCCAGGAGTGAGAAGTTATTTATATTCATTTAAAAGTATTGCTTCGCAGTTTTGGCCGAGTTACTCGTTGTTTTGTCACAGACACGTTCTGTATCGCAATTCCTAAACACAGCTGTCCCGAAAAACGCAGCGCAGACATCCCTGAATATGCAAGCACCCTCTGCTCCTCGCTCTCTGTTCTATTTGTGGTAGTCCTGTGAGGTTCGGCAGAAAGTGTACTGTGCAGTGAATTATTTAAACTCTTCTTCCATAGATGCTGCAAGGATTTTCTAGGTCAGCTTCAATTTGAATGGGAAATCACCAAATGCATCCACCATGTTACGCAGTAGACACTGTGTAATGTACTACTACGTGTACAAACGCTCATCTGCTATAAACACTTTAAAGGTTTGCACTATATTGTTCTTCCTTCGCTCTAGCAATTGATTTTTACTCATTATCTCACTTCTTGCAACCGCACAATTTGATGTGATGTCGTGAAAAGAAACTGCACAGTCATCTTACAAATATCATATGAAAGCTCTTCATCATATACAAAAAATAATAATATTTCTGTGTATGAAACAAATCACTGAAAGGAAGGATACTGAAGCTACGGTCTGTGATGCCCAGGTGCCACATATTGATGCGGAGGTCGTCCGCGGACAGGTAGGTCTCCCCATCACTGTTGACTGAGATGGAGTTGACGTGGTAAGTATGTCCATTGGCAAACACTCGCCTGGGACGAACCTCTACCATCAGATCTGTAGGTTTTAACACGGGCACCTTTAAAGAGCGAGGGACGAAGGACGGGGAGAAGTGTAGAAGCAGAGAGGACACAGTCAGGGATCACATGAGGCCAGGAGCAGAGGCACAGATGACCTCCGGACTTACCGATCCATTTCAACACACCAAAACAAAAGTGTCCGCTTTCACGTGTGAGTCAGGTGTGTACCTGCAGAGAGGTGATGGTAGAGATGTCCTTGAGCCGTCCCTCTTCATCTTTCAGGTTGTATCCCTCTGGTCTCTTGTCTCTCTCGCTCACCTTCCACAGTTTAATGGTCTTATCTGTGACAGACACAAAGATTCTTACAGCAGATGAAGTGGACACTGTTGTTCTCACCTGCTCCCATCTACTGTAGCTAATAAAGGAAGATGTGTATTGTCATCTGTTCTCATGAGAGACATGGAATTAACACAGGTTCACCACTGCAGTAACTGGGAACTGTGGGCTGGGTGTGTCTCACCATTGGTGGAGAGGAGGAAATGTGCCGCGTTCTGCTGCGGGAGCCATTTGATCTTGTTGATTTTTTCTTCAATCTCCAGACTCTTCAGGTAGTCGAAGTCTGGCTCGTGGCTCTGGAACGTACTGTAGACATTGTACTCTCCAGAGTCTCCGGCCTCCCCTGCGTCCTCTAACTCCCCTTTAGACTGTCAACGGTAGGATGAGTAAGGTTTCAATCTGCACTGTTATGCTTGAAGATGAAGTATTAGGCCACGTGAAGCACAGATAAACAATGTTGACGGTATAAACACTATGAGATTCACGCTATGGAAACGGGACTGTTACTAGCATTAAATATTAAATTGACCTCAGTCTCCCTTTGGAAGATGACCACACGGCCACCTTTATCCCCTGTGGCCAACAGGTCCCCTGTCTGGTTAAACTCCACTGTAGAGATGACATCAGCTGGGAGAAAGATTGGGGGAAAAGGGGGACGAAGAAAAAGATTACAAATGATATTAAGTGTGGATAATTAATGAACAATAAGAAATGCCACGACAGTGTTTGTTGACTGAAGCCAAATGTGATATATACCACCAACAATTCCTGCATCCAGTGGAGCTTGGATAATAAAACCTTGAAACCGAACTGAATGTGTTCAATTATTCCAGTGTGTTATCTGACACCAAAGAGACAACCATGACACATCGTCTGTTCTACCTTCAGTCACGTAGTCCCGCAGGAAGGTGTGGTTGATTTTGGGACTTTCAGCGTCCTCGCCCATCTGAAGCTGAGGGAGGCTGACCCGCCAGCGCGCCCGTCCTGAAGGGAAGGGTCCGATCCGTGCTCTCGCTCGCCACCCAGGCTCCGCCCATGCTGCTGGGGCCTAGCGGAGTGGCCTGGAACAAGGCATCCTGGGAAACCAGCCAGCAGGAAGGAGAAGAGGCGAGAAGAGGAGATGGAATGAAAAGCAAGGAGAAAGTAGGATTTTAGGAAAAGGAAAAGGGCTCAGGAGGGTGAAAAAGATGCGAGAGTATACAAAAGAGGACAGCAGTGATGTATAAGATTTGAGGCAGGGAGAAGTAGCTGGAGAGGCTGGTGATGAAGATAGTTTTGGAAAGGAGAAAAGCAGGCCGTCACTGGGCAGGCTCACAGTTCCTGCGCCTAGCATGCCGAATGGCGTGACCTTTGTTAGACATTCAACAAACTCGTTACCAAAAACACACATGTGCAGATTCACATCTCTAAAACAAACCCCAGTGCTTTAGACTGGCGGAAAATAACCAGTGGCTCCAACGGAAGAACGCTGAATATAAATCTGTGGGCCTGCACACAAAAACAAGTACAGGCTGATAAGCGTGTCAGTGTGAGAAGATCCACGGTAACATTCACGCTGCGCAGCTCCGGCCACGGTAGTAAATGCTCCCAGGGTGTGGTATTCCTCTCTGCCCACTTTCCACATCCCTTCTCTCACAAGCACACACACAGACACAGACACTTCTCATACAGATAGTCCTTGGCGGAGATCAGAGGAGAACGTGATGTCTTTCCTGTGCTGCAGGAGGGAGGGAAGCAGGCCTCAGCACACCTACCAGTCCTGCTGCTGCTGCTGCTGCTGCTATTCCTGGCAGCGTGTGCGTCCTCTTCTGCAGTGAGCCCGAGCAGGTCTGCGTGTCAGCCAGACAGAGAGGAAATAGGGAGAGAAAAAAGAGAGAGCGAGGTCGGTGGCGGTGAGAGGAGCGGCAAAGTAGGAGAAAAAAGAGAAACACAGGGATAACGAGGAGGATGGAGGTTTGCTGGCTGCTGATGCTGTGGAACTGATTCTGTGCAGCATCCAGTGTGTCATGGCAGCCTCCTCCTAGAGCAGCCAATCACAGCACAGCTGTCACTGGTGGACCCACCCACTGCAGGTGATGACGGGGAAGAATCCAGCAGAGGGAGCAGTTAGACACCAAGTGTAGTTTAACACCGTTGGGGATCGGCGTTACAATGCATAGCAGTGCGTTAAAGGGACTCCACGCAACCCTACCTGCTTTCCTCACACACACTAATGTACAATGAGCTATTTCAACCACTAAAGGACATAAAAAGTTCTTATCCTAGTATGTTTTTTTAAACTTTAGATCTTTTTTATCTTTACCACTTGAGCACCGCCTTAACTGGCACGAACACTATAAATACTCTGTAAATTAAAACTGCATATCGGCTCTGGTCGGGTTTGACCCAATTCAAAGAGTTCAAACGATTAAACGTTCACGGACCAACGTGGTTGTCTTTAATGAATAAACCCGTGGCGCCAGATGGGCTAAGTAAAGGTCAGGGAATTACCTTTACGCAATTGTTTCCACAAGCACCTCCAGCATTGCTCTGCTCTCTGTCACTGGAGTCGGCGCGTCTTCGCCACATGGCACAGCGGGTGTGGCTCTAAGTTTCCTTATCGGTCGAGAAGCTGAGTTTGATCGATCTCTTTTCGCTGTACTTGGGTGAGGGGATGCCCTGCCTCCACTCTGAAGCGCTGGAGTCCATGGAGCCTATGGAGCATGGCCGCGCAATTCCTGGGCCATCTCGAGCGGAAGAGACACGGGAGTCTTTCCGCGTGGAAACAGTGAGTGAGCCTGTGGTGCGGGGACCGAGTTGGTTTTTCTCCCCACAGTGGAGCCGCCGAACCAAGACGCTAAACAAGTTTGGCGAAGGTGTGAGACGCGACAAAGTAGAGGCATGGCTGGACGGCAGCTCCGACTTTGGGAGGGCGTACGCTTTACGCAGGGCTTCAGCGTAAGACATTTACATTTGTGATGTACGCTACTAGATGCTATTCTAAGAATGTGTTTGCACCGTAATGACTGGTCAATCAAGCACTTGTCTTGTCTGTGATTGAAGGTGCCTTGATCCACACACTCGTACGTCTCCGCTGCACAGGATCCCGAGGAGCCGCTCTGACCACTCTGACTTGCTCATGAAGCCTCATCATCACTCACACTCCTGCAGCCTCAGTGCCCGTGACTGGTCGGATCACTACGGCCCAGATGCTCTGGGCTGTCACTCCCCGTGTTCCCCTCGCTCCTCTCGCTTCTCTTGTTCTCCTCGTCGCCCTCTTTCTCCCTGTTGCCCTTATTCACCAGATTTACCTCACTCTCCCGAGCTTTCGTGCCCCACTGCTACGAAGACTACAGTGTGTGGCTGCTATGAGGGATGCCCGTGGATGATGAACCTCCTGAGAGGAGGTCTCAGCTGGAGGGGCTCTGTAACAGAGCTCTGCAGGGGTGCTGTCCTGCACACGGGGGAGCTGCTGGCGGCTGAGTGCTGCTCTCTCTCCCTGGTAAAGAAAGACTGTGATGGAAGGAGAAGCTTGGAGGAGGTGATTGCCCCAACTGTACTGGGTTGCGTGAGTGTCGGCAGCATTTGCAGCAAGGCACACCAAGAACTGGTGAAGGGTATTATGGGATGTGTGCTGGCCACAGAGTCAACGATGAACCTGAGCGACATATCAGAGGTAAAATCTCAAACACACATGAGTTTTTTATTTTCATAATTCTGCAATTACGTAGACTTCATCCAGAGTTAGTTCATCCGGGTTCACATGTGTCCTACATAGGGGAAGGAGGCTTTGATGCTAAATACTATAAGTCACCTAATTCTTCAGCCTGCGAACGACAGCATGATTTTTCAGGGGTGTGTTAGGGAATCCCTGGTGACGCACTTTCCTCTAATCCCTTGTTCAACTTCCACTGATTAACCTTATTATCAGGACGCTTACGTTGTCCGTCAGCACATACAGTACCCACATCTAACAACACACACACATTAGGAAGACAGACGAGCCCACTAAATGGCTTACAAAGCCAGCGGGGATCGGTGCCAACCCCTCTCAGGGTTGGACACGAGGTAATCCCCAGAGCGCGTGGGCGTGGATGGGCTGTTCCTAATCACCTTGGGGCAGAGGTTACTGAGAAATGTGGGTATTCCTGGTTCACGCGGTGCAAAGCCGAGACTTATCCAGGACACATAAAAGCGATCATGTAAAATGAAGATAATGCATCTGAAGCGTCGTATTAGTGAGTGACATACTGTTGCTGATGTGCAGTGGATAGTAATCTGTTGACCTCCTCAGGATCAGAGATTCAACTTTGATCAAGATCAAACGTCAGACTTCAAGATGAGGACTGTGTTGAGCGTGCCCATTAAAAACCTCAGGAGAGAGGTAATGTCATAGCTTCCACACCTTCATAAAACTTATTTTACCTTTTCGTATTTGTCTCCATTGCCATTTGCATTTTAACATTGTAATTGGCTTTTGTGTGGCGGTCGGTGTTTCTCTTGTGCGCAGGTGGTGGGTGTGGTGGTGACGATCAATAAGAGAAGTTCTGGAGACGGTTCGATTTCTGTTTTCACAGGAATAGATGAGAAGGTGAGGACACGAGGGTCTCTTGTTTTGGTCCTCGCTCATCACTAAAGTCCCATCTCTGCATTTGAATTTGCTTTTCCAGGTGCTGTCAGTTCATATGGACACGTTGGGGATGGTCTTGGACAATCTCCAGCTCTATGAGAGCTCAAGCCAAGAGGCGAGGCGCAGTCAGGTAACACGGTAAACTCTGTCTCACAGCTTCAGGCCTGTGTAACGGCGCCGTCAACATTAACACATCCCTGCGTCTCAGGCCTTGGTGGAGATGGCACAGGTGTTGTCAAAGGAGCATCATTCCTTTGAGGCTCTGCTGACCAAGATGGCCGCCACCATTTTGCCCTTCACTCGCGCTCAATATTGCACCATCTTCATCCCCAGCGAGCAAACCTCAGTCCCTGCGGATAAGGTGGGGTGTTGATGGACAGCTTGAGTCGTTCATTCAGGAATCAAACACATCTTTCTCCAATCAGCAGAATGTTCTGTATATAGTATGTACAGTGTTTTGTGTGGTTTCGTTTCAGATTCTATTCTCCAGAGTAATTCACTTGGAGTGTGAGGAGTTTGGATCGAGCTGCCAGATCTACAGAAGGTGCGGCCACGCAGCACCAGCTCTTAACGTTACTAAAGTGTTTTTTTAAAAGCAAAGTGATCATGGTAAATTATTTTTTAGAGAGCATGACATCAGCGATATAGATCCATCGCATGCCTTTCGAACTGCAGTCACCAAGAAAACACTGAATGTGACATGGAGCAGTGAGGGATCAACAAAGAGTCTGATCTGCTGCCCTGTTAGAAACGAGAGGTCTGAAAACGTCATTGGTGAGTGGCTCTGTATTATGAAAGTGCTGTGGATCACTGATGGTAATAGTCTCAGATAAATGCTGCTGTTTGACGCACACCCTGTCTGTCGCTCAGCGGTGTGCCAGCTTATGAACAAACGCAGCAGCGACTCCGATGAGCTGGAGGCCTTTAACAGGTACGACGAGCGCCTACTGGAAGACCTGGCGGTTTACTGCGGCCTGGCGCTGCAGTACGTCCAGGCTGTGCAGATCACGGAGAAGCGGCGAGCCAGCATAGAGGTCACACAGGAGGTGGGGAAGCCGCCGTCACACAGTCGCACCTTTGACTTGATGTTGAGCCTCACGAATGTGTCTCTGCCTGCACGTTGCCCTGCAGGTGCTTGCCTACCACATCACGGCAGCAGAACAGGAGATCCAAGCGCTGCAGGTGAGTCTTAACATTCAACACTCTCATATCTCCTATCACATAATCTGTGTTATTATGTCACCAGTCCTGGAGTCACACCTCTGTTTATTTCTGCAGCACAGATTAACTGGCTTTATTGCCAACATGTTATGACCTCTTAACTTAAAGCTCCTGATCCGCTGCTATCACTGCCTGCAGGGGGCAAAGGTGGCGGCGGCCTCATCACCTGTGTTAAACCAAGTCTTCCCTGCGAATGAATGTTCAGGGCCTGTAAGTGCATGTGAGGATAACTCAGCACGTTGTTTCGCTTTGCTCTCCGATCCCAGGAGGCCGCCATTCCCTCTGCCGAATCACTACACATCTTGCACTTCCATTTCTCCGGCCTCGGCCTGCCAGAGGAGCTCAGCACGCAGGCCACCATACGTATGTTCCTGGACCTCGGTTTGGTGCAGGAGTTCAACATCAACTACAGGGTAACGGACCAGTAAAGAGTCATAATATAAACAGAGGAAGTGACATCGTTCTGACCGACCCCCAAATGAATCTGCTCCTCCAGACTCTGTGCCAGTGGGTCCTGACGGTGAGACGAGGTTACAGGAACAACGTGCCTTATCACAACTGGACCCATGCCCTGAGCACAGCACAGAGCATGTTTGCTATGCTCATGGCCACAGAGCAGCTCCAGGTCAGTGCAGAACATTTCACTGCATGTGTTTTAGGTTCTGATGCTTTTTAGTTTGAGAGAATTTTAATTATTAAAGAGAGGATTGATCTTAGACCGTCCCAGTGAAGATCACACAGCAGCCCCGACCTCTTGAATAAATTATGTTTGCTGCTGACTGACTGTGTGTTATAAAGCTGTAGTGTGCTGAACAATCATCGATGTTTTGGTGGGTATGTAATCAATTACATCTTAAATGACCTAGTGCTACAAAACCAGCTGTCTTAGCGTCTTGTGAAATAAGTTCTTACTTTTGCTTTACCAGTACAAGTTGACTATTTTTCTCAGATTAGATAAGATTCTGCCGCCAGTCTGTGGAGATTTTCTACCCCTCTCACTCTTTTGTCATTATTTGTCCTTCGGTGTTTTTTTGTTTATATGCCAGGCTGTTTTTTCTCGCCTGGAGATCTTGGCACTGATGGTAGCCACTCTGAATCATGATCTAGACCACAGAGGAGTCAGCAACTCCTACATAGAAAGGTGAACTACGTTTCTTTTGTTGTCTATGTTTCATTTAAACCCAGTTAAATTCATTTGTTCATTTGTATGTTATTGTCCTTTGGGTTATTTTATCAGCGGTCTGTCTTATCTTCTCTCAGGACTCAGCAGCCTTTAGCTCAGCTCTATGGCCACTCTTCTCTTGAGAATCACCACTACAACTTGTGCCTCTTCATCCTAAACAACACTGTAAGACTCATCCGCCTGGTTCATCCTGAACCTGTTTAATCGTGTCTGCTTTAATTCACTGTATCAGTTTATATCTGTTATTTCTGATCGCTTGGGAATATTTTTTTTTTCTCTTTTACCGACATCAGCTTGTTGTGGTGTTTATCTGACTGTCCTCTCTGTCTCTCACCGTCTCCCAGGGGAGTCAGATCCTCAGTGGTCTCTCAGCAGAAGACCACAGAGCTGTCCTGCTCATGATCAAAAGGGCCATCCTCTCCACGGACCTGACCGTCTACATGGAGTACGTTAAATCATTTAATGCCACAGTTGCTGAAAGTCAAGCGTTGAGTACGTCTCGTTGTAACTCGGTTGCTCTTGTTCTTCTTGTGTGGCTGTGTTCTAAGGAGAAGGAAAGAGTTTTTTTCTCTCACTAAGAAAAGCAGAGTGAACTGGAGCAGCGAGAAACAAAGAGATCTGTTAAGGTGAGGATGAAGTCCTAAGAGTCAGGAACATACGACAACAACACGTCTTTTAAGATATTAAGTATTTCACCCAACAGGTCAATGCTGATGACAGCTAGTGACCTCTCTGCTATCACAAAGCCTTGGCCTGAACAAAAACGCGTAGGTCTCACAAAAAGCACTTTCATAAAGCATATTTCATGTTCTTTTGTATTTTTTGGAGCTCATCACAACCTTAATCTGACTTTTCCTCAAAAACAGATCGCCAACCTGGTTGCCACTGAGTTCTTTGCACAAGGCGACAAGGAAAAGGAAGAGTTTAATATTAAGCCCATTGTAAGTCTTGCTCACAGTAGTTTGACTGATGTTTTAAACGTTATCGAGCGCTTTTAAACAGTACTTCTAATGAAGTGCATAAAGCTTCAGCACTGTTGAAGTTAGATAAATACAAATACATCCCCTGGTGCATTTCAACACTGAATTGCATTGAACCCCTAATATTTTGTGTTTCCGCGTACAATATGACGCTTTATTTTAGAAAGGAAAGTCTGGGTGGTCTGCCTGACATCTGCTTCTACATTGTCTTCTCTACAGGATATAATGAACAGAGAGAACAGCAATCGACTTCCATACATGCAGGTCGAATACATTGATGACATCTGCTGTCCACTCTACAAGGTGAGGCACAGCGGCTAGTGTCGATGGGAACAACAGCGCTGGCCTTACTGCTGTCGCTTCTGAATGATTCTAATTCACTTACCCACATTAACCATCAGGCTCTTTGTCTCTGTCTTTGCTCTTTCACCGTTGCTGTCTGCCTCAGGCTTTGTCAAGACTGTTTGACACCTGCTCCCCGCTGCTGAACGGTTGTGAGAGAAACAGAGAGAAGTGGCTGCAGCTTGCTGAAAAAGAAGAGGAAGAGAACAGTGAAAGCAGCGGAAGCCTGGAAACGTCTAAAAGCAACGAGGAAGGGCTGCAAACAGATTAAAGGACAGATTAACTATTAACAAAACATTGATTCGGTGCACAGTGAACACACCACGTTAACTTAATGGGATAAAGAATAATCCTGACTGTCACCATTGGTCGGATGTTTTGCGAAACCTGTTTGCACATAAATGTGTCAACATATTATGGTAACATTGGAAAATGAATGTGTATGAGCAACTTAACACTGACTACATTATAAACACTCGGCCTAGAGCCCAGCAGCAATGCAATGTAAACGTTGTCAGTAATGTCAAGTCTTAAATTAATCTGTCTCCCATTGTGAAGGATTGAATCTGTGAAATTTTCTGTGTATGTGCTTTTGTAGCATTTGTAAAAACGTATCCACATTTGAAAAGGTGTATGTTACGAGTCGACAGCTGTGTTCTTATTATAGTAATAAACGCTGAGTTGTAGAGCTGTTAATGCTACACAAGGACTGCTCAGGTAATGACTTTATGTAGGTGTTTGCGTCACCCAGTGTTTATGAACCTCATACAGTGTACATGTATGCACTTCTATCAGCACTAAACAAAGTATAGAACTGGTGTGTTTCTAAGAAATAATTATTACATGCTCTAGGCTCAGTCGTTTGAATATTAGCACTGAAAATATTGAAATATAACATAGCACGTAACAAACCATTCATATTTTAATTAGAACCTTAATGAATATTTATATATAAACTGCTTTTTCCACATCATCACACGGCTTTATAGCTCTCATTATAAATAACATGTAGTTGTTAGAGTTGTTACACTTGCTACTACACTAGATATTTGAGTGATTCAACTGTAAACTGAAGTTCCCTTACACAGTATTTGCAGCTCTGAGACTGAGCGAATACAAATTAGCTTTGAGTTCAGTAACATAAAAGTAACGCAAGGCTTTGAGGTTGTGCACTTACCAACCTCGGCCGCTGGGGGAGGTCATGCGCTGCAACGCGGAGCAGCCGCGCCCGATTATAAACCGTAGAAGAAGCCGCCACCCGTGAAACAAGAGGAAGAAAATGACAGGGCGCGCAAAAAGAAAACCCAAGTATACGCAGGTAATTCTACACGCGTTAGGCCACTGTGTGCGCGCAGAAGCGTCTGCTTAAATTGCGTGTTTGTGGCGCAATAAGCTGCATTGTTCGCGCCGTTTAATGGTGACAAACCCTCCCTGTTAGACGCTGTGGGCAGAGGTGTTTGTCACGCTGTGTGAGCAGCAGTGGTCAGACGACAACATGGCAGCAGCCCTGCAGCCTGCTGCTGCTGCTGCTGCTGCTGCTGCCGCACAGCCGCGGTGCTAATAAAAGAAAGACGAGCTGACCGCTGTGTTTGGGTTTCGTCCGCTCGGTTGAGCCTTTAGCTGCGGGATCTGATCTCACAAAGGCCCCGAACCAGCTTGAATTTTACGAACAGTGGTTAGTCCGACGCTCCTGGTCTGTAAGACCCCGGACCTCTAAGGTGTTCACTCAGTGTTTTGGAGAATTCTGAGTACGTTGAGTTTGTTACTGCAGCAAGTAAGATGATAACATTGTCAACGCACACTCTAGTATGTAGTAATGCAGTTACATGAAATCTAATGTGAAAATAAGTGACTTGTGGCTTGATATTGCTGGACCTTGATAATAACTCGCAATACTCTTTTAGGCATCAGCTACAGGAAATGGGGAGATGAAGAAAGCCCGTCCTGATCAATCCAAAGCTGTGCCAGTGTCAGAGGTGGATTCAGAGCAACGCAATGAGATTGTGCGACTGTATAAGCTTCAGATGCCAGAAGACCTGTTCCACTTGTGGGATTTCTGCAGGCAGCTTTGTCCTGACGATCCCCGTGGTATGCTTTCTAAACTAACAGTCCGTCTTGTTACGATAATGATATTAAAGAAAACTGACTCTTTGAACAGAAGAATTAAATTGTATCTATAGACATTAAGAAAACCAGTTGGAGCCACTGGGTTTAGTGATGTTGGATGGACTAAGAGCCCAAATGCATGTGTTTATTTTTTGTAGGTGCTCTGAAAGACACGTTGGATTTGCAGCTGGTCGGTCCTTTTGACATTCTGGCAGGAGTTCACATAAATGCAATGAATCCTCAGCCTAACTTCCATCTTCACTGGAGGTATTATTATGACCCACCAGAGTTTCAGACCACCCTTAAAGGCAGCGAGGACAACCAGTATCACATCGGTTACTACAGGTATAGCAGACACATTTATTTTTTTAAAAGTGTCTGCTCAACGGCACAGTGAGAGAACACAGCATTGTAATTAGAAATTGAGAATATAGAGACAGCGGTAACCATATATTAAGAGCATAGGGACAAGTAGTTTGGATTTGTTTTGATTTGCTCTAATTGTTCCCAATATCCACCAGAGATACTCCAGAATCCCCTCCATCATTTGTTGGGTCCAGTGAAGCTAAGAAGGGTTGCACTATAACGCAAATGGGGAACAATTTGTTTGCTGCACTGTTGTGAGTACTAATCACTATATATTCATCACACATAAACATTTACAATATTTGTGGTTATTTTCTCAAGAATGTCAGTTTAAATTGTTTGATGTATTTGTTCAATGTTGAAATTGCAAATTCTTTACAAGCCTTTTCTGACCACTAGCTGTCCTCCCACCTGCTGTTCATTCTTATGTCATATCAGCCTATATCTACTAAAGAAGAGAAAAGAGAGGAGCAGCAAGAAAGCAGGAGAAGATGCTTTGGAAAGCTTGGAGGCTAAGCTGAGGGAGAGGGCAGAGGCACTGGGCTATTCTTTAGAGCAGAAGACCAAAGACATGAAGCAGAGGGACAAGAAGGTGACTGCTCATACTTACAGTCACTCCTGATTTCTATCTTGTATGTTGCTTGGTGTCCTGGGTGTATTTAAACTAAGTTTTGTGAACAGTTGTGTTTGGCAAGTAATTTAATTCATTAAGTTGTGGAGGCCTACAGATATACCCCCAACATTTTGAATAGGTTCTGTAGTGGTTTTAAAGAATATTCCTAGAATTTTGGTAACACGGCTTAGAGAGTTATTGTCGTATTTTAGAACAAAAAACATTTGTCAGCTTGGGTAATGAGAACATCTTGTCTTGCTACAGGTTGTCACCAAGACGTTCCACAGTGCTGGTATTGTTGTGCCCGTAGACAAGAATGATGTAGGCTACAGAGAACTACCAGAAACAGATGGTCGGTCTTTTTTGGTTTATATGGGCTAAACATTGATATTCATGAAAGGTGTCTCTGCAACATGTTTCTCACTTAACAGCTTCCTCCCTTCTCTGTATTCAGCTGGTCTCCGAAAGATCTGCAAAGCCATCGCTGAAGCACATGATGACGAGGAGCGCGTCAAAGCCTTTGGACCTCTCCAGGAGATCATCACATTTGTTCAGTTTGCCAATGATGAGTGTGACTACGGCATGGGTTATGAGTTAGGGATGGACCTGTTCTGTTATGGTTCCCATGTAAGTATCATTAACGGTTCCATAGAAGCACTCGCACCTTTGCACTTTACACACTTACAGTTTTCTTTATCTCAGTATTTCCACAAGGTTATCAAGCAACTTCTGCCCATGGCCTATAACTTGCTGAAGAGAAACTTGTTTGGGGAAATCCTGGAGGCCCACCTCTCGAACCGTAACCATGATGATCTGGACCAACTTTCTGCACATTAAAAGGAGTCAGAAACAATTTCACTTCTAGATTCTATAAGCTTTTCCCACCATGTGTCTTTGTCTTTGGCTGTTTGTCACCGTTAATGTTTCTTGGTGGTTTTGGTGCTGCTGTCATTGATTGGAAGCAATTCAGTGATATTGTGTTTGTTAAAGGTAGATATCTAATAAAGTATTTTTATATTTTTGATGGCCTTTTTGTGTCCAAGGTGGGTTGGCTTCAGTAGTGTAGGTGCCAAAGTTCGTTTATAAATAGTTGAAGTGCCTTATATATCAGGTGTTATATGGTCCGCAAAGGGAAATTGAACAAACCAACGATGCTTAATGATAGAAACACCAAAAATCTACCAAAAACCAACAAGGCTTTTGAAATAACACAGAACGCGATTAAACTGAGTTTAGACTGGACTTGGTCTGTTCTTTGCCAGCTGCTTCCTCCACTTTGTTTCTGTCTTGCAGAGCTCTTGTCTTCTTTCTTTAAGAGCTCTGTGTTGAATCTTTCTCAATGAGGTCCTCTCTAAAGGTAATAGCTTCCACTGAACACTCCATCTTTATGGTCTTTTCATTTTTTTTGGAGCTTTTACTGGAATTCATTACAGGTCATTTGGTTCAGTTTTAGAGCTGGCACATCCTCCTGTCCAATGGAGGGCAACTAGTTCAGTAAAGACTAGAGGGGATGTTGAATCTGTGGAGGCTGGTGACTTTTTCATGTGGTCTACTCAAAGCAGCATCAATTTTAGGCACTTTCTAAATCTATTTAAATGAATGTTAGGTGTTTTGTTGTTCATTTACAACAAGTCTAATAACCTATAACATTATGTTACGTAGTCTGGTACTTTTCAAACTAAACCCAAGTAAAGGCTCCTATTCTCATTTTGGCGTTTTCTACCCTGGAATTAATCAGTGTATAACATATGTGATGATTCCACAGTCACCTTTAGACAAACTAGTTTATTTTTCACCATTTTCCACATCATTCTCCACTTATACCCTACAGACATCTCCATCAAATTTGTAGCTCAGTGAAGAAACACAGGGCAACAAGGGGGCGTAAGAATACTAAGAAGCATATCACACTATTCAAGCAACTCAGTGCCTGGGCTTCGTTTGTATAATGTATTTTTTCTTTAAATTTCAAACATCATGGATCAGTGTTCACTTCACCATCTGAATAGGGCACCAGAACCGCAGAAGCACCACGGCAGCGGTGAGAAGGGCAACACAGGAGCGCCGCTGGTGCTTTCAGGTGCCGTCGGTTACTCCAGTTTTTCTAGGTTTGTCCTTTTTAGCTAAGTGAAGCATGTCTCTGCTCGGTGGTAAAATAAACAAGTAATACGTTATAAGGCTAATCATTAATAAATATATTAAAAGCAAAGGAACATCCCTATTTTTACTGTGATTAATGTCTTTATTAAGGAATCATAACATGATTTATTCAACGTTTAGCCTTAATGATAATGCTTAATAAGTTCTATTTTACAGGCGTTTCCGCAGGAAGTTAGTTGTTTTTTTGTTTGTTTTTCTTGTCTTTCAGATTGACCCTTACCGTCAGGATTCGGTGCGCGGCTGAAGTGTCCGACTGTCCTTGAAGCAGCATTAATCCTGCGGAGTTTCGGGAAAGCGCATCAGATGCGCGTCCACGCGTCCGCGCACATTTCCTCCCCTCGCAGGCTACACCGCCGCACCGGCAGCATCCCCGCTCGGAGCGAGCGCTCGCTGTGGTTCACACAGTCGTGACCATTCAGCGTTTGTCACGTTCGCTCACGCACGGACTCGCGCGCTGCAGAATGATCCCGGGACCTGCTGCCGAGCCTTGTGGACTCTGAGGCCGCGGCGAACGGACCGTCAGTCAGCGCGACCACCACCAGCAGCAGCAGCGAGTCCGAGGCAGAATGTCAAGTAGCGAAGAAAGTCACTCGAGGGGCGGCGGCTCCGACCGTGACTTGAAAATGGCCTCGTCGAGCAACACGTCCCCGGAGGGTGGACCTCCAGCAGCCCTGCACCAGAACCGTATTCGGCAGGTGGGTGTCTGCCCGAGCCGCTGCTGATGCCGCTGCTGATGCTGATGCTGTGCGCTCAGGGGGCAGCAGGGAAAGGCGTTGCCGTTCACATCGGCGCTGGTGATGTCGCTTATATGGCAAAGGTTGCGCAGAATATGTGTTTTCATAACGTAGGCTGCTTGGAGTCCAGTGTGATTCTCCCCAAACAGGCCAGTGGTGCCAGTTGTGATGGCGGTCAAAACAAACACCAGCAGGCCTGCACTGACTCCAGGTACAGGCTGCAGGGACATACTGTGTGTTTACAACTTCATCGTCACACACTGTGGTTTATGTCGACTGTGGCTGTTTTTATCACGGCATATATTGTACATTTTTAAATTTTCCTCCTAGTCTCCCGCTGTCACTGTATAGAATTGGCAAAAATCGGTGCTGGCATCTGTTCCACGTTTGCTTGCTTGTGGTTGTGTTACTACACTTTGCGTTGTTGGGTGAAGGGTGTGGGCACCTTTAACCTGGGACTGTGTACTTACTACCTGGGTCGTTTCTTCTCCCCTCATCGTTCCATGTCTGCAGAACAGCATTATCTCACACATCCTATTAACGAGAAGTTGGACACACAGTACGACTCTGAAGTAGCGTAAACACAGTGAACTAGTTAATCTGAATGTTTGTTCTAGGCAACAAAACAATGCTAAAGTGTTACTATGTCGAGCTCACTGTGTAATGTGTGCGTTTGAATGTGAGCCAGGAGATGGTAGATGGTTATTTCCTGCCTCGCTGCTCTCTCAGGCTAATGTGATTTCAGTAATGGACTGTAGTGCTACATGTACACACACACAGACACTCTTTAGTCTGTCCTTTTAGGGTGGGGCCACTGAGCTCATATACTTGGATGGTATCAGGAGTTTTTGTATGATCTGCTTCAAACCAACACAAGCAGCACTGCTCAAACAGGTGTCTGTGCAGCTGTGATTTAGCGAATTCACTGTGCACAGGAAATAGCAGCAGCTGTGTCTTGTTTCTGATGAAGAAGAAAGATTAGCTGATGTATTATGTTGAATAAACATAACCAGCATTTTCTTATCTTATCTTATCTTATCTTATCTTATCTTATCTTATCTTATCTTATCTTATCTTATCTTATCTTATCTTATCTTATCTTATCTTATCTTAACAGCCTTACACGTCTCTATTCTGATCTTGTCTTCTGCAGACTTTGACTTTGACACAAAAGCAGAACGCTGGTTTTCCAGGCTCCGTAAGTGCTGGAGAGGTTTGTTCGCACTCAGATGGAAAGACTTCACAAACGTAAAAAAGCAAATTTAGGGGCCTACACGTGATTTGAGCAAACAACTGAATAAAAGACTACATTTACTCAAATGTGAAGAATAAAGCAGTGAACTGCAGATGAAGACTGAGTAGTTTTAACCACTTTAACAGCTACCACATGGTCCATAATGACGCATCAGCATTTAGCAGCTACTTGTCTTTGTCTTAAAAATCTCCATCTGAAAAGTAACTAACGCTGTTGAAATAAATATAGTGGAGTAACTACAACATTAGTAGTTCACATAACATGAAGGCTTATAAAGACAAGTGTCTATTAGTTGTTTTTAAGAACAGTACTCGAGTATCTGGGTTCACATTACTTGTTTGGACTTTTTGACAGTACAGCTCTGGAGCGGCTTGCACCGCGACACCGGCTCCTTCCTGCTGTTGATACTATCTTCCTATGAAGACGTCACAACATCGTCTTAAACTGACGGTTTTATCAAAGAGACAAACTGTGAAATGCAAAACATGGCTTGATACTTAGATTTCAAATACAACGTTTGTGGTGAGGGTCAGTGTTGAGCTTGAGCTCGGTACAAGAATCATAGACCTACTTCCATAGTAGCAGAGAACATGACGGAGGGATCGGCTGCTGCGATGCGAGTCTAAAAATACTGCCTGTCTCTCATGTGATTGTCCGGGAGAAAGCAGCGTCTTCCCAGCCAAGTGGCTGCGTGTTCATGTCTCTGTGCTCACCCAACCGGTGTCACTGGGCATTTACACGCTGCTCTGCGCTGGTGTTGAGTGATTGCTTTCCACAGTTGGCTTTCTCCACTGTCCCAGCTACACAGACTCTGCGTCATAACATGCGCCAGCGGATGCTCAGAGCTCGGTTTGGTTAAATGCAGTCTTTACACTGGGAATAGTTTTTACATCCAGACGGCTTGACCTGATTCTTACTTACTGAATCTTTTGAAGTGACTTTTTCTATGACTCAGTTTCCTTTAATTTTGCAGATGTTCCTCAACCGCATTCCTTCCAGACTTTTTTATATTCATCCTTCCTGCTTTTGCATCCCACTTAAAACAGGGGTTTCAGTCCTCTGCCTGGTGGGTTTCCTTCCAACCTACCTCCTCCCCTCTCTCCCTTCACCTCGTCTCTCTTACATTGCTCTCCTCTGGTGCCAAGAGGTCAGATTTCACTGCAGCCTTTGACATACTCGCTGCCCTTTTACGCATCCATCCCTTCGTCTCCTCTGTGTCTGCCAACCTTTCAGCCTGTCTCGTTCTCTCGGCTGGGAGTGGTGCTGTATGATAGGAGTCTGCAAGAAGAGAGTCCTAATGGAGCCGTGGCCGTCATTACATTACCTCTGAACACACCCACATGGGGCTGCAGCTGTCCTCCGCTGCTTGACGCCAGGATTGTTTGGCTAACGGCTCTGTAGGTGCAGCCCTACAGTGTGTTTGTACACACACCCAAACGTACTCACGCGTAAAACTTTACATGATTTGATTTGTTAATGCACATCGTTCACCACTCACCACTCGATCATTGTTTCTTAATTATTGTGTGATTGTGATAATACTCTGAGTAGTAGTGTTATTACTAGTGTATACTACTATACTAGTGTTATTATTATGCCTTATGCTCTTTGTATAGGCTGCCGTGTGCTTCCAACAAGGAAAATCGAGTAAAATCGAGTTAAGGCTGCAGGTTACTTTAGCAGTGAGGAGATGGCCAAAGATCAGCATGCGTTCAAAGAGTGATCTCTGTATCACACGCTGTTCTTCTTGCAGGCGTCTTAGTCAAGGTGTTCTGGTTTTATCTGACTCATCTTATCCTGGACGTTACAGCGCTGACGTACGCCCGAAGGCCGGAGATTGATACAGACACAGAAAGTCATCATCATCATCACTGCCTTCATTGAGGCACATATTCAAAATATGCCCATGAAATTGTTATTTTAAAGACGTAGTGAGGGTGAGGATGAAGTGGCCACACCTACTGAAGTGGCCAGACTATTGAAATGCATCCTCAAGCAAGGAAGCATAAAGGAATTATATGTAATGTAAGGATGCATCCGGTGCCAGTCCTGCTCCGCTGAGGGCCGGAGTTTTCGGACTAGGGGTAGTGGGAAGCATTTAGATCTTAATTATTCATCAAAGCCTTGTAAGTCTGTTTCCTATTAGAGAGGGAGGAGGGCGGGGCTGGTGATCAATGGACTTCTCAGAAACTCAGCTCAAGCACCTTCATGTAAATGCACTTTCTCTCTCCCTTCCTCCTCTCTTTCTTCTTTGCTGCCTCCCTCGTCCCATTTGAGTCGAAGCTTTGCACCGTGTTGTTTTTCGAACAGCGCGTCTCATACAGTAGACACCGAGACGAACGGGTGCACGTATAGAAACGCCAGCAAAAACACCACACGGCTTTTGTCATACGCTGGGAAAGATGCTGTGATGCAACTTTCCTGCAGGTGAAGCCTCAGAGTGGAGTTTACCTTGAAAACCACCTTAGTGCCTGTTTGTGCTCATTCTAGCTAAATTTAGATTTGCCTAACTTTTGTTGTATAACATAGAAAATGCTTTCTGTGTGCAGCATTCAAACCAAGAAGCATGTTCGCTAATTAAATATTGATGCTCCTCACATCTGTTTTATTTAGTCTCTGAATCATTTTTCTGACTTATATGTGTTTATAGTTCTGTTGTCTGTCTGACTAATTATCTGCCTGGTTATTTCTGTCGTTGGAGCGTGGCAGCATCACTCAGCACTATGACCGTGTGCTGCAGAGAATTTTAGGTCACACGCTCCATTATTCATTGTACATTCGACTTGAAGGTGAAATCAGTTTCTGCCTCAGTACTCGTTGTCATCTGAAGGAAGGATGTGTATTCTGCTGAAACTGTGGCAAAGCTGTCTGTGTAGGTTTATTCAGTTTAGTCTCTGGGGTTGATCCCAACTATCTGTAACTTCACATCTTTATATAGTTGTTGTCCTGCGGTCTTCACCAGAGAGCCTCACCCTGATACCAGCAACACTGATGTTCCCTCTTAATGATTCTACTGGAATATGGTCAAGGCCTCGCCGTCATCTCATTACCAGGAAGGGAAAACTGACATCATACCTTCCTGAGGGAAGATTAGTATGAGTATTCGAGGGGTTAGGGGTTTTCACGCTGGTAGCTTTTACATGTAACATGATGAATGTACAATGTAAATGCGATAACCATCTGCTTACTCAGCATTTCTGGCCTAGAGTCTCTGCTCAACGTTGGTTCTGTCAATGGCTGCAGCATAATGTAGGGAAAGCAATTAGTTAATGCGGTGCTGCCGTCCGCCTGTTAGCCCGTTGCTGTAAGTGGAACTTGGGGGTGCTGTCAATACGACAGTAACGCTGAACGATGAGTGGGGGGGGGGACCGGGTTGTTGGTGCGTGTTTGTGTGTGTCTGTTCAGTGTGGAGCTACAGTAGCCCAGCTTCACGTCGAGCAGGGTGTGGTCTCCTCCACTTTGTTTGCTGATGGGCTTCGTCCTCCGAGGACACATTATGTGGTAGCGTCAAGGTCATACGTCTCATCCACGGTGCATCTCCTCGTCCCATCCGCTATGTTTTGGCATCATAGGTCACCGTCTGGGCGTGGTCCAGATTTTAAGGGCCTGCTTGCTGTAAATTTGGACTCTTGTGACTTGGTTAAGAGGGAGCTGAGGAGGGGCAGTGTGAGCGCATGTTGGGTTTTATAGCTTTGACCTTTGTTAAGAGGCTTCAAAATGTCTTGACATTTAAATCATATGAGATTCTGGCTAATTTAATACAGTGTCCGCTCTGTATTTAGTTCACGGTGTCACTGGCTAAATGTGTTGTGCTCCTATTGCTTATATACATTATTTGTGGAGATTTTTGATCTATACATTTATAGCACCCATCCCGTAGTGATATTTGTTATCATTTGAGTTATTTGCTAGGTCTTAGTTTTAGCCCTTTCCAGCACAGGGGACTGTTTAAGATAAACAGAATGCATGATTAATTACACCACGTAGGCTCTAAATGCTAAAAAACAGCATTTCTTGATGAGGGACCGTTGGGAGGGGGTTGAAAACTGCTGTCATGAAAAATTCATGGGCTTCGGGAAATCTAAATGAGTTGTCAAGCAGGAGTCCCAGATGCATTATACGCTGCCTCTGGTCAGCACTGCAGCTCCATTAGGACGCGAACAAATAATAAACAGCCATAAGAGCAACATCCAAAACAAGTGCGACAAAAGCAAACCATACATTGTCTCCTATGATCGGTTCACAGAGACAAACCAGTAGTTTTGGCTGTTTTATGTCAGTGTGATATGAAAACAGAGAAGAGCTTGTGCTCATGCGCAGGCAATTCACACTGGACATGTAGTTATTTATGTCAACAAATGTTTCAGTTCTTTGCTTAGTGATAGAGTCGAGATGAACTCTTACTCTTCCATAGTATTGTGGGCTGTTGGAAGATTAAACCCAATAGACAAAGATATAAAGGTGAACGTTAAACTCTCAATCGCAAAGATTTGAATGTGAAGCGTGAGCTGGTGACATACAGCAGCACATCAGTCCTGCATACACACATGTACGCATGCAGTTTGTGCAGGCACACGTGTGTGTGTGTGCGTGTGTGTCTCCAATGTCTGTCTATCATAGAGTCATAATGGGTCTCATAAAAGCCTCTGGATCGATAAAATGCAAAGCAGACCATTAAACCCTCCTCACGAGGGAAATGCACTGATCCAAGAGGAACAAGAGCTCACATCAGCTCGGTTTGGACCCTGGCTCTCATTGTAATCTGACTCTGACACGCTTTCTTTGTTTATAACACATTCTCTTAATCCTGATTCTCTTGTACACTATGACTAATGGCAGAAATCACTGATCACTGAACAGACATAAACGTTCGAGGCATTAATAAAGACACAGACCGACACTGTAACAGTCGTAGAAACGGCTTCAGAATCAACTAGCGTGCTGATCAATAAGCGTATAGATCTGTCTGTTAGTTCGAAACTTGAGATGCCATTCAATCCTTTAGCCGATACTGTTAGACGTTTACAGTTACTTGTATTAAGTAGATTATGTGTTTCAAGTGAGGGGTATAATATACACATGGTTAAAAACTACCAGGAAGCTTAATGTACGGTATATTAAATATCACAGCCAAGGGATGTCAGGGACTGGGATGTGAATATTTAATTACATTTATGAGTTTTGATTATGTCTGGATTTTATCATGTTATCTATGTTGTTTATCTAAAACTTTATCTAAGTCTATGTTGACCAAATCTGTCAAGGGAGATTTTAATCTCAGTGATGTTTCCTGGTAAAATAAATACAAACCAATCAAGGTTACTCCAAGGTTCTGTTTTTGTCACTTTTGCTGCCTTAAAGTTAATAGTTTGTTTGCTTTTGCTTGGTAGCACATTGTTTTCATTCATGACAAAATTGGCAAATGACGTGTTCCCTGTTTCCCCAGCAGAGGGGGCCAGAGCAGCAGCAGTGCACACAAGGGTTGATTCCCTTCAGCAGCATGATCCTCGTTGAATGAAGCCCTACGCCTCTGTGCACCGAGCTGGGGGATTTTAGACAGCATCACCGTCTGGAGTGATTCAGCAGATCTGCCCCATTCATGAGTTTCACTACAGAGATGTTGCTGTTGTTGTTGTTGTTGCTGACTGAGCCGGTGGAAATGTGTTAGGCGAAACGTATGAACACAAATAGAGGTGTGAGATACTTTTGCTGCCCCTGATGCTGAAATGTCAAATACCTAACATAAGCTACACTGACAGAGAGAGACCTTGACATTAGATTATCCACTGGTGGACACACACACAAGCTGTCAAATCACATTCCATCAGCCACCAGTACCCACGGCGCAGTGCAGTTGCGATTCGGACCGAGCCACTCTTCTCCCTTGGAGGGGGAAGGGTGTAGCTTGCAGACTTGCAGGTGATTGGGAGCCAGTAGTCTGTGCCGGCGGGTTCCCCTCTGGAACGAGTGGTGTTTCCCTTCTTCTTAGCTTCCTCAAAGCAGGACAGCCTGTACCCAACCTCACTGTGCTTCTCTTCTCCCTCTTCCTGACCACCGCCATCATTTGGTGGTGTCATTTAATTGGCAATTCACATGCTTGATATTGTCGCCTGTCCTTCATTTCCTTATTTATTGCTGCAGTCTGTAATTCGTAAAAGTCAGGCTGCTGGACACAACTTCACGAAACAGCGAAGACTCCTAAATGCAGTCAGACCCTGTATAATACAGTACAAATGCATATTTCCTTTAACAGCTGCAGAGCCTATAAAATTCCTTCTCTGCCCCTTCGTTGTTTCGTACATTGAGTTTTTACATGATGTATTGTCTCTAAAGCTATTGTGATCACACTTCATTTTGCCTGTTGTGCTGTAACGTTCACTTCGTGCAGCTCTGGCTCTCTTTCGTTATCCTCGTGTCATTCTTTCCCTAAGGACAGAGTGCACAGCGTTAGCGAGGATAGCAGTCAGCTGGCTGTTGGCATGCAGCCGCACTAAACCCCTTATACAAAAAACACTCACATACACATACTAACACACACACACACACACACACACTTTTTTGCTACATCTGTTCGCATGGAACATCCTTTTCGTGTTCATCTGGACTGGTGCTTTTCTCATGTTGGTGTGTTTGAGTGTGCGTCTGTGTGTGGAGTGGTCTTACTTCCATTCATAAACTAATTTTCATTTTCTTAAACTTGCACACATTTGGCTTATATGGTTGTGTGTTTGTGTGTGAATGTTAACGTCTAATAGTTTTTTTACCTTCTGTAAGAACAGAAATCAGAAGAAGAGAACAGGACAAACATCAGCTGCTTTTTATTTCCACTTGGTTTGATACTTTTAGAGCCAAACTACCCTCTAAGGAAGATTTTATTCTTTGTTTTATTAACATTCTTTTAATGTCATTTTTCACTGTAGTTGATCAGATTTGATGCTTGCTGACTTGTTGTTTCATCTTTTTGCACTTGGAACATAATCTGCCAAATGTTTTGGGCATCTACAAAAGCTAAGCTGTAGGATATTTAAGAAAGGGGAACTATAGCAACACAAGACAGTCGTAGCCATGGCCCACGCTGCAGCCCACCTGAAGAAAGCTCGAGAGCTTGAGCAACATCCAGAATACAGGGCTCTACAGAAAGCCCGGGAAAAGAGGAGGCGGCAGCGGGAAAGAGCAGAGCGAAAGCGTCAGGTACAGCTAAATATAGTCAGTCATCCATAAATGTAATCATCTGCTGCTGCATAGGTATAAATGTGAATTATCTGTTCATAAATAGATTGTTGTCCAGATTCCCTGCAGCTCAATTATTTGTTGGATTCTGTAAACCGTTAGTGTGATATTTTAGTTCCTAGAATAGTTATTAGTTGCAGCTTGTGTTTGTTAAATGTTTAGAAGTGTTACAAACCAACTAATCTATGAGTACGACCTACAGTAACTTGCACTGAAACACACTGCTGTACACTTGGTCTCAATCCAGTGTACATAATCCTGTATCGATCCACAGATTAGAGCCGGTTCTCTGTCAGTCCAATCAGTGCAGTGGAGGGTGAAGTTGTACTAGAGTCATTTATTTGGGATATTGGGCTTACAGTTGAATTTTGAACTTGGTTGTTGCTGGGGAGCACCAGGAGCCTCACAGTCTCAGACCCAACTCAAGCCCAGCTGTCATGACTCCCAGCCTGGGAGCATACATCAAGGGATTGGACACTTGGTCGAATGGACGGCCCTGAGGTGGTAAAAATAGCTAAGGCAGGGGAGACAGCAAGGGTTAAATGTTTATGGGTGCAGTTGTTATTCTACAGAGACAGAGGAGAGTTGGCAGGAATGGGCCAGCTTAGAAACTGAGGATGAGCCTTGGCTGAGTAAGGGATATATGGACACACCGTGTGGATACTGTGTTTAAAGTAAAGCAAGTGAGAGTTGGAATGGCGTTAATTAGGTTTGGACGGAAGACAAACAGATCTAATGGACTGTAACATCGATTGATAGAGTCGGAAGAGCGGAGCGGAGAGGCTTTTATCTGCAAACTTTGTTGCGCCATGGAGTCCTAACGTGAGGAGGACAGGAACACCTCTGGTACAGGAAGGGCTTTGTTAATGGGCTTGGAAAGTCACCATGGGCAATGCAGCTACATGTGCGGCCTGTGGATCGGGTAAAGCTTTAGAGAGCACAGTGAGTGACGGGGATTTCAACCAACACACTGACTACTACAAGCCTGCAGACTCTGCATCTGAACTCGATTCACTGGTGGTAAGCTCTGAGACATGGTTCGTTAGCTGTGAGGTTTCTGTTAGGTGCGCTGAACTAATGTCCTGTCTTCAGAAAACTCGTGTAAGTTGTGTCTTGTGTGAGGCGTTTGACCTTTGAACCCTGTAATGAAGGTTCCTTCATTACTAAACATTGCTGTCTGTGGGTAGCTCATGGGACTTACCGTGTGTGTTTGGGCCAAAACAGTTCCCTCTGCAACAGAGGCCATTTTAAGGGTTCTGGCCTGGACCAACTGCAGATTGGTGTGGGGTGAGGTTGGTCCTCATTAGGATATGGTTTGATTTAAATTAACTTTAATTATTAGTGGTGAGGGATCAAAAAGAGGGTTTATTTGGTGTTCATTGATTGGTTATGTTAGGTTTATATAATTTTGTGATTGTTGTGTGTATGTTGGTAGATCTTAAGTAAGATCTCCCTGGAGCTGGGGGAATAGCAAATGTGGTGCAGCCCTCAGTATAAAAAAGGCTGCTGGCTCACTCAGTGAGGGCATTTAAGGGCGGCTGCTGCTTTGCCTCAGGTGACTGCTATATGTTTGTACTGAATGAATGAATACTTTCCAGCCGTTACGGTCATCCTAACAAGACATGGGTGTGGCCTCAAACGCAGCGTTTAACCCTGCTGACCTCACAAGTTAACACATTGATGACTGCCATGTTACTGTCTTTACTCCAACTTTGTCTCGTAAAACCAAACGTTCTTGTAATATTTAAACAAAAAACATACGTGTGTGTGTGTGATGCAGCTGCTTGTTAGCCCTGATATCTAAGAGTTAAAATTAGAACAACCCTTTCCAACTGTGAATAACAGAAAGTCAAATAAAATACATTAGGTTTCCATATAAAATAATAAAATAATCTCCAGTCATGTAACAATTAAAATGTCTAACTTATTTCTTAAAGCTGGATTAAAAATGCCTTTTTAAATCATTCAATGAAAAGTCTGTGGTCTGTGTCTTCAGTCCTCTGACAAGCATACATTAGATCAGAAATAACTAAAACATGACCCTTAATAAGACTGAACCTCCAGTCCCGTCTCTAACATCCACTTGCTCTCTGTCTTCTTATCTCCAGTCGGACAGTAACACCAGTTTTCTTCGAGCTGCCAGAGCGGGGAACATCGACAAAGTCCTTGAATTCCTGAAAAATGGAGTGGACATCAGCACCTGTAATCAGGTAATGAGAATGTGAGCAGCTCCATGTGCCATGTTCATGTCTGCTGTGCTACTGTGCTTCTCTGTCTAGATGTCTTCAGTGCCTTCAGTAAGTTCATCAGCGACAGCAAGTTTCTTTTTAAGTTTCTGGTCAGATGTAAACTAAGACCCAGTCGGCACGATGACGCTGCTGCAGCGTGTGCCTGTTTGTTTTATGTCCATCATGTTGGTTTCTGGAGTTAAATTGTTAAAACACACAGCATATGTTTAACAAGCAAAAGTGTGTGTTGATACCTTTGCTTATTCATTTTTTAGTCCCTCTCAACTACAGATTAGAAACACAGATTAGTGTCATTTCCTTTGCTTTTGTCAGGTGATGTCTCGATGTTTTTCTTCTTTAGTGTAAATGTAGTTATAGTCGGTTTAACAGCAGTTATACAGTAGCAAAGCTTAGATCATTCAATCTCAGTCTTGTTTTGAATACTTACAAACATTACAGAGCTGAGCCTCCTGAGTCCAGCTTCACCCGCTGTGTCATGGTGGCATCTGACCAGCGCATACATGCACCTGCCAGACCTATAACTTTCATCCTCCCTTTAAAAGCAGCAGCTGCTCTCACCCCCTCAGCTCCCCCCCAAACACATCCTCACCCACATTCCTCTGAAGAGCAGGGACTGGGAGAGGCTACATCCGTGTGTGTGCATAGCTTCACCTCTTCGTAGTTTCTACAGTCTCAGTGCTGTTGGCCTATATTTCTCCAGCAGTTTAGTAACTATTTATATCGTGGCCTATAATTGGCTGCCAGTCAGGCAGTAGCAACCACCCAGTTATTTTTGTTGTGTGTACCTGGAATAAATCCCAGCGCAGCGGCAGAGGAGCCCTGCCCTTCGCAGTGGCTGCCAGGTGATCGCATTCGAGCCCCCGTCAGGTGACTCAAAAGTACAAGTGATATTTTCATTGATGTCGCAGTGATGTCATGAATCTTAACTTTGTCAGGACGACATCACTTTATTACTGCGTGGCCACTGGTTTATGACCATACTGTAGAATCAGGAACAGTCTGAAGCCTCACCTCCTGTTAGACTTAAAGTTACAGATGAGACATAAACTATTTACTGTTAATGTCACTTTCTGATGACTGTGCGATAGACGTAGTGTTAACAAGGTCAGGGCGACATCGTTTACAAGCATCATGTTACCTGTGATTAGCAGCAAATTTGCTCTCCAGGAAATCAGTAGATCAGAATCATGTCAGTGGAAAAGCACTCTACACAATTATGAAGCCATTATCTGAAGTAGCGCTGTCAGCGTTGCAGTCAGTACAGACGAGAAAGTATATTCAACTAAAATATGGAAGCAGCAACGGATCGATGAAATGAACCTGCTACCTCATGTGTTTCACCTGTTTACAAACATCACCATAGTGTCATCACCTAAATGATTACAGTACAATATTATTCGATATGATCCAAGACATGTCACTAAAGTAGATATTTATATTAGCAGTAGTTAGACCCTCAGTTGAGAAATCGGATGGTGGAACGTCTAGAGATTCAGAGCGTTGTCCTTGGCCATGTGTTCAGATCATAGGAAGCAGCAACAGCGTGGCAGGAGCCAGAACACGGTGCTCGCGGCAGAGGACTGTCCAAGTTAGTTGAAGAGAAGCAGATTAACGTCATCGCTGTCAGAATCCTCCGCGTGAAGCTTATGAATGAGACAAAGAAAGCGCCGTCTAGACAGATTTCAGATTTTAGAAACGCAGCAGGGAACAAATTGACTTGGATGTTTGGCAAAGAGGGTTTGTTCCATATGTATCATTTGTGCTTTTGTATGTGAGCTGTTTCCATATCCCCACAATTAAAGGCCAGACTTCCCCTCTTAATCTGCCAAAACGTTAATCCTTGGTGAGTGATATTATGCTTTAATCTGCACGCATTTTATTCAGTTCCTCGTTGACCTTCATCGTTGGCCCCCTTCGACACTGGGACGTATACATCAGCAAATAAACTTGACCATTTTACTACCATGTGTGATTATGACAGAGGTCAGCGGTCATAGGGGCGTGAATATTAATCTCTTTTGGGCCAGGGATGTTTTGGGTTGGTTGTCCATTAGCTAAATTAAGCTTTCACTTGCAGCTCAGAGCAAAAGGAGATTTCAGTTTGTGTATCAAAACTGTGTGAATGCGTGGATGGACGAAATGTGAGTGAAACTCTAGCAACTTGCTTTTTTTTCCTCGTCGTCCTCTTTTGTGCTTCATTTTACAATATATTATAAATAACAATTATTGTAGTAAATTTACTTTGGGTCAGTTTCAAACTTCAAAAAGGAGTTTTTGTATTTGATAATAATTAACTATCAAAACATTATGGATCATTCTGATGTGTTTGTCTTGTGCAATGTGATTGTGGCTATGATAAGAAAAATTCTACTGTTTCACGTTGCTGGTGTGTAGCCGTATTATTGATAATTGCCTTTTTTATATTAATGTCTTCACTAGCTTCTATTCAATGCGTATTCTTCTCCATCCAGAATGGTCTCAACGCTTTACATCTGGCAGCCAAGGAGGGACACAAGGATTTAGTGGAGGAACTGTTGGAGAGAGGAGCGCCTGTCGACTCGGCCACCAAGGTACACGCATGTCTTATCACTTGTTCAACCTTGCAGATAAAGTTCAAACATCGCACAGCTTGCAATTAGCTCTACATGCAGAAACATGCGAAACAAGAACGACAGGTGAGACAGAATCATCACGAAGAAGTATTTCGCCGTCAGGAGGGAGAAAGGCAATGAGTGGGGGAGGGCTCTGTGGATGTGTTGTTCACAGACAGACTCATCCACCTGTCCATTATCCAAACTGCTGGAGCTAATCCCAGCTGCCACTGGGTGAGCGGTGGACTTCATCCTGTACAGATCCCCAGTCTAACACACGGCCACACATAGAGACAGACAACCAGCCACACTCACACCTGTGGGCAGTTTAGAGTCTGCAGTCAACCTGAAACAGTCTGTGGACTGTGGGAGGAAGCCAGAGAACACAGGGAGAACCCACCCAGACACAGGGAGAACCTGGAACCCTTGCAACGAATACATGTGGATAGACAGACACACACAGACGGACAGTTTTTCTGTGCAGAAAGGAAACACTGCCCTCCATATCGCATCACTAGCAGGACAAAAGGAAGTCGTCCAGCTACTGGTGAAGAGAGGAGCAGATGTCAATTCTCAGTCACAGGTAAGAGGTTCATCCAGTTGTTCATCCAGCTAAAAGTGAGCAACACTTTAAACCTGGTGTTCACGGGTGTCACTTTGTGTTTACCACAGAATGGCTTCACTCCACTTTACATGGCTGCCCAGGAGAATCACTTAGAGGTGGTGCGATACCTCCTGGAAAATGAAGGAAACCAAAGCATTGCTACAGAGGTGTGACTGTCGTTGAGGCCTTGAATACGCTTAGATGCACATATTCTCTCTTCTTACCCAAGCAAACCCAAGTTTGTCTCCTTCTTCTTCTCCTCCGATCCAGGATGGCTTCACTCCACTGGCCATCGCTCTCCAGCAGGGACACAACCCAGTAGTCTCCCTGCTGTTGGAGCACGACACCAAGGGTAAAGTTCGTCTACCGGCCCTGCACATCGCCGCTCGCAAAGACGACACCAAATCTGCTGCGTTGCTGCTGCAGAACGACCACAACGCCGACGTCCAGTCTAAGGTGAGAGAAGAGCGGAGCCAACAGTTACGCAATGGAGATATGGAAGAGGAATTAAGGGAGGTGTCTGATGATGGATCCCACTAAAAGGATTCTTTTGCATTGTGACCGTTTAAATCTGTGTCCATTTAGGAATAAACAGTAATATTATGTGCTTGGGAAGCTTTTCTGTGTGTCTCCTTGTCTTGGTGTTTTTGTGTGACCTCATAAACTTACCCTGTGTTTAATGTGGATGTTGTGATGAGCCCTTTCCCTAACAACCCGACTCCCTCTTCCTCCTTTCTCTCTCTATGCATCTTAACCAGATGATGGTCAATAGAACCACAGAGGTATAACGACTTATCCCACCTGCACGTCACAATTACGTCCCACTAATGTGAATGCATGCAGCTGCGATGCTGGTAGTGAGAGACAGTCCGCTTCAATAAGAGAGAATGTATTTCATTAGATTGGACTTTACTTCTTATTTCTTAAGGAACAACATTTCTTTTAAAATATATTAATGTTGCAGATCGTCATACTCCAGTAAAACTGATTGCATTCCAGTGGATGGTCACTCATTTTTCTCTGCATAACCTACAGCATGTTTACATCTGAGCATGTTAATGTCATTGTTTTTCTTTCTCTTTGAAACACATTTTAAGTTAACTCTGTTTCTTAATTAAATTGCACCATGTCTATCAGAATGGGAAGGTAAGGAGAGAACCTACAATTCTGTAGATTTTTACAGCTTATGTATAAATGTCCATTTGTGCGTCCTAGCAGATACGCATAGTACATTGTTGCTCTGTGTATTTGGTTTTTATTGTCTCTTTGAACTTTCTTCGTGTCCAGAAAGTGCTGTTTTCACTGTTTGTCTTTAGCAAGCATGGTAGATTTACAGGGTTTCTGCATGGTTACGTGCTGAATGTGCTCGTATTCTTGTTTTTACACCAACATGTGAGGTTTCTTTTTCCGTCTTCTTATGATGCTTCCGTAGAGCTTGGTGTCTGTTCAATTTCCATTACAGAACATTATTTCCTTTCTTCTTCTTCTTGCTTTAGTTTTCTTTTTTCCCCCTCATCCACTTTTTCGACCAGTTTTCTGATTCTTCCTTCTTCTCTTATTCGACCACTAGTTGTTTTGCTCTCAATCTTTTTCTCGCTCTCCTTTTTCATTCTGTGTCAAACAGAGTGGGTTCACCCCTCTGCACATCGCGGCTCACTATGGGAACGTGAATGTCTCCACCCTGCTACTGAACAGAGGCGCTGCCGTGGACTTCACTGCCAGGGTACTGTCCTGTTTACCACGATCATTTTCAAAAACAAGAACAGAATTAACGTTCGTGTCCTTACATGCCTGTCCAGAACGGGATAACGCCTCTCCACGTGGCTTCTAAGAGAGGCAACACCAACATGGTGGCGCTGCTGTTGGACCGAGGAGCTCAGATAGATGCTAAAACCAGGGTGAGCCTCTTGTTTTGAACAATTTCTCAATTGTGGATATTCTGCAACATCACTACCAATAGTTGTATCAATGTCTTCCCTTTGTGTGTACAGTATGTATGTGTTTGTGTCTTTATGTGACTCTGATGTGTTCATTTCTCTCAGGATGGGCTGACCCCCCTGCACTGTGCAGCCAGGAGTGGACATGACCCAGCCGTAGAGCTGTTGCTGGATAAAGGAGCGCCCATCTTAGCCAGAACCAAGGTTGAGGCCAAGACTGTTGGAAAATCATGTGTTATTCTGTATTCATATGGGAAACTGCAGAGAGTTTAGCTCAGCTGCTGATTCTCCTTCTCCGTCTCCCTCAGAACGGACTGTCCCCACTGCACATGTCAGCCCAGGGAGACCACGTAGAGTGTGTTAAATTCCTGCTGCAGCACAAGGCTCCTGTTGATGATGTCACACTGGACTACCTCACAGCGCTGCATGTCGCAGCTCACTGTGGCCACTACAGAGTCACCAAGCTGCTCCTAGACAAGAAGGCAAACCCCAATGCTAGAGCGCTGGTGGGTACAGGCTCAAACAGAATATAAGTAACTTATGTAGCTCATACAACAAGTTTATATATAATGAATAATTTCTTCTCACTGTCTCGACCAGAATGGTTTCACTCCTCTCCACATCGCTTGTAAGAAAAACAGGGTGAAGGTGATGGAGTTGTTGGTTAAATACGGTGCCTCCATTCAGGCCATAACTGAGGTGAGATTGTTTCGTGAGATGTCTCAGTCATAGCATTGGCTGTATGTAAAGCTCACCTTCTGTGCATCCTGTGCTCTCCTTCCTATGCTAGTCTGGTCTGACTCCCATCCACGTAGCCGCTTTCATGGGTCACCTGAATATCGTCCTACTTCTGCTGCAAAGTGGAGCCTCACCCGATGTCCGTAACATTGTGAGTAGGAGCAAATTGGTTCGTCCCATCCGGTGTCAGTCAGAGACACATGTCACAAAGCAAGCAACCGCGCGGAAACCTGAAGATTTACCGCCACCTGAAGGTTTTCCCACAGTCCAGCACGCTGTCTTCATTCTCCCAAATGTTGTGCCTTGTCTGAACAGCGTGGGGAGACGGCGCTGCACATGGCAGCACGGGCAGGTCAGATGGAAGTCGTTCGCTGTTTGCTGAGAAATGGAGCGTTGGTGGATGCAATGGCCAGGGTGAGTCAGCCGCCGCATCGTCAGCGTTGCCTCTCTGTTCACTTCTGTAAATAATGAAGAGCATATTTTGTGGTGTGGACTGCGTACACATATGGCTGATGTGATCTGACTCAAGCTTTTAATCTTTTCCCTTCTTTTCCCTGTAGGAGGACCAGACTCCCCTTCACATTGCTTCGCGCTTGGGGAAAACAGACATCGTCCAGTTGCTGCTGCAGCACATGGCCCATCCAGACGCAGCCACCACCAACGGCTACACTCCCCTCCACATTTCAGCCAGGGAGGGCCAGGTGGAGACAGCAGCTGTGCTCCTGGAAGCCGGAGCCTCGCACTCTATGGCCACAAAGGTGAGGAAGATGCGATGTGATGCATACAGTGGAAAGACTACTGAAGCAGATGATGGATGTAGTTTATCTCCTGTTCGCGTCTGCAGAAAGGCTTCACTCCGTTACATGTAGCAGCGAAATATGGCAGCGTTGATGTAGCAAAACTTCTCCTTCAACGTAAAGCTCTTCCTGATGACGCTGGCAAGGTGAGCTGAGGACAAACGAGATTCTCAGATAAGAGCTGATGTTGTTTTTTTGTAAGGTAAAATCAGCCGTGACTAGAGGGATTAGTTGCTGGTTTATAATATATATCCCTCATCTAAATATCTTACAGAATGGCCTCACTCCGCTACACGTGGCAGCTCATTATGACAACCAAGAGGTGGCTCTGCTGCTGCTGGATAAAGGAGCATCACCTCATGCTACGGCAAAGGTTCGAATGCTGGTTTGAAAGAAGCCCTGCAGACACACTAAGCAGTTCTACTCAAATCGTAACCACCTGCTAACGTTCCTCCTTGTCCAGAATGGCTACACTCCTCTTCACATTGCAGCCAAAAAGAACCAGACGAACGTTGCCTTAGCTCTGCTGCAGTATGGAGCCGAGACCAACGTCCTGACCAAGCAGGGAGTCAGCCCTCTACATCTGGCCGCCCAGGAAGGCCACGCCGCCATGGGCAGCCTGCTGCTGGGCCGAGGCGCTCACGTCAACACAACCACCAAGGTCAGGCCTGAACACGTTCAACGATAACCGACCGTTGTTTTGATATTATGTAGATATTTCTATGCTACCACATATTTTTCTTATTAAGGGTGGAGAATCACCGATGCAGTTAGTTGAGCTCTGTGCTTCATGTTACAGAATGGACTGACTCCTCTGCATCTCACGGCCCAGGAGGACAGAGTTAATGCAGCAGAGGTTCTGGCCAAACACGATGCCAACTTGGATCATCAAACTAAGGTACAAAAAAACACATGCACAAACAATAGCAAGTAATTATGAGGCTTTCTGCAAGCGGAGACTCGTTGAAGTTAGATAATGCTGTGAATTCTTAAGAGGTTGTGACAGAAACAAGCTGTTGTTTTTGTTAAAAAAATCTGTGTAGCAACGTCTACACATTATTGGTGGGATTTGTATGTAGGACATGTTGTTGTCTTGTTTTTAGGAGTTTATTTTTCATTGCTTTTCATGCGTGTTTAGCTCGGATACACGCCTCTGATCGTAGCTTGTCACTATGGAAATGCCAAGATGGTGAACTTCCTGTTACAGCAAGGTGCCAACGTCAACGCAAAAACCAAGGTAGGCTCAAAATGCCGAATTTGGAACTTGGGGTAAAAAGATTTGTCAGTTTTTACTGCTTTTGTAGTGACAAAGCAATTTTATTCACAGAACGGCTACACACCACTTCACCAGGCAGCACAACAAGGGAACACACACATAATCAATGTTTTGCTGCAACATGGGGCCAAGCCTAATGCAATGACAGTGGTAACGACGAAAAATGTTTTCACTACTGTTTCATAAACATCCGATGTTTTGCAAAAGCTAAATATTGTTGTGTTTCACACAAACTCTGTGTCCTGTTGGTTAGAATGGGAACACTGCCCTGTCAATTGCTAAACGACTGGGTTACATTTCTGTGGTGGACACGCTCAAAGTGGTCACTGAGGAGGTTGTGACAACCACAACGGTAAGTTCCACGTGTGATGATGGTGTGTTCCAACCGTTGGCCTCGATAATTAAACATATTTATATATTAAAAATGTCTCTGTTTAAATCTTTCCCTTGTCTTTCCACCGCAGACAGTCACAGAGAAACACAAGCTCAATGTCCCAGAGACTATGACAGAGATCCTTGACGTGTCTGATGAAGAGGGTGAGTTAAATCGACTTTTAGATTTAGATTTTTTTTTTTCACCATGGTATCAAGTTTTCATAACCATCTGTAATTTGCATCTTTTTTCCTACTGTAGGTGAAGATACTATGACAGGTGACGGGGGCGAGTATCTGAGAGCAGAGGATCTCAGAGAGCTGGGCGACGACTCTCTTCCCGGACACTACCTGGACGGCTTCAGCTACATGAGCCACAACCTGGACAGGTCACTGCAGAAAGTCTAATCACGTGTACATCAGCTCAGTACTCAGTGCCGTCCTCCACTGCAGCTGACTGAACATACGAAAGGAAAGACACACACAAAATAAATGCGCCTTGTTTTGTTTTTCACACAGGACGCAACACACCCCCATTCACCAAAGCTTCCATCAGGGGGAAGGAGTCCTCATTGAAGATATGCTGACAAGCCACCAGGTGACAGCAAAGCAGATCATTGTCTGGTTGGGATCTTGTTGGTTTAGGATCATGAATACATTTATCTGAATTGTTGTTTGCTGGTCTCTAGGTGTCGGCGCTTTCCAGAGAGCACGACAAAGACTCGTTCCGTCTGAGCTGGGGCGCTGAGCACCTGGATAATGTGGTGCTGTCCTCCAGCCTGCTACACTCTGGGTAAACACATGGTCACACACCACAATCCAGCTCTTTCCAGGTGGAAAAGTGAGCTAAACACACTGATTTACTCTCATTATCAGGAGCGTCTGAGTCATGAGTTTTATTATTTTACACTTCATGTTTATTTTATATTCTCATTTCTTGCTTTAGCTTTGCTGCTGTGTCTCAGGTTTTTCTCACTTATTCTTTATTCTCTACTTCTCTTTCTGCTTTTTCTCGTTTCCTCTTTGAGCACACTTGACTCGGGCCTTGGTGGTGTTTGTGATTGTGTGTTTGTTGTGTTGTTGTGTTCTGCTTCTAGTCGTTCCTCTCCGTGCCTAGACCATGACAACAGCAGGTGATTTTCTTTCATTTGACTACTCTCTCTTTCTTCTCTCCTGTCTAATTTTGCTTTTTTCCCATCCAATACTAAACAACATTCTCGTTCCCATCCTATCCGTCGGCATGATTTTGTAAAGCATGACTAAACTTACGCTACAGTGTTTACTGTAGTGTTTTAAATGCCTGCGAATCAAATGCGTCAAACATTAGATTTGTTTAATTTTTTGTTTTATGTAAGATAATATTAATGTTTGTAACATTTAATGTAACACAGTTGGCTGGATGTGAGTCTGAGAGACCTTAAACAATAAAACTGTCATTATTTTATATCACTCTATTGTAAAATGTCAAATTGCCAGACTTGTGCTCAAAGAAATGAGGTATGTAGGCTTTGACTACATATAGTAAATAATACTTGTTAGTTGGAACAGTAGTAATATTTCCATTCTTGTCCTTTAATCGATCAGATGTCCATTCTCCATACTATGATCGGTTTATTGGTGTTAGCATGTTAGACGTCTACAGTAATATCCCAGCCTTTATATCACACTGTATCTGTTTGCTTCTTCAGCGGTGACAGCTGTTGCCTGTTTGTCTTGAAACTGTAAAGGATTTACAACATAGAAAATATTATCTGCTGACGCCTGCTTGTATCAGTTACGTCACATCTCACTGATGTCGTACTGTACAAGTAGCTTCTCGTCTTTGTTTGCTTGATCGGCGTGGAAGCGTCTCGCCAGCGTCTTTAACAGCCAGCTGTGTTACTGGGCGCTTTTCTTTAGCTTCCTGGTCAGCTTCATGGTAGACGCCCGGGGTGGAGCCATGCGCGGTTGCCGTCACAATGGCCTTCGAATTATTGTGCCACCACGGAAATGTTCTGCGCCTACGCGGGTGACGTGCAGGCTGGTGAAGCGACACCGCCTGGCCTCTATGCCCCCGATGGTGGAGGGTGAGGGACTGGCTGGTCGCATCATAGAAGTAGGACCCACTGGAGCTCAGTTCCTGGGGTAAGTGTGTGTCTGTCTCTGTAGACAGGTGTGTTTACGCTAAAGCGTGGGGTGTTCACCGTTCTTTCTTCACTCTCCCTCTCTGCTGCGTATGGATCAGTAAGCTCCACCTTCCCACAGCTCCACCTCCTCTTAATGAGGGTGAGAGCCTGGTCAGTCGCATCCTGCAGCTGGGTCCTCCAGGAACCAAGTTCCTCGGGTACTGGAAGCCTGGTCACATGCACATAGCTTCTCACCATGTGTATAACCTTTTGAGTTCTTCATTCCCTTCATGTGTTTTGTGTGTGTGTTGTATTGTTGTGGTTTTATGTTTGTTTTATCCTCAGTCCTCACTGCCCGTCCCAGACTCATTCCTAGTCTGGATATTCTTTCTTATTTATTTTTAAAATGTGTTTATTTCTCTTGGCATGAAATGGGCTTGATTCTATTTTTTAGTCTTGCACAAATCGTCCCAACCACCATATTATCTTTGTCAAGTCAGCTCTGCCAAACTGTTACTGGAAACATGCTTCCAATTTGTAACAGATTTGTCACTTTCTCCAGACCGGTGATTGTGGAGATTCCCCATTTTGCAGCCCTGCGTGGCACAGAGAGAGAGTTAGTGATCCTGAGGAGTGAGACAGGGGAGAACTGGAGGGAACACCACTGTGACTTTACCGAAGAGGAACTGAACCAGATACTAAACGGCATGGATGAAAGTAAAGGATCTTAACTAGGCCATAATTAAAGAACCTCCATTTCTGAAAGCCACTGAACTCCTCACTGAGCATTCATACTGACCTTTTCTGACCTTCGCAGAACTTGATTCTCCTGAGGAGCTTGAGAAGAAAAGAATTTGCCGCATCATCACCCGAGACTTCCCGCAGTATTTTGCAGTGGTGTCACGGATAAAGCAAGATAGTCACTTGATTGGACCAGAGGGTGGGGTCCTTAGTAGCACAATTGTTCCCCAAGTCCAGGCTGTGTTCCCTGAAGGAGCGCTCACCAAGAAAATCAGGGTTGGGCTGCAGGTACATGCTGTTCGTTTCTTGACTGTGCGTCAGAGCAAATCCAGCCTTGAAGAAATGGGATATTTACAAGGGTTTCACGTCTTTATTTTAGGCTCAGCCAATTGACGTTGATGTGGTGAGAAAGATTCTCGGTAACAAAGCCACATTCAGCTCAATTGTCACATTGGAGCCCAGAAGGAGGAAGTTCCACAAACCCATCACCATGACAATCCCTATTCCCAAGAGCTCCAACAGCGATGGGCAGGCTGCAGTGTACAGTGGAGAGACCCCCACCTTACGCTTGCTTTGCAGCATTACAGGTAAGCGTAGGAATCTTCAGTGAAGTGACCCCCAGGGGCAGGTATTAAAACCGTCACCGGTCTACGTTTCAGGTGGAACCACTCCTGCCCAGTGGGAGGACATCACCGGCTCCACACCTCTCACCTTTGTTAACCAGTGTGTTTCCTTCACCACAAATGTGTCAGCAAGGTAAACCCTCCCTATAGGTTTATGTTAAATATAGAGTCAAGTGTTTAACACCATACTATTAGCATTGAGCAGAGTGATGACACCTATCAGTTACTGACTAAGAGGCTCTGTATCGCTAGGTTCTGGCTGATCGACTGCAGGCAGACGCAGGAGTCTGTTAGCTTTGCCTCCCAGCTGTACAGAGAAATCATCTGTGTTCCATACATGGCCAAGTTTGTCATTTTTGCCAAGACACTGGATCCCATTGAGGCGCGTCTGCGCTGTTTCTGCATGACAGATGACAAGATGGACAAAACCCTGGAGCAGCAGGAGAACTTCACTGAAGTCGCTCGCAGCCGAGATGTTGAGGTGCATTTGACAAGAGTAATCCCAAATGAGCCTGTAGCTCAACCTGCAGTTGTACAGAAGATAGTAATAGAAGGAGGGGAATAATAAAGCTGCTTAAATAACACTGGTCGAAGATAAACAATTGTTTTTAAATGAACAACTGGCATCTCCACACACAGGTGCTGGAGGGAAAACCTATATTTGTTGACTGCTTTGGAAACCTGGTGCCTCTTACCAAGAGCGGCCAGCACCATATGTTCAGCTTCTTTGCTTTCAAAGAGAACAGGCTGGCTCTCTTCATCAAAGTAAGACAAAAGTCTGAAAATCCAACTTCTTTACTTAGAGATTTGTGAATTCAGTACGCTGTGTATTTAACACTTTAAACGGTGGCTTCGTGGGTGAACAGATTAGAGACACAGCACAGGAGCCGTGTGGTCGACTGTCCTTCACGAAGGAACCACGGACATACCGCAGTCTCAACCACAATGCTATCTGCAACCTGAACATCACGCTGCCGGCGTACTCTAAGGTTAGTTTGACTAGAAGCCTCATTCATATTCAAACAATGGTTGCAATCTGCTTTTATTTACAGTAACTGTGTATTGCTCTGTTTAGGATTCTGATTCAGACCAAGATGCAGATGACGAGGTAAATAATGTTTACTTAGTTCAGTAGTTCAGTAATAAAAGAACGAGCGGGACCATGAATAGGCTGCAGCTAACGATGCCCCTTTGATCTTTCAACAGAGTGAAAAGAGTGACAAAAAATGTAAGTGAATCTTTATGCGTATTTAATTATTTGTTTCTTATAAAGGTATGATTCTTATTCAGAAATGTTCAGAAACAGATCAAATGATCACAGTATACAGTAGATTCATGCACTTCAGGCACACACATTGTCAAGCATAGGGGTGAAATACATTTTATGTAAAATATGTCTTTTCTTACATGTGTGTGTAGAACAAAAAACAAATTTGATATTAAACCTGTAAAACCGTGCACCATATTTTGTGTTGGTTTAACCCTGCTCTGCTACTTTGCTCTACTAACTCTTAACATGTTTGTTGGTGGCTGATGACCTCTGTTCCCCTCATTCTCCTCATTCTCCTCATTCTCCTCACCCCACTGATTTTCTTCTTTACATAGAATTTTACTTTTTTAATTGCTACAGTATGACCCTGTGCTTCTTTAAGCATAATACTTTCAATCGTATCGAAACATAATCACCTTTATTTTCAAGGTATCCATGTTAAAAAATACCTTGAAAATACCACCATGTTGTTGTTTTTGGGTAAAGGATGCAGCAATTCCAGTGGTTTACGTTCTTGTTAGTTATGTATTATTTAGGCTTTTTTAACAAATTCATTTTCATTATATATTTTTTAAATTATATTATTTATATATTTACATTTTCATTGCATCTTTACATTTTCAAAGACATTCATTCACATTCACATTTACTACAGTACATGCTGCAACATTTACAGAACTGACCAAAGCTACTGCAAACATGTAAATTGCAAACAATCGAATGCTACAACATATGAAGTAATTTTTCCAAAATTAAAGATTTACCATTCTCACCAAAACATATACAAACCAACTGGTCACAATTTGATTATTTGTTATTAATTTGTTTCTCTATATCTCTTCAAAACTTTATCTTATGTATTTAAAGTTTATAATATATTCTATTCTTAAAACTTTAATTTGTAGACAGACATGTCTACAATCTTGAGAAGTTTTGTTTGTCTGTTATCTTTTTCTGTCTCGTTATTCCATATGTTGTTTTTATTCCATCTTACTCTGTTTGTATAAGTTGTGTTAAGTCTCTAAACGGGTCACACAGATAAATATTCGACTTCCTCCTGTTTTGTTACGTCCTCCTTCTGGCTTTGCTTGTGCTGTTGCTGCTCTACTTCCCTCCAAACTCTTCTGGATCATCATCTTCTTTTTGATCTTTTTTTCAAGTCTTCTTTATCTGTCCTATCAATCTTCTACTTAACCTAAACTGAAGATGGATTTTTAATGGCATTGTCTTGATCACAGTTTTCTGATGTCTCTCTTCCCCACTTCATTTGTCCCTATGTTCTTTACCCTTTTTGGTTGTAAACATTTTTAACTGAAGATGATGAATCTGAATCAACTGAGACATTCTCTCTGAGAACTAACCAACCTCTTGACCCCGCAACACTTGCAAGTCCGGACCTCCTCTCAGATATGTCAGATGTCAAGTTGTCTGCCATTCTGACTGTAGAGCACATGTATGACGAGCGCGCTGAACCGAGAGGCTTGGACGCACACTTGATCATAGCAGAGCACTTCAAAGACAGGCTGGAAAAGGGTGGAGAGACTCGAGTAGACAGGCTAATCAGCAGCAGGCAGGAACGACAACAAGGCGATGGGAAGAAAGACAAATGGGGCTCATTCAATGAGTCTGAAATCAGGAATTCCCGAGTTGAAGAATCAGTCATACAAGAGATCTACACTGAGAGAACAGCTTCAAGTACATCTGGCACAAAAATCAAAGATTCTACAAGCATGGTCTCACACCTCAGTATCGACATGGAAGATTATCTTGAACAGAGGCCTCTAGCAATGAGTGCTTCTCAAGAGGACCTGGTCAAAGACGACTTTGAACAGGTTGTTGTAGAGCGTGGCGGCAAACGACGTCCCCCACATATCAAGAAACCTATTAGGAAAAAAATTAGGGACAGGGAGCGTTCTGGATGCAGCAGCTCTGAGGAAGAGCTGGAAAAGATGGGCTCCCAGGAATCTTTAGACGGCGACAACGTTCTTAAGGAGAGTGGCCTCATACCCACCGCTGTAACGGATCCTCCAGCTTCCCCTCTAGTGGTTGAGACACCTATAGGATCTATAAAAGACAGAGTCAAAGCTCTACAGAATAAAGTCGAAGACGAGGAGGTGCAAAGAAATACTAACAAAGAAGTTCTAAAGTATGATGCAAAATCTTCTGTCCCCACAAGGAGCATGGACGCAGACATGCCAGAACTTCCCAAAGTTCCAAAGTCCCCCAAATCTCCCAGATCTCAGACAGAACGGTTAGAAGAGACAATGTCTGTTAAGGAGCTGATGCAAGCATTCGAGAGAGGAAAAGATCCTTCGAAATCTAAATCTGGACTTTTTGAGCACAAAGCAGTGTCTACTTATGTTTCATTGTCTGGATCAGCAGATTCAGAGGAAATACAGATGCCACAACAAAGTCCTCAGCAGGAGACAAAATCCCAAGCTGAAGCTCAGCGACCATCAACTTTACACCCAGACAGTGATGTAGAGACGCATGACAGCACAGACTTAGAGAATCGCGTGGTAACAATAAACAAAGATGGCTCTGAGACGCCGCAGTTCATTTCACATAGTGTTTGCTCTGGAAAGACTGTAGCTTTTGCTGATACAGTTCAGGTTGATGACAGAGGGGTTAGCTTACAAACAGAGGCACCACAGTTGGTGGAGAAAGAGTCTATTTCTGTGAAAGAGCTGATGAAAACTTTTGAACAAGGACAAGGTCCCTCAGAAACTAAAGCAGGTGTGTTTGATCACAAAGCTGGGGCTTCACACACCTCAACACTGATATCCCAGACTGGAGATTTTGAAAAGATGCTGTCGACTGAACAACGTTCGACACATGGGCCAAAACTACAGAAGCAGATTCAGAACCTCACAATTTCCCACCACGAACGTCAAGTTGAGATCTCCAATGACACAGACTTTAGGAGTCAGCCAGTAGGTTTTACCAAAGATAATTCTGAGGACTCACAGTTACTGTCACATAGTGCTTATACTGAAAAGACAATAATATGTGACGATAAACAACCAGACAAACCAGAGATTTCAGTAAAGGAGAGCAAGTCTGTGAAGGAGCTGTTGAAAACATTTAAGACTGAGCAGGATGCCTCAGACGAGGGCTTTCAACACAGGAGCAGTGCTTCCTCTTTTTCAGCATTGATTCCTCAGGCTGATCATTCTGAAGACTTACAGTCGACTGAACAGAGTCAGACTGAGAATCTCACAAGTTTCCACCAACAAAGCAATGTCAAGATCTGTGACGGAACAGACTTAGCAGGTCAACAATCAAGCTTAATCAAGCACAGATCAGAGAAATCAGCATTACTTACAGATGGTAGTCACACTGGAAAGACAGTCAAATTTGCTGACACAGTTCAGTGTGACGACCCACAGAGAGAAGCACCTGGGTGGTCAGGGAAAGAAGCCATGACTGTGAAAGAGCTAATGAAAACATTCCAAAACGAACAGGAGGGGATACGGCCAAGTAAGAAAAAATTACAGATGCAGACTCAGGACTTTACAGGTTCCTACCAACCAGTAGGTATCGAAGAGATACAGACTGAGCAGAGTAGTGCCAGCATATGCAGAACATTGAATTTAGAGGGTCAGACATTGCATTTAAGTAGCGATAACTCCAAGGAATCACAGCCTGTTGCAGATATTCCTTGTTTTGGAGAGATGATAAATGTTCCTGATGGAAGTAAGTTTGAAGATAGGAGTGTTAGTACTCAGAGAGAGGAGTCGTCGGGGGGCAGCACGTGTAGGATACTCATAGAAGAACCAGTCGCGTGTTTTGGTAGGAGTTTATCTGTCGACATCAGCCCTGATCGCAGACCTTCTGAGGATTTTAGTGCTGACATAAAAGCAGAGCTGGAAGAAAGTCCAGAGTATCAGCTGTTCAAACAGACTTCAGCAGGTATGAGCTATCAGTTGGAGACACCTGACGAGGACACCTTGGATGATGACTCTGATACAAATCCAGCATCCATCTCCAGTCCCCGTGGTAGTTACTTTGGGGAACATGTTACTGAGAATCAAGTTAAACATTATGATCTAAGCCCAGAGAGTCCAAAGCATGAAGGCATGGCAGGATCCTCAGACGCTAGTGTTTGTATTAGCACCTATTATTCCACTTCTAGAGAGAGTGTGAATTATGAAGGACACACACAGTTCTATCCGCCGACCAATGAAACGTCCAATTACTCTGCCAGCAGAGAAGAAAGGGATTCAGGTGCCATATTTTCAGAGGAAGAGAAACAGCACGAAGTAGCAGAGGGTGGAATCCAGACGCCACGAATTCAAGATGTC
Organism: Macropodus opercularis; assembly: GCA_030770545.1. Taxonomy (NCBI): domain Eukaryota; kingdom Metazoa; phylum Chordata; class Actinopteri; order Anabantiformes; family Osphronemidae; genus Macropodus; species Macropodus opercularis. Next base: position 9,944,171 of record CM061089.1, read on the forward strand.
CACACAGAGAAAGACATGGACAGCCATGCATCCACCGCAGTAAAAGATATGTCAGGGATGTTGTCCTTACTGAGCAGGGACTTGGAGCGGTATCTACAAACTAACCCTGTTGTAAGACAGCCATCAGATGAGGATGTTGTTAACGAGACCTTTGAACAAATTGTGTTAACAAAAGATAAAGATAAAGAAGCCTTCACATTTAGGGAAAACGATGGAGCAACACAGAGACATTATTCATCAGAAGAACGTTCAGTCACAAGGAGGGATGAAGAATCACTGAGAGAATCTGAGGAACCTAAAACATCTGGTGACAACAAGCAAGTTAGAGTGAGTGATACAACACAGGAAACAACCTGTGCTAAGGTTAAATATGCCGTTTCAGGAGAAAATGAAGATTTGGTCAAAGACATGCTGTCACTGCCTAACAGTGACTTGGACCAGGGTCTGAAAGACAGACAAGAGCCCCCAGAGGAGAACTTTCCAAAACCCTTTGGCAATGAGCAGGATTTTAGACTGTATGAAAAATCACAAGTAGTCGCTAGTACAGATAAGAAGGATAGGATACATGGACCAGCACATGAGCAGATACAGACAGATGTGGCTGAAGTCAAAGACGTGACACCAGGTCATGCACTGGAGACACCATTCAGTGAAGTTCAGACTGATAGAAAGTCTCACCACCAACAGTCAACAACTGAGAAAGACATGTCAGGCATGTTGTCACTGTTAAGTAGTGACTTGGATCAACATCTAGAGGAAAGAACAATGACAATACATCACCAGGCAGATGAAGATCTAGTCCATGAGAGCTGCAAACAGATTATACTGACAGGTGATGATGTGGAGGATGAAACAGATGGTGACACATGTGAACAGATGCAGACAGATGTGGTTGAAGAAATGACGCCATGTTCTACACTGGAGACACCATTCAATGAAGTTCACATTGAGAGAAAGTCTCACCACCAAGAGTCAACAACTGAGAAAGACATGTCAGGCATGTTGTCACTGCTAAGTAGTGACTTAGATCAACATCTCATGGAAAAACCTGTGGCAATAAGACACCAGGCAGAAGAAGATCTAGTCTATGAGAGCTGCAGACAAACTATATTGACAGGCAGAGATGTGGAGGATGAAACAGATGGTGACACACATGAAAGGAAACAGACAGACATTACTGAAGCCCTGAGTTCTGTACTGGAGACTCCTTTCCATGAAGTTCACATCGACAGAGGAACACATCACCAAGAATCTGCTGCTGAGAAGAACATGTCAGGCATGTTGTCACTGCTAAGTAGTGACTTAGATCAACATCTAGAGGAAAGAACAATGACAATAAGACACCATGCAGAAGAAGATCTAGTCCATGAGAGCTGCAAACAGATTATACTGACAGGTGATGATGTGGAGGATAAAACAGATGGTGAAACACATGAACAGATGCAGACAGATGTGGTTAATGAACTGACACCATGTTCTACACTGGAGACACCATTCAATGAAGTTCAGATTGAGAGAAAGTCTCACCATCAAGAGTCAACAACTGAGAAGGACATGTCAGGCATGTTGTCACTGCTAAGTAGTGACTTGGATCAACATCTCATGGAAAAACCTGTGGCAATAAAACACCAGGCAGAAGAAGATCTAGTCTATGAGAGCTGCAGACAAACTATACTGACAGGCAGAGATGTGGAGGATGAAACAGATGGTGACACATGTGAACAGATGCAGACAGATGTAGAAGCTTGGAAACCAACAAGGTACATGTTGGAGAATCCGTTCCAAGAAGTTTCCATTGTAAGAAAGTCTCACCAACAAGAATCTTCAACTGAGAAGAACATGTCAGGCATGTTGTCACTGCTAAGTAGTGACTTGGATCAACATCTAGAGGAAAGAACAATGACAATACATCACCAGGCAGAAGAAGATCTAGTCCATGAGAGCTGCAAACAGATTATACTGACAGGTGATGATGTGGAGGATAAAACAGATGGTGAAACACACGAACAAAAACAGACAGACATTACTGAAGCCCTGAGTTCTGTACTGGAGACTCCTTTCCATGAAGTTCAAATCGACAGAGGAACACATCACCAAGAATCTGCTGCTGAGAAGAACATGTCAGGCATGTTGTCACTGCTAAGTAGTGACTTAGATCAACATCTCGTGGAAAAACCTGTGACAATAAGACACCATGCAGAAGAAGATCTAGTCTATGAGAACTGCAAACAGATTATACTGACAGGCAGAGATGTGGAGGATGAAACAGATGGTGAAACACATGAACAGATACAAACAGATGTGGTTGAAGAAATGACGCCATTTTCTACACTGGAGACACCATTCAGTGAAGTTCAGATTGAGAGAAAGTCTCACCACCAAGAGTCAACAACTGAGAAAGACATGTCAGGCATGTTGTCACTGCTAAGTAGTGACTTGGATCAACATCTTCAAGAGTCAGTGAAAATACAACAGTCACCAGAAGAGGATTTAATCCATGAGAGCTGCAGACAAACTATACTGACAGGCAGAAATGTGAAGGATGAAACAGATGGTGACACATGTGAACAGATGCAGACAGATGTAGAAGCCCTGAAACCAACAAGGTACATGTTGGAGACTCCGTTCCAAGAAGTTTCCATTGTAAGAAAGTCTCACCAACAAGAATCTTCAACTGAGAAGAACATGTCAGGCATGTTGTCACTGCTAAGTAGTGACTTGGATCAACATCTAGAGGAAAGAACAATGACAATAAGACACCAGGCAGAAGAAGATCTAGTCCATGAGAGCTGCAAACAGATTATACTGACAGGCAGAGATGTAGATGATGAAACAGATGGTGACACATGTGAACAGATGCAGACAGATGTGGTTAATGAACTGACACCATGTTCTACACTGGAGACACCATTCAATGAAGTTCACATTGAGAGAAAGTCTCACCACCAAGAGTCAACAACTGAGAAGAACATGTCAGGCATGTTGTCACTGCTAAGTAGTGACTTAGATCAACATCTCATGGAAAAACCTGTGGCAATAAGACACCAGGCAGATGAAGAGCTAGTCTATGAGAGCTGCAGACAAACTATACTGACAGGCAGAGATGAGGAGGATGTGGAGGATACAACTGGTGGTGAAACACATGAACAGATACAAACAGAGGTGGTTGAAGAAATGACGCCAAGTTCTACACTGGAGACACCATTCAGTGAAGTTCAGATTGAGAGAAAGTCTCACCACCAAGAATCTGCTGCTGAGAAGAACATGTCAGGCATGTTGTCACTGCTAAGTAGTGACTTGGATCAACATTTAGAGGAAAGAACAATGACAATACATCACCAGGCAGAAGAAGATCTAGTCTATGAGAGCTGCAGACAAACTATACTGACAGGTGATGATGTGGAGGATGAAACAGATGGTGAAACACATGAACAGATGCAGACAGATGTGGTTGAAGAAATGACGCCAAGTTCTACACTGGAGACACCATTCAATGAAGTTCACATTGAGAGAAAGTCTCACCACCAAGAGTCAACAACTGAGAAGAACATGTCAGGCATGTTGTCACTGCTAAGTAGTGACTTGGATCAATATTTAAAGGAAAGGCCAGTGCAGATACATTGCTCCTCTGAAGAGGAGTCAGTCCATGAGAACTGCAGACAAATTATACTAACAGAAGAAACTAAAAGGGAAACTCCTTCATTCTGTCCTGAATTTAAGATGTCTCAAAACGTTACAAGCTGGGAAGGAGAGCAACAAGCTTTGGAAGGAGAGTGGCAGATGGGTTCCCATGAAGATGAGCGTTGGAAAGGTGAGGGTAAATCCTCACCTAGTGCTTTGGCCCATTTTAATGACTCCAGTGCTGCAGATGCTGCTCATTCCTATGTTGAAACAAACACATTTTTGCAACAACCAAATAATTATTTAAACACACAGCGACCAGCTGAGTTAGAAAATCTACACACTGTGCTCCTTGATGATCCAGATAAAGAACTGTGTCATCTAGACTCACTAGAGGCAAGTCCCGTTATGGAGGATATGTCCTCAAAGAAATCTCCTGATTCAATTGAGTCAAGTCCGACCAGAGAATCCCCCTGTCCCGACTCCCTTGAAGGAAGCCCAACTGGAACCAAAGATTATGAACTTACAGTGGTCAGTAAAACAGCCCTGTGTGAGGATTATGCTTCTCAGCTCAAAGCATGCCTTGATTATGACAAAAACATTCTCCAGGATGTGCGTGAGCATGACGAAGAAGAAAGCAACAGGGAGATGATCCAGGTGGAAAGTGAACTGGAGGTAGACCAACATTCCACCTCAGCAAAGACAACAACTGATGCCAGCATGTGCGCCGACCCCAGCGTTTCTAACAGCGAGAATACTCACATGCTCATGAGGCAAGACTCCCTTGACGAAGATGATGAACAGTTCAGCCCAGAGGATGAAATGTTTAAAATGGCTGCAAAGATCAAAACATTTGAGGAGATGGAACAGGAAGCTAGAAGAGCTCACGCGTTTGGTGAGACAGCAGACACGGGTTTGAATATTAATGACGGCGATGGTTCATTATGTTTAACCGCATCTACCAGAGAGGTAGTTGATCCAAAACGTGATGAGTGTTTGAATGATGATGATGAAGGTCTTGCGTCATCAGTAATAAACGGCTCGGTTTCTGTCAGTAGATCTACGGCTGGCGAGGCTACAGAAGAACTACATGTTATCCCAGTGTGTGAAGGTGACAATTATGTCACTTCACAAGCTGAGGAGGAAGGACACACAAATCTGTCTCTTCCAGAGGCTAAAACATCAGATGCAAACCTTGATCAGACTCCAAGTGATGAAAGGACCCCTGATCCATTTCAGTTTCAAGAGGGGAAGCTGTTTGAAATGACCAGAGGAGGAGCTATCGATATGACGAGAAGCTTTGATGAAGAAGGGCAAGGATATGCATTCTTTCACATAGGGGAACCTGCTGTTGGTGAAGTTGTGTCAGAGGACATGGGGGACAAATCAACGTTTTTAAACAGTATGGACACGACCTCCGGAGACCTTAACACATCATCACTGACTCACACAACATCTTCAAGTTTTTGCAGCCCCACAAAGGCTCAGCTTGGGTCACCCAGTGACATAGGAAGCCTCACTAATGTTCAAAGCGGGTCTGAAAGCCTTGAAATCCTTGGTCTAGATTATCTGAACTCTACTATAGCTGACCTTCAGTCAGACACAGCTGGCCAGTCAGTGTACGCAGAACAGAGCCACGATTCCTCAGACTCTTCTCCTGATGAAGAGGAGGAAGATGAAGATGACCAGTGCTCCGTAATAGAGATTAGTATTTCAGCCGGTGGCACCCAAACATGCCACAAGGATTCAAAACCACCTTTGGTAGTCAAACCAGTCTGTCATTCCACACTGGAACTGTCCAAGGATAAGGACTCTCGGGTAACTGAGCTGGTTCAAAGCTCAACCTCAGATCGCAGGACTAGATCTGAGGCTGATGGCAACACAAGTAAAGCGCCAAGTAAGGACGGCAGGAGTTATTCAGATGGCAGTCAGTCCAAACCTTGCCTCTCTAATCTTCCAGTCATGATTCCACAGAAACCTGTAGCTCAGCCAATCTCCCCCTGTTCTCCCCACATGAGAGAAATCAGATTGTCCAAGACTACCGAGACGTCTTCTTTGGACACGGATGATGTAAGCAGCGCCAGTCACAAGAGTCCAGATTCTGTTATATTCACTTATGACATCCCAGCCTCACACAGCTCAGATTCTGATGGCAATACAATGCCAGCTGTGCAGTCGTCCTCTGGCACAGAGGATGTATTTGAATCCAGGCCTGTCTGGGATGACACGGTTGAAACTCAAGTGCAGAGAATCACCGACCAAACTCCAGAATGTACGTCAGGTATGACCAGACAAACATGGGCTTTTGCTTTCCTACATCCTCTCCTCAGCAGCAAGGTCTCTTTTCTTCTTCTTAAGAAAATGACACCATTAGTGAGTTTCTGTTGTTTTCTGTTGTGAATTGTCTTGTTCCATTCAGCACCCCATGTTTTTGTGTGTAGTCAGTGTGTGTGTATGTGTGTGTGTGTGTTTATGTGTCTTTGTCCCATACTGTGTTCATTTGCATGTCGTTAAGACTCATCTGGGTTTTATGCATATGCAATCTCAAGATTGAGTGGCCAGTTTTTCAAAGATGTACAAGCATTAATTTTCTGACTAAATATAACTAATACGACTAATATCAGCATGTGCCTTGAACCAGCACGTTAATGTCTAGTGACTAAGAACCAAACAAGCCTACTCCTCTTCATCGTCCATGATCCATGATCAATCCAAGAGTATTTTAACATTTTACATCTACACTTTCAATATAATATTTTACATTACTGGTGCCTGCAGTGTTTAACGTGATATATTTTATACTTTTAACCATGATGTTAAAATGTAACGTTTGGCTTTGGCGGCATGTTTTAGTGGATTGGCAGGATGATGCTGACAGAAAAGAGGAGACGTTAGCTATCATTGCAGACCTTCTTGGCTTCAGCTGGACTGGTAAGCCGTCAAGCTCCTTTTTTTTTTATTTCATATATAAACAAACACGACTTTTCATCCACTGCTTTGTTTTGTGTCACCCCAGAGCTGGCAAGAGAGCTTGAGTTCAGTGAGGATGATATCCAGTCAGTGAGAACAGAGAATCCTAATTCCCTCCAAGAGCAGAGTCATGCCTTGCTGCAACACTGGGTGGAGCGAGAAGGCAAACATGCCACAGGTACTTGGCTTTGTTTGTAGAAACTGTAAACACTTGAAGCAATTGAGTGAACACTCACAGTTAAATGGATGGGTTTTATTTTTGATTGTGTATCAACTCAATAGATCAAACACCTACTCAATGTTATTATCAGTTGTGAAATACAATAAATTGTTGGTTGGGCTGTTGAATGAGGATAGTAATGTGTACAAATTCTTCAACAGAGGACTGCCTGCTAAAGAGACTAACCAAGATCAACCGCATGGATATCGTCCATCTTATTGAAACTCAGATGAACAAGTCAGTTCAAGAGCAAACATCTAGAACGTATGCAGAGATAGAGAAGACGCTGGATCACAGTGAAGGTGGGTGGAGGACTCTGTACCAGGGTGTTGGAGCATTTTCTTGCACTTTTGTTCATTGTGTGCGTGTCCTTTTCAGTGTCAGTAGCCCTGTCTTCGGTGCAAGACGATACAGACAGCCCCAGAGTTGTGAGGAGGCTGGAGTCAGACCGCAGACCACCCCCTGCTGTTTCTGAAGAGGACCTCTCTGTTGCTTCCCTGCTGGATATTCCTTCCTGGGCTGAACCTGCTGGACATGTCCACTCAGAGAGCATGCATGGTGACCTGCTGGATGAGCTCGAGATTCCACAGTAAATGATTTCAAATTATTCCTAAATATGCAGCATAATGTGATGTCACATTATTCTGTGTGAGAAATTTGTGTGAGCCTTTTTTTTGTGTTGCAGCGAATTGAACCCTAACCTGTGGACCTCGGAGGATATCATTACACAGGAACCTACGTGTTACGACAACTCAGATGAGCAAGTAAGTACACGTTTGCCTACAACAGAAGCAGCACCGGGGAGCCAGGGATTTGAGCTTGATGACTCTGAAGTCAATAGCCAGCTACGTTCCTGGTGTTCTGGTGAAGGTCATTCCATCTGGCCTTTCCGAGGTGACATTCGCTGCCATGTCAATGATGACTGCAGCCAAACCTTCTCATTGAAGCACTGTGGTTGCAAAGAGCAAAGGCCATCACCTGAAACTCACCTTAAGTCACCTGAATCTCACAGAGACTTTAGTCTGAGCCCGTCAGAGACTGACTTCACTGTGTTTAGTTGTGTCCCACAGTTTGGCTATGCAGTCAAAGCTAAAGCAATTAGCCAAAGAATCTCTGACCCTAGGTTGATAAGCCTATCACAGGAAGACCACCGAGCGACTCTGGCCATGTCTGAAGGTGACTTAGATGTCGCCCAGAAAATGACTCATTCCCTGAAGTGCGCTGATGAGCTCACAGCCCAAATCTTCACAATACAGCGTGGTCCTGACAAGATACCACGTCCCTCAGAGACTGGAAACGGCTTTAAGCCTTTTCTGCCAAGCAAGGAAGACAACGTAAAAGCCAGGGCCTATGGTGATGGGTTTCCAGAAAACATGCCGTTCATTGATGATGTCTTATCAGATGGACTCAGTGTTGCTACACCTAGCAGCAGCTTGGTGAAGCAGTTCAACAGGACGATGCCAGTAATTTTGCCACCCAGTCGGACAACAAGGAGTTTTACTCACATGGCTTGTGACTCAACGCAAAATAACTGTTGTTCTGTAGGTCCTGGCAATGCTACAGTCAAGGCTGACATATCCAGTAGATCACCAGGTCAAATGCCCACTTTGAGCAATTCCCTGCCAATAACCAGTTCCACTCCACTATCACCTGATCCCCCTTTGACCCCTGACTCTCTGGCATTTGAGAAACAATGCTTATTTTCATTTCTTATTGATAGAGGTGTCCAGACAGTAGAGACATGGGTCTCAAACGACACCCTACCGACCTACTACCTCTCAACCTCTCAATCTGCCATGTCAGTGGGTGCATCTTGTTCTGTGGATGACTCCTTTTCATTTCAATTACAAATTCCTAGTCATCGTGTAAAGACAGGGAAGGAGTTTGGAAGATTGTCACCTGTAACACTGGATACTGAATGGAAGGAGGATTTCTGTAGTAGAAGAGCATCTTCAGCCAACTTACTGAATACGTATGGATGTGTAGATACAGATTGTAGAGCGTCCTCACCCGAGTCCGAGGCGTCTCAGTGCAGTTACTCATTTCTTGAACTGTTTTTCTCAGAACCTATCCGCACCCAACTTATGAGTCAATATTGTGATTATTTTTTACTATATTCAAAAGAAGGTCCATCCTCCCCACCACTAACATCAGCTGCTTACAGTGCAGTCTGCAGTGAGAAAGTCATTCAAGGCAGCTCCTTGACATCAAAGGTAGCAGCTTCACATCCAAATCTCCAGAAATCTGGCACATCAAGTGTTTCTCTACCACCAGATTTGTCTGGTTCACAATATGGGCACATAAAATGCAATTATACACTAAAGGCTACAGAAGCCAAGGCACCTTTTAATGAAAGGTCAAGTGAGAAATATACACAAGATGTAGAAAAAGTATTCCTGCCTACTGCAACACTAGCCAACATCTCACTGGACAGAAAATATTGCTCAGGTCATAAACATTTGTTATCGGCTGAATCTAGCCTCATACTGTCAGCCAAACCTGTGGTCTTTCACTTAGTAGAAAGACCGAAATATTGTTTAAAGTTTCCATGTAATATGTCAGTAGCATCAAACACAGAACAGTTACAAAATGCAGAAAACACACATGTTAAGGACAACGTGAAAAAATTAAGACTCCAGACAAAAACAATTGTACCAGCACAAAACGCTGATTTGTGCCCTGTGTTTTCTCACATGACATTTGAGATGAAGGATCAGCATTGTACCTATTACTTAGATCTCTCAGAAAGAAAACCAGTCACGCTTCCTTCCGCGCCGTCAGACGGTGACTATTCAGAGCATCCTCTTGTGGATTTACTCTGCCAAACCAGACAAGAGTCTCCAGATTCGCCTACTCCATGTGCAAACAGTACTGCAGTCTCAGCACTGACTTCCGCAAGACCTCCTACATACGCATATGTTTCAAGTGGCACCACACAGGGCAGTCGGTTTAGTGAGTGGAGAGTCATTTGAGCCAAGGCACAGGCACAAACGGTTCCTGTAGTCTGTCTTTTCCTGTCCCGTCGTATTCCTATACCCACCTCTGGGTTTCTGCCCCAGCATATGTACCAATGCTGTATGTCAGTGACGATTGAAAGGTGAGGTTACCTGGAAGCTGAATCATGGCAACTGTTTCTTTTTTCTTGGGTCAAAAAGTTTATCCAAGTTGCATCATCAGTCAAGTCCAGTTGGCTTCAGATAAAGTCATATCACAATTCAATTCAATACAGTTTACTTTATAGCACCAATCACCAGAATTAATAAATACAATTATATAGAAAACCCAACAACCCATTTCAAGTCTTAAACTCCTGTCTCAAACACAAAAGATCAATATTTCTTCCAGGTCCCTTATTCCTGCACAACAAAGAACCATCGACTATTTCAGGTCAGACAACACCTGGTAAGTCATTTTTGTCCCGAGTTGAGTCACAAGCCATCTCTAAAACAAACATTTGGGTTTCATCATGTTGTCTGACTGGAGGCAAATCCGAGAAACGAAGAATTATGTAAGAACATAAATGGACAAAAGCAAATCACAATCATAGACACTGGACAGAACCTGGACAGAAACTCCACGAACACGGACAGGATTAAAAGTTCCACAGTGTCGGTAAGACTCAGCAATGACTGCAGTGTTGCTTTCAAAAGTAATACAATGACCAAAGCATAGTGTGAAGTAGGAATGTAGACCTCTGGCCTAGAGCGTTCACTAACAGCACACAAGGCTTCATGTCTGGCTGTGGCATGTTTCAGACCATACGATCCAGTCTGATGTCTGTGGAACGTGTCCGTGCATAGACAACGCTCTGACCCGTGGACCAGACCTCAGCATTGTCTGTCTTGGCTGCTTTAAGCACAAAGTCAAGTAACTGAAATTATAATCTGTTGTACTTGTGCTGTTTAGTTCTTCACCTACCAGCCATAAAAATGCTAACGGATGTACTTGCCAGAGCTACGGTACTGACCCGTACCGTCTGGCACAGGTTCCTACAGGTTTCATGGGAAGGCCGGTGCTTCCTGCCCTGATCTTTAATCCAATTCATGCTTTGGGGCGTGTAAATTTATACATTGTTATCAGGGATTGTTTTTCAAGTAGAAAAACTCAAACCCGCTTGACAAACGCATGCTTCATTTTACGCGTCCCTTCATCATTAAAAGAAATCAAAAATCATATTTATTTATAATTTTCCCACCTCATTTTATCATTTCTTGCAGGTACCAACAACGTCTTCCAAGACAAATCTTTCAGAATCTTCGAAACAGCAAAATGTTGATTTAGCACTGAGTCAGGTCTCTCCAAGGGAGATACCATCCTTAGATGAGTCAAATACTTGTTCCGTGGGAAAACTAGAATCCCCAGTTCTCTCTACCTTTGATGTAGGTGAAACACAGACTGAAACAACACTCACTCATCAACGTAGCTCACCACAGGAACACGATAGCAACCTGTTGATCACTGGTTTAGTTAAACCCAGCCCACTGCTTCCAGACCCAGTCTGTCAAACAGCGCAAGTCGTCCCGGATGATCAAACTGCTTTGTCTTCTGAAGCCTCTCCAACGCCACGAATGCCTGGGTCCCCTCAGCTTGACCAGCTGCTGTCAGATCTAGAGGAGATGAAGCTTAGATTCAGACCAGAATCACTGGACCTACCACTGTCTGGGTCTAGTGTTGGAAGCCCTGAAGCTAAAGAGATGTACACGTTTGAAGACTTTACTCCTGAGGATCAGACCCCTTCAGAACATAGTGGTTCCATAGTAATCAGTGTGTCATCTGCTATACAGCTTTCAGAAGACAGTAACTCCACAAATGCAGCAGCCACAGACTCTGCCCAATTACAGACACCTGAATTAGTGCTAAGCTTTCCAGAACTGTCAGAATCAGATGAGGCGTGTGCATTGTCGAGCCCAGGTAGGCATGAAGACAGTCCTTTATTCCCTGCTGAGTCGGTTTCCCTGGGATTTGACCAAGAGGAGGAACGATCACAGAGTCATTCTTCTGAGTTTGTCAAGTCCAGCAAATATTCTGAAAATGCCACAGAGACATTTTCTTTGGGTTTTTTCCCTAAACCAATTGCTAAGGCTCAGTCTGACAAGGCTAAAAAAATATGTTCGGAGGAAGAATCCCAGAGCAGCCCAGACCAAGTCCCACCAGAAAAATATGTTCAGCATGAACCTGAGGTCTCCTCTTCACCATCTCTCCCTGATGTGAGTCCTGAGACCGGTACAACTGCAGGACATTTTAGTCTTGAGCGGCTGATGCCATATCCGTTCACGGTAAATGTAGAGACAATTTTAGATGAAGCGAGGCCATGGATCAGTGGACAGGATTCAGAAGGATCTCTGACTCCTGATGATGAGGAGTATTTTGCCTGTCAGCCCCCTTCAGTTAAACACAAAGCAGAGATGACATCATCCACCTTTGGTGAGGAGGACAGCATCCCACCTGAGTGGTCAGAGTGCTTGTCTACCACTACCATGCCTCCGGTCTTGCCTAGCGGCACAGACAGCTCAGCTTTTGAATGCTCTGATCCAGAGTCTTACTTTGATTGCAAACAAGCTGCATCAGACTCCTCAGAGGCTGAGCCTGAGAGAAGCACTCGGTCAGCGGGAGACCAGCACCAGGATCCTTTCAGCCAACCTACAGTGTTAGAGAAGAGAAATCAGAGATTGTTGTTATCCTCTGGAAGTGACGATTATGAGGATGCTGCTTTGGCCTGTGAGCCACTTCATAGTGTACATGACCAGACTAAAGAGTTACAGCACTATTCAGAATCATCCGATGAAGAATTCACCCTGAGTGAAGCTTCACAACCGCCTCCTGCCTATAAATGTTGGCCAAATGATGATACTGATAAATCTCTGACACGGGTAAGATGGGGTTTGATCAACCATCCCAACCTGCAAGCTTTCCCTAGACCTGAGCTTAACCGAACACTATATTTGCTTCAGAGAGGAATGACTGCTACTGTAAACCCTTTGGCGACATGGATGGGATCCAAATGTCTTATAACCCCAGTTTAGTTTTTGATTTGAGATAAAACCAGTCCTAATGCAGCATGTGACTTTGCACCCTCTAACCATCTTTATCATCCATAAGCTAACCTGTAAACAAAGCTCTTCTTTTTTTGTCAAAGAGAAGCATGGTATGTTTTTCCACGTTCCAGACTGCCATGTTGTACTTTCCGACACGTGGCATGAAAATTAATACAACGATGTTTAAAATCAACGGAAAGTGCAGCGTAGCATTCTGCCTCGCTTGCTTTAAGTGATAAGTGATTTGTGTTGATTGGTCAGGAGGTCGCCACAGAGCTCGGACCAGTGTCAGACAGTTCTGATGAGGAGTTTTTGACCACCAGAATAGTGCGAAGGAGGGTTGTCATTCAGGTATGACACCATGCACCATGAGCTATAGCATGGTTGACGGCGTTCGAGTGCAGTTTAACCAGGCTAGGTTGTCGCTTTGAGGTAAAAATGTTTGTCTAACCTTCACAAGGCGAAAATATACGTCAAAACAAAAAACCTGCCACTTGATTTGTGTTGATGGCTGAACCTTACAGACGCGTTTTACGCTGCAGTGATCACTTTTTGTTGGTTTCTTGACTTAACCCTTTTTCTCTGAGAATGCGAGTTTGTTTCCTCCATCTCTGTGTCCCTGTTCTCTGACTGAGTTACTACCTGAAATGCAAGCTTTGTCTGATCCTGTCTGGTTTTTCATGTTTTGCTGCTATGGCTGCTATTAGAATTAAACGGTGAGCTACATTAGCGTACCTGACTGTCGTTTGTGTTGTCTGTAGGCTGATGAAATGCCTGACCTCCCCACTCCGACAGTGACAGAAGAAACGTACAAAGATGAAAATGGACACATCGTGGTCAAAAAGGTAAAACGAGTCACGTCCACGTCATGATGCGGACAGCAACCTGTGAAGCATCACATTTGGGACTTTGCGGCAATGTTGTCAGTAATAATGTCTTGTTTGACACATGATCAACTTCAGGTGACCCGTAAAATTATTCGCAAGTGTGTTTCCGCGGACGGCGCGGAGAAAGAAGAGGTGTCGGTGGAAGGAGCTCCCCAGGGGTCCGGCAGCGTGGCACAGGGAGACGGATACTCCAAGGTGGTGAAGAGGACGGTACTGAAGAGTGAAGGAGACCACACAGAGGTGAGCCGCACTTTCAGAGAACACCAGGAAGATTTGACACTGGAATAATAAATGTTTTCTTGTGAACTAGGTAACGTTTACTGAATGTGAGGCCTCAGCATCGAGGCAGGAGACGAACGAGGCTCGTGATGTCAGTCACATAGAAAGGAGAGCGGTGGTGGAGGGTAAAAGGACAATGACGCATCAGGGTGATCCGTCTTTGGCCTCTGACCTCCCATCAGCCCAAGACGACTTCAAACAGGTTTGTTCCATCACCACTATCCTCTCATCACAACCTGCAACCCAACACACATGTGACTCACACATTTCACTTAATCTCAACTAAACAGGGTGGTTAGAAAGTTACTTCACTCTCTTGTAGAAAAACAAGCTGTAGCTTTTGTTATCGCAGATAAATAATTAAAAATAGTGACTGTAACTGTTTCACTTCATTTTCATGCCACCAGGCACTGGGTTATATAAGTGCTTTTAACAGCGCAGAGCTGCCTGGTGTTGTAGAGACAGAGACTGTGAACGAGGATGGAACTGTGGTCCGGAGGTGTGTGACTGCTGCCGTGTGTCTGTCTGATCGCATGTGTGTGTGGTTTTGACTTTACGAGTGTGTTTTTTTCTTCACTGATCATAATTATGGAACCTTCAATAATAACTCATTCTGTTTTTATAAAAGTTGACTAATGTTTCAGCTGCTAACACTGACCCCTTAGTTACCTGCTGTAGATACCTACGTGCAGAGATATGCGCGGGAGAGGTTTTTCATGTTACAATGTGCTAAAACAAGCAGACTATTAATACCACATAACTAAAAGTTATGACAGGCGAACAGATGACTTAAAGAAGAAAATCATCTAAATCGCATGCTGTGGCCTTCACAACAGCAGATCTCATCCCATCTGATTTGCTTGTGGCACTAACGTGAACATTAGATTTGTTTTTAAGCACAATCCTTGCTGCAGCTAAAACTGTGTGCTGTGCATCCGTCCTTCAGTTTCATTTCCACAGAGCCACAGGTTCATTTTCTAAAGATGCTGATCTGTGTTCTCCTTGTTTTCCATTCTGTCCTGCCTCTGTGTCTAGGGCCCACATGCGTAACGGTCACATTCTCAGAAGAACAGCAGTGAAGGGAGCTGGGCAGCACGAGCAGGTCATATTACAGAAAATGGCCAGTCGCGGAAATCTTCAGCAGCATCTCCACCAGCTCTTTCACCGTTACTATGAAGAGGACGAGGAAGAAAACGAAAAAGAAGGAGAAGAAAGAAGGCCAGTGACGAGGTCAAAGAGAAGGAGGAAGAGAAGGAGAACGTGTAATTCTCCCCCAGACTCCCTGCCCGTCCTAAAGTCCCCCCTTAATCCTATGCATTAGCCAATTGCAATCGTAGTGCACAGGCACCTGAAAGCTACCACAGTCTTCCCATGTAATCCTGCAAGATGAACTCGTGTTCACAGTTTGAGCGACTCCTTCCCCCGGCTGGTGTATTCATGATTTCCTTTTCATGCTCTTATATTGTGTTGCCTTTTTGTGACCAAAGAAAGCCAACTGTTGAGTTCTTAATTGGTTTTTCAATAATTATCATTATTGTTTTTGTCTTAATTCTGTGGTAGAGCAACAAAAAAAAGCAAAGCAAACAGGGGCGTACAACTCACACCAACTAACTCACAAACCTCTTCAGGGGACAGAACACTTTACTGGTACTGCTCATTGAGTAGGTGCTTGGACTGAAAGACTATACTTCACATTGCACTGCCTCTCAGAACCAGAGTTTCTCAGACGCTGCGTTGTACTAGCCTCTCCGCTCTTTTGATTCAGGTGATCAAGATTTCATGATGAGAAAACGAGGCTGTATCGACACTTCTTTACCTGCTGCTGCTGCTGCTGCTGTGTTTTGTGTAGGCTATGTGTAATCTGTCTTTGGGAATTATATATTATCTATAATCCAGACATTACTGACATCGATATCCTAGGAATTAATAATCACTCACGTGACGTAGAGCAGGCATGACTAATCAACATCTGTCATTACTCTCCTAGCTGTGACTGCTTTGTCCTGTAGTTCTATGGATTGCACTTCCCCTCTGTGCGTGTCTTTCTGTCCGTGTTACGTTTCATTTTCTGCATAGTATGGAGGGTAGGTGTGTGAGTGAGGTGGTACAGCAGTTCTCGTATTGTATATTTGGGTTTATCCATGCATGTGGTGCATTAATTGCTGCTGACAGATGGTTTGCTGAAGGTATTTTAGCTTAATTTAAAGGGTTGTTTGGAGATGTCTTATTTAAGATGTTTTTAAGTTTATTTACTATTTATTATAAAAGTCTTATTTAAACTTTATTTAAATGCCATCGAAACCCTTTTTTTCGCTTGATTTTACATTTGAGGTCAGCTGTTTGTGCTTTACTGAACGTTCCAACGACATATTTTCTATGTTATGATGCTTATATGATTTCCATTTTCCACCAGGGCGTATTGGATGTGGTCTCAGTCGCGTGGTGCGTGTTTGTGGGTCATTGAGTCTGTGCGTGAACAGAAGAGTGTGCGCTGGTGTCTGTCAGAGAAAAAATGTTTTGTTTTACACAAACTGTGTTTGCACTCCTGAATGTCAGGAGGACTCTCCTCCATGCTTTTGTGCACAGGATATTAGATTCAGTATATCATAGCCACACAAACTCTTTGCTTTGGTGGGACAATAAAGACACACAAGGTAGGTTGAGAGCTTACATACAGCATTATACACAGCTCTGAGCATTGCTACTGTATGTATCTACAGCATATAATGTATTTATTTCACTCACTGTTTACTTTGTGATTTAGAAAAATGTAAAATGCAAACTAGTGGAAGCTCACTGTGACAGTTATGCTTTTCTTTGAAGAATCAGCATCCCTTTTCTGTGATGACAGTTATATGCATATACAGTGAATATATAAATATCTGTAAGGGCATGTATTACTATATCAACATTTTCAGAGTCAGAACAAAATGGCTGCAGTGTGTCTATGGCTGATAGAGAATAAAAGCCTACAAATCATTAGGCCTGAATCTCGTTATACTTTCTGAACGTGTGTCTGCTCAAACAATAATGTCTGTACCCTGGACAGACGTCTCACAGTTGTGCTGTAGCAGTAGTTCAGTTGTACTAAAGCCATATGCATAAAACATAAAGTAAAGTATGTAATCTCAGACTGGTGCTGTCCTCTGGTGGGCAGCAGAGGGACTAAACACTGGAGGGTTCTCAGGAGCGGCGCCTAGAAGACGTAGCGATGCGGCCGATTCACATGCAGTCGAATTATGTTCATAGAATACCAATTTATTACCTTACTAATCCCTGTGTTTTCTTTCTGTAGTATCCATCTGCTTCAGTCTCAGAAACAAGGGTTTGATTCAGATGATGTCATCCATTATCTTGTTTTACGGAGATTGTGATCTTGTTCCTCAATCAGGAAGATAAAAATATTCTAATGAAGAGAGTAACTCTCCATAAAGTTTACTAAGTCCAACCATAGCCTCAAGATGACACCATTAAATCACAAGCGTCTTAATGGTTTGGCTTAGATTTCTGTATTTGGTCTAGAAATCTAATTTTAGCTAAATATCTGTCAAATATACAAAAATCTGTGATTTCAATCGCAACCTTCCTAATTAGTCACAAATGAATAGTAAGTTATACCACTGGATACTCCAGCAGTCTCCTCTTTGTGCTAATACATTAATGACACAAGGCAAATTAACGCTCATTAATAATCACACACTTTAGCCGATTTATTTATTTCTTAAACATAGTAAGCCACCCGTTGCCGTGCCGGCAACAGGTACACACCATATAAGGAGTGGTGCTTTGCATTGACATCATACGTTTTTGTCAAAAGAAGTCTATCATATTATTCCCTTAAAAAAAGAAGAGACAAATCAGTCTAAAAGAGCAAACGGTAAGGATGACAAAGACACTGTCCGGCAGCGATGCTGTCAGAGACCACTGGCTAGTAGAAGCACTGATCGCAGAGGAAGACATCCCAGCATTCATTACAACCCGCCTCTAGCCCGACGCCTCCCTCTCACTGTTCTCTCACTCTACTCTACTGTGACTGAAATGATCTTTAACACAATGCTTTTACGGCGCTTCCACACCTGTTGGCTCCAACGTGACGCTTTGACCAAAGGTAGAGACGGACGTGCCTACTTCATCATCTCCACATTTTCTGTAAAACACTGGAAATGACGAGAACAAAATGACAACAGAAAGCCTACATACAGTCATACGACACAAGTACAAAGATTATGAAAAATGAGTTTGTCGTCTCATTTTTATACAAAATGTACTGTAAGGGGTGCTTATGCAACCTGGGGATTATTTTTCCTCGTCTTGGATATATGGTTTGATATTTACGCTGGATGTCAACCGTACAGTAGGTGGGTGACTGTTTTTACAGCAGTTCCATGATACTGGAGAACATTAGAAACATTTGGGACAGGACTGATGCACAACATCAACAAATGCAAACATACAAGTCAATGATTCACAAATCAAACAGAAGATATAATAGTTTCATATGTTCTTACTCACGATATCCCCCCATGCACTACGGAATAGTTTTGAATTTTCATATATTACATATATGCTACATTCTTTTGTTTCTCGTTTCACTGATATAAAGGCAAACATATCTCGATGCAAAGTTTAAGCTGCTCTGGCTTTTCTTCACGTTTAAATTAGTATAGGTTGAAATCGGACAATTCAAACAGTATGACTTAGCTTATAGCAAACATAAATGTAGCTCATAAACTTGGATTTTACGTAAACTCTTAATTCCTGGTAGCAAGAACAGCAATTTGAATGTTTGTATTTGTTTTTATCAACAATCACAATGTATATACATCACCAGA
Organism: Macropodus opercularis; assembly: GCA_030770545.1. Classification (NCBI taxonomy): domain Eukaryota; kingdom Metazoa; phylum Chordata; class Actinopteri; order Anabantiformes; family Osphronemidae; genus Macropodus; species Macropodus opercularis. The sequence goes on from CM061089.1 coordinate 9,963,015, forward strand.
AGTAAAGCAAGCTGAATTTTAACATTCTGATCTTCCAAATCGTAGTATTGCACACACAGAAATACACAGAAAAATACAGAACTAATTTTTGGGAGCGGTTACAGTAGTAGATTTTAAACATCTCTATTTTATATTTAAAATGCATACCAAAACATTTTAGAAAACAAACAAAACCTGTTTTTGTCAATATGGTTGTTTCAATGTCCAAATACAGAGTGCAGCCACCCGTTGGTGGTTTCAAATGATTAATAAAATGCTGAGACAGTAAAATGTAATAATATTTGTGTCCTGTGCAGTGTCATGTCCATATGGTAGAAGGGTCAAAGGTCGGAGGGGCAGTCATGGGTTGGCTAGTTGGCCGCCCAAGGATTTGCTGATGTGATTCATTTTCTTTTGTTAACCACATGTTGATATTCCATTAACTGCAACGGAAGTGAAAGACAACGTGCATGTAAACAGATACGGACATTAAAACAAAGATAACATGGGCGGAGCCGTATTGATCTGCTCTCAAGACTCATTTACAGTACACCAGGCTGAAAGGGAGCGTCTTACTGGGAGGGGATGCTGGGCGAGCCGGAGCGGTGGAAGTGGATGTTCTGCCACTTGCCGTCACGGCGGTGCCACACGCGGGTCTCCTCGGACTGCATGGTGCGAGGCATGCCGCCGCCGTCCATATACTGGGTAAGTCGAATATAGGCGATACATGCAGCGTTCTCCCCGATTAGGTGCACGTGTGGGTTCAAGAGGATGGTGTGCACGGGCTTGTTCCCTTTGGACAGTGCTGCAAATGACACGTAGTCACTGATTACAGACGCTACAAACATCACGAGTACCACATACAGATGAAACTTGTTTTTAGGAGAGAGCTGGCCAAGACAGAACTTGTTCAAAACACAGATCCAGTCTCGGACACTAACTGATAACGACTAAATGACTAAGGTTTTCAGGTTCCATCTGAGTTATCCGTTACTCACACTGAGGACATTTATTACAGTTATTACCAGTGGTTGATTTTTCTTTCAACGTCAATCCGTAATACAACTCATACGCCGTAGTGTGTGAGCTAAAAAGCTACAGTGTGTAAATTGTTAGGACTGTATCATTTAGCCATTAAACGTTAATGTACAATTTGCAAAATGTGACTTTGTTTCACAAAACAAACGCAGAACAACACAATAAGCAGAGTTGTTTATTCTCAGTGTAGCGCTAACTTGCCTGCCTCTAGGCTGTCAGTGAGTCCTCTGCACACCTGCTTCCCATCAGCTCCCAGCACCAGGTCTTTACCGTTTGTTGCTCTACAACCTTATATTACATTATAGAAGGGATCAGAGACATGTTAGCTACTCTAAGCCGCTCTACATGACATACAGTGATGCTGCCCTTGGGTTCCACTGTGCAGAATGTTGATGTTGTGTTTGGCCAGGATATTTCACCTTTGCCTTGGATATTAGACAAAACTCTAGACCTGCCGTCTCTCACCTGCAGAATATTATAAAAATCAGATGCCTCCTTTCTCAAAGTGGTGCTAAAAAAATTTATCTACGCATTTGTTACTTCTAGGCTGAACTGCTGTATTCTACTCCTCGCTAACAGGATGTCCCGCTAACTTGTCAAAAGGCTTCGCTTAATTCAAAATGCTGCAGTCAGAGTATTTCTCCTTCCTCATAGATCCAAGTGCTAGGTTTACTCGTGGTCCGTAGAGTTTCTAAATGTAGAGACTCCTTCTCTCTTGTAGAACCAGCTCCTAGTTCAGGTTCTAGACCAGGTTTGGTTAAAGCGTACAGGTCTCACTGAACCATCTCTTCGTTATGCTGCTGTAGATGTTGATGCTTTGTCACTCGTTCTTTTCTCTCTCGTCTATCCCCCTTGTTTTGCGTTGGACTGGTGCTACATAGCTGAGCTGAACTGAGGAAGTTGTTGTAATGTGTCTACAGCAGGACTGGACCTTCACAGGAGAAAAATTCAGCACATCACGCCAAAATAAGTAAACGACTAATATCACTTCAGCTTAATGATCCAGACCAGTGGGAAAAGCAGAACTTGCATAATCTCTAAGCCTTTAAAAGACCAAACTCCCCTTATAAACACTGTATTTTGGTTGCAGAGCCAGTTGACTCATTTCACATTTTGGAGCAATCCAAGACACACAGCTGACATCAATTTTCGCTGCCCTAAACAATACAGGCAAGAGCAAGCATTTAACATCCTGATAAATTATCTGTAAACCCTAAGTGTTCTGCTGCTGCTGCTGCTAAAATGTGTAATTTGTGACTTACCATTCTCAAAGTAAAATCGATGGAAGTCATGTCCTTCCACCAGATTTCCCAAGGCCTCTGGCTCAAAAGACGTCAGGCCAGGATCACAAATCTTCCTGTTGCACAACAAAACTGAATCAGCAAATAGATTATGTGGAAGACTGAGTTGCAGTAGATGATTCTGTACAGAAACAAAGGAGAAACTTACGCATAGGCCTCAAAGTCGCCATTGTTGATAGATTCAATCAATTGCTCAGTCACTTTGATAATTTCTTGTTTGCGAGCTAAAACATAAAATTACACAACGTGATAAACTATCCAAGCTATTGTAAACAAAACAAAGAAGTCTCACAGTATGTCAGGCAAATGTTTAGGTCAGAGTGCAGATAAAGGAAAATCTGACATCAAGTCAGTTCAAATGGTTTCTAGTCTACGAATTGGCAGGATTTCATAGGTATTAGAAATGGGAGGCGCTCAAAATCAATACAGCACAAAGTTTTTGTTATTTTGTGTAGGAGTAACAAAACAACAAGAAAGCCTCCCATGACTAATACAACATCAGGCAGGAAAATGCAGGATGACACACTTCCTTTTACCCAAAAAAGCTTATAATGAACAAAGACAAACGAATGCGGAGATGAAGTATTTGCTACGAAAGCAGTAACTAAGTAATATTGACAGTTACCTTTATTGTTATTAGTGCAGGCTGGGGAATATTGAAAAAAAAAAAAAAACTTAATCTGTGCAACAAAAACACAATAAATAAATAAAACCCTCAATGCTGAAAATCTACGTGATCATGTGACAGTATGAGTGATTTCTTATTGTGCTGAGTCAGCTCTTTACTGCCTGAGCCAGTGTTTGGTTAAGTCATAACATGGAGGAGTGTGTGTCTGTGTCTGGACAACATCTTCAGTTCAAATACACAAGACTTACGTGGATGGAAAGAGAAAACATTTTAGGGGTCAAATTCAAAGGTTTCATAGTCACAGCAACATAATTCGGTATGTTGGGTGGAGAATGTATACAAGTAAGTGAGTTTAAGGCTCATAGGGGTGAAGGTGGGACAGGAGACTCCGACAAAGCAGAAGAAAGAGAACAACACACTATAAATGACTCAATGAGTAATAATGACAGCACAAAACAATGTCACATTAGAAAAGCAAACACGTCAGCCTCAACCTCAGACATTAAGGTTGAGCAAGCTGAAAACCAGAGGGAAGGTGGAACAGTAACCACAAAACCAACAAGGCACAAGACTGCTCTCACTGCCCAGCGACAGGAAGACGCGACCCTACCTTTTACATCTTCATCCTCTATGGTAGTGTTGGCACTTTCAACGGACTCCTTAAGGACGAGAACACACACACCTCAGCACTTTGTACTTGTTGTGTGTCCATTAATTAATTGTTTGAAATATCAGCGGCTGTTCAGTTTTCAAATAGATTAAGTATTACTAATAAAGAATCTGAGGAAATGTCTCTTCTACCAATGATGTAATTGGACCTTGGTCCTGAGGTTACCCTTAAGGATATAATCATGCACAGCTGTTGGTCTTGCTTGGTTTGACTGTAATACCTTGTTTCCATCCACAGGGTTGTGGATCACAGTCGTCTGTGGTTCCTGAACAGAACAAGTGACAAAGAACAAACTAAACGAGGTTCAGATTACGTCAAAGTAAATGTGTCTGTGTGTATTTGTGTCGACCACACATCTATGTATCTTTACTATCTATCCAGGCAACTGTCGTGATATATCTGTTGTCAACCCTTCTTCAGTTGTCTGTTCCCTCTTCTGTTTCTTCATAGTTCTGTCTTTCTTCCTGTGTGATGTTGTGTCTCAGGGTCTTTTTGTGCCTTTTCTCTCATCAGCCCTCTCTAGTGTCCTGCCTTGGTAATCAGATGTCTGGGCTTTTGTGGAATCGATTCTGATGACCAGCTGAGTCTGTCTGACATCTAATCACTTTAATCACTTGCTCAGATTACACTAGATTATAGCATCAGCGAACTGCCTGTGTGTGTGTGTGTGTGTGTGTGTGTGTGTGTGTGTGTGTGTGTGTGTGTGATGATGGAGAAAAGAGGACAGAGAGAGACAGAGATGTCATGTGCTTGTGATCATGCGTCATCATCTTGACAGCAAATAGGGACACAGAAAGCCCTTGACATCATGCAGAGCAGCAATCATGTGGCCTGACGTAGGCAGCCAGTCAACAGACGACGTGCACAAGCCATTTATGTCTGTCACCGGCATCCTCACACTCCAGCCATGCACTAAAAAAAAAAGATATCCGATCCTAACTAATGATCCTTTGCTTCGTGTCGGGAATGTTCGGTTTAGACGAAACACAGAATGGACATTTCAAGAAATGGGAGGAGTTCATGAATGTGTGAAGAGAGAGGAGGCATGTTTGCAGAGGAAAAGGGGGCACGGTGCAGGGAGGGGTGAGGTAAAGGTTATCCCATTCTCCAAATTACAAAGTCACTGCTTCCAGCAAACCCAAAGTGATCGGGCCTGTGTAGTCCCATGCATGCATCTTGTCTATATCAGATAAATGAATAAAGACATCTGTCAAAATTATGAATACATTATTGCAATAAGCTGCGTCAGACGTTCTGCGTCTGGGACATGCTATGCAGTCACAAAGGTTGTACACACTCATTCAGGGAGAGCCTAAAGTTATCATACATTAGATGCAGGTAGATTTTTGTGCCATTCATATTCGTCTGGTTCATAATTAGATTGAAACGGGTCTGATCTTGTGTCAAATGGTGAACCTGTACCTCCTCCACACAGGGCTTAGAGGTGGGGAGGTGTAGGGGTTGTATGGACGAGGGTGCAGGAGCGGCCGTGTGTGTATACCAGTGCAGGGGCAGGGCCAGTGTCTTTAGGACTGGTCACTGTGTTGGCTTTGTTGTTGACCTGCAGGGGGCAGTGTAGAGGGGACATGACTCACACTTGTCAGGCACACACACCAACACACCCACAGTCTATACTTGTGAGGACTCTGATTAACCTAATACATGCCCCTTACTTCACAACCATCACAATTAAACGCCTAAAAGCCGAACCTTTATTCTAAACTAACTTCTCCCTGAAGCCTAGTTTGAAGCTGTGAGGATGTCCTCACAAGGATAGTATTTGAAAACACACAAGGAAATAAAGACACATACACACACGCTCACACACGAGCTAACGAGGGTTCATTCCAAGGAGATTGTCCCAAATTGTGCCCTAAATAACTTGTGTTAAACAGTGTTACTGCTACCAAGGAAGTTTTAACAAAACTAATTATATAATCAAACGTGCATAGTATAAACCCCATGTGATGCTAGGGCCCCTTAATTTTTCCATCTAATTTCACTATTATATTTATTTATTTTCACTCTCGCTAAACAGGGTCATGTGGGTGAGGAACAAACTCCCTGGAAAGGATTTGCAGAATGACTTTAAGCTTGAGCTAAACCAAAACGTCAGTCACACAAAATTCTCACACGCCAGCACACGCACCTCTGCATCAAGCGTTAATCTCAGACCGAACCCTTAAACAGAACATGTGTTCGGATCAAGTAATTACGGAAAATATAGCGTGTTAAGGAAAACACAGGCTGGAACAAAACAGTACTGGGATCAATATTCTGAAAAGGAAAATCAGCCTAGAAGTTAAAAAAAACATAATCATGTTTGTGCAACAAAAAATCTCAGTCAAAGAAAAACAACCATAGGGCTGCTTGGTAAGACTGTCCCTGAATGAAGACGCTATCAAGTGCCAAATGCAAAACAATCATCATCATCATCATCATCATCATCACCATCCATTAGACTAATGCAAGTGACAAATCATTGCTCTCACTGTGCAAAGCAACTCACCTTAACACCATCCGGCTTCTTATTGAGCAAACTCTTGGCTGCTGTAAAGGGAAAGAAAAGAGCAACACATGAGCAGGAGAGTTCAAAAAGAGTCCTGTGCCTGAGGTTACACCAACATGCAGCAAGCATATTGTGCTTTTCTTCCAGGTTCAGTTGCAACATCAACTGCAAAACCCATAATGCAATGCAACAGTTGCTCAGAATGGCATCATCATTAATGCAAGGCTGTACGACATAGTAATTCCCAAGTTAAGGGTTAAACGCTGGCTGGTTCCTGAACGAGTAATAAAAACTACCAGCAGTCCTACGTTAACATTTGCAGACTTACACATGCACTTAACCGCTTCTATGTCAGTTTATGTCTGCTACAGCAATGAATCCAAAAACAAAACTGCATTTCTGAATGCATGCTGCGTCCTAAAATGTCTTCACATTTCGATTTTGGTTCAGTCCCACCTTATCAACACCTTATCTTCATGCATATGTAACAGTCTACCAGATTGGACATGGCAGCTTTTTAGTTGTGACCAAACCCAAATATTTCCCTGTCATTCCAAAAGTCTTACCTCAAACGGATACCACAATCCAAACAAAAGAAGGAAAGAAAATTTGAAAAAGGAAGGAAATGATGAATAAGAGACACAAATGCAGTAATGCATTTTACTGTATAATGAAGAGAGAAAGCAGGCAAGTAAGAGTCCCAGAAATAAGACACATGAAAAAGGAATACATGCAAAAATATGACAGCGCAAAGAGCATGGTAAAGCAAAAGAGATAAAGAGAGATGACTTTTTTTTTTTTTATTACAGGTGGTGTCTTTGTGTTTACTTTTGTTCTGTAGAGAAATGGATTCTGAAGCAGATTAACAAGCCTCCTCTTTCTTTTCAGTGTGGCTGAGCATTTTACCTACTTGGTAGTGCCTCTTGTTTGCTTCTTCGCGGCTAGAAGATGCACTTTTGTGCTTAAGCATAATTTTCAACCACCTGCTTCTTGATCATCATTGCTTTTAGTTTAGAAAAAACAGGTCTTGGACACTAAGAGACATACCTGAGAAGTTTCTTGTGACCAGCAAAGTGGTCAATATGGCTCCCTGCAGTGATAGAAAAGAAGAAAACAAGGAGGTAATGATAATGGAAGGAAGGAAAGGAGAAATAAGACTGATTATAAGGTTAGAGCAAGAACATGGAGCACAGCAAAAGGGCAACATGAGCGTTTTAGAGAACAACTCATCATTTCAAGTTTCCCTGAGGCTTTAGAGAGGGAGGAGAAAATGGATGGATGGATTGTCGTACGTAAATCGATACAAAAGGGAGTGTCAGAAGTGTCAGAAGCCTTACCTTGAGTTTCCTCCGGGCATTGAATTTCTTCAGGCACTCCACAGTTTCTTGCCTGTGCATCATGGAGGCTACAGTCGACCGTTGCTGCAGGAAGAAAACGAAAGGATTAGGAGGGAATGGAAACAATGGGAGTCAAGGATGGATGGCTGTGCATGCGTGGGCAACGTGACAACAGATTAGAGTCAGGAAGAATCTTGTGTGTGTTTATTGTTCATTGGCATTCGTGTCAGATCTGTCTCCACTCATTTGCTATTATATGTGGTTTTGAGTGTGTATGACACATACGCAGATCCAGGGGTGTTTGAGAGCCTCTGCAGCAGTGATGCGTTTACTGGGATTGATAGTTAGCATCTTGTTAATCAGATCTTTGGCCTCGGGAGTGACTGTGTCCCACTCTGGGGATGGGAACTGCCAAAAGAATTAAAAAAAAAAAAAAAAGTCAAAATGCTCCTTATGCAAAGCTAATACAGTAGACACTCACAACACCTACATCATAGGCCCCAGCCTTAATTTGTTGGTAGAGGCGATGTTGATCCTCATCCCAGAAGGGAGGGTAGCCCACCAGCAGGATGTACAAAATCACACCTGGAAGGATGTCAAGCAGTGCATTTACATTTACCAACAGAATCAAATCCACTAATTACACGCGTCACATACGCATGACTATACCGTGGATCCAGAAAAGGCTCTGTTACACACACAAGGTTTAGCTCCAGCATCAAGTTGAGTTGCAGTCAGAGAATCTGAATGTTATTTACCACAGGCCCACATGTCCACTGGTTTTCCATATGGATCCTTCCTTAGAACCTCAGGAGACAAGTACCCCGGGGTGCCGGCAAAACCTGGAGGCGGCAACATGGAGACAGGTATGTTAGGAATGGGAGGCGGGCGTGAGCAGGTCAGCGATTAAATGACGGGCTGCTTGTGTGAATGCTTGAACAACTGACTCAAACGTATTTACGAATACTCACCGAACCATGCCTGCTGGTCCCCCTGTACCTCGATAGCCAGCCCAAAGTCAGCCAACTTGACCGCCGCCCCCTTCAGCTTACTGGCCAATAGAAGGTTCTCAGGCTGGGGGGGGCGGAGTCAAACAGGTTAGAGGTGAGAGGTCACACGCTCTGGGAATAAGCCACCCACAGACACAGATCTAAAATCAGATTAGCTAAACCAAATCCTAATCCAAACCGTTAGGGGTTTACATTGCTAAACTGCTCTTAAATCAGTGTCTGAGGCAACTTCCTGTCTGCCAAACAAAGACAGTGAAACAGAACCCAGGACCAAATCGCTACATGGACAAGGACATGTCGCCATGCTGGAGATGTGAACTCGCTCTCAGTCTCACGGACTGTGGGACAGTGAATAGGCAGCAGGCTTTCGTCCACAGCAACAGAAATTCACTGTTTAAAATCCACGAGTGGGAACAAAGAAAACACTGCAGAGACAGATACAAGGGTGGTGTAACAGACGTTGGTGCAAGAGTAACAACTATCACACGCCGCACACTAGCACAGTTTAGCACGACACGAATATATGCAAGCCCTCAGCAAATACACACACAGACATGGACACAGGTGCAAAAAGGTCTTTGCTAACCTGAGGCCAGTCAGACAGAGTGTGCTAATGAATAATACATTTGCTAACATTTAGAGACTCTAAACATAGGCAGCCTGTGAGCGGACACTTTATTGCAGACGTATGACTCAACAGGACAGAGACACTAACTGACAGATTTCCATGCATGAATAAATCGGTCAGATTATAGAACATCTCAAAACTCCAAATTATGTCCGGACATAAAAAGGACATCCCCTAATAAAATGTAAAAATAATAACACTACACATTTGTGTAGCTATTAGTTGTTCTTTAGTTAACATATTTGTGTTGAGACCTTACTTGCATCGTCTCTCAGCATAAAACACTCAGGAAGTTACAAGAAGACTGCAATTAGAATATTCATGATTTTGATTTTGAACAGTTGTTATGCAGTCATGCCTGAAGTTCTGAGGTGAGTACAGACAAAGTGATACTTTTGTGCATTAGTCCAAAAATTCTGAATACAGCAGCTCATGTACCAATAACTGTAGCTGGGCTGCGTGAACGACAGCTTCGGTATCTGCCCTTTGGTGGGTTGAAATGCAAATAGTGCAAAGTAGTTTTGTAGTAAAACAAATGTTGTAAGGTCAAGGTCAAGGTCATCTTTATTAATGGCCTCTATAAGGCTGTGCGCGCCAGGAGACCAATAGGTCTGTCTAAAGCTGGGACATTTCTTCCCACACAACAAAAATGTTCAGCCTTTGAACTACAGAAGAAAGGTAAGTAAAGTGCAGAGGGTCACGGGATCTGTCCCAGTGTTGCCATCTGTTGTACAAGGTCAGGACTGAACAGGGCTGCAACTAAAGCCTGCGGTCGTACAAACCTTCAGATCCCTGTGGACGATCCCATTAACGTGGCAGTGATGGACACTCTCCAGGATCTGCTGTATGCAGTGGCTGAGGCCAGGAAGGCAACGAAACAAACGGAAGGTGAGACACAAGGTCAAGGAAGAAAACGCAGAGAAAACGAGAACGGGGAGATTAACACACAAATAAAAGGCTTGTGAGATAATTTTCTGTCTTCCTGGAGGATGATCTCAAGTCACATGATAACAAGATAGTTTTATACTGCATAGAAAATCAAAGCTAATGCAAAGTGTGTATTTTCCCCTGTCATGCTTTCTCTATAGAAACGTAAGGTAGGCTGGGTATGATTAATATCTGACGCTCTATGTCGTTAATCACTTTTATAAATAAATATAAAATGCGCTAGAGACAAGGCAGCTGTATCAGACCTCTGAGAGTTCACACATATATCCACAAGCAGGAACAGACAGAGATGCATAAGGGCTGCTGTGCTCAGCAGTGTGTGTGTGTGTGTGTGTGTGTGTGTGTGTGTGTGTGTGTGTGTGTGTGTGTTACCTGGCATCAGCCTCGCTGTAATACTCCCTAGCTACAATGTCCTCGAACAGCTCTCCTCCTGTCACCCTGTAGGGAGGCACAGCCTATATTAGTGTGCACCCGTTTCCTTCGGTCATTATTGAAGTCAGAAAAAGTAGTTTGCTGGTTCTCAACTGTTCTCAATCATACACACGCATACTTACAAAGCCCAAAGATTCTGTAGACATTCTTCCATCTAATGTCATGAATGCATGAGAACCTGTGAATAAGCTAATAAGCTGCTGGCAAAACTGAGCTGACTAATATACGGCCAGTAGAAGAAAAGGTCAGAAAATATGCTTCATACATTTGACTTCATATTTAGAAACAGCTGGATTAGTGTCACACCCCTGATGACCTGTTAACATATTAACTTAATGAGTAAATATATTGTAAATAAAAATATACCCACATTTTACTAAATGTTTGCATTTGTGGATCCCTTATCCTTTACAATGAACCATATTACAGCTTTTGATGCTGCAGCAACTTCCTGTTTACATGGTTGCTGCTTATTAAATGGCACCACAGTTTCCCAGCAACCACTTTACAAAGTACTAAAGTAAAAACACTAAGATTCCTGTTTAAGTTTCTTAAAACTAAAATTCCATCCACTGAATAGGCAGAGTGTGTGTGTGTGTGTGTGTGTGTGTGTGCTACTCACAGATCAAACACGAGATAGTGGAAACCCTCTTCCGATATGCTGTCATGGAGCCGTACTGTAGATTTTTCACCAACACACACAAGCGAGGGAACAAAAAGACAGTAGAGAAATCAGTCCGCACTAGTAAAGTTTACTGTTCACTGCTGCACATCATAATTAGGTTGGTCATCAGTAGCTGAATCAAACTGACTAACTATTCACTACTGTAAATCAAGTTTTAAAAAAAGTCTGTCAGGCATAATAAATCCTGCTTCATGGTATTATGATGACTCATACTGTTATCAGATGCATTGTGAACAGTGTCTTAGCAAAGCTGTCACCAACAATCAGTGTGATTAGATCAAACCTTTGACAAAAACTAAATCATTCCTAAAAATAGATTATACACATATTATATATAGACTACATGTTCGATGAGTTCACGTATCAATTAAAACCTAGCAACAGACCACATTGTCACAATTAGAAATGATCTGTACACCACGGATGCAAGCAATGTTTATTAAGGCAGGAATAGAAAACTGCATCACATGCATGAGAAGATGAATAGGATGAATATCAGACATGTGGATACGTACAATTTAAATGTGTTTTGGATTTGAACTCAATATTACTCAATGTGTTTATTAATACACCGTTTGCTTTTGCGTGATCCTTACATCTGTAGGAGCTGAAGCTGCTGCTGTTTTAACGTGAGTTATAATAATATACAGAGATACTTCGTGTCAGCATTAGAAAGTCAACCATACATTCAAAGAGGAGAAATGATCCACGTGCAGGCCTTTCCTGCTTTCCACGTGCCTCAGAGGCTGTCAAAGCTTGTACTACCTGTTCATTCATAGTTGTTCAACTTTATAAAGACACACTTATCGGTATCTGACAGCGAAGAGAAGAATGGCCATAAAAGTGACAAAGGCTGTAATGAGCAGGAAAGAGCGCACAGGTTCAGTGGTGCAAAGAAAAGGTGCAGGGCTCCCGTGGCTTTCTGATGACTCAGCCGGGAAAGCACACAGATACATCATCATTAGATACCTGTGTACACACACACACTTTTCACACTTCTTTGTCTCCTGCTACCTCTTTCTCTCGGAACTATGTCAGGAAGATAAATAGCCTCACCAGGAATCACCAGAGACCTGAGCGAAACATGTGTGCCTTCATTTGTATCAGCGGGTGTTGTGCGTGCGTGTTTGGACATCGAGGACGAGCTGCTCACCGATGTTGGGGTGCTTCAGTAAGCGGCAAATCCTCGCCTCCCTCTCCAGCTTTTGATGATCTAAAAGAAAAACAGAGGAGACACAAGCACAGAGACGGGTTATTTTTATTGCCGTTGTTGTTCCCCGCTATGATTGGCTTACAGAGACATCAAACACGAAGTTCGTTCTGACTCAGTGGAGGACACAGCACAGCGTTCAGGCATCATTGACAGCATCTGTGTCCTTCTGTGCTTGACACTGACGCTACTGTACGTGTGTATGTTCAGTCTGTGTGAACACTGGCTTTGTGCCATCCCTGCTCTTTTCCTTATCGGAGCTGAAATGCTGGATGAAAATAATGTGACCTGAGAGGAGCTTGGTTATGTGCCACAAACAGACAGTCAACAACAAACAGAGCAGCCACACAACGTACATGGTCTTGTGTTTATTTTGGTTCTCAACCATTAAAACACTGAATACGACAACGAAGCAGGAGAACTGACAAAAACCCAATCATACAGTACTAAAGCCATATGTGACACCACTGACATGATACTTGACAAAGTGTTGAGCTTTGAAATGTCACTTTCTCGCCTGGTCATCTATTTCATTTCCTGAATCGACATTAACATCTAGTTACTGTATTTCATCATAAGCAAAAATAATAAATCTAAATAATTGTCTGTAGCTCCATACAAACAACACTTGGAGGAGCTCATTACAAACTTTAACTATACACTCCTTTACTCATTAAGTAATCAAATATTAAGAATCAAAGAAAGAGCCCGTGTTGCATGTACTACACTACTGTCTTCAGGGAGAGACAGTAAGAGCAGGTGCTGAGGTAACTGTATTCCTGCAATGTGACCACAGAGACGCACATGGCAGCTGAGAGCATCTCACATCTCTCCTCTGTGAGACCAGACAGATTTTATCCGGCTATGTGAACAAGAGCTGATGCTCTGTCTGTCAGACAGGCACAAAGTAACGTCCAGTGACTCCGAGTCTGAACAACTGAGTCAGGGCGGCAGTCGTTATAACGAGTGACGCGCTACGGTGCTGAGGCGACCCATTTTGGCTCTGCCTCAGGACACGGAGTGCAAAAGAAAGAGAGAGCAGCGAGTTTCAGTTCCAAATAAAATAGGACGACTATTTTTTCCACTCTCATCTCTGTCTCCTTGCTCTGCTCTTCTTGATGCTATGGCAACCGTGAGCTCAGTGTGGCTCAGAGGCAAAACCAACCAAGAACACAAAGCAGCCTGTTACCATTATAGGCACAGGTATCTGCATGTACGCAGGCAAACTAGTACGAATAAATCCGCAGGTTCTTGATGTGCTGTCAAAGGCTCAGTAAAACTCCCAGTACAGTATGTTCGCAGTGATTGAAGGCTGTTCATGCAAACTAGAGGGTGGGAGTGGATCAGCCACAGCAAGAAAGATGAAGTCAGAGTAAAATCCCCACAGTAAACTAGAAAAAAAAAATACAGTACGAGCTGTGGCCGCAGCACAGTGAAAGCTAAAAATACAGTGGGAAGAAGCTGCACTAGCACAATTTGTTACATGCCCAGTCCTTAAAGCAGGGGACTGTACGCACCATCCAGGTATGAAACACAAGCCAGTTAAAATAAGAAACAGCAAACCTGACCACCTAGTTTCTTTCCTTCTAACACCACAATGAAACAGTGCTACAAGTTCTGAACCATCGTGCTGTGGGGCTGACAGAGTCACACGCTGTAAACCCACTGCAGACCGTGACAACGCAAGGCCTGCATACGCTGCTGCAGACGGACTCCAAGGCAGCTCCTCTCTGTGATCCTCGGTCCAAAAGAACGCCTGTGAGAACACGCCAATTTCTATCTTATTTGATGCACAATGCCAGCGTTGGAGACAAGCACAACAGCAGAGAGGCGGACGGGCATCCCTGCCAGCCAGAAACAAGGGCAGCTCAACCATTATTTCATGATTAGCAAGACCCTCTGAGCAAGGTCACTAATCTCTCCATCTCCATGTTAGAGTGACACATGATCTCTCTACTGCTCTCTCAGTCCGACAAAAGATTTGTGGTTGCTTTACTGATCTATTCACTGTGTTAACATTCGTTATCCGTCTTCTTATTTATACCATAAACATCTCAACACGTGGTCTCATTGAATTAAGCTGGATTCAGCTCGGATGATGCAGTGTTTGCTGTTTATTTGTCTAGTCTGGTTTTAAAGACTCTCTATGCAAAAGAATCTGATACTACTGTGTTAAAACTCTGTTCAGTTCCTCCAAGCTTACGTAATGGTTCCATCTCTCACCACTGAAGACACAGTACTAGAAAGCACACAGTGGCCTATTGAAGTTAGACTGGTCTACTAATAAAGCATTCAGCATCACGCTTGCTTACTGCAAAACACACAGTAGGTGGTGAAATTCTATTGGCCTGCACGATGGTGTAGTTGTTAGCAACCAGGTCCTGGGTTCGATTCCTGGGCTTGCTCAGGTGGTTGTCTATTCACGTGACTGACCGCCTCTCACTGGAATGACAGCTGGGACAGGCTCCGGCCTTCACTGCATCAAAGTCCACTAGTGGGAAACATTGGTCAAATTCCAGCTGCTGTCCATATGAAACCCATTACTCCGATACAATCATTTGGACTCGGTGCAGCATAAACTAATTACAGCCTGAATTCACAGGGAATATTAAAGTACCTACACTGCTCATTTTCAAAAGGATAAAGGATCCAGACCTGTCATAAAAATAATGTAATGCCCAGAATTATCAGGAGGCATTGGTGAACACCATTATGAACCATTTGTGCAAATTTACTTTTATCATCTACCATCTATCACTCGCCGAAGATTTTGATGTCATTGAATTGCGCAATTTGGCAAATCATAAGACTTTTTATAGGAGCCTAGACGTGTCATAGCCATTAGTATCCTTATAAGTTAGTATTCTCACTTATAGACAAATATAATGTACAGACTTAAAAAAAAAAAGAAACGTTTGCAATGTTACATAGGAATGAAGGTCACATTACTATCGTGTTTCTGCTGTAATCCAACTGACTGCAAATGTCTCGACATTAGTGTCTTTCCATCACCTCCACTTTTCTTTCACTCTCCCCTTCCCTCCTCCACAGGTAGTCCACCTCCCAGCCGGCTGGACATCTGTTGTCTAGCAACTCCTGCACCAATCAGAGCGTCAGGCTTCTCCTCTCCTCTGCAGTGGAACCAGCCTTGCATGCAAATGGGTGACATGGAGAGTTCACACACAACAATCAAACTCTACAGGACTATAGACGGGGCCGCACGAGCAACTAATTCTTTAGGAGCACGCGCGCCTCGACATCAAACTGGGACATCGAACCATAACCACACGTAGCACACACGCAGTCGACAAGCAGGAGGAATGTATAGATCACAGCCACTGCTTATGCACCAAATGACAAAGTCTTCATAATATCACTTATCGTTTTGTATTTGTCAAGATCTTTGACAGATCAGCAAAG
This sequence comes from Macropodus opercularis, assembly GCA_030770545.1. NCBI lineage: Eukaryota > Metazoa > Chordata > Actinopteri > Anabantiformes > Osphronemidae > Macropodus > Macropodus opercularis. Next base: position 9,978,810 of record CM061089.1, read on the forward strand.
ATGATGCAGTAAGATGAGAGGCTAGAAAAAGTGAGACTACGTGCCATCAGTGAAATTAGACTTATGGCCGAGCAGTAAACTATACCACAGACATTAGGTTTTATATAATGGACACAACAGTAGCATTTAGTTTGTTGTGCTTTTTCTTCAGAGTTAAGTTTTATTCTTTGGGGTCTTATTTTCACAAGTCAACACAACTGGAGCAGAAAAGTGCCCATAAGCAGAGCAACGTATGTTTGGCTGACAAAGTGTTTTTAATTCCATAACAGATGTTAAAATCGCATTTTACGCCTCCCCACGAACAAACCTGTGTCACAGTCGCCTCTGAAATCTGCCTATTAAAAAAACTCCCAGACAGAAAAAAACGAGTTGTCGTTGTGACTGCCTGACAAAATGCTTCACAATACTTTCTTGTATGTGTGTGTACATGTAGCCGTACACAGAGACTAGTTGGATGTGTTTTGCTAACGCGTTTAAAACTGATGGCAGCATTTTTACATAATGTGAGTCGATGCGTTTGTGCAGACAAATATGGAGCCTGGTCAGCCGTAATCATTCAGGACAGCGTGGACCTGTTTGGCCTGATCTAAGCTGCTTGTCTGTATGTATGTAGAGTATATTGCTTATCCTACTCAGAAATGTATGAATTTGCATTTCAGCATTTGCAAATGTAAAAGGACAAACTATTCTGAAGAGAACTTCCATCTCTCATTTTAACCTGTGTACATATGCAGACACGGGGCTGTATTTGACCTCCCCCACGTCTTAAACCATTTTGTATATATTCTATTCCTGTGCATCAGCATTTCGACTCTGCAACCTGTGCTTCACCTAAATTAGGATTTCACGCTTTGCATATTTAGAACAGTGTGGTTGATATTTATGTCGGCGTTAGTTGTAATATTCTGCAGAATGCAGACGCAAGTCAGCTCCTCTTTCCATGATAGTGTCCTGACTAACACACACAGCAATCAACTCACTAATTACCAGGAAATATTCAGGAAGGACATGCATTTCCCGATTCTTCAAAATAAACATCTGTTGGATCTGTACGTTGAAACATTATATTTGTTCTCTTTTTTAAGTAGGTTACTATTGTAACAGTAACTTAACATACTTTTTATCATCAACAATGTATCATAGGAGCCGTAGTTAGGTTCTTATGACTAGATGTGCAGTGAAGCTCATAGGTATTAGTGGACACAGATCATTAGATTGAACGTATTTCATAATTCTAAATCTGTGCATTTGTTTCCAGCCGTACTAAAGGTAGTGTCTCATAGCGACTGAGGAAGGCGATTTCTCTGGCACGGACAGTGACAGCATAAAAACCCTTGAGTGTAGCGTAACGTTAAATGCAAAGAGCTGAAGAAAGGTGATAAATAAAAACAGAAATGGCTCCTAGTTAGTGAAGAACGGTGACAATAAAAAACAGAAATGCCTCCTAGTTAGTGAAGAACGGTGACAATAAAAAACAGAAATGCCTCCTAGTTAGTGAAGAACGGTGACAATAAAAAACAGAAATGCCTCCTAGTTAGTGAAGAACGGTGACAATAAAAAACAGAAATGCCTCCTAGTTAGTGAAGAACGGTGACAATAAAAAACAGAAATGCCTCCTAGTTAGTGAAGCACCTCATAGAGACATCAGGGCCTTTACAAAGTTTCAAGGCAGGAAGACAGTTTCTCTGAACTCTCTAGGGTCCAGAGATTGATTTGTAAGAAGCAAACAACCAAGATACACAAATAGAAACAGAGAAAGAACAAACGACTGACAGACAAAAATGATCCAATGCAATAACTTCTATACATCTTCACTTTGATAAGCCGAGTCTTATCTGATTTCTGTCCCCTTTCATCAATCAGACCCACATAATATTACAAGCACTTATATCACTGAAATCTAAAACTCACTCACTCACTCACACAGGAAAATATGAGAATGGGATTTAGGTCCCATGCCGATATCAACGGTTTGCAGTTTCTATTTGTAATAAGACAGATAAGTAATAAAATATCCTCTATTAAATATGTGTCGATTTTTAAAAACACATTAGTGTGTGGTTTAAATCTATGGATAAATATATCCCCAGATGCATCATGTGAACCGGAAGTAAACATCTTTACCATTGACATGGTTTCTAAGTGGTAGGTTAATGAAATAGTAAAGGTAGTAAATCTGTGTGTTACAGCCAACACCAGGTTATATGTGATGTGAAGAATGGTTTACTCCAGGGTAAAATATTAACTGCATTGCTACTGGTGTAACGCAAGATCCCTGTAAACACACGCAAAATTCTTACACTGCTTTTTTTTTTTATTATTATTATTCGTGACAAAATAGGCAGGATTCTGAGTTAGACTGAATTACTTAAGGCTGCTTACTACCAGAACGGTTTTACAAGTTTTGCAAATAAAATGGAAAAAAAGATATGAAGATTTCATATATATGAGCTAAAAGTGTATAATAATCTTTAACTGAATTACCTGTGAGGTCAAGTAGTTTGGTGAAAAAATTCAAACCGTCCTGAATAATTTGGAAGACTTGCTTGTTTGCAGATGATGTTGTAAGGTCATTAAAAAAATGCTGTAGTTCATAATGTAGTTTTGCCATGAACAGTTAACAAATGTATTTTATTATAAAATACAAAACATCTGTGTGCTGCACCTTCTCAGATGTAGTTTTCTTTTTACTGCAAATGCAAGATTTTAAGATTCTTTGATGCTCAAATGAAATGTTTCAACACATCCTGTGGGCATAATTAAAAACAATTAATTATTTGATAATGAAATAAACCAACACTCACGTATATAAACACGGGTCCACACACACACACACACCATACTGGACATTCTGTACAGATTTAATTAGTTTGAGGTCTTTCGTGGCCACTGGCTAAGTAGCCTTGCTCCATTCATTTTCACTGCACCCTCTGCACCAGGCGCCTAATGAAACCATCCAGGACATGGAGACACTGTCACCCTCCAGTGGTTTCCAATAGAAGAAGAATTACAATACAGATAACTGCCTTGCTTCCTTCCGTGAGGAGAAACAACGATGGCTGGTGTCGCAGATAAAACTGCCCCCAGAGTATTGCTGGAAGTCTAATGTCCAGTAACGTCTGCCGTTATCTTTCCAGGTACGCAAATTAGGCTTGCATGTGTAAGTTCTGTAATCTAAAGGTGGAAAGAAGCAAGCAGACCAAAGCTGACCTTTATAATCACATACTGCATATACACATTTAAATAAAGCAATGATGCCCTAGTGAGCCAGAGACATCCCTGAGGCTGTAGCGCTTTGGCTGCACCAGAGCATCTAAACAGTCCCCTATTGTCACATTTGGGGAGTAGCAGCCGGTTTGGGCGACAGCTGTGCACACCAGCACTTCAAAAGTGGCAGAATAAATTAATAACGCAAACAGACACCGCTCAAGGAGACTGTTGCAGTCATGACATGACAACACTTTGTCTTTTAAAGCCTATTTTAACAAATGATGAAATTGTGTCAAAAAAGTGTTGCTACAAAGTCACTGACATCACCTACACACACACACACACACACACATTAAGGTTTTACAGGTCCAAGCAAACCAGTGTCCACAAAAACCCAATGAAGTGATCTTCTGAAAGATATAGTACTAGTAAACACAGTCAAAAATATTTACGTATCATTGATATGAAGATATATTATGGATGGGTGGAAGTAGAAATAATTTTGAAACATCCTTTTCAGCCCCAGCAACATGCCTTCTGGTTGCCATAGGAGTTGCATAGCAACCAGCTAATTTTTATCTGTAAGAAAGGCAACTCCATTGCCCATCAATGGACATGTAGCTAAATACACACTAAACATATATATAAATATATAATAGAACAGAAATATGAGCCAAGATTTAACATCGTCATCCTGCTTCATATATAAAGAAAACAAGCATCTTGTCTCCATTTATTCTTGTCTCCATTCTATTGGATGCTTTCTACATTCACCTGCAAAGCCTTTTAATAAACCTTGAGAGAATGTGATGGAACTTTTTCTCCTGTTTTTTATTTTACATAAAGTTGATGAAATCAACAGAATTTATGCAACAGAAGTGCTCTGTTGCAGTTGCAGCTTATTTTGTCATGAAATTTACCATCAGTGCAAAATGCTACATACTGCTAACATGGCTGTACGTTATATTTAAGAGCTGCAGGTTTTTGCAAAGTAGTACCAGCTCATATATATATAAGTCGTGAAAACTGCAGTTTGATCTAAATGTTTAATGTTGCTAAATTTCCTTTCCCAACATAAATCACTAATATTTTGAAGATTTAGAGAGATATAGGTAAACAGTTTAGCTAATTCTGTGCAGGCAGGCATCCATCAGCTACCTGCTGAACGAACGACACCTAAACCTTTAAGCACATCAGATCAATATTTCAGGACTGTGAAGCGACCTGTCACCCACTGACTGAACAGGCCACGAGCTGAAGCAGTGTTCAATTAAAGGAGCCCTCAGCACTTTCTAGCGGCCTCTGCTGTATCAGTCCATAGGTGAAGATCAACTGTTCTCCACAGGCTCCACAGTAAGCTCATGGAGAAACCGAGTCTTTGTCGGCTGGTTGAGGCAATGCATGAGTGTGTCCCTACAACTGTGGAACGACAAACATATGTGTGCAGGTGACAGAGACTGTGAGAGCGGGAGAACGACCAGCATTTATTTTTAGCCTGCGAGTGCCCACTGAGTCATGTGATCCCCCTCTTCCTACGGATCCCTCCCTCCTTCCGTTCCATCCATCCTATTTCTTTCTCTCCCGCAATCACAACCTGTTTCTTTGCTCACTCATTTTGATAGTGGGGCCAGGACTGAAGACAATAGGGAGATGAATGGAAAAGCAGCAGGGACGGACAATCGTCATCCAAACCATCCATGGCCCCTCCATATGCAAACAAGAGCGCATTTAAGAAAATATACGACATAAAGCAGCGTCACAATGTCAACAATCATACAACTATGCTTTTATCTGACTCATCCCTCCAGGATTTCTTTTTGACATCTTTACTGCAATGGAGTCAAAATTGCGAAACCAAGCCAACTGCGTGCGCAGGCTTGGACACACACACAGCACAGCGCAAGTAAACACACAGTGACAAAATAGAGCACAGAAGCGTTGTAGTGACAGGACACTGATGCAGGCAGGAGGACAGAGACTTCAGCTGCTGTGAGGGCCACCATGTGCACAAATACTCACATGTTAAGTGGCGACTTTGTGCCCTCTCTTCCTCTGATTATGTCTCTCTCTCTCTCTGCCTCCTAACATTTTCTTCGCCATCTCCACTGATTCCACTCAGTCACTGACTCATCTGCAGCGCTTAATGAAATGCTGCATAATCTGGATTGCAGATTTCAGGGCTGTGGCTGGTCCTATAGGCCCTTCGATGTGTGCATGCATTACCAGAAACAACCAAATCACACATGCTCGGCCGTGACCTGCCTGTATTCCAGCCACCAATCCCACCCTAAACCCCTTTCAATTATATAGACTCACACACGCATGCACTTGCATAAGCAAACATACACATGCGTAGTAGTGAAGTGGTGGGGGAGGTCATGATCCTATCAAGAGAAGGGAATCAGGGTTGCAATTCTAGAGCTTATCACGAAAAGATGGTAATCTGACATGTCAGCATGCATTATACAAAAACACAAACGGAAGAAAGACTGTGTGCGTGTATTTCACAAGCCTCAAATGCACATGTGGCGAGATACCTCTATGCAGTATTTTTGGAAAATCCACCTCACCATGCAAGTGGCGAGACACTGATCCGTCTACCAAGGTGTCCATTACCAATACAGCACTCAGCAAGCAGGAAGGTCAATGTGGGCGCACAAAGGATGGATAGACGGAAAGAGAAATGGACTGGTGACGGAAGAGAGTGAAACGGAGAACGACAAAGGCGGTGCGGAGTGGAGGAAAAAATGTGCAAGATAAAGCAGGTGGGGAGAATTGGACGGTGAGAATCTACCTTTACAAACAAAAATAAATATAAAAGGCAAATACAAAATACACAATGAGAAGAAGTGCACAAAACGTGGCGAGGGTGGAAGCTCAGGAGGAGAGAAAATACTGCAAGGAGGGGGGAGTGTTTTATGGCAATACACAAATACCACAGGAGAGCAATTCCATGGGCAATGGTGCAAAGCAGGTGTGCACACCTGCCAAAGTCACTTAAGTTGAATTACATCAAATTACATTTGATTTGCAGAGCTTGGCTGATTTGTGTGACATGCCAACTGGTCTTCATTGGCAAACAAATTGTGATAACAATGAAGAACAACACTTGATGCTGGGTCATGTGCGTTTCGACATGCACATACACGTGAGGGCGTGTGCCCCAAGCCTGAGGCAACCAGGCCAACGGCTGCAATTACAGTGACGGGTGTGAAAGAATTGGGTCGGCATCGCAGGAGATGTGCCCCTGGGAGCACAAGACCAGCCGGAGCCCTGAATCGATACGGAGCAAGAGCGCACACACACAGACACACAAAGGAGCCACGCACTGCACAGCATGGCAAAGAGAAATGCAGGCAGGCAAACAGCTGCAGCTTTGACTTGACACATTACTCTTCAACCCAATGAGTCTTAACCTGTCTGTCTCTCACTCACTTTCACTGACACACTTCCAAACGTTACGTAAGCAGCAGTTCACGGCTCATCCACACATGGCCTGAGACTAAGGCCGTGGGCTCCTGCGCATGCGTTTTTTCCCTGCGTGTATGTCTGCACATGTTCATGTGTGTGTTTGTGTTTCCCACCTCTGGCAGAGAGCTTCTTGGTGTTGATGATTTTGGCGGCGTACTCCTGTCCAGAGGAGATCTTCACGCATCTCCTGACCACAGAGAAAGCGCCTCTGAAAGGAATCCACACACAGACATCTGTAACATATCAAGTGTCCTCACACCAGCCACGTAATACCACAGATGTTTCCAAGCGAAGTAGAAGCTGTTGTATCTGTAAATATGGCTTCATGTCTAGATGCAGTAGCGCCGCAGCGACAGTACTCGCACCAACCCACACAAACCACACCTACGGCCCGCGGCACTAGCGATCACTACCACCAACAAACGTCCCTAAGAGCTCACTGTTGTTTCATGTGCTATTCTGCTGTTTCAGGCACATATATGAAGTTGGGAAAAAAATAACTAGGTCAGCTATATTTGACGGAGGAGAAGGGGAGAGAGCTGCGTCTCTCGTCTCCAAATGCAGCCACGGAAGCTTCAGCTCTGCTCTGCAGGCCGCTTTGCTATTCAGCCTCCATCTCTGCTGGCACGCCTTCTCCTTCAGTCTGAAACGGTTCCGCTCCGCAGCGAAATCCAGACGACATCAGAGAAATCACAAGCCCCAGACAGACCAGGATGATGATAAGCATGGCCTCAAATGAACCCGTCACTTACTGTACATGACAGCTGAGAACTGTGCCACGACTCCACAGTGTTACTGTAAATTATTGGGTTGTGGAAGATAACTAAAGCTAACGCCTGGTTAACCGTTAGCTACCAGTAAGAATACAGCCAAATCACTGTGACCAAGCAACAGTACTCCACTAAAGCTTACCTGTATTTAATTATTATCATTCATTTAAATAATAGGGATTTCATAAAGGAAACAGCACGTTTTGTAAGAGGACATTTGACCATTTATGGCCCTGTGAACTACACCTACTACTTAACTGCATATAGAACAATACAGTCCTGCATGACATACCACACAGCTACGTCTCCTGTGCTCACATATTTCAAAGTAAAAGGAAACAAGCAGGAACATTTTAAGCTGCTACACCATCTGTGGTGACGAGATTTCTGAGTTTTTTCTGAGTTCCAGTTACAAAACTGCATGAATTACACTATACATGACTAGCTTGGAACATCTGATTATGTCATTCTGAGGTGAAATAAAATTATCACAAAGGTGAAAACATCAGAGATGCAGGAATGTGTTTATAGGTGGATAAAGGTCACATAAGGTCACAATGAAATTAATATTGTACTTTGAGAAAGTTTTTGACATATGTAATGTACATTTTTATAAATCTAAAGGTATCGTGTATTTGCTTTTAGCTCCTTATTATGTTTTCCAACATTTTCCAAAGCTCTCAAGCTATTTTGTCAGTTGTGGACAAATGGTAGTGCTCACTGAGATCAGGTGAGTTATAAGGTAGTAAAAATCTGTCTACAGTACGGATGACAGATGGTGAAAGATGAGCATATTATCTGATCGTACAGCAGGGTCTTGGAGCTGTGGAGGAAATTTCCTTGTCCTCATTAGAGCTATACTGACTTCCATTAGGGAGACATTAGGAGATCAATCCCTCTGGTTTCGGAGCTAAGTGGGAAACATTTTTCCACTGTTCATCCCGGGCTGCAGACGTCTGGGGCTGTGTGGAGGAACAGCGGGACACTGGCCAGACTGAGGGTCAGGCACAGTCCAGTGTTGCACACGAATCTAAAGAGCTACAGTACAGAGCCGTGATCGCATCCACGCATATCTCTGTCAGCGGCGAGGAATTCCCTGCCTGTGTCTGATAATTGACCGCAGCTTGGTGCTTGACTGAGGAATGTGTCATCGCCGACTACATCGTCTGCTGTCGCATTACTGAGTGTGTATTTCTGTCACGCGGGGGGAGGAGGACTTTGGATGGATGGATGGGGGGGGGGGGGGTTTATCAAATCTCAACATTTCACACACCCCGGTTCCGTTTACAATCGCCCTCGTTTGGAAACCCGAAGGTGGAAATGCACGCGATAAAGGCACTGCCCTGGTAAATGGCATCTCAAACGCAAAACGTACCAGGGCTTGAAATGTGGGATTAGACTGACGGGCTGCCAGGGCGCAGGCCTGCGTTACAGAGAACAGCGTATTTACGCGCTGCATCACGGGTTTCACGGCCACATTATCGGCAGCGCACACACACACACGGACACACACACGGACACGCACCTAAGCCAAGGCGGCCTATTACATAACTGATATTTCATACAAGGATGATGGCAGATGATAAAAAACACGCGTCCTTACTTCCCCAGCTCCTCGAACAGCTGATACTCGTCCGTGAATCTGGTGCAGATCGTTAACGCCATCCTGCAGCAGGTGCCGAGCGGTGAGCGGAGACGCGGACAAGGTGCACTCACAGCAAGTATCCACCGCACTCGGTCGTCAGCGCCGCCCGGGTTTGTCGTAGACCTGCAAGACGAACGGGGAGATTCATGCACAGCTGAAGCGCAGCGACGAGAGCTGGGCTGGCGTGAGCGGCGTCGGCTTCGGTCAGCAGAGAGGCTCCGGCGGGTCTGGTGTGCGCTCTTCACAAGCGGCAGCTCTTCACATCTCGTGGACGCAGCATTTTGTTTGCATTTGGTGCGTGTCCATCAACTGCTGCGAGTGTTGTCCGTGTGCATCAGACCACAGCACCTTCCCCACGGCTGGCGCGTTAGCCCCGCCCCCTTCGCCTGCATCCCCGCTTCGGCCAATAATAATAAAATATATTTTATCACACGTTTGATGTTGCTACCATGTTGAAAAGACAACTGATTTATTTTAATCGTCTGATCATAAACTGTGTTCATGGGCAAAAGATGAGATCGTAGGCTTCTGTTCTGTTTTGACGTTCCAGCTTCAGCTCTGACTGCAGGTTGGTGGAAGATCCTGCTGTGCTTTTCACACCGCATTCATAAGATCCTGGACCGGGAACCAGTTGGTTCAAATGAGGAGTCACGAGATTGTGCGCATCTAGGTTGAATGACTCTCACTTACACGTCACTTCTTTCATCACTACCCAGGTAGTTTCACAAGTTACTCAGACTTAAGCTCAGGCGTCTGGTAGTTGAGTCATGGCGCCTGGAAGTCCAGTTGGCACAGAACAGCACCTTTGGGGGAGACATGACCTGGATGATCGAGCGCCTTCACAGACTTATTTAAGAAAGATGTTTTTGTGGGGTAACAACCAAAAATTAACCACCACACTGATACAAGCGTTGGTCACAAGTTACGCACACTTAAGTTGGAAGGTTTAAAAAAAAAAGTTTAACCAGCTCAGAAAAACACAAAACATCATCTGATGATGTAACTAAGTCGTATCCAAGCAACAGACTCATGAAGGTACTTTCATACTTTCTGCAGCAGATGCAATACGTACAATAAGTTTGTTCTGTTGATGTCGTTGTGAATGTCTAGAAAACAATCACCCATTCATCCATCTCTCCATCCACACTTGTTGGGCAAACTATACTTGGAGAACCTGTTTCCAACTTTGCCAGACTTACAGTCTCCCCAAAACCTCTTCAGTGTTTTAGCTTAGTAAACTTTGCTTTATGGCTTGAGGGAGAAGTCGAGGATTAAGAAGTTGTGGCATCATCAGAATCATAAAGCAGCAAATTGTACTTTGGGAACATCATTTGATACTTGTGCCATCTAAGATAACTCGAAATGTCACTACCTTGCGTTTGTTGGCTTAGAGGGAGACCTTAACATGTGGGGGCTACGTTTCCTTTCATGTGCTTCCTGAACCTGTTTCTGTCCAGGGGTGGTTCTATGGTCAGACTGTGAAACCATCAGGTAGTGATTAGATTATGAATAAAGTATGTTTCTTCACAAACCACCAGAATTAGATTAATGTGAACCTGTGTAATCTGACCTGTTATTATCCCTCTAATCTTGACTCCTGGTTGTCTCTCTGTCTTTCTGCTGCTGATTCCATCCTGCTCTCGTTCTGTCTCCACCTCAGATAAACAGAACATTTACTGTAATCTCTAATCGGATCCTTTTTAATATGTTTTTATAAATATATTGGTTATTAAACCCGTAAACAAGACATTTGAACCTGTATGAAACATAAACAGTCTTCATTTAACACATCCATTAAATACTGAAAGTGATGAAGGGCAATAAATAATAGGTTAAACCACAGCCAGATGCAATAACCTCAAGCAGCAGCTTCCAGTAGCTGTAATTTCACTTAGATCTTTTTCAAGACCTCAGGGAAACTCTCATCTTTAGCCTGACTCATCATAACATGTTTATGCTGTGGGTTTTAATGGATTACTCCACTTCAGTTTGATGGTGAGGTCATCTCTTCAGCAGCCTCATGTGCTGCAGTTTACTACACTGTAAGAGGAATGTTACAGTTTCACATAGTATTTGAAAACACAAACTTATAGACCAAACAAAGCAATTGGAATATATATATATTTTTAATAAATGAATTAACCGATAATACATAAAACATATAAACAATAAGGTAAGTGAGAAATACAAACATATATTTCATAAATACATAAATAAATAAGCATAAGTTAAGGAGAATAGCACAGTGATTTGATTTTACAAACGTCAGCCAAAATAATAAAAGAGGCTGTAACAAGTGACAAAATCAGGACAGTTAATAAATAGTGTGTTTGATACAAACATGGTGCTGTCAGTTGAGTCTCAACAATAAGCAGTTCGCTGGTATAAATAATTTCATCACCCAGGCTAACAAATACTTTCAGTACTTCTCATTTGTCTACAGCTCGGTCTTGTGGGGGACACTTCTCGCCTTCTTTTTACGGTTGTTTTCTGCTGAGAAAAGAAGCAAAAAGAACAATTAGTTATTGTGTTTGAAGTGATGTTGCATCTGACATTTTGCTCCATGTCATCCAGACAAATAATGAAGTGTTGTACTGCATGACTGAAGGACTGTATGCTTACTTGGAGATGATCCTCTGGATCACCTTCCTCACCCATGGAGCCTCGGGGTCAAGGCAGACCTGCTTGCCCGTTGATTTCATTGTGGCACTGCAACCCCAAACCACAAACACAGTCAGATGATGTGAAGCAACAGGTGACAATGATAACGTCTCAGAGACATCATCGCTGGGACTGTTTTAAAATGAGATCTTACATGATTTCAGTTTCCTCGCAGTGAGAATTGGGAGGAATCAGCTCCACCTTCTCAATGTGCCGGCCGATGGGTCTGCTCTCCACCATGATGCAGCGGCAGTGCAGTTCCACTCCGAAGCTCATTGCTTTTAGGAGAAACAAAGTCACATGTGGTCACAAAGTGCAACAGTGTTTGCTCGCATACCTTTCACCAGTGGCACCTTAAAGCGAGGACAGGAATGCTGTGTAATGACAGCGCAGTTACAGATTAGCAAAACAATCTCACCTTCACTCATGGCCAGGGAGGTCAGGAGCACCGCGACAGCAATCACAAGGACTCTGCTGTTCATCATGTTTTTGCCTTTTGCAAATTCTGCAACCTCTAAACTACTGAGAGAAAAGAAAAGCTCTTCAGAAAGTCCTCTATGAAGACTGAAGCAGTGGATGGAAGGTAGGTCAGCGCTTCGTTCTCTGCTGCGTTCCTCTCTTTCACTTCTCCTTTGCCTCTACTTTTCCTTTTCTTGGCTCTGCTGCCGGCGCCGTCTGCTGTCTGAATGTAGCAGTAGAGAGACCTTTTATACTGTCGCTTGCACATGACTCACTCAGGCACAATCACATTGCGCAAGTTGGGACTCTTGAAAGTTTAGTGGGAATTTACACAAAGGAATTGACAGATGTTTGCGATTTATCATGAGAGCTCGTGTGGCCGATGCAGAATTATCACATGGAAAGCGCAGTGGCTGAAATTCTGTAACGAACTAACTTATAAAGCAAACGTTGATGAGAATGATTAAATTACATATTTGTGCTTTTTGCTGAATTTCAATTACTCACACCAATGTCACAGGGATTGACCAATTCATTACTGATTCACTGCTGGCATGTAATAAAAAAAGAGCAATTAGATGCAATCTTTGAGTGACTGGCTGACAAACGTAAGATTCAGGCCTTGTCATCTAAGATTCACAATAACGGAATGAAAATGTATCCGCTCATGACCCTTTTGTTGGCACACAACAAGTAACAATACATACGTGTGCATGTGCATTGACAGGCCCCTTAATCATGTAAAGACTTGAGAACACATTTGATACTTTACATTTCATACGTTCACAAAGTAAATACTTATAAAGAAATAATATCTGAATATAACCCAGGTTCAACCCCATTTGTAAGAGGATCTGACACTCTTCAGATTTTTTTGTGCCAGCAGCATCTAGTGATGTGTGTTTCATAAGACTCATCTAATCCCAACAAGCTCCAACAAAGTTTTGCCTGCAGCAATAACGTCACTACCACAAAGCAGAAGGAAGTATGGGGTAACTTCAGAAACATCACTGTACACTTGTTGCTTCTTTGGGCATTTGGGAAAGTTCGCTTCATTGTAGTATAACATCTGAATTTGACTTTAAATGATTTCTTTAAGTTATGACTTGACCTCATGTGGATGTATGTATTTCCTTGTGTGGTTCTGTGTTTAGACTGTGAAGCAACAGAAACCAAATGTGAAATCAGGTTTGGTTAAATAGAGGATGTGTTCATCTTCACTACGGACTTTCTTCTACATTTCGTGTTTGTGCGGTTTACCATGTGGTGATATGAAATTAGCATGACTGGCAGCATGTGACTTGTAGGAAACGTCATATTTTCATAGATTGTGAGAATCATTAATAAAGTTATAGTTGTAGAAAAAAAACAGTAAAAAAAATAGAAAAGCAATAGTAAAGCAAGGACACACTTTTCATTTATAAGAATGTAACAATCATTTATTCACTGTGTGGAGCATGATCCACACACACAAACAAAAAAGTGGAAGTAGTTGATTCATCTCACAGAATCACAAAGGAAATAACGAAATCCTCCTTGACAGCATTATTCATTATTATATTATTATCATTTGAAAACTGTGAGCTAAAAGGTGAGTTGTTGTAATAAAGAGGTGCACTTAACTTGAATTGTGTCACATATGTACTTTTGTGTGGTTAATTAGTTAAGTGCACAGTACATTATTAAAAAGTCAGCTGGTTCATCAGGCTAAAGCGACTCGTTTGGACAGACATGTTTGTTGTGAAGGTCATGAAGAGTCTGGGGTTTCCCAGAATTTTCCTCTATACTATCACAATGGTGTAATGTTTGGTCTGGAACATGTTAATCTCTAACTGCTGGATCCTCAGGGGAAGAACCTCAACCACATCACCTGACCGACTTTCAGTCAGTGTCAGCAGGTCAACGTTTTTATTCATCTACCAAATAAAGATCCTTAGCTATTATTACAGTATACAATATATGATGTTTTCTGGCTGATGGAAATGACTTTCAACTCCAGAGATTATGCACATATCACATTAACTTCTTCATCAGCAATCATTGCCTAGCGCAGTAAGGCACTTCAAGCATTCATGCCATAGCATGCACACAGGCATGTGGTGTAGTAATCCTGTCCAGTAATCACTTCGCGGCCTTATCATGTGTACATATGTGCATGCGTGTGCTTGAATCAGACTTAGGTACACAACACACTACACAACCATCCCAGACACAAAGGACTGAGACTATGAGCTTCAGAACAGGAGCTAGGGAAAGTCAGAAGTGAATCGTGGACTTGTTATCACTCAGTCTTCACATTTATGCCTCGGGTACGCTGTTAAGGCTACTTGAGCATGAGGGCATTGCATCATGTTGTGTATGCAACAGTAAACAATTGCTTTCACTTGAACTAGACTGTTAGACTTAGTTTACATTGATAATATACAACACAAGGATGTGTACACTTCCCAAAAGGGGTTTCGCTGGCAGTCACGCTGTGGGGATTTCACAAAATGAAAGGGATGTGAAGGGGTTTACACACAGCTGGCTGAGGGATCACAAAGACTTCTCCTACCAACAACTGTATAGTTTTCATAAGGGTCACAGGCGCATTGGAGCCTATCCCAGGCAGACAGGTTGCAGCCCATCACAGTGAATAAACTTATATTCAATACTATAAAAACATATATTTACACCATTTTGTTCTTGCACAGTATTACAATTGGTTTGAAAGAACAGACATTAATCAGGATATTTCCCAATACAAGAACCTAATAGGGCTAAATAAAGCTGGACTGACACATGTATCACACCAGTGTTTAGTCAGGTTTAGTAAGCAATTTTGATTTTCTCATGAAATGGTGGTGTCATTTCCAGTAAACGTCCTCCTGCTTACTCTCCATCCAAAAATATGTTTATGAAGTTATGAGGTGCACTAAAGACACGCTGATATCTAATCCTGGCATTTACAAATAGATCTATTCTATTACTCCTATCGTATCAGATCACCCAGAATCTTACTGAAACATGTGACCAACATAAGTAACATGTGTTACTTATTGCTAAGGTGTGTCATGTGAGACCTGGGCTGTGGAGCCTGTATGTATGCAGACTGGTCTGTAGGGTCTACACTTAACATCTACTGCATCTACTCCAGAGTGTGGAGGAAGAAAAGGCTCCACTCATGGGCCAAGCTGCAGCCAACATGGCTGCTGGTGGAACACATCTGTCTCTCTGTGACGGCACATCATTCACTCTCTCTCCTCTCTTTAATCCGTTCTCCCTCTTCCCTGTTATCATACACTGTCACCTTACACCTCCTGTCAAATTGCATTTATGAGTCTCAATAAAACTAACTTTACGCAACACACTGCTCTGTGTTGACGGTAAAGCCGGGGGTGGTAAGAGCAGGAAGAATTTACAGGTGTACAAAACTAATTGGAACAAGCTTAATCATTCAGGAAGACAATGATCTAAATCTATAAACAAGCCACAGGCTGTAGCAACAGCTTTGAAAGGCAATGACACCAGGAATGACTTGCTGGCTTTAAAATGTTACAGCAAACAAAGGATATGCAGCCAGTAGGAAAGAATCTCATGCACCCAGACTTTGTTATTAGATGTGGACAATGATTTAAAGCAAAACCAGCTGGAAGGTAAAGACAAGCTCCTCTGGAAACGTGTCAACCATCAAAACAGAATAGCCTGTTTTGTGGGACTGAGCAGAACTAAATCCAAAAGGACTCTTAATCTGCGAGATGAAAAATCAGTTCCTCGGAACTCAGGGAAGGGGAGGGTGAACGGGAGAGGGAGGATAAGTGTTTATAGAGCAGGCTTACAACACCGTTTACGACTGCAGAGGGGAACGAGCAGCAGACTGACTTCAGTTTCAGCAGATATGTCTCTTACCCGTACTCTTGCACTCCTGCTTATCCTGGCTGCCACCGACGGTGAGTCGTCTCTATCAGTAGCTGTTACGATATTGTAAAACGTACACTAGAAAGCTACATGTAACGCCACATGGTCTCAAAATCTGTGCACTTGCAAGTAGTTTCAAGTGCCTGCATGCGTGTGGTTTGCTTTAGCGTTGCTTCAGCGTGTGTATGCTTTGCATCGTATCTGCCGCCTCTGACCTCTCTTCACCTCAGGCTTAGGACCTGTGGATACCACACAGACTAATCGGTGTCGATGCATCAACAAAGAGAAAAACCCCATTGGACGCTACATAAGAACAGTGGTGGTGAGTCCTGCCAACTCCCACTGCAGTGAGGTCGAGATCATGTAAGGGCCACTAGGCAAAGCTTCAACAGTTCATTTATACCTAAAGCACTCAAACTGATAACCTGTGTCTGGTGAATTATATCTTAATCAGTCTTTCTGTCATGTAGTGCCACCCTTAAAAAGGACGGACAAAAGGTTTGTCTGGACCCAGAAGCTTGGTGGGTTAAAAAAGTTCTTCTTATTCTTCTTCAGAGGAACCAGCCTAAGTACGTCCACTTTCTTTTAAAATATGTGACAATAGAATAAATGAAAAATCATAATAAAACATTTGTGCTTTCTTCTGTATAGTCCTCAATCATTTAATAAATTCATAAACTTATATTTCACTTCATTATAATCACATGTTGAGCAATTATTGAGCACACGTTGCATGTTGAGGTTGGACTAAAAAGAATGTTTCATTTTCTCTTAGGCGAATAAATGTGCAAACCAACCATACCAGACTGAGCACAGTTTAGGGAGCTTGCGCGACGTGATGGTGAGTTCACAAGCATTCCCAGGACGTTGCACCAAAGTCAAGCCAAGATTTCTTGTGTGAACTGAAGAAAAAAGAAAAAATAGCGACACACACAAGTATTTTGAAGGGCGTGTGTAACAATGTGTAACTTCACGTCTAACTGGTTAAAAAGCCATTTAAAGAACCTAAATGAAATGTTACATTTTAAGCCATTAGAGCCCAGAGCTGTTTCTACTTAAACAGACATGTTGTATGATACAAACCAAACAAAATGGTCCATATGAAGCACATATAATGTTTGTGTATACTGTATATGTCAAAGCTTTATATTTCAGCTATTTTGTAGCTTTTCTACCGTAATGAGTATGTGTAACTCATGTATATGTTCATGTAAAGAACATGTCCAAATAAATTCAGCCTGTTACAAACTTTGTGACCCACTAAACACATTTTCTGATTTAATCGTTTGCTGTTTGTAACAGAGAAAGTAAGTGCGTAAGAAAATCTGCTTCCAATTTGTAGAAAGTGTTTATTAGGTTGTGACATGTAAAGTTTTCGGTGGAAGGACATTGCCACCTCTTGGGCAAAGGGTAGCACCGCCATGTAACACCACCCCGTCCACACAGACTCACATGCTACAACTGCGGAGAAAAGCAAGGGGGCGAAGTTCTTGTGCTGCTTGTATTAGTTGACAGCGAGATCACAACAATTCAGAAGAGACTGACCATCACTAAAGAGCTAGAAATACATCTAGACTGTAGTTTATAAATTCCTTAACTCCTCCAAAGACGGTGGACCGCCAGTGTCCATCGTTGCCAGTTTATATGTGAGGCCAAACTTCGAAAGATGCTTTTCAATAAAAAGTGGGAAAAAAATAGGGGAAAGTGTTCTTTTGCTATATACAGGTTACAAAGTTACAAGGCCTTCATAGCAAATGTGCAAAATAAAGTACCTTGAACGGGCTGATGAAGTCATGAAGTGATTGTTTCTATATGCATCACCCATGAACCTCTGGTTTCTCCATGTGCAGTCTCTCTATTGATAAATACCAAGAAAATCCACTTTCATAATGAAACAAACTCTTTTTTCCCCCACTGACCAACATTTTAAAACAAGCACAGAGCTGACAAACGTCACCCGGTTCTGTTTCAGGACAGGAACTGTGGTTGGTGTTGAAACAACAAAGCAGGAAAAATGTGTTGTGAAAGCCAAGAGTCAAAGGAGAAATAAGGAGAAATTTAATGACACAAACCAGTTCTGCTGTTCTGTTTTCTCAGCCAATCTGACCACATCCTGTTTATTACAGTAACCCCATTGTTCCCACTATTCCCAGTCACATTGTTTCTATGCTCAACTGCATTACTAGCAGCTTAATTCAAGCCTGTTTCTAGAAGCCAGTTTCTTTCCTTTCCTTACTGAGTAATAATAGTTAAGCCTTTTATCCCTCTACCAGCTAGTTTTCACCCATTCTGGACTTTTGCCAAGCCGCTGTTGTCCAGTCACAGCCTTTCTCAGTACACACGGGTCCTTCTGGGAACCTGGTGGTTTGGCAGGTAGAGCTGGGATGTGCTTTGAAAAGCTCTCGGCCACTTGATGAGACAACAAGTCTTGTGCGTGAGAGCAGGATGAGCTGCTCCTCTCAACAGTAACTCCATTACAAATTCATAAATTGGTTTAATTAGTCTTATTAGCAGTGTTTTGTGTTGTTACTCACACTAATAACCTAAACGCAGGCCGCAGACCTGGAGGAGCTGTTTTTTTTTATCTTGATGGTATTTCCTTTCTTTTCCAAAGGCAAACCTAACGCATGGTCAGATGAACTGCTCACGTGTTGCCAAATGTCAGAGGGTTTCACATTTTGCACACACGGCTTATGGTGGAGAATAACCATCCACGCGTGGGCTTTGCGTTAGGCGAAGACCCGGGTCGCAGCACTAACCAGCTCCCGGAAGGTTGACGCCCCCTCCTTGGAGGCGGAGGATGGCTCCGCTCTCCGCGCGCTCGGCGCCCTGCTGCCGTAAACTGCAAGCAAACGTCTCGACTCCGTCGTTTCGATGGCACATCTGCAGCCGCCGCGCGCTGCTGTGAAGTCTCTGAAGTCCCCGTCGCAGACATGCAGGTAGTGGCTCTTCCCATCCAGTCACGTCGCTGCGTCGGGCTGTGGCGAGGCGCTGAAAGGTAAGACCCCGCTGTCTTTGGACACATATGCCGCTTTGTTGTGTGTGTTTGTTACGCAAGGGCTGCGTTTAACTGGCATCGCGTCGCCAGTAAAGCTTCTAATCGTAGCAAACTTTCAGCACAACATTGCCTGCATGTGCACATTAGTAACGCTGCGTGAATTAAAGTCGTACTGCCGTCACTGCGTCATTTCCAGTGTTGATTAAACGCGGCGTGGACAGTTGCGGCGTTGTGTGTCCGCCGTGCGGTTGATCGTTTGTCATGCACGATCGCAGTGTGGTTGTTTATCTCGTATTGTTGTGTAACATCGGCGCCAGCGGTTTCCTGTTGCCTGATCTGCGCGGTCATGTGTGTGTGTGTGCGCGCGCGCGTGCGTGTCTGCCTGTTTCCAGGTCCCTGCAGTGACGGTGCTCCCCAGTTCCTGCTGCCATGGAGGTGAGCAGCCTCCCTGTGGAGCTGTGGAGGGTTATCTTGGCCTACCTTCCCCTCCCTGACCTGGGCCGCTGCTGCCAGGTGTGCCGCGCCTGGAGGGAGCTCATCCTCTCTCTAGATAACACCCGCTGGAGGGAACTTTGCCTTGGCTGCTCCGAGTGCCGGCATCCCAACTGGCCCAGTCAGCCCCACGTGGAACCCCCGTCCTGGAGGGAGGCCCTGAAGCAGCACGCCCTGGCCACCCGCACCTGGACTCAAAATGGAACAGAGCTCCAGTCTTCGGCCTGCCTCCTCTTCTTCAGACGGAGAAAAGATCGCAGGGTTTGGCACGTGGGACCCGGGTGTGAGTTTGAGACCCTACGTGGGGCTCTGGGGGTGGTGGGGCCATACGACCGCGTGGTTCTCCATCCAGGGGTTTATGAGGAGCAGGCAGAGGTGGCGCTGAAGGTGCCCATGGAGCTGGTTGGGCTGGGCAGGTTGGGTGAGGTGGCCCTCCTGGTGTGTATAGAGCAGCAGTGCCCTACCGCCAGGCTGTGTAATCTGGTGTTCATGCCACCGTGGTTCTCCACTGTGGTTTACAAGGTGAAGTCACAGCTTCTTATCGACATTCAATTCTTCCGAGTTGTCAGACTGATCTTAATGACGTCATTTCACTAAGTTTGCCTTTTCTTTTTTTCTTTTCTCAAGACGTCTTGGGGCCATGTCCAGCTTGATAATTGCAACTTTGAGGGGGCACAGCTGCAAATCCGCGGTCCAGGAACCTGCCAAGCTCGGTTCTGCTCCTTCTCACAGGGCAGTTCTGCCCAGTTGCTGGGTGTCGTCCTCAGTTTATTAGACAGCTGTGACTTCTCAGGAAGTGACACGGCCTCTGTGACGGTAGAAGGGCCTCCTGTTTCAGAAAGGAACTGGGCTTGTAAACACTTGGCTGCTCTGGCCAGGACTTTCCCATCCTGTGGCATGTTTGGGGATAACGGCCGCTTTCCTACAGGACTCCTGGCTGGCTCCACAGGTGGGCCTCAACCTCCAAGTAATAACGTGAAGACTGTGAGCGTAGATGATTGGCGAAGGAGGATCGGGGTAGACGCGGTGTGTCAGGGCACGGTGATCGAAGATGGCTGGAGCGACGGTGAACGCAGCGAGGCAGAGGAGGATAGCCGAGACCCGGGACCAACTAACAACACCAAAACGCCATTTACTCTGGATTACAAAATCCCATGTGACCACCATGGCCTGTCCCATTTACTCAAGGCCAGGCCAGATGGCTCTTTGCCACACGCATCCTGTCCAGATCCCCCATCTGTGACCCCTGAACCTCTCACCCTTCAGCAGGAACTAGACCGGGACCCAGAGGCTCAGATGTTGGCAGCATCTGCCCTTGGCTGCCTCATCAGACGCTGCCTGTTCAGGGAAGGGAAGGGTGGTGTGCATTTGTCTAATTACGGACAAGCTCGACTGGAGGGCAACATTTTTCGTGGACTGAACTACGCTGTCCGCTGCATCCAGAACTCCACAGTAAATAAAATAATTTTAAACAGTAATAGTTATGTTAGCACTGTCGTCTCACAGCGAGAAGGTCCCGGGTACAATTCCCAGAGGCGACCGGGGGCCTTTGTGTGTGGAGTTTACATGTTCTCCCCGTGTCTGCGGCTTCCTCCCACAATCCAAAGACAGACATGCAGTTAGGCTGATTGGAAACTCTGAATTGCCCTGAAGTGTGCTTGTGACTGGTTGTGCGTCTGTATGTGTGGCCCTGCGACAGACTGGCGACCTGTCCAGGGTGAACCCTGCCTCTCGCCCACAGACAGCTGGGACACCCTAGCACACCCACGAAGAAACGATGGAAGATGGATGAATGAATGAATGAATAGTTATGTTTCACAGGAATATAGTGTTAGTATGTTTTTTTTACGTGCTGCCTGCAATTTGATCAGTGCATCGTGAATTAGCCAAAATCATGAGTAATTGATCAGCCGTTCGCGCTGTTACTTGAGCTGCCTCTTTCTGTCTCGCCACCCTTAGATAGTGATGCTGAGAAACGAGGTGTGCGATTGCCGAGCGTCAGGCGTGTTCCTGCGTCTTTCTGCTCAGGGCCTCATCGCAGAAAACAACATCCACTCCAACGGAGAGGCAGGGCTGGACATCCGAAAAGGGGCCGATCCCATAATTGTGGTAACTGTCATTTTAAAGGCATTTTTTTAAAATGTCCAGTAAAACATTCTAAGGTCTTTGAGTATGTTTTTAAAGGTTGTTTGATCACCCTGTCTGCTTTTTACAGCCTCATTCTGTCTTACATTCCACAGTGCAACAAAATACACAGTGGTTTACGTTCCGGGGTCGTCGTCCTTGGCAATGGGAAAGGTTCAATTCGGAGCAACCACATTTACAACAACAAGGAAGCAGGCGTGTATATTCTCTTCAGTGGCAATCCTGTGGTTAGGTAGGTCTTCGCAAACGTCTGACTTGCTGAGTAATGGGCTATTTCCCCTCACTTTTCACTTTGCGTTCTTTGTTTTCATATTCCCAGCATGGACAGAACAGCTTACAGTGGTTATATTATGATTTTATGGAAAATATCCATATTTAACCTAACAAACTTGTGTAGAGCGGCTGATACTTTGACTTTAGCAGCCTAACACTGCTGCGGTGCAGGTGCCCACCAGTGTGTTGCTATAAATATCCTGGCATTTTACAGTGAAGGCATGCTATTAGTTGAGTTATATAATGATGTGATGCTAGGGGTGCAGGTGCTAAAATAAACAAGCAAGTAGAGCATCTTAGCATAGACATAGAGTCTGAAATAGTTAAATATTTACTTCCTCTACACTTAAATTCTCTCGCCACCCTGTCTTCTAGTGGGAATCACATCTTCCAAGGCCAGGCAGCAGGAATAGCTATAAACGAGAACGGCAGAGGGATAATTACAGGTGTGTTATCCATATTCTACATTAGCTCAAATGATTTCTTTCTTGTCATCTACTTATGTGCCACTTACAGAATGTAAGAGTGCTTGTGTTAAGAATACTCCAGTATATAATGTATGAGGTAAGTCACGTTCACATACTAACGTGCGTTCATTCCAGAGAACGTGATCAGAGAGAACCAGTGGGGGGGCGTGGACATCCGCAGAGGAGGGGACCCCGTCTTAAGGAACAACTACATCTGTTATGGCTACTCAGACGGTATGGTGGTGGGAGAGAGAGGCCGCGGACTCATCGAAGGAAACCACGTCTACTGTACGTACAGCGCGACAACGTTAGCGCCCTGAATGCATGTGTGTGTGATGGATGCACACGTGACACCTCCTCTCCTCCATCTCTCCCTCAGGTAACAAAGGCTGTGGTGTGTGGGTTATGTCATCCAGCCTCCCACAGCTCCTGGGAAACTACATCACCCACAACTGTATGTACGGACTAGCTGTATTCTGCAGGAAGGATCAGGAGAACGCTGAAGGCAGAGAGGGCAGCTGGCAGGGGCAGGAAGGAATCGGTGGAGATGGAGGCAGTGGTGAAAGGCGAGGAGCAGAGGGGGAGGGAAGGGAAGGACAGGAAAACTTGAATGAAGAAGGGGAGTTGTTTGCCTGGGAGAGCGATCTGGACAGCGAGGACGAGCGGTACTCTGCCCGTCGCTCCATCAGCGTGGCCCTGGTGGAGAGCAACTGCATGAGCTACAATGGAGGTAATATAAACACACTTTTTGGGTGCTAGTGTACAAAATCAACTTATTTCCATTTCTAACTGTCTGTCTTGTTTCTGTAGCAGTTGGTCTGTACGTGAAGAGCAGCGAGCCCCTCAATGTTTTCGCTAACCTCTTAAACAATAACCGCGGCACTGGCGTCGCTGTGCTACAGAGCACTCAGCTGACCCGCCTGGTGACAAACTGCATTTTTGAAAACGGTCGAGGTGGTGTTACGGTGGAGAAAGACTGCAGAGTGGAGCTCCGCGGTAACGGCATCTATGACAACAGTGGCCATGGAGTCAGCTTCAGCGGCCACGGGCAGATAGTGGAGAACGATGTGGTTGGAAACTGTGGGTATGGGATCCAGGTGTCGGGCTGTGCTGACATCAAGGTGAGCGACAGCGAGCCAGGTGCAAATTCAGACTCTTTTCAAATCAAGTCACAGGAACTTACTGAAATGTATTTTCCTTCAGGTGCTGCGCAACCGTGTCCAACCAGCACAGGGCTGTGGCATTGCTGTGCTAGGCCCAGTTAAAGGCGTTGTGCATGATAATCTCTTGTTCCAGGGTCATCCTGGAAATAAAAAAACGCTGCTACAAATGGACCCTGGCAACGAGAGCTGTGTGCTGCGCAACAACAATGTTCTGAGGCATGATAACAGGTAACTAGGAAAGCAAGAGAAATAATCCAATATATAGCTTTCATCAGGTATTGAGGTGTATCACTATATATTTCACAGCTGTACATCTGCTTCCCCCTGGGTCTTGGAAAACCCTCCCCCTCGCCCACTGGCCAGCTCCCCGTCCAGCCTTTCCTCATCCCAATATCCCTCTCGACTTGGAATTTCTGTGACCACCAGGATCGGTGCCACTGTGGAGAGCGGTTGCCACAGTGGCAGCATGTTCTGCTCAATTCTGTGAATACTGACACGCACTTATAAACCCTGTATTACTGTACGTGTGGAGCACTCCTGCCTCCAAGACGATGCTGTACTGGGTGAATTGTGAAGTTGAACTGAAAGACAGACGCTGCATCCACCTTCCAGTACGTTATCCTGGTAGATTTTTCTTATATCGGGTTTTTGTATTTTTATGATCATCAAATGTAGGCTAACAAAGTGAAGCTGGACTACAGCACTTTCAAGCACCCTCGTCATTCTGCTTTGTAAACAGCAGTTTTCCTGCTAAAGCTTAAACACAATCACATTCATATTTGTGTACAGCTTCAGATTTTGTTGGTTTTGAGACTCTCTAGTTAGGAAATGCACATAATCACTCCTATCAGGAGTCAAAGGAGTCAGAAATGCTAGCTTCAACCACACTACACAGTAAAGTGTGCCTTGTTAGACATTCTATTCAATGAATGACTGTAGCTAAGAAAGAGGTTCTCTGTGCATTATGCAACAAACTGAAAATTCAAATCCAAACTTCAGATTGTCTCTTGCCGTTTCTCTGCTTCTTTGTATCATGTCCATGTTTTTAAAATATGATGCACATCAGCTTTTTTTAAAGGGACCCATTTTAGCGAGCGAGGATAAAGCAGCAGTCCAGATACCTTCAGCAAGCTGCAGTGACACAGCCGGACTTGAAAGATGTAACATAAACGTGTGCAATATGTGATGTCTACAAACGTGCCTATACATTTCATCTAAGCTAGATGTTTTCTGTCATCTAGAATTTGTTTACAGCTTATTACTCCACTTTTTGTATCCTGCACAGTAAGCATTAAGTGACCGAACCATGTATAACTCAAAGGTTTGCAATTTTATTTGTCTACAAAATGCATTAATAAACAGCTGTTGTTGTTTCGATGCTTAGTCTTGTCTTGGTTACTCAGTGCATTTTCTTGCGTTTCCGTCTTTCCATAAACTGATCGTATTTAACCAGAGGTAGCTCCAGAGACGCCTGCTTGTGTTCGTCCCGTAGACCTGCATCATCTCTCTTTCCTCGGGGAGGCTTAATTAGCGTTAGACCCATTGACTTTGCAATGTCGATCATCCTGTAGAAAAATATTAGATCAATTCACTCTTTGTGAGCTTAAGAACATTGTGCCTGTGTTATTTAAGCAGCCAGTTAACGAACACAGATTTAAGTTTACCTTGTCTCAGTGATTCCCAGGTCACGGTGTAGCAGTGTGAGGTCAGCAGTCATGTGACCCATATGCAGCAGAAGAGCCAGGGAATAAGATGCTAATTTGGCACGCATTGATGCGGACACTATGTTCTGGAGTCTGAGAAACATAATGAAGCTCATGTGTCTTAATACACAAAATAATATGTAACAGCACAATAAAACTACAGTAGTCTATTATTGAACCTACTGCATGCATTAGTCATGACAATGTACTGGAGATTATTAAACTGCAAATCAAATTCCAGATATGGCATGATTATCAACAAGTCAACATTTGATCATCATACCTGCCATTGTTGTAAGTCTCCACAGTGAATGTTTTAAACAGTTTGCTCTGAAGAATGCGAGGACAGCTTTCATCCTGCCAAACTGCACATATATACATAACATTGCTATTACTGATGGCAGTGAGGTGGGCTCAGTGCTTCAGCATATTCAATTTTAAAGTAAATATTTAAATGATATTTGAGCCTATGCTAATAGACACAGAAGAAAAAGTTTAAATGAGGCGTGGCAGTTAGATATATTATCCACGAATGCTGAAGCCACTTGGCAAAAATAATACTGATACTTCTAGGAGTTAAACATTACTCACACTTGCGGGTGATGCTCTTCTGTTGCGCCAGTTTGAGCAGTAGAGAAAGGTAATAAGCACAGCGAGTTATTTTCTCTCTGGCTTCACCTGCAGCTGGCATGTTCTCTAGGTGCTTTACAACGCTCAGACACCTTGAAAATTACAAACAAAAATGAGAATGCAAAGGAACCCATGCAGCTCAATAAAATGTCACAGCGAACATGATTCATGTGTCACTCTACCCTCCATCATCTTTCATCTTCTGCAGCTGCTCGGCGGTGAGAGCTGCCAGCTTGGAACTGGCCAGCTCCAAAGAATCAAACTCCACTGAACTCAGGACTGTGGAGATGAGTTAAGGATAAAACCCAGTTGCCGATTTGAATATATATTATAATATGTTTAAAACTTGCAGTTGTTTTATTACTTGTTTGGCACACACACACACACACACACACACAAACAAAAAAAGATACGATCATCAAATAGGTAGACATTCTCAGGTTTGTCAGCGTCTGCGTGGCACGGGGGAATGTGGAGGGAGAGGTCTCCCTGGGACTCAGTTTCAGCTACTTCCTGTTGTAGAGCTGAGGAGAAAATGAAAACATATGTATTATACTTGCAGATATTTTAAGTTGAGTTGATTTTTGATTACTATACTACTTTGACCCTGAACCTTACCTTCCAAACCCTTCTGATCAATCACTGAGCTAGCAGCCTTAGCCACTGCTTGATGCAGGGTATCACTGCCCACCTGGTTCAGCCTTCGGGAGCTCAAAGCTCTCTTCTGTTTGTTGGTGCCAAACGCTTCAATCAACGAGTCAACCTAAAGGAAAAATGCACCATAAAATAACACTTCTGATACGAAATTCTTCTTATTTTAGTACATGCAGAACAAGTTGTCGTACCTTGTCCCTGTAGGTTTGAGGAGTGTCCTGCGGCTTTGCTGATTCTGCTTTTTCTCCTGATGAAAATATTGGAGGTGTAAAAAAATTGCATTGACAAAACCAGGAACTAAAAGCAAGTGAAAAAAAGAGAGAGATTATTTCATTCTACCTGGTAAAACCGGTATCATGTTGAAGAGCTGAGCGTTGTGAACCTCCATCTGCATGGTCTGTCTGTTCAACACTCCAACATAATACCTAAAAAAAGACATCAAAAGATTTAAGTATTCCTCTTCTTCTACTTATCAGCAGATGTCATCTCAGTCCTGTTTGCACAACATATGCTCAAACGTCTTACTTGCAAAGGTTGTTGCATTTTAAAGAACCTGCTCCAAAGTTATTTCCGACGTAGCACAGCCGGTCTGTCTCGGAAACCTACACACAGGGGAGAAGAGAAGCGCAACATGAACGACTAATGTAAATTACACAAGAAGCATTTGTCTCGCATCTATCGCACCAGTGTCCGTCTGCTCTTTTTCCTGGGGTTATTCTCATCTGCGCTCTTGTACATCGTGAAATCCAGTTTCTCTGGATTTCTGACGGTGCCATTTGAAAAACGAACTGAAACATTAAAAGAAAGAGAAAAATATAAATATCACACGGGCGTGAATTGGTTTCATTTGTGTAGCAATAATCACGTTCAGTCAAGTATACAACACTCATTTGCATTATCACATGATAGGATGTGTGGTTTTACTCGATTTAAACATATCTCGTACAAGAAGAATCTGACATATCACATAAAAGTAAACAACTAGGCCCGCTGCTAGCACCCACGTGTGCGACAAAACGGGTGTTTTAAAAATGAGAAAACAGACAGAAAGCCAACATTTACTAGCACGATTTCAACCAGACGCTTTACTTAACAACGCGCTACAACCAAAGTATTAAACATAATCACCAATAACTGCCTTATCTGAATCTCTCTCCTCTCCACAACACGCTAACGAGCAGGAGGCAGCCATTGTTGTTGTCGTGTGTTTCCAGGTGAGGTAAGATCTTTCACGTCTTTCTAGTTCCGTATTCGTGGGACTGTTGGTTCGGGTCATTATGCACAGCTTTTAAGACTGACTCTTTAAATGTCTCCATACCGCCTCATTAGCGAAACGCTCTAGCAAACATATAAAAAATGTATATGTTCATCTCACTAAGCGTTATGAAAAGCAGTGAGTCTGGTTGAAAAGGGTAACTATCTTGACACGGTTTATAACCTTTGAATGCGCTGTTGACATAGTCTCGCGGCGACGCCTTGTGGTGGAGCAGCGGAACCGCGGCCCGTCCACGTTGAGGTCGTAGACATGGCAGCGAGGCACAGCGCCACCCGGTGAGTCTGGCGGGGAAAGGCCGTCTGAGCGCGTTAAGAAACCCACTAGAACCCACAACACACGCGCGTGGGAGCCGGATGAAGGTTGTCTGTAACCCCTTTGTTTTTTTTATTCTGTATAATATCTCAGGCGGGACGAGGGTGACGCCGACAGAGCCGCGAGACGCTAACAGACTCAGCGAGCGCGCGCATCACGGCCCGAGCCTTCAACACGGAACCAGAACCAGGCAGCGTTAGCAGCGTTAGCTCCGACAGGGAGAGTCCACGCAGTCCACGCGGCCCGGAGAGATGGCCACGCGCCCTTTGACGGATAAAGCCGTTGGGATATAGACGCGCGTCCGTCCGGCTGAACGCATGACGCTGCTGACGCTAACGGGCGGTTTGCTGGTGTGAAGCCAGCTAACTTTAGCCTGGCAGGCTGTCCGTGCGGCCAGGGCCCCGCTTCTCCAACGCCAGGTAATATTAAGTCATCCCGACTGTCACAGCAACAAACAGCGCTGAGGTGAAATAGTCCTCAACGCGCTAACGTTGCGGTATAAGTGGACAGTTTGAGCAGCGAGTGCACGATAGTTCACAGTTAAAGCATTAATAAATTACTGGTGTTGTGCATAGTGGGAATATTAGCTGGTTCCTCCCAATCACTGGGGCCACAACAATCACAACTATAGCTGTCGCCTTGTTTCCACTTTACAAAACCATCTCATCATTGTACTGTCACATGCTGGTGTTTTTATTTTCACATAATCAAACTTTCCCTGATGATGTCATAAGCAGCTACTGTCATTTCAGAGGCTTTTCATCAATGGACACTGGTTAGTACTTTATCACCTTCGTGCCCTCATGGTCCCTTTTGCCCTCTTGTCTTCAGGGCCATGGATTTCCCAGGCCACTTTGAGCAGATCTTCCAGCAGCTCAATTATCAGCGAGTCCACGGTCAGCTGTGCGATTGTATCATCGTGGTGGGAAGCCGACACTTTAAGGCCCACCGCTCAGTGCTGGCAGCCTGCAGCACCCACTTCAGAGCCTTGTTCACTGTTGCAGAGGGAGATGCTAGCATGAACATGATCCAGCTGGACAGTGAGGTCAGGATGTTAATAATACACGAAGGGTTGTGATGTAACCTGCATGTTTTGCTGTTGTTCAGTATGCTGCAAAGTGATCAAACAGTGACTTGTTTATATCCAGGTGGTGACAGCTGAAGCTTTTGCTGCGCTGGTGGACATGATGTACACATCAACACTGATGCTGGGGGAGAGCAACGTCATGGATATTCTCCTTGCAGCCTCGCATCTGCACCTTAATAATGTAGTTAAAGCCTGTAAACACTACCTGACCACGCGTACCTTGCCCATGTCTCCCTCATCTGACAGACCAAACCACCACCACCCTCAGCAGGATCAGCAGAGGCACAGGCAGCAGCAGCAACAAGTAGCAGACATAGCAGTGAACCCTGCTCTAGCAGCAAATGCAAACCTTACGGCTAATGCCGCCACATCAAAGTTGCAGCGCACCTTCCTGCTCCAGCAGCTGGGACTTAGCCTTGTAAGCTCTGCTTTGGGCGGGATGGAAGACAGTGGAGTGGGAAATGTAGTAGGCAGTAGAGGGGTGGAACAAAGAGCCTCTTTCCCCATCCGACGTTTCCACAAGCGCAAACCTTCTCTTGTGTTAGGGCTGTCAGAAGAGAGACCCAGGCAGAGGCAGCGTCCTTCTGCTAACATGGGGTTGTTAGGAAATGAAGGGATGAATGCAGAGCAAGATGAAAGAGCACTGCTATCCCCAGACTCCCACAAGATGGGTGATGAGTCAAAATTGGATGCTACCATTAGTGGTCTGGTAGGCGTGTCCCAAGATGATCCGCAGATGCCCAGCCAGTCAGACAGCGGGCATGATCTGGGGAGTATGCAGGGAGGGGTGAACAAGGAGGAGGACATGGATGACCAGGAGCACCAGGATAACAGAGTAGGGAAGATCAAGTCAAGTACAGAGGAGGAGGTAGAAGAACAGGAGCAGAAGGTAACGTTGCTATTTTAGACCTAGTTAAAAAAAAAACTCTCAAAGTTGGAACTACTTTCATCCTACTTTCTTTCCCAAAGGTGGTGGTGAAACGAGAGCCGTTAAGTTCACCTGAGCCGACAGATGAAACGAGCGACGTGACATCACAGGCTGAAGGCAGTGACCCTGCAGAGCCCGGAGGCCGGGAGGAAGAGGAGAAGGTGGAACTGAGCCCAGAGAGCAGCGACCGCAGCTTCACCACTGAATCCCAGCCCAGCTCTGACCCCCTGCTGCAGCCCAGAGAGCAGCTCCTTCTCAAGAGCAACATGGGAGGTGGCAGCGGAGTTGGAGGAGGTTTTGGATGTAACAGTGGATTAAACGGGAAACCCGGGTTTAATATTTCCAGCTTTCTTAACCCGAAGGACTTTGGGGGTGGCAGTGCTGGGTTGGTTACAGGAGAAGACGAGCTCCCTAACACAACCACTGGGGATGGACATCACTTCCTTCTGAGACAGGAAGCTGCTGGACCGTCTGGCTCTACTTCATCTTCTCTGCAACAAAGTCCACTTGGTGGTGAGAGTCGAAGCAGCTTTGGAGACAACCTCCACCGTGACTCTCTGTTCCTTCGCCCCCTGCATGATAGTTTGGGGAACCCCAGAGGGAGTGGGGGAAGCGTAAGTGGAGGACGTGGAGGGGTAGATCCCTTTAGTTTGGAATTCCAGCGCTCCAGTCTAGGGCTTCACTCTCTGGGCCGACCTTCACGAGGGGCAAACACTGCTGCTTTGGGTTATCCTGGATACAGGCGCATTGCTCCAAAAATGACCACCAGCATAGGTGGGGATGAAGGAGTAGGTGGTGTTCTTCAGGACGCCGCTTCTTCCTCTTCGAGCCTAGCAAGCCCACTGCTTCTAAACGAGAACGGTGGATATGAGATTAACACTGGCCGGCCCACCTCCCTCCCCCCTCAGCTAACCCGAGCTTCGGCAGATGTCCTGTCCAAGTGCAAGAAGGCTCTCTCGGAGCATAATGTCTTGGTGGTGGAGGGAGCACGAAAATATGCCTGTAAAATCTGCTGCAAAACATTCCTCACCCTGACTGACTGTAAGAAACACATCCGCGTCCACACGGGAGAGAAACCCTACGCCTGTCTCAAGTGTGGAAAACGTTTCAGCCAGTCCTCCCACCTATACAAGCATTCCAAGACCACCTGCCTGCGCTGGCAGAACAGCAACATGTCCAACTCAATGCTGTGAGACTGAGGTGAAGGCTACACGGTAAAGCCGGGCAGTAGGACGAATAGATTAGTCCTCAGTTATGGTCTTAATTAAAATACCTATAAATGTCATTGCTGTAGCTTTGGCAGAGCATCTGGATATGATCAGTTGTCTCACTAGTCCTGATCACAGACCAAAGACAGAGAAGGTACATACATTTACTTTTACATGAGAAATTCACACTACTTGGTTAGTAAAGGTTACAGTAAAACAACTGGGCATGCACAAGAACAACACGGATGCAGGAAATGCTGCATAATTGCTAATGATCAATGCATAGTTCTTTGCAGGAACCATAAAGGTGGATAAGATTAAGAGTAAGGTTTTTCCAGTAGTGTCAGTTTGATACAGTAAATTAACTATGCCTAATATGACCCAAGTTAGCTTAGTGAAGCTGTCGCACTGGTGGCTAAAGTGTGTTAACAAAAAAATCGTGAAGACCCGCAAGGGAAACTCACTAAGCTGATCTACAGAGCCATAAATGTTAGACTTGCTGAAAACGGACTCATCCAGACTGTGCACTAACTGATTCAGATTCATTTTTGGCATTGATATGATGCTTGCTTACAAAACTGGTTCTCTCCTGTGTAACAGGTTTAGGAAAGTACAAATGTTCACCAGGTGACCTAGAAGTGACGCATGCTTTTAAATGTGTTGCCTGTTTGACGTCTGGAGTTTTCTTAGAAAGTCTATCATCTCATTCATAGTTGAGCTTATATAGCAAGAATAATAAATCAACTAGTAATGACGAGGGCTTTGCATTTTAACAGGAAGATCTCTCACTGATACATTTATTCCTGTGGTTTGACAAGTACATATTTTAGGTGAAAATGTCAGTTGTTCTAATCAACCTGCAATTGTAATTCACCGAGCAGAAATATTTAGCTAGAAGTTATTCAGCTGAGAGCATAGCAGGTTGAAGAGTGATGAGCCTTGCACACACAGTTTATCTTGCGTCATAATGTTCATAAAATATGGACCTAAGTATCAATCATTGGTAACTGATTTAAAAAACGTCCAGATGTGACCCACAAGGTTATCTGAAGAAAAATCTACAAAACACGTTGGGAAGTGCTGTACAAATGTAAATATTGCTTATTTGTGGTTGGCTTTATGATTTTTTTTTCTTCCTAGCAAGAGACAAAGAAATGCAACAAACTCAGTTTAACTTTCCTTCTGTACATGCATCAGTTCTTTATATGTGTCTCTTTATACATGTAATGTTTCAGCTGTTACAAATCATTGTCTTTTACATCTGATGGGTTTACTGGACTGATGTATGAAGACACTGGCAGGCGGCGACTGCTTAAGTCTTCAGTTACGCTATATGTGTCTGAAAACCGGTTTTAACTTTATGGACCTGAAGTATCATTAAATTCTAGAAAAATCATTCACACAGAGACCTGAAATTGTTACAAGACCTTTTTTTTTTTTTTTTTTTTTAATGCTGAGAAAGAATCTGATTTTGCAGCTCGTTGAAAACCTTTTAGCATCAACCTAATGTGGGTTGTCAGGCTTCCATCAGACTGTAAATAGGAGCAGCTTCATCAGTAGGAAGAAATCAGTGTTCATGCAGTGTGATGTTCTGTTTTAGTAGATTAAGACAAAAGAGGCGTTTGCCTTTTTTATTGCTTGCTGTATGGTGTCACTCACACTGTTAACGACAATTACACAGTCATTGTATCCATTTCTAGTCAGCACCTTATTGTACTGTAGAGTTCTCACACTGTTAGCCTGTACAAAATGGTGCTTTTTGTTTGACACGTATGCTATTGAATAATGGTGACTTTTTAATCTAAGGAGGGAGAAATGCCCTGAAGGGTCTTCTTTCTGTGAACATAAGCTAACCTGCAGTTTGCCATGGAATTTCTGACACTATGGTGTCCGTGGTTAGTTTTGAATATCCCCACTGATCAGTGATTATCAGCTGTGTTGTATGCTCCTCTGTGTCACCTACTCAAATGCAGTCTTCTGTTTCTTTATGGAAAGAGGTAAATGTGATAATGATGGTAATGTGAGTTATAAAGGAGGATATAATATATATATATATTAGAGATATTGTCCAAAATTGCTTCCATGTCTCACACAATGGCCTGTTAGGAATTCTAATGGTGCTGTCTTCTAAAGTTGTTAATGTGAATCTCTGAAAAAAATGCACTGACTGGAATATTTCTCTATGAATATGCCAAAAAAATCAAACTATATATGTGTAAAGGCCGAGATTGATGGCAAACGTCACTGCCTTATGCCCGGTAGCTTGAAAAGCTGGGCCTCTGTTGCCAAATCTAAAGGATTTCTGTTCTTCTGTATGCCTAACACAGTGTAACCATGAGGACTAAATGTTTGTCTTTCTGTTGTTGAAGTCTATGAAGAGTCATAGTATGTTCAGTTGTCAATATAGACTGAATAAAAACAATCACATTCATCTTGTTGCTGTTGATATTTTTGCAATAGAGAATAATTGAAATATGGAATCATCTGGTTTATAAGAAATACAAAAAGTACTATAAATGTTGGTTTGAGTGACTGAACGGTCTGGTGTAGCCAAAGACAGAGCTGTCGTCTTCTCACAGTTTGAGCTCTTTGATCATCGGCTCACCACGCAGACCGAGGAGCAGGTTGTTGGCTGCCAGTGCAGACATGGCGTTACGGGTGGTGTAAGAGGCACTAGCAATGTGTGGCAGAATGACTGAAGAGAGGGAGCACACAGAAAGAACGAGCAGCGTTAACTACGGTGGAAGATGGAAAATGGCTCAAATCCTCTTTAGTCTGATAGACTCACCGCAGTTTTTAAGGGTGAAGAGCGGGTGACTGGTGGGCAGGGGCTCAGGGACGGTCACATCCAGACCAGCTGCTGCAATCTGTCCCGTGGACAGAGCCTCATACAGGTCCTCCTGGTTCACGACCCCACCTCTGTCACAGCAGGGAGACGAGAACAGACGTGGCCAAAGTAGTTCTCAGTGGGTTTGCATCAGTAACAGTAACATTTTAAAGCTCCACTTCAGTCGTACCTGCTCGTGTTGATAAAGATGGAGGTGTTTTTCATTTTGGAGAACAGGTCCCTGTTGCAGATCTCCTTGGTTTCTGGAGTTAGAGCACAACACACAGCCAGGAAGTCTGACTGTCGCGCCAGTTCATCCAGAGACACTAGAGCCAGGCAAAGGACAAATCACATCACAAAACGGGTTTGAATGACAATTGCTCTTGGAGCTAAATGAATTTCAGTGTTTTATTTTATTGCACATGTGGTTTTCATATCAAACGTGTGACTGTAAGTGTGAGCCTTACCATACTGTGCGTTGATGGCGCTGGCCAGCTCGGGCCTGGGGGCCACGTCCGCGTAGATGAACTTCTTTACTTTAAAAGGTGCCAAACGTTCAGCTATTGCAACACCTTTAAGTAGAAGCCACACGCTGTGAGGATTAACGGACTGGCACCAGAGACAGACTGCTAATGAACGGGTGGAATGATCGTATACTCACCGATCCTCCCTAGGCCCAGAATACCCACAGTGCTGTCAGCCAGCTCATATCCACACAGCCAGAGAGTCCTCCAAGTGCCCCAGCCACCACTGCCACAGAGAGAGGGATACAGGTATAGATGTTTGTGTGTGCGTGGGTGCGTGCGTGCGTGTGCTAGATTACGTCTTGGCTTCATGCGTGGCCTCTACGAGCCTCCTGGAGGTTGTGAGGAGCAGCGCCACAGTCAGCTCGGCCACAGCATCCGTCAAAACATCAGGGGTGTAACCAACACGAATCCCTCTATGGAGAAACACACAAACGTTTTCACACAGTAATTACATATGGCTCCAAGCAGTAACAGTCCAGCCCGCTCTGATCTTTTTATTTTATGTCTTGAGGAGATATTTACTTTTTACTTCAATGTGTGTTATTAAGGAAAGACAAAAGATAGGACAACCTTTTTTTCAGCTCCTCCAAAGAGAGATGGTCAAAACCCACTGACATAGTACTAACAACCTTCAGCTTGGGGCCTGCAGGAGCAAGTCACACACAGCCCAAGTAAAAAATCCTGTTTATGACATGTAGGGTATTGATCTGGAGCAAAGACTGTCCTCGAACCTGCAGCTTCCAGCAGCTCGGCGTCAATCTTCTCGGTGAGGACACAAAGCAGACCATCAACACCTCTGACCTTCTCGAGAAGCTCCTTCCTTGGCACGGGGACGTCATCTGAGTCCCACAGCTCAAAATTCACCCTTGGAAACAGAAACCATGGCCATGTGTTTTATCGACAAAAGGAAATAATACAAGAAATATCAAAATACATAAACCTACATTCGATCTGCATTAAGGACCCTCATATAGCTAAACCCCTACTTAAACATCTGGTAAACATACAAAGCTCGTGACGTGTTCTTCTCTGCGGTGGCACGTTGCCCTTTAAGCTACCAGTGTTATCTCATTACCTAAGTGCAAACATTAGCAGTCCTGTTTACTCTCAGTAAATGGTGAACCTCACAAAGCAGACACGCAAACTAAATTACAAACGCGTATTAGTAGCTCCAGCTGCCATCCCACTGCTCACACAATATATTAAATATATAACTTCTTTATTTGCGTTAACTGAAAAGGACTCACTGTCCAGATTCACGGAGGATCTTTAGACCCTCTGGTGGAATCTGCCGGGTGACAAACACTCGAGGAAGCGTTGACATCTTCCTCTGCGCGCTGCTCGTCAGACCCCCAGCGATGTGCAGTGGAGTACCAACGATCCTCTGGAGCCGTCGCAGGGCCACGCTGCTGCTCCACATTGCCAGGAGAGAGTCAACCTGCGTGCAGACGTACGGGGGATGAAGCTGGTAGTTTGGAGTTCAGTGTCTGTTGTGTGCATGAGCATGATTTTGGGTCCAGCTCAGGGGGGTGGTTCCTGTTTGTCTGAGTGACCAGTGTGGTTAGGCAGGAGGGTGGAAGCAAAGGTCCGAAGTGTCAAATAACTAACCAGAAAACGGAGTCAAGTCAGATTCAGGACATCTGAAACTTTGGTCAATTGCAAGAGACACGCATTAAAAATTACACTTGTTTTGTCCTGACATTATCCATGTCTTTCAAAATAATATACAGTAAATGTTTCACTCACTGCTGTTGACCTTTGTTTCTTTAAACAGGGGAGGCCTCAAGCACCGCCATGTATTTTCTGATTCGTCTGTTCCTGTGTTTTGAAGCTAAGCTTTTTGAACCAAAAAGAACTAGAGGGGGTCAGAATACAGAGATTAGCAGAAGTGTCCCATCAAAGGGAAAAACAGGATGATATAAAAGGAGCACATGAGTTGAACATGTGAGTGAAATGTGCCTGAAGAAATGTGACTGAGTGTGTGGAGAAGGAAATGTGCTTAATCCACAGAATACGGGGCCACCCAACAATGGAGCGTCTGTGACCACCAAATAAGGCGCCCGAGGGCAGATATAGCCATTCATGGAGAAGAGCAACAACATCAGCAAGCTGGGATTTTGAGAGCTCCAACAATTATTCATCTTAATTTAGTGTATTTATTGTGAAACAATAAAATAGCGAGGTGAGAAATAATGAGGTGAATGAATGGAGATCTGGAGGGTCACTAAACAATATACTGAAGAACTAACACTTCAAGCTGAGAATCCATCACACAAAATGACTTTGGGCAAATTGTTAAATTACAGTTTTATATTTTAAGGCAAAACAACACATTTTAAGGTTGAACCAGTTTGAAATCATTAACACTGGAAGGATTATGACATGATGGACCCCTGGGCACAGACACGTAGGCTGTAGATCATTGATGCTTCGTGGTTTCTTTAAGAATCGTTCACATTTTTGCGGTTTGTGCTCTAATCTACTTTGTTGTGTTTTCTTTCATGTGTATTAGTTTGTGGGTTAGTGTTTGTTGTGCTCCACAGGGTATTTATGCAGAAACGGTGGGACTTGTGCAAATTGTTGATGCTCTAAAAATGCAATAAAATGCTCAATGGCAATGCTGCGATCCTCTTAAAATCAGAAACATATTGCCAAGATAGTTATCAATTACGCCTTCAGTGGTGTGAAGCTATTGGTTGACCTGGGCCATGTGACCACCGTAACCCGGAACTACTTTGACTTTTTCTAACCAGTCACAGCCATTCATTCGTTACAGCTCGTTGCTCATATTAACAGGTAGCGGTGTTATGACTGCTCGTATGTTAATCATAATGCTAATCACGAATGTTTGATGTTGCTTGTCGGAGTGATAACGTTTAAAGGGACTGTATACTTCGTAGAGTGACTCGTAGCTTCCAGCGTGACTCATTACTTTTAACGAGTTTACGGCAAGTGTCCTCGCCACCGGCAGCATTGGCACTTAATGCTAACTAGCTGTAGCCGCTAACGAGAAGCTTTCCTCGTCAGGTTCACAGACCAAACAGTGCTATCGCTGTAGGGAACTAACGCTACTGTGATCAGCGACTGTTAGAATATGGCGCGTATTAGCTGAAGGCTCCTTGCGTGGTAGCGTCAGGTCGACCACACTGACAGCTAGCTAGCATTAACAGCAAGTTAGCCATCCAGCTAACCTAGTTACAACTGGGCGTTGGTTTACACACTTACCGCAGACAACCGAGCCGTTTTATTGCCTTATTAGTCGCTCTCTGCATTTTTACACGTTCTACAGATATAGTAGTTGTTTGTGACACGGCTTTGCTCCCCTCTTTTCCCCCCCAGCATGGCTGCAGACTCGATGGAGATTGACGATTCTCTTTACAGGCAAGTCTTACTTGATGGAACTAAATCACTTGTAATGGGAGACAGTACGCTGCGATCGAGTTAGCAAATGGCATTGCTGTCAGTGCCTGTCACTGTCGTCCTCCTCCTCTCGATCGCTCGAGCACATTTTCTCACACTTTCATTTTTGCACCCTTGCTTGTCCAGCCGCCAGCGATATGTGCTGGGAGACAATGCTATGCACCAGATGGCCCAATCGTCAGTCTTCCTCAGTGGCATGGGAGGACTGGGGATAGAGATAGGTGAGCTAGCAAACTTTGATAGTCAGCATTCGAATGATCTTTGCCAGCTGTGATTTGATAGTAACACCCTCTGACCTCTTTGTCACAGCAAAGAATATTGTCCTGGCTGGTGTGAAGGTAAATCGTCTCACTTAAACACTGTAATTGTTTAACATTGTGATCGCAAATAATGTTTTAATCAGGAGCGTTGTGCTGCTTGTACAGACAGTCACCCTTCATGACACAAAACAATGTGAGACAATGGATTTGGGCTCAAATTTCTTTATCCGCAAAGAGGATGTGTTGAACCAGAGGAAGAGGTAATAGATGTAGCAGAAAGCTGCACCACAACCATTGACTGTAATCCTGCTTTGAAATGAAGAACAATTGCACATTTTAGGTCTTTTAGGTCACTCTTTTAATTTGTCTTTCATTCTCATCTGTCCTAAGGGTTGAGGCAGTGTGTCCACGGGTCGCAGAGTTGAACCCCTATGTTCATGTTGACATGTCTTCCTCTGCTCTGGATGACAACACTGATCTTAGTTTTCTCAGAAAGTATCAGGTAATACATTTCAATTCATGAATGTGTTGCTTACAGTGTCCCGGTAAATTTATTTATTATTATATTTTATTTCTTCTTGCAACTAGAACTTTGTGTAAGTGGGTTGTTTCATGAACAAAGGAAGGATGTGGTCACCTTGGTTTCATAGCAGACACAATAGTTTGCTGTTGTGATAAGATACCAAGCCTGAAAAGCAAAATGTCAAGAGCTTCTCAACCTGCTCCTTCAACATGACTCACTTCACAGTTTTCTTGCATAGTGTCTACATTTAACTATGAACGTCTTCTTTAATAATAAAAATAAATGGGCGTATAAACATGTGAAATTTATTTTCTATGTGCTCTCTCCTGTAGTGTGTGATTCTGACTGAAACCAGATTGCGTTTACAGAAGAGAGTGAACGAGTTCTGCCACTCACAACGACCACCCATCAGAGTAAGCCTTCAGTTACTGTGGGGCAACATGTCTTGGACACACTGCACACAGAAACGTAAAATATCAAACAAATCGTTTGTTTGTATATTAACCAAACTGTATTGCTCTTCCCAGTTCATTGGCTGTGATGCTCATGGCATCTGTGTGCGGGTGTTCTGTGATTTTGGAGAGGAGTTTGAAGTGTCCGATCCTACAGGAGAAGAGCCCAAGGAAGTTTTCATCCAAAGTATAACACAGGTAGACTTCTAAGACTCATAATTCTGATCCATTGCTTATTATAAGTTATTATATACTTAAGCTGATCAATTTAGCATTGTCTGATGCAGTGTTGTTGTTGTGCCTTAAATGTAGCAAAACATGTTTTATTTAATGAATGTTCTTAATATTTTGATATTTTAGGACAATCCAGGGGTGGTGACCTGCATGGATAACCAACCTCATGGTCTACAAACAGGCCAGAGTGTTGTTTTCAGAGAGGTCAATGGGATGGTTGAGCTCAACAACACAGCACGACAAGCATTAGGTGTTGTCTGCATTCCAGATTATAGTTGCAGCACCGTTTAGATTGTTACCATAGGCAACATTATAAAATAGGATTGTTTTCTATGTAATGTAAAACTGTGTAATAATTCAAGGTGTGTGTGTGTGTGTTTTTTGACTGTGTATGGTATTAGTCCTTTCCCCTCACAGTTTTGCAATAGGAGATACATCCCAACTCCAACCGTATGCACACGGAGGTTTCTTTGTCCTGGTGAAAACCCCTAGGACATACAGATTTGTATGTATTTCCTGTAATAACATTGTAATATTAGCCACAAATACCAAACAGGCATTTCCAAATGAGCAATTAGTTGATGTGGTGTTTATGCATTATAGGAGACGATGGAGAGACAGTTGTGTGATCCTCAGGTCCTGACTCCAGACTTTAGTAAACCAGAGGTGAGATTTAAGGCTGTTTCTGAGTTGCAAAGCGTTATTAATGATCTGTTCAGCCACCTGACACTTAACCCACATCTACAGGAAAGCAGCTTCAGTTCAGAGTGGGCAGGATACTCTAAACCAGACCAGGTTTAAAGTGGGTCAGAACTATCAAACAGTAGTAGTCAGTGGAAAACTATTAACATTTAGTTTTCCATAAACACAACAAAATTGAAGACACGCAACCAAATGATACTGACACAATCAAAACACTGGCATCGTGTTATATTTGTGTTTTTAGTAAAAGATACATGTACTGTACAGAATGATGGCAAATAAGTAGAACCATTTCTTGGTTTACGTGCAAGTTGTGATTTTTCTATATTCCATGATGACCAGCTTCCTGTCATTTCCTAAACCAAAAGCAGTTTCATTACAAATGTTTGTTTCTTTTTAAATCTACTAGGCTCCACTACAGAGCCATGCAGCCATGTTGGCGTTGGATGCCTTCCAGGAGCAACACAGCAGACTTCCCAACACTGGGTAACCAAATTACGTTCCTGCTTTTTACTTCATTATTTAGCCTGTGGGTCTACGTTCTGTGTTCAAACTGTATCCAGTGACTAATTTCTCTTTTTATCAGCGTGTGATGTTGTTTTACTTCTGTCAGGTGTTTACAGGATGCTGAGCTTTTACTGACGCTAACTGAGGAGGTGAATGCAACTCTCAGGAACAAAGTGAGTCTGCTTTCGTTCTTGTAAACCTGCAGGAACATTCAGTCCTGTATCAAACGGTGACACGTCTTCCGTTTTCCTTTGCCTTTATTTGTAGGCTCCTGTGAATGCTGAGCTGGTGCGCTGCTTGTCAAGGACAGCGAGGGGAACTCTCCCTCCATTAGCAGCAGCTGTAGGAGGTCTAGCCAGCCAGGAAGCTCTTAAGGCCATCACAGGGAAGTTTGCACCACTGCAGCAATGGGTAGGTTGTAGCATTTCAACTATAGTGTAGTGTGAATGGGAACTTTATTTTTTTTATTTCTTCTTCAACGCCATCTCCTTCTTGGTTTCTCCTTCTTGTATTTAGTTTTACCTTGATGCCATCGAGGTTGTCAAGCCACTTCAGTCACGTTCTGCAGAGGAGTTTTCCCCTAGAGGTGATCGGTATGATGGATTACGAGCCTGCATTGGCGAATCAATGTGTCTTGAACTGCATAAGCTCAGGGTTTTCATGGTAAGATCTCCTCCGTATATTAAAGGCAACTTTTATATTCTATCACGTCAAGATTTATATCCAAATAAACCATTGTTGTTATGACTTCCAGGTTGGCTGTGGAGCCATAGGCTGTGAGATGTTAAAAAACTTTGCCTTGCTTGGGGTTGGTCTGGCTCAGAGCTCAGGAGAGGTGGGTGCGCCTTCCCTTTTGTTTTCTCACTATTTTTTGCATTTTTCCATTTCTTCATGAAGAATCTTAATGATGAAACTGCTGAGACCTTACCGCTGCTGTCAATTCTCAGGTGTGCATCACAGATCCAGACCTTATAGAAAAATCCAACCTTAATAGGCAGTTTCTCTTCAGACCGCATCATATACAGGTTTGTTGTCTCCCTTCCCACATTTATACCTTTCATGCTGGAACCACATTATGCACACAAACCAACAATGATCATACTCTACATCTTTCTCTGTCTTAGAAACCGAAGAGCACCACAGCAGCAGAAGCCACTCGCGATATCAACTCAGATCTGCAGGTGGATGCTCACCTCAACAAAGTGTGTCCGGCTACTGAGAACATCTACAGTGACTCCTTCTATTCCCACCTGAACTTAGTGGTCACTGCACTAGACAACGTGGAGGCAAGGAGATATGTAGACAGGTTAGTGCAATATTAGCAGTTGTCCTAATTCGTCCGGAGAGAACAAGCTTCCCCTGAAAGAAACGTAATGTAATATTTCTGAATCTGGCCAAATACTAACATTGTATCCATATACTTTTCAGCCGGTGTGTATCCAATCAGAGACCTCTCCTCGACTCTGGCACCATGGGAACTAAAGGACACACAGAAATCATTGTGCCAAATTTGACAGAGTCCTACAATAGCCATGTGGGTTTGTGTGAAACCGTAGTTTTATTATTTATTATTTAAATTGCTAGTTATTGCTAGCACTGTGCTATGATGACCTTTGCTTTCCAGAGAGATCCGCCAGAGGAGGAAATCCCGTTCTGCACTCTCAAGTCTTTCCCTTCTGTCATAGAGCACACCATCCAGTGGGCCAGAGACAAGGTCCGGAACACAATTCCATTTCCTTGTATTGTTCCAGTTGGCTTTATATTACAAAGTATCTCAAGTATTTTTATTATTGTTTTCTGTCTAGTTTGAGAATGCGTTTGTCCACAAGCCCTCCATGTACAATTCTTTCTGGCAGACCCACTCCTCCGCTGAAGTGGTGCTTCAGGTATGATGTGTTTTGATATGTTTGAGTTGGTCTTTCCACTGATGATAGATCACTGACGTATTAATGAATAAACAGAGGTCTGACGACGATCATGCCTTGTGTGTTGCAGAGGATGCAGGCAGGGGAAAGTCTGGAGGGCTCGTTTCAGGTGGTTAAGCTATTGAGCAGACGGCCTAATCAATGGGAACAGTGCATTGCAATCGCTCGTGTGAAATTTGAAAAATATTTTAAGACAAAGGTAATTGTTGATTTGTTTGTTCCTGTCATTTTGCATGTACGTAGGTATTGTTGCAATCCCCAAATTTGTTGTTGTATTGTTTACTAATATCATTTTTATTTAGGCCCTTCAGCTGTTGCACTCTTTCCCTCTGGACACCAGGTTAAAAGATGGAAGTAAGTTTGTAATTTACGATTTTAGTTACCTTGAAAACGTGGCGAAGAGCAGTAGCAGTAAAACATTCTCCTACTCCTACTAGGTTTGTTCTGGCAGTCTCCAAAAAGACCTCCAGCACCTATTGATTTTGACTTGAAAGATCCTTTGTGAGTTGCACTGTTTTCTTACACAACACTTTAAAAGTTTCCCGTGTTGTAGGTTTCATATCTAAGCTTTCAACCCCTCTTTCTCTCATCAGGCACTTCACTTTCATTGTCAGCACTGCACGGCTCTTTGCAGGCATTTATAACATCCCTTACTCAGAAAAGGTAGGTCACATATTGAAACATTGCTCGTACATTTTCTCATAAACACACACACTGACGTTATTCCTACATGGTTGTTTTTTTTTTCATCAGGATGTATCCAAAGAAGCAGTGACCAGGATTCTGTCAGCTATCTCTATTCCCGAGTACAGGCCCTCAGAGAAAGTAAGGGTCTAAACTAATATGTTGTTGTCATCCCCCCCCACAGTCAAAATGTTGTTGACTGTTTTGATCCCTCCTTCGCAGTGTATAGAGACGGATGAGGCAGCAAAGAAGCCTGATCAAACGAAGATGCCTCTAACTAGTGAAGAGGAGAGGGAGACCATTGCACAGCTGGAGTGTGCCGTTGCTACTAACAGTGTTGCCCCAGGTACACAAACATAAATACAACATATAATATATATTACTTCTGTGTGATGAAGAGACAATAAAACATCTGTGCCTTCACATGCACTCTGTAGAGAAATTACAGATGAGCCCACAGCAGTTTGAAAAGGATGACGACAGCAACGGCCACATGG
This sequence comes from Macropodus opercularis, assembly GCA_030770545.1. Classification (NCBI taxonomy): domain Eukaryota; kingdom Metazoa; phylum Chordata; class Actinopteri; order Anabantiformes; family Osphronemidae; genus Macropodus; species Macropodus opercularis. The sequence goes on from CM061089.1 coordinate 10,022,817, forward strand.
ACTTTGTCGCATCAGCCTCTGCTCTCAGAGCGAGGATGTACTCCATTGAGCCGGCTGACCGACTCAAGACCAAACGCATCGCTGGCAAAATCATCCCTGCTATCGCCACCGCCACTGCTACTGTTGCTGGACTGGTGAGAAAACTTCCTGAATGTTCCTAATGTTTATGGTTGTACCTATTTTTTTAAGGCCATTTAATCTGTCTCTACAAGGAAAACGTTTAAGTGTGATTTTGTAGTTCAATACCAGTTAATGTGCACTGTTTTTCTGTTCTTAGGTGGCTCTGGAGTTGATCAAAGTGGTTGGAGGCTATGGGTTTGAACTGTATAAAAACTGCTTCTTTAACTTGGCGATCCCTGTGGTGGTGCTCACTGAGACTGCCCCAGTCAAACGCACACTCATCAAGTAAGGACTCTCTCTCTTTCATAGCATGTAAATGTGAAAACAATAGCATTGCTGTTAAAACCTGTGCACAGTGTGGAGGTTCTAGTTGCTGGATGCAGGACTGTAGTCTGTTGCCACATTATTACAATGCAGAGTAGCGACAACTCTGACACATTTCCCAGGGACAACATCTTCTTCTCCATCTGGGATTATTGGACTGTCTTTGGCCATGAGGACTTCACTCTCTCTGACTTCATGAATACAGTGAGGGTATGTAACAACTCTGTTGGTGTATCACCAGTTAGATGCGGTTATCAGAGTGTTGTTTATATGACGTTGTACCTCAGGAGAAGTATGGAATTGAACCCACTATGGTCGTCCATGGTGTGAAGATGCTCTACGTGCCTGTCATGCCTGGACACTCAAAGAGGCTCAAACTGACGTGAGTGCCTTACTCAGAAAGAGATGTTGACATTTAGACCAGCTAGATGTATAATCTACATAGACTATAACCGAAAATGTGTCTGTCTTACTGCAGGATGCAGAAGCTTATCAAGCCATCAGTGGACCGCCGCTACGTTGATCTCACCGTGTCATTTGCCCCAGAAGCAGATGGAGACGAGGACCTCCCCGGTCCTCCTGTTAGGTACTACTTCAGTCACAATGGAGAAACGCCCTGACAGCTTCCTAGATATCTTGCTCAAACCTCTGGTGTCCTTACTTCCCTATCATGTAAACTATCATGCCCCAATTACCTGGGTTAGGGCCAAGAGCTTTCCCACAGGATGTCATCTGACGAGGGTAAAGCTCCTGGCCTCTGCACACGCCCCTTGTACTACATGGAGCGAGAAAAGGCCAGTACTGGTCTTGATTTTTCTTGCCTCAGATATAGCCAGTGGAACATGAAGCTGCGTGAGTAGCACTCGACTGTACCTGTGTACATATGTTTTCTCTGTTCTGTTTTTTACTCTGGTGAAACGCACAGCTATGCCTGTGTCAATGCCTTAATTGACTGACAACATTTTTGTTTGTGGCAGTGAGTCTGACTAAAACTTTGTTTACAGAACCTGTGTACAGCCCCATTTGTCTCATAGCTGTCAAAATCTGCTAGGCCCTACAGTGGATGTGTAGTCTTAAGGCATCTTCTTCTTGAGACTGGCTTTGAAAATATTGCCAATCACAAAATTTACCAGTTGTTTATCTTCCCTTGTTGCAATGTGTCAGGCCAATAATTATGTATTTAAATGCACGACAGAGAAAACACCAAAGATACTGATTATCATCGTGTCTTCATGTTATTCCTTTCTGAGTTCGTCACAGGGTGTGGGTAGAACCAAACACGGAGGAACACCACACACTGCTGCATCATGACACTTGGCTTATTGATGAGCATCAAAGCTTTGGAAAAGCAACAAATTTACCAGCTGATGTGCAGTGCACTTAAAAATATTGGGGGGGGGAAACACATCTGGACAAACATTGTTCTTCATTAGACTCTAGACTAACATCTGGGATCTCACTCCTGTTTTAAAATGTCTTTTAAAAGAAATCTTTGCTGTTCCTGATTTTTTTTTTTTTTTTTTTTCTTGTTGCATTTGTTTATGGATGTCTCCATGACGTATTTATTTTCTTGTTTCTCATGTTTGTGTCAAACTGAGCCTGTGTTGATGAGCTCTGATTCATGGTGCACTGGTTACTTGTTAATCCACTCTGAACAGAAGTCATCATAAAAGTGTTAAGATGAAGGTGTAACTTGACCTCCTAATACAGGTTCCATTGGCATTTTGTTGAGGCCTACCAGAAGGTCAAATCCATATCATGCGTTTCTTAAATCAGTTAAGAAGAAAGTCAAACAAAATGCTTCTCTTTGTTTCTCAGAGCAGAGATGGTGAATTTCGCTTTGCACAGAAAAAGTCGCTCATAAGGATTCTAGTGCAGTAAATGTTGTGTTAACGAGTGACGGTGATGTATGTTCTTGTCACAGACCACTCATCCAATGGTCCAATAAAATGTGAGATTTCAGGATGTCCAGCCTACAGCTGCTCAGTCTGTTTTAAACGCATCACAATGAAATAGAAAAGTTGCAGCTCCAACCTCGTATGAAGGGATTTATTGTTGCCACGGATCACTAAACTAAATGTTTTAATACTTTTCTCCCTTATTTAAAACGAAAATAACTGTTGGAGACCACAGATGTTCAAAACGGACAATTTATTTTTAAAATCTTAATCAATTGTGACATATTGCAATGTATCAATAAAAATATTTGTTAAATATACAATATAAATGCACAAAATTGTAATAGTTGGAGAAGCTTTTTTTTTTCACAGTTCATAGTTGTCTTAGACTTCATAGTGCAATGAAAGCAGATTTCTAGTGCAGTTCATTATTGTCAGTGTAGTGGTTAAAACTGTTGGTGTGATGCAGTGATTTCATCACAGCTCTAGATCCTCCAGGTTTCCCCAGCTGGGTCCAACCTTGACTTTGGCCTTCAGTTTTACGTACAGTTTTACTGACGACTCCATCTCCCTCTTGACTATCTGTGCAACCTGACGGACGAGTTTGGGAGAAAGAAAACGGTTTCACATACGTGTGCAAATGTCCAGCAGTGTTGCCCTCTTTCTCCACTTATGCCTGACAATCCAGCAAGCGTCCATACCTGTATGAGGTCTTGTTCTGTGGTTTCATAGATGAGCTCATCGTGGAGCTGCAGGACAAAGTAAGCTCCTCTGAGATGAGATGTCCCAGCCCTGCGCTGACTGTTGACTGTGTGATGGGTAACGCTGACATTAGTGACAGGCTTTAAACGCTGCTATGTGTCTCATTGTTGCGCCGTCTGTTGTTTTGTGCGTCACCTGAGCGTGTGTGATGGTGGGACAGTGGAGCTGCAGGATACGTTAGTTGCAGTCGCTTCTGGATGTTCACTGTGGCCCGTTTAACAATGTCGGCTGCTGAACCCTGCACTGTTGTGTTTACAGCCTGACGCTCCGCCTGGATGAGAGAGAAGATATGAAACAGATGCATGTGAACTCGTAGATCATGTACAAATTGTGATCCCTACGTGAGCTTTGATGTGTGGATTGGCGTTAGTGATTCCAGGCAGGTATCGCCTGCGTCCCATCAGAGTCTGAACATAACCATTCTTTACACAGTTCTTCACTGTCTCTTTAAGAAAAGCATTGATCCCTGAAAGACAAAAATAGAACATAGACGTTTCAGTTTTCTTCAGATTTAATTATTTTCATATCTTCCATGTGACACTTAATCTGTGTTTTGCGCAGCGTGTACCTTTGTATCTGGCCTTAAAGCTTTCTATGTAGCAGGCAGCTTCATTTTCCTCCACTCCCATTTGCTCACCCAGGCTCTTGGCGCCCATTCCATATATAATCCCATAGCAAATCTGCAGAGTCATGTACATACTGATGAGACGAACGAAAGCATGCACGACCACGTTATTCCCGTCTCTCTCCTGGCTAGTTGTACCTGTTTGGCTTGTTGCCTAAGGTCGTCCTTCACACGCTCTGGGTCAACACCTTTCCACTCAGCAGCAATGCAGCGAAACACATCTGCTCCTCCATTCAGCACCTGATGAAGACAGACAGGGTTCATCATTTGATGTCAAACCGTATCCGTGAGCCTGTAACTGCTGTTACCTGTAGAAGCCGTTGATCCTTGGACAGGTGAGCCAGTACTCTCAACTCCAGCTGGGAGTAGTCGGCTGCAAGTATCATTCCACCTGCAGTAAGTTACAGACACGGAGGCTGACACAGCAGTCTGGGATGAAGTTACACACAGAAAAGTTGATCTCATGCAAACAACCACATCATCTTACTTACCTGAAAAAGGTATAAATGCGTGTCTCATGCTGACAGAAAAAGCTGGGCCTTGTTCTGCAGCTCCAACCGAAGGCACCACAGACCGCATCTGTTTTCTGTAATACAGCACAAGCACTATTATGACAAAACCACATTTCTCCCTCTTTTTTTTTGAGATTTTTAAACCTGGGACATTAAAGTGTTTCAGAACCAATGTTCCTAGAATGAAACGTACCCTGGTTTGGTCATTGTGTTGCCGTTTTGTGAAGGTGGGCTCTCACCCACCACCGAGGGCATGTAGATCTGAAAGTCTTTAGGCACATTCTGTATGTTGGGTTCAGTGAAGCTCACTCTACCTAACAACACAATGAGTTAGGTCACTAGTTTGATAATTACCTCACACTAATATGACATCAAGGTGTCGACATTACACAGGGTAACGTTTTTGTGTACACGCAGCTTTTTACCTGTGGCTGTGTGTGTTTGGGCGATGGGATATATTCTGTCCATTGCCAGTGCAGGGTTGTGTCTTTTCTCTCTCTGCAGGGGGAACACCACCTTTGTTAAGGCGTTGGTGATCCGTCTCCACTCCAGAATCACACCTGGCAATGGATGCAGAGGGCAAAGCTTCTGCAGAACATCCTGGGAACATAGATTAATGTCACTTTAAACAATTCACCTCAAATATTACATTGCTCCTAAACAGTATAAAAACAAGACACAGATTACTTGATGACTCAGTAGTTTCACCTTTGTGGTACTGAACTGTTTCCCCAGACGTACTCTGCTGCCAGCTCTCCTGGTGTAGCCCAGAGTCTTCTTACTTTTCGATCCACCCACGTCACCATTTGGAGGCAGATGGAGCTCCAAGAACAACACCTACAGCATCCCACGGAATCACACGAGTTTGGAGATTATAGATATGTTTGCTCTGACATTACTTGTCATTCATGGACTCATTTTGTAATGTCATTCAAAAGCATGGCTGGAATAGAGACGTAGCACCGAACCTGTGCTATGTCATCGATGCTGGTGAGGGAGAAGCTGTGCCCAGCCAGGTCGTAAGCCTGAGATTCCAGCGCTGCGAGTTTAGCTTGCATTACGTGTTTTTGCCTTTCGCACTCTTCAACACTGAAGCCTACTCCATTTAATTCCAACAGAGCCAAGCAAACCTGGGAAGGCATCTCAATGTTCCTGAATACATCTGACACAAGCACAGAGCATTAGAACGGCAGCTTTTCCATGAGCTACTGCACGACTAAACATGCATTCTATACCCATCATGCCGTCTTTCTCCAGCAGGTCTGTGAGATGGCTCATGACTGCATGTATGAGCACGCTCTTTGTCGCGGCCCTAACGCGAGGGCAGTGTGCGTGTGCGTTCCCAAGTCCATCCAGCAGGTGTAGTTCTTGAGGACAGTAGACAGTCACCATGTTGGGTAGGGTCCTCTCCTCACTGCCAGGATCCACCAACCAGCACGCAACCTACGGCGAACATTAAACAGCCGCAGTCAATGATGCACGTTCAGGTTTGTGTCTGATATTTAATGCGAATAAACGCAGCACAATAAATTCCTCACCTTAGGATCTTCGCAGTTGCCCCCCAAGCTGAGGCCACAGCTCAGGACTAGTGTCTTGTACACCTGAATGATGTCATACGTGACACACACAGCTCCTCCATGACCAGCTGATGAGCTGCTCAGACAGGTTTCCACCTGCTCCAGCCTCTTGCTCACTGGCAACTCATCATCAAGTGGAGGAGGGGCCAAGCTGGAGCTCAAACCTGGGAATTAACAGAGTTGGTTGAATTAAGGAAAAATGTTTTACATTTTTTTTACTTGCGTATGTTTATCAGTACCTTTACTCTGCTCTGTCTGCAGAGATATGTAGTATGCATCTCTTGCCCCCCAGCAGATGGACAGCCCAATTATTACCAGTCCATCACTGTCTTTTACTGGAAAGCCGTCAGCCCCGCTGAGCCTTTGGTGAGCTGCTGACACTGCACAGATAAAAGCATGAAGGAGGAGGCTGCTGGCAACGCAGGCTGTGTGAGGAAGTACTTGTTTGTGTTGTAGCTGACAACGGAAAATGTAAATGCAAAAATATGATGACTAATCAGTCGTGATTTACTTTAGGTTGGTTGGTCGGTTACCTCTCTTGTGTTTCCCGCCTATTTCGTCCTGAGGCTGCTTCCTCCGCTCCCTCTGTTCACAGGCCAAAGCCAGAGAGTACCGCTGCTTTGTTTTCCACTCTTCAACGAATGTGTTAAAAAGGCACTTGTCACTTGCCACGTCTATGATGGAGAAGGTCCCAGAGTTGCTGGAACAGAGCGATGTATCCTGGGACAGCTGAAGAGAGAAGCCTTCATCTACGGGAGGACTGATGTTCAGGTCGGTGTGTGGCACACGGTTGGTTTGTGAGATTGAACGTGGCACAGATGTGAGCTCAGGTAGAGGTAGAGTCCTTGGTCCCTGGCGATTGTGGTGATCGAATGCAGACGTTAGCTCTTTATTGTCAGAAGCAGCTTTTGGTAGATGATTATGGAGACGTGTTCGAGCCTCAACGCTTGGAGTTGCGTGGTTCTGTGGATGCAGGGCCGAGGGAGTGGACTGGTTAAGCGGCTGAGCGGTGAGGGGTGACTGGACACATGAAGTGGTCAGTTTTACTCGTGGAGTGACAGGTGGCATCTCCTGAGTGGGAGGGACAAGGTCGCCAGCAGAGCCTGGTCTCTCAGGGACCTTCTCAGCGTCAAGTATTGAGGAGTCGAACAGGTGAGACTCTCCTTCAGCTGAGGGCACATCCAGCTCTCTGTCCATACACATGGTGGGCTGACGAAGACCTGGAGCTTCCATTGTGCCTGCAGCATGTTTGTGTGTCACTGTTTGAGTGCCTGTTTGGAGAGTTGTAGGGTTTTGCCAGGACTGGTCGGACATACTAGGCCAGCGGTCAAAGATCTCTTGTAAACCAGGGCTGCACCGTAGAGCACTTCCAGGCACACGTATCACATTCACTTTGCCTTTCTGGCTTTCTTTCACCACCTGCTCCCCATCTTCACCATCTTTCCATGTACTTATCTTTTGTCGCCTCCCACTTGGTTCACTGTCAGGATTAATGACCTGCTTAATCTTCTGCGTGTGACCTGGATTATCCTTAGTTTTGGCGTCACATTCAGTTTGAGTTAGGATGCTGTCAGGTTCTGGCTGTGTGGGTTCAGACTGTAAGTTTGACACATGTTGCTCGGGGAGAACGTGGTTTTGTACTCGTGTTCTCTCTGTATGTCTCAGAAAATGTTCTCCCACCAGCATGGAGTCGCCCCACTCTGACAGGTTGAAGGACGACTCACCCCATTGAATTGCCTCCTGCTTTTCTGCCTCCTGGTTGGCAAGAAGCTCACTGTGTAGTTGTTCCTGAGTTGATAGGAGAGGACACTTGGCCTGGACATCATGACCTGCAGATTCCTCTTCATCTGACTGATCTAGGATCTGCTGTGGACTCAGAGCAGCCAGCAGAGAGCTGTCATACAGACTGTCAAACAGGAAGCTACTGCTTCGGTTAATACTCTCAGAGGCAACTGGATTGGCTTCACGGGCTTCGTTCTCATTACCACTGTCTTCGTTTTTATCTTCTCCAGGACCAGGGGAAATCTGTCAAAACAACAACATGCCCTTTATGAATGGAAATTAGTTCTCACAGTTGTGCGCATTGATTTATGACTCTGATCAGTTACCTGGTGGCTGGTGTTAAGGATGACCTCCATTTGACTATCAGTGAGAGAAATGTTAAATCTGGGACGTGTGTCGTTTACTTCCTCTGTGTCTATGCCTGTTGCTACTATTTCCTCTTTTCTTGTTCTTTCTGATTCTACCAACTGATTCATATCTCTATCATTCCCTTCTCCATGTTGGTCTGTCTGCTGAAGAATTATTCTTTCCGTCTGAGTGTCCAACTCAAAGCTGTCACCAAAACTCTCCTCTCCTTTTTTAACAGTTCCCCCAGCTTCATCGTCTCTTTCTTCTCCTGCGTACAGCTCAGGGGACGAGAACTTGTCCATCTCTACGCACTCTGTCCTTCTTCGCTTTGCTTCAGGAGAGAACAGTGGAACTGAGGCAGGAGAAGAATTATTTGTAGGAGCAGAAATTGTGGAGGGAGGTCCAGGGTCAGGCGTTTGAACAGAGGCAGGCACTGGGGCTGCAGCCGGACAGGATGTTTGTGCAGTACCTACATTATCTCGTAGGCGTTTGTCAGTTTGAATAGAGTGGAGGACTTTGCTTAGGGCTCGTATGGTGGTACCATCTCCTTTTGATGGACTTGTGGGAGCATTTTGTCCTTCCACACGTGATATGGGGGCTCTAAAGCGAAGAGGGGGCATTGGAGAAGGTGAAGGTTGAGGTTGTGGCAGCAGCTTAGGTGAAAATGAGACAATCTCATCCAATTCTTGCGTCAGGCTTCTTTCTGGAATGGACTGTTGTGCTGTCTGACCCCCTGCTTTGACCGAGACTCTACCTTCGCCTTTTTGTCCTCTTTCCTCCCTTTTATGCTTTTGTCTTTCTCTTACTTCAGCTGAATTTTCATTTGTCTTTTTTATATTTATGTTTGCTCCTTTCGTCACATTACCTCTTTCCACTGGCAGTCGATTACCTGTTTGTCCAACTCCTGTCTCTGTTTTCACCAGTTTCTTGTTATGTGTGTCTACAGGCTGCTCTCTTCTGGCTTCTCCTTTTGACATTTCCATTTTCTCTAATGCCATTCTCTTCTCTAGTTTACAGTCTTCCTTAGCCTCCTCTCTACACCTGTCAACATTATTACTCTCACTCTTCTTGAGCCTGATTTCTATATTGTCATCCGCCTCTTGCTGTTGTGGGCTGATGTCCGACGAGTTGTTCGATTCGCTGCTGTGATGGTCGTCGAGCTTGCTGACAGAAGGTGCCCCAGGAGGAAGCGTGGTTGGATCCCACTGGACTCCTAGCTGAGCCAGATCTTCCTGTAGGAGAAGCCTCGCCTCTGACACTATTTCGACAGCTGCTTCCTGTTCTGTCAGGGCCCGTCCACCTGACACCCAGACGCAGCGAAGGCTCCGTCTCTCAGCTGCTTCCATCTCACTCTCATCCACTGCCCGTTTAGAGCTAAAGGAGACAGACAATTTAACAAAGGTTTCATGGAGATTATTGCTTGGTGTGCCAGCGCTACAGTTACATGAACTATGTGCTATCATGTTATTCTATTCTTCTACATTATTTTTTGGCGAGTGTAGAGGATTAAGCCTAGACTTGGCTGATAGCTCTTACTGTGCTTGTCTATTCTCAAGTAATCACGTTTCTTTACCTAATATAGAGCAGCCTACAGACACCTACCTTTTAAATGGGACTGCATTCCTCAAAGCCTTCTCCACATCAGCTTCAGTCGCCCTGGCTAGTTCAGCAACAGTACAAAGCCCTTGAGCATAGAGCGCTCTGGCTCGTGTTGCATTCAAGAGAGAAACCCTGACCAGGTCGATCAGCTCCCTCTGGACTCCAAAGCTCAGCCTGGTCTGGTATTGAGACAGAAGCAGCTCCATGTTGTGCCATCCCAGACGCTTGCAGAACACTGTTACCATACCTGAGGACACAAACTTTGCCTTTAGAATTATTATTTTAATTATAATTATCCCAGACACAGTAACTCCATACAAAAAGTATGAGCTTATGATTATGAAGTGCTGCTGCTTCCACTTACAAGTTACTGCACTCCAGCTTCAAGGGGCATCATTTTTATTTGATATGTTCTACAGTTAAAGACGCCCAACACTGGCATCCTCAAAACCCTGAGCAGCTCTGTACCTGCATATGTAGAAGCAGACTGCTGGAGAGACTGTAACTGCCCACGATTACAGTTGTATCTGGATGCAACTGTTGCCAGTGGCATTTCATTCACCAGATCCTGGAGCACGAGGGTGGTGAAAAACCTGTAAGGTGATGAAAAAGACCATGTGTAATGGAGAAAAACATGAAGCTTCGCTGTTAGTCTTTCTGGAGATTGTTGAGAATCAGCTTTGGGGAAATATAATCATGAAACTAGAAGTATATACAGTACATCAAATATACTGCAGGTTACACTTCATAAACATTCTTATATGACTTAATAAGGCACTTTTTGGAGACCCGTTTACATTCAGTCTCATATTTCTAAAAATCACATGAATATTCAGTGACATTTCAGAAAAGGGTCAACATTAACATAATTGTGTGCCTTACCGTTTATGAACTGCCATCTGTCTGCGCTGCTTATCTGTCTTGGCAACAAGTTTGCTGCTGACAGAACGTGCCAGAAAACCTTCCTGGACGCCCACCAGCTCTGCTACTCTCTTCATCGATGACGAAAGCTGTTCCCACAGGCAGAAGAACTGATACCAATCGATGGTCGTCCATTCTGCATACAGTGGGGTGATCTGAGGATCATTTAGACACAGGGTGAGAACCGGTGTATTTTTGAGGAGCAAAGAAAAAAAGCTACATTAGTTTGGTTCACATTGAAGATTAATTAGGAAGCGTTGGTGCTACCAGATACAGGATGTGCAGGTCGTTTTCCAGTACAAAGCCTTTCATAGCCCGCTGGAGATCTGCAAATATTCCCAGCGCTTCAGGGGGCGAGAGGGAAGAAGACAGGGTGGCAGCGCCAAGTTGAGTGGGACAGTACCGCTCCTCTGGATATTTAGAGACATCAGAGGACATACAGTTACTGTAATGTAGATTGTTGTAGTAAATGGATGATGTATAACTAAAATTCATGATTATGGACAGGTTTATTACTTTACCAGCAGGATACACGAATATATCCCTGGGTCAATGATAGACGTACCTTGCTCGTCCTTCTGAATACTAATAAATTCATTCTGCATCAGCCATTCAACACAGGCTTCAATGGCTCCTTTGCTGGTGTCTTCATTTGATTCGTTTCTTCCGTCACACTTGACGCTGGCAGCCAGTAGAGAGCAGGAAGCGTACAACCTGACATCCTGTGGAGTGCTGGCTACGCCTCCGACAATGATCTGCATGTCAGGAGCATTTAATTAAGGGGGAATAAAACCATTTTACATTTATTTCTAACAAATGTTGGACTTTTGTTGCAAAGGTTGGACTTCTCCTACCTCTAGAATGGCTCTCAGCATGCTAGTGGTGACACCTTCTCCTTCCCGTCTCACCAGGCAGCTGCTGATTGGCTGAAGAAAACCCTTAAGGAGACTAATACCTTTCTGGCGTTCTGCCTCTTTACACACCAGCACACTTTCACCTTGAACCACCAAGAGATTTTGAATAAATATGGGCTCAGTTATTGATGAAAATGTGTCTTTCATTGTCTTTGCCCCTCCCCACACTGCTCCATACCTATGGTGTCAACTCCTTTTCTTCCTGCTCGTCCAGCCATCTGCTTGTATGTGAGTGGGTCTAACAAGTGTCCGTTGAATGTAGGCGTTCGAATGATGACCCTCCGAGCTGGGAGATTAACCCCAGATGAGAGGGTGGAGGTTGCAGCCAGGACTCTGACCATACCCTGGCGAAAAGCTCCTTCCAACACGTCACGTTCATCAAAAGTCAGACCTACACAGACAAATACAAGGCACAGACACTGCAACTTGTTAACACAGAGATCAACCTTAAAATTTAGCCCACAGTTTGCTTATTTGTCTTTAAATTGTGGTACGACTTTGATCACCTGCGTGGTGGAAGGCCACCCCCCAGGGAACAGTTCGCTGGAGGATGGGGTCTAGACCAGCAGGAGTTCGTTTCAACTGGGCCATAACATTCAGTAGTCCCTCGTGATCCAGACACACTGGCTGGGCGTCAGTGTCACCTTAGAGAAAGACACCACAGTCTACAATTTTCACTTCTGCTGCTCATTGCTGAATAATATTACATGACACTCCAAGACGTATGTGCGTGAGATCATACTTTGCAAAACTATATTGTAATGTCACCGTGCTCTGAAATACAGTATGTGCTGGTGCTAAAATTATTTAGTTCCAATAAATACTTTACACACCGCTATGTCTCAGGTTGTAGAATTCTCTGGCGATGCTGTCTGCCAGTTTCTCACACCAGTTCTTTGAGGGGCAGAAAAGCAGCACCGAGTGGCCCTCCCTCACCGTCTCGTAACACAAGCTCACTACGTGGTCATCGTCCCCCTTAAAGGGGAAAAGATTATAGCGCGTGACTGCTTGATTACTTGTCATACAAAGCAGGCATCAGTCATGATAACACACTGGTCGGTCTTTCAGACTGTACTTTCACTTACCTTAACGTGGAGTGCAGGGGTAAACTGCCGGATCACAGACAGGCTCTTGTCGTAGAAGTTGCAGCCCACTTTGAGATGCTCCTGCAGGGGAACGGGTCTGTAGTCTGTCTGGTAAAGTTCTGCACCCAACCAGCTGGCAAGGAGTGAGAGGTTAGGTAAGGTGGCACTCATACCTACGATCTGTACGCCCTCAGAGAGAGACCTGTAGAAAGTCATGTAAAGCAAGACTTGACACGTGCAATATACCCTTCAAATGCTGCCTAACAGTTGTACGAAGACAAACAGACCCTGTAATGTTCTGCTTTTGAGCAATGTAGCGGATTTTAGTGAGGAGTAGTTCTAGCAGATATCCTCTTCCAGAATCTCCAACCATATGTAACTCGTCCACCACTACCATACCTAGCAACATAAAGACACACGGTTTAAGATACTTTCACCCTTATTTTAATTCAATATTAATGCGCCGTTGCTATTACTATATTATGCTTCAGTCAATAAAATGCCATCATCCAGTAAAAAATCTAAATTGCAATTTACAAAAAATAACCAATAAATAATTCAAGCTGAAATGTTCACATTCAGAAATAATAATCAGATAAGATATAGCGGAGAAACAACACATCTGTATTTCCTTAATGCCTCGTGTTAAATTGAGGCAATTGCTTGTTTCAGGTTAAAACATAATTAATGAGTGTGTATTACCCAGTAGTCCCATACTGTCTTCCTCAATGAGTCTGTTAATCAGGGAGTTGGCTTTCTCTATGGTGCAAACAGCTACATCCAGTGCTGTGAAGCCGCCGGCAGCTGAAGTGCTGCCCATATATCCCTCAACACGCACTCCTGCCTCTTCAAATACGCTCTAGAGTTGCAGAGACACAAGTCACTGTTAGATGTAGCTGAACACACATCTATTATCAGCTCATCAACTCGTTCTCACCTGAAGGTAATGCATCTTCTCTTTTGCCACAGATACGAATGGCAAAATTAAGAGAGCTTTTCTTTTGGTCTCTAACACACGCTTCAACATCAGCAGCTCAGACACCAGAGTTTTCCCAGCACTAGTGGGGGCTGATGACAGACAATTAAAACGTTTTTTTTTTCAAAAGAGCTTACAGTGCCATGTGTTGCTTTCTTGAAAAATGTATTTCCTTACCAGAGTATACCAGGTTACCTCCCTGCAACACCTGTCCAACAGTGAGGCACTGAGCCTGCCACTCGAACATCTGAGTCACGCCGTGCTTCTGGTAGCACTCTAGCACAGCTTTTGGCAAAGCCCAGCTGGATAAAAGCAGCTTTTCCGTTTGGTCTGTTGGTGCACACAATGCCAGTCCTGCAGCAGAGCACACACGGCATTCTCTTAGCATGTGATATTATATTGTCAATTTAAGATACAGTTGTATTTCAGTGGAACCACACAACTTGAGGGTGGCAACAATACTAAAACATTATAAAGTCATAAATCAACGTAGCTCTAGAACAATTTCTGATATACCGTAATCAAAATACTTCACCTGGTTGAGGTAAAGTGTCACTAAGAGTACTGAGCTCTAACCCACTGGGAACTGTAAGGACAGAAGCAGAGTGGTTCTGGAGTGACTGCTGGAGTTTGGCCTTTTTCATAGCAGCTGCCAATCGTGTGGGGCTGAACAAGATGTAGTCTCTGGATACATCAAGAGGTGCATGACAATTTTTATTTAACTTTCTTTCCTCATTGCTGAGAGGAGGGTGCATTCTTCTGGTTGACCGCTCCTGCCTACTGAAAGTATAAATAATTATATTAATCCAGTAAGAAGAAAATCTGTTTAAAAAAGTGCTAATTCAGACTCACTTGTGGGAAGTTCCTGGTTGACTGTTATTTTTTATTTCTTGAGATGTTGGAACATTGATGCAGGCACCAGCAGACATTGCTTGGCCAGATCCTGGGGCTCGCTGACCATGTTCTGCTTCCTCTGAGTCCTCGTTGAAGAGAAGCTTCTGCACAAGATCTTTGCAGTCAGCTGTCCACCCCGGTCTCTTACAATCAGTGATACGGCCACACACGCGCTCCTCTGTCATGAGGGGTCTGTCCGGTCCCTGGACTGTAGGTTCGAAAACTGGTTCCTTTCTCTCCCTACGGCTGTGTGCAATTAGCACAAGAGGTGGTGAAGAAGCAGCTGGTGATGCTGGCTCTTCCTGTGCATCTATGATTTTGGGTGCTAGACAATTATTGTCAGCTGCAGGCTTTACAGGTTCAACAGAATCCAACACCTGCAACATCTCTTCATCCAGAGCTAATGTGGATTCTCCCAGTGGGAACACTGCTCCTCCAACCTGAAACAGCAAACAGTTATTTGTGATCTATATGAATTTTAAAGAGTAAGTTAAACATGAAAAAACTCTGTAACACTCACCATGTTCCTGTCTCTGTTGGTGTTTTCTGATCTGTTTGTTCTGTCTGACAGGTAACAGCTTTTCTGCAACAAGGTGTCTGCTTGTGGGGCATCACCGGGAGTCTGGGAGCTGTGTTCAGAAATAGTATATTAATCGCCTGCAAAATAATATTCGTAAGCAGAAATGTTGCAAAGAACGAAAAGAGTCTCTAAGCAACAACTGAAAGCTTTTAGCACTTAGCATAATGTTGTGACTTATACGTACCTTTTTTTCTTCTTGATCTGGTGCTGTCCCATGTAGCTTTTCTTTTTCGGAGGAGGACCTGATGCGCTCATTATGAACAAGCTGTATTGCTTCTGTTTTTGACAAACGCCCGAGTACGTTGATCTTAACTATCATGACACCCATGTCATTGTTGACCCGGATTTATAAACTCTATTTAATAATGTGTATCAACAGTATACAGTTGAACAAAACAATCGAAACTTCACGCTTCAATGTTTACTCCGCTAACTATAAACATGTTGCTTCTAACGACAACACTGAACAGCTTTAAAATCAAAAAGGCCGCCGCAGATCAACCTGGGTGTTTCAGAAAAACAGTCCGACTGAACAAATGCTGGAGCAGAAAGGTTCCAGTAATAATACTATTATTACGACCACTAGCTTTATGTGTCTATAGTGTATAAGTGTATTTACAACATCAACGTTCTTGAGTTGTCTGCAGTAAAGGTTTTTTCTTAATTAGCAGGCTAAACCTGATGCATGTAATAGTGCCCTCAGGACTGTATGTCGATTCATTTCTTGTTTTTATCACTTTATTGATATAAACATGTTTGCTGTACTTGTGCTGAACGGCAATAAATATCATGTTTTTAAAGTAGTGATAAACTGCATTAATAAATGACATATTTCTGAAGTATCTGTGGCAAAGTGAATGGATATGGGCGGGGCCTCGTGCGCTGCCCTGGGGTGTAGGGCGTGCGAGCGACTAGTGGGCGCGCCCGCTGCGACGTTGCGGAGGCTTCAAGATGGCGGAAGCCCTGACACCTCAGGAGCAGCTGGTAAGGGAGTGTTGATGTGTTTTCCTCTATCTCCCTCTTAAGTTCAGTGCGTGCATCCATCGCCTTCCGATGCCTTTCTAAGCGGCGATGTTATCATGTGTTTCTTCGCTGTATTCGTCCCCGGGAACGGCGTAGTCCTGTGAGGCGCCCTGGCCCATTCGCACCCTCCGGAGTCCAGTGACTCCGGTGTGACTGACAGCCGTTAGCATGTGTGCATGATGGAGTTTGCTAATGCTAGTAGCTGGGAGGAATCACTAAACCGGCTGTGTATCTACATCACTAACTAGATTAAAATGAGCCGAGTTGTTGGTTTCGTTGTGCTTAGTGTAACTACTGGTACTCCGCTACGTACATTTAATCCCAAACTCGTGGTTTTTAGTGTTTTTAAGACTTACGTTAGCCATGCAGCTACCACATGTAACCGACCAGCTAGCTGAAGCTAATAGCTATTGTTGACTCGCATGGAATTTCCTCGATAGCTACCTTAGCCGACGTTAACTTATTTTGGACTTAGCGTGAAGGTC
Source organism: Macropodus opercularis (assembly GCA_030770545.1). Lineage (NCBI taxonomy): Eukaryota > Metazoa > Chordata > Actinopteri > Anabantiformes > Osphronemidae > Macropodus > Macropodus opercularis. The sequence goes on from CM061089.1 coordinate 10,039,242, forward strand.
ACAAATAACCAACCAGCATTACGCTAATGATCAGATGTCAACGTGTTACGTTACATAGTTGAGCCCGGGTTGTATGTTTAGAGCCTTCGTTTGCAGCGTCCTGTCTACCGGATTTACGGTAGAGATTTCAGAGAAGAGATCCCCCAGTTCCTAGCATTGCTGTTGCCATCACTTTCTAGAGAAGGGGGTGGGCCTGCCATTGATGACAAACACCAAATACTACGCAGCGATTCTGATGACATCTCCATTTTATGTTTGTTTTGGCTTCACCCGACACACATATTGACGATCTAAGACATTTATTGCGCCTCGGAGGTTTAGATTAGTCGCTTCGTGATTGCTCAGATTGGGCGAACAATTAACATGCATCGATTCGTTTCGCTGAAGGCGCGTCTCCTACTACGTGGTTATGATGGTAGCGTTAGCTCGCTGCTCAGATCGGCCGCTTGTTGTGTTGTTTAGCCTTTTAGCAGCCTCCCTTTTCCCGTTTACAGACTTGCTCAACGTCGCCTCATGATAAGTAATAAATGTTGGATAGAGCGACAAAAAGGATTGTTATTGATGCAAGATGCAGCACGATGAATAATGTACTATAACATTATAACAACTATAGCTGTAGGTAGCTGTAACATCAGGATGTGAATAACTGATTGGCAAACAATATTTTTTTGTATTAGTGTGTTTTATAGGTTTTTATATTTGACTGATGAAGTAATTAGTTCTATTGCTATTATTCTGCTTTCAAATTTGAAGGACCTTTTGTAGATCACTTGAGTGGAAACATACCGCTTGTCTTATTAGTGCTCTCAACCTTTCAAGAGCAGTTACTGAGAGACGCCAGCCTGCTGCCTCCATCTGTACAACACATTTATGATGACATTGGCTGGAAAAGACATAGAGCTGAGGGGCCTGACACTAGGCTTCATAGCCTGATTTGCATGTCTTTGTGGTGTCATTTGTGATCCCTATTAATCTAACCCCACATACACGGACCACAACAACTCTGCCTTTCTCTTGCATATCTATCGCCGCATCTGTCCAGGCTGTGGAGGAGTTCCTGAGGGAGGTGCATAGCAGGGAGCAGCCCCAAAGTGCTGGGCTTGTCTCCCAACCTACAGCTGTAAAGTTTCTTATGGCCAGAAAGTTTGACGTCTCTAGAGCCATCGACCTCTTCCAAGCATACAAGGTACAGTAGAGCTTTTATTGGCGACATAACTGAGACCCATTATTTTCCGATAACAACATAGCAGGGAATTTAAGTAGGGCTTAAACCTTTACGAAGAATGTCTACTTGCATTTTTGTATGTTGTAGTTTAACATTTTACATAACAAATGTAAAGTTGTTTTAATTTGGTGGTATATACAATACTTCTTTGCACTTATTTGTACATGAACATGAACCTGTCAAACTGAGTCTTGTAGCTTTCATCTTTTTCAAATCAATAGTCGCTACAGTAACTTTCTATAGTGGATAAACAATTTAGTTCACAATTCAATTATACTGTATTAGTAGTTGAATACTGCTTAATAATCAGTATTCAGAATAATTGGGACCTTCAATAGCAGCGTTCATCAAGTTTGTAATTCATGGTAAACCACTCAGCAAGCTCTGTGGTACACAAAAGTCAAAGTTCCACCAGATAAACTTTGAGCTCAGTGCACACTGATGCACAGTTGCGCAGACAAGAGAAACAAGGCCCAAAGCTAGGCAAGAAGTGCAAAATGGAGGAACCTCTATGTCAGAAAGTTGTATTATGGAAATGGTTTTCTAAAAGAAGGCATTTCTGTGGTATTTTTTGTAAGTGAGCAATAAGTGTAAACATATTCCCCTTTTGAACAGAACTATGCAAGGAACACTACAACAGAGCTATAGAAGTTTCTTGTTGAGGGAATGAGTATAGTAGTTCACACACAGTACAAAGAACTTATACATATATACAGTATCAAAATATAGTGATTTAGTTCTGGCACAAATTTCTAAAGTTCCTTTGCTCTGAATCCAGCTGCCAGTGTGAAGCAAAACACATGCCCTGTAACAGGTTATAACGTGTTATTCAGTTCAGGTTGTATTTCCCTGAGAATGTTACTCCACTGCAGACCACTACAGTGAGTGCATAGAAAATCAGTAAAGTTCAATAAAAACCATGACGAAATCTCAGCAGATGACAAAGATTTTGCATATGAATGTGGTTTTGCTGATTCGTGTTAGTTTCTTAGATCTTTGCTCCATGTATATTCTAGACTTAGGTAATGGAAACTGTGGTTATCTGTCACATATTCAACTGGAACAACTTATTGCCAAATGTCAAACCTCTTTTCTGTAAACGTTTGCTCATATGTTGACTAACTGCAAGCTAATGGTTCTATTTTTTCTTCATTTTTACCATCATGCATCACGTTAAGAACACAAGAATCAAAGAGGGCATCATTAATATCAACCCTGACGAGGAGCCCCTACGCTCTGAGCTGCTTAGTGGCAAATTTACAGTCCTGGTGAGTAGTGAACATAAGTCACTTAATGCAGAGAAGATTGTCATGAGAATTCAAGCCCGTCACAAGGCTGATTAAATTTGCACTGAGGTGTATGATAGCCCGTTGATGTTCTCTCCAGCCTGGTCGAGACGCGAAGGGTGCTGCTCTGGCACTCTTCACAGCTCGTCTTCATCGGCCAGATGTCACCACCCACAAAGCTGTGCTTCAGGCCATCATCTATCAGCTGGACAAAGCCATAGAGAGGTGATAAGCTTCTCGTGACTAGCCTTCTTTCACCCCACTCATCTGTTATTAATTAAAGAAATCTTTTTTATCCCCAGTGTACAGACTCAAAGAGACGGACTCATATTTATCTACGACATGACAAGCTCTAGCTATGGCAATTTTGACTATGAGCTCTGTGTCAAGATCCTCAATCTGCTAAAGGTAAACATGAGGAACATCCTCTGTTGCTCTGTAAATGGTGGGTTCACATGTGGATACAAAGTAATTGAAAGTAACATTGCTTAGTTGGAGCTTTAGTCCTGAGGGTGTGCTGTTTTGAATTTAGATACACAGTTCCATAACATATTGAACACAGTGTAAATAAATAGGACAGCTTTTCATCATTGTGTTTGTGAATAACCCATCATTTGTTGCCTGCCTGACAATGTTAAAGCTCTGCCTATTTATTTGATGTGTTTATATCACAGGGGGCATTTCCAGCTCGTCTAAAATGTGTCTTCATTGTGTCATCACCTCTTTGGTTTCGAGCACCTTTTGCTGTCCTGCGCCTGTTTGTGCGTGAGAAGCTGCGAGAAAGGGTATGTGTGTCTATTTGCATCTGAAGATTATGTCAAAAATTGTACATGTGGCATTTAATTGAAATGATTGTTATTCTGCAATCACCAGGTGTGCACTGTGAAATCTCATGAGCTGGCCAGTCACATCCCAGTAACTTCTCTTCCGGAGCATCTGGGTGGGACGTCCCAATATAGCCATGTGGCATGGATTCAGTCCTGCGTCAACGTTCACACGAACACTGTTCAGGGTGACACACAACAACACGACACACACGACTGTGTGGGAAACCTGCTGCGTTCTTACAGCGTAGAGTGCGGCAACACAAGCGCAGGCGCTACGCTGTCCCACACCCATATAAATGCACAGTTAGGGTCTGAGCTAGCTGTGCCTAACTCTAACTGCTACGATGATAGCAATGCTAATCCACACAACCACTGTGGTGTGGTGGAGGGCAGGACTCGAGGCCTAGACCAATACCAGCAGGACACGCAGGCTGCTGCAAACAGGCTACGGGCCAACCACCATCACTGGAACGGATCAGCAGTGAGTGGCGTCAACATGGCTGTTAGTGGCTCTGGCCCCAATGCTAACGTGAATGGTCGTGGCTGCCAAGCTCCTCCTCAGTCAGACACACCTCCTGACACACCGCTTTCCCAGAAAGGTGATGGGAATGCGATAGATGCCGAGGTAGCAGACTCTGCCCATATGTCTCAGATTGAGGATGTGAAGGAGGAGGAGGAGGAAGGGGTGCCACCGTTGCCCCAGAAATCTTTGCCTCGCCCACCGCACCAACCTTCCTCTCAGTCTTCGCCCTTGTCATCATCATGGGGTCCTGATGAAAATCGTTGCATGGAGGTGTCTGTTCACATGCCAGAGCCTGGCGGAATGACAGTGCATGAGTTGGTGGACCATGTGAAGAGGAAGAAGAAAAAGGGGATATATCAGGAATATGAAGAGATCCGTAAGGAGCCACCAGCAGGCGCCTTTGATTACTCCAAGTAAGAGATGCAGTAAATATTTTTTCAGTTTTTGTTGCTGTGTTTTTGCTGCTCTTTCCCTTTTGCTTTACTGTGCAGAGGTAACGGAAAATTAAATGATAGATAAAATGCAACAACAGTGACTGGTTTCATGAGTTATGCTTTAATTCTGTCTTTACAGGAAATTGTCCAATCAGATCAAAAACAGGTACAGTGATGTTCTTTGCCTGGACCAGTCACGAGTGCGACTTTGCCAGTTCTCTGATGATGAGGACGAGGTAATTAGGAAATTATTTAAAAGAAAATTAGAGTAATCAAAAATGACTTCTTGTTTTTAGTCCTGCCATTAGTCCTATTCAGCACTGACTATAGATATGTGTGGAAATTAGATTTATTACATTGCTCTCATCACTACAATACATCTTTCTTTGGGAAAAGACAATTCTTTGGGATTTTTGCGTCTGTGATTATTGTATGAATGGCATTTTACCGCCAAAACTTTGAACAGAGAGAACAGACTAATATCAAGCAGCGCGTCTCACCCTCTGTTTTTTTTGTAGACATCCGATTACATTAATGCGAGTTTCATGGATGGGTACAAGAGGAGCAACGCTTACATCGCCACTCAGGGTGAGCAGCTGGGCAAAATCGTATTTTTATATAGTCCTTGATCTAAATGTTTCCCAACTACAACTCTACTCTTAGACTCCAGTAAGCTTCGGTCTGACGTTACTATGGCCTGACCAAACTTTGCGTCCTCCAGGTCCCTTGCCAAAAACCTTTGTTGACTTCTGGCGCATGGTGTGGGAACAAATGGTACTCATAATTGTCATGACCACCAGGTGAGGCTCCTTCACCAATGAATTATCTGTATTTGTTGACACTCTGAGCTTGGTTTATTTCATAGCCTGACTAATTGAGGTTGTGCTTAAAGGCAGCCATACGAGGATAATATATTAAACCAGTGCCTGCCAAAAATTTAACATGTACAAAGTGTTTGCTTACGTGAGGGGTAGAATATGTGATCTTTACAGAAAATGTCTCGTCTCAGGGTGGTGGAACGTGGCCGTGTCAAGTGTGGTCAATACTGGCCACTTGAGGAGGGCAGGACTGAGCACTATGGCTATTTCATGGTCAAGAACATGCATATCCAGGTGTTTCATGATTTCAAACTCTCTCATCTTGAACTCTGCAACACCCAGGTAAAACACTTTGTTTGCTTTAGTGTTTCACTTCTTAAATTAGTTTTATTTATATACACATAATGTGCTGAATTAATAGAATTCTAAAATCTGGACTTACTATATTCCTCCACTTATTCAACCTGTTCATTGTTTTCTTAGTCCGGGGAGACACGGGAGGTTTGCCACTACCTTTATGTCAGCTGGCCAGACTTTGGGGTGCCCAAGAGTGCTTCCGCTATGTTGGACTTTCGTGAGCATGTACTTCAGAGGAGGGATGCTGCCGTTCACAGCTTGGGCTCTAGTTGGACAGGGCCTCCGGGAGGCCCCCCTGTGGTTGTCCACTGCAGTGCTGGTATTGGCCGCACAGGTAAACAAACATGCCATTATGAACAAATGCTTAAGGTTTAGCACAAATATTCCACTTTAACACAATATCACTTTGTGGTATTATGTTATAAAGACAGAATCTAGAAATGCAGTTCCTATCAACACATGACTTTATCTACTGTAAATTTTCATCAAAGTGGTGTCAACACAGTTGAACTAGTGGTACTAAGAATTCAGACGTCCTTGAAGGAGAGTGGCTCATTCCTAGTATTTTGTAGATACAACATAAATACAGAGGGGAAATCCTGTGTTTCTTCCAATACATCAAGTTGTATAGAGGATGTGTAATAATGGTTGTGTGCCTTGTGTATCTTGTCTTTGATCTGTCAAGGCACATTCTGTACACTGGACATCTGCCTGGCACGACTGGAGGACATTGGCACAGTAGATATTTGCCAGACAGTGCGGCGGATGCGAACACAAAGGGCTTTCAGCATCCAGACCTGGGACCAGTATCACTTTTGCTACACTGCAGTCATCGAGTATGCACAGCGCCATGGGAAACTGAGCCCAGTGCAGTGGTCTGACTCAGACCTGGAGACTGACAGCGAATAAGAGACATGGATGGATAACTAAACATATGGGAAAGCCAACATTAGACGAGATCATTGGGATGAAAGAGCGAGGAAAGTCATTCTGGGCAGTTCTCAGGAGAACAGTGACTGTTCTGCCATAAAAGAGAAGTGACAAAGAATTTAGATACTGTTTTGCCTGTTAATGAAATAATGCAGACGTCCAGAGTTGCTCTTCTTTAACAAGCAGAAAGATGAAGGAGGTGAAGAACAAGAGGAGGAAAAATACAGGGAGTGTGAACTGTGCGTTGCATCACTCCTTGAGCAAGCTGCCCTGCCATTTTCAAAGCCTCTTTCTACTTCGCAAACTACAGGGGACTTGGACTGCCCTGAACCTGTCTTGTTGACAAGATGATGTACGAGTTGTAGCATTTTTATACGGACTTGCACATGAGGAATGACAAACTTGAACCATATCCGTTGAAGCCCTCCAAACCCCACTTTTTTTCTTTTTTTTATTTCTTGTTCCTTTTCAACCCTGAACAAGTCTGTGACTGCAGATCTAAATGTGAAGGGTGTGGAAAGTTGAAACTTGAAAATGTGTTTTGCTTTGTGTTCTTAATTACTTTGAGAGAAAATGGTTCTGCATGAGCAAAAGGTCCATGTCATTATTTCTATGGTGCATTTTCTACGTGTGTTTCATATTTGCGCATATGTAGACTAACTTTTCAAAACCAAAGTCTTCACCCTGAATGCTTGGATGTACTCCTTACTGAGATATTATAGACTGAAGCCTATGTATATTCTTGTAACATACATTTATACAATATTGTGCATAATAACAGACTCACAGAAGAGCAAAAAAGCCTTATTTAATATAATTGATTAACCTTTGAAGAAACGTCTAAGTAGTGAGCCAGGCTATGACAGAATACAGAGTTCTGGTATGAAAAATGATATCATTGAAAATCTGTGTGGTTTGTCAGGTATAAAAACATCTTCTCTGTCGTTCTATTAGACGATCTGGAGTAATTTGGCCTTAACTTGATTCACTGCCTCATTGTTCTCAGACCTACATCATACCTGAAACTGTAAATTGTTTGACTTCTCTTTAGTTCTTTCCAGTTCTGACTTTCAATCCACTGATACCACAACTGTTTTATTTGCGAGGCACAGTTTGCCTCAGATAATGGTGCCTTCAGGTTTCAAGTCCTTCGCTTAATTCCTCAATAATAACAGTAATACTCAAACTAGTGCACTTGCTAAGGATACATTGCCTATGGTATCACACAGGACACCCACATTTTGCCTGAGATCCTGAACATAACACAATACGTACTAATAACAACAGCAGTGTGTTATCTGGGAGTAAGCTCTGGTTTGAGACGTGGCTATTTTATCATTTGACCTCAGGGGGTTATTCTAGAAATGTTTTAGTGTCAAAGATCCATTTCTTGGTTTGCTTCTGATAAATTATCGTTTAGGAAATTACTATACTTTATTCAGTATTTTTTACTGTATTGTATCCTACTATATTTATGTCTTTGTAAAACCTCTACAATATTGAAATCAGTGAATGTTGGTACGATTCCACAAAGAAAACAAACCAGTGATTGCATTTGATAAGCTGAACAAATCAGATGGAGGCGTGAAGTGTATTTTTTGTTGTTAACAAATGAAATTTTAGTGAAAAATATATCTAATTGTATTTTCAGAACTGACTTGTATAAATGAATGTTCAGTTTGAACTCTGGCGTAATGGTGACATTAACGTCCTACTATCTGGTATGTTTGCCAAGGAAAAGCAAAAAAAAGAGCTACGTAGAGAAAAAATAGCAAAACAATGGCTGTTATACATTTCAAATGGGTCAAGGTTTATGAGCATGAAAAGAGCCTTGAATGTGTTTTGGGGTACCAGTGTCCAAGCTGTGTAGTACAGACATAGATTTTATTGGTGAATGTGAACCCTTCATCTCTTAATGCCAAAGGCCCAGGCTCGCCCTAAAGATTATTTTCCTACCTTACATCAACAGCCTGTCAGCATGGACCTACCAGTGCAGTCTTGTGTTTATGGACTGTAGAGCACCACAGGAACACGTGTGAAGGTGATGTGTATCTACAAAGCTAGTGCAGATAAGCGAGAGTCTTGGCTTGGCCCCCATGCGACTTTTACGTTTTTCATGAGAAACTGAGAATAGAACGTACATTTGTCATTGGTGTTGATTTCATGTTTCTATCTTTTTGTGCTTTAAGTTCTTGTGAACTGAATTGAAATTGACCTTTCACATGCTGTCAACCCAGCTGTTCCATTAAAGCGATGATGTTACTATGTGAACGAACATAAAGCCAAGTGATCCGTTTTTGACTTGTGGTGAATAGATCAAATGTGCATGTGTAGTTAATGACTTAAATACAGGGAGTATTGGAGCATTTTAAAAAGACTTAGTTCAAATATAGTAGACCTCACTTTTTTGCAAATTGTGTTTCTTTGCATTACAAAATATGAAGGATTGTTACAATGTTTGTACTGATATGCAACAACTACTGCACAAAGTATAGTGTAAGAGGGAATTTCCATTTCGTGTACTTTGTTGTTTCCCTCAGAGAACAAACGAAAAGATGACGACACAATGAAACCTCTGTAGCACAATGTCCTCAAAGTTCTTTCAACCTGAAACTTGGCCAGCCTTTGTCGACTGTAACCACATGGACTATTCTTGCACAGAACGATTTTATGTTATATATAATATGTTATTGGTTAAGGTTGTCATAGCTGCAACATAAAGATGTTGTAAAACACAGGGATGCGAGTTGTTGGGGTAATTTTCTTTGTTTTTAGAGTATAGAGCACTGCAGGGGTGTAGAGAGACCACACGAACTTCACACAGACCAAAGTCATAACAAACCTCCACTGTACACCTACACGTTGCATTTTATAAAGGTGGCGATTCAACTATGTTGCTGTTGGAATTGGTTACATAATGTTACTTGTGTGATTTATTACAGCTGAATAATTTCTGTTAGCTCTGCAATAACAACGAAACCGCAGTGTTGAACACTTCGTGAAGAATAAATATAGAGTAAACAGATATTGTAAAGTAAAGTGTAGTGTTTATTCCCGTCTGGTGTAGAATCAATGCTCATCTCTTGAACATTCACGAATGAGGCCATGTTTGTAAAGCTACAGAAGGTGCTAATTACTGATCGTAAACCAGTCACATGTCCAGTCAGACATAGGGTCATTTTTATTGCAAGTGTGAACAGAAGATCTTAACCATCCTCCTCATCACCTGCGAATGTGGTTAGGGTATGATTTTGGCATCTTGGAGCAAGACGAGCAGCAGATGCTTCTGTAGTACGGATAAACGCAGAGTCGGGCTTGAATCACCACCAGACAGTTATGATACTGGTCGCTGCATGATGGATCTGGAACACATGGAAGAGACGTGACAATAACAACGTGGAGAAACCTGCACGATACAGTACGTGAAGGTAAATCCTGTAAACATTTAGCTTTCGTTCATTTTTGTTAAGTCGGTACATCCCTCCTTTGTGACCAGTAGGAATACTGGGTTTTAAGACTTTAAAGAGTCAAAAAACCTAATTACAATTAAAAAGTCATTTAACTGGAATAATTTCGCCCTGCGACAGACTAGCGACCTGTCCAGGGTGAACCCTGCCTCTCGCCTGTACACAGCTGGGATAGGCTCCAGCACACCCATGACCCCTACGGGGAAGAAGCGGTAGAAGAAGAATGAATTTTGCATCTCGTTGTAATTAATTTGTCTTTGACTTGTGAGTTTTGTTTGCCTTTGTGATCTGTTTTTTAGTTTAATGAGACATGTCAATAATTGAACTGAACAACACTGTTTTTATTTTTTTGTAAATATATGTTTAATATTAATTAATTTAGACGAGGAGTTTCCATCCTTTCATTCCTACCTACCGATCTCAGCTACACAAGTTTGTTTGTTGCATTCTTCACGACTCTTGGGGGTCAAACTGGGGTCGCACTGGTCACTTTGCACCATGTTGTCAGTAAGGCAGCGAACCCCTCGCACACGGTAGCCTCCGCTGCAGGAGCGTGAACACTGAGGTGGTAGAAAAAAGCAGAAATTAAAGTTTGTAACAGTTTATAATATACAAACGTGGACATTGTCATCATCACACCTCCTCCTCTACGTTTCACAGCGGGAGCCACATATTTAGAGTTGGTATATTGGCAGTAACAGCATTATTGGCTCAAGACAAATAACATTAAGAAGGAAACAAATGTCACAAAGTTAACACTTGACCACGCCGTCTGACTCTGTCTTTATGTTTTCCATAGGTCACAGTCAAAGTGTGTGTGTGAGTTTAGGAAACTTACTGTGCTCCACTCTGTGACGTACCACTGGACTCCACATGGCTTCAGGCTACAGGTGTGAGCTGACACTGGCTGCGGCAGGCCAGAACATTTCCCCTGCTCCACAACCTCCATGTGACCGTCGTTGTTGAAAAGACAAGCCACGCTCCGGGTCTGCGTGCCATCGCCACATTCTGCAGAACACTTCATTAACCCACACACGTGCACAGACTGCATAAGGTGCCGCATCCCATTCGTGCTGCTGTCATGTAATATTTGGACAATTTAATGCGTGTGTGTGTCAATTACCTGACTCCAGGGTCCTGTGAACCACTCCAGTCGGTTTTGGCATGGGCCTGAGTCACACACGGTCACTTCTGATGGGCGTTCGCCTTCACAAATGTCCAGTGGAAGATCACTCACATGATCCATCAGGCAAACTACCGTCCGGGTTCGATTGCCTCTTCCACATTCTGCAGAGCACTGAAGATTTACGCGCACACACATGCGCACACACACGCACACACGGCACATCCAACATAATTTTACTATTTATTTGAGCTCCGGTCTTCCACATGTGAGCAAATAAGCACTAATACCCTCTGGCTCCAGTGGGAGGTGAACCAGCTGCGTGCACAGGCTCCCATGTCACAGTTTTGCAGTGAGTCTGGCTTTAGGTGCATGTTACACTCGTCATCTGCCTCCACATCACCCAGGTTGCTGACACACACCACCTCCCTGCTGCGCTGGCCCACCCCACATGGCACTGAACACTAGGGGAGGCAGAGGAATGGAGCAGAATGAAGGGTTTATATGTTAATTAGGTAAATGTAGTGAGTGGCAGCAAGATTTTATAGATGAGACAAATCGTGTTAAATTCAATTACTTAATAGTTTTTGTTATTTACATATATTATTTTAACACTTCAAGTACATTTTCCTAGTCATTTTTAAATATTTTCACCTCTAATTACTGTAATTACTTTTTTATTTTTACTTTTTATTACTTTTTTAATTACTGTTTTTTCTTACTGGGCTCCATTCAGATCGTATTTCCCACTGGCTGCAAATCTTCAGCTGGCAGTTTGACTCGGTCACCGGCCTGTCAGACGACCCACACAGACCTGTCTCCACAGTAACTGAGGTCTCTGTCCCGCTGGCGTGGACGTGAGTAACCTGGCGACAGATGACCTGGCGGTGCTGCGTGCCGGGACCGCACCTCCGGCTGCAGTCTGACCACTCCCCAATGTCCCAGCTGTGAGCCAGTCACACGACGAATAGGGTTAAAGGAGACAAATAGCAGCTGTAACTAGTGATGGAAACGTGAGAAAAGTGACCAAACAATTTCCCCATGTTGAACTGAATTAATACAGTATGCGTGTGTGCACTATTAATATTGACCAGGACACCTGCTGCGCGGGTTACTCACTACGCAGGACAGGGTTGGGAGCTGCAGTCCTCCACCAGGTTTACTGGTTTGTGGGCAGACTCACAGAGGTCAGTGGGAACCATCACGTGGGAATCCTTGTCTACGCACGTCCAGAGCAGCTGATGTCTGCCTGACAAGTGCATATGCATCAACACAGAAACATGAGAGGGACTGAGAAGGTGAGGGTCTATTTGTCTTAAAGCCACACATACACACATACGGTAGGTTCCAGTTGCAATTCTGTGATTTTGCTCATCATATGATTTTGTGACATCTAAATGTTATTTCTATATTTATTTTACATGAAGTGTAAAAAAGTAAGCATTCAGTCATTCTTTGAATTTCGTGTGGGTCTCACCAACGCCACATGTTGTACTACACTCCGTGTGGCCACTCTTTTTCCACGTGTAGACGGGCTGCGGGTCAGCATTCGCGGTGGGGTCAGAGTACACCTGGCTTGGATGGGCTTCCTCCTCGATGATGTCATTGTTTTGATGGACTTTTTCACCTGGTAGAAAAATGAGCTGGGAATTTCAACTATTATAAAGTGAAAATGGAGCAGAAGTGGTTACAGGCATAATAAACGCTCAGGCACGACTGAATAAAATCTATGGTTTAAATTCTGTGTGTGTATGGAAACGTGGTCCTAAATCCTAACTACACTCATTGTGCGGTGTGTTCACACTGGAAAGTACCAAAAAGTAGGCATTCAGTCAGCAAGCATGCTAAAAAACTAAAAGCTTTGCTGGTGTACACTATTCTCTGGCAATACACAAAGAAACTGGAGGAACTGCTTACAGCTGGAAAAAATCTAAACTAATTGTGGATAGTTGTGAAACTGATCCAGGATCACCTCAGAAAACAAAAAAGTTATTACATTTTTTGAAAAAAGCTGGCCTCTTGGTTAAGTTAAACTGACAATAGCCTTTTAGAGTTGAATTAGCTGACGTGCAACAGTGCCCCCATTGTTTCATTCCTTCTTAATATAAAACTGTTGATTCTTGCTATTTTAACTGGAAAAAATGTTCAGTAAAGCACATAAGGTATATTCTCTGGGTGGAAGGACAGAATAGCTTCTTATTCCAACCAATAGGTCGTGATTATTTACATCATCTATCCTGGCTAATGGCCTCAGCCAGAATAACTAAAGGTACGTTAAAAAGACTGAAATGAATTGTGGGATAACTGTATGATTTCTTTATGCTTTTAAAAATATTCACCGATGTTGGCAGAAACAGTGCCAATTACAGTATTCCTTTAATGAAAGTTAAATATTAGGTAATGAAATTAAATCTGGCCCAAGTGCCCGTAATAATATTCTCTCTGTGCAGTAGATACTCTTTGCCAACATAGCTGCCAATTATCAAAATCCTGATCAAATGTACTAAAGCTCTGAGGACAAAGGAGCCTGTTGGTGTTAGTTTAACACAGCTTGTTCCTGGGGTTATTTAGGGTCACTTTGGTGCATATTTAAGCGTCAATTATACTGTGTGCATTTACCCAGAGGAAGAATGTCATGTGGCTCTGCAGTGCTGGGTGTGTTTTGCAAAGGCACGCTGTACTCATAGAACACACCGGGACCTGGCTGCTGGTAGATCAACTACAGAAAAGAAAAACAAAGAGGGATTGGACGTGTGTTGGTTCTAATTCTTAATTATAACATTGTAAAAGTAGAATTTACATCAGAGCTTCCGTGCTGGGACAGGTGAGTGTACTGCAACTCACATAAACATGCAGGGCCTCAGCCAGCGGCCCCGGTGCAGTGATGGACTCTCCAATGCGAGAACGTATTTCATTGGGTCGTCTGTAAGTCAGCTGTGTTCCCACAGCAGTGAAGAGCCCAGGCCTGTCAATCACCCAGTTACCGTTGATGATGGAGACGCCCGTCTGGGTCTGCAGAGCTGGAGCAGAACCTCTTGTACGTTCAGAAAGTGCCATGCTCAAATTATTTCTACCGCTACTGGGAGTGTGTGGATGTGAGTGTGTGTGTGTGTGTACCCAGGTAGTTGCGGCTCTTCACTGTCTCCTGTATCTTGATGTTTCTTGCCGCTGCTGGAATTTCTGCAACCTTGTGGTAGCCAACGCGGAGGAAAGTCAGAGAGAAATTCCCCCTGACTAACGCAAACCCCTGCCAACACACACACACGGTGTTATGAAACGAACACGAGTACATTGACCCACTTGTGTACATGTGCAAACACTCGTGTGTACCACTGTTTCCCGCATCACGGGCGTGTGTTTCAACAGTCCAATCTTAAATTCCGCTGGATCACGTTGCTGCACTTTTCTCTCAGTTTCACTCATCCGCCTCCCCCAACCCCACCCCCCTCTCCCTGGAAATCCCACAGCCCACTCAGCCCAGTACAACAGTTGTTTTGAGTTTGAGAACCTTTCTGGTCTTTCTTTCTATTCCTCCACACATTGTTCTCAAATACAGATCTTGCATCTCGACTTCTTTTGTGTTATCTGACATGATTTGGTCTGCAAGAGATTAGTTTGTTGACAGTGATGGCAATACTTCAAAACAATCTGCTGGCCTGCCATGCAGCCGTTCCAGCTACTCTCGGGTTTTGGTTGGAATTTAGTTCAAATGTGCAAAAGAACAACAGTTTATATAACGCTACTACGAGTCTCGCAGAGTTAAGAAAATATATCGCTTTGAAACATGTAGCTGTTGCTGAACATAAAAACATTTTGCTATCATAGGTGAGTGTCTTACCTGCAGAGCGGATGGGCCGGCTGTGACATCCCCCGAATGAGCAGCTGAGTGTGGCCAGAGAAGACAGAGGAGGTGGAAGAGCGCCAGAGCTGGACGCTGCCTCAGGGAGCTCAGCTGCTGCCACAATCCAGCCATGAGGAGACTCAAGGAGTTAGACACTCACAGACACACACGCAAACACACAGGAATAATAGGGGAGTGTGTGTTCATGAGGTGGGGTTGTCTACAGGGGTGGGAGGGAAATAGACAAAGTCTGGGAGGGATGTGAGGAAAAAATGCCCAGAGAAAGTGTTGAAAAATCAAAGAAGAGTTGCAACCATTTTACGCGTCGGTCTGATTGTGGCGACAGCTGACAGTGTGTGTGATTGTGCTCCTGCTGTGTAGTTTACAGCTAATCCAAAATCAATATCACTGCCTGAGGATCGTCAAGTAAGCTTGTGGGTCTCAGAGCAAACATCACACTAAATGTCCTTCTGACTACTCCACCCACTTCATAGGAGCAGCCCTGTTCTTGGTTATTCCTCTTTTTATGATATCAACAATGAATTGAAATAGTGAGAGCTTATGGCTTGTTCTCTCTGTGCCTTGTTCTCTGTGGTGATGCAGTTCGCCTTCATCAGTGATTTATAGAGTGAGTTATAAATGTCAGTATCTACTTTTACTTTCAGCACCAAATGAATGTAGGAGTGTGGAGAGATTTAGCAGGACAAGACATGAAATGGGTTTTTTCTACCGGTGGCAGAACCTGAAACATTTCAGATTTGAAGCACTTTGGAAGCCGACTGACACCACAGCTGTTCACCATGTGGGAATCAAATGGCCCTGACGGAGGCTTTCACAACATCTCGTACCACCTTCAGTCCTTTGTGCTACCTCTGTGCTTGTGTAGAGGCATATACAATACTTCCATGTGGACTCCTCAGCTTAGATGCAGAAACACACACACACACACAGGCTGCACGTTGTTCCTTCAAACAGCACAACTGTTTTTTACCTGGCACATTGTGAGACGCACAACTATAAACACAAAATTCAGATTCATTAAAATGAAAACGTGTGAGGTAGTCATGGTTACAGCTGTTTGGCATCTGACTGGGGGCAGCGACTGTGCGGCATCTTCACACCGATCGGTTCTAATACTGCGATTCCTACGCTGTCTGTTAAAACCACTAAGTGTAACCAAGGCGTTCCTTCAGATGTATTACAGCATTTACTAAGTTGTGTTCCATCTCATAAAACAACCCAATAGGGGAACTTTCACCGGCTGAAATTATGTTCATGCAATGAAACTGTGAGCTTGAGCAGATGTGAGAATATAAGAATAAATTTATCTCTGCCTTCATTTTACTTACTGCTCATTTTCCACTTTCTTGCTCCTTATCTCCTCACACATACCCTCACCTTTCCCCCAGTTGTGCGTTGTTTGATGTCCTTGTAACTGACCAGGCCAGCTGCCCTGAAAACCAAATGACAGGTTGTCAGCCCGCTGACACCTGGAGGTTCTCTAACAATCACTTACTCCCATAATGACCAACTCCTTCCTGATCAGTCACTAAAATTCCTTCACAGATGTCCGTCCATCTAGGCTACATGTCAGGATGTCATATTATCACTTGCAGAAAATATTCTTTGCCTAATGTGTCTCTAATGGAGAAGAACAGGTGTGATGAGGGATTCCTAACTGATGTACTGTTAGAAGTTAGAAGTAGTTGCTATAACATTCACAGAACAAGGAAAGTAGTGTAATATAGTGATTACAGACGACCGAGGAGCAGGTGTGGGTCTGGTAAACTTGTGCCCATTTCTCTTGCTAATTACGTGTTTGTGCAGGTGAAGACGAGCAGGCCTACACACCGTAACTACAACCTTCTGGTCATCTACCCCATGCCTACAGCATCAGGAAGGCCAGTCCACAAATTGTAGCACACAGGACATTTGAGCCCTAAACGTTGTGATGCATGTCCACGAACCTACAGTCAGTTTGTAAGTACCCTTTTCAGGTAAGCACCACCTTTCAGAAAGGAATCAACTGGTCTCCTGTGATGACATACAGGAATCCAGCTTTCATATATTTTCTTTTTTAGATGGTGTAAATCACACGTAATAAATCCTTATTATGAATTTTTATACTGTAACTTTGTCAATAGTGTCTTTATGCCCTAAATGTTTGACGTACTTCACTTCGTGTTATTTTTACTCTTCAGCCAAATATACTTATATAAATACACATTTTCTTGACAGTTAAAAGAAGAAATTAAGTGATGTCCTTTCTAATATGTCTTTTCAAATGTCTCAACTTCTGACTTGAAAGAATCTGAATCCTTCACCACTGGAGAGAAGCTGCTGATAAGATTATGTTATTATGATAAGTTTTTCATTGATCTCACAGTTGGGACGTTCAATTGTTACAAGAGCTACAAAAAATATTAAGGTGCAAAAGAATAAAAGTGTGTAAAGAAAATTACCCATTATACAAATGTACAATTTTTACAAATACAGAATACTATACATAAAGTCCCACGCAATATTTGTGTATTGATGGTTGACAAGACATTAAGCCAGTCTATATGCAATGATGATAGCAGTACTGTTTTATTGACTAATATGTATATATTTTGTTTTATTTTGTGCCGCAGTACTAGTTTTAAAAACAGAATCTATTTATTGTTGGGACGTTTATTTTATGTTGCAGTACCGTTTTCCACCACGAGGGGGCGGTTTCGCCGACCGGAAACAGGAAGTGCCGTCAACGTCAACGTACGAAATTCAAACTTGTGGAACAAAACATCTCTGCAGATGCTGTTCAATGTGGCAGATAGTTGAGCTGGTTTGACCCTTTTTCTCTCCGGTTTTTACACAGACTGATGATTGTTGGTATCCAGTAAAGTCGTGTTAATGCGCTGCTGAGTTACTTTTATATCTTTTAGCGACTTTTTCGGCGGTGGCGTTAACGCTAGTTGTCATTTTAGCTGGTTAGCGATCTGGCCCGAAGATATTAGCCACTGGGTAGTGGCTGATAATCAGCTTGCTGGCGAGCTTTGCGCATCCAGAGAAACGACTTCTATTATACCAATTCATCTGTAGCCGTAAGGAGGTTAGTCATCGTGGGGTTAAAGCAGAATGCCCGTAGAAAGGACGGAGCAGCGCGGGGCCGACGAGCTCCACAGATACTATGAGGTTTATGAAACCATCGGCTCAGGTAACGACACAACTGATTTACTGCAGCGGGCAGTGTCACGTCTTCTCAGGTGAGAATTATAAACGAGTGTTTTACAGGAGGCTTTGCTAAAGTCAAGCTGGGTCGACACATCCTGACTGGAGAGAAGGTTGCCATTAAAATCATGAATAAGAAAGATCTAGGGGTGAGTAAGAACATGTCGCCTAATATAATTTAATTTATTACCTTCACTTTCTAGTCGCGTCATAATTTACTTTTTCTGTAAATGAGCATGTAAACAACATTGGTTGCATGTATGTAGAAGTCAAACAAAAATGGTTCATGATTCTCAGGATGACCTGCCCCGTGTGAAAGTGGAGATTGAGGCCATGAAGAATCTGAGTCATCAGCATGTGTGTCGTCTATACCAGGTCATAGAGACGTCCACCCAGATCTTCATGATAATAGAGGTAAAAGCTTGTGATAACGTCCATCTACCGTCATTGTTTGGTTTGTTTTTGTGACCACTGTCCTTCTCTCAGTACTGTCCAGGGGGTGAGTTGTTTGATTACATCATCGCAAAGGACCGTCTGTCAGAGGAGGAGACCAGGGTTTTTTTCAGACAGATTGTGTCTGCGATGGCCTATGTCCACAGTCAGGGATACGCGCATAGAGATTTAAAACCGGTAATATAACAGTTGAATGTCCAACAAAATGTATTTTCATGTCTGCGGTTTTATAAGAATCTAACATGTGCAGCAATGGTGGCGTCTCTGATCTTTAGGAAAACTTGCTGATTGATGAAGACCACAACTTGAAGCTTATAGATTTTGGCTTGTGTGCCAAACCTAAGGTATGTCACCATTATAAATCTTTGCTTGTTTTAATCAAGCTTCTAAGGAATCTATCAAGTCATATTGAACCATAAAATACATTTTACACTGTTAAACATGGTGTTTTGTTTAAACAAAATTTGTCCATCTTTCTATTTAGCTTTAGCTCAAACCTGAAGACATTTGTGTGCGTACAGTACATAGTGATCACTGCATCTAAATCCCAATGTGCACATCCATATTGTGCAGTTGAGCCACCGTGTGCTTGTTTGTCTCTTGCTAGGGAGGTCTGGGCTATGAATTAATGACATGTTGTGGAAGCCCTGCATATGCTGCTCCTGAACTCATCCAGGGAAAAGCATATATTGGTTCAGAGGTGAGAGATGTGTCCTATTTCCTATTTACATGTGGCAATGTTGAGATTTGACCGTACTCCACAAAACTTTTTTTCATTAAGATCGATCATTACCTGCCTGTTCCTCCGTTCTGTTTTTCTGTGGTGTTCTGGTCATATTTGCTGGTGCATGACTGCAACTGAGCTGTGAAATCCTGGGTTTAACGCTTGAAGCTGAAATATTGCTGTGTGATGTGCAACCTCCAGGCTGATGTTTGGAGTATGGGAGTGCTGCTGTTCGCCCTGCTCTGTGGATATCTACCCTTTGATGATGAAAACTGCATGGTCCTCTACAGAA
Organism: Macropodus opercularis; assembly: GCA_030770545.1. Taxonomy (NCBI): domain Eukaryota; kingdom Metazoa; phylum Chordata; class Actinopteri; order Anabantiformes; family Osphronemidae; genus Macropodus; species Macropodus opercularis. The sequence goes on from CM061089.1 coordinate 10,058,752, forward strand.
AGATTACAGTAAGAGAACTATGACAAACTCTGTATTGGCACAATGAACTCTGTATTGATACACTTGAAGTTGTTCGATTCCTGTTTGTTGTTGCAGGACATAGGCCTTTTCGCTCTTTAATATTTCTTGTTACTCCTGCTTGCTAATTGTCAAGTACATTTTCTTTGTTTATTTCCATTTTATAATTTTTTTTGTGCCCGTCCTTTTAGAGAGGTAAATATGATAACCCACATTGGCTTTCTCCTGGTAGTATCCTCCTCCTCAATCAGATGATGCAGGTATACCTTTATTCATTTAAATTTTCTTTATAGGATTATTTTCTTTGTGCAACCAGCATGATGTTGCACTGTGGACCCTGTGGTCTCTACTGAGTTGTAGCTTGTTTGCATGTCCTGTAGGTGGACCCCAAGCGGCGTCTTGCTGTTCGGCAGCTGCTGAACCATCCCTGGGTGATGAAAGACTACAACAGTCCCGTGGAGTGGTACAGCAGGCAGCCGGTACGCTCACTCCCTCTTGCACGGCACACGAGCATTAACATAAACAAGAGTATACAATTACATTTCAATAACTGTAATGTGCAGCATGTTCCCTGCTCTATCTGATATCTCTTTGTTACATGGGAAACCTCATAACGAGTTTTTGTCCACACAAGTGATCTTTCAGAATCAGATCCTGCTTCGTATTAACACTGTTAGGAGAATTGATCTTTTATTTGTCACTATAAAAAACGTCGACCAGTCTATCAGTTTTGTGTGAGATGTCTGTGTCTTTCTTTTAGCTTGGCTATATAGATGACGACTGTATCACTGAGATGGCTGTCAACTTTAAACGATCAAGGCAGAGCACCACAGAGATGGTCAAGGAGGTATGTGGCTGTTTTTGTATTATAGTATAGCCAATGTTTTACTGTTGCTGTCAGTGGCTTTGCCTTTTTAGAGGAAAAACCACAACAACCGTATTTATGAATTGTTTTCTTAGATCAAATCAATTGTGAGTAAAGATGCATAATTACAGAGTTTCTCTCAGGCATACACTTACATACAGCTGTGCCTCTGCAGTGGCGGTATGATCATGTCACGGCCACTTACTTGCTCCTGCTGTCAAAGAAACAGAGAGGGAAGCCGGTCCGGCTACGCCCTGAACCACTTGCCTGTGAGGACTTGCACTCTCCCCTGCATCAAGGACTACAGGTCAGATACAGGATTACAACTTGCATGATGCTCTGCTATGAAGGGTTTTGGCTGTTCTCACTTCAGTGTATTCTGGTTGTGCCAGTTCTTATTTTCTTTCCTTCTTTCAGACTAGGGACGGCCTTCACTTCAGTGAGGATGAAGATGCTGTGATTGTGGGATCTCTTGACTTGTGCTCAGAGTACATTGATGACTGTCCATGGGCTTCAGTCACACAACATACACCCCAGGAGGTCAAAGGCCAACTAGATGGAATCCCAAACACTAAAGACACGGTTTGTGAACGATAATATAAATATAGGCTCATTAGCAACAGCTATAAAACCACCTGCTTAATACTTTGTAGGTGTTCCTCATTCCAGTAAAGCAGCTATGACCCTTAAACGTGGTTGGTGTAGAGATGGTTATCTGGATGCATTATCCTCCTGAAATATATGATTTAATATATAAAATATATATTTTAATGTTGCCCAGAGCATCACACAGAAAGTCCATCCCATTTACTGCTTTCATCATATCAACTACCATTACACCTTGGTAATCAGTAATATTCCCTGGTTTTAATATTGTTTTTAATTGGTATATGTTTTTGTTTTGATGATCAAAGGATTTATGATCCATCTAGCAAAACATCCTTACATTGCATTTCTCCCTTGTTTTTAAAGAGGCTTACATCTCCACTAGTGGAAAGAAACTGTGCTTACAGCCCGACCCCAGAGAGAGGCCGGACGCCTACACCACATCGTCAGGAGCGAAGGCATATGGACCAAGAGCAGACCAGTGAGAAGAAGGAGAACATTGCTGTTCACGAGAAAGACGGTGACATGTTTGTGTTGCCTCCTCCACGAACTCCAGCCTCCAATAAGAAGAAGAATGGTCGGCCCACCAAGAATGTCTTAACCACACCCAATCAAAATGCTAATGTTGGTGGCAGCAAAACCAGTGCAATCACACCTAAAGGTAAAAAATAATCTCTTTGTTACTAAACAGCTCCCAGTAATTTGAGTTCATTGTGTGTTTTATTTGTATACTATAATTGTTTTTGTTTGAAACAAGGAAGTGCAATCTCTATTAGATTATTTGCATTAGCCAACTGCCCCTCTCCACGATGCTCTCTCTCATTTATCTGTCCCCCTCTGTCTGACTCATGCAGCTCTCATAATCACAAGTGTCACATCCACATGCCACACATTTGCAAGTAAATTGTCTTCTGGTAATAAACTCATTTATTGGGCCTGTTTTTATCCCAAAGCCACTCATATTTCTATGATTTAGTTGTCATTATGCCACAGAAAATGGACAAGCACACATGTTTGTTCACACGAGCACACACACTTATCACTGTCAACTCAAAGGTGAGGTTATTATCAGGAAAGCTAATTGTATTCACTTATCTGTAAATGAAGGACACTAATATGAATAGAGAATCATTAAAGTCTTAATTGTTTGTCAAAGTGAATTCTCCGCTGAGATGTCCGGCCTCATTAGTTTCCACTATAAACTCCACCACAAGCAGGCTAATGTGCTGCAGCTGATACAGTTGGTATCAAAACCTTTGGAACCTGGCTCGGCTGCTCTCTAAGCCACGGTGCAGACACGCTGCCTCTGGTGTAGTTGTCCAAACACACACACACCGTGGTTCGTGTGCCTGTCCCCAGGCGTGTGCTATGACAGGTGTAGCTGTCTCTTTCCTCTGCTTGCTGTCCCACGTGGGCTGTAGTGACATGTGTTCTCTTGCCACTAAAGCCTGGCTCTGGTGTGTCTGTGTGAGAGAATGTGTCAGAATTCTTGTCTCTTCGTACACCAAAGCCAGCCAATATTCACAACTTCAGTGTCAGAACCGGGACTTTACCGAGATATTTACACAAGTTTGAGACAAATCATTAAATTGTGAATGTCTGGAAACTGAGTAGTAGCTGGAGTTTTAGGAGAAGAATGTTGTTCCATTCTTGCCTCCAGGTTTCTAGCTGCTCAACAGTCCTTCCTGGTTTTTCATGTTATGTGCCGCATATTTTCTGTTGGTGAAAGATGTGAAACGAAGGCTGGCCAGTTCAGCACCTGGACCCTTCTTCTGCAAAGCCAAATGCTGGAGCAGAGTAAAGACCAAACACGATACTTTCTCCTCCGTCTTATTCACTTTTTGTTTGGTTTAGGTGGAGACTCTGCCTCTAAAGAGCCTGGTAAAAAGAGAGCAGCGGAGCACAAGGAGCCTGCGAACCTTGACATTCTGACCTTCAGTCCTGAGAGAAGGTGAGTGACATGCAGACTTGATGAAGGCTCAAGTTTTGTTTTTTTTTTTTATCTTTTCTTTGGTCAAGCATCCTGGTATTTCAAATGTTTGAATGTGAGATTCTGCTTGGTGTCCAGGTCCAGGTCTTTGGACATGGCTGCTACAGGAGACAGTGGGAAGAAAAAGAGAAGCAGGAAGATGTTTGGGTCTCTGGAGAAGGGGCTGGACAAGGTGATCACTATGCTCACTCCTAGTAAGAGGCGAGCTCTGCGTGACGGCCCACGTAAGATCAAGGTATGAGTACTTAGAGCATCGGTTCTGTATGTCGCACACAAATGTGATGTCTTCAGAATATTGGTTTGGACAAGTTGGAGCCTTTCTTCTGTTAGTTTACCTAATAGTTTGTTTTCTCAAACGTGCCGTATTTGTGATCACTACCTGTTCATGTGCAGGCACAATATAATGTGACTTTGACTAGTCAGACCAACCCAGACCAGGTGCTCAACCAGATCCTCTCCATTCTGCCGGAGAAAAACATCGACTTCACACAGAAAGGGTAAGAGCCCATCTTTGATTAGTGACCCTAAAGCTTAGTGTTTAATGAATTTCTAATGCTTGTTGTGTCGTTTAGATACACCCTCAAGTGTCGGACCTGGGGTGATTTTGGTAAGGTGACCATGGCGTTTGAGCTGGAGGTGTGTATGCTCCAGAGGCCAGAGGTGGTCGGGGTTCGCCGCCAGAGGCTAAAGGGCGACGCCTGGGTCTACAAGCACCTGGTGGAAGACCTCCTGTCCTCATCCAAGATCTAAATACTGCACTTTGAGAAAATAAAGTATGGTTGGGTAGAACTGATAGTTTCTTAGAATTAAAGAACAGTCTTTATGCTTTGTTAGTATTTAACATTCTCCTTAGGCCAGTCTGCAATTCCTCAAATGCATTACATGAAATATGAGCTTTACATGGCAGGGTCCTCTACTCTTTGTTGTTCTATGTAGACTGTTCCATTTCGTAACTATTAAGCTGAGAGGAAATCTGTCAAATGAGATCAATGTTCACTATTTACATTATGCTAATATTTATGCCTTGATGTTTTTATTCTCTTCTGTAGGTGCAGAATATAACTGATTAGCATAAAGAGGCCACACATTACGTCGTGTTTACAACTTTTCACCATGAGGTTTTACATTCTTATATGAAGCGTCTTTTATTTCTTTATGGTGAATTTTCGTTTTTCACTCTGTTGCACAGTGTCTGTAGTAATATTTCATCAACAATATAAAAGTAACAAATAAATTATATCTGCTAAGTGTCACTTGATTGTGTTGTGTTGATGACAGATGATGTATGAGCGACTATAGGAACTACCTCCACATCAAATCCCCTTTTTTCACATTCATTCAGCAGTTTGATGGAGCAGTGGTGTGTTTTACACTCTGTCAGCATCCTTCTGTTCTATCTCACGCGTCTGATATGGAGACGCGCTGTGATAGTTGAGTTAAGTGACGGGGTTTGTCAGCATTTAGCTCCAAAACAAGTCAACATGTCAGATATGTGTGATGTTTCTCGTTGTTGTTGTCTAACGCATTTGCACGTACACACTGAATAGCCACCAACGTAAACAGCTGTCTTTTCAGCATTATTCAACAACGCTAATGGACGTATATTTTTTTTTTTGCCCTTGATAAGTCAAACATATGGTCACTGAGCTAAAGGAAGTTCCACAGTGAAGAAGAATGAATGTGTGTTATGAAAATCCTTGCTATTGCCGTTCAGTCACGACAGTGCCACAGACGATGGGCTTTCTCCGTGGCAGGGTCTCCTCTGTGTCTCAGCAGGGAGGGGAAGGCTAATGATGGGTTGAGGTGTTGATAAGGACAGTTTAACCTTAAAGTCTGAGTGGGGGTGGGGCGGGGAATGATAATTTAAGACAGGTGTGGAGGTTGGAGTTGGAGGGGTAAAAGGAAAAATATCTTCCTCAGCCCAGATCATCTGTATTATTCCAGTGGTGGTAATGACTCCTGCTGGGCTCAGGTTGAAGGATCAGAGCTGGACTAAAAGCCAGCTGTCATGAGCCTCAGACAAAGGGCTTTACCGTCTTTTGTGTCCTTTTACCCATTATTACATCAGCTTCAACAGTCAGGCGAGTTAAGTTAGACTTGCTAAATACCTGAACTGTTCAGTAAAGCTTCTAAACCCCTGCAGTGATGTGGGAGTTGAACCACCTGGCATCTAAAATGATGCCCGTCTGTGTTCCTCCAATCAAAAAGGGGGCAGTGCAGCCTCTAATTTCCCTGTTTAGGCCTGGTTGACTACTAAAGCCTTGTGTCTGGCACAATGTCCTGGACGGGATTAATGAATTACAGCTGGACGTATTTCCAGAGTATAAAGCATCCAGTGTAGCGGCAGACTGAGTGAGTGAAGTTGTCATTCTCTAAAATGTGAAGAATTAGTCCGTGTGCGAACGCTGGAGCAGATTAGAGACGATTTGTGTTTGTTTTCAGGTTGCGAGTGTGGCAGAGATGAGGCTTCTGCTGGCAATCACTCTGATTCTCCTTTTCTTATGTGAGTTTATGTTTCTTGAGAAGTGCTATTACACCGATACGGTCCAACAGTTTTGCTTGCTGTTTACTGTGAGGCAGCTGCAGGAGACATTCATTTCTGTTGCTTCTTCCTGTCTGTCTCTCTTCTTTTAGGGTTGTACACGGCACAGATGTCTAGTGACGCCTTGGATGGATATCCTTGTGTGGTAAGCATGTGAAAACTCGCACTTATTTAAAAGGCTACGACCAAATGTTGGGAGCTGCTGCTTATGTGAAAATCGTATCCACCAGCTTTTGTTTTGAATGCGCTGTTTTTTTTAGGCCGTCTCTACAAGCAAGGCAGCTGTGTCGCTCCTCTTGTCTCCCCTCTCTCTGTACTCGTGGATGTCGTCCACGCTGCTGAGACTCATCCTGGCCACGCCGGCTCTTCTGCTCAGCTCGCTCCATCACTCCTTCCTGCTTCTCCTGGCCTGGCCCTGGTGCGTTGCCTCTGTCTGTGCCTCGGTGCTGTTCACTTGTCTTAAAGTAGCCGTGTACCTGCTTCACCTGGCCCTGGGGTTCGGAGCGGTGGCCATTTTGATCCTTGCGCGTCACAAAATTGCTGACGGAGATTGTGCCAAAAAGAAAATGATGTATGGTCACGGTGATACCAGACTGATGGTGCTCGGCCGTAAAGTTGTGCTGCAAGGCTGATTCTGCTCCAAAATCATAATGTTACTTGTTGTTTCCCTGAGTAAAAATTGACCTAATTTTCTTTGGATGTGCTTTAACCTTCTTTTATTTAATGAATGTACGACTAGAGTTTTTTTTTTTTTTTTTACATTGTGTTTTAAATTGGCTTTGGGACACTATACAGAAACAGCACTGATTAGTTTACGTCCTTGTGACCTAAATGAGGGTGAAAGGATTTCTACTAGTGCTCCTTTAACAAACTGAAAGCAGTTGTCCACTTATTTATCTCCTCCTCGTTTTCAAACGTGGCCCCAATTATTTGCGGATTGTTGTGCTTTTCTTTACATCAGCAAATATTCCCATTAGTCATGTCTGTCAAGTGGAGATGAGTGGATAAGAGAGGAACGGGAAGGAATAAGAGAAGATTTTCTGAATTCTTTGCATGGCTGTCTTTAAATGCGTGTGTTTATGCAATGCAGTTCAGCAGCAAACCATGTTCCTGAAAAACACCAATAAAGGGAGTTAACAGGGAGAGAAACCACTCAGCGTGTGGGCAGTGAAGGCAGCGAGCGCTTGTCCAGCCCGTAAACCGCGTGTACTGATGTGCTGTGGCTTTTAGACGGTGGGGGAACACAAAACAATTATATCAAAACTTTTAACACTCTGGCCGAAGGGTGTAAGTGTGTGAAATGTGTGTGTGCAAGAGACAAAGACTCAGAAGGGAAATGAGGCTGGATCATAGAGATTTATTACATGGCCATGGTATCCTAATTAGCATAAAGACTGGACCGGCCCACTCAAGCAGAGAATTAAAAACCTTAATTGTGCTGTCAGCCTTCCTCTGTCTTTCTCACTGTTGATTCTACTTCATTCTGCTCCCATTTCTCCTCCTCTCACTCGTCTCGCCCGCTCATGAAGTAGCCTGCGTCCACACGCTTTAATTGTTGGTGATAAATGGGACGCGGGATGTTTGTAATTGTCTCAGAGATGTTTGGGGGGGGTCTGGAGGAAGGAGAGCAGCAGCACAGGCCGTTTTCTTATTTTGAAAGGGGATGTGAGGAGATTATTTAGCACATGTTTGGTTGAAGGAAGGAAATGAGCTTTGCAGACACAGCCAGGAAGAGTTAGTTGGGTGTGATCGCGAGCCAGGATGCACCGAGGTTTTATGTTGTAGGATACGACGCGTCAACGCGTGGCGAGTCCTGCTGGTGTGTTTGTCAGTAAAATTTACGTTACATTTACTTTGCTGCAAATGTTACATTTGGCAAAAAAAGTTTTCATTTTAAATGCATAAAGCATCTGCTTAATACCATGTGACTCCACTGTGACCTCAACAACAATCGCGTAGTAGAATCTTCAACTTAAACCCAGAGAATCTATAACCATGGAGAATTAGTGCCGGAGTTGCTGGACTGGATTAGACTGAATTAGACAGGTGTCCCTAATAAAGTGGCCTGTGAGAGTATATTCCACCTCCGAACCAGTATCGGCAACCAGTGATGAATGGCCGGCATCAAAAACAAAAGCATTTCAACGCACGGCTGTAAGCGGGCCAGGGATATCTTACTGCGGCTGCTCCCGTATTATGGTGTAACAGAACAATCAACAATCAGTGAAAGGCTTCTCTGGAGGAGGAGGAAGGGATTTTGCCAGGGTCAGTCCTATTTGTGAGCCTCTGCTGTCAAAGCCTCTCCTGCAGCAGCAGACGAGGTTAGGATTTAAGAAGCCGGCTCCACTCTGAGCACTGGCAGCTCCACACACACACTTAGACAACAGTCCTCCTAACACGCCCTCCTTCCTCCTCCTTAACCTATTCGCCCTCCCTGATTTCTCCTCTGCCCTCTCTGTAACTTGCTCTCCATTTGCTTCATTGTTTTGCTCTTTCCATACTTCTTCTCTCTCTTTCTCTCTAATTGGTCTCCGCTAGGTTAGCTGAGACAGGCCTATTCATCATAGCACCATCCTCAGAGACAAACCCTCAGGGAGCCAGGGGGGAGATAGACGGAGTCAGACGGGAGGGCGAGAGGGTCCGCCGCTTGTCAAGCTACTCGTCTCCTCTTTTTTCCCCTCCTTTCCTCCGTCCCTCGTCTCTCGGCTCAGTTCCTCGATGTCAGTTTGCAGAGGGAAGGCTGGGTGAGGGGCGTGAGGAGGGAGGGGAGCGAATGTAGACGCATTAGTTAGGCTATTAGTTCAACAAGCTGCTTCCATGCCTGTCAGCGGTTCAGCATGTACACACGCGTACACACACTGTGCTCGCGTCTTGACATTTGTTATATGTAGTATCCGTGTGAGAGGGCGGTCGTGAGTGACGGGCCGAGCGGAGAAAACTTTACGTGGGCTTGTCCCGTCGTTTCTGGGGTCTAGTCCTAATGAGTGAAACACAACCAGCGAGCGCTGTACAAATCAGGCTCATCACCACTGTCACTGCGTAACACGCGTGTGTGTGTGAGAACATGAATTCTGCTGTAAAGGGCAACGGGAGGCGTTTAAAGGCTCGTCCAAATGTCTGCTGTGATAAGGTCAAAGCACATATTTCCACTGTGTCGGAGAGTTTCGTCATTTGATGAGCCTTCAGTCCTTCAGAGCCGACCGGCTGGTATCGAGCCAAAACACTGGCTCCAGCTTTTCTGTTGCAGCAGTGACTTGCTGTGTTTTTCGGGTGTAAAAACTTGAAGGTATACAATTATTTTGTGATTTGCAGTCACTCAGCTCAGGCTCCTCATTGCTCCACCGGTGCCAGCGACGATAGATGCTGCCAGGGCAGGAGGTGGTGCTCGCTCGTGTGGAGGAGTGGGCAGAGCCCGAGACGCAGAGCAGGTCATTTCACCGCGTCTCTGTATTTACTTTAGTGGTGTGTTTGTTTGAATCCCTACTCTTTTCATTGCTTTTGACTGAACATCACCTCATGACTAAACCTCAGCAACGTCATTAGAGCAGACAGAGTTGGTCCAATCTACAAAACGTGAGCTGTAATAAACCACGTGAATGCTTAAAATAAGCTGGATTTGCATACCTGTTACACATTGCTTCATTTGTAACATGCCACATATGATTCCAGGGCTGAAACTGTAAATAATGGGAACAAGCGCTATGAGAGCAGAGGGAGCGAGGCTGCAGACGCCGCAGCGCTCATGAATATGCATCACGTGTATTAGTACCCTGCTCAATCCTCTGCTTCTGTATGTCTTGTCAGTTTTCTCTTTCCTTCTCCTGTTTGATTCAGAAACCCTGCTCTCTGGCTCCTAATATCTCTTCAGCATCTCTTTTCCTCGCCCCCCTCCCCGCTCGTGCTCTCTCTCCTGCGTGAGCCCCCTCTTCACTAATCAACTCAGGCCCAATTAGACTCCGTCGGCCCAGCGCCTCCTCCCTACAGGGGCTCTGGAGGGCCAAAAAATACCGATGCTGACTGACGTTAATTTGCATGACTTCTTGGCCTCCATAAGTACCACTGTTGTCTGTCTTATGCTTTAGTATAGGAAGCCAGAGGAGGGAAGGAGGAGTAGACGCAGAGCATGTCGGTATGTAGTCATGTTATGTAATGTGCTGCAATAGCAGGAGAGTAAAGAGGGCAGGTGGTGTCACGCTGCTTTCTAACTAACCACGCACTGTCAAACCTTTATTTTTCGAGGAGACGTTAATCTGACAGATCAAACATCTGCTCTGCATCTATCACACACAAGTTTGTTACTTCATGGTTTTCTTAAATTATACCAGTGCAAAAATAAACTCGCCTCATGCTCAGTTTGACTGTTTTGTGCTGGGCTAAACTTTGGATTTGGATTAAACTTTTCAGTCAGGATTCCACACAACAAAATCAGTTTAGGAAATAAAATCCATCTTTGCCACTTGTTGTTTTTCTCTCTGACCAGCAGGTTGATTTTGCCATATTGCATATTGAAATGTTGCAAATCCCTTGATATAAAATATATTTTGAATAAAAGAGGAGCCAACTAAGAATCGGATGTGTGGTTGCGTTGGAATATTTGCGTTCTGATTGGTCCAGTGGTTTTGCAGCTTATTCTTACACCAGGACTCACTTTAATTCCGCCCAACTTATTTAATGAATAAGTGAAAGTTAACTTTCACGTAACTATTAATGATGTCTTCTTACACAACCAGACAATGAGTAAGGTTTCCTTTAGTCGGCAGAAAGCGCTCTGTGCCGTTCTGGAGTCCCGGGCAGACACCCAAGCTCTGGACAGCCCAGCCTGTGTGTCAAGCTGGGTGCGAGCTGTTTTCTGTGTGTGTGGCGTGTTGCTGCCATGTCGTGGCTTGTGTCCTATTATCACCCCTCTCCGTACCGCCTCCTCTTTTCTGCCACACACACACCACAAAACCTCTGCCCCCCTGGACTCGGCCAGCAGCCAAGAGCGCAGCACTGGGACGCTCCATTTTACTCAGATCGGTGGGGTGAAACACGGGTTTAACGCTGCCCCCTCCTTGCCCTCAGTTAGACAAGAAGAGATGAAATGTGTCTCCCAAGATGAGAGCAGCTCTGTGGGGTCACACTAACAACCTCCTGCTCTGCCGCTGACTGTCCAGGCTGGCGCTGTGTGTTGTGGAATGTGACATTAGACATTAAGTGCAAATATGCAGCTAAGCACACACAGAATCATTAACTTCCAAAAATTATTTTTATTCTGAAGGACCAATAAAATTATGGCAAATATTTACAAATAATTACTTCTTAGCTTCACATTACAGGTACATAAATGGAATAATTCACCAACACCAGTCACTCAGGTGGACGATGGACAGGTACACAGACTAGTCGTGTATGAAGAGATGCGTCAAGCAAACCGCAAATTTAACATTTCACAGTCAACTGAGGAAATAAAATAGCAATAATAATAATAACAATATTAAAAAAACAAGCATAATATTACATCCACCATTAAATTCCAGTTTTCTTCACAATTCAGAAACAAAAAACCTAAAAAAGGTAAAGTAGAGAACTCAAAGGATATGATATCTTTGGCAAATTTGCACTGCAGTAAAATACATTCAAATATTAAGACAACACACAACACACAAAGAGAAAAACACCAAGTTTTTGTTTTGCAACTACTAGAAAATCGAATAAAAAACATACACATTTTCTTAAAGAAGCATATCTTTTACTTTTTTAAATCCTCCCCTCCAGAATATTTGAAGGCATTTCTTATCCGTTTGTATCTGTAAGTCTTTTCTGCTATTTTATACGTTTTTGTACAAGAATCTCTCATTTAAAACAGGCATCACAGGCTTTGGTGAATGTTACAGATATGTTTTCTTTTTGTCGCATTTGATTTTGGCAATGATTTTGAAACTAAATCCTTAAAACCTAATCTCATCTTTGTATCTGTATTTGCATTTTGATGTATGTCTCACTGTCTTTTGTTTGCTTTTTTTTTTTTTAAACCAAAACATGACAGATATAAATATCTCTGTAACATCCCAGACAGGAAGCCATGAACACAAAATAAACTCCAGATTGTTACACGAAAGGCCACAGTAAGGTGAAAACTCACGTTGACTTTTTTTTCATATTCAAACGTCTGCTTAAAAACACCGTTGTTTTTTGTAGGCTGAGTCCTGTGTACATTTCCCCTCTTCCACAGTTGAATAATATTAAGATGTACAGAACATTGTAACACTTCAGAATAAGATCTGTCCAGAGCCTAGTTATATCAGCAAGCATGAAACAGATTGTGCCACTAATTGCTGTCAAGATGTGATACTGAAATCCCCTCAGGTTTCGCGAAGGCAGTAGCCATCTTTATAGATTCATATTGAGATACAGTGGGGTGGTGTGAGCTCGGTGAGAAATCGAAATAAGAAAAATACTAATTTGCATTTATTGAAGTTTCTTACATGACTTGAAGCTAAGAAAACTATTCATATGTGATTGTGTTTTCATGGACCGTAAACTGAAGCACTGCTGCAAATAAAACGCCATTTATCCGAAACTAGTGTTTCTTTGTGTTTTAAAGCTACTGTACGTGGAGAAAAAACTGAATATAAGATGTGATCTCACAGAATATTCTTGGGCAAATCAAGATATCAGCAGCAATATTGCCATTGAGGTGACCTCACTTTGGCACAAAACAGCCTGCTTCATTCCTATGCAGACTTTCTGACAGAACAGTGAGCATCACGTCTGAATCGTCAGAATGAAAAGTAAGAAAGGAGAGGAAATAAGGATTAATAGGCGGTTTGAAGAAAGGGGACTTTTTGAGGAAGGTCACAGGCCTGAAATCAACGGAATCGTTTTAATATTCCTAATCCTGGTGGTGTGCCAGTGCTACAGGAGAGGAGAGGAGGGGAAAGACAAGTGAATGAGATATGATGAGATTACGGCTGTGGAAGGGGGAGAAAAAAGATGGGATGAGCTTCTGATGGCACAGCAGGTTTGGCCTCCCCTGGGGGAACATAGGGGCATGAGAGGAGGGGTGATCACCACTCTGCAAAGGACAAAGGGGGGGAGAGAGCCCGCTGTGCGTCTGTACCTACACTTGTGTGTGTGTTTAGCCTCTGCTTCATGACAGTCCCTGCTCATTGCTGCAGTCAGTGTCACAGCTGCCAATCAAAATAACTGTGAGCCAATCAGAACTGATTTCTCAACGCGTGAGGCAAACTGTCACTACGAGATGCGTAGTTAACAAATAATCTGTGTTTGTGTATCAATGTCTGTTGTGTACTTGGCTTTTTGTATATGTTGTGCCTTTTTTCTCCATGACCTTAGCATGTACTATAAATCTGCATGTCTGTCCCCTGGAGGTCAGTTCAGTCACAAATGCGCTCCAATAAATGTTGAAAATATAAACTATGAAACATAAGCAGATGAGAGGAAATCTCCTCACAATGTGGAAAAAACAACTACAGGAAGCGGTAAAGTAGCAAACTGGTGTGTACAGCTGTGCACAGTGCAGCTTCTAGTTGACCTGGTGGTGTCCTCTGGGGACCATGAATCAAAACCCAGTAGTATAATCGGTAGCTTGGTGGGACACTGATCTTCTCTAGTGAGCAATTCTTGTGCCATCTTTAAATTTGACTTTTATAATTTGATGAAATAGAACTTTTTGTTTGTTTTTTGCTACTGTACAGCTACTTATCGTCATTTTTCCCGTGTTGATCACAGATCTTACGTTTATTCCTGATACGAACGTTATGAACCACTCAACCATGCGACGTGCAGGAGTAGTGTATTGTGCTAAATCAGGGCTTGGTCCTGTTCACAGCTGCAGTATTGTTATTGATGGACTATTAAACTGTCAGCTGAAGAGATATAAAATGTATCTGTAGCTCTGTCTCATCCAGGGCAGATGGGAAAGGATTTTTTTAGGGAAATGCAGGAAGGGACACAGAATCTTGTTTTAGTGACTCGTGTTCAGCCAGGGGGTGTTGACATATAAAACTAAAGGCACTGTCCTTGTATTTAGCTGGTGTGGTTCAGGTTCAATAATGCCTCGGAAAGATCGAGTGAGAAAGACAGAAATAAGGAGCAGCTCCTGTTGTGGTGCATGACGGCAGCACAGCGGGTGCAGCTGCTGTAGGAATCTTATTTAGAGTTGTTCACGCACAACTTTTAAGGTCTACAAACGTAAAAGGATCCACTCTATCACTACTTCAAAAACCAAAGCAACAGATTGAGTGACAAACCAACAGCTTTGTTCAGTGTTTATAGGCATATGTTTATATAGCTATATTTTATGTCTTCAATCTGTTAGCTAGTAAAACTACACCCAAATCAAACAAACAAAACATCCTGTATGTAAACACTTGCAGACGATGGCTAACACCAGACACTCTTCATCTTTTTATTGTAAAGAAAACATCATCACTAAGCTCTAAATTCAGATGTGAATAATCAAAATTGCTACTGACATTGTGACTTCTCTTCTCTTTTACCGATTACTGTACAAATCTTGTATGGACAGAAGTGAAACAGGAAGCTACGTATACAGATCTTGCCCTCTCACGAGATCGACAATGACATTTGGGAGGGGGGATAACAAACTGATGTCAGATCAGTGTTGAAGGGCAAATCTGTCCTACTCTGTCTGTACATTGAGTGGGTAAGGCCTCGACCCTGGTGTCATGCATTGTCACAGCGCAGAACTGATGTAGGAGACAAACAAAGACAAAATAAACAGTATCACTTGTTTTATCACAAAAGCAGTGCTTTTATAGGAACAATTTCAGAATGTCAAACAGCACAAGGACAAGCACTCAAGAGGGGGAGCAGAACAATAAAAAGTACTTTATGGCTCCAAGAGAACCACAAAAGTAAAATGGCGCCTTTAAATGATGATTGAGTCTCTTTGTGCTTTTGTAGTTAGTCAGCCGTTCCACTAGGGGGGGGCCATCTTTGGGGCGTTAAAAGAGAGAAATCGAAAGAGAGCAACAGAGAGAGAAGGAGAGGGTGCCACTGCTTGACTGCTCTTCTTCTGAACGTTCAGGAAGCAGATTGGAATTAATTGATGGCACCTGTGTCAACTGACACCAGGCGACAAACTATAGACAAGAAAATCGGATCACATTTAAGAACAAAGACTTCTTCTTCGTGTCGAGGGTTTTTAAGATGTCATATTTCACTTCACCGTCGTCGTCGTCACCGTTATCATCACTATTCTAGCACAACAGCGTGACACATATTATAAATCATTACAGGCATTCACTCTCATCACGGAGCGCAGCGCAGAAAAGCTTCTTAATATATTACTCTGTGTGTCCTCAGTTA
The DNA here is from genome assembly GCA_030770545.1 of Macropodus opercularis. NCBI lineage: Eukaryota > Metazoa > Chordata > Actinopteri > Anabantiformes > Osphronemidae > Macropodus > Macropodus opercularis. Next base: position 10,074,106 of record CM061089.1, read on the forward strand.
TAAATAGCTCTTGATCATGACTAAATCTCATCTGTAAATAGCTCTTGATCATGACTAAATCTCATCTGGGGAGGTTGGATAGCACCTTCATGTACAGTAACGCTCCCTGGGTCATTGGCTTTTGGTTTGATGTGAACACGTTTCTTTCTACAGTGACGTGGTCAGATTTTAGGCTGTGCTTTATGGAAACACTTGTCTGTTTGAATGCGGATTGAAATGTAAGGATGCCGCTTTGTCCGCTGTTTGCTAAACCCCATCCCCCAACGATTATTATCAAATCATGGCTTCGCAACCATTGCAGGCCAGTCAAGCTTTGGATTTCTCCACACGGTGAAGTGATGTGCATGGGACTGTAATAAAAGAGTTTGGAGGGTGCAGAAAGTGAACTAGCGTGAGCTGTAAATGCTACTATGTACGTAAGTAGTCTACAGTGAGTAAACTAGGCATCGAAATAATAACAATAATTAAGTTTAAAGTCCTGTAGCGTGTCAAACAGCATTTGTAGGTTTTGTGGCCTTTGCAGACAGTAAAGGACCTTATTTTTGACAAATGCAGTAGTTAGTGCTCATTCTCTCAACACTTTTGCTTTGTAACATTGAAAGTGAGCTGAAAATATGAGCACAAAATGCAACGTGAGCTAGTGCTAGGTGCTCTGACGTTCTGGGATTGGTTAGAAGGGAGATGCTCGCTGGAAAACCTGTAGAAGCGAATGTCTCTGCAATGCTGGCAGTGCTGTTTAATGACTGATTACAGGAGGCTTCCTCTCCTCAGCATGATATGGTGAAGCAAACACCCTACTGTCAAGCCCAGGAGCTGACGTGATGAGCAACTCTGCTGTTTTCTGTCTGAATCCACAAGCCACTAAAATGAGTTAATCCTTGACCATTAATCAGAGTTAATTCTATGAATATGTGGGAATAGAAAGCTTGACAGGCCTTGGGATGGGAGGCAGGGGTTAGTGAATCTAAATACACCCATTCAAAATGAGGGTATCCCATTCATGAAGCATTGTGATCCCAGGGGAAATCTGCTGAATCAACAGCAAAGAGCCTCGAATACATGATAATGATATTATGGGTGATTTTGGTCATTCAGAGTTCTGAGAATTGGATTGTCTTTACTTGACCGTAGCATGGCATAGAAAATTGATTGATTGGTGTCAGGTCATAAAAAGACTTTTTGAAAAAGTGATTTTGCTCTAATCAGCACAAATAATTTATTTAAAAATAGTCCCAATGTAAAAACATTTTACCCAGAAGATCACAATACAGACAGTTTCAGTCCCTGCAGCACACACAGTCCACTAACATCCTGGGTTTGTACAGAATTGGTTAAAAACAAGATAGGGATACCGAGCCTTGATACGTTATGGGAGGGTCCAAATTTACTACCTTAGGAAACCTTCTGACCAGTTTGGGTTGACCCCGTCCGTCTGTAGTCATCACAGTAACGTAATACACATAACATTTGTCTGCTGCAGCCCAGCAGTGTGTTTGTTGGTGTGTCAATCAAAGAAAATTCACTGACGTCAGCCGTTTGAAACCTTCTCCGTATTGTAGTCGGTTTGCAGGCAGGCTTGTACTGAGCAGTGTTGATGCTATCCGTCCCTCTGTCGTCGGCTTCTCCTCCTCCTCCTCCTCATCCTCTTCTCCTCTTGGCAGGTGGGGTCAGTGGCGGTCGTAGGCGGAGGCTGTTGCCGTGGCAGCAGGACCCGCCCCCCGCGATGTCGCGCTGTAGTAGTACGGCGACCCTGGGAAAGACAACAGGTATTTTAATTTAAATACACAAAAATGAGGATGAACATAAACATGATCTGGTTCGGATAAGGTTCGGCAAAGCTTGTCCAAACTAAAACTGCTCCACAGGGTTAATGATAATTCACTGTGTGATATGCACGTGCTCAGTTCATCCATTGTTCTTTTAAAGATGTGGATTCTATAAGTTTTAAACCACTATTTCTTTTTCACTTGTTCGATTATCTTACGCTTCGGTTCATCTTTCTTTTCCAATTAGACTTCTGTAGCACTGTCATCACATTCACAGATCCCAGCAATTAACTCGGTCAGTGCAATTTTTATTATAGATAGGAATGATGGTTAAAATGACAAAAATAAGACCCAAGTTGTAATGAATCAGAAATATGCTGTAACTACAAAGCGTTGCTGAAATGCCGTGCAAATGTGGAATGAGCGGCTTTCATTTTCAGTCAAGATTATATTTTACTGTGAATGTGAGCAGTGAAAGACAGGGATGAGATGACATGAGCTGATGAATTAATGACAAAAAAAAGATTCTCTCTTTCACATTTCATGTAAAACCAATAAGACGAGCTGTGTCTACCTCATTTCCAGTGGTGCCCACTTCGCTCTCTGTCGCAGACGCACATTGTCTTCGGATCTTAGCGAAAGTCTAAGCTGACACTTTGAGTACAGACCTACTACTACTGATCCCTTGAGTCTATTCTCTCCTTGGGGAGGAGGTCAATTCAATACTGTAACCTCACACACACTCACCTGAACACACACACACACACACACACACCTGTCTCTGTCACTCCTATCAATCACTCCAGCTGTGTGTTGACAGGTTGTGTCTGTCCTCAGTCCAGGTAATCTCAGGGGGCTCTTTGGGGAAGTGAGGCATTAAGCCGGTCTGACAAACTATTTAGTCTCACTCAGGACTTTAGACGCCCTCTCTCCCCTTGTGCCTCTTTATTTAACTCCCTTTTCTTTCATTTGTCATCTCTCAGCCTTCCTCTCCGTCTTTGTGCATCTTTGTATCACACCCTCTCTCCATTCCCTTCGCATCAATCTTAAACCTTTCAGTGTCTCCTAATGTGCATCTTGTCCTCATATTATGTAGCCACTCATCCGTTATAATACTAAGGTCCCTTACAGTGTCCCCTCCTTTGTCCGGCCGTCGTCTGTCCGCAGACACTTGAGTCATTGCACACGTCTAATTTTCCCCTGCTGCTTTAATTTGCTTTCTCTCTCTCTTCCTCTCTTTCACCACCTACCTTGCATCTGTCCTGCCTGGCTGGTGAAGAGACTGGAGGAGCAGCCGATTTCCGTCCCCAGGAGAGACCCATAATCCTGCTGAAACACTGGGGATAGAGGGATGGAGGGGAAAGATGTGAGGCAAGGAAAGGCAGGGGTGGGGGGGCACTATAGGTCAGTAAAGCACTGACCCCTCTGACCTATTGACCTTTCACACTGTCCCCCCTTGACCGTTTCACCTTTAAACGTGACCCCTGAAATGCCTCCCTAGACAATGACAATGGCCGATTGCTTTCGACTCAGGGTTAATGTTTCCTCTTAGATGCGACAAACGGGTAAAGACAATTTTGGGTGTTACTTTCCACTTGAGACCTAAATGATTCAAAATGTATTTTTACTGGGTCATTTTCTACATAAACTACATTTCCCGTGTTCATTGCTGTGAGGGAACATGTCAGTGAGGTGAAGACAGTGAGTCAGGCTTTAGTTACATAGAGAACACTTAGTATACACAAGCATTAACTTTCAACATAAGTCCTGTAATATATATATATATATATATATATATATATATATATATATATATATATATATATATATATATATATATATATATATATATATATATATATATATATATATATATATATATATATTTATATACACTGTATGAAAATTCAACACACACGGACAGAATTCCGATCACGTTGCCGTCAGTGGGAACAAACTCAGAGGCTTTAAGCTACTGTTGCATGTTGGATGAGGAGCAGCCTGCAGCACTGGGGCCTTGTTTGTGGGAGCTGGCTACAGACAAACTGGCTTTTGTTGTTTGTTTTTAGGGGAACATTTCTAATTTAATTGGATTTGCTTCAGACATGTTGAATACAGTCAAGCAGAAGTGAGTTAGGGTTTAAGCCTTACCATTAAGAAAGGAAGACAACAAATGGTTCACACATTTTTGCAATTACTACCACCCACTGTATGAACAATGAGTAAGTCTGGCCAGCACTCAACAACATGAGGATTAACATGAGATTGATTCAATGAAAAATGAAAAATAAGCTTCCAGAGCAACTATACAACATCAAATCCTACAAATCTAAAAACGCCACACAGATGAGACTCAGATAAACGCCTCCTAATCTCCTCCTTCCTCTCTCTCTGGCACTCCGACACAATTTTCCTCTAATCCATTCACACCTCAAATTGCCAGTCATTTAAAGAAACCTTCCACAGAACCATTAGTACGTCTGTGATGTATTGTACTGTGCAGTACAATCCAAAATGAAATGTAATGCAATAAAAAAAAGAACAGTGAAGCATGAAAGATACAGCATATTACCACAGAGTATTAGAAAGCCTGGAACTGGGATGGGATGTAAAATGAAATGAAATTCATTGACGCAATTATTGATCCATTGCTGGTGAGCAGACCTGGCTACAGAGATACGGGCTCCACCTACCTAATAAACTGGGGTTGGGAAATCTCCATGACTCATTGTATGTGGAATACTGAGGATGAGAATATGGACTTCCAGAGAAATCTCCACCTGAAAGGGAAAAAACAGAAATACATCGTGTTTTATAAAAGCAGAAGACAGAGCCATGTTAAAGTAAAGGGATCCAAGCCCACTTTTAGACGTGTTTAGATATAAGGCTATTCTCTTCCAGCTTTGATCAAACCAAACCAGCACAAATGAAAGACACACACGTGGACTGAAGCGTTGAGGGTTTTGAGGCATATCCCTTGATGAGAGCAGACGCCGCATTCAAATGACATCAGATGTGAGTTTTACAACTGGTTTCATCAGACGAATACCAGCATCACTGGCCAGCGGCGAGCGGCTGCTGCTGTAGTTTAGCTGAGCGGGACCGGACCGAGGAGCTGAGTGAGGCTGTAGCCGTCCTGCCACACAGCGGATGATAGCTTAGCTTTTCTCCCTCATTTACTACTTACTGTCTGGGGTGCACACTCCTCCGTGTCTTTCCTTCACCTCTTTCTTTTTATTTTTCCCTTTCATCCTCCTGCCTGCTACTCACCCTTCACATCAAAACAACATTCTTTCTCTTTTGCTCTTTCTTTCTTTTCTCCTGAACCTTCACTCCTCCCGGGGGATCCCTCTCCCATAGCTGACAGTCACAGACCCTCATGCCCCCTCCCTCCAACCTCCCCCGACCCGTTCCTCCTCTCTCCCTCTCGTTCTGTCGGTTCTGCCTCACTGCTCTCCTACACCCCCTCTGAGTGTCAGCCCCCCTGCTGCAGAAAGGAAGACAGAGAGACAGAGAGAAGAAGAACAGCAGAAGAGAGTTGCTTGCTTAATGAAGGTATGATATTAGACAGAGCGGACAAAAAGGAGGATAATTTGCCTAAGAAGTGCTGAGATAAAACATGGCAAAGCCGGAGAAGCAAAGTTGAGAGATTATCTCCGCTCATTCTCGTCAGCTTGTGGACTCAGCCAGCTTCAGATATTCACTGAGAAGAATGTAAATGTCCAGACTGTTTGTGTGTGGGTTTGGGGGCACATCCAAGTTTTCAGTGTGTGTCTATGCGAGTGTGTGCTTATGCATGTGTATGTTTTGCTGCGTCTGTCAGGTGGGGTCGGGATGTGGTCTCCATGGCATCTCTGGGTGCGAACATCCTCCCCTTGTCATCGCCGTAGTGACGGCAACGTGTCAGGTTGTTTAGGAGACAAAGGGGGTTGCGGGGAGTGAGGGTGGAAGGAAGGGAGAGGAGGATTGTGGGTCTCCCTTGTGTGGCTCAGTGTCAAGGTCGCACACACACACTTACACATATATATGCACACTGTCAAAAACAAACACACAAATACACAAACAATAGCATTCCAGGACATGCATACACAAGCATACACCAACCCAAACACACACACACACACACAAATATGCTGTCAAACCTGAGGACAGGGTGAGTGCAGGGGGACAGGGCGACAGGGTTACCCATCTTAAGACCTGCTGTTCCTACATGTCCGCTGAGACTGTGTGTGTGTGCACGTCTTTGTAAGTCAACTCACAAGTAAGTGTGTCAAAAACTGAATGACTGGGACTATAGCAAGATACAAAACCTTGTGAGCAAACGTTTATGTTGTGGCACTGCGATAGTTGCTCTTGGTGTTTCTTCCTAAATTTCTCTACTGCATTCCTCACGCTGACCAGGATGAGCAAGATCGAGAGGGAAGGGAGGAGAAACGGAGAGAGAGAACAGGAATGGCGTCCAGGATTGAAACACAAAAGCGCCATAGAAGGCGGAGTGGAAGGGAATGAATGAATTAGTCGTGGGTCACTGGTGATTCTCATTAAAAACAAATTACTAATGTTGAGGAGGGACAGCTGTGCTACTGTGGCTGGTTCCTAATGATACACACACACACACAGAAGCAAGTAACACCAGCAAAAACACACTTGCACACATAAATATAGCTGTACACAAAAACATATACACACACTCCACCCCCTGGGAAGACTGTCAGCCATAGTGTAGGCAGACAAGAAAGAGGACGTAGCAAAGCTAAGTGCACCCCTGAAGACGCTGACACACACACACACACACACTGGGGATTCAGACAGATCAGTAAGTACAGTCACAGATCTGCTGGCTGATGACAACGTGTTATTTTATTTTGCAGAGGAAAGTCCAGTTGCGTTGCGTACGTACTCACCAGGTACCATGCCGGTGAGGGAAGGGGTGGAGTAGCTGCCCTGTCCAGTGGGAGGGACGTGAGGAGGGTAGCCTGGCAGAGTGGTGCTGGCTAGGTCTCGACCTGTAATCGCACACACGCCTTTACAGTTAGCAGCATTATCAGGATACTACTCTCAACACATCGTCATTATCATAATTATCATCATCACATTTATACCTTCTGGCTCAAACCTGCAGATTTTTCTGGATCTTGTGTTAAACAATCTTTACTGTATGATATAATAAAGTAGATTACGTTTTAAAAGGTGTTTGTTTTTATATTAATTTATATATGTTTTTAAATAATAATGGTGATTGTGCCATGCACCAGTCCCAGTCCAATTAAAAGATAAGACTGGTAATAAGATTGTTCTTATTGCTCAAAAAACCCCTTCAAAGCTTGTAATGTGTGAGTTCTTCAGTAAGAGCAGCTCAGATTTCGCGAAGAACTGCTGCAGACAAGTGACCAGTGTGAGATGTTGTAACACCTGGTCCCTGAGCCTGACTGCCCTGATTGTTTTCCAGCTCACTTTGCCTCCCTCCAATCTCACCTGAAACGGTAGCTTCCAGCTTTGGACTGACTGAGGACACCTGATCCAGGTAATGATCAGCGGTTGGGGCAACAGTACAGAAAACAAGCAAGACAGTGGCCTTGATGACCATCAGGGACCACTGGACCAAAGTTGGTACAGGTAACACTTTAAACTGGTGACATCATCCTCCTCCTCCTCATGTTATTTGTAAACAACACAGCTGCAGTCCTCTAAGCCAAGGCCTGGATGGACTGCAGCCGTTGTTTATGGTATAGTATTTGACTGTGGTGGTGATTTGCTAACGTTAGATGGTTACAATTATCACCCTGCAAACGCTTCACTTCATTGAAATGTGCATGTCAGCGCCCATTCAGGACGATGCTCTCTCTTTTGTTTCCTCGCTTTCTGTTCGCTGGCATCTATTAATTTACCAACTCCCTGTTCTCCCGTTACCACCACCTCCTCCCTCCTTCCTCCGCCTGTCACAACGTTGATAGGATATATAACTGCATTAGACTACATGACAGTGTGTCGGCCCAAATCATTTCTCTGTGTTTGCAAGCAGTAGACAGTGGGAGCGCGTGAAATGGGAGCCCTCCATTCATCATCATCATGCACGCACACACACACACACACACGCCGACGCCCTCCTCCTTCCTCCCTGCACACACACATTTATCATCATCATAAACAGCTCAGATGCTCATGCCATCAATCCCATTCACTTCCCCTCCACTTAACCACCACTAACTAACTGAGCAGAGGAGGAGGATGGATAGAGAAAAAACATAAACGACAAGGAGCAGGAAGAAGTGGAGTAAATAAATGACAAACAAAAAAGGAAAAGAGGAAGAGATGGAGTTAAAGAAGAGGACAGCTGCCACTGCTGTGTCTGTATTTTTTAAATCAGCAAAAGTACCAAATACCATAATATAAAGTCACTATGTTTCATTACTGGCATATTAATATATCAGTTTAAGTTGCATTTTAACATGGTAACCACTCCAGCTAAATGTGCATGCTTTGCATATGGGGACTAGTTTATTCTTCTAATCATATTTAGCATTTTAATCTGCAAAGTATAACTACAGTATGTGTAGGATATGGTGAATAAATAAACATTCACTATAGGACACAACTTATGTAATTATTCTCCGTCTGTTATTAATAAATGGGTGAGAGCTTGTATCTTGTTTCTTTCCACTAGAGAACAGAACTACTGCAAATGGGTCAAGTTAATACATCGTTCAGTATTAGCTCATTTAAGCTGTATCAGTACTCACCAGTACATAAATATCAAATACTAGTTTGCAGAATGACTTTGCAAAGTACAAAACATCCTCTAGGAACCGGGACGTTGTGTGTTTAGATACTGCAGTTCAAACCAAAGTGGTGAAACAGTTGCCCAAATCAAAAATGTCTGTTTATGTGACGTATACAGTAGATAGTTTATAATAATAAAACATTAACTTTTATTTGTTTTGACATACAGCGTCTCATGTTTGTGTCCTGCCTCCCTCCCTACTCGTGTTTCTCTCTCTCACAGATTCCTGCAGCCTCCTCTGTCCCTCTCCACCTCCTCTCTCCTGTCTTGGTGTAGTAAAGTTTTTCTTGGTGTTTGACGCGACAGCGAGGCATTAGTGCAGACGGGCTACTCATCCGCTCAGGGTCAGTGCACAGAGCACGGAGGAGAGGGAGGAGAAGGTGTAAGAGGGGAGAGATGGACTCTCTAAGAGGGGGCAGACAGGGCCAGATCCTCTGAGGTGTGTCTTTGTGTGTGTATGTGTGTTTGTGTATCTGTGTATTTGTGCATATGTATGCCAGCTGTGTTGATGTATTCTCCACAGCTTTGCCGTAGAGGTCAACGAACAAGTACAAGTCTCCTCCATGCTCACTTGCAGCTACAGATGAACACATATCCTCTGCCTCCATCTCCCTTACTGTCTCCCTTTCCAGCTTTGAATATCAAACGGCCATCAGAGCAACGCGTGTCAAACCTGGAGGGACTGCAGGTCTACATGGCGTCCCTTTATGCGGTTGCACTCGAGTAGACGGAGTAAAGATCAGGGGAACACGAACATGCCCTACAGATTTGAAGAGGCCTTGCAAAGGAAGATTGAGTGTGTAAATGTTTCTCCTCAGCAAGTGTCCGGACTTGAAAGATGCAATAACACTGCGTCAAACACACAGACGGCTGATCCCCTAGAGGGAGCTCTATTCTGACGGGAAAGACAGGCAAGAAAATGCATGCATAATATTCAGAAGGTGTGTGTGTGTGTGTGTGAATATGAATGTGTGTGTTTGCATGCATAAGCAGAAATGGAAATGTTATCTCTCCCTCTTTTTCGCTCTCTCGTTCACTGTGAGCAGGTAATATTCCTCCGTGGTTTCAGAGGGAAAAAAGAGCCCATTCCCAGATATCCCAAATTCCCAGCGCTATGATTCCTCTCATTACAGATGGGAACATCAAAGCCCTGTCCAGGTGCTCCCTGATCTACTCTTAATTAACCACTGCCTCTTCTGGTGCCACTAAATGGAGGCCGAAAAAAAGAATCAGCCCCAGTTGCTCTAAGCTCGCACATTTCTCCTACTTCTCACCTCTCCTGAAATCCAACGAGTTCTTCTGTATCTTCTCTCCATGGCTGTGTATCTTCCTGCCTCTACCTTTTGTGTGTTTCTGGTGAGCAGTTGCCATCTTAACCAAACTGCCTGTGTTGTATTTGTTGTTGTTTATTGTTTTGAGAGGGTTTCTGTTATGAGCTTGACATCTTTCTTACCTGGAACTAGTGAATAGGACTGTGGACCGGAAACACTGGCTCCCAACTCTGCTCCTGTTCCGGGGTTGGCCAAGCTGTTCTTCATCTCATCCAGTCCACCAGCTAGTGACGCCATGGCCGAATAATCTGATGCCTAGGCAGAGGCAGGATGTGGAGAAAGAATTTTAGTCTATCACACCAGGAGCAAATCAATTTGTGATATACACTGAATAAGCTGTACAGCAGTGGAAGATGTGATCAATCTGTTTGCTACATGCTGCCCCTTCCTCTTGGCAAAGAGAGAAAGAGACGGTTTAGTCTGGACCCCCACACATACAGGATCACACGTACAGCTGAGAGTTTATTGATCTGTTTACAAAGACAGGGATTTACTGTACAACCAAGTCCAACAGTCTATAACCACAGGATCAACTTGCTCTTTCTCTCCGTCTCTCTCTGGTCCACACACACATATATACAGTAGAAATACAACAAGCACAGCGGCATCGCAAAGGCCGTGGCTAACACAAAGCCTCTTGTCTCCCCAGATACCAACCACAATAACAACTGTGATCATCTCAGCGCATGTACGCACAGACCCGCAGCGGCCTCAACACACACCGATGTTTAAGACCGTACGGAGAAGATGGACGTGACGAAGCTATTTGTAGTTGTTGTGAAGTTGTTTTTATTGTCTGTGCAAACTCTGCTGATCCTTCTGTTTCCTTAAGATCTTACTGGAGATCTTACTTACTCACTTAGAGACCCTAAAATAGCACAACTCTCATTACGGGTATTCAGAGTTGAGTCAGTCTGGTGTTCATCCAAATTGCTGTATTTACAGAGACTGTTCACATTCTACAACCGGTGTGAGAGCGAGGCGATTTTAAAAGTTTGCAGGGGAGAAATGTTATAATAATGACCTTTGGGTTAACTTTTGCAAATGCAGACAAATAGCAGTTGCGTCTGATGTGACTTCTGTCTATGTCAGTTTGGTTGGTTGGTTCCTTCCCTCTCTGGACTGGAGCCAGACGAATAGATGGATGGATTGAAACCGTCTCTTCACCTGTGTTTGACCCCAGCACTCAGCCATGATTCATCCATCGTCATCCCTCTGCCAGATCCGTGTTTGTGTGCGAGAGTGTGTGTAATAACTCAGGGTGATGGTATTGACCCCGAACAACACCTATATTTAGATTAACAACCATAGATTCTCAGGCCACGTTCTCGATGGCTACGGCGCTTGACACAGCACGAGGAGTCTGAGGCTGATCTATCACCACAGAAAGGAGAGGAACTTTCAACAGTCCTCACAGATTCAGTTCAGTTAAGGACAAACCTTAATTGATGGGACAGTGATGCTTCTGTGGCTTTTTTTTTAAATTAGAAAGCTCACATTACCTAAAATATACCAGAAGCACAAATGAATGAAATGTGCTTAGTTAATATCTCACTAAATAAGCCACAACTACAGCAATTAGCCGAGTGACTTTAGTTCAGTGTTGTTTTCTTCATACACGCTTGGTGTCTGCATTTGTGCACAAACAGTTGTTTGTGTGTGTGTTTGTGTGTGTGTGTGTGTGTGTGTGTGTGTGTGTGTGTGTGTGTGTGTGTGTGTGTGTGTGTGTGTGCGTGTGTGTTTGTGTACACTAAAGACAGCAATCAGAATTTCCTTTAGGTGATGAGGTGAGAGTTTTGCACTGACCCTTTTAATGCCTTCGCATCTGTGTGTGCCTACGTGTGTGAGTGTAGGCGTGTGTTTGTGCTCACTGACCTCTTAAACACCCCTGTGCTCGTCAACACACAACACAACCACTGGACTGTGACCTGCCAAATAAGAGCTTACCCTGTACACTACACCTCTCTCTCTCTCTCTCTTTAGGCTTCAGACACGTTTTAAAGCCCTCTTTCCTCTCGTAACCCCCCCACCTCCACCCTCACACATCACACCTGTGGTTTTTCTACTTTCTCCCAATCATACGTGCCGTCCCTGCGTCCTGTCCTCGTCTCTTAGCCACTCTCTGTCTTATTATAATGGTGTCTAATGTGTCCATGTATCCATGTAGATGGGGGCCAGACAGCAGTGGCAGCAGTAAAGAAGGGGTCTGCCTTGGTAATTGGCCATGATGAAGTTTGGCCAGTGGGGTGACAGGCGCACTAAGGAAGATGGATCATTCTCATTCGCCCCTGTAAATGTTGTCAATTCCAGCGCTCATACAGCACCATCAGCCCTCATCAAAGAGGAGGGACACAGCTGCAGGGCCATGGAGGGGCTGGGCTTCAGGGGCGGGTGTACGGCGTTTGGACTTGTACATGGTGAGAAAAGGGGAGCTGGACCTGGGGCGGTCCAAGTCCAAGTCCAAGTCCAAGCCAGAAGCATGAGAGGACATGTGGATAAAAGTAGCATCTGATCAAGATGTAATATATGATAGAAAATGGCCAGAGCTCATATTCTTTTGCTTGTGTATCAGAATTATGAGCAGCAGTTTTCACACACACACACACACACACACACACAGGAGGTAATGCTTTGGTCCAGCTCTCACATCGATAACAGATGAACCCCAATTGGTCCTGAGACACGCACACACTGGCCTTGTTGGTTTGCAGCATTTACATAAAATGATTTCACTTTTTCTCCATTTCCCAGACAGTTCCAGATTTCTGGCCTCTCTCTCCACAAACAAATAGAAATCCCTGAGAGGCTGGCAGACCGAGACAGAGATCCTCCGGAAGAAATTCATCTCTACTCAAGCTTTTATTTAAAGGTGAGGAAAACATAAATGTTCAGAAAATTAATACACTTTTTATTTATTTAAATAAAGTGTCATTGTGTTGATAGTAAAGTAAATAATTATGTGGTGAGCACAAAATATGGCAAATGTCTGCACTACAGAACATAGAGAACGTCTGCAGGCACCATTAGTCACACTGAGTCGCACCCGCATGACTTGAAATAGTTCAGTTCAACTTACCACACATACTTCAGCATGCGTGGTCTTTGGGTCTGTTGCGAAAGAGATGCAATGCATTGATGTTTTTTGTTAGCTTAGCCTTTGCTTGTTGTGTGTTGACAATAAAAAAAACCTCCTGGTTCGAGCATTTGGACCCAGGGCAGCGCGCGTGGAGGTGCAGTCAGTCCTGCTGATTTATCACCTGGGTAATAGGAGGTGATTGAAGGGAAATTCAAATGAACTCGCTCTGACAGGCACACATGCAGACACACACATGAGCACGCTCTCACAAATTAATAGTGGGGCTTAATAGACTACAGGGAGTGAAGGAGCGAGGAGTCGGGGGAGGAGATGAGATAAAAGGAAGGCTTGTTAGGGAGGAAAGATAAATTGTTTGAAAGAGGCAACTACTCAGATCAGATTTACTTGCGACAAACGTGAGCAATTTTATTTTATCTCTTGAAGGTGGATGAAGAAGCAATGAATGGGGTTTGTGTTTCAGAGCAAGAAAGCCACAAGATAATCAGAAGCCTGAAATAATTGAAATTATGGTACAGTGATGCACCATTATAACATATTGCAGGCACCTGAAACAGAGCTGTGGTTCACATGCCTGCTTGCTCTGGTTAACTTCATCTCTCTACAAATGTGCACACTACCCACACACTACAACAACATGACACCGCCCCAGCGCGGCGTGACCCTCGTTGAGCCCTCCTGCCTCACCCGCGCACACAACCACACACATCCCTCAGTCAGCTCACATACCACAGAGGCTGAGCTGTAGCTGTCAGCGCGTCAGTTGTTAAGCGTATGACTGTCAATCCTTCCCTCTGGGAAAAAGGATGATTGGTCGACTAGGCAGGATGAGAGACCAGAGCAGAGGTATGGAGACGGTTTGTGATGGAGACTTGTGTGTGTGTGTGTGTGTGTGTGTGTGTGTGTGTGTGTGTGTGTGTGTGTGTGTGCGTGTTTCTCTTTGTACTGTTGTTCCTAAAGCCAGTTTGACCCCCAGTGCAACCCAGACCTTAAAGCTCCTATTCCTGACCCAGTGGCTTGACCGGGCTCAGGGAGGGCACTGACCTATGAATCCTGGGTATTATACTGGTGAGTCGCAGTCTATAGAGCTACTACAGCCAGTCCTTGTCGACCTCTCGCCCTGTGCACTCCACAGCTCATGTTAGTCAGAGAGAAGTGAATGGGCTAAAAAGCCAAATTCTGCCCTATAGGTCTAAGGCTGCAGCCTCTGCGGTTACATTTACTATGACTCTACCATTAAGTGTTTGTCCTCTTGCCCTTGACATTGACTCAATAAATAAACATGAAGTAGGAACCTCTTTAAGGGTTGTGAAAACAAATGTGTCATTTTCAGACACTGGCAAAATTCTTCCGTAATATTAATCGGAGGGCTGCAGATTAGAAGACATTTGAGGGAAGGTAGAGAGAATACAAATTTCAGCTTGCTGTCATTTTGTTATTCAGCGCACCACTTACGTCTGCCTATTCCACTCAGATTTACATTAACTTACTGCTGGGAGAGGGTGGGAGGTCAATTTAGATGCAACATTAAGACACGCGGACACACCCTTTCTCGCTCTTGTTTTCTCATATAGTCCTCTCACATGCAAACAGCGCACGCATATGCAAGACATTCCCATGATGCGTCAACGTGCGAGCAGCTCCATCAGTGTCCCTGAGCAGCAGGAAGTGAGGTCATAATGAGAGCCAGGTCAATATGCTCATTAACCCCTGTGGTGCGTCTAGATTATAGGAACATCAATAGGCCAGGCCCGACTGAGTCCCCGCTGCAGCCGTCACACTGTCAGACTACAGAAACGCACAGCAGCCTGTCAGACTGCCGCAAAACACAAGCTGATGCTGACATTTTCACATCCGTCAGTGCGGACGGGAAAGTAATTTCTAAAAGTCTCCTCAGTTCAGAAGAAATTGGAACGTTGCTGTGCAATATGATGGCTTTGATCTAGACTTGAGTGGCATGGCAAGGCGAAGCTGGCAGGGCAGGCTTTAAGCGTAGGGCAGAGTCAAGCATTTCGCCCAGCAGTTCAAAAATGAGCTGGTGGCTCTACGTACGTGTGGTCTATGCTAGTGGTTGAAAGGTCGCTGTGAGTGGAAGTAACTAAGTCCTATTACTACTACACAAAAGAGAGAAGAACAACACTGTCAGACTGTGTGTGTTTCCTGTGGCACCACGTTTGTACATTAAGTTTTAACACATATCTTGTTCCCAAACTCAGCCTCAGCCCTCAGAGCCTGCATGTTGCCACGCCCTTACCTTGCCAGAGTCAGGGCTCACATAGAGGTCAGAGCTGGATTGGATTGGACAGGATGGCTGTCTGTCAAACAGGCGGTCCAATACCTCGATCTGCTGCGGTGAGAACAGCTCCCCTCTCATCTGCTTCCTGAGGAAGTCCCGGCCGCTGTGGCCGTGCCCGTTGGCCAGAGGAGACTCCTGCAAACCTACGGAGAGAAGGCAGAGTTACAGGGTTGCAAATGACGGACTAATGAGTGAAAGGAGAAATACGTTAGTGAGTCTGGACCAGGGATACGCGACGATGGAAGGATGAGGGGAGGAGTGGAGGTGTGTTTGACATGTTTTATCGCTGAGGCAGATGTGAAGGGAGAAGTGAGAGTAAAGTACGGATTCAAATAAACTCCAGTGAACTGATTTAGGACTGAGTGACTTCATAGATTGTGGAGACTTGGAGAAAATGCTATACAAATGCAATCCATTCCCAAGCACGGGCTCTCTCCTTGATCTCTCAAAAGTACACTCTCACTCTCAAATATACACACTTCTCCGTTTCTCATGTCGTATCACTGCTACACACACAGACACACAAATATATATTGCCGTGGTATCAGTATTAGACTGTGAGCTCTCGTATCCTGCAGTTATTGCAGGGCTGAGGGACTGAACGAGACAATTATAAGAACTCTGAAGAGTCGCGGCCCACAAATGATTAGAAAAGAGAAAACGAGAGAAAAAGATAAAGAGAAAAACGGGATGAGGGTGAAAATCCCCCACTATAGAGCCAATTCATTGCTCCAAACTGCTCCTGAGAGCTTATTTTAGTCCTGGGGGTCACCGTGTGTTTGGATTGTGTAGTTGTTAGTGTGTGTCCAGTGGCAGAGATAGTGATATGACAGACAGACAGGTTGAGAGGGGGAAGGGGCTTCACATATATAAATATATCTTTTTTTCTTTTCGTTTGGACTGAAAATACTGATCCATTCGTACAAGACTGGTCCTGAAACAACAAAGAGTGATGTAACAAAAAATAGACAACAGAACGAAGAGTGATCTCAAAAGAGGTCTTCAACCACATGTGAGCACATCTCACAACCGCACAACTATAAACAACAATCCAACCTAGAGGATCATTTATGTTCAAATGTGTCGAGTACAGTGGTCACAGATGGAGCAGGACAGAGCCAATAGAGTGAGTAAATCTCAAATCATAAGATCTTGCTGCTTGAAAAAGACAACCACATACACACAGTCCTGCCTAAGTCATGAAACCTCCCCGTACCTTTTCAGTACACAAAACCTCTTTCACTCAGTCCCTCGCAAACACACTTCTTGATCATAATCTCTCTTTCTCTTCTCTAGTTGCACACACACATATACAGATGCTGGGGACACCGTGGGTGTATGGTCCAGGTCTCTGGTGACAGACCAATCAGAGGGGAGATAAAGCCAGTATGATGCTTTAGCCTGGTAACCCACGGCGACCCATTTAATCCCACTGGCCAGTCCCCATGATGGAATTCAATTGATCAATCATGTAGCTCTGATGGCACCATTTCAGCCAGCTTATTGCTTTCTGCTTTCTCTCTGTCTCGCTCTCTCACACACACACATACACAAATACACACACAAATACACTGAAAGTGTGACCGATCTGACGGTGGACCCACAAAGGACCAGAGGATGGTGACGAGAGCGAAGAGGACCGAGCGCACTGTAATAGAGCAGTAAGAACAAAGCTTTTACTTGTGATAATCAATATTGTCCGTTCAGCTGTATGAATGTGTGCGTGGGGATGTGTGCATGCTTGCCGTGGATGTGGGTGTGGGTGGGTGGGTAGTTTGATATCCGGCTGGTCTCATTGTATCCGTGGATGGGTAAAGAAACTCATTGGCGTGACGGGTTAAATCCTATTCACTGTCGGGTACACACACGCACACACACAGCTGCCTCTATCTCTGTGAGTCAGTCTCAGAAGGGAAGCGCTTCTCTTCCCTCTTTTTCAGAGCAGAACAAAACAAACAATGAGCCCTTATTGTTCTCTCCTTTCTGCCTTTTTCATCTCTCTTCCGCCTTTTCTGTCTCTCCCTCTCTTTACACTCCTGCTCTCTCCCTCCCTCTCTCCATCCCCATCTCCCTCCACCTCAGCCTGTTGGATTTCTTTTCTCAGGAACAGTTGAAACATTAGATCTAAAACACCTCACTGAGTTAAGTGAGCTAGTTTAGTTGTGTTTGTTACTCTCCTGGTCGCTTTTGCACTTAGATTATAATATCTAACAGGACATGGGTCATACGCGCGGCCTCACAGTCCCGGCCTGTGCATTAGATCCTTTGCACGTCTGTCCGTGTGAGTGTGAGTATTTGTGTGCCCCAACTTAAGAGATCAAAGCTTTCGCAGACTGGAGGCACAGAGTAGAACCTGGGGTAAAAGGCGTCGCCTTGTCTTTCGCCCTGCATCTCGTGCTGACTCTGAGCTTCTTTTATCCCGTAAACTGCTGCATGTCACAGTGGATGCACAAGGGGGTGAGAGGTCAACTTGGCATTCTGGGTAAATGCCACTGACACTGTTTGTTTTTTATGAGAAAGCAGATTCTGAACGATGATGTGGGATTTTCCTCCAAATCTATTGAGACACTTTCTACTCACCACAGGAACATCATTCAGCAACTGACCCACCTGCCCCACAGTCCACGGCAGTGTTATATGCAAATGCATGTGCGCACACACACACACACACACACACACACACACACACACACACACACACCAGCTCTCTGTGTGTCCCCTATTGGCCCCACAAGTCAAGTTCTTCTATTCACCTCCATTCATCTACAATCTGCCCCTAGTCGGCCCCACTTCCCCTTTGCTTTGGCTAAGGCCATAGGTCACCACAGGGCTTAACACCCACGCACTCCTGCTGCTGGTACACACACATGCTACTGATTCTGCCTTCCTGTGTTCCCATCCTTTGGACAGCTGCTGTTGTTTCTGTTATGTTGTAGATGGCCACAACCAGCATCACGTCATGTCATGACAATGAGAAAATCAACAGTGTCTTGAACCGAGGCTGTAACTAATATGGAACCAATAAATGTTCTCCCCCTTATTAAATAGGTGGACGTCATTATTTACCTGGACAACGTTGAGGTTGCAAGAACAAGCAACTGCTGGAATCCTGTTTAGTGAACTGACTCAAAATTTGGACATGTAGCAACAAAAGCAGACCTGTAATAGCATTAACGATAATTTAGTGCGTTAAAGTGACTGTCTGTCAGCCATTGTGCATGAAACTTAATTTGAGGATTCAGCCTTTCATTAATCATTAACCCTTGGTGGAAAAGGCCTATAAACCGCTTAGTGTGTTTGTTTACACAAAACAACCTTAAATGAATGTTAAAGAAATTAAAGACATTGCCTCCTTCTTTGTGTGTGTGTGTGTGTGTGTGTGTGTGTGTGTGTGTGTGTGTGTGTCGAGCATATTTATGTCTTTTTCCTTCTGCGAGTGTACAAATGTCTACACACGCAAGCATATGGATGTGAGTGTGTGTATGTGTGAACACAGGCGGACGTGTGTTAGTGTTTGTGTTTGTCTGTCCATGTCAGTGCATGCTGTTCTCCCTGTCACCCCTTGCTGTGTGTGTGTGTCATTATCCAGCGGGGGCTGCTCTAATGGAAGCTGTGATTAGCAATGCTGTTAATTAGACCACAGAGCCAGCCACGCAGACCTCTGCCGCGGCCGCGCCGCAGATAACGCGCACGCGCAACAGCGTGATGGCGAGCGACGCGCGGCAAGAATGACTTCAGTGAAACGTGAAGCGAGACAGTGAGAGTCTGTGTGAATTATGAAAGTCAGACAGGAAACAGGCCACGCGTGTAGCGCACGGCGGATACACGTCACGCACACAAACAACAAACTGAAACAACGCTGCCGCTAATTACATCCCTGCGCTTCTGCTGCAGCTAATAGCGCAGATCCAAGCAGAGTCTTCTCGCCACTAAGGGATAAACGGGTGTAACTTACTATTCTTTATGCTTTATGCGAAAATCCAATAAACAATAATCAGAGGTGGACTTAGCGATTCGATTTATAAGGCCTGTAAAAGATAAAATATAAAATCTGCACTCGGTAACGCAACAGGCCCCCCCCGCCCCTGCTACAGTGGACTAGTCCATGCGCACCTGCGGAAGTGATTCAGGTGACGATGAACGACAGACTGTGGCCGCAAAGACGAAGCGAAGCTGCTAAAGCGGTTCTGAGGAGACGAGCAAGCGGGAGCAACGGCAAAGGTTTGTAGCAGGTTATAACTTTTTATCACACTGACAGTAGCAAGACGCAAAACACTGCTGTTAGCAATGCTAGCATCGGAAGTGAAGGGAACGAGTCTCCTGTTAACTATTGGGTCTACAAAGGCGGGTAAAAACTGTGTTTAGATCTGACTGGAAAAGCTAGAAACTAGCTTGACAAGAAAAAACATCCTTATTAATAATCTCTACTACCGAGTCTTTGTGCTCTGCTAATAGGTAGTAGTTCCTATCTGAACAGATCCCAATACTCAGGGTGCACCTGGGATTCGTCTTGGACCTGCTGGAAGGGCTTGGAAATTCATCAGCTGAGGGGAAAAGACCCCGCAGTGTATTCGTGTGCATGTCTGAGCGAGCGAGCAAGAGAGAAATCGCCCCCAGTGGCGTCCTGTCACCCCCGCTCGCTCCGACATCTGGTCCTGTCTCATTTACCGCAGGAGACTGCGTGATGGCTTTTTAATGCCACTGACACACACACACACACACACACACACACACACACACACACAAGCACAAGCAGGCACAGCCACCTACACAAACATCTGCATACAGTAGGTGAAGCTCCCGTCTTTGTCAGCACGCACTGATCCCGTGTGACCGAGTATGTGATCAATAGTGCAGGCATCTACTGACTTCCCGATGAAGCACTGTAAACTAACGGGGCCTCTGAACGGAGATGTTTGGTTTAGAAATCCCTAATCACACACACAGTCACAGTCTTCATCTATGTGTTAATGTATGTGTAGTTTTGCACACGAATCCCTGCACACTTGGAAACATGCTGCTTACACTGAAAAGTCTGATTTATAAGCAAACACAGCAGATGCGGGCAGACTTCATGTGCTCACCTTCGTCCCTCTTCCTCTTCCCTACGTCAGCGGCTGAGCTGATACCCAGAATGCCACTGATGGAGTACGAGGAGCCGGCCGTGTCGCTGGTCACAGCTGAGACCTGTGTGGCAGCTGCGGATGTTGCTGCAGACAGACACGACAACACGAGCAGGAGGATGAATCGCATAGTTGAGGTAAATATTTAAGTAATTATCCTGTTGTGTTCTCTTAAATTGAAGCATATCACATAATTAACAATCGCATAAATAATTTGAGCGCCAAGCACTGTTGTCTAATTATTATTAAAGTATTTTGTCAATAAAAGCGCAACAATAAATTTATTGTAATGAAACCAGAGTGTCTTTGAATAAAAGCACTGAAAACCTCAACTAGATTTTTATAGAACATAGCTCAAACTTTGTTTAAGGCTTTCCCAACATAGACTGTAGACATAAATATATATGTATACACAAAATTATTAAAATCTTTCGTAAGTTTCAATGAAATAATACCGGTAAATCAAGTTAGCATTGTTGACACTTAGCAATTAAGCATGAATTATAAAACACTGGTAGCAAACTAACTACACAAGACGGTCAGCACCAAGTTGTAGCCACGGCTTTAAAGCTTGGGCAACACTACAAGTTAGTTTAGATGAAAGTGAATTCCAGCTCTTTTCTCCTTGAAAGTGATAACTGATGTGCTTCTCCTACCTTTATTTATTTCACCTCTATCAACGGATTGAGGAACTCACGGCTCAAGTAATATGTTAGTTATGTGAAATTATTTTACATATGTACTAATAATTAACCATCTGATGACCTTTTGAAAAGATGAGTAAAAATAATGTGTCCCCTGAGCCATTTTCCACCAGCAGCTATTGCTCTGCAGCTTTTACGTACCGACCTCATCCAGGCCAAAAAAAAGCTACATTATTTAAATCCTATCCTGTTTACACACTCTATAAACAACAACAAAACTGGAGCTCTAAAAAAAGCCATAAAGGACAGGATTCGGTCTGTCTGTTTTCCTCCTCGTTGTCTCTCCCTCTAATCTTCCCCCTGGAGGAGACAAGTTCCTCGCTGGGCGACACAGCAACATACTTGTCACCGCTTCACTGACACACACTTACACACAACCTGCAGCCTGCTGACACACACGCACCGGAACATACAGTCACTCACTCCTCCTTGGTCTCTTATCTGTGCCCCTGTAAGCGGACGTGCGGCTGAGTGACAGTATGGTATCCCAAGAGGGACAGAAAGGTGTGGAGACAGACATCCTAATCCTCTCTCCCAGCAGACCCCCAAACACAGGAATGACGAGACCGAAAAGGGAATACAAGGAAAAAAACAGACCAACCAGTGGATCAAGGTTCCTTCCTGCCGTTACTCCTTCACTAACGACAAGAAGAGTATAATGAATGCATATCCCTCCTTTTCCCATCACTTGATTTAGCACTTCAATTATCTGATTTTCCTTTCTCTTTCTTTTCACTCCTTTTTTATCAGAACGTAACGCTTTTATTCAGCAAATCCAAATGTTCAATTTTCCGCCTGGGAGTGGGACCCATTTATCTGTGTAATCTGTAAACGTGCGTGTGCGTGTGTGCGCGCGTGTGGCTGCAGCTCCGTGTGTATGCACGTGCGTTTGTGTGTGTCTGCAAAATGTGTTTAAAAGGCACGAGTGAAGGAGCATTGTGTGTGAAATTAATTTAGATTAATAGACAAAGTGCGATTATGAAGATATGAGAGACACCGAAACACAATCCACTGCAGGGTGAAGAGAGGGAGGGAGAGACGGAGACGAGAGACTCGTGTTTATTTGTAGATATTCATCAAATAAAAAGTAATAACGTTCGGCTATAGTTGTAATAGTTTCCGTCTGTAACATGATTATAAATTACATGATTAATCTAAATGCAGATTATAGATTCTTTTTATGATCATTTAATCCACACTGCATTTTATGAACATGTTAATTTTGATTGTGACTTTCACAATTGTGTCCAGTGTCACTGCAGGAGCATTGATTGTTAAAGGCGCAATTGCACATAATTCGTGGTGAAACGTACAAAGACGTCTTTCTTTTGGCTGAAGCAGGATTTTAGAGCAGGGACCTACCTAAGTTGTGAGCTGACACTGAGCCCGTTTGGCCAGGCTGCTGCTGAACCTTAGTCCGAATGATCCTGCAGGAGGAAAGAGGAGATATTAAAGGGTGTGTATGAAAGAGAGAGAGAGCGGATTGTGAGTGACTGAGAGAACATGACCATCGTGGGAGCAAAACCGTGTGTGTGTGTGTGTGAAGTGGCTGAGGCAGGCTGACATGGCAGAGGGGCCTCACACTTCCTGCTTGGCTGCTCATGCAAGCCTTTTCTTCCTCTTTCCTTACCTTTCTTTTTCCTCTCCTTTCCTTCCTTTCTTTCCTTCCCCTTTGTGTGCGTTTCTTCCCTCACCCCTGCACACCTTCTTTCCCTTTTGTTTGCCTCTTTTGCTCTGTCCTTCTCTCTCTTTTTTCGCTATCCCTCCCTCTCTCTGTGCCTCTGTGCTCTGGGGAAGGGGTTGTCATTGTACCATCGTGTTGAACCACTGAGCTGCAGCCACTTCATACATATGGAGACTAGGGCCTCTTTGCTATTCTCTTTTCCACTCCTGGATACACACACACACACACAAGCTGGCACGCATCACACTCACAGTATCATTTTGCTCTGTGCTCTACCTTGGTTAGGTACCTTTGGTTAGGTTGATCCTCTAACACATCCTCACAATGCGTGACACCGACTGTACAGTCGTACCTGTTGATGGAACTGACGCTGGGGACGCTGTCGTTGTCGCACACTCGCTCGGCCAGGAGCCTGTCCCGGATCTCCCAGGCAAACATGGTTGGGTTTTGGCGTTTGTAATCGGCAATCTTGTCGACCACTTTGGGTGTAGCAACCTTTGGTTTGGATCCCCCGATTACCCCGGGGCGGATACTGCCCGTTTCATAGTACCTGGCAATCAAAGCATAGAAGATGCCTGCACTGGTCAGAAGGAGGACCAGTCATTTCCAGTTGCATAGTGTTTTAGATTGTACAGAATGTACCACAGGTTGATTTTTATTTTATTTTTTATGTATTTAAAAAAAAAAAAAGTAACAATGATGACATTGCACAATTAAATATGTTTGGTGTATGTAATCTTATCTAACTTATATATTAATGTGTAGTAGTACTGTGTAGGTTTTTAAAACAAATTTTGGAAAGGTGTAGATTTGATGAAAAAAAAACTCAAAACTACCTCAAATTAATTATTTGACAACTAATTAATTTGTTGTTTATGAAAAAAAAAGTTAGTCGCAAAACAGTAAAGTTTTCTCACTCTGCTCTAATGTGTCCCTGCAGAGGAGATAAGCAAGGAACACAGACTGAGGTTCATATAAAAGAAGGTTCACAAAAAAGACTCCTATCAGAACAGCTAAATCTGAATGCTGCTTATTTTAAATGTTCATTTCAGGGCAAGCAGACGCGGTTACAGTAAATACACGCTGTATGTTGATGGGAGCGTTCGAACCGAGCCCGGGCCAAAGGTTGCGTGTAGACAATTCTGTCTG
Source organism: Macropodus opercularis (assembly GCA_030770545.1). Taxonomy (NCBI): domain Eukaryota; kingdom Metazoa; phylum Chordata; class Actinopteri; order Anabantiformes; family Osphronemidae; genus Macropodus; species Macropodus opercularis. Next base: position 10,098,034 of record CM061089.1, read on the forward strand.
AACAACAACTCCTCAAAGACGTCATTGACAATGTCACATTGCGACACAGACATAAGAAGATGACAGCGTCGCTGATGCACACATTCACTAATGCAAACACACACACGCAGATTTGGGCGATTCATGTCCACCATGGCTATTTCATGAATGTATTTGCATGCAGAAGGGGCAGGGGAGCAGGGGTGGGAGGACAGCAAATGTGCTACACAGCTTGCAGAAAAGGGGGGATGCTGACTGTGGATGCAAGCTGTCAGTCAGTCTTAAACCTGTTCTCTCTCTGTCTCCCCACTGCTGTACGGTAGAGTAATCCCTTCCGTGAAGATGTGTGTTTGTGTAAACGTGCATTTCCTTGTCTTTGGTGGTGTGTGTGTGTGTGTGTGTGTGTGTGTGTGTGTGTCTTGCACACATGTGGGTGTGATGCCCATTTTGACTATTCACAGCTGGAGTATAAACACAGCTAAAGGAAAACAATCTATTTTCAAATGGAAAAGTATTTAAATTATTCACAGCTGAATCATTGGTGAATAAACGAGCGTGGTTATTGATATCCACAATAAGCACACACACACACACAGGGTGGTAGAGTTGGTGTTTTTGTTCTGCTGGCACCAGAGAGACAGAGAGGAGAGGATAAAACAACCCTCCCTCCTACCATCCCTCGATCCCCTCTCCTCTCCCCCCTCACAGTAACGCTTCAGTGAGTTGAACGGCCAGGACAGGGGGGAGAGAGAGAGAGACAGAAAAAGAGGGAGAGAGAGAGAGAAAGACAGAGAGGCAAGGGAGAACAATGAGAAACACATTTTTTGATATAGCTGAGGGTCGCTGTAGCTAATCCTTCCCCTTCGTCCCCTCAAATGGTCTCTCTGTCTCTCATTCATTTTTCTTTTTTCCTTCACTTTTCTTCCTTAACACGCCTTTTCCCTTTTGATTGTATTCCTTGTTCTTGTCGTTCTCCCATTCTCCATGTCCCTCTTTCTTTTTTTGGGGTGCAGAAATATGGTGCCACTTTCATTTTGATGCTAATTCCAAAAAAAGTGATGAATTTTTCCCCTTTTGTCCCTCTTTCTTCAGGGGGGGACGGAACGAGCAGGGATTTACTACTGAATTTAGCTTTGAAAAGGCGCAGGGAGAAACGGTAACGGGAAAGAAAAGAGGGCTGAGTAGAGACGTAGAAATGTTGAGTCGGATGAGAGGGGAGCGTAAGATGAAAGCGCAAAAAAAAGAAGCAACAGAGCTAAATGAGAGGAAAGGTAGACGGTGCTGAAGCGTGCTGCTTGACACTAAACAAGCCCATGTGACGCTACAGGAGTAGCACCAGTAGTAGTATAGATTACGCTTCATTACAAAAAGACTCATTAGAGACTCAAAATGCATCAGATGCGAAAAGTGCCCTTAAAAGGTTTCTGTGAGGAGGGATGGATTAAAACATGCAGCCTGACAGTCCGAACTGTTATAGGTCAGGTCGCGCCATCACAGACTCGACCGGAGTCGCCGCAGTGTGATGGTAGGTGCTTGTGTGCCGTCTACCTGCCCAGTATCTTGCTGACACATCCGTGGCTGACGCGTAGCTGGCGTGAGATGTCGCAGGGCCGAACCCCTTGATGGGCAAGTTCTACTATTCGCTGTCGCACGACGTCTGGGAGGGGCCTGCCGTTTACAAACACACCTCCCAGCTGGTTCACTCCGCCATGTCCTAGAAGACAAAGACAGGAAATCAATCGAAAAGAGCATTAAGGATGGGTGACAAAGTGAGATCTTTGCATCGAAGCTGGTGAGATGATGCAGCTTTAACTACTTTAATATGTTTAGACTGAGATTGGACAGACACAAGACGGACACAGACATTACTCAACTCCCATTTTTCCAGCATCGTCACCTTTTAAATAAAAGTTGTGCATCGAGAGGACAAACTTTTAAAAGGTGATGGTGGTGGAGAGCTAAATCCATTGCAACAGAAGATGAAGATGCTTCTATGACAGCCCGTAGCGTCACTGTGCTTCAGTGAAGGGGTAGAGTCAGGTAGACATTCGTTTGTTCCTGCTTGTCAACATAAAACGTGCAGTTCATCGTTCGACAGTCTCTTACTTAGCCTGAGTTACGAGCTGTCAGTACATTTTAGGATTGTGTTTTAAATGTTGCATATTTTTCTACTAGCGTTTTTTTTTCTCTACAATTAATGTTTCTAATATCAACTGGTCAAGAAAGGTGGTAACTGCAGCAGAGACGGATCCTAAACACACATGATTCCTTTGCTGCTGCTAATGCTTTGGCTTGTTCAGCATAAAAGCATCAGTTGGTCTATTGCAAAGTGCAAACTTTGCCCATTTTCACCCGGAGCAGAGTCTGCTAAGATCTCAAGTAAATTAAGGGATTTCAATTAATTATTGACCAAGGCCTGGCCCCTTACAGAAAGACCGCTAATTCCCCCCCCTAGGGATGAAAGTATAAGGAAAGGGAAATGAAAGAGTGGTAGACTGAAACATGGAGCATCTCAAGCTTTTATATAAATGTAGGTTTTAGGAAAAGGTATTGACGTCTAGCGGTAATGATTCTGACCACACTGGGTTGTTGTTGTTGTTTTTGTCCAGCAAATCTGGTCACAGCTGCCTATTAATTCATCCATCAAAGTTGCATTTTGATGGACAGGTTTAAACAACGGCGAAGCAAAGACAGCACACAGAAAACAGGTTTATATGCAGGGATTTAATCGACGCCCATCAGTGCAGCGGTTATCCTGTCCTGGAGCTTTTACTTGGTTAGGAATATATTTTGGACACATCAGCAGATTCTCACTCAGGCACTGAGACAGATGGCCACATTTAGACATTTAAAACACTGGGCTGCAGTGGGTCCGTCCAGGCCCTGCCACTTTTTGTTGTTGCTGAGGTGATGGTGCTAACCATTTAGCTACCAATAGAAACTGTGAGGGTAAGAAAAAGACTGTAGACTGTTTGGGCAACACTCTCTCCTGTGTTTGTGTATGTACTGTATACATCTCACCAAAGGCAAGGTATAAATCAGCCACAATTTCTCCACCACATAATCCACTGGCTTTTGTATTACCATAGTGATTACGTCTTTAGGGGAAACTCGCGCACACACTAATCCTAGCTGTGGGGGCAATAGATTTTAAACACATTACCCCAGCAGGGATACCCCCTAAAACACAAATGTGTCCCCTGAACCTGTCTCTTTTTCACTCCTCTATTCACCACAAGCATAAAATGAAGAAACACAAACCCACTCTCCTCCAGACCAAATATAAATAGATCCACACATGGAGGATAAAGACAGAAATGTGACGTCTAGAGAGTCTCATTCTGAGAATTCAAACAAAGCTATTTCCAAACGACTGATGCGTACGGCCGTCGTCTTCCTTACTACTTTATTTATATAAAGAGAAAAGTCTCATTATGTAGATGTCTGCCGCAGACAGCACAATTTGAAAAAGCAATCACTCCGTACAAAAGACAGAAATAAACAGTCATATCCATATGCACTTATGCTCCTGTGATCTCGGTTGAACCAGGTCTCAAAGGCTGAATGGCCGAAATGAAACAAGCAATATGAACAAACAGTAATAAGCACAGGCTGCATGGAAAGCGTTTAACACTGTCCAATGGGATGCTTTAATTAAAAGGAGGGGGTAAGAGGAGAATTCCTCCAGTATCACAGTTAATGCTGCTCAGCTTGTTAAACATGTGACAAATATCAGCTGGAGTTTAGTGAATGCAAATGTCGGCCTGGACGGTGCATTCAGGTGCTGCTGACCTCGTAGGAAATGTAGTTTCCAGGGTCTGAGGCTTGTCAGTCATTCAGCTTATTTGTGGCATTGGTGAGACGAGCAACCACAGCTAATATAGTAAGAGAGTCTGATTGAAAGTCGTCTAGTTGCAGCATGTCTAAATACGTGAAATCCCTGTGTTTATCCTGCCGCTTCACTTGAGGTACTGAACACAGCTGCACTCTACCACTTCTGAACTCCACCCGCTTTCAGTCTACTTTGAGTTGTACCGAGACGTCTGGAGATACTGGTTCCTTCAGGTGAAGTTACCTGCAGGCTGAGCCATGTGAAACTCAAACGATTCACTTCTGCGAGGATGAATCGTTTTGACCTAACTAGAAGTAAATCCAGTTGTCGGGACTCAATTTAGTTCCTGGACGTGATTTGATGTTTCACGTCTAATGTCCTGCAGACCCAACCCCTTAAATCTACTGACAGACATTTTTTTCCTGTGAGTCTGGTTTACTGTGACTGAGGTAATTTAGTGATTGATTTAGTGACTAGAAACCTGTTCAATAATGTCCACTGGGTGCTGACATTTTCAGACGTTCCTCAAAGCAAAACTGAGCCTGTTGACCTACATGGACAAATTCATGTCCTAAAACACACTGCGTCACTTTGTCTGGATGCATTGTCCGCTTATAAAGAGAGACATTATTCCCTTCTTCTCTCTTTTATTACTTCCTGAAACCTTTCCTGCCTGCTTTGGTGAATCAAAGCAGCTGTTTTTGCAGAATCCTACTGTGCTGGTCCTCTTCACCACAGGTATCTGCAGAGAAGACTCTCTGTCTCTCTCTCCCTCTCCCCCTTTTCTTAGATAAGAGTAAATGAAATGGTTCCTTTCACCCTTCCTATCTGGGCCGGGGCACGAAATACGCCTTGCTTTCTAAAGAGATGGAGAGGAATGACTTGTGACCTACAAAAACCTCCAGATAACTATTTATTCACTTATCTGTGTATTTACTGTTGGTATTAGACGTTCGGGCTCTCACCATTCTTGGGGTAGGCGATGGGGATTATGTGTTTGAAATTTATTTTCCAAACCTATAAATACTGATAGGGACGAACGCAAAAACGTACACTTTCTATAAAGACATTTGTTTATCGCCCACTGTAGCATAACTCTCTAAAGCAGTGATACACATTATCATTTTAAAGGCTATGTGCTATTTTTTCAGGTCCGGTATCATAAGAGGAATGGCCTAGAATGAGACTAGAATTTTGCCGCAATATTTATTTGTCACTTAATGTGGAAATATGTGGCACCTTACAGAAGAACCCAGGGCTGATGTTCTCTCACAGCTGTGGGCGTTAAGTGACGGAGGTCCAGCAATTCATCACACTGATCAAACAAATTAACCACTTGCTCCCAGAAATTCAATCAGCATGGGCCCAGCTTGGGAGGTTTTGTTGCAAATTAGGTACAAAGATTTAGCCAAATTAGAGGTCTTGGCTTTTAAAGGTCTTTCTATAAACGCTGAAGCTACAGTCTCAGGAGGGGGACAGAGCTGGCAGAGGCAGCAGCATCATTTTCATCCCGGAGAAGCGGAAGCAGAGGGACACAGGCAGGCAGGGGACCAGGGGTCATTATGCATCCCGCTTGTATTTTATTTATTTACCCTTTATAGGAGCTGACTTAAGAGCCCAGCACCAAATGTTTGATTGATTCACTGTTTCCGGGAGGAAAAAATACAGCGATAAAAAGCAGAATATATTCGAGCTCCCCCATCCAGAAAATAAGACCCATTAGGCTCTCTGTCTCTCTACATTCCTCTGTGTCTCCGTCTCTCTCTCTCTCTCGCTGTCCACCAACACCACCACCCTCCCCCCTCCTCCTCCTCCTCCTCCTCCTCCTCTCTCATCTCTCATCTGCTTCTTCACGGCTTGACGACTCAAAAATAAAGCAGAAGGGAAATCCGAACAAAACACCACCGGTTCTCCCTCTTCATTCTCTCTCTATTAAAAGAGAAAAAGGGGAACTAAATTACTTTTGGATGAAAACTTGTTTGGAAAGTTGCCTGAGGGAATACAGATGAAGCACATTTCCGTGAGCAAACACAGCGAATAGATCTGCGAGATGTGCAGGCAGTGCGTTTTGGACTTAGCTGGAGTTATTTTACCTATAAGGTTTAATAATTATATGAACTCGGCTCAGCTAATAAGCGATTATATTTATCAGCAGTTATTATATATCAGAAAAAAGAAGAGATAAGGCAACATGTGATTAAAGAAACTCACTTCGAAGTACAATTATTATATTTCAGATGATGGCGACAAGCTTGATTTTAAATAGCTTCAATATTTTCCTCTCTTCTGTTTTTCCAAATATGTATTGAACGTGACGCGTATTGTTTCCCTTTCTTTAGTGCAACTCACGAGTCGATCGCTAAGGTAGGCAGCCTGCTTAATATTCAGCATACCAGCATTACCATCACAATACGTGATTATGAAATCCAGCTCATTATCATCACAATTACCTGGTATAGATTTTTAAAACCTCACTGCTGCGCGTCGTTCCGTATAAAATAAAATGATCTAAAGTTTGCAAAGTTACACTCGTTATAACCTACAAAACCTCCTTGGGCCAATGTAGACAACATGAAAAGTATCAACGTAGCGAAGAGAGTGTGGAGCTCAACTCTGGATAACAATCTGGTTTTATGAGCAACTATTTTGTTTAAAAAAAAAAATACGATTGAGATTTTTGAAATCTCACAAAATCACAAGAGCCTGTAAGACGACATAAATGTCCCTTTTCCTCCGGCTTTTATTCAGCCCAAGCGTTAGTCACGTTACACACACACCATTTCCACGCGTCACAGTCGATTCAACCCAACCTCTCTCTCTACCTTTGACATTTTTTAGGTGTAATCGTTTTAAAGCGTCTCCGGGCTTTGACATATATAACTTTAGCTGCACTGTTACCGGCAGCACCGCGGATCATTGGCTTTGGTGAGACGGCAGGAAAGAGGAAACGTGATTCGTTCTAGCTTTTGGACGCGCGTGTGTGTGTTTGTGTGTGTGTGTTTGTGCGCATTTTTATCCTGCAGGATAACACACTGTGAGAAACTGTCAGTCACAAAACACGAGTTCTCCCCGGGACTAAATAAAAATGGGCTATAGGCTAATGCGCAATCCATTAGACGCTAAGATGCCGGTGGGACGCTTTATTATTAAGTGCAGAGAATAAATAGATGCTGTAAAAGACAAAAACGGATACTAATTTAAACAAAAAATGTTTGAGCCTGTTGACAATGAGCGTGAAGGTCTTCGTTTAATTCGCATTTTTAGGCCTTCGTTAAACCGTTAAAACATTTCTGATTTGGATATTTGCGCAGTGTCTGTGACTCTCCAGTGATTATTTGAGTTGTTTTCTATTTACATTTTAAAATAAAGAGTAAAAGTTTGCATGAAAGTTTTAACACTTGTTTTTCGATAGACTAAAACAGGCTCGGGCTTTTAAATTTAAATGGCTATGGGCTGTTCCATTAAAAGGAGCTGGGCCGCAAAGACAAAGTAGGGCCCGCCATGTCACGACTGACTGACCAAGCTGCGCCCCCTCCCCGTTGACATGTTCTTCCCTTAGCTTCGTCCCCAAGCACCTGCTCTGCTGAACTGTCCTTGAGCAAGGCTGAGCTGCTCCACGGTGCCAGGCTGAACCTGAGGACACTTTCCCTCTGCGGGGCTTCAACGCAGTCTCACCTTGTTATTGTTACGTGCAGTGTGTGTCTGCCTAACCCGGTTATGTGCAGGAACGTCGTTACTGGTTGTGGATCAAGTTCAGCTTTTAGTCATGCTTTGTTACCTCTCTCTCCCTCCCCCCCCCTCTCTCTCTCTCTCTCTCCCTGCTGCCCCTCTTTCATTCTCCCTTCTTCTCTTCAAAGGGAAACACACAACAAACCGTCCCATACAAGGCAACAACAAAATGATCCTCTTAAACCTGCATAACCTCGCCTTTCACAAAACAGAAAGATCACTTCAGCTCCACGTCCCGCTGGTGTTTTTATTATTTACACCTGTTCGATTCAATTCTTTGCAATAGTCATGGGAAAATCAGGCGGTAGGTTAAACAACAAATGCACAATGGGAAAAACTATGAAATTCCCCAAATGATGCCTAAAGTTTTTTTTTCATGCATCCAGATTCAAAACATTGCAAAAAAAAGATCTTGTGATGTGATAAAATGCATGCGCCTCTAAAAAGACAAGCCTTTTAAAATAATTATTGTGTTGCAGATAAGCAGGTCCTTCGCGAAATGCAACCAGGATTTTTTTTTTTTTTCGTTGTGACTTCAGCAGATATTTAAAGCGAAAAAAGAAACAGATTATCGGACTGAAGACAATGATGCTTTTGCAGTGTTTTCTGTTGTTCTTCTTGCATATGCTCACAGAACCGGTGGCTCCGTTCTGGGCTGAAGTGAACATGCAGATAAAGGGAATTGTGGACGTATAAACTTACTGTGCATTGCTGCAAACGGGTCGTGCTTGCAGTGGATCTCCATCGGTAAGGTGGGACTCGAGGGCCCCGGTACCATATGATGGGTCTTAAAATGTCACCGGACGCTTCAATCGACCACTATCACACTTGGCGGACCGTGACCCAACCGATTGGCAGGGCTGTCGGTTCCCTTCAACGAGAGAAACTTTTTTTTTTGCTTAATTAATGAAGAAATTAAAAATTTAAGATGCGCTGTGTCTAATTAAGAAAAATTGGGAGGTTTGCAGGGAGAGGAAAGAAATGGCGTCAGGACGATGAATCAGAGACGGGCCCCCTCCTCATGGGCACGGGACACCACAGCGGGTCTGTTCTGGCGTCTCCAACACCAGAGGAGGGAAACGACAGCAGCGGCGCTCATTCCTTCAGCTGCTCGCTGAGGCTGACGGGCTCCGGTGCAACGGCGTAAAAATGTCAAACTTCTGCAGAAACATATAGAGAGCAAACAAAGTGCAGTTTCTTCCTATTTCTTCTTCTCGCTTCGATGGCCGTGACCCCCGAACTGCGATTGCAGCGGTTGGAGCGGAAGTCTCTCCTCTAAGGCTAGTAAAAATATTACAAAATGCCAAAAATACAAAAATAACAGGTTTGAAAAGCAAAGCAGTCGGTACAGATCCACGTTTGGGTGTGTGAGTGTTTCTCCAGGTTAATTTGTGCACATCGTTCTTGGTACTGCTTTCACATGGCCACTTTGTAATCTCCCATCAGTGAGTGCGGATGAGTTCTCACATCTTGATATCTCATATCCACTGTGCCAAAAACGAAACTAGAAGAATGGAGCAAATTACGCACAGGAAAAACAAACGCCAGCACTCGCCGGTTTCAGCAAAAGGTGCTGATGCTGACTTGAGAGGAAAGCGGCTCTTGGTCTCTCAACTATCTCTTTCCCTCTTTGAGCAGAACCCACTGCACACTGTAGCTCTACGACCCCCGGCTTGTGTGAGAGTTTGGAGCCAATTTCTTCGCGCTGGAAAAGAAAAACAGTCCTGCGCACAATCACAAATGCACTTTTCTCCCCAAACCAGCCTCCGCTGTGCTTAGATCTGCACCTACACAGGATTCTTGAACTACACAGAGAGAAGCTCCCCGCGCCCAGCGTCCACGGTGGCGCACGCCGCGTTTCAGGACCTGCTCTCGTGCGGACAGCGCCCGCGCTCCCAACCCCCTGGAACCCTACCCTACACGCGCCGGCCAGCTGCACGTCACTCACAGCAAAGCCAGCCAATAACACGTGCAGCTCTAGGTCCACGTCACCGCCTACCCTACCTATTCACGGGTGGGGGAGTGCGGTGATTGGCTGATTGGAATCCCGTGGGCCAATGACGCCCCGTGTGCATTGTCCATCCACCAATAGAGTGGCTCGGTGGAGCGACGCAGGAGGGTTTGGGGAGTAGACGATCATATGTTTAATTTCAATTAACCAAGTAAAAAACTTAATGCCTTTATACCCATTTGCGCTCAATTTATTCATGTCAATATTAAATGGCTAATTAATTGAGTATTACTAAAAACGAGGCTTAGTTGCAGCAAGGATTTATAAATGAAGGAAAGCTTAAGAACTCAAAAACCAATTGTCAATCTCTCGGTAATACAGTATACATTTTAAAAGTAACAATATATTTATATGCCCTAAACGAAAACAAATGAGCACATGGTGGCCTAAATAAATTCAACCAAGTATATGTTAAGCAATACTTTCCGTTCAAAAAGCTCCCTTTACTACTCAGTATCATTCACCCATTCCAAGGCCTGTAGGCGTGAGCTCTGTCAAGAAGACAACTGGGCCTGTGCAGCCCTTCCTTCAGCACGATACCTTCAACCTTTGTCTTGAGGAGCACTGGGAGACAACATATGAAACACGCATCCCCACTCATTGCCTAATTGATCGTGGATCCAAAGGGATGTCGTGCGTTTTAATGAAATGCGAATGGCGAGCTCCGCGTTCTCACTCCAAGCGCAGACAGGGGGCATTCAATACGCGCTCGTCCCACCTGATTTGAGCGGATACCCAAGCCTCGCCCCTGCAATATTAACCACACAAATAGCCTAAAGCGTGAGTCATATTAGAGAGTCTGATTTCCCTTCTTTCCGTTTGTAGACATTTAATCATTTCTGTCGCGCGCGCACATTAGGCACATTTAGAGCAACACTGAACAGGAATAATCGTGCGATTCCAGCATCATTAAAGATGCGACCTACATGATATATGAAGCTTATATTTATGTTATCCTCAAACAGACTCACTATCTGTTATTGAACTGTTCAACATCGTAGTATATGTGAGTTTATCCAATTCCTTATTACATTTGGTTCAGATTTGCATCGTTAGTTTCTATCTTCCTTAACCCAAACGGGCATATTTCCATCACTGTTTCTCTGTTAATGGTCATATCAGAAAGCTGGAAGCTCTGGGCTTTAATTGGCTTCGGCTCGTCGTAGGAGCCTTTTTACTGTGGGTGCTTGCAGGATGAGCCACGAGGGGGCGTGCAATAACCCCCGCATGCACATGTACGCGCACACTGATGCAAAGCTGCAAAGCATGTACAGAAACTTTAACACGAACGTGAATCAAGTGTCCTTCTGTCCGTTTAACTAAGAGCTTCTACACCGACCCACAGCTAAACCCACAGTCACACAGCACGGGCCGTTCAGAACCAAGGCGCCATCACCGCCTCTGCTGTTTTAGCTGTTTCTCTAACACAGTTCCTCGTCACTAAATATGGTTTCATCAAACTTCATTGATTCCGCGTCCCTGCGCTTTAATCCACTGATTGTGAAGTACAGCCCGAAACACTCACACTAATCCTCGTTCATATTTCACCTCAGCTTCTTGAGCATTCATGAATTTAGGCCTCATACAAATCTGACAGCAAACCAGATTGATTTTGTTTTTTAATTCAGGGGACGACATAAAGAGTCTCACAATGAACTTAGCACGAGGTAGGAAAAATAAGACACCAGAGACGCGCCTGCAGGCCACAAATATGAAAGAAGCAAAAACTGACAAATGTGAGAGTAGTGCAAGAAAACTGTGGAAAGTCTGTTGCTCACTGTTGTTATATGTGTCTTGCAATGTGAATAACCATATTAACAGTTACTATCATAAATAGATAAATATTTCTAGAAATTGACTCTTTGGTATAGGGTCTAAGTCAAAGTGTTATATTGTGTGTTTTTAATGTTACATTCGTTTCATTCTCTTTGTGCAGCTACTTTTATTTATTGAGATATAGACTCGAGGTGAAGGAAATTGCAGCCGTCGCCCTTGTCTCTGATTTGCAAATTAAATACACAAGCAATTAAAAAATCCAAACACAATCAATCATGTATACAAATTGTTGTTGCTTTAGGGTTGGAATTTTGGAGAAAACTTCCATCAGGATAGGACGACTTTAATCCGGGGGTCCAAAGCCATTACCATATTTCATTACCTCTCCAGTGCTGCAAATGGGTGGATGTACGGGTGGAGGCGGGGGGGGCAGAGGGTGTGTATACTTTTTAAAGCGTTAGTAAGAATGTGGTTTAGTCGTGATAATCATTTTGAGGCAAATTGGAGGCAATGTTGTTGTTTAAGTGTTCCCCTTTCTTTCCCTTCCCTCCATCCACCATGAAAGCTTCGGCTGTTTTGCTTTTTGCGCCCGAGCCTCGAAACGAAAAAGCAATGAAAAATTAATAGCGCATGTTAACTCCACCAGCTCGTTTATTACACGCCCGCTGACTGTAAACATAATGAGAAAGCTCCCGTATCTCTTCTTAAGTTTTCATTCGCTTATAAAATGTAAAAGTCATCACTAATAAATAAAAACACGTGGACACACGTGTGCCGAGCAGGTAAATCAGTGTCTCTCCCGCTCGCAGGCTTCGTCAAACCGCCTGTTTTTGGCGATGGGCTAATTTCGCTCCGTGATAATGAAAGTAAAGAGCAGCCTGTCGTCTGTCAGAGGGAATCCAAGGCCCCGCTGGCCATAATATCGGGCCATGGGCCGTGGAGGGATGACGCGCTTGAGGTCAAAACGAATGTAGGCTGTGCCGTGTGAGGTCATCTTCCTCTCTGTCTCCCCTCCCTCCCTCGCTCGCGCTGCTATAGATGTGCTCGGTTTCCGGTGCGCACTGAGGAAACTCACAGGCCTTTGCTTTACATACTCTATAAAGTGTGTTCTTTACGCATTTTGGCAACGACGTTTACGCCCAAACATCCAAGCGAACAAACTCCAGGGTTCGATTAGACGCCGCAGGGATGCAGACACAGACGGGGTTGGTTAAAGGAGATGATGTGAGGGAATCGTAAATGGTAGAAACCGCGGCATTTAACGGGGCAAACGACATTGAACAGGAAACTATCATTTTCTTATTTTCAATAATAAAACGCCAGCTACTGCCCCACTTGTCGTCAGACAATGACTGAAATGGCGGCGAGCATATTGGAAGACAGCGCTCTACGCGCCTTTACGTCCGGCCAACCTGCAGGGCCGGAGGAGACCCATTAGATCCACGGCTGTTCACACATTCCTCTTTGTACCCCACGCACGTCGTCCAACGTGTGAGCAAGCGGAGAGGCTGTAGATACAGGCCGTGGGCCCTGAAGACTGGGGAGGGCCTCCTCTAAAGCCTGATTTCCTCAGTGGTTTAAGGGTTATTATCCAACTGCTACACATTCTAGTGCTTTCATTGTTTACCAGGGGGTGAGACCTACTGTTTAATGACAGGAGGAGATTTGTGTCTCTTATAGTTCGCCATGAACCACCAGAAATCGTAAAAGCAGTGTGCGGATTTAGTTTTTTTTCTGTGGTAAATGATCTCCATGTAGAGAAGCTATGACCTGCCCACAGTTTCTTAATGACAAGCGACGTTTTATCAATGCAGACGCAGCAGGTAGCAATATGAAATGATGTAATATCCATTGGGTGCCATAATAAGGTCGATGGCCTGATCCACTGCTGATCCAGACCCTGCTGTTTTATGAGCAGACCTATGGAACCTGTTGAGGACAGCGATGGATACTAAAAGTATCACTTCTTACTTTACGGAAGTTGTTTTGAGCCAGTGAGCAACTTCACGTTAGACAAAAAAACAATCATTCAGTTCAAAAATGTTTTAGACTGTGGAACACACACACACACACACACACACACACACACACTCACACACACCTCCCAGGTGATGAAACACGTGGAGCTGACCTGACATAAAGTGCTAACAACTCAAAGAAACATCATCCATGGCCACATCGTAAATAGATAGATCATAAATATGAACTAAAAGGATTAAACAAATGGCAACCAATGTAAACGCCAGCTTTGCACGAAAAGAAGTGCTGTTCACACTTTTCATTGTCTCCTCTTATTGTCTAAAATTTAAGGACAGCAAAAAAGTTTCACACTCTTAAGACAGAACAACTCTCCAGTGTAAGTACAACCACAGCAGTTGAAATGTAACCGTGATCCAGCTTGTCGTGCTTTACCAGTAGAGACAACTTCACATTTCATGATGGCTCAGAGCATCATTCATATGTAAAACAGCAACATCCACCTCCATAAATAATTCACATTAAAACACGTTGCAAACGTCAACCAACAAACACAACTAAACCTGTTAAAACAGCCACGCAACAGTGAAGCAAAGTGAACTGAAGGTCGAGTGAGCGGGTGCAGCCCTACCTGCTCTCCCGAGGCGCAGTGCCGGACTTTTGGGCCCCTGGTCCATGTTACCCGGTAAGAACAAGTGGAGGCGATGGAGGGAAGAAAAAACGAAAAGAACAAAAACTTTTTTCCAGTATCCCCCTCTCCCTCTGTCGCCCCCTCTCCCTCTCTGTCTCCCCCCTCTCTCCCTTTCTCTCTCTCCCTCCTTTTCTTTTTCCTCTTGCAGTACTTTTGGGGCAAGTTGTAGGTTAAAATAATTCGACCCTTCCGCTCCCTATTGCTCTCCCTGCAAGTGCTCAGTCAGCTGCAACTAAACGCTTTAGGTGGAAAAAAGGCTTCGGGGGGAAGCGTGAAATGATCACGCCGAGTAAAAGAGCCGCTCTCTCAATGTGCGCTCATGTCCTGTCCCATCCCTGCACGAGCGGCTCACACAAGTGCAGTACGCGTACACGCACGTAACACGCGCGTACACGACACGCAACCTCCACCCTTCCCTGCAGGGCCGCGCCCCCCTTCGTCGCATCTGCTACCAAGTTCCACTTTACTAAACTTTCCCGGCCCACCCACTCCCCTTCTCCGTCCTCCTCTTTTATGTTAGAACCATTTCCTCTGGGACTGACCCTGTGTGCAGGTTCATAGGTAGCATTAAATGCGGCGCGCAATGCCAGCGCATGTCTTGGTAAGTTTGCTTTAGCGTATAAAGTTGATTCTTAGCCGAATTAGCGATCGACGTGCTTTCAGCAACTAATATGTGGTTTCAAAGAGTTCCTTTAAACTTCTCTCTCCTCTCTTACAGTGTACAGTTGTTACGCTCGGTGCATTACGCACGGACCTTAAAAAAGTTTGGAGCAGGTGCGCACAGCGAGCTACAGCTTCAGCTTCATCGCTCTGCAGCAAAGTGTTTGCTACGAAACGGATAGTTCCGGTCTTCGGCTCTGGTTGTTCACACACATACACACACCTGTGCGCGCAAAACATTTCATTTAAATAATGATTTGCCAACTGAAAATTTCCACTCAAACTGATACTCACCGCTTTGTTTAACTCATTCCGACAAGTTTATTCTCTGGCGGAACAATGACATTCGAGATTTCCTGCACATGTGTTTGACTTTTCCGTTTTATTGAAGCAAACATCAACTGAAGACAGACTTGTCCTCAGCCAGTAAAGATCACCTGAGAAGGGTTTCCTCTTATAGCCTGACACTTTTGTGCGTATTGCAGCCAACCAAAAATAACGTCCTCAGATTATCGGAATAAATAAACCTTCACTATACAGCACAGAAACTTTCTGCAGACCGCAGCTTTTCTTTTTTTTACCAGATTACTTTTAACCACTAGTCTACAGGCTTCGGGAACTATGAAAAAACTAAAACATAAAACACATTTTCTTAATATTCTTTATAATATAAGGGCGTGAAACGAAAATAAAGCGCAAGGCAGCGGCTAGTAAAGCACAGTAGTGGTGTAAGTGCGGAAGTCTCTGTTTGGAGGAGATGAATGCGTTCAGTTTGATTTCAACAAAGTTTGAGCAGGAACTAAGAGCTTGACAAATCCTAAATGAAATGTTTTTGTTTCTCTGTTGTAATACATCTGAATCAGCGTCACACATCATTACAAAAGGGGGAGAAAATGAAAGCGAATAAATTGCAAAGGCAAAGATGAGGGAGTTGATGTCAAAAAGGCCTCATCGCATCGCCAGACGTTTCTCCACAGAGGTTAAAAAAAAAAGAGCTGGAGGATTTTCTACAGTTGCTGTGTCTCTCTGTGTCGTGTCTTCTCCTTCCTGCCTGTCCTCCAGACATCTGCAGGCCTCAGGGTTCACGCGCAGCCCCGAGACAATTGAGTGCGGAACAAAGCGCGAGACAGCGACCCATTTTGCCCTGCTTGTCGCCTCGCGCTGCAACACTACGACCCTGACCTTCGGCTCGCGCCCTCAACAGCAAAACAGAAACTCTAATGTTTTGAAGTGATGGAGGGGGGGAGAGGCACGAGGGGGGTCCGACTGTGATCTGCAGGCGGAGAACAGTCAACGATAAATATGTTAAAAAAGAAAAAAGAATAATCAAGATGTAGAAATTACAGCCAAACGGACACTGAGTAAAACGTGCCTTACATCTACAGTCTGTGATGCGTAATCACGTTCAGAACTTCACTTATTAGATCACTTATGTTTGCATGTTTGAACTCTCCCAGGTGTAAACAGTGGAGTTAAGTCGAGCTCTTCGCTCTACAAGATGCTGAATTCTCTGCAGACTTGCCTCATCCTTATCTTTTCATAGGCCCTAAGGTTGATTGTGTATGCAGGGCACTGGCTCGGGATTATTCAGTACATTTCTTCAACGTGTAAGTATGTAGGATAGACTTCACAATTATCTGCTACTGAGCTGCTTAAAGACACCCAGTAATGATATTATGTGTAGCTTTACATTTCACTTAATTTGCCAACTTTATAGTGACGTACAGGGTTTTCATTAGGAACATTGTTGCAATTAGATTTTACGTTTTTACACCATATCCATTACTATGTAAATAGCGCCGATGTGAGGGATTATTAGCCTGTTATCCTGATTGATTTTAACAGCAGTGGAAATGACAAGTGTAAATATTGTTAAATAACATGACAATTATCTGCACATTTCGCTCATTTACTTTTGTTCTAATTAAATGTAGGCTGTGCAGCACTTGCATTACTGATCCTTCTACTTTTCATGAAGTAAGAGTTAAAATTGTGTTTTTTATGTTTAGGTTGCAGCAAAACTTAAAGCGCAATGAAAAAATCTGTTTTGTTGTCTGTCCCTGCAGCCTCAGTGACTCGCCTACATCCTCCGAAGAATTCGCCATAGTTCAGATATTAACCATCACTTGTTTGTTTTTCATCCCCCGTGCTAATTAATGTCATTAATATGAGGGGAGGTAGTTGGATCTATGACCCGCGCTCTGACCGAGCGGAACCGGAAAGAATCGCATTAACGCGCGAGACTGAAGAATAAAGGGACGATTAGAACAATAAGTAAACATGTAAACACAGGAGGAGAGGCTCCATGTCTCTGTGGGACTTTTGACTTGCACCGGACCGTTTAAATTTAATGTAAACTACAAGTGAAGACAAAGGTTCAAAGCCCTGCAGTCGTGAGGCGTTAGATCAGTGGATGTGTGAAGAGCAGTGCAGAAAAAGACGAGAATCCCACAGTTTAATAAAGAATTAAAGCTGCGTGACTAGTGAGTCTGCTGTTGTAGCACTGAAACTAAAACAGAAAGCAGCAAAGAGCCTCAATGTAAAGACAAATATGGGTTATACATAGACTTAAAGACCCAGAACAAAATCATCAGCAAAGTAAAAAACATTTAGGTTATTAGCGATGTTTCTCGGGTAAATTCTAGCCGGTATGTTTCAACGGCAAATGAAAACCTCAAATTAACTACGTGTTATTGTTAAATAAACTAACATTTAATTTTTATTGTGTGGACAATATTCTCTAAAACAACGTCTCCCTCTAATGAGTTTGTCCTGTTCTGTTTTCCATCATTGCAAATAAATGTAATTGAAAAATTTTCTGGTCAGCATTTTTATTTTTCTCTTTTTATTAAATGGAAGCAACCATACATTTTAAAGCATTTTTCACTTTTGTGTTGCAAATTATTTTAAAAATTATTTTGAAATACTTCCTATATTATTTCACTTTTTGCTGTGATTTTGTTTGCTGCTGTGCCACACATGCTGTTACTGTCACACACTTTTTGTAATAATGCTGCCATGGATACACCTTTACTTTCTACGTCCCCACAAGGTCAATGCTGCTTTGAGTTTGACATAATTCTCCACTTTATCCAACTTTGCCTGACATTTCTTTACCCTGAGTCAGAGAAACCAGCTCTGAGCCAGAAAAACCTGCCCCTGGTGCTGATGCCTTCGCCTTTGATTTCCTTTAAACACTCAGAGCTACAGTGCTGATTGAGCTTGCCTCTATATCCCCAGGATTTAATTCAGAGTGGCACTTCACTGTGGCGACACAAGCTTCCCTTTTTGTGGCCATGGTGCCTGGGTGTTGCTGTGACTATAGAGGCTAGAAGGGGGCTTAAGGGCTGCAGGGCGGATTGAGAAATGGAACACATTATTTGTCCATGAAACATTATGTGACACAACATGACACCAGGCCATTTGTATGTAAAGGTAAACATTTCAGCGTGACGATTCGACAAGAGAGGACAAGGCTCCTGTCAATGCGGTTTTATACTCACAGCTGAGAAAGAAGTGTTGATGCATCGTGCAGAGATGGAGCTTGTGTGTGTGTGTGTGAGTGAGTCTGTGTGTGCATGTGTGTGAGTGTATAGAGCTTCTGTTCACAAATTTAATCCCCATAGACACAAGTCACTTGGTCCAGTCTGAAAAGGTGTTGTCAGGCTTGTTCTCTTGTCTCTAGTCCTTTCCTGCAGAAAGCTCAGACTGTTGATCACAGGGCTGCACAAAAAAGTCACAAGAAGAGTTTTTTGTGGCGTGTGAGGGGATTTCAGCTGTACTGGTAATTAATTCGATTTAATAACATGTACGTTTGCTAGACATTCCCAACAGTGACCACAAGAAACAGACGTCAAGGTAAATGACCATGCTGAGAGTGTGTCCAAAGATCTAGGGGCACAATCATGTGTTGAGTGGCCCCTGTGACAGAGTTTTTGTTTCCTATGTCAGCTGTGCATCAGATCTTTACATTCTCTGCTTCTTACACACTTAAAGTCACTACACCATCAATGCTGTGACACTGAGTCTATGTGGAGTGAGTGAAACAAACACACAACGGGACTTTAAGATCACGAATGCTGAGGTATGTGAATGACACCGGAGGCCCCATATGGCTGTTACATGGCCACCACTTTTATTCAGAAGCACTGATCCAGACAGAGTTTGGTCTTTTTGAGAGAATTCCTCAAAGCAGGCCTCCTGTCACAGAACTGACAGACACCCCGGACGCTATATGATTATGATACGGGCTGAGGCTATTGTTTTTGTTTATGCGTTATGCTGACATTGTTTGTGATAAAATGTTTGTTTGATATGTCCCTGGTGCACATGGTTGTCATTTTAATGTATACATTTATTTTGTGTGTGTGTGTACAAGATAACAACATATTTAGTTTACTGTAATGGAAGCAACAGAAACATTTGAGAAGGCGCCACCAGCAAATTTGGTCATTTCCGGTTTGCAAAATTTTGTAAATTGTTC
This sequence comes from Macropodus opercularis, assembly GCA_030770545.1. Classification (NCBI taxonomy): domain Eukaryota; kingdom Metazoa; phylum Chordata; class Actinopteri; order Anabantiformes; family Osphronemidae; genus Macropodus; species Macropodus opercularis. The sequence goes on from CM061089.1 coordinate 10,117,172, forward strand.
ATTTACATTCAAAATGACTTTATTAGTTTTCTGTACCTTGACTAATAAACCGATGGCGTCATCTGTGCATATTTACCAATTGTAAATTGAATAAATTGCTTTACAAATTTCTGATCTCAGAAAAAGAAATGTCTCTTTTCCCAAATGTTGTTAGTTTCATGATCCCAGTGTTTCATCACTGTGGCTACATTTACATTAATAGTGATGTAACGAATACATTTGGAGCATCTTCAGTCCTCATAGAAAAACTTCCACACAAAAACGATCATCAGAGAATATTGCTTATAAACCACACCAAATGAAAGTTGGAGCTATACCATGGCACATACAAACACCGGCAAATGAGAGCAATGACATGCTTCTTTTAACTCCCTATCCTCAATAAAGATCATTCATCAGGCAGAACCATCCCTCTGGAATGTGTGATTGGAAATCAGGGGACTTTAAATCCCAGTCCCGGACACTCCATCCATCTTCAACACGCCACTGGTCTGGACGCTGGGAGATGAACCGCTGAACCAGATGCCTCCATTCAGACGGGCTCCTCCACCTTTTCTAAAATAATAATAGTAAATACTGGCAAATGCTTGGAACCCAAAATCAGGCAGCCACATCACAATTTCTCTGAAGCAGTGAGGCATCTCAAACCTGCATCCAATTTAGAGAGATACGGGCACTGGAGAGACAGGCCTCCATATGCACTATTCAGAAACAAAGCAGATGCAGGGTATTGTCTATACAGCGTGTGTGTGTGTGTTAGATGTATACATAGGCTAACATAGGTGATAGCGTAGGGATATAAGGTGTAGTCTAACCTTTGGAAGGAAACAATTCAACTCTTTGATGGCCTTTCCTGTGTTGTCACGGATGGAGAGACCTCTGGAATCAGATGACATTCACCCCCTGATTCCCTATCATAATGCCATTCACTCATTGTTAGTATGAAGGTAACGCCTATAGGTGCAGTTTACAATTATTCTCACGATATAGGGGGGAGAAATTGACGGATGTTAATGTTCCACAGTCAGCCTGAGAACCAGGGCGGGATAATGTTTTTGAATTCTGTGTGTTATAAATATGACTGATGGCAACAGTCAGTCTGTTGAATCGCATTTACATATAGATTTACATTCCCATCAACATGTAATAATAGCGCCGCCCTGAAGGATCACTTGGCACATTGACATTTCATAGTTAATATTTGAGGAAGGTGAAAACTCCCAGCATCCAACACAATGACAAAAGTCTCTGTAGTTCTAAACACCCATACAACTGTCATTTTACAAATGACAATAATGTATCATCAGCAATTCCTTAAAATGTAAAATCTTTAAATCAGAGCAAAAGAGGGTGGACAGATAACATAGTGGAAAATTACCTTCGTAAAGAAAATCTAAGAAAAATGTACTGACTTTACAAACGATATTATTATTATCTTGAGTGGTAGTGAAGACAACTGCTTTCTTTTTCTATTCCACTCACTTTAATGGCAGACACATACAAAGTCACTACCCTGCCATAAAACCATTAAAGAGGAACTAAAAGAAACAACAAGAAACATATTTCTGGTGTATAGTTATAGTAAAGTAAATAATCTGTGAGGATTAGGTCAAGATAAGAAACGTGGATTAGCACATAAGCAAAGTAGAGAACAGCTCAAAGACTAAAGGGCCTTGAAGATATTTTAGTTTTTGAGTTTTTTCATTGAGTCTCAATGAAAATGGTTGATTTTAATCTGACAGCGATCTTCCCATTCAAGTTCTGGTCAGTGGAGAAAATTCACCTCAATTGTCTAAAAATGTACAGAAAACAGAAAGTCAACACTTGGATTCTGAACATTATTACGTTTTTTAGGCAATATATGTTAATATATGTATACCAGCTAAAAATAACTGGCTGCTAAAACTAAACTAATAAAAGCTGTGTACGACAGAGCAAACAGTTTGGTTATGGTTGCTATGAATTATTAAGATGTCTTGTTGTAAGTTACTGTGATTCTTCGAGATATTATATTTTCTTTTTGGTAATCTTTGACATGTCTTACGTTATTAGACGATTAAACATAAACTCTAGGATCCGCACTTAATATAACTATATTTATTACAGAAAAGAAGTAAAATGTGATTTAAAATGTATAATGCGGTTATGGAACATAAATACAGATACGATGTAATATAAAAAATGTTCACGCACTTGGTTTCCCCTGCTTTTTTTATTTTTTATGTAACGAACAACAACTTCCTACTTAATGATTGTTTATCATTTTTTGGTACCTGGTTTTACAAAGCCAATGAAAACCACCAGGCCAGCGACATAAATAACGATATATAATCTGAACGTTTACTGACGCTTTGAATTTACCAGCGGACATCGCGCCTGTGGCTGTGAGAGCTGCTGTAGCAGGACCGACAGAAACGTTTTTGTCGGCCAACCCATTTCCGCCGACGAACCCGGAACTTGTTTGTGCCTCCCTCTTGGAAGGAGGAGAGCAGCTCCGACACCTGTAACTCCTCTACTTTGTTGGATAAAGGTGAGCTACCGCTAGCAGATGCTGATCTCGACTTGCATACACCGGTGGCTTCGGGCACCGCTGCTGTGTTTCGCTGGGTGTGTTTAGCTGCGTGGGTGGACGCGGTGCTTCATTGTTTACATCCGACCGGCTGCTCCGCTGCATGTAAACACGTGGACCCAGAGGGCACATGCTAACCACGGGCTGTCGGCGTGTGGAAGCAGTTGGAAACAGTCGCTTCTCGGCCGCAGTTTGCCAGGTCCTCTTTACTTTAGGTCTGGTTGTGGTTCAGACGCTGAAAAGTAGCATCTTACGAAGCTAATTCAAGCCTCTGACTGCATGCTAGCTAGCTAGCCGGGGGTAGATGAGGCAGATCTGTTTGTCAGTGTAGTGACGTGACTGACTCCATGTGATTTCCTGCTCATGTGAGTTTAACATCGGAATCCATTTGCTGTGTTAAAATCGACAACACATGGGAATCCCAGGCCATAGTATAGTAGTACATAAGTTAACTTAGGGCTACGCGCCCTGCGAGATAAATGCAACCATTTCAGTTTAAAAACCATCCCACATTCTCCTACTTACCCCTTTATACTGTGCAGAGAAACGAGTTCTTCCAATTCACTAGCTTGATCACATAACGTCTGAGGCTCACTCAAAGTCAAAGTCCTCTTTAACAACTCAGATGTCATTAGCGTTGCATTTAACAACGTATTATTATGCTGACCTGGAAAGCTACTGAGATGCTTTCGTTATTGAGCCGGTACTGAAGCATCAGTTGTCATCACAGCTCCATGGCCACAGTAAGGCAGCGTCTGCCAGTGTCATATATTCACTCTATAAAACTCTTAAGATTTAGCAGTGTTTTGATTCCCTATATAAATCATCTATTACACTGAACGTGTTGCACCACTTCCATTTTAGAGCAAAGTGCAAGGAAATGTTTGTGAACGTCTGATGTCACTGTTGGTGGGAGAAGCGCTGTGGGTTACTACCAACATTCACTTCAAATGGACGTTTGTCATTCCTTTTGATAATTTCCGCCTCAGATGTCTTGCATGATAAAATTCCTCCTAATAAAGATGTGACGTGTCCTCCCATAGCAGATATAGCTTTAGAGTCCAGGACATATGATGATAAGATTTCAAGTACAGTCTTCACACACCCATGCATTCCTGAGCACAGCTCATTTAATTAGACAGATAAAGAGAAAACATCTTTGGTGGAGCATGACTGCATGGAGCTTTAAATGCAGTGCTTTACGTTCCACCACTACAAGGCAGGTCATTTGTCAGGTTCGGGCCCTGTGCACTGCTACGCTCCTGTATATATTCTGTATATAACTGTCGCTCTCCATCACCGGCCAGTGGGGCTCTTCTTTCTGTCCCTTTAATCCCCAGTGGGCAGCTTGTGGCTGTCTAGCGTGGCGTTTCTGCGGTGTGTGCGGTCAGGGAGCCAATCATCTCCAACCATCATGGCACAGACACGCAGGAGTGGACAGAGCAATGGGCCGGCGCCCCTTCTCTGTATGTGTGTGAGCAAGTTAGAGAGCGAGAGATTGGCGAAAATTAACAACACGAGCGCTTTACAGACAGTAGCAAGTAGATCATTTCACAAATTTTAAATTTAAGTGGACTTGAGTTTTTTACTCATCGGGTGTTTGTTCATCGCACCACCTAAACTTGATGTATGTCTTACGACCAAAGCTTTGATCAAAGTCCACAGGATTTAAAGTGAGTGCAGCAAACCCATGCTCTCCCTGTCTCAGTGTTAACAAGCCCTTATGGATTTCAGATTTGAAATCAGTGCCCTTCTTGTAATTGATTCTGGTCTGTGTTCATGTCTTCTCCAGTGCCAGCAGTGGATGATAGTCTAAGTGCGTTTTAGGGCGGCAGCTTCTGATAAAACTGCAGATAATTTTCTCAGTTGTTTAGATGATTCATATTACTTTTAGATGATCCATATTACTTTTACAAAGCTCAAGCCAGTAAGTGACATTTTTTTGTGAAAAGATTAAAAATACAATTTTATTATCAAATAATTATCAAAATGATATTGATATTATTTATGAACTATAAATAGCTAGATAGGTATCTTTTTTTTATCTCACTGATTTAAGTAATCGGAGTAAACTTTTAATTTGTTAAGTGTTAAAATAATTAGATGAAAGCAAAAAACCTCTTTTAGAAATGTATTACACCGAGTTGTCCGTGAGTAAGTCAATTGAAAATGCTTGATTGCAATGTTTAAGCTGCTGACGTTTTATTGACAGTGATTAACCCTTTCACGCATAGTGGTCACCACAGTGGACAGATATTCGATAACTGCTATTGCATTATTTTATCTTCATGTCTAAAAAGGAAAAAAAATACTTGAGGAAAAAAATCTTGATTGAGGTTCTCATAATTCATGTATGAAAGGGTAAAGCAAATCAGCAAATAGGAACAACTTTAAAAATACATTATTAATATACATTTTGTTCGAATATTAAATCACAGAAGATTTTTTTTATACAACAGATAAGTAAGCTAATAACCACGTTTTTGTTTGTTTGTATATGTGTTTCCCTTCTCCCAGATCAGCATCACCCCAGGTGTGCGTGAGTGTGCTGCTCGTGTGCATATTTATTTGTTTTACGGTGATGTACTGCTCCCGTCAACACATCGAAGAGCTGGAGAATGAGCTCTACCAAGAGGATGAAGGAGACTCTGAGGGCTCTGGTGACAACAGTGAGCTGGAGTTCCACCTCTATAGCCAGCTCCACTACTCCTCCAATACTGGGGAGATGGACGAGTTGGAGAACAAAGGAGAAGAGGCCGAGGATCTAAACAACCAGCACCTGCAGGTCACAGAGAAGACTGCAAAGGGGGATGGGAAGGTGGAGCATGTTGGAGAAAGTGGGCCTTTGTCACTTAATGTAAGCAAGCTACAGGAACAACATAAGAAGAAGAAGAAAGGTGCAGACAAACATAATACAAAGGGAAAGACTGATCCTAAAGGCCAAAGGTTGTTTTCATCACTTATGGAAGAGGTCATTGTAATAGACTCTAGTCCTGATGTTATCTCCATCTCTGAGGATGGCACTTCAGACGATGAAGGGATCTGTGTGTCAAAGGGTAAAGACTCGCACCAGATGCAGACTTCAACCCCAGCACATCAGGTAGTGTATGTGTGATGTGCTTTGTGTTACCTGAATTCACCGTGTTCGGTAGCAGGTAACAATGTTGGTACATTTCTGAGAAAGTTGTGCTGTGGTAAAATGTCTGTCTGCTGTTGGTTCACGTTACACCATCGCCGAATGCATTTGAGTTTGACTTGTCTTTGCTATTACCTGCGTTATACAGTATATTTGTATGTTGTCATCAAGGGACCCCTGAAAAGGAAGAGGAGTCTCCCTGTGCCAGTGGATGTGGACTCCAGCAGCTCAGAGTCAGATTTAGAAGAGCCAGAATTCCAATTTCAGTCTGATTCCTCTGATTCGTCTGACTCTGATGTGCTGCACAACTGGATGATCTTGGGTCGAGGTCAGCAGGACAGAGACCAGTCCATCTCACTCAACCTCGAGAGAGCATCTGACAGTAGCGCAGGTTTGTCTTTGTTTATTGTTGGCGCCATTGGTACCATTTGGGCCGTGCATTGTTCAGTGTGTCATGGTATGTTTATTTCATTATGTGTGTGTGTGTGGGACCAAAAAATGGAAGCAATGAGTATTTTTTAATGGTCCAGCTTTGTGTACCTGCAGCACATTGATAAGAAGCGGTCACAGCCGTGGGCTACATCGTGTGTGTGTGTGTGTGTGTGTGTGTGTGTGTGTGTGTGTGTGTGTGTGTGTGTGTGTGTGTGTGTGTGTGTGTGTGTGTGCGTGTGTGTGTGTGTGTGCGCGTGTGCGTGTTACTATGTACATATGCTGCTTCTGCGTCTGCATGTTTACACATTTGTAAGCCTTTAGCATTCCTGGCACTGTCTGCATCTTTAAGTGTGTTAGTGTGCCGTACGTATTGATACGTGTGCGCAGGCCCATGCGAGTGTATTTGTGTTTTATTCCTCGTTCTAATCAGCATGCATGTGTACATACACTTGCATACCAACAGTCACAATGCTAATGCCAAAAACAAACAAACTGAGAGACAACAATGCAGGAGGAGAGGGAGGTGGGGTCAGAGTAATCAAAAAATGAATAAAAATGTTCTGTGCAAATCTCCTCAGATCTACACATTATCTTAACCTGCAGTCTCAGCAACCTCTCCAGCTCTCCCCTGCTTTTTCTCCACCTAACTCTCCCATCTTGTTCTTTTATCCCATTTTCTCACTATTGTGCTCCCGCTCTCCCTCTTTCTGTGTCTCTCTCACCGTTTCTCCCTCATTTGAATTTCTCTGGGCTGATGTTTCTGCAAGAGTGCTCACTGCCTCCTCTACACACAACCGTGGTAAAGGAGGGGGTCTGGAGCTGGTGGGAAGGTTTGAGGTTTTGGCCTGGTTTTGGGAGGAAAGGAGGATTTTAGGTCTCTGTCTCCCTTTCTCACTCTCCCCCTCTCTCTCTCTCTCTCTCGTCTGGCTTCTCTCTGTGATCTTTGGAGCTTGACCTCATGTCTGCACATGGGGGGCCATGGGTGTAGAGAGGGGTCTTAAAGTGTGAGTGTTGGGGGAGGGTTTTGTCCCAAGAAAAAAAAAAGGAAATGAAGGCACGGAAAGGGATGAGCCTCAGTAGTCTTGAGCTCTGCCCCAATTCTATGCTACACACTAATTAAAAGGGGTTTATGGTTTATTGTGTCTTCACATTAGGAAAGACTCAAAACGCATTTTACTATTGTTAAGAATCCCAAAACGTTTTCTAACGGCGGTGCGGCCGAAGTTTCATTCTGTTCGCAGTGTTCGCAGGTTGACTGTGTATTAACTGGTCCAAATGCAGTGTGTACCTTAGCATATAGCTGTGTGATGCAAGTCTCTGGTTGGTAGAGAATTACAGGGTAGACCATTCAAAGCGCTGACAGCCGGACGAACATGGTTCTTTTGGTCTTATTATGAGAGGCATAAAGGTAAGAAATCAAGCCAGGCTCCCCCACTGTGCCTCTTAGCAGCTGGCCCTGTGCTAACTTCCCTTAAGATCAGAGGTGATGTCTTAACACGGGATGTTCATGCATTCAATGACGGTTGCTCTTACTCCCGATTAGACTACTAAGTAAATTGATAAGGCCAACACGCATGCACGGGGAACTGTGTGGCTACCAGCGCTGCAAAATAATTTGATTAGGGAAAAAACTACTCATTAGCCAGAGTTTAGTTAGCATCATGAAAACACTGGATTTGTGATTGTGCTGTTGATGTAGACATCTTTGATAATACAGTCACAAATGCAGTTGGTGGTAATGTTGTGTGTGGGACTTTGGGGAAATTATAAATGAGAATTAAAATCAGATGAGATGATTATACAGTATTTATATGCAAAACAAAAGTCATGAAGTCTGACAATAATAAATTTTTTCAGTAATAATAGTAATTCACAGTGGCCGCTGTTCCACTTCAACATATGAGGCCTGACTTCACATGGTGATACTTAAAAGCGACCCTTGGAAAGACATCGACTCCCCGAGACGTTGAAAGCTACTGATGCCATACAAGCCCGAGCCCCCGGGGGCTGGTACGAGCTTGGTGGAAAAACTGGGTAGAGTTGGAAAAGCCCTTGCAAATTCTCATTTTACTGACCGCTGCCTTTGGCTAAAGTTACCATTGCATCTGTAAAGTAGAGCCGCTGCATAAATATAGTCCTTTCTCTCTTTATATTACTTGCTTTGTGTTGAATCTTGTAAACTGTTGTTTTCCCATTTGTCTGTTTATGGGTTTGAGTAACAGTTTTGCAAACCAGTGATAAATAGTATTTGTTCACCTAAACCTCATCTCAGTGTCACCATCAAATAACATTTACTACACCTGCCCCCCCTCACACGCATGCACAGTCCTATCTGTCACCTGGCTGCAAGGGGCAGGTGTTGGTGGGTGGATCTGTAGCGACGGTGGATAAGGAAGAGAGAAAAGATAGCGGAGAAAAGGGGGATGAGCGAGGGCCGTCTTCCTGTCCGGCACCCGTGTAGCAGCAATCAGATGGAACAAGAGAGAAAAAGCTGGGCTTTCCAAAATCCAGCTCGGTGTCTGACCCACCAGGAGTGTGCGTGCTCATGCCCGTGAATGAACGCAGGGTGTAGGCGGGGTGTGCTGGAGCTAAACTTGAATCGTAAGTGGTTAAACTTCACTCGGTGGTCACACTTTTTTCCCCTCTGTGCTTCTCCCCTCAGTTCTCTCTCCCTCTTTCTTGTCCCTTTGGTCTTGGTCAGTGCACACCAAACTTTGTTTGAGGCTTAGAGAGTCAGCTCTGGCCCACTATCGGGGTGGCCGATCACATCAGAGTGTGTTTGAGTGTGTGTGAGTTGTAGGGATGGAAGTGTGTTTGTGTGTAGGTACCCATAGGTTAGCTCTCTTTATCTCACAGAGGAGGAAGGTAAGCTCTTCTCTACTCTTCTATTCGCTGCTCTGCTGTGCTTTATGCTTTTGGCTTCTACTCTTTCAGTTTTATTACATAGCTTCCTGGTCTTGTCAAGTATTTCAGACATAACAAAAACATATTCTGGTCTTAATGTTTGTGAAATTCTGGTGCTGCTTTGGGCCTGAGGCTTTTTTCTGTGCAGGTTCGCGCTTAGAGACCTCACTTGGCCTTTGTACATTGTGTGTCATCGTTGCTCACGTGCCAGCGTACAGTACGATCAGACTGAGGTATGGATTTAGCTTTCCTCTCTCCTCCTGTGTGTGTATTTGAGGTGTGTTTATGTACAGGGCTTCGGGATTGTAAAATGAGATTACAATGGCATGTTTGGTATCGTGTTGGATGTGTGTGGCTGTGGGTTTGTGTGTGGGTGTGTGAGTGAGTGAGTGAGTGTGGGCGGGCGAGCACAGCAGAAGGGAGGCATGGATAGGATCAGCTCTTATCTTGGCTGCCCAGTGCCACGCGAGGTGTAACGCCACACCCACACTACCACACAGTGTGTTTGAACAGGCGCACACACACATCATGAAATCCCTTTGCCATAGTTTGACTTGCTTTATCCAGTTTTTACAGAGGATATGCAAATTAAATGACACTACTCCGTAGGCCTAATATCAGTGCATGCAAAATAAATTGTAATAATTCAGTGGAAAACCCAGTGCTTTTATTTCTATAAACAAGCAGCAGTGGTGACAAATGTAATCAGCTGAACAAAACGCTTTGTAGTATGAAAAGTGTCCTCACTAAAAGGCCTTAATTAACGTCTGCGTCATTCATGTTTCCCATCATATCCCTCCTTATACTTGTCAAAGTAAATTCAGCATTTGTTCACTGTAGGAACATTTGTGTTATATGTGAATCACTGAGTTTATTTAGCTGCAGATGGCTTTTGTGTACATCTGCCATTTCTAACATACTAATCTTTGGATATGATGTAACAGACTTGATTGACATTTTACAAAGCATATTGTTACTGTGAGAACTTAAATCTTCTTTTTAATGAGGATCTTATTTTCATTCTTCCTTTCAATCTCTCCTTCCTTGTTTGTCATTGCTGGACAGATTCACTTCGGTTTAATTCGCCCATTACCTTTACATATAGAAACCCCCCCCAAAACTGAACAAAATTGTTCGTTCTTACAAATGAGAACACAGAAATCTAAATGAAATCAGAAGGAAAATGAATCACTCGAGTTTGGATCTGTCAAAGTCGATGTCGATGGATGAATAGCGGATGTTGGTGTCGGACAGAGAGAGAGATGAGAGTGGGTTTGCTAAAGTGGATGAGACAGGTCTTGAAAAGGATCGGCCACGGTGTTGCTGCTGTTAAGGGCCGGTTTGCTTGAGATCTCAGAGTGGCTGTGACACAGCTGTGTACGCACCGACACCGACGGCACCGTCTGTCAGTGATGGCTTCTGTAGTCGAACCCTGTCATATAACCTTTGGCTGGTGTTACGCCATTCAAAACCACAGGTCTGGTTTCTGTGCATGTTTGAGTTAAATGAAACAAAATATTTTACGTGTTCTGAATTTGTGATCGTTTAATTCTGTGCCGTTTGAGTTATGATGGGTTGATTGAAAGGAAATTAATTTGTCAGATTTTACTCATTTTGGTTAAGATTATTATTTAGGCAAAAATAATTTTTTCATTTAATTAGAAGCATGCACTTGTATGAAAAAATGCATTTGTATTTAAAACAAAAATTCAGCTGTGCCACTTCTGCTGCTCATAGTGTTAAGGTTTCTTCTCAGCTGATTATAGTTTATTTATATCTCATTTATCAGCATCTGGAAGGCACAAGCCATCCTGTTTGAAAGTAATCTTTGTCAAAATAATCTATGAAAATTGTTCTATTTTTTTTCTTGGAAACTTTGACTAAACACCCACAGACATCTGCGGTTGCGGCTGCAGGTGCTCATTTGCTTTAATGTTCACTGTTTGTATGCTGTGAGTGAGGAACAGCGTTTAAATATAATCTAGTAGAAAATAGTTTGTGTAAACCTACAGCCACTCACACACACCATCAAGCTGTGGTGTTTCTAAACTGACACCCAGGACATTTTCATTTTTAATTTAGCACGTTTTTAAATTTAAAACGTTTTCACTTAATTCTTTATCATTGGCCGTTGACATTTATTATGGACTGTGATAGTTTAATCATCTGTGTTGTTGAGATGTTGTGGAACATTTTCGAATGAAAGTGAAGGTGTTGGATGTTGTGTGTGTTGGAGTGTGAAGGTGTGCATCTAAAGACAAAAGTGTGTGTGTATGTGTGTGAGAGAGCCGGTGTCTGCCTCACCACGCCTGAGGTGAACCCAATAACCGTGCCGTGGCCCACTGGAACGAAGTTTCACCGTCTTTAGTTCCGAATAGAGAGACAACGTGACATTAAATGAAGTAGTTTTCACTGCTGTGCCGTTTAACGCTGTGTGTCTTCAGAACCTTAAATGTCGTCTGTGACTAAAAGGGTCAACACAAAAGACTGACTAGTTCTTCTTTTTTTTGCTACTTTCCTTTTGCAGTAACCGTAGCCTGGAGGTAGGGGTAATAAACTGGAGACCAGAGGGTCCCTACTGTAGTTTAGTGTGTGTGTGTGTGTGTGAGTCCCTGTCTACTACTTTAACCTTTATTTAACCAGGATATCCCATTGAGAGAGAGAATCTCTTTTCTTTGGAGACCTGCTGCAGACATTGTGCCCTGAAGCTACAGGATAAGACATCTGGACGAATACACAGAGAAACACACTCATGTATGATTAAATAAAACTTCTAAGCCTCAGCACCTTAATCCCACATTGTATGTTCTTGTGGACAGCATATGTAAGACTGTAACGGCATTTTAAATGTCCTATTGCCGAGTGCTTCTTCCCCATCCGTCCTTTAGGAACACCTGCAGAGAGACGCACGAGAGAGAAACCAGAGGGAACTAGTGGAGAAAAAAATGTCAATTACAATTACCAATAATAATCATTATAATTAAGCAATCACTTAATAGGAAATCAAATTATTGTGGGGGGTGACAGTGGGACAGAGGGAGGCCACATGGGACGATATTAATTTCTCTTCTTTTATTTGGCTGGAGAACTTTTATCCTTTATTGTCTTTCCTTGGTTTTTGAGCAGGGAGGGGTTGTCGAGAGGGCTTTATTAACTGGTAGCCTAGGGTGGTGATATTTTTTGGGGGAAGCAGGAGTTGAGGGTAAGGGGTTGGAGGGATATGTATTAATATTAATACATTTTTGCGATGAGGGGCGAAAGGAAAGGGCGGGGAGCAAATGCAGTCATGGATCCACAAAATCACCCCTTTCCTTCCCTCGCGTCGTTCTTCTCCCCACTTCATCTGTGGGCAGCAGGAGCGAGAGCTGTTTTGGAATCAGAAATTCAGTTTAACAGTCAACAGGATAAGAGAGAGAAGCCCAAACACACCAAGACGCACATATAGGGGGTAGTACACTCCGCCAGTATGCAAAAGGTTGCCTAATAATAGCTGGGCAATGTTTTTCACAGGGTCCCAGAGGAAGGCTGTGTGTGATTCTTGGCAGTGGACCACGCAGACACACAAGTGTGCCTTTTTAGCAGTTTCCTCTCCAGAGGCTCCTGGCTGTGTGTATGTGGCCATTCCAAGGCTTCTCCCCATGTCTCTTAATTAAGGCACTCGTCAGACAGAGACCAGCTGGGCCTGGTCTGGCCTAGCTGGCACTCATCACCCTCGTCCTCCTGTCTTTCTCTTTCTGTCTTGCTCACTCCGTTTCCTTTCAGTTTGTATTCCTCTTTTTCGTTGATTTGAGTTTGGCTTTTGTTTCTTTTCTCAGCCGTATTCAAATGTTTACGCTCCCTTAAATGTCGTTCACAGATGTGTTCTGTACTGATGCAAGGACTCTCCGGGTTTATGACATGCCTGAGCATACACCTGCCTTCAGTAAAGCACTAATTAGGAGTCCTATGAGGGTATGAGAGGTTGTCAGTCGATGGTCCCTTAAATGTCAGGGTTAAGGTGAAACAGTTAAACGGAGAGAGAACTAAAAAATACAAAGATACTTTATGTAAAAGACTAATTCGTAGCAGATACATTTTGAACCTCGTCTTAATTCTTTGGTGGTTGGTTATTTACATTTGGTGGATTGAACTAAAATGACATTATGTTTGTTTCATGTTTCTACCTTTCTGCACATTTTGTTTTTGGGCCTACATATAAAACTAAAATATAAATTCATGTGACTTTTGTCTAAAACGTTTGAATATTTAAAAAAAAAAGCAATTAAATAGTGTGAACTGAAGTAAAACAAAAACCAGCTCAAGGTGACTCATAGATCAGTGTGTATATCTGAACTCATGTGCCACGTTTTTCTCCTAACCCGTCAGTGCCACCCCTTGCTCCATTCATCCCACCCCTCAACTCCAATTTCCAACCATCCTTCCTTAGAAAAGCGCCAAGCGCTGGTTACGTGGCTGTTGCTATGCTGGCCTTGCAATGCCAGGAGTGTTGCTTTAGGCTCGCCCCCGTATCTGTTTTAGAGGTCACACATGGACTGTGAACATTGTGCCCCCGTTTGGCGTATTCAGATGGTTCAGCGTCTGTGTCTAGCCCTTCTTGCTTTATAACACTGTGGCTGTAAATGAAGCGCAAGTCTTTTGCTGTGCGTGTGATCCTGCGCTCACACGTGCCTGTGCATTCGCACACCTAGGCTGCCCCTTTATCCGGAGGATTATGGTAAATGAAATGCTGAGATCCTGGCAGCAAGCGACCGATAACCCGAAGTCAGCGTTAGGGGAGAAAATTAATTACTGAGGATAAAATCAGAGAAAAAGGAGATAGTTACCAGCTCGTCGGGGAGTTTAGTCATTGATATTTTGGTGCCAGCGTACAGGCAGTAAGCAGAGTTCATCACACCCCTGGTGTGAGAATAGAAGTGACTAGAAGCTATAAGCAGGACCTATAACCAGTGACCAGCAGTAGACTGTTTTCTGAACTTCTGGGTCAAAATGCTATTAATATTAAAAGCAAAGAACAAGATTGTTTAGTGTTAATTTGTTTGATGTTACAATAAATCCCAAGCCTCCAATATGAAAAACAGGAGGCGGGTGAAATGTACACGGAGAAACTTTGATTTGAAAACATGTAGAGCAGCGATCGTAGAAATTAAACACTCAGTAAATCATCAACAGATGATTTGTTGTGCTTTGATGTCTGTACATAAACATTTTTAAAATGATATTCTTAAGTCTTAAATTATTTTTTTCTAAAATCTCACAAACCAGTTTCGCTTCCGGTTTTCCAGCTACCAACAATTTAACTAAGGCCTGTTGTGCATATATGTGGACCTTGGATATAAAAGCCAAGTCTTCTAGCCTTTACTTAATATTCCATTTTTTAAGGAGTCCTGTGTGGTCACATAACGTCTGACATTACTGGGCTTCGTATGCTTAGACACACTTGTGTGGGTGTGCTTGTATGTGCGTATGCCTGCAGGTGAGCTTCTTTCTGTCCGTCCTCTGAGTGCAGACTGATCAATAGTAATTGGGTTGAGTGTCTCAAGCCTGTTTCTCTCCTTTGTACTGTGGACCTTTTGTGGGCTGACACCGGACCAGAAGAGAAAAGGAGACAGGGAATAGAAAGAAGGGGGGAGACCGAGAGAAAATGGAGGATGTTTGCAAGTCGACGAGCATGACTGACTCCCTCAACCAAATCTCCGGATATTTATTCAGCATTACTTACTAATCTAAAAAAAAAATCTTCCTCCCTTTCTGTCTGTCTCCTGTTTTCTTTTCACTCACAGGGATGTGTGTGTTCGCGCAGGTTTCTAGAGACCGGTTGCCGTAGGGTGATCTTAAAGAGGCGCGATAACGCAGAGAAAAGAGAGATAACCTGTTAAGTTGTATTAACAAGCTTCTCACCTCTTCCTCCCTTTCTCGCTCTTGCTTACAAACTCCACCACGCTCCCTCAGCATCTCTCCATTCTCCTCCCCGGCTCTGTTCTGTCTCTTTTATAACTTCCATAACAGCGATATGTGTTGAGTGAGGGCTGCGGGCTCCAGCGGTATTAGCAGGGAGGCTTTAGGCATAAACTCTAAGGTATATTAAAGCAACCGCCCTGTTGTTCATATAAACACGCCAATTCAATTTAGCCTGCCCCATGGGGAATGGGATTTCAGCAGCCAGCGCGAGAGGGAGGAGGGGAAGGAGAGAAGGAGGGAGGGTGACTGGTGGATAAGGTAAGACGAGGAGAGGAGGTGGCATGAAGGCATCTTGAGAGGCGGGAGGGAGGGAGGTTAGGAGAAAGGAGAGGTCGGAGTGGAGATTGGCATATGGTAGTAGCATGGTAGCTAGTGGCAGGAATTCATTATTGTTGTTGCATTAACAAGCATGACGTAAGTGTGTGTGTGTGTGTGTGTGTGTGTGTGTGTGTGTGTGTGTGTGTCTGTGCGTGCGTGCGTGCGCAGTGATGAGCAACACACACACACACAACTTTCAGTCAGGCAGGCACAGGGGCTGCCAGCGTCTGTGCACGCTTGGACAGAGCGTTATGTGGGGAAACCCTACAGTTATATTATTCAATCCAAATTCAAATGGGCTTGTCAGGAAAGCTCCTGCTTTTTATTACCTGTCAGAAAAACCAAGGGATGGACAGAGGAGAGGGGAGCAAATTAAACGACGGTAAATAAGACCCCCTATCTCTCTGTCGACGCTCCCCGTGCCATTCTGCCGTTTACCCAGTTTACCTTAACCAGGATTTATCTGTCAGTCAGACGCAGGAGGCCCTAATTATTTTGTTCATCGCTGAATGCGGTGCAGATACGGAATCAGCTGATCCACAAGCTGGGTTTGACAATAAAGCAAAAGTCTGTCAGATATTTATTGAATTGGGTTTGATCCATGTTTGACACCTCTAAATGGGGAATCATGGGAAATTGAGGGAACGGTATCAAAGGCGGCAGTACCCAAAGAAAGAAGGGGAGCATTGAGGTTCTTAAGGATGAGCTGTGCATGAAGTGAGGGCACACACACACACACACACACACACACACACACACACACACTCACACTAAACCGCCTCCTCCCAGCTTGCCCCTTTCAGCCAGGCATAACCTCTGCCATCTGTCCATCCCCCTCCTCCTGTTTCCTTTTCACCCTCCTCATTTTCCTCCTCCCCCCTCCACTGTGATGTTCCTCTTCTACCTTCAGTCCCCCTCTTTTTATTTAAGGCATTATTCCCCCACCTTGGCTCTCTGATGGCATTCGGGAGGGTATGGGGTGTTTAGTGTTTGACGTCATAGCACGAGGAAGAGTCAGGCCAGTTGTCCGTAGCCACGGTTGATGTGAAATGATTGGGTCTGATGATGTAGAGACACACTGTCATCACACGTTTGGTCACCTTGAGGAAGTTATGGCTAAAAACCAAAATAACTCACCCATATTGTTGTTGTTTTTTACTCTTGGTTGTACATAATATGGGATACATAATTTTAAATGGTAGTATTTGCCTTTTATCTAGTGACCCCCCCCCCCCCCCCCCCTTAGTAGAGGATGTCAAGACAGCAACACAGGAAACATCATCTGACAAAGGTCCATCTTCAGACTTGACTTGTGGTTCATGGTCAATTGTTTTGCCACCATAGCCTCCCATTGTTTTTCTGCTTAATTAGCCCTATGTGATACTTGGATGTTTTGTTCCCATTCTCTTAAATCTCCCACTAAGTTCCAACTGTGCCAGGTAGAAAAGGAGGCTGGATGCATTTATAAACTGAATTTGAATGAAGTGATAAAAGAGCCATATTAGGAGCTGCTCTTCTAATCCTCTATTGTTCTTTGTCTGTCCCCTGTCCCACAGAGGGGCTGCTCTAATTAAAGACTAATAATTGTATTGTTTTATAAAACCTATAGAGACAGAGATTCTGCTCTTCAATCATTCACTGTCTCCAATGTACCCTGCCCATCAAAGGCTGTCTCTCTGGATGAAGTCTATAACGCACTGACTGGCTGCTGTGTGTGCGTCAGAGAGATGTGTGGCACACATCTCAGCACGAGGAAGAAGGAAAAAGCCAAATCTAAATTAAAACTTTAAAGCACCATTATTTAATTACCCCAAAGGCTGTGGATTTGAAGGATTGCCGTGTATGTGTGTTGTATACTGTGTTTGCTCAAGCAAACGTGTGCTGCTGTCCGGGATTATTTCAGTTTTTCAATTTGCCCTTTCTCTTCAATACTGTGTGTGTGTGTGTGTGTGTGTGTGTGTGTGTGTGTGTGTGTGTGTGTGTGTGTGTGTGTGTGTGTGTGTGTGTGTAACCCTTTATTGGTTACTCTCCCGTTGCCCAACCTTCATTTCTACCCTCAGCACGCACGTATATACACACATGCATGCTGAAGCGCCAGCAGATAAAAAGGCATTATGGTAAATTCCACTTAATGACAAATTTTTAATTTTGGCAACAGGGCCTAGTGAATGGAGCTTAATTACGGGGCCACAGATCCTCGGAAAAATAACCCCCTCGACGTTCCCAACCTGCCCGATAATGGAGCTCTCCGCAAAATGCCTCCGATTAACCAGTGCCGTTTATCTGCCCCCTCCCTCCGCCCTTTATCTCGCTGTATAATAACAAAAATAACAATCATGAAAATTCTATCTGCCTCCCAGCCCCCATCACCCCACTTCCCTCTCCTGCTCTCCTGCCTTTCCGCCCTCCCGCCCACTGCCTGGCTCACTCCCGCAGGAGGAAATTCATCAAAAATGAAATTGAGGTTGCAACTCACTGGTTTTATTAAAATATATTTGCCCCTTGCAGACATTGTGTGCTTGTCTTTTACCGACAAAGTGACACAAAAGGCATCTGAAATAATTTGGTCCGTTTTTTTGTGATGTTTTATTTGTGGGCGTACGAGAGTGGACCTGTAAAACACTTGTTGACTGGTAGACTCTCGTTTGACATAGTTCAGGTAAAACCTCTAAACTGACCTTTAATCGTAGTGGTAAAATTGAATACAATATAATGATGGAACAATAAATACTTCTCATACTTCTAAGGTTGATATCAGATTGTTTTTTTTGTTTTTTTTTTTTCAAATGAAAAAAATTCCCTTTCATAAATTCATAGTCTGCCACTGTTGCTAAAAATTTAACTGATCAAGAAACATTACACATATCAATTGATCTGTTTATGAACTAATAGTTTCAGTTCTACTATAAGTTGCTCTTGGATTATGTAAAGCTGTTTTAAATCTATTTTAGGATCTGACATATTCATTATGAAGATCTTGATAACATCAGTTCCAAAAGTGGCAAATTCTAGTAAGTAAGTAATATTTAACTACCTGTAGTGTAGACTTTGTTCAAACTAATTGGTTGGATGTTTCATTATAAGTCACAAAAAAATCCACAATTCACAGTTGCAAATTGGTTCAGGTTATTACACGTGTGTATTATATGTAACTTAAAGTCTGAGTCATTCATATGATCTAATGCTGACTCATCATTTGGTCAACATGACTGTAAAACAACAGTTTTCATTATTGGCGGAAACATGCAAAGAGAAATCTGTACTTTTTATTGTCCTTTATTGTTTCAGAGGCACAAACCATCCGTGTGTGTGTGTGAAATAATCACGGTCATAGTCACGGTTCATTTCTCTGTCTTTTTAGCAGCAGAACTTGTCACAAGTCAGCACCATGTATTTATTAATAGTTAATAATTATAATTGTGCGCAGATTTTCAGTTCTACCCTTAGTAGACAGCTAACAGATACTGAAAACACGCCATGATTACCTGACTTTCAGACCCACAGATGTGCACTGGCTCGGTTTTGGGTAACGTGAGCACGGGTCTGATACGCGCACACGCAGACATGCACACACGTCTTGGCCTTCTCTGATCTGTTGTTGTGTACCCTGATTGGACCATGTGGTTGCCATGCGGCTGCCAGGCCGCGCCCCTGCTGCGTGGTAATTGGTGTCTGTGGTGTTGCCGCGTGGCGACGGTGCTTTGACTGACAGGTTTGGCCACCTGCCCTGCCGCGGCTGCCAACGTGTGGAAGAGGGTGAAGAGCAAAGGAGGAGGTGGCACGGGCTGGCAGGGGGTGAGCGTTCAGAGACGGAGCGAAATAAGTGATGCTGGGTGAAGGCATCTGCTTGTGTCTTGCTTTTCCATGGAGCTGCAATGGCAAATGAATCATCGTAGAAATGACGAGCTTCTGTTTGTTTGAGAATTACCACAGATATGTATTGTTATGAGTAAGGACAGGGATGGTGGTTTATAAAGTAGGTAGAATATTAAAAACTAAATATCTATTATATTTATCCATTTGCAGATGTTGACATCTGGATTTCAGGCCGTGGTTCTCCAGTGTTAAATACTGTAGACTAGATATTAGACAGCGCTTAAAGACAAAGCCCTTACTGTGTCACCACAGAAGTGTTTAATAAGCTCAAGGTTTAGGGCGATGAGACACACACCAGAGCAAATGTCTGTATGGATAAAATAAAAATGATTACATGTGTTTTATTCTGCGCTGTGCGCTTTGACACACTCTCCACAGGTCACTGGCGATGTGAAAGAAATGCAGCCAAATTAAATGTGCTGCTTGATTATTGATCTGTTCCCTGCATGGCGGACACCTGCACACTGTCACGTTCACGTCTACTTGTCCTGCGTATCGTTTCATCTTCTCTGCTAATACCCCCCCCTCCTCCAGCTTCTTCCACAAGCACTTGGCTCTGTCTCTACCTGGATGCTGTTTGCTGTCCGGTGGGCTTGAAACTCAGCCAGCTTCTCTTTTGTTGTGTTGTAATGTGCTCCATGGCCCCAGCCTGTGCATTTGTGCCCTTCTCTCCTCTCTTTCGTCTCATCTCACTGTTCTTGTTCATCTCGCTTGTTCTCTTGCTCTCTTTTGTGTTTTACACCCTCACCCAGACTTTGTCACACAAAAGAGCGGAGTTGGAGAAAGCCTACGTTTTCTGGGGGGGGGGGCTTATGTGTGTGTCTGATTTGGTGTGTTTATCCTAAGACCGTGGGGCAAGGGGTGATCTGACAAAAGAAGCACTTCCCATTGTGCGTGCACGCACACACACACAGCCTGCACACTCCCGCCCACCCTCACCATTCTCATGTATAGTGTTGCTAATCCAGCCCTGTCACTTCAGTATCAAACACAAGCTCAGTTTAAAGGTGCACGTCCTTGCTTTCATTCTCATTTTGTGTGCATGTGCGTTGACTCGTTGCTGCGTCAATGGTGCAGTGGGCAGGTTGGCTTGGGATGCCTGTTTAAGTCTAGTAAGGTGGGATAGTCCATGGCTTTGACACGACAGGACTACGGGTTAAAGGTTCCAGTTGATGTGGGTCTTGATGTTGTTCTGAGGTGATCAGAGTTAAACCACCCTGTCTGTACCTCATCCAATGAGAGTGATGTTGCTTGAGGTCTCCTAGTATTTCCTTTTGTGTGTGTGTGTGTGTGTGTGTGTGTGTGTGTGTGTGTGTGTGTGTGTGTGCGCACGCTCACCCCTGGAGAGCTGGGTGTTTATGGTTCATTAGCCACACGTACACTTCCGTTCTGTTCTCACCGGTGGAAGGGACAGATTCAAGGAGCTCTCTCTCTCACATACACACACACACACACACACACACACACACACACACACACACACTGGGCTTCTCTGTTTTGTTTTGTTGTGTTCTGCCAGCTCTGATGAACTGGCACGCAGCCTCCTCCCCTCTCCTCCTCATCTCTTAGTAATCAGGGTACCTGTGAGACAGACAGGTAGCATCTGTCGCCTTCTCTCCCATGATCCTTCCCTCCCTCTGTTTTTCCAGCTCCCCCTTTTCTACACCACTGTGTTGAACTCCTTTGACAACAGGAGTGATGTGATAATGTAGTAGATGTCCAGTGGAAAACCACTGCTGCAACCAGGCGAACGTGAATGTTCCTCCGACACACTTTTGTCAGACCTGTTAATTGTTGTCCTCTACTGTTACTGAGGTGTCGGATACATTTCTCTGTGTAGGATCGTCAGACTAAGACCTCAGAGCTGGCCGTAAGGACCGTTCACCACTGGATATCTTAAAATTGAACATTTGCTGTCAATATGGTGAAGGCCTCTCCCGAGTCCGTTCAGCTGCTTGGTGAAGCCGCTGCCATCTGGTTATCCAGCTCCAGACTCCATAAGAACTGCTGGGCCACGATGGAGCGGCCGGCTCTGATGGTTTGATTTTAAACAGGGCCTCGGGGTTGATTAGCATATTTTCACCCAGTATACAGACAACACCCCCCCCCCTCAAATGTGTTTGATTCCTCGGCCGTGACAAAGAGCTTCACCCTTTATCCGTGTGTGTTGGTGAGATGTGGGGCCCTTAGATTAAGGGAAAGCTTCCTGCTCTTTGTTTGGGGAGTCCCCCCGGGAGACACGTCGGGAATGACTTTCGTTGAGTCACTAACGCCTCCTCACACACACTTTTACATTCACACCTTTCACTGCTTTTTCCCCCCGCACTGCGCATCGACTGGGTGCTGGTGTAACCTCAGCTACATGTGCACGGACGCACACACATGCACACGAAGGCCCCCCAGCGTGTTCACAGTAGGTGAGCGCTGCACAGATTCCTCTGTTCACGTCTCGATACTCCACTAACCAAAACTAACTACACTAGAATAACTCCCACTCTAGCGTGACATTGAGAAACAACACACTTGCAAAAGTGTGATGTACCGACGTTTAGCTGACGCCACACAGCAAATTTATAAGCACCTGGGAGACGTGAGCACTGACGAACACATGGGGGATTATTTAGCTGAAAACAATTAAATAACACAATAACAAGAACCAGCTAAATGTGAAAGGTTCGTTTTCATGATCGTCTTTAATATCAGGGTGGCATGATGTAGTGGTTGGCACTGTTGCCTCACCACAAGAAGGTTGTGGGTTTGATTCCAGGGTTGCCTTTCTGTGCGGTGTTTGCCTGTTCTCTCAACAGGAATGAAATTTATACCCACTTAGCGTTAAAAACATTTCATTTAGCATCAGATTTTAGGTGAGCAAAGGAGTAAAACATCAGCTATATTAGTTTTTTAAAACCCTAATTAGGGCTGTGGCTCAACTTCATTGAGCTGATAGCATGTTGCTTAATTAGCTGATAAAATAAAATGTTTCTGTGCACCTTCATCTTGCTGCTACCACCCTGAGTTGTATCATCATATAGATTAGTGATCTTGCTCCAGAAGCAGCCATGCAAGCAAAAGCCAGAGCTATACCTCCATCATGCTTGTATGGTTTGGATCATGAGCAGGTTCTTTGGACTTTCCATCACTTTGGTGGAGGTTAGTCTTGATCTCATGAATCCATATCGATATCACCAACAGCATCTGGACATGTTGTTTTTTTTAGGATTTCTTAGCACATACCTCAGCTGTATTTAATAAGTTGTGTCTGTTGCTAGTCGTCATTCAGAGCACACCTGGGTAACAAACGCCTGTCAGTCACATTCTCTAAATATTTGTCTCCTTAATAAAATGTCTTTGTTCAACCAAAACCTCTTAAAGGAGTTTTAATCTGGAAGAAAGCTGCTTCTTAATGGGACATGTGGGAATCACAAGCTTCTTGTATGACAACAGCAACACTGAGTAGCTAGTGTGTTTTTTTTGTTTGTTTTTTAGGTGAAGGTCGTGGCAGAAAGAGCCTCATCCAAACAGCAGCCATTTTAATTTGTTTGACAGGGAAGAGAGGTGATAACCTCCCTCGGCAGCCACACACCCCTGGAGGAGAGATGGGGGGGAAAGAGAGGCAGAAAACAAGCAGGCAGAGGGAGCGAGAGAGAGGGCAAAGGATGGAAGGCTGAGCAGAATAGTGATAAGAGGCTGGATAGAGAGAGTCAGAAAAAGGAAGAGGGCTGGAAACGGAGGGTGATATTTGATTATAGCTCAAGGTTGTATGTTTGTCCAAAGGCTAAAGATTGTCAACCAGCTAATCGTGGGGCTTGATGCGTGGGTGTGTCTGTATGCGCTTGTGAAGCCATGTGAGCCTGTGTGGGTCATTGCTATCGGCGCGTAATGTATGCTGAGTACACGTGTCTGTGTGCTTCTGTGAGTGTTTGTGTGTACGTTGCGATTTCTGGATGTCAGTTACAGTTCTGTGGGCCTGAGGAGAATACGCTGGTCTCCCTCAGGGTGCTGTTAGTGCCACTCTCATACAGATGTGCCGGGCTGCCACTGCGCGGGTTTCAGTGCGTGTATGTGTGTTCTGCTCTTGCAGGAAACTAAACTCTCTCCGCTGGGTTTAAAGTTCTTAATAGGGTTGGATGTTGTTAGAAGTTCTGGTTCCTACGGAGCTTCAGTAGAATTCAGCAGATATCATGCTTAAGCCCACCTCTAAAAGCTGCCTGCTTCTCTGTCATTGACATGTGTAATACCTGGCTGTAATGTAGTATTCATTTAAAATCGGCCCGTGCATTTTATTACATTTATAAATAATAAATACATTTATGTGAACCTGTAAGATTTATAATAACCTAAACCGTTTCTTTCACGTCAGAATCTGAAGAAGTAGAGAGCAGCTGGGTGGTGTCTGACAAAGACAAGGAGGTAGGTGGAATTCAGCAACGTCCAAGTGTGTCATCAGCGTTTCGGGGTCAGTCGTGTGTTTTTAAAATAGGAAGTCAGTGAGAAAGTCTGATATGTAACTTTTTCCTGTTAAACATATCCACTCTACCATGATATGAGGCCCAGCTGTCAGCACAAATTGTTGGTCTATCATTAATGATATATCTATATAAATATAAGTACTTTAAAAAATATTTAAAATTTTAATTGAAACGTATTGTACGCTCTTATCTCACTGTACAAACTTAACAAGTTAATAATATGAAGTAACGTGCAGGATGATGTCAGTGGTGCAATGACTGTGTGTGGGTTTCAGGCTCAGATCTGCAATAGAGACAAAGGTCCCAGGACGTCAGTGCCGCGGGTGCCAAGCAGGTACTACACTAGCAAGAGTGTGCTGTGTAGAAACTGCAACAAGACTGGACACCTCTCCAAGAACTGCCCCCAGCCCAAAGTCAGTTCTGCTGCGCAGCACGTGTACTGTACATCGTCCATCCACTGACAACTAACTCTGTTGTGCGTTTGTGTGTGTGCAGAAGTTGTCGCCCTGCTACCTTTGTGGCACCTCAGGTCACCTGTCCAGTGAATGTCCCAATAAGCACTGCAACAACTGTGGCCATCCTGGTCACCTGTACAACTCCTGCAGTGAGAAAGCGTACTGGCACAAGCAGTGTCATCGCTGTGGCATGAAGGGACACTTCTTTGATGTGAGTATATAGTACTGGGTGCTTTATCATGTTGTAGCACAAGTGACAGGCAAAGTATGTGCACCTATGAGTGCAGGTGTTATTCACACTACAACAATGGGACTGAAATGCTGCTTTAACATCGTCTGGGGAGGTTTCCTATGATTTTGGAAAGGGACTGTAGGAACGTAGGTGATTTCAGGGCTCGTCACAGCCAGTCACCGTGGAAATGAAAGTGTAATGTAGTATTGCTATGCATTGTCCACAACAGAGGACAATGAAGTACTCCTGATTCCTCCAGCCTCATCTTGTTGTGTCCATCCATAGAAGCTGTGTGTAGCCTCACAGAAGTAAGCTCCCCCTCCTCTCTTACCCGTTTCTGCCTTTTCCCAGCTCTTTACTGTTTTCTTCCCCCTCTCTCTCCCACTTTTTCTGTAATAATGAGTGACCAGGGGTCAACACACGCTGCTGTTCACGTTAATTGATACACTTCAGCAATTACAGCTTAGTTATGTCTCTGCCATGCTGCATATTCCAGCTGCGGGCTGTGTGTGTGTGTGTGTGTGTGTGTGTGTGTGTGTGTGTGTGTTGGCTCTGAAGGGTGAATCTAATGACCATCAATGACAATTATCCCACCGCAACGTTCATTACCTTGCCCATTTACACTAATGCCATAGAAACTCTGAGTATGTAAGAGCCTGCCTGCACCCCCACCCCCTCCGTGCTTTCTCTCCTCTTCTCTATCTCTTTCTCTTTCGTTCTCTCTCTCTCCGTCAGTCATGTACTGTTCTCTGTGTAATGGATGAGTAACCAGGTGAACACCAGAGGGAGAGGGGAGACCAGGGCACACATACTGTAGCCCATTTTTTCTCCCTCTGTCTCTCTCTCTCTTCTCACTAACGGGTACTTCGTACTTCGTTCTTTCTCAGCTCTTCCTCCAGACCCCTCTGTTCATCTTGTTCTTACCTTCCTTTCTGCATTGTGTTTTTAACAACACACAAATGTGCAAAGTTGTGCGGTATTGTAATTACCCTTTTCTTGGAATGAATAGCCCCCCCCCCCTTACACTCCCAAATTATACTGTATGTGTTAGTCTGCGTTTGCAGAGAGAAAGAGAGTCAGGTCTCTGTCCCCTGGGCCTTTCTGTGTCTCTCATTAAAGACAGACGGTTGACGGAGCGCGAGTGTGTCGCTCGCCTCGCCTGTCGCCCTCGACAACAACACACTACCCCGGCGGTCTGGAGGGAGAGAGCAAGCGGGGGGAAGCTGGTGTGGGTGTAGGGGGTTGCTGAAGAAAAGAAAGCTCGATGAGAAGGTGGAGGAAGATGCAGCTGGTGAAATACGTGTTTGTCCATCTCTGTATTGAAAACTAAACGGCAAACTATGAGCGCGAAAAATGACCTAATGTGGTCAGGCTGCCTTTAAGATCAGGACGTGAACAAGAGCTTCGGGCTGAAATATTTAATATGATTATTTTGCACATTGTACTGTTTTGTGTAGGAAATCTTTACTGTGTTCAAAAGACACCGAAACGCAACCTACTTCAGTCTCCGTCTGTCTCATTTGGTCTCCCTCACTCAGTAGGTGTGTAAGTAGATAAATCTTGTTGCCTGCGGCGACTCCGGCATTTTCAATTTCCCAGTGGGAAGTGGCGGCGGTTGGGAAAGGATGTCGGAACGCTTAAGGAACAGCGTAGCGAAGCCCCGGAGATAATGCTTTGGCTACACCGGGACAAAACGACTGACTGCCTTACTTACTGGCTGTTTGAGTGACTGGCTACAGAGACACACGAAGGGGAAACAGGCTGTTGCTGAGAAATCAAAGTGATAAACAAGTCAGACAGACAAATAACAGTGTGGTCTGTTTTTCAGTTTCATTTAGGCCTCCGCTTACTCCCCTGGTGTCTGTCTGTTAATCAACATCTGTGGTCAGTTCACTTCTCATTCTCGTGGCAGAACATGTCTTTGCAGTTCGCTCACAATAGCAAGACATTAAAACTTACTTCATTAATTCCCCTCATTCCCATTACTGTACGTGCATATTTGTGACATGGTGACCTCACGACTTATCTTTGTTCTTTACTTAGGCTTGTCCAGAGATCTGGAGGCAGTACCACGTCACAGTGAGTATCTTTCCACAAAACCAAAACACGCTTCACACTTTTCTGAGTTGGGCTTGAACAGCGCACAAACGGTGTCTCTGCACACAGAGGAGCGTTAAGACTGTGTTGTTGGTGGTGCCAAACCTCAAAACTGAGCATCCGCCTTGTCCGCTAAAGACAAAGATGCAAAGCTCGAAGAAGTTTAGGACGGTGTCTGAGATTCTTTCATGGGCTCTGTTCTCCATCCAAACTTAAACATTTTATGCTTTATAGGTATGTCTTGTCTTTTCAGTCCATTTACTTTAAAAGTGAGAGAAATGTCCTCTATAACATGGAATGTAAAGAAATTTGTGTATTGAAAACAACACACGGTTTATGGTGCATCTGTGTAGAACATAGGATATGTTTTTGAAAACTTTAAATATATTGAGTGTGGGAACTGTAAAATGTGAAGTTATAACCACATGTTAAAGGATGTGATCTGCGTTAAGATCTCAGTCATTACGCCTGTGACATTGTATGAACAATACAGTGCACACATCATCCCATTGCCAGAGTTTAATGTACAGCCTCACGAGCAAATGCTTCTTTTAAGCAAAGGAGCGAAAAACAGAGGTGACAAAATTTGTTCAGCGTCACGCATCACCACACCTGCTTTTATCAGAAAAGTCCCATTACACATACAAGGCAAATGATGCACGTGCATTTTAAATACTGTTTACCCCAATGCAATGCTAGAAATAGCACTTGTTTTAAATGTGTAGAATTTGCTAACAGTTCAAACTGAACATGTCAAATTTGACAAAATCCCTCTGGATGTAGTCGTTCTGCTCAAAGTCCCAATTAAAAGCAGAGAAATGTAAAAGAAAGTGGTGGTGCGGGGGTGAGTAAGCCGCCAGAAGCCAATCACACCTCTTAAACCTTTTCCATGTAGATTTCATCAGAATATAAATATTCCTTATGTGTAATCGTTCTTGAACCAAATCGCTCAAAAAACTTTTTAAATATACCATCACCTAATCTCTATCAAAATGAATCAAACTGTCCTTGTGTAACTAGTAAATGGTGTCTTAGCACATGTATGTTCTGAACAAAGTCGATTGAAACAAATGTTTGTATTACGTGAGCACTGTTAAAGTAAAGGAGTCGGTCGTGACTGGTTTCGCCCTCGCAGATAGCAGATGACTGAACAGCAGAAAATACACCTCCAACGATTAGGAAAGTCACAGAAGTGATGGAAACATTTGTGTGTGTGTGTATTTTTTTATTTTTTTCTTTTGGGTTCATTTTCAACCTAAGTGCACACGCGACATCTGTGTGTGTGTGTATGTGTGTTTGTGAGAGAGAGAGTGTGTCAAAGAGTAGAAAACCCTGACAGTCACATGAGCCATATGTCAACGGGAGGCGTTGTCTTGTTTGTGTGTGCTATTCCAAAATCTCAAATGATAACTGGTTTTCTTGGCGCCTTACTTATATGTGTGTGTGTGTGTGTAAGTGTGTGGGTCTGTGTGTCTGAACGAGGGGGTGATATAGACCTCAGACTAAGAGAAAAGAGCAGCTTGTTTGTCAATTAAAAGACGTGATAAAGCATGAAATGGGCTGCCAACGCCACGCGGGACGAGGGAGTGAGAGTGAGGGAAGAAGCGTGTGCGTTTGCATATATCTTGGCGTGCGCTACGTCTCTGCGTTTGTGTGTGTTGGGAGGTCTGTCACTCTACTCTATGAAGATTAATTAGCAGGGGCTGTCTAATGAAAAGGCAGCATCGTTAGCACTAGGGTAGCATGGCGGGAGGGAGGCGGAGGAGGGAGCAGGACAGAGAAGTTGCAGGGGAGACGCTGGCAGAGAGAGTGGGAGCTGAGTTTAATTGTTGCCTATGTGTTGGCGGGGGGAGACGCTGTATGATTCAGCGCAGAGTTTCACTTTGAACCGCAGACGAGAGGACAAGACCCCCGTGAAAGAGTCTTTGGTTCCCTCGTAAGATGACGAAACCCCTATTTTTGTGTGTGCGTGGTTGTTTGTGGCACTGTGCTTTAACGGGTGGAGGATTGTGACCCGGTCTAATTGAAGTATTTAAGCCATTTAAGCACTGGGAACAGAAGGTCGTTACAGATCCAAACTGGCATGGGGGCGAGGGGCCCGCGCACACACACCTACACACACGCCAACACGGGGCTCCTTCTGTTTAAGACAGCCTCATTTTATTCATGATGCTGTTTATGACCCTGAACTCCCCAATGTGAGAAGGTGTGTGTGTGTGTGTGTGTGTGTGTGTGTGTGTGTGTGTGTGTGTGTGTGTGTGTGTGTGTTCGCTTTCGCTTTGGGAGATGTGACTCTGTCACCTTCCGCTGGGCTCAGCCAGGTGTGAAAAGGCATTCTGTCAGACCTCCCTGCTACTGGGTCCATTTATCCTTCGTTCGCGCGTGTGTGTCTGTTTGTCTGTGCGAGTGTGTGCTGGGTCCGTTTATCTTCCGTAAGTGTATGTGTTGTCTGCCTGCACCTGGCCCTCCACTAACAAACTCCTCCAAACCACACAGTATATACCACAAAGCCCTGGGGTATTTACTGAAAAAGTAAGATACTGACACACATGGACACGCACAAATACACACATACACTTGTACAAATAATATAGAGGAGTAAAAAGCTATCCACAACATTTTCATCTTGTCTGGGTCATATGGCTTTTACACCACAGTTGTATTTTCACACAAACGTTCGTTTTTTCTTTAAAGAACTCTTTCTTCCAGCCACACACACGCCCTGGTTTTACTTCTTTCTTTTGCCTACAGCTCTGTAGCAGGGGTCA
This sequence comes from Macropodus opercularis, assembly GCA_030770545.1. Taxonomy (NCBI): domain Eukaryota; kingdom Metazoa; phylum Chordata; class Actinopteri; order Anabantiformes; family Osphronemidae; genus Macropodus; species Macropodus opercularis. Next base: position 10,146,386 of record CM061089.1, read on the forward strand.
CTCCTTTTCCTGCAGACTCCAGCTGCTTACCTCCCGTCATCTTACGGTTTCTCACTTTTGTCACTAGATACTCTTCATACAACTATTACTGGAACCCCCCTGACTTGATTACTGACTTCTGAGTTTCTGGGGTTTCCTTGATTTTCCCAGTGAAGCCTAAAGCGCAGGTGTGAACGTGCTACTCGCAGTCTACAGCTCAGTGTGGCTGCTAGTTTTGTTATCAGGATGTTCCTTGTGCTTTTTCACTATTCACATTTTTCATAACTGCATCACCTCATGTGTTGTGGGTTTTGGGTTGAATATCAGTGCAACATGTGGAATAAGTCACACTTTTAGTTTCTATAGCTTGATTGCTTATAAACTGGTATTTATGGAACAACAACACGTGAGTTATTGGCATTAACAGTTGTGGGCTAGTTTCTCTCTAACAGAACAGTGTTGGTGTTTTCATGAGAGACATTATGAGAATGATGAGAAAGAAGAACAGGAAAAGCTGGAAAAGAGGTTTGAGAAGGTTGATGGTTAGAGCATGGGAGGAGTTAGCTGTGATGAATGGACCAAGAAGTGTGAGAATTACTGCATTAATGCATGTTAATATCATCTAGAAATGTGTTCATGCTCACACACAGCACAGTCACACTGACCTTTCCTTTATCAGTGTAGTCGGGACCCACCTGAGTTGGGTTAGTACCAGAGCGCCACTCTCTGGTTGCTGTAGGAAGTGAAGGTTTTACGCCCCTCCCACACGTGTTTTACAGATCTGTTAGCAGTGCTGGATGTTCTGGAGCAGTGAGTGGTCCTGACATTAGATTTTACCCGATTTAACCTTTAAGTGCAGAGACTTAAAGGCTTACAGACGAGGGGAGAGAGAATCGAGGGGTCTATGAAATGGAGAGAGAGAGAGAGAGAGAGCAGGCGGCTGATTGGTGCAGGTGTATTACTGTGTGAGCATTGATTGGCCTCTCTTTAGATACTAGAGGTGATACCTGAACGTGCCTGTTTATTGATTGGTATCAGCTTAGGGTGGTGTCAAGTGTGTGTGTGGCATATTTTCTCCTCTTTGCAGTGTCTGTGTGTGCATCGATCTTTTCCCAGAGTACAGGTGTGTGTGACTGCTTTAAACTGTGTTTGACCTTTTTGACACAGAAATTAAGCCATTTTGACTCCTCCTTCACTAAACTCCATTTGGTGTCCTGCTTTCTCACCTGACTGCCTTACTTTGCACTTTCCATTTATTATGTTGTACCTTTTTATACCGTTTTTGTCTCACTGTTCTTCTCCAGAAGGTTTTCGTCAGCGGGCTCAATTCAGCCTTGCCTTTGTTGGCTCAAGGTTAGGACATTTTGCTTCTTAAAATCCTCTTATTTTCAGAAAAGAAAATACATTTACATTTGTTAAAAATGAATGTAATGAAGTAGTCTTTGAGTTTGTCCCTGCCAAATTATAACTCATAACTCATTGAGTGCTTCAATATTTGGGTTTGTGCAGTTCAAATGTCCCATTTTGTTCCTTTTATTTGAACAAAAGTATCATTACTTCACTAGGGCGTAAAGTTTAAATTCTTTACAGCTCCATTGTTGTGTGCAACCTTAAAATGCCAGGGGTGTAAAATTTACATCCTGAGTTAACGAAGCTTGAAAATGGTTCTGAAAAGCTAGAACAGGCCTGTGCAAAACCTTTAGTCTCCTATTAGATTCATATTGCTTATATTGTTTTTTTTACCCTCTTTCTTCCTTTATTTCCAGATATACAAACCATATGTATTTAAACGATTTGTTTTAAAAGATTTTTGAAACACAATTCAGTTGCTCAGTCATTTTGTTGTAAACATTAGGCTCCAAAATGCGTTGTTTTGTTTCTTTACTTGAAACACTGAGTGAATCTGACCAGTGTATTGTGTTGCAGGTTTGGCTTAGGTGACAACCAGTGACAACAACACCAAGCATGCAGTGTAATGTTCGGTGTGCAGTGTGTTTCCTCACTGATTCAAACAGGAGAGAAAGGGTCTGTTTACAGCCGTAGTGCTTATGACTGCAGGCACCTGTCTATGACCTTTGAAGATTTGACTTTGGCCCAGGACCATGCCTGCATGCTGTGTGGAGTTAGAGTGCCCCTAGGCGGTCAAACAGAGAACTGCACCCTGAACACATTAAATTCACGTTTTATATCAGCAATGCTAAGTGATTCATACATTTCTGTAAACGTATTGACCAACAATGTTAAAGGTATATTTACATCTCCTACCGTCATGATTGTAACTAATGTAAGAGTAATATTCTATACCAAAAATAAATATTCAGTTCTTTATGCTGAGCTCGAAATAGTAGATTGAAGTCTTAACCTTTGTTCCGCTTCTCGTTCCCTCTGTCTGAGTGACCTCATTGAGTCTCGATTCATACTGTGCCCACTTAAAGTCCTTTAAAGCCACATCCATTCAGTGGACAGTTTTTGCTGGCTCATCACTGTACAGTACAGACTCTCTGCCGTGCTAAAAGGCTCCCCATTCTTTATTCAAGCCCAGACAGAGATAGTGATGGTGCGGGAGGGGCAGCGAAGGAACATTTGTACGAAGAAATGGCTTTTGTATGTTTTCAGATGAGTTCAGTGAGAAACTGGCTGTCACTAGGGCAAAGACAGTAAAGTAATACAGGTATAAGTCGTTTGATTAGACTGGTTTGTGAAAGAGAGGAGCAGTTCTCATGACCAGGGAGAGAAATTCAATAATCACTGTTTATACGCAGTCTTAAAATGGGTAGAAATTATTTGTTTGATTAATGAGCAACTACTTTCATTATCTGTTATGAACTGGAAAGTACAACAATCATATACGGTTGACTGGGATTTAATTTGGAATTAATATATTAAGGAAATTTGTCTTACTAAGAGTTTCGTGGAAAAAAATGTTAAATTGGCAAAAATTGAAGCTTGTGTCAAACATCACAGTTTGCCCTCGTTTATCGGCAAGACATGGACGTTGCACCTGGGTGTTTATTGTTTGGTACAAGTGTTTTCAGATCCACCTCCGAATGTCCATGCAGAACCATAGGAATGTAGTGTATGCAGCCATACACGTGTGCGTGCTCACTCACAGGTGCAGTGTTATCAGGGTCTGTGCAGGCTTTACAGCTCTTTGTGCCTTTTCGCTTAGCTGGATGGTGTCGATTTTGTTGTGTCTGGTTGGCTGAAAGGTGGAACCAGGGTTTAACACCCTGACCAGAGAGCATACGAGACTCGGTCTGGCTGTGTATGTTGTGTCTACATTCTTGCCTCCACATGAGTTGTCTCTGTCTAATTGCCGGAAATAAAGTGTGTGATATTTTTCCATAAACCGGTGCCCCGCTCCAGCCACAACACAGTGAAGCCTCTGAGCTTCACGGTGATCGCTGAGAAAAGGTGTTGAATGACTTTGAGCTAGATTTGAATAGATTAGTGTGTTTCCTCTGTTCGCCCTCCACGGTTTGACCAGATTACCTCTAGTCACTGCCCTAGAAGGAGGGATTTCTTCTGAGGTGGCAACCCAACACTGTTCACCCCTGCATCCCATTATCATCACATTCCAGGAGCAGTTTCTCTCTTTAAAAAGAAAATTAGGACTCCTACGATTTGTCTTCAGACTGGGTTGATTGACTGATGGGATCAGATAGCAAGCACCTCTGGGAATTGAGCAGGGTTAGGGCTTTGGTCTGAGTCTTTGTTAAGTTGCAGACACAAAGGGAGCAAGAACCACATCTGGTTATTTGTAGGACACCCACCCTTGTTTTTTTTCTGTTGCTTTAACCACACACACACGTACACCTTCACCTTAAACAGTCTCGTATGAGCAATTGCTTTGCTTGTTCCTTATGATAAGTGAGGGTAAATCCTATAATTAATTTCTCTACAGTATGTAAAATTCCACAAATTCCCATGTGAGGATTATTGCCTATGTCTGCTGCTCATTTTCCTGTTCTGCCTGAGAAGATGTTTACCTTTTAGCCATTTCATTTCTCCAATTCACAGCTGTCTAATTAATCCTCCTCGTTAACCTAATATATACATACAGGCATGTTACACGCACGCACCACAAGGGCCTGTTTGTTTTGGTATGAGCCCAGTAGTATTGCGTTGTTTTGCAAGGCTGTTTCCTTTGATAACGCATGCAGAGTTGGTCCCTGGTGGCTCTACTAACATATGCAAACCTCTCCCTATTGCTGCAATAACATATGCAAAACAGTGCCGCTGGCCCTGGCCCCTACACTCCCACCACCGCTACTGTTCAGATCCACTCCCCCTCCCCTCTTACACACATACACAAGGCTGTTTGCCCCTCGGATCGTGTTTGATAACTGTGTGTGTGTTCCTTCAGATTGTAGTCTGTAACAGTCTGAGCTTTGTGTTGGCCGAAGGATTATCACGGCTTTGCCACCAGCAGCTAAGGCAAGGAGCACAGGAGAGCAGGGCTTAGAGAGACACAGTGCATGTGTTAGGACAAGTGTGGGAAAGCACAGTTTGTGTGTGTGTGTATGCATGAGAAGCCGCGGATGGGTGGTTGTCTGTGTCCACACAGCAAAGCTCTTCGGACCTTCTCAAACACTCCTATACTCACACGCTCACTCGCTGTGTCCTAAATCGTCCTCTTCCCAGATCCAACCTGACTGCAGGCGCTTTCCACGTCATATAAACAGGAAGTGGATCAGACTCGATTAAACACACAATGATATTTTGAATGTGGCCCCCATGTTGTGCAGTGCGTTTTAAGACTCCCTTCGTACTTTTTTTAAAATCATTTTATTACATTTGCGTCAATAACAGCATATACAGTTGACCCTGACTGTTTACTATGCTCTGTATAATTCTGTCAGAGTTACCCCCCCCCCTTTATAATATATATTTATTATATTTATAATTATTTTATTGGCTATTTCTTCAGTTGCTTCATATTAACAAACCCACAATGACCCATAAACAGCCACTGGTAGTTATTTAGAGGCATTTGTTTCTGTTTTTTGATACAAACTCTCAGAGCACACCTGGATTAAAAAGTAACACCTGTCGATCATGTGTTCCAATATTTTGTCTTATTTAGAATTTGGTTATCCGTTACAAAATGCTGTTGAATATTTCTAGAGATATATCAAAGATGAAATTCCACAATTGCTTTTCATATTCATCTTTTGAGTTTTCGAAAATTTGCAGTTCTAACATTTTTAATGGACCTTCACAGATATATCAATAAATAATTAGAAAACACTGACATAAAAAAACACAACAATTATTAAAACTCATCACAAATCACTGAAAAATATAACTAATTTCTATAGTATATGTCTGTGGCAACTTTCCTCAAATAATGATGTTTTCAGATAAACAGAAGCCAAAATGACATCAGCAGTTCAATTGGTAACTACATAACTCATTACAGTACCTCGCAAACGCGTCTCTGTGAGTTTGCCACATCTTACCACTGGGATTTTGCCCATTCCTCCTTGCAAAACTGCTCCAGCTCCTTCAAGTTGGATGGTTTGCACTTGTGAGCAGCAATCTTTAAGTCTGACCACAGATTTTCTATTGGCTTGAGGTCTGGGCTTTGACTTGGCCATTCCAACACATTTACATGCTTCCCCTTAAACCACTCAAGTGTTGCTTCAGCAGTGTGTTTGGGGTCATTGTCCTGCTGGAAGGTGAACCTTGGTTCTAGCCTCAGGACACGCACAGAGTGCAGCCTCTGGGGCCTTTCAGAAAAGGTGTGTATATGTAATGATGGATCATGTGACACTTGGTGACATGATGTCCACCTGTGTGTAATCTAATTATGTGACGTCTGAAGGTAATTGGTTGCACCAGAGCTTTTTATGGGCTTCACAACAAAGGGGTAAATACATACGCACATGCCAATTTTCTGCTTTCTATTTCTAAAAAAATAGTTTTATGTATATATTTTTCTCATTTTCACTTCACCATAATTAGTCTATGAGCAGAGCCATTTGCCTTTGAATTAGAGAATGAGAATGAACGTCATGTTTAGGAGCCGATTCACGGCGATGCTTGACACATACTTGTTGAGTCTTGCACCACGGTTGCATGACCGAACCAGAGTGAGTAAAGTGGCTTTTACTGAGCTCTTCCTCTACAAACCCACAAATGCTTCAAGTATTTTCACATCGTAAAATGACCCTGTGTCACATTGGCTTTCCTTGCACAGACAGACTCTCTAGGACGCTTCTGAAAACCCCTGAGAAAGAAAGATAACAACACCAAATTGATATAATCCCTCAAGTCCTCACCCAGTTAGCTATGTGGATGCCCCCAGTAGGCTTTGCCGGATGGAAACAGAGCGAGAATGAGCGAAGGATGAAGCTTCATCTAGTTAATTAATATTGTATGAGGCAGGCGGCTCCTCGCTCACACATATATGGACCTGCAGTCACTTCAGGTTTTCTATCACAGGTTGATGGGAAAATGGGAGGAGATTTCATTTCTTTTTTTCTCTCTCTCTCTCTCATGTGTTCATTCATTCTGTGGATGTGCTGGATCATAGTATATGGAGATAACACAAGCCCAAGGTCAGGGAGGGAGCGACGGAGGAAGACCTACAGCCAATTTACATGAAAGATGAATGGGAAGAAGGGCAGGAGGGGTGGAGGTCTGGGGGCTTGAAACGGGGACTGCGATCTCCTTAGGGTGTGTGTGTGTGCTTGCAAAAGGTCTCTGATCTCCTGGCCTTTGTGATGGAGATGGGCCCGGCCGGTCTGACCCGATAATGACGCGACGCCCTAATAGCATTCATCTTTTCTGCCACAAAATTACTCAAGCGGAAAAGAGAGAGGGAGCGAGCGATAGAGAGAGGAAAAAAACAAGTGTGAGGGGAAGGAGGACAGCGGAAAGCAGGGAGGAAGGGAGAGGAGAAGAAAAGGAGGGGAGGTTAGCTAAGCTATGTTTAAGAAATGACATGGGGCAAAAATCATTTGTAATCTCTGAATCAGGGCCGAGGGAAGGAGGGGACACCATAGAGGGGTGTGTGTGTGTGTGTGTGTGTGTGTGTTAGTAAATGCACTTTTCCTGTGTCTCGTCTCTCTCTTTATCAGTGTAAATTTGCTGTGGGTGCTGGAGCATGGCAGCCTTTCAGAACACTGGCCCATAGGGGAAAGGACCCTGTGTGTCCAATACACACACACACAGATGGTGACTTATCATATAGGGTCATTACCAGGCCTCTAACTATAGTCCCAGTAATCACTGGTTTATATCAGGACCCATATTCACTGTACAATACACAGCAGCTCGTATCAATGGAGAGCATGGGAATGATGGCACAGAAGAGAGAGAATGAGAGGCAAATGGAAGGTTAACTACAGTTTCATTGTATCCACCGTGTTCATTGAAATAAAATGGTTTTGCATTTAAAAGCAGAATATTGATTTTCTCCTGACAAGCTTTTTTTAATGTGTCTTCCTGTACTTAGACTAAGGCAGGTCTCCCTAAGACGCCTCAAACAGAAGACAGCAGCGGGTTTCCTGCCTATTGCTACAACTGCTCCAAGAAAGGACACTTTGGTCACGTGAGTTCCTTACTGTGTCCAGTTTCATGTTGCATACTGTACAGATGACTACGGTGATGGTTTTTGAGTTTTAAATTCAAGTAATGACCAGGCCTATGCAGAGGAACCATTTACAGTACTATAACGTAAGGCCTTCATTGTCTTACGCAGCCGAAACCACTGGTTCTTTAAAATGCTTTTGAAGTCCAATTTCAATAAAGCAAAGTGAGGCAGTGAGTTATTTATTCATAAGAATTGTTCTACATGAAGTGAAAAATATTTGGGAAAGAATCTTACTCAGTCTTGGCTCTTAAATTAGCTTAAATTTCTGTGCTCACTACTTTTTAGAATTAGTCTAAGGGTCGTCATGTGATTTCTGTGTGTTCACATGCCATCGTGCAATTGTTTGTTATCCTCAGACCTGTGCACAGCGAAGGATGTTCAGTGGGGTGTATCCCAGCACCCCATTCATCAACCACTATGACACTGTGCAGGACGTCAAAAGCAGACAGCACAGAATAAAGCTGAAGGTTAAAAGTAAGTCACACACAGAACAGCTCACTGGCTGATTATCACAGCTTCATTTTACCTAACTATGCAGTTGCTTATTCAACATGTCACAGATTCTGAATTCATTTGGTATTTGGCTGTGCGTGATTTCAGTAATTTAAGCTGCACTAAATATTGCCCAATGGCTGCATTGCTTACAAACTCTAAACACTGATTGATTGAACAGAGCAGAAACACATTGTTTGACAAAGATGGTAAGTCTTCACATTCTCACTTCTGTGTCAGACTTTCTGTATGTAATGGAAATAAAACAGTGCAAACAATATATGCTCTAATCCTCTGTGTTTCATTTTTCCTCCAGAACTGAACAACCTAGGTTATATCTCCCCCACGTCTCAGAACCCTGCCACGCCGGGCCCACCAAAGAAGAAACAGAAAATCAACCATCAGTCTAACCATACGCCTCACCAAACCACTGCCATGCACAAACCCAGCCATATATTTTATACTGACAATGACTTTAAGGATGCAACCCCCAAAAAGAATAAATACAATAAGCACAAACAACAGGAAAAGTCTGGAAAAGTTAAACCGTGGAAACCTAAGAGACCAGTGCCCACCTCTCGTGACCAGCTGCCACCAAATAAGGTCATTTTTGATGAATCAGCTGATTTTCCCAGAGGGGGACACAAAGGACAGAAGTTAGAGGCGAAGAAGAAGAAAAACAAGAAAAACAGAACAGACAGTCTCTGTTGGTCTGTCACAGGGAAGATGCAGGAATCACAGTCAAAACAGAATGGGCAGAAGAAAAAGAAGAGAGATCCAGCCAACAGGACTGGTGGGAAAAAAACCGGTGAACCGATGTATCCAACCGATGAGAACCTGTTCATCATCAAGCAGAGACGCCGCAGATAGCGTCACTATCGGAGGCTGCCAGGATCTTTATGGTCTGTGACTGGTTTAAGGAAAAGACTGAAACTTGTTCCTTTCATGGCATTTTCATGTGTCGCAGTAAGAAAACATTGATGGCTGCGTTAATTTTCTTTCACTGACGATTTTCCTACTGTGACTTAAAACATTGGCTTTGAAAATGGCCTTTTTGGGGTTTTTTGTTGTCCAAATTGCTCAGTATAAGAATTATAGTAGTCTTCTGATTTAGACAGTAAAGTCTCCTAATGACTATTTCACATTTTTCACATCTGTCTAAGTTACTGTTAATGTTTGAACACTGTGGGGTAACCAGTTAAAACTTTGGTTTGTTCAGTAATAATTTGTTAAACAATATTTTACTTCCACAGGCGACTTGTATTTTTAAATAAAGATAGAGATCATGATTAAATTAGCTGCATTATGCTATTACTTTATAATGAATGGGCGACTGTAGTCAAGGCATTGATCTCTACAGATAATGTGTTTGTGGCTCTGGTCTGAACACGTCGTTTTAAAGTTGTTGCTTTTTGCAGGTGAAAAGGTTCAATTTTTAAAATACAGTTATTATTCCCAGTTCAATATATGCCTTGGTTCTATAACACTCACTAAATCCTACATGTAAATCTTAAGAGTATAATGTAAATATGTCCATTACATTTCTTCAGTGGCACACAACTTGAAATTGAGACAGCAGTATTTATTTACTAATTTGCGATTTAATTGTTTACATGTGTTTTTGGTTAACGTAATGCAACCTTAACATCAGTGCCTACGTAGGAGACAGGGCTTTCAGAAACAAAATTCCTATTTTCAAGATCTGTGGAAAAAAATAAAACTTGAAATTGCTTCCTCTGCCTTTATAGTTTTCCATCTGTTCAGCTTTAGTTATGAGGTATTTTGTCAAATTAATCAGGCATAACATTATGAGGCCTTCCTAATAAGGCGTTGTTCCCTTTTCTGCTGCATCAACTCCACTTGACCCCTAAAGGTCGGCTGTGGTATCTGGCACCAAGATGGTCGGGTCTCCAGGGATTGGACCCGATAGTTGCTGGAGCTTGACTGGTTTGAGATCTGAGGAATTTTGGAGGTTGAGTCAACCCCTCAGGTTTGTCGAGCTCCTGAAATCATTCCTGATCTATTTTTGCCTTCTGTGTCAGGGAGCCTTAACCTCCTGAATAGACTACAACCAAGGTTAATTTACTTCCTGCATTTCGAAGGCCTGGGTACTTGAAGTAATCGATGCAGTTTTATCACGCTGCCCTTTCATTTGAAGCCAAACATCTCACTGCTAATGACGCTGGCCCTGCGTGTTTTCCTAAGTATCTCACCACTGTTGGTCACCTGTGACAGTCGGTGAAGGTCTCACGCTGATTCTCACTACGTCGGACAACCCTGAAGGCAACACACGAGGGGCTCGTGACGCGTTACGTTACGTTACGTTACGTCTTTCCGGCCGGCGTCTCAAACTTACACATCACGCTAACGGATTTGTGTCGGAGGAGGCTTCAGGGTGAGTTCATCCACACCGACCGTGAGCTGGGACGTCTCTGGAGCCGGACAGCAGGAGAAATGGACAACAGCGTGAGCTCCACCGGCGACACTGCGCTGGACCAGGCGGTCCGACAGTGGCTGCTGTATGACAAGGTATCTGGCAGCTAGCGAGCTAGTTAGCTCAGTGTCCCGTAGGAGATTGTTTATAAACTAATAGCGTTTTATAAAATGCTTTTGGAGTCTAAGTGATTTGGTTTCATTTAAATCCGTGCTAACCATCAACATACTATGTTATTACGGGCTGTAACGTATAATGTCTGTAGCAGTAATTTGCTTTTTAACACTTTCTATTCAGCTCTGTTGCGTTTGTTGCACGCTTTGCTAAAAAAAACTTTGCTTACTGTGAACGTGTAAATAAAACCGATCTACTTCTAGGTACTATTTGAGTCACTGTATTTAAATAATATTCCATAATTTCAGGCATAACTCTTTACAAATCAGTGATTTCCTATCCCATCCTCGATGCTAACTATGAATCCTATACCTGTAAATTACTTTGGTTCACTTTCCTAATCATGGATTCTTTCAGAAAAACAGTTTGGAGGGTAGACAGCAGACTACAAGTATAGTTAATGCTACATGTCTATTGCTAACCAGATATTTATTGACCTTTAACGTTTGACACAGAGCAATGCCACACATGTGATCATACTAATATTCATCCGGCCATCTGACCAACACAAGCAGAGTCATTTGTGGTCTTAAACAGACATGGGATGACTCCAATCACGTCTGATTGGTAAAGGACCCAGACTCATTAGTCTTAGGATAACTGGCTCGTCGACTGTTTCAACAAGGTTTTTAAATTATGTGTGAATTCTTTAGTTTGCTTTGGTTAGGAAATCAAGACATTCAACAAAATTCACCAGAGTTAATAAAATGTGTTCCGAGACACCCTTTCTTTAGATCTGCATCACAAAGAACAACATTCGATGAATTGTCTTAATATATTCTATGTTTATCGGCAACTACAACAAATAGGTCTGTTTATTCACCAGCTGCTTTTAATGTGCAGTTATTTGACTAAATGTGTTAAAACCATCCCTTAAATGTCTTTCTTAAATTTGTCTTTCCAAATGTAAATGTTGCTGAGTTGCTTGCCCTCTATGCTTCTGAATTCTTCACTTGGAATGTTAGACTGTTGAATGAATAAAAACAGATGTCATCTAAAGCTCTATGAAGTTGTGACCAAAAAGTGACATTAGCAATAGTGTTGGGCTCATTTCTAGTTATGAACTCAAAGTTGCAGTCATTTAATAAATGTGAATAATGTGGAATTTACTTCTGTGTTTAACAAATTATGGGCATTTCTTTCCTCTTCAGAACCCAAAAACAATATCTTTGGTCCAGAACCTGGTGAAGGAAGGAGCAGTGGAATCACTGAAGAAATGTTTTTCCTCCAGGATGGAGTTTGGTACAGCAGGTCTGAGAGCAGCTATGGGCCCAGGCATATCCTGCATGAATGACCTCACTATTATCCAGACCACACAGGTCCGTTAAAAGATTAACTACTGCTCCACATTAAGCTCCAGGTCACATGGAAAGCTGGACATACACATTATTGAATCTTGTTCTGCTGACTAACTTACGGGTGCTTGTGTAGCTCACATGCCACTCCTTTGTTACCCATTATTATTGGACTTTAATGCAGAAGCTTTTCTCACCAGATTTCAGTTGCTGTCATACACCACAATAGCTCTTTCCTCATGTCTCTTGTTTTTTTTTTCTCACTCTGACAGGGTTTCTGTCGATACCTAGAGGACAGTTTTGGGAACCTAAAGGAGCGGGGTGTGGTGATTGGTTATGATGCCAGGGCCCATCCTGCCAGCGGGGGCAGCAGTAAGCGCTTTGCCAGCCTGGCTGCAGCGGTTTTCATCAGCCGAGGGGTTTCTGTTCACCTCTTCTCTGACATCACCCCAACACCATTTGTGGTAATAACTTCAATTTCTTTAATTGGGTTTATTGCAAATCAGAGGCCCGCATGAAAAAATATAGGTATAATTTGATGGATTTTGGTTAAAGTACACAACCACGCTTCATATAATTTTGTAGATTAAGTAAAGTAAATACATTGGATGAAAGAAAATCTTTCTAATACAGGTTACTTTGTCTGGTGTCAGTGGGGCAGAAGCAATAGGGCAAATTTCATTGTAAAACCACACTTCGTCTTTGTAAAGGCCTACTACGTTGCATAATGTGCATATGTTTCAGTGTGCGTTGTCATGCTATTTACAGGACATAGTGTCTGTACTGTACATTAAAACAGAGTGAAGCATATCTATACAACATCCTCATTGTGTCACAAAGATTTATATTAACAGATAATTATGAGTTACCTTACAATGTTTACATATGAATCTGTGCAGAAACATTTTTGTTCATTTTGAACACAGTGTAATCAACTTTAGCAAACAACAGAAAATCCAGTCTAAGACCATTCTACATTCTCTTGCATCATTCTGACATTGCTCATGTTCAAGTGCAACTGTGACTGAGTAACAGTTAGTGCTTTAGTGTAATGAAAGATAATATTTTTTGTCTGTCTGCAGCCTTTTGCTGTTTCCCACCTGGGTCTGTGTGCTGGGATCATGGTGACTGCTTCTCACAACCCCAAACAGGACAATGGCTACAAGGTAACACTTATTTATCATTTGTCTTGTTTGTAGATCATTTACCTACCAAATGTTCTTTCTGTCCCTGGTAACAATTGAAATTATTAATTATAATATAATATAATATACTTGTTAAGTGTTGTATCTGCCTCAACCTCAGGTGTACTGGGAAAACGGCGCACAGATTGTGTCTCCACATGACAAGGGAATCTCCAAGGCCATTGAAGAGAACCTCGAGCCTTGGCCTGAGTCCTGGAACACAGAGGAGGCTCTGAAGACCCCCTTACATAACGATCCCTACCAGGACATCCACGCACAGTATTTTAAAGCCATCCAAAAACACTGTCATCACAGGTGACGAATGAATAAAACATATTTTAATAGTTTAAAAAATGACTGTGTATGACACACATCAAACCTTCACATTAATGTACACTTTTCATTCACAGGGAATTAAACAAGAGCTCAAATGTGAAAATTGTGCATACATCTGTGCACGGCGTTGGTCACACTTTTGTCCAGGCAGCTTTTAAGGCTTTTGACCTCCATCTGCCGTATGCCGTAGAAGAACAGAAAGACCCAGATCCTGAATTTCCTACTGTCAAATACCCAAATCCCGAAGAGGGAAAGGGAGTCCTGGTATGCACCGAACATTCATATCAATATGCCAGCATGCAGTCAAACAACCGGCCTTTGTTTGGGTTAAAGGTGTAATAAGTGTTCGTTTTCACAGACTCTGTCATTTGCACTGGCAGAGAAGGAAGGAGCTGCTGTGGTGTTGGCGAATGACCCTGATGCTGATCGCCTGGCCATTGCTGAGAAGCAGGAGAGGTGTGTTTATGTAACTGTACTATTATTTTGCCAGTAATGAACAGAATCACAGTTCCACCTGTGAAGAGTATTTAATTGGAAAAACAGTCTATTTATGTTTTACACATGCTACATCTCACAAGAAAAGAATGTCGCACTCAAGTAAGAAAGAAATGAAATTAGTAAGACGGCTGCAGCTTGGATTTGAAGTCTTAAGTGCGTTGTGTATTCCTTCTCAGGCTGCCAAACCCCTGTGTCTTGGCATAGTAACTACAGTCCTGATTAAAACACTCTGCTCTTTCAACACAACAGACATAATACCATACATGTTTTGTTTGCATGCCTGAGGTTGTGTAACCTCTGCCTGTGTGTGTCTCTGCCAGTGGACAGTGGCGGGTGTTTAGTGGGAATGAGCTGGGAGCGTTGCTTGGCTGGTGGATGTTCCGCTGCTGGAAACAGCAAAACCCTGACGATGCTGCTGTGAAAAACCTCTACATGCTGGCAAGCACTGTCTCATCCAAGATACTGCGTGCTATTGCTCTCAAGGAGGGCTTCCACTTCGAGGTAATGCTATGAGCTGTGAATGCATAAGACATGAAATACAATGCCAACGTGTTTTTTATCATTGATTTTAAAGAACAAACTCTATTAAGCTATTATTGTGTTTCACAGTCACAAATGTTGCTGGAAAAGTGTCAAACACCACTTCAGTTTCTTTTACCTTTGTTTGGACAGGAAACACTAACAGGGTTCAAGTGGATGGGGAACCGTGCCAGCAACCTTTTGGAGCAGGGCAAGAGTGTTCTCTTTGCATTTGAGGAGGCCATAGGTATACACACACACACACACACGCACAATTGAATCCTTCTACTATTCATCTTAAGTCCATTTAACTATAATCACTTGATACCCAAATTAGTGTTGGTGAAGTCTTTTTGCCAGGTAAAAACACTCACACACTGACATAGTAATCTGAAATCAATACTTCCTAATATACTCTACACCTGGGTATAGTAGGTGTAGACTGGATCCTACCCACCCAACACCAGCCTAAGTCTCACTACTGCTGAGATAAGTGAGTTTTCCTCATTACTGGGAAGAATCATTAAAATCACTAAGAACATAAAACATGCCAAGATGAACTGAGCAGCTCAATCTTGCTCATTTTGATTATTTCAGCCATGCCTGCTGACAGATGTACTGTGTTTTATGTGATGTACACTGAGACACAAGCACATACAACCTTGTGTAGTTGAGGCTATACCAATATAACGTGATTATGATGCTGTAACTGGAAGCACATGTCTTTCCACATGCTGTTACTAAAAGAAGCGAGTGACTACAGCAGCTGGAGGTTTACACATACCAGAGATGAACTGAAAGTGCGTGTACGTATGTGTTCCAGGGTATATGTGTAGTCCCTCTGTGTTAGACAAGGATGGAGTGAGCGCAGCAGCCATAGCGGGAGAGATGATCTCCTATCTGGACACTAAAAACACTAGCCTTTCTCAGCAACTCACCACCATCTATGAAGAGTAAGCCCATCTGATATAGACCTTTTTGTATACATAAGAAATAAACTGGACATGCAGACTGTGACCTCTCTGTCTCTCTCATTCTCACTTCGTCAATATCAGGTATGGCTATCACATCACTAAGAACTCCTACTTCATCTGCCATGACCAGGATGTGATTCTCGGCTTGTTCGAGCGCCTGCGTAACTACAGTGGCCAGAAGGACTCGTATCCTAGTGAATGTGGCCGTTTCTCCATCTCTGCTGTCCGAGACTTGACCACTGGCTACGACAGCAACCAACCTGACAACAAGGCTGTAAGAGCACTAAATGACACATTTATATTCCCTCAGAGCACAGACAATAATTATATTTGCTGTTTTAATGCCAAACACTTATGGTTCTTGGCCGCATTTGCCTAACGGATGTTGCTGCGTAGATGAGCACCCCAGCAGTCTATCCATTATTCAAACCTCTTATCCGGCTAGGGTTGTGTGGTTGCTGAAGCCTATCACAGTCGTCACTGTGCAGGAGGTGGGACACACCCCAGCAATACCCCTATTACCCTTTCAGTGAAAAAACTATAGAGACTTGATTGTGTACTTGGGCGTTTTTAGGGGTTGCCATGTTTAACTGAGACTTGTGCAATTATACGGAATTTAACATTCAGTAACACAGTTACTATGTCCAGCTGATCAGTTACTCTCTTCCCAGGTTCTTCCCACCTCCAGTTCCAGTCAAATGATCACTTTTACCTTCACTAATGGAGGTGTGGCCACCATGAGGACCAGCGGCACTGAGCCCAAAATCAAATACTACACTGAACTCTGTGCTGCCCCTGGTAACAGGTAAGTCTCTGTAGAGAGCAGCGCAGCATTTGTATTATAAAATGGCAGAAAATACTAAGCACCTTTCCTTCCCTTCCTGTGTGTTTCTGTAACAGTGATGTGATGCACCTGAAGAACGAACTGGATGAGTTGGTTGATGCAGTTGTTGTAAACTTCTTTGAGCCACAGAAGAACAAGTTGCAGCCCAAGCCGGAGTAGCACAGACGCACAACAGGAGCAGTTTTGATTAATACCCAAAAAGGGACTTGCAGTGTTTCTTTTTCTGCTAGTTTCATCTGGTACATACCATCTTTTATACTGTACCTTTTGAGAATTCTGCAGGGTCAATGACACCATCTAACCTCTGCTTTTAGATTCAGTTAAGGTCAGTGCCAGAGATTTTAAATAACTGTGAAATGTTAACTTTTCCTCAGCCACAGCCATTCCTGTATCCTCCATCTTTGTAACTTGACACTCACAGATTGTTGTATATTCATCTGTATCTAACACTGTGCATTCCACGCCTACATCAACAATGTAAATAATGACTGCTGAAACTGATGGATGTTAAAAACTGGTTTTAAACTTTGAACGTACACAATGTCTACACAAAGTGACAGATTAAGTGGTGCAAACATTACAACCAACCTGACAGCTGTTGTCGTACCTAAAAGCTTTGAGCACAACTGAGTGGAGTTGTTGTACTTGAATTTATTAATACATTAGTTGAACATGCAGTTGCAAATTAAATGTGCCTCACATTCCAAGAACACTGTGCTGAAATAAATCTTTAAAACAAAAACGCGCTTGAGCGATTTGTGTGGTGACTAATATACAGGATGAAGCGAAAAGGTGTGCGCACACCCAGAAGCTGCGCACTGGCTCGTTTCCCCTGCATCTTCTGGCAGCAGGCATGCATTCAGCATGCTCCTGTCATACCCCGTCTGAGTGAGGAGGGCGGAAGGGTCTGGCCACTCTTCTATATTTAACGCAAACTAGAGAGGACTCTGCGCAGTGGCGGACGACTGCAGTTGCCCTGAAAAACACTACAACCTTCCTCGGTAACCGGTCAAGACTAACGAGAAAACAAGTAAGAAGCGCGAGGAGCAGCTGACAGAACATCAAGTTTGTTGCGTTTTGTTTTGTGCACTGAGGGATTCGATCGCATCAGTCACGTCCGCGTTTGCTGTGAGCGGTATCGTGCGTAAAAATAACTTGTTCTGTGCGTAAAATTGCAATAACCAGTTAAACGTGGCTCGTGAGGCAGCGCTCATCAGGAGTTAAACCCACTTGTCACTTCCGTTCGCTGATCAACTGCTGCAAATCGACCTATATTAGATTCTGCGCCGCCTCGGCTCATTAAAGTTGACGGTGTATTTATGTTGCAAGGTCACACCTGAGGTACGCAAGCAGTCGTTTTGAATTTATCCTTCTATCTATCCGGTTCTGTGCGTGGTTTGACGTGATCGCCATTTTAATCACTGTCGATGTCAAATCTCACTGGTTTTACATTAAACCAGTGAAATAAATAACATGTATACTCCCAGCTGTGTTTGGATAACGTGGGCAATGCACGTCTCTCTGCTCACTCTGACACCCACTGGAAACATTAGGATCTCCGTTGTTCAAATGCAATTTGTTTCTGTGTCCTTGAGACTGTAAGACTCCGGGTCAGTGGTTAAGCCATGTGTTTCTGGTTGGGTAAACACCAGGTGGTAGTACCCTCCAAATGACCCTCTGCTTGCCACACTGTGAGCCTCAGCTGATTCATAGCACAGTGGAATAAGTCATCAGGCTCCTTGTAACAGTGAAATGCTTGGGACGTGCATCTGTTAGGGTGTGTTCAAGTTAGACTAATAGATCTTACATGTGGCTGCTGGCTTTAATGATCTCTTTCCACTAACTAATGTCTTTCAGGGAAAGCAACAAGCGGACATCTGCCTCAACCCACACGAGTTATGGAGGGACTCTATTTTGAAGTGAAGCCCACAGGCGATGAGCCCCGCAGGCCAGGAAGCTCTGGGAAGACACGTTCCAATCTTACTCCAAATCACCGCTCGTGTCCATCTTTTTCTCATCTTGCCTCCTCCACACAGTCTCCCCAGAAACTCACCCCTTGGAGGAGAACTGCCACGTGGGGAGAAATTGTGGAAGATGAAGAAGAAGAAGAAGAGGAGCTGCGATACAAACTGACACTGATCGGTTCGCTGCCAGTCCACCACCTAACCACCATGGCCATGCTGCCCTGGGTGGTGGCAGAGATCAGCAGGTCTCGGCCTGCGGGGAAGGATCCAGGTGCCGGAATAAGAGGACGAGCCCTTGGAGGTAAACAGGTGGACCCTCCTCCCTCAAAGCAGACAGTTTTTCTATGTGTAACAGCATCATGGGTGCGATGTGTGGCATTTGTGGGACAAGGAGTTGTCTGGGACCCTCTGACACACACAGTGCTCTTTGAATGTCGCCCCCACCAAGTGGCTAAGCTGATTCACAACAGCAGGGAGCCCAGCAGCTTTGGCTGCCTGGTCAGAGATGCTACAAACTGCTCCTGCTACGTCTTCCAGTGCCAGGACAGTAACAAGGTGGGTGGCTGTTTACATTAAATAACAGCAATATAGCAATAGAATAAACAGTAGTCTTATCAGGTATTATGCTAATTAGCAACTTCAGCTACTTCTAAAGAAGAAAAAACATGCTAATTAAAAAATATACGTACCCTATACGTGAAGCTGATTGGCCGAATCAACATGGATTGAGACTAGCTTTGGGATTATCACAGCCCATATTTTGAATGCGATTTCAGTCCCTTCATCATCACAGGGGCCGATAAGCAAACACACATTACACATAGAGCACACGCTCTCCTGACACGCCCAGTTCTGATCTGTAATCCTCTCAACTCTGCTCCACATGCTGTGCTTTGCCAACAGCGTCTACCAAAATGTGCACCATGAAGCTGCAGCTGGTCTCAGAGTCATCTAAGCGATGTGCGACAGAAAAGCATTGTTAGTGAGAGATTCATTGAATCAAAGCTCGTAGAATACTGTTAACTTTTCAAACTTAATGTTTTATTATGAACAGTGACACAATGCACTGTAAGCAAAACTCTGTGTACACAGTGCACCTACAGCTGTGGTATACGTTACGTGTACTGGTATTTTCTTGATTTAAGTTAAAGGAACTTGATTTACATCAACCACGCAGGATGTAAAACCATGTTACCATGGAGACCACTTCCGTCGGCCCTGAGCCTGCTGTAATGTCTTTGCTGTGGAGTTAGTTTGTCTCACGTTCGCTTCTCAGCGCCTGCAAAAGTGTGATGATGATGTCAGGCCGGCCACCTGTTCCTCTGGCTCTGTCAAAGTGGGATTTCACACAATGCAAATTATGAGTACGATCCTCTAGCAGCTCTGCTGGCCTTTAAACCTACGCTGGCGTTGACACAGATTTACCTTTTGTTCATTAGTTGCTTTTTCTTTAGCTAATTTTAACTTCATTTCTATTAGGACAATATAGAATAGGAATCCAGCCCCAGTCCTCATAACCAAAAATACACACACCGTAAGGTCTATAACACAACAGGAAACTCTCAGCCACTCTTCTAATTGCACTGTATATCTGTAATTACTATTACTCTCATAAGGGGCAGAGGCAGGTGTGTGTTCACTGGCTCAAAAAACAGGGACTCTAACTGCACCACGATTATACTATAGCTTTTGTCCAGCATAGTGTAACTGTGATGGTTATTTGGATTGTGTAATACTTAAATAATCCAACTCTAGCCATTTATTAAATACCGGTATTTATAATCATGAAAGCTTCAATAAGCAGATGTTTTAAGCTCTGCAGAAACAAAAGACTTAACTACTTCCCCTGCGTCAGCTGACAGAAACCCTCTCCCTGGCTCTGGGGGGTTTCCCTGCTTCTTCTGTTAACCACTGGGTGTCACCACTGAAGTGTTACAAAGTTCACAGTGTTTCAAGAGTTTTTTTCGTTTGTTTGTTGTTGGAGTGTGTGTAGAATGTGTGTCTGGTATTTGGTGTGATGTGTTTATTCAGCTAAGTCATGTATGTATTCTTTTTGTATTTAAATTTTTTTTAATGGATTACTGTAAATGTCTTATATCTTAATGTCTTATCATTTCATAACCGCTGATTCATCCTGGTCAGATGTAGTAACAGCATGTGATATTCAGAAAACTCATTTACCGACTTTCTTAGGCCACTTTAACTATTTCATCAACAAGTGTTTCACTTATAACTCATCTCAGCTGAAAGAGGAAAAAACACATCACATAATTAAATCAGTCCTTAATAGCAGTTATTATTCTCTAGTGTTCATAGGCAACTATTTCCATATACATTTCCTAATATTTAATTGGAAATTAGACATAAGGCAGATGGACAACTGAAGACAAAAGTCCAGTTTATAAAGTGAGAACTTATATTATCCAGACAGGACCAGCCGCTGCCCAGTAAATTTACATTCCCCAGGCCTCAGCTGCGGTTCGTTCCCGGGGCCTCATCACTGCTTGGCTGGCTTTGCTCCGTCCGCAGACAGGAAATACTGTTTCTGCTCAGTCCTATCGACGGGGATCGCGTAGTGCAGTGACAACCAGCCTGGAGTCTGCCGCCTAAAGTTTGACTCCCGGGGAAAGGAGCCGCGTCCGCCCAAGTCCCTCTGCGCATTGGCGGAGTTTGCTGAGTCAAGGCAGCCGCGTTTAGCTGACGTAAAGACGGAAGTTGTTTAGGTGACCGTCAAAACAAAGTCACGGACCTGTGCAATGTAAAGGGCGCTCGTGTGCAGTGTTGTGGCTGCTCTTATTTTGAAATGCTCCGTCTTGCGGCTTGACGTCGACCAACTTGTCGCTGCACCGCACGGTCCGCGGCTTCAGGGAGCAACAACCAACTTCCCAATGAGATGAGGCGCAAGTTTCCCACACTGTCACACACAAGTTTCAGGGAAGTAGCCACGCAAACCCTGGTTTGGTGGAGTTTATGGCGGATGGGATGAAAGCGCGACTCCAGCGACTCAACCTGTTCAACCTCAAACAAGACCAGAAAGATGTAAGTCGGGTTTAGGCGCTGTTGTGTTGTTTGCTGCCTTGCTAAGCGGACTGTTAGCTAGCGTTAACCGAGCGGTAACGCTAGCGCAACTAGCAACTAGCCGAGCCCACAAGTTCATGTTACGCATCGTGGACCTAGTAGGTTTTCACAATTCCCACATGTTGTCTTGTGATCAGCGTGTTGACAGTGTGTGTATGTCGCAGCGACGCCTTTGAAAGTTACTCTTCTCCCTAAAAGTGGACCTGACGTCAGGTACCGTAACGTTTCCGCGGGTCGTGTTGCGTTAATGGTGCTGAAGTAGTTGTAAATATTCCGATTATTGCGTTTAGTTGTCAGGCACCATGTACAAAACCATTCACCTCATACCTGTAGATGTGGGGGTGACATGTTGCAGCAGGTCTCTGATTGGTAAACACAGCAGGAAGAAGCTTTAATTAATTGATTTATTCAAATACTAGATCCAATGAATAAGCTTTTCTGTCACTATACATTGTGGAAATGCTCACTGACGCGCTGTGGATTTGTGCCTGTAGAGAGAGCAGCTGAAAGAGTTTCACTGGTGGAGTATATATAATATAGTGTTGCATTGCAGAGATGTGTTTATTTGACGTTGGTTATTAATCTATGGATGCTGTTGTTGATTCAAATGCAAAATGTTGTCTTCAGAAGTGTTGTTCTGTTTGACTGACAAGCGGCAGGAAGAGAGATTTTTGGGCGTGTGAAAGCATTTTATTTTTGCTTGGACATCTTTTAGCTGCTGATTAGTTTTCTGTGACTCTGTGGCTTTTCAGTTCAGCACTTATAGATAAGCATTATTAGTCATGCACAGAACTACAGAGCACTGTGATTGACAGTGGTTCAGGGTGTCACGTCACTGTACAGTCTGTAGCATTTTGCTCTGGCTTTATTTATTGATTAATAAAGCAAGTAATGTTACAAGTTGACACATGTTCCTTAGTAGAACTTTACCTCCTTGATCACATTGTTGCTGTGAATTAGTGACAGATGCCTTTGTAAAGCTAAATGCCTGAAAATCTATCTGCTTGGCACCTTTAAACACAAGCCAAATGTGAGTGAGTCATGGTAATATCACCTTCAGAGACTTATGCCAGGATTTCACTCCTAGAACACGAGGTCGGGCCTTGGTTCGCTTTTATTAGTCACATCGTCTGTATCAGGCTCTTAAGCAGACTCGGCTCTTATAGCTGGTTTCAGGTACGTGACCTCTGAAAACAGCAAAGATTTTGAATGACTGCAGAGCATTGTGGATAAAGTAGTTTTTTATCATCAGTTTGTGGATTTGTGATAAAAACTAGCAGGAGGTTTGGCTGCTGATCAGCATTATTGACAGAAATTCTTGGCCATTAGACCTTGTCCAATGAAACAACTCCCATCTACCTCAGCCTGGAAAGGACCTAAGTCAGCATTTAGATTTCCAGAAAAACATACTTTGAAAAGTTGTTAGAGTTAATAATTATTCAGACTGTCCATTGGAGACTGCAGTGCTTGGAGTTTTTGTCGTTTTATTCCTTGGTCTCACATGCTTTTCCCTCCCTTCCTCCCTCTTATTTTATGTGATTTCCCTCCCCTTTGCATGTGACAAGGTGCTCGCACTGTAGCAAAAACAAGCCAGTAAACTGAAGCCACTTTCCTTTCTCTGTATAACTGTCTGTCATCAGTCTGTTTACTGTCAGCTTCCTCAACAGTGTCACCTGTCTCACCTGTTGTCCACATAACACTCGCACTTTACAGACAGTTTTAGCCCATTTTAGATGAGGACACTGAGATTATCTGTGAACCTCCTGACCTACTTTATTCTTAGTCGAGTGTGCCCTAAGCCTGTGTACAACAAACCCCTACACTGTCCCTGTTATCACAGTTTAATAGATATGTAAATCTCTGCCTGGCTTGTCCTTGTGCTATGAAGGGGCTACTTAATCCAGATGGAGTGAGGTCAATGAGTTGGACTCTCCATTCTAACCATTCTTAATCACTGAGTGACACTTCCTGCTTTAAAACTGTCTTCAGCTTTGTGATAATGATGCGTCTCTTCTCTGGCATGGCTCTTTGGGCTCTGTCTACGCTTCGCAAGGCACAAGACTCCACATGACCATGGGAAGTGCAGAGTTTTAGTTGGCCTGTCATTGTTGTTGTTTTCCAGGCTCTTTTGGTGTGTCACTGGGTTTTTAGTGACATTTCTCTGTAACTTCTCTTTTTTACTTGAATAAAATGTGTATGTTTAATGTGATATGTTTGTAGGTGCACCTAAGTAATATTTCTGAATGTAGTTGTTGCCATGCGTCCTCAATCATCATTAATGTAGATCATTTAGAAGTGTAACTACAGACTAATTTACATTTGAACATACTTACTTATTTTCACTGGGTTAACGTCACAGATCTCTTTTAGACGTCTATGCAGTTAAAGAGAAGAGCAAGCTGAAGGGAGTAGGACACATTTAGTTAAGTCATGTTTTGATTTCGTTTGACATCACGACACTGTGATATTTTCATGCACTGACCTTTTTCTCGTCTTTGACAAACAATGAGAAGTGTAGCAGCTTCTCTTTTACTGTTGGTACTTTAGTAACTTCCTTCTTTCCGAGGACAGTATTACAGTAGCTCTATTTACTTCTAGATTGGTGACATATCATACTTGTGCAGTTTTGTTCCTGTGTGAGAGGCCAGGTCTGTGGTTCACAGCCTGCTCGGCCGCCTTCCTGTTGGAGATCAGCCTCGTGTAAACATTTCACTGAACAAGATGCTGTGAGCTGTGTTTGTATAGCTTTGAAGAGCAAATCCCCTGAACTCCCCCTTAACTTATTTCAGTTCCTTACTCCAAATGAAATATTTTGGCCTTGTAAGGAAGAAAGTTGTAAGAATCGATTAATTATACAAAGAATCACTCTGGGTGAAGTTTGATGATGATGTACAAATAGATGCAACTGTAATTTTGAGTTGTAAGTGCAGCACTGGAGCCGATACTGGAATAGGTTTTGTTGTATGCTTATTTTTCATTCTCATTTGGCATGTATGTGATTCATAGCCTTGTTAAAATGAATCAGTGTAGACAAGCATCTCACATAATGAATTTGGGCAGGGAGACACTAAATGATGAAGTAAACAAGGTGGATAACGTCACCGCATAGAGCAGTTAAAGTGTCGTTATCAACCGAAAAGAGCAGAGGAAATGAGACGGGTGCAGGCCGAAAGGAGAGAGGTCTGGATCAGGACGTTAAAGAAAACAAACACGGCTGTTCTGTGTCTGTAATGACAGAAGGGCACAAAACAAAATGGAGTGATAGGCACATGCAGTGACTACATGTATCTGTTAGTGTTTCAGATACTCAAGTAGGGGGAGCAGGAGGGAGGGGTATGTGCATGTGGTGGGCAAAACACAGAGACGTCTGTTGCTAGTGGACAGATAGCAGACTCCCTTCTCCTGCCGAGATGATTAAAATCAAGTAGACACTAGAAGCTAAAGGGTGAGAACCATAGTGTTTGGAGAGGTGTCTGATAGGGGAGAAAGACACTGTGAATCACTGGGTGAAACAGTGATTAATGAGGCAGTGGGAGACGTTGGACTGTGTCTGGGGCTGTATGTATATTTAAAGCATAGCACAAAGGCATCCAGTCAGTTAACTGGAGGCTTAAAATGATGTGAGCGAGGGGGGAGTGATTGACCCTGTGATGGACTGGTGACCTGTCCAGGGTGTACACTGCCTCCCTCCTGAATGACGGCTGGGATAGGCTCCAGCCTACCCACAACCCTTATGAGGACAAAGCAGCTCGGAAGATGAATAAGTGCGTGAACTATGAGAAGTCCACAAGAAATAGCTAAACAGTAATAGGGGGAAACCATTAAATTGCAAATTGAAACCAGTAGTTCTTTCCATTTTTTGGCCATCAACCACATCTGCATTCGCACTGTTAAAATGCAGTATTGATTTGAAAACAGCTGCTCGTTCAGCCCTCTTGAATGCAGCATCGTTTTCAGTTTCATAAGGAGTATCCATGCTGTATGTGTAGAGATTTTAGGTTACGGAAAAAGCAGGCGGTGTGTTTGCAGATATGGGAGCATGTGGAGAGAGAATGATTTTTGTTTGTTTTACTCAAGGAAGTGTGACTAATTATTACTAATTATTTTCCGAGTAAGAGCCAAAGTCATTACGTCGTACCAGTGCTAGTCTAATTTTATTAGCGTCTGCAATCCCCCACTTGGTAACATAGGATTATATTCCTTAGGGTTTCAGTTCTGTCTTGTAAAACACCACCAACCACTACAACACAGTCTATTAGGAGGTAAAACCTTAATAGTTTTAGCAGTTTTAGCAAAAATAGAAGTGCAGGTCCATGCACAACACAATGATTAGAGAAAAGCTCACAAGACCAGTGCAGTCATTAATCATCTCACAACCCACCCTGTGACCTTTGGATGGGGTGACCCCAAGATTGAGATCCACTGGACTAAGGGCAAATCCATGGTTAGAGGAGTGTCAAAACACAGCTTGCATTCCAATCCCAATAGGCAGTGAAAAGTAGTTCCTGCAGCCATAAAAGGCTGCTCATGGACTGAATGACATATGGGCTTTATATGTGTGGCTTTTATGTGTAATGGACTATATTTACACTTCTACGCTATCTTTCCACCACCAGGTAGTGAGGCCTTTGTCCCTGTGCTTTGTTTATGAGTCAGGACAGAGGAAACTAAGTTAATCTTTCCAAAGTCTCTAAACTCCAGGGCCCTGAGTTGTAAACATTTAAACACAAAGCAATATGATTCGGAAGTGGGTGAGTGCATCTACGATTTAAAAACATTTTATAGGCAGAAGAAGCATATTTCTGTCTCACGTAGGTACTTGTCGCCGTCTTTGCTGAGCAGCCAGTGACTGCACCCCAAGGTCAAATAGGCGTGATTGAAATTCATGTTGGAACTGAGCAAAGCTTTAATTATCTTTGTCTATGCTGTTGTCTTTGTCCTCATAAGGTCTTATTTTCACTGTGTCACTCACCTGTATTGGTTCCTTTTCTGCTCTCTGTCTGTAGTTTTAAGTTTAGTTTAATGCATAAATCAGATTTTCTGTAGCCTTCAGGCAGATATTTAACTTGACTAAATATTTCTTTTAGTAGTACTTCTACAAATGAAAGAAAAGTGGTGTTGGAGACTGTGTAGGCCACAAAGCATGACTCTGCAGAGACATGCTGGTTGCTTAGTACAGCTTTCCATTGTAGTTGGTTCATTTGTACATTTGCCATTGTTTACAAAATTTTTCTGATTGTATGATTTCTAAAAATCTATAAAATGACCATGTAGTGAAGTCAGAAGGCATGTTTTTCTGCGGAACTGTGGCGTAGAACAGTAAACCAGCACTGTCGATGGTGCGCTTGATCATTTTCCATCACTGCAGAGGTGAAATCAGCGGTGACGTCCTGTAGAAAAAGAAACATTTAGCTGACAGCCTTATCTAGAGCAGCGCACAGCTAAGGAAGAACACACGTCTTTTGGTAAATGAACACAAGCGGGCAAACCTCATACCTGGGCAAGACGCAGCAGGACCAGGCTATTTACAGAATGTGTGCGCAGCCTAAGTAGCTGCTCAGGCATCTCTCTTGTGTGACTTCACTGACTTGTGACTCAGCCACTGTTGAGCCTCTGTTTAGTCCACTTCCTCCTTTTTGTTCAGCAGTTTGGTGCATTGCCAGCTCTGTATGTTTGAAAACATTTTTTGCATGTACAGATTATTGTGCACTGTGACTCGTACGTTATTGACATTGTTGTTACCGCTGCAGCAGTTGTTATAGGAAAAAGTCCACCATGATTCCTACTTCCCACTTTGAGCTGCTGTATGTACCACAGGTCCTTTTTTTTTAGTTTTAGTGTGTTACTGAAATGTTATTTATGTTAACATAGAGGAAGTTGTAGATTGGGGTCCGGGAAAGGATGAGTGTGAATGAGTTTATCAAGACAAAATGTGTGTCAGAGTAAAAAAAATAAAGATATAGAAAAAAAGTACATGTTGGCTTCAAATCAGTGTCTGGCTCACTGTCACTCTTCTTACCAGAACAAACACAGCTTCAGTAGCACCGAGCCGAAAGAGTGACACTACAGTACGATTCTGCTGCTTTCTGTGTATACTGATCTTTTGCTACTGTCATTATTTTACAGCAAATAGAAACAAATCAACAGCACAGTGTCCCTGTTGTAGCTATCGCCACCGGAATGTGTTTAGTCATCAGTGTCCACGCTAACCCAACAGACCAGAATGATACGTTCTGTCTGTCTGAAACCTCGTTCAGCGAGGTACCACGAGATGTGAGCTAATACCTGTTCCCCAGCTGCTCCGGTCTTTATTTACACCTTACCTCACAATTTGTTGTGCTTTAAATGTCCATGTTTTGCTTGTTGTTGCTGTCAGACTGACGCAGATCCTGACTGATCTGATTATTTAGTGCCTGTACCCATACTGTAAAGGCCACTTTTTTGTGAATGAATGACACTGTGGAAATTAATCACACTTTTTAGAAGACTGTCTGGAACTTATAGGTACGTATATGGATGGATAATAATAATTGTATTGCTAGTGGTGAAACTTAATGAGGCCTTTATTCTTTAAACATGCTGAACTGTTCACTTAATGTTGCAGCGTCTTACACAGAAGTGTAACTTTACAATTGGTTAAAGACTGTTGACCCTTTGCCCCAAACCTGTTTCTCTGCTTCCAGCTCCCCTTTTTATTATTTGAAGCATTCTTACACTTCAGTCTGGTTTTGCTAGTCCCTGTTTAAACCTGGCACAAGCAAAATGCCAGACTGTGTTAATGGTCATGGAAATCTTCTGTGTTAGTCATGGAAAGAGTGATTACAGAAAAGGATTTTTGTGTGAGTGAGAGCCCTAGTTACGCTTCATTTGTTCTAGTCTATCCTCGTTCAACTCTCAGTGTCCACTTATCAAGGCCAGCCCAGGTGGAACAGAGTAGCAGCACATGAGCGTCACAGAGTTGGGAAAAAAACCCATTGCAAAATACATACTCTCAATTAAACCACAAAGAAAATAAAAGCTATATCACAAATACATTTTTGACTTCATGTGTTTGTTTTTTATGTTTTTTGTTTTTGTTTTTTTTTATGCGCCTGGTAGAACAGCAGAGGGTGAATGAATTTTGTTTTTATATATATATATAAAATAATGATATTGCCCTCCGGACTAAGTGGAGACCAACCAAAGCCAGAAGCAGATTACTACATCGAGTATTTCACCTTCCAGGTACCCAGAAATACAAATAAAGTGAAAGACATTGCATGCAAAAGGCCAAATACACACATTTATATTGAATATTCACATTACAGCCCGCATAGCCAAACTGTAAGAATGTCTGTAGTGGCTAACATTTATATGGAGAAAGTAAAGAGGATAAAAAGAAAGGAGTAGTCGGGAGGAAAGGAAAGAAGGGAGTCAAATAAAAGGAGGACAAAGCCTGCTTTGACACTAAAGGTCCCAGTTTGGCTTCTTTGTGAAAACAGGAAGACATCACAAGGTCTGCTCTGTCCTAAGAAACTGTAACACACATTGCACCATATGGCAGGTTAGCTCATAACGAGGTGTGGTGTCTACACTGAGAGAGGGAAATTTTGTTTTCCATATAGTAGGTTCTTTTTTATTTCAATTATTGCAGCTGTACAGAGTTAACTATTTCTCAATATGTGTGTTCACTGCAGCATGAATGACAGAAACCTAAGATACGAGCAGCGCAGCTCACCAGGGTTCAAGTAATCAAGAAACTTTATTGTGGCAATGTTCATAGTGTCATCAGTTGTCATATTCAGGTTACATTAAAAACTTGATTGTCCAAACTTAGGAACTTTTGTTTGGCTTATAAATAATCAAGAAATAATACAAAGCAGCAACAACTGCAAGGACTATAAAAGAAGTGTGATGGCTTTAAAACATGGAAGGTGGTGGAAGTAAAGAAAAAGGTATTGTCACGTGACAGTGTAGATTTATTTTCTTTGTTAACCAATAAGCCTCATAGCACATACACCAGGCAGTGAACCAGACGTATTTAATCTTGTTTTTGCTACTTACTTCTTTTGCTTACTACTCATTTTGTTTTACTTAGTTCTACTTGAAAACGAAGGAAATACAGTAATGAATATTATTCTGATACGAGTTGCAACGTGTTTTTTATGTCAGTATGAACTTTGCTGTTTTGGATGTGGGTGTTCTCCATGTTTCTCCCACAGTCCAAAGACATTATTGCATGTATATAGACCATTTGAATGAACTGTGTGGGTTTTTTTTATGTGCTCTTATCGCCTGCTCAATATCTCTGCAGGTCCCTGAGATCATCAGTACTTTGAGGCAGGCTGGCAAGAACTCTGCACGCAACAATGATATCACCAACACTTCCAACACGACCTCAGCTGGAGGTGGAGATCCCTCTGAAACGTTTCCGTCATCACTGTCCACAATGACGACCTCCGTGGCACCCACTGCCGCCGTGTCTCCGGCGGCCTTTGCCAAAAAGTTTGAGGTTCTGTTTTGCGGCAGTGTGAGTGTTGCTGACAAGAAAGCGCCGCCTGCACTAATTGATGAGTGCATAGAGAAGTTTAGCCAGTTGCATGGCTCAGGGACGACTGATAAAGGAGGAGGGGGACTGATGGGTGGTCTAAGGAGGGCATTAGCCTTCCAATCCAATGGACTGGGTGGTGCTGCTGGTCATAGTGCTACAGGAAGTCCCACCGCTGGGAAGCGCCCCATCTTGTTCAAGAGAGACCCCAGCTTTCCCTGTCTGCAGGCCCTGGATGAGAATGGACTGTCTCCAGAGATTTCCCACACTACTGATGCCCGCTCTGCTGAAGTACAACCCACCAGCCTGCAGGAGAACAGGACCATGCTGTTCACGGTAGCCATTACATCCTTCTGCCAGTTATAACCACATCCACGTACAATTTATCACACACTTTATGCAGATAAGATTACAAAGCTTTTTAAAAGAGCGTTCTGTAGCGTGATTCGTTTCAACTCACAGTGAGTTTCTCAGACGCCTTCTGCTTTCTCTGCTGTGAATAAGAAGAGTACTTTGTAAATCAGTCTAAATGTCAAGGGGTTGGATATTCATAAAGTACAGCAAGAGAGCAAGAGAACAAAATATGCATCTTAATGACTCAGCAGAACCAAATGCTGACTGCTGTTCAAATTAAGCTTTGTCAAATTTCCCTTATTAAACTTTGCTTGACCTTGGTAACCCCCTGCCAACAGGACTTTTCCTGTTTGTCATCCAGACAGGAAATGGTGACCACTGTCACAGGAACTACCCGTGTCTGTAACTGTTCTCAGCAGATACTGCAGCATTTTACTGACACTGATTGTACGTCCTGTTTCTTCCATGGACAGCCGTCAGTTACCTCATCCTGGTGACATCATTACCACAGTTGTGCAAAGATATGTAAAATCCCCCTCCTGCCTCTTGTGAGAGTTCAGTCCGATCATGTGTTTTTAAAGTTGATAGCACTAGAAGGGGAACTTGTTGAGAGGAGACTAGCTGTGTTCACAGACCTTGAAGACTCGTTGTCTAAGAGATATGAGCTGACTCACTTACTATAAACCACTGAGACCCGACTAGAGGAGTTGGAGTGATTCAAGCCTGATAATCCTGAGCAGAACTGCTCATCTATTGGTCATTTTTGAGACTAGATGAAGTTGGACTAATTAGCTTTTGGTCTTAAAAAATGTATAATCTGCAAATTCCCACTGTGTAACATATTCTATGGTTTGATTAAACTTTAATGTAACATTTAATTGGTTGACACAGGGCGTCTGGCTCTCAGTTGTACAACTGTATGTCAAAATGCAGATATTTAATTACTGTAGCTTGTAGCTACTTTGTCCTGTGAGGTTTGTTATTCCTCTTTCAACTACCACAAACCACCATAGCATACAATATTATAATTCCACCTCCACTAGTAACCACATCAAAGGACTTTTAATCCATCTAATCTACAGTAAAGAAATGATAACAGACCCAGTTGTCATTTGGTAAAAGCTGGCTTGCATCCTGTAAAGGTCATCAGTCTATCTAAGGGCTTACATCCGTTCATGTTTGTGGGATTTGATCGTTGCCACCTGGAATGGAGTCAGCAACTGTCTTGCTATTTTTAGTTGGGGGAGTAA
This sequence comes from Macropodus opercularis, assembly GCA_030770545.1. NCBI lineage: Eukaryota > Metazoa > Chordata > Actinopteri > Anabantiformes > Osphronemidae > Macropodus > Macropodus opercularis. The sequence goes on from CM061089.1 coordinate 10,177,888, forward strand.
GTCATTAAGTCACATGGAGGCTTTTCTGTTTCACACGGACTTAAAAATAAGCACACTAAAATACAGAAAAAATACTCTATTCCCTTTCGAATTTCCTTCAATTGTATTTGTTACTTTCACCCCTGGTAACTACATTTGCTTTGTGCTTTAGGTGGGCAGATCTCAGATCTTCTTGGTGAGTCCAGACACTAAGAAAGTTGTCATAGAGAAGAGTTTCAGAGAAATCTCCTTCTGCTCACAGGTATGAAGCAGTGGGTTTCCACATAATGTCTATACGTGTAGGTATGCGTAAATTCAAAGCTTATTGTTCCTCTTTGTGTAGGGTATTCGTCACGTGGATCACTTTGGCTTCATTTGCAGAGAGACTGTGGAAAGAGGCAGCTGCCATTTTGTCTGCTATGTCTTCCAGTGTACAGACGAATCCCTTGTGAGTGACTCTGTGTTTCTTTTATTCATGTTAAGAATGCGTATACGTTTACAAAATGTGTTTTGCATAACTGTTTATGTGAATTCAGTGCATACAGTAGCTGTGTGTTAAGATTATGCAAATAATTTCATTTTATTTCCATATCAGTGCTTCCCACTCAGTTTAACTTGGAACTTTGGGAATAAATTCCAGTCCCACAATGCATGAAGCTGATATTTGTCACAAAATAATAAATTCAGCTCTAATGCACTGGACCCACATACAGTATGACTCAGTTCATCTGTGCTCCACTGAGTCATGACGTGCCTGTGCTGACACAAGCCAAATGGACTGTCAGTCCGATAAGAGTTCTTGGTCATTAGTGGATGTACTGTCTACATGATAGTCAGATAATGTTGTACTGTAATAGAATTTGAAGAAGCAGGTGTGAAGACAGACGTGCAGAAGCACACTGACATGTTTCCAATGTATTTAAACTAGATAAAAAGACACCAGTAAAATGTATGTGATATGTCCCTTGTAGGTGGATGAGATCATGCTGACTCTAAAGCAGGCGTTCTCTGTGGCAGCCTTGCAACAGAATGCTAAGACCCAGAGCCAGCAGTGTGACAGCTGCCCCATGCAGGAGCTCCACAGGCTATGTGAGAGGATAGAAGGTACAGTAGGACCCTCTCCCTGGACAATATGTCTGAAAATCACAAAGGTTGGTTAGAGAGATGCACTGAATGTGGGATGTTGAACTACAATAGTGCTCAAACTATACCGTTTAAATACAGTAACACTACACATACATTACTGTAAAGGAACTATTTGCCTGTGAATTGTTGACAATGCCGTGCTGTTGTTTTAGTCAGATTTCAAATCAATTATTTTGATTTTGTGGGTACCTGTGTTCCAGAGACAACGAGGCATATGTAGCACCCATTATGCTACTAATGCATCCAATATGGTCCCAAGCCCCATAAAATAAATATATGTCTACTACATAAATTAAGTCTGTCTTTAATATCGTTAAAGTGGTTTTCTATCATTTTCAGGTCAACACCCTTCTAAAACCAAACTGGAGCTTCAGAGACATTTGGCCTCTCTGGACAATCAGGAGCAAGCTTCAGTCTTTGAGAACACAATGGTAAAGAGTCTGTGCACCTCAGGGAAAGGTGTAGATTCCTTGAGTTGCCTATGAGATGACTGCACCTAGGAAACAATTGTAGACCAGTCAGTCTACAATTTCAGCTCAGTTTCTCGTGACTGAGTCACTGTGGATTAAAACGTATCTGTACACATAATTTCTGCTGTTCAGCTTGCTTAATGTTTTGTTCCAGAATGGTTACATTACTACTTAATTTGATTCACTGAAACCTGCTAAACTATTTGCACATTTTTGACCTAATAGGACTGATGCAAATATCCTCATTATTTCTCTGTGACTCGTCTGACATCTGCTGGCAATAAAGCTAAACTGCAGCGCTGCAGCACCACTACAGTAAATGCTTCTCTATAAGCCCATGTTTGTCATGATAACTGCTTTTCAGCCATATTAATTTTGCAGCCTTTTGTTAGGTTTTATTAATCACACAAAACTCTGACTTGGCTTTACTTTGAGCAGTGAGCTTCCCATCAAGTAGCTGCACAGCTGTTCTTCACATTAATAAATTCAAATTCATTCACATTTTAAAAGTGTCTCTTTTGTGTTTGTGTGTTCTAGAGGGCTCGACCGATGAGTGACCAGGAGGAGAATGAGCTGGTGATGGCCTTGCTGAGAAATCTGTATGAGGGAAGACAGCAGAGCCATCAGCATACGCTGCCTGGTGACAGCAAACAGGTGCCTTTCTCACGCTCCTTCGTCCATGGCCTACATTTCTTTGTGTCAGAATGCAATAACTGACCTAACAAAGACATTTACCCAGACTCGACTGCGGGGCCCGTTCATTCTCTGTGTGTTTGTAGGTAGGTGAGGAGTCAGCACAAGCGCCAGTGGAGGCGCAGCAGCAGAGTAGCAGTCGGCAGCGTCTTGAACAGTTCAAGAGCAGAGCCAAGCGCTCTCTCACTGAGTCCCTGGAGGGTATCTGGAAGGTAACGACGCTCTTCATCCATTCTTACAAGTATTTGTGTTACTTAATGCTATTGTTTTGGTTTTTTATTGTATGTAGAGGTTTTTATCATAGAACCTTATGAAAGGACATTATTTCTACTGATGATCTGCCGTGATAGCTTAAAATGTAAATGTTGGTTCACAAAATGCAACGGCTTGTACGGCCTTTGCTTACTTAACCTGGGTATGCATGTGCAGGCGAGCAGCAAGACCCGAGCTCAGAGGGACAACAGTTTAGGAAGTGACAGCACTTCCACCTGTACTGTCAACAGCAGCCAGGACCCGCCCTGCTTAGATGACACCTTGCCTGCTCCCTCCCAGCTGAGATCCACCAGCCCACTCAGGTAAACACACCGAGTCATATCTCAGGTCAGAGCAGTTTTACTTGTCTTTTCTTTTACAGCTACTGTATTTGGGTGATCTTTATGAGGTCTCGCACTGCTTTTGTAGAATTGTTCATGAAAGTTCTAATTGAACATCATGTCCTCAGGTGCCACAACTCAACAGGGGACCTGAAGCACCTTGACCCAACCCTCCACTTGTCTCCTTCTTCATCCTCGCTGCCTGAAGATGCGCAGCCACATGGCCTGCGTCGACGGGCCAACACCTTCAGCCACTCACCCTCCGCTTCCTCAGCACTTGAGTACTTACCACAGACACCATCTCATGCACCACAGGACTCTACCACAGCTACCAAGCCCAAGCTCTTACGTCACTACTCTGTCAGCACCGACACTCCACACCAGAACAAGTAAGAACAAGAACAAGTCAGAAGGTCAAACCAAACCAAAAGAAAAAATCCTCTCACTTATCATGCATCTCCACAAACCTTTGAAAGCTTTATTTCTTCTTTTCACACACTTTCTGTTTTCATTACTTTTCACTGTCTCACTTGCTTCGCGTTTTTGCTTCTATTTCTGTCTCTATGTTTCCACTGATTCTCAGACATATTTCAGTCGCTTCCACTCCTTTTCTTCTTCCTCCCTGCCATTCATCCCCGTCCTCCACTCTTTCTGGAGCCCGGCTCAGTAAAAGAAGGTGAGAGTCTTGCACACAATACTGTGCGACACATGTTTTTTTTTTTTTGTTTTTTTTGTTTTTATCTTTATTTTCACTGTGTTATATACCTGTAAGGCCCCATTCAGGCAAAGTAACAGTAAACTTCATTGGCAGTGGACCTTTACATAAAAGAATACAGCCATGGTGAAGTTTACCTGAACTCATCAGTGGAGCTGAAGCATTTGTTGTTTGTCTGAAAGGGGCCAAAGCTTTGCTTTTCATTTTTATCTCCCTGTATTTTTCACGCCCATCAGTCCTCTCGGTGGTCTGCGTGCTCGTCTTCACTCCTCCTCCTCTGTTCCAAATTTTTTAAAATTTCCATTTCTGGCCCCTGTCCAAGAAAACGATTGTTCTCCTGAACCAACTAACAGGTACACACACGTGCACCAAGTAGTCACGCTGTTCTGGTGTGTCTAGCGTCTTTGTTTCATAGATTCCTGGTTTTATATTTCTGCATGTCGGTACAGTGCATACACTAGCTGCTGGTGCTCATGCAGCTATCTCTGTGTGTTTTAGTGATGTTGGGGCTCTCATTACAACAAATGCAACATGTGAGGTGGGTGAAAGTCCACTTCGCAGTCACCGCCACTCCTGGAGGCAGCAGATTTTCCTACGGGTTGCTACACCTCAGAAGAACACAGACACCAGTGGTGAGGATGGACACTCTGACAAACCTGACAATATTCTCCTCCATTGCAAATTTAATTTAAACTTTGATGTTTTATTAACACACAAAAACAATGAGCAAGCACATTTTTCAAAAATGTTTGCAAAACAATTAAAATGATTGTTCCTACATAGAGCAAATGCATTTCAGTCATTTGATAATGTGTGGACCACAGTGGGTTGTGGTAGGCGCATCCTGTTTGCATACATTTTTCCAGAACTTGACTGACACTGTCCTAGTAACTCTGTATACATATCCACTATGAAATATCCTGTACTATACTGCGACAGGCCTGCCAAACTGAGCCACCAGAAAAAATGAAGACTGCTCTCACCAGGATGTGAATGGGAGGCTGGGTGGTTGTCTGTCTGTGTGACCCTGTGAAGGACTGGAGAGCTGTCCAGGCTCTAGGCTGCAGCGCACCTGTGACACCTGCAATGAGAGAGCAGCTCAGATAACGAGTGAATGGTCTGACCAGGGATGGGAGCGTGTGGCGGAGGGATCACCTGACCTCTGTAACACTCCACCAGTCAGACCTTTATGGCAGCTTCATGTTACTGAATTGAGAGGCTTTTCAACAACAGGAACAGTGGGACAGTTCAGTTAAGGATAAATGAAACACAGAGAAATCCTTGAAGGAAACCAGATTCAAAGCACACTGAGACCTGGGTGACAGCTAAGCTCTCTCTGTGACAATGATTCAAACAGCCAAGGCAACACTGGAGTGGTTTCCGGATAAGACTTTGTCCTTGAGTGGCCCAACTAAATCCCAGGGTTAAACCTCATAAAACCTCCATGAAGGGACCTGAAGATGACACTTCACAGAGAGGCTCTGTTGGGAACAAAGCTTTAAAATGACCAAATCCAGTGAGATGCTTGTACAGACTTACCCATAATAATTCAGAGATTACTGCCTAAGGGAGTTTACCACTTACGAAACCCACTCCCCACAGAATATTTTACAGTTTGTCCAGGAAAATAAATCATACTGCAATATTCAGTTCAGTAACGGTTAATGTTTAATAAACAACACTCAGAGCAGAGAACACTGGAATGAAAACACTAAAGACTGAGTTATACACATGCTTTTCTCACTATTACTGTAGGAAAGATTGTAGGTCTGATAAAAGTACCAGTCTGTGTACTTGGTGAGTGTAAGCGTGTCTGTGTGTGTGTAAGAGCTCTGACAGGTGAAGTCTTTACTCTAGGATTACCCTGCATGCTTCAGCTGTAAAGTTCAACATGCTGCCTTCTAAGGAAAAGGGCAGTTTCAGGTCAACGCACTGTGTAAACACATGCAGTCATACTTGTACATACATACTTCATGTCATAGCATAAAAGAGCTTGAGCAAGACGCCTTCATTACGAACGGCCACACCAGCTATGCACATCCAGACAGTGGCGCAGTGACAGATCTCGTCCCCCGTGCACCACCGTTCGTCTTACGTCATGGGACGTTCTGGATTATCTGTCGAGATGCCCTTCCCTTACCAGTGTGTTCTGTAGGAATGCTAACTGGCTATTTTGTCCATTTGTTATCCATAAAAATACGGGTAAAACCAGTAGTGTAGGAGTTTTTAGTTTGGAGATCAACACCAGTGTCAAATACTGGAAACGTGTTTACCATCAAAGAACTTTGAACTACAATATCAGTCACCAGTCTTATCTTCGTGTACTGTGTGCTCATCAACTGTGCGCGTGTGCCTGTGTAGACATGAGAATCATGCTTGTGCTTGCAGGTCTTCAGATCCTGTGTTCTGATAATTATATGTGCTGCATTGCGTATACATGACAGAAGAAGTGTTGACAGTTGAGATTGTTGGGTCGGTGACTGTAACGCCAATGTAACATCTGTATGAACAACAAATGCAGTGAAGAAAATATACTTGTAGTACTCTTCAATTTAGAAAATCTCTTTAAAGACTCCGGCAGGTACAGTATATGAAGATGGTGGCTCCACCTGCAGTGCTGCACACCACACCAAACATAACAGCGACTGTTTTGATACAAGTCGTGTAATACAACGTTCAGTGTTGAAACACTGGTATTACACTGTTGTACAATTCATGTTCTTCAGTAATACATCTGTCTTGTGTAACGGCTGTTGCAGATGTAATTTATTTGACACACTACAAAAACCTTGAAGGACTTTATAAGCTCATCACTACATCACAGAAATGAAGCACATGAAGCTCGCTTTGTCTTTTCTTATGCAACCAGTGAGGGGTGCCAAAACCTTCAGTTTTCAAATTCTACATTGTGACTTTAAGGACAAACTGCAGCCGCAAATGCTCATGCAGTTCTCCTACCTCCCCTGCTAAACCACGCGCCCCTCCAGGTTCTTTTTGGCTTCAAGAAATCCAAGAGGGATGAGGGAACGTGATTCACTTAATGTACTGTTGATAAGATATTATTTAGGTTCAGTCGCGATGTTACTGTGGTGTTGAAACAGGTAAACTCGGTAAGGAAATCGGCTCTTGAAGTTTATTTAGTCAGCTGCCATGAAGTAAGAAAACTCTGAGCTTTTAGTAGGTCAGTGTGATGGGCTTTGTGCTGGATGAATGCAGTCCTAAAATGGGCTTGGAATTGGGTGTGTATTTATGCATGTGCTTACAAACATGAGGTCATGGGCGTGTCAAGTGTGTGTGTGTGCGCGGCAATGTCTCAAGGCCATGTTGACAGTCCACACACAGACAGCGCCACAGGAAAGCGCCAGCTTTGTTGACCCACTTTGCATGAAGTGTGTGCTGAAACTTGGTTCTGGCTCAGTCGTAGTGTTTGTTCAGGGAGTGGATCGTGCCACTTTGTGAACAGGGCGTGTGCATGTGGTTGTTTTGGCGTTAAGACATGTTTTAGCTGTAAGATTAGGCACAGAAGGCTACAGTAGCTGTCATGGTGATGGTTAGGTTACAGGAATGAACTAAGCATGTGCATTCATGTTTTTGTCACACCTAAAAGTTAATTCTTCAGCAGGCTCTGTTTGTCTAACAAATGCGTGTCTGGTTTGTCTTCACGTCTTAGCCCCTAACAGCCTTATGTTTGCGTAGTGACTACAGTCTTTAAAAGTCTCCCTGTCACAGACACAAAGGCTTCGTAAATGTTAACCTCGTCTGGCACAAAGAACGCCGTCATTGTGTGGGCGCGTAATGTGTGTTTGCTGTATACCTATCACAAGACACAGCTCACTTTTTTTCCTAGGAAGGGGCTCAGGATGGGTGCACATCAAATGTACATACCTTAACCAGGTTAGTGGTAGAGTCAATCAGCCTCGGTTTTGTCATTGTATGAACTGAAGGGGAGAAGCAAATGGTATCTGGATAGTTGTTATGTCCTTCCTCTTAACAGCACAGGGTATTTTGAGGTTTGGGATCCACCCTGTACTTTGGGGGTGGAGTCACACAAACAGGTTTTCTTGTTGTTGTTTTCCTTTACTATTTGTGTTGCACCCAACTGTATCAAATGTCTATGTTTAGCTTCTTTTTATTATTTTGCATGAGCGTTTTAGGGATTGGCCGAAAAATGAGACAGGCAGCCTATTTTCATGTGCTAATGTCTGTGTCTTGAGCTGAACGGGTTTCCATTGGCTTTTGCATTATTCTGGTTTTCCTCTAAACTTGGTTCACACACAAGAGATAGTGGAAGATTTTAAGATTTGGATTTGCTGTAATTTGCTCCATCCTCAGTGATGACACCAACCATTGGTGTGACACATATCAAGTAACCACAAAGTAAACCACAAATTTACCGTTTTAGGTATGAATGCATTCACACGTTTATCAGATTTTTTTTGCACCTGAATATAAATACAATATATAAATATTGAACGTGCTATTTCGTTGCAGTGTTTATAAATGTTTGTTATATAATCATCATCTTTGCTGTATTCTCCGTTATTCTCACGCCTTTCAGAGCTGGTAGAGCCCTGTCGAGAGGGGGCTAGAGTGAGCGTGGGCCAGCTGGTAGGTGGAGGAAATGGAGACTCATCCATGAAAACGGTACCCGAGGAGACGCCGAAACGAAGCAAAGAGGAGCTGAGGGAGCTGTGGAGGAAGGCCATCTTGCAGCAGATCCTGCTGCAGAGGATGGAGACGGAGAATCAGAAGCTACAGGGTGAGTCAGATGAACCGTAATCGCTAATTCTGTATGAACTGACACCGGTATCATTTAGTGTAATGCTGCTGAGCAGGAGGATGAATTGGTTTCTTTATAGGCTTATAAGCAAGATTAACAGGTCGTACTTTAATCCCACTCAGAATGCCTTAGCAGAACAGTGCTCACACAAAGGTTAGGTAGAGGAGTGCACACGTAGACACGCTGCTAATCAACATATAGTGTGTGTATTTGTTGAGATGTATATCTAAGGGTGTGCGCACCACATCGTTTCTGACCCAACTGGCACATATCAGCCCACACCTGACTGTGCACCACACCCCTTGACTACCGTACACATAATACACTTTTTATAAACCACAAATTCAGACACGCAGCACTTCAACCATCACATATAATGCCTTGCCTATAAACCAGGGCGTGGATGGAGAGGATGTAGGTCAGTAATAAGAAAATGAAGGTGGGCATCTGCGTATATTCAGCCTATATTCAGTCGTACACTGTTATTGTACTCACAACGTGCGCAATAGTTTAACAGCACTTCATTCCTCCCGCGAGTTTTTTTTGTCTCCCCCTCACTGTTGGGCCAGCTAAAAGCGCGTGTGAGGGTGGGAGCCCGCTTCTCAAGCTCATGGGTGGGGTATCCTATCCTGCACGTTATCAGGGGTGGGGTGTTCCGGTAACAGAAAGGGACAGAAATGGAGAGCGAGAGGCAAGAAGAGAATGGAGAGTGGAGAGACTGAGCAGGAGCTGGGCTGCAGCCAATGAGCCAATCTTGATGGACTAGACTCTGCCTGCTCCAGACAGCTGATAAGACAGATAGCAGAGCCACGGCCTCTCCAACAACATCTATTCTTACTCTGGGTGTGTCGGTTAAATGCGCCTTCCAAGTTTTCCTCCTTTATTATCCAGGATACGCCTTTTGGGTCACTACCGCTTCTTTTCTGTCATAAAAAGCATAAAAGCCTTCGCACCCTTAGAGATGTCCTTATTTTATCTTCTTCCAAGTTATTTTAAGATGCGTTTATTCCAGTGTGATCATGGAATGATATAAAAGTGTGTGGATCCTCCTGTCATTGGAATAACTTTATCAATGTATCACATTATTATGGAGGGATTTTGGCCCATTATTCTTTACTATAGTGCCTCAGTTCATTGAGCTTTTGATTTGAGGTCTGCACTTCTAGGCCGTTCCAAAACATTGATTTAATGTGGGGGGGGTAATGAGTAATAATGATGTCACTCTGTCCAGTTTTGCCAATCTAGTAGCTGTGTGAAAACCACACACAGGGAGTAGATGTTTGGTCAGAACAATATGGGAATAAATGAAAATAGAAAGTTGTGGGCTGACAGAATAGTGAAAGCAGAAGAAATGGTCTGTGGGTTAAGAGATTAGAGGAGGGAGAGAGGAAGGGTGTTGTCAAAGCGAGAGGAACAGATGAGGGGCACTGGGTGTGCCCTCTCCTCTTTTGATCACTGGTGTCAACATATTGTAACGAAATTCACAGCTTGTTTGTTTCTTGTTAGTTTGTAAGTTTCGTTAATCTCAAAATCCAGGCCTGAGTTTTTCCCACGTTTCAAATTGAAAAAAATGCCCATTGAAAACCAGAGCTCGTAAAAACTGATTATTGGACATTGGAACGGTAACTTTGTCTGTTTTCTCATAAACCCCTATACAGCAGGGAACTGGGGTTATTATTGATGTTTGTTTGTTTGTTTGTTTGTTTGTTTGTTTGTTTGTTTGTTTGTTTGTTTATAGCCTCGGAAAGTAACCTTCAGAACAAACGTCTTAAACTAGACTACGAGGAAATCACTCCATGCCTAAAGGAGGTCACGCTGGTGTGGGAGAAGATGCTGGGGGCTCCTGGGAGAGTAAAGGTCAAATTTGACACCGAGACCATACATGCTGCCGTTACGCAAGGTACAAAATAATTATATCAGTGTAACCTTTCTCCTAAAACAGCAAGAATAAAAGGATGCTCAGTGGATGCAAATACCGTGTTAACACTGAGGTCACCACCATCCGATGACAGGACAACAGTAGATCTGCAAGGTCATCTGTTTGTCCTGTGGTCTTAATATGCTTTGAGTTGTTTGTTTTTCCCAAGAAAACGAAACCAGACAATCTGACTATTAATGCATTTGGAGTTTTATGTTTTACGTTACAATTCTGTCATCACAATGTAGGGCCTTCAGTGGACAGGTTTAAAGTTAGTGATCAAGTTGTGACAGAGAGTTAATCAGTGCTTCTCTCGTTTTTATCTGAAACTCAATGCAATAGCACCAACAACTGGAAATGGACAGACAGCTGGTCTGGGTCTGTTCATTTAAGGATCAGCCAACCAGCACCTCCGACGATCAAGAATCAACACATAATCATGTATTTTTAAATGTATTCAAAAACCTACTGGACTGTTGTTTTTACTATTAGTGTTCATTAGAGGTGCCGCTTGATTTTGACTAGTATTAGATTGGACAAAGCCATGTTATCTCTCACCCTGGTTTTGTGCTAAGCTAAAATCGGCTGCTTCATACGTTCAGACATGAGCTGGGCACCAGTCTACAACTATCTCTGTTGAAGTTTAACATATTGTATCTTTTTGGTACTGACCTTCTGTGCTTTTCTCTGTGGCAGGTGTCCCAAGGCAGCATCGAGGCGAGATTTGGAAGTTTCTGTCTGAGCAGTACCTGCTCAAGCAGACGGTTCCCTCTCGATCGCCTGCCAACGACACTCCGTACAAAGAGCTGCTGAAGCAGCTCACCTCACAGCAACATGCCATCCTCATAGACCTGGGTAATACACACTGAATAACACAGTGACTTACCTTCAAGCTGCCATTTGAATTAACGAGGACCAGTCAAAGTGTCCGCTTAAACATTTCCTGACTATCATATGAAAAGTGGCAGGAGACTTTTTTTTGTTTTGTGGAGACTTCTGGTCAACATGTAGCAAACACTCACTTCTGATAGATACACTAGGCCAAAGTTCTGAGGTCTCTTAGAAATGTCCTTTTTTCCTTTTAAACATACGTGTTTTCAGCTGTGCTATCACGGTTACTTATTGACTAAGGACTGATGTTTGCCTATGGACCCATGATAGTCATTGAGCAATGCCTGCGCTGTATTTTGGATCGGTTTAAATAGAAGAAGAGCATTTCTAAATCTGTTTTGACATGGACTGCAGACAGTGTCTGGCATTTAGAGCATCTGGAGAACAGCAGAAGACTGAGACATGCGGACGAACTACGCTTGTGGGGGCTTGTACTGTATAGAGTGTGCGACACAGCGACGGTCATACGCCAACGTCAGTCATCCGTACAGTACTGTGCAAAAGTTTTAGGCAGGTGTGAAAAAATGCTGTAAACAAAGCTTTCAGAAATATAAATAATGATTGTTTATCTTTGCAAAATGCAAAGTGAGCGAACAAAAGAAAAATCGAAATCAAATCAATGTTTGGTGTCACTACAGCAGTACTGTAAGTACTGGAAGTGATGGCTTGGCCCCAGAGCCCTGATCTCAGCATCATGACGTGTGTCTGGGATCAGATGAAGAGACAGAAGGATGTGAGAAACCCTACGTCCACAGAAGATCTGTGGTTAGTTCTCCAAGATGTTTGAACAACCTACAGCCGAGTGAACCTAGAAGAACTGCTGCTGTTTAGAAGGCAAAGGGTGGTGACACCAAATACTGATGAGATTATATTTCTCTGTTGTTCATTCACTGCATTTTGCTCATTTATGAAAATAAATGTTTAACGCTTCTATTTTTGAAAGCTTTCTTTGTTTACAGCATTTTTTCACACCTGCCTAAAACTTTTGCACAGAACTTTATGTATCTACGCTTCCAGTACTCACTCAAAGCAGCTTATGTCCCCACGAACCCTGAACTGTGAAGTGTTATTTTGTTATTTTTAAACAACTTAGTCCATACATTTTTAGCTTTAGGGATTTTTCTTTTTAAAATAAAATTAAATTTTTGTTGAATTCCGTTCAGCATTAAAAGATCTTAAGTTTCTGGTGAACACTGCATTGTTTCAAACCTTTTCTTAACACTTTCACACTCAAAAGTTCCCAACACCTCCCACCCAAAAACCCACACGCACACACTACGTACGTGTACACTCCACCCATATAACACCCACACATCCACCCACATATATACGTCCATGTAGCACTCGCCCTCCTGCGCGTTAGCTGTTGACTGCCTTTCGTAAGCCTGTGTTGTTATTCCGCGCACATCTGATAGGGTGGGGACGGTGGTAACAGAGGATACAGTCACGGTTCACTAACATGGGTCACTATCAAGGTGTTATGTGCTGTAACACAAAGGCACAAAGTGTTCTGATTCAAATGCAGATGGAGAATACAGAAACTGAGCTCACATAGGTTAGTCAAAAAGAAGTCAGGTCTCTCACGCGTTACTGAATTCAGAGCGCAGGACAGACAGACAAGCACACAGAGACTATTATGTCCGTGAACGTAAAGCCCGACAGGACATTCCACGCATATCGTCTCTACAGCATCTCCAAAGCCTCATTGTGTGATTTTGGAGGCCTCGGTCCCAAAACACACACGTCAGGACCGTCCATATTAAGGATGCTTTGTGTCCAATACATACCCTGGGTCATTATGGTGTCATATTTGAAAGGTCCACTCACAGGAGTTTATGCTTGTTTCTAACACATCTGCACACTCTGAGGCTTTGGTCTCTTACTGTATGCTTCAGTTCACTCAGGTTACCTGCTCAGTGTGCTGCTAAAAATCAAATATTTGTAGAAGTTTTTAGACGGATGTGATCATGGGTCTATGTCTGTAGCATTTCAACTGTAAATAGTGCAGATGTTGTTTTGGTGACTCCCTGTTTTCTTGTCCTAGGTCGGACTTTCCCCACTCATCCATATTTCCAAGCCCAGCTGGGGGCCGGACAGCTGTCTCTTTATAATATACTCAAGGCCTACTCACTGCTAGATCCTGAGGTATCGTTGGCTTCTTCTTTCTTTAGGTTTTCTTCCTCTTCCCATTTTTTTGGGGGGTGTCTTTTCTCCGTCTTTTGATGGACTAAATGGAAATTTAGTCATTTAGCTTTTAGGCTTAAGCTTTTTTCTCCTCCCTGTCTGTGTAGATGTCAAGTTTGTCATTGTTTTTGTAGGTGGGCTACTGCCAGGGCCTGTCCTTCATTGCCGGGGTGCTGTTGTTACACATGGGAGAAGAAGATGCTTTCAACATGCTCAAATTTCTGATGTATGACGTCGGGCTCCGTAAACAGTATAGGCCTGACATGATTATCCTGCAGGTAAAAAAGTTGAACACACATGAACACAAACATTCCTTAACCTGCTACCACTACTCTGTCTGGGAGCTCAATCGTGGTCGAGCTGTGCATAAGTAAATGCAGACTCTGAAGAGCTGTGCTGCAGGGCAAAAAGTACAATATTATGTGTTGGTGTCTTCTGCCAGATTCAGATGTACCAGTTGTCGCGGCTGCTTCATGACTACCACAGGGATCTTTACAGCCACCTAGAGCAGCAGGAGATTGGCCCCAGTTTATACGCCACCCCCTGGTTCCTGACTGCCTTCGCTTCACACTTCCCTCTTGGCTTTGTGGCCAGAGTCTTTGGTAAGTCCTGAGAGCTATGTTTCTGCACATCGTCTTGTTTTACTTGGGCACCACATTGTTTCTTCTTCTTCTTAAGAAAAGCTTAGCCGTGTAGACGGAGCACTGGAAAGAAGCAGGGCGATGGGGTTTCCACAGAGATGTTTATATTCTCTTCTCCCCAGTTCACTTTTTTAATTACCTTTTGAGCCCAGAGGGAGGGGGGTGCAGAAAGTAAAGTTCATGTAATGTATTACATTTGTTAATCTATAACCTGTTTTATGATATAGATTTATTGAATATTTCTGGAAACTTAACAGTTCCTTTGGGTAAAGGGTTTGAGTCACGGACACACGTGGAAGATAAGGTCTTTTTTTAGTCAATTACAGGCCGTTGTCTTCCTGTCGTGTGATTGGTTGTCGTTCATGTAAATACCTTTACACCCACAGCCTCTCGGTTCACGTCCTTAACCTTTTTCGTCTTGTTGCCCTTCTCTCCTGCATTCCTTCGTTATTGTTGTTTTCATGCACAATTTCTTGTACTGTCCTCCGTCACTGAACCAGACTCGCTGGCTCCTCGTGCTCATCTGAGCATAACACTGTGTACGTGTGTACGTGTGTGTGTGTTGCAGTTAGAGGGCATCATTGTAACACTGGGAAGTGTTTCATATCACATGTGGACCTCCACGCCCTTTCCTTAATCTGCTGAATGATCTCATGCAATCCTGCCTAACCCTTACTCCACCCTGTTGCATTCAAACCATGTACACAGATACACACACCTATTCTGAATCTCTATACTAAGCTTGGGCCCTATTTAGCTTTGCCTTGACCTTTTTGTTGACGTCAACATATCTATCATTGTAAAAAAACCTTTAAGCCACCAATCAACACAGTGAGCAGCTCTGTAAGTGTCATGTTAATTTTAACATTACATAATCCAAATCAGGCTGCCACGTCAGGGCTTTTCTAACCACTCATCTGTTTTTGTGTCTTTTGTTACTTTGTTCTCTGTCAGATATGTTGTTCTTGCAGGGGTCAGAGGTCATCTTCAAGGTGGCCTTGAGCCTGATGGGGAGCCACAAACCTCTGATCCTGCAGCATGACAGCCTGGAATCCATCGTAGACTTCATCAAAACTACGCTGCCTAACCTGGGCCTGGTGCAGATGGAGAAAACCATTAACCAGGTTAGACAGATTTACAATATTAATTTAATATTAAAACATTACTTTGCTTGTTGTTTTCTTTGTTTTCAGTCATAGTTGGTCTTTCATAAAGTTAAACGCTCATAGTAGCTGATTTCAACTGACCACTGAAAATACAGTTTATTGGATTTTTGTACATAGAAGGAATCAATGTGTTTTTTTGAACCCTTTAGCAAATACGTTTGTGTAGTTGAACACTAGTTCTTCTGACCTAACAATCAGACATGTTTCTTTCTCCCCCTCATGATAAACTACCTTTTTATTGTTGGTTTGGGGGGTTTTCTTCATAGTAATGTTAATGAGAAACCAAATACAGGTCCTTTGCCGGTAGCAGTGACTGTTGTATTAGGAGTTTGGTTTAAAGAGCAGGTCACTAGCCAGTTTTGTGTATGTGTTGCTTCAGGTGCTTAAGAAACGAACTCTTTCCTCAGATGTGTTTTCTAACGAGATCTGGTTTTATAACTCATGGCAGAGATGGACAGAACGTCTAATTGTTTTATGAAGATTATTCTTCTGCTCCAGGGACAAAGGCTGTTGATGTGACACATACCTTGTTATGGCAGGTGATGGGTGGAGTGCCTGTGACGTGATGTGACCTTAGCTTTGTGTGTCAGTATTCGTAGAAAGAAAAACAAGAAAACTACTGGATGTCACTAGGTCATGTAGAAAATGGCTCCAGATCTGTTTCATCATTACGATGAACAGTAATACTGTATAGTCTTGTGAGAAGTGAGGTGGCAGCAGTTGAGATGGTGATGAGACAGACACATGTAGAGAGCATAGTATGTATTTATGCAGACTTTGGCTACAGGGCGTTGAGTCGTGCTCTAGCTTGTCGGTACTTTCCCTCCGGTTCCACTTATCCACATCAGATTGTCTATAGGTTAACTTGGTGTGACTCACAGTTTCACCACACAGAAAACAGGGAGTGTACATACCGGATGTTTGGAGCCATTTTCTTTTATTTCTCCACTGCTAGTTTTCTGTTAAGCAGAAATATGGAATTTCTGGGAGCAGAATTACACGTAATTAATTTGATTAATGTATAAAATACAAAAATGTGTCAGTTTTCAGCTCCAGATAATATTTTGATATTGAAGATAATATCATACCATATTATTTAGTATAAGGAAAGAGGAAAACAAAAGGACTTTATGTATTTAAAAGGCTTATTGTCGCCTGTGGGTAATAAACCCTTGGAGTTTTGTGCGTGATCACCTTTCAGCTTTCAGTTTTACTTACGTCTGATGATCTCGCTAAACTGGAAAAATGTGACAAGCTTCAAATTTCACAAAGTCACAAACAAAAAAAAGTGGAGCCAAATTCCACAACATATGCAAACAAGAAGGAAAAATGCGAGGCACTCGGACACAAGCACATAATTACACCAGGCACATTTCATCTGAAAGCCACTGTCAAGTTCGTGTTGTCTTGTTCGCAGTTGATGACTCCTTTCACTTAGTTGTCACAGAACTTACTTCAGCAAATAATCAATTGTTGTGATGGTCAGAACTGTAACAAATAAGTTTGATTGGTATTCAAAATAAAATGTAACACGCAAGCAAAATCTAAATGTAACTTAGGTTCTTTCTGTTTTTGTAAACCTGATAAATTTGTGGATGCTCGCTGCATTAACTGTGTCTGTTCACAGGTTTGTGAGATGGATGTGTCCAAGCAGCTCCAGGCCTATGAGGTGGAGTACCATGTGCTGCAGGACGAACTGCTGGACACGCCCCCAACCCTCAACCAACACCAGCGAGCAGCACAGCTGGAGAGGACCAATCAGAGCCTCCGACAGCAGAACCTCGACCTGCTTGAGGAGCTGCAGGTGAGCACACCTGGATCCCACCATGACACCAGGGCTGATCTCTCCTCCCTTTGTCCATTTTAGCTTTAACTTCCTGTTCCCTCAGGTGTCCCATGCTCGTGTGAGCAGCCTGGAGAGTCAGGTAGAGGTGCTGGTCCAGTCAGAAATCCAACTGAGGGAGCAGGTTTCTGCGCTGGAGGAGGAAAAGAAGCAGCTGCTGACCACAGTCACAAGCCTGCAGGACCTCCTCACCAGCCTTGGGATACACATGTCTCCTGATGGATTCATACTTCCCCCTGAAAGACACACAGGCATAGGAGAGAACCCAGAGGAGCTGTGCAACAGGACTGGGGACTCCCTGCTCCACCCGCTGGCTCCAGAGGGTTCATAGTTACCCCTGATGATCTCTCAAATAGTAACGTTGTAATAACGCTGAAGAAGAGGGGACAGAAGGAGATGACTCCCAAACTCAAGCTTTGTCCTCTTCCCAGCAGTGCAGTATTTCATAAACAAAGGCGAAACTGTGGAAGTTGGATATTGAACAGAGAAGAATGGCAATGGAACAAAGTGGGATCATGTTAAGGAAGAATGGGGGGTTTATTAGCTAAAAAAAGCCACAAATGCCCTCTTCGTGTTGGCAACAAATAGAAATCAATGTGTTTATTGACCAGAAAAAGACTTTCACACTGAGCATCTACTGTAAAAACAAAGTATTTCCGTCTGTACCTGTGCGTCTTTGAATGTCTGTGTCCTGTCCTGTGTTTATGTGAAGAAACTCTGTCGGTTGCAATGAGGCTAAAAAAGCCAAAGAATGTCACTTCATGCAAAAACAAGCTCTAATAAGGACGTCACTGATCAACCATATGAAGATGAATTTTCCAAAGAAAAACAAATGCGGTGAAGAGAAAAACTTAATGACAAAGTGAGTTTCGTTTTTTTCTGTTAAGTTAAATGACAGTAAGTCGGTTCCCTAGTCTTCCGTGGTTCAGTTTCCTTCTGCTGTAGGTTTTAAACTTCGAGTAGTTGCTGTAACTTTCAGGAAGACTCACAATGACTCCAGTAACAGGAGCTCAATAAATCCAGTCCATTTCACATCCTGTTTTTCACCTTTAAAAGAAAGACTAGATGCAATTCAGCAGAAA
Organism: Macropodus opercularis; assembly: GCA_030770545.1. NCBI lineage: Eukaryota > Metazoa > Chordata > Actinopteri > Anabantiformes > Osphronemidae > Macropodus > Macropodus opercularis. The sequence continues at coordinate 10,195,989 of CM061089.1, forward strand.
ACAGCAGTGGTGCCTTATTAAACCAGCCGTGTTTTTTCCAGTGCCTGTGTGATTGCTTTATATTACAAAACAACTAGTTGTCTGAACTTCATATACTGTAGAAGACGTCTGCTGCTGAGACAAGCTGTCGGCTGTAAATCATTTACTGTATTAAACACTGAATTCCTTCAAGTCAACCTACAGCTCAGTGAATGTCTGAATGTGTTTGCTGGCAACAAATCTGCTGAGTTACGCTTCCTCTATTATCGCTTTTACTGCTGCTTGTCATTGCACATCGTTTTGTTTTATCAGTTCACATTCTGTACTTTAAAATACATTTCTTATCCTTTTAGTTCACCTGACGCTATTTTGTTTCCCTTTTTTTGTGCACACATAGTGTGAGCTCATGTGTCAGGTGTCTGTTGGAGATGGGGTAAATTGTACAACCTCCTGTCCAAACATGCCAGTCAACGTCTGCGTAACATTTTGAGCATATGGAAATATTACTGTACACAGCATTTAAAACACAGGCAGTCACGTGTTTTCAGGAACTTGTCCTAAGGGGAAAGGAACAGCATGTCAGGGCGAGCAGTACCTGTGTTCCTATGTACATGTTTACACATGTGAAAAAAGCACCACAGACACAGAAGCATTTAAATACACAATGAAATATTTCGTTTTTACTTTTCAGTAATAAAACCGTTTCTATTTTTACTTCATTCCTAGTTGGCGCTGGCTTGTCCGTCTGAAGCCTCCTCTGGTTTGATTTGTTTTTCGAAGAATGCGTTTCCTCAAAATGTGGTATTTGGAGGGTTTATCAAGCTGCTGGTTGGGATAGATGGTGGTCACGGTGTTTCTGTAGATTAAAATCATCCAAAGCATCAAAACAACTGCAGCGAAGGCCTGTGTTTGAAGTAAGTACATGCATCAGATCACAACAAAGCCAACACTGGTGTGAGGCCTGTGTGTTCACTTTGTCTGGCTCAACATACATTTCCCAGTTATGCTACATCATTGGCTTATTACTAATCCAACACACTTGTATATTTTCATAAATGTTGGTCTTTTAGCTCATTGTTTTGGTTTTGTAACAAACCACGAGTTTCATATATTGGTACCCAAATCCTAAAAAACAAAAAGCTGTTTGCCGATTAGCTCCTTAAATGTTGTTGTGTAACTGACCTGTGACCCGTTTGTGGAGGAGGGCACAACAAAAGACTTTCCCTGCAGGGATCAACACAGAGCCATGGTGTTATTTCAATGTAAAACCATAATGAATGCTGTCAGTGATCACTCTCGCTCCATAGATGCAGCTTAAGTCTTGATCCAAACCAAACACACGCTGAATGGAGATTTCCATGGAGCAGCAACATTGAGCGTCATGTTCTTTATGTGCAGCGCTGCGGCTGGGTACGCCCTCCTCCGCTGCTGAGACCGATCAGCAAATAAACTGCATGACTGCTCAACCTGTGGCCACACCCTGCAGACCACCATGACCAGCACCATGCCGCTGAACCGTCCGTTTTTTATATGCAGCACATGAGCAGCCCTGCCCTCGTTGTGTGTTAGGGCAGAAACATCCTGGCAGGTTTTCCTAGTTCTACGGTTGCTTGAACTGTCAGGCAGCAGGATGCCGCTGCCTACGCTGTGTGTAAACAGCGCTTGTGTACCCTCTGTGTGTGTTGATGTGTGTCTCTGCTGGGCTGAGCAGTCTGCCCTGACTTGGCATGTGTTTACCCTTTCACACTCCACCTCAGCCCTGCCCTGCACCACGTTCCCGTATCTTCCTACAACCCTGACGCCAGCACACTCTGAGTGAACCTGAGACAACTCTGAGCATGTGATAATGGTTATTAATTATTAGTACGAGACTTTGATTCCTGTCCATTTGCTCAGACAAACTCACACTTACAAGTAAAGCATGTTTGTTTTTATCTTGTAGGAGCATCAATTGCCTGCTTCTACTACTATGTCATGAATGTAAGGAGGAAAGTGTCTGTCTGCACAGTTGCATGCCTGTATAATAGAAGTAGTCAATTACAGTGCACCAAAAATGAATCAATGTGATAGTCATAACAGTGGTTCAATGACATCAGAACCACGGCATTAGTCAAACCAGATGTGCCGGCTCAGCAGACTGTATTAATGTAAACATGCAAATACAGTGAAGTACAGTAAAGGATGTTGAAACAGCGCCGCGTCCATACAGCTGTGTTTCCTGCTCCCCGCGGCTCGAACCTCTACCAGCTCACCTTTACACGCTGACAAACAACCACCTCACCTTTACAAGGTATATAAAGTAATTCAGGGGAATGTAATAGTTAATGATGTGTAGCTTAAAGACACATAACAGCATGTTTTGTGCCAAGATGACAGAGCACCGGTCAGTACAAAAGGTCAAACTTGTCACTGGTAGCTCATAAAGTGCTACCGCTGCACTAAATCCTGATAAGCAGCCACTTTACCAGAAGCGCCTGCTGTAAATCAGCTTGTGATTATACTGGACCCACTGATGCTGAGCCTTTGATGCTCCCATCAGGGTGTGACTGACGCCAGTCACTCAGCTGAATATTTAAAATACTGAACTTAATTAATAGATGTTTTAGCAATGACTTTACAGTCTGATGTAAGACGCAGCAAACTGAAACAAGCTTGTCCAGCTCTTACCCGACCTATCGGTGTCATGTACCGTAGTAAATTCTACCTTTGCTGCTCAGTGTATTATGCATCTTATATTACATAAAGACAGGAAATGCTACAAGCTGCTGTCAGTATGTAATTGTGTCCACTTTATTATTAATATGTCCTCAAATCAAAGCAGAAATGTATAAAATAAGTTATGTGCCATTCTGGTATTAGCATAAACTCAAGGTATTAATCTACACATCTACAATATTCCCACATTATCAATGTTCAGATTTCTGGTCTTTAAAATTTTAAATTGCTATAATCTAAGTTTGCTTCCCAGTTTTCAGCTCATTGCTGAAAATGCATTTCAACATCTCATTGCTGAAAACTGCTCAACACTTTCAGTTTCGATTTTTACCTCTCACTCATTTTATATTTGAACGCACATGTTTGAATCTGGACTACGCTTTGCAATAACTCTGGGGTGTTTGATAGAAATCAGATTTCTGTTTTGACAGATAGGTCAGAGGGTTTGTGCTCCAGTGTGGTTTGGGTGTGTCAGTCTGCCATAATTTATAGAGAAGCCCTGATTACAAAGAAGAACAACAGGTCTTTTCACGTTTTGGCAAGGAAGTTGCACACACATATCCCAACCTGTGCATTTCAACATCTCTGTCTATTAGAGCGAGTGAGCGTGTGTGTGTGTGTTTCATCATACTGTAGCACCCACACATTGCGTCTCCATGTCCAAAGGGTGCTGGTTAACATGTCACTGTCACAACATATCGTCTTCGTATTCATTCACACATATTTCTCTGCGCTGAATTCTACTTACAGAATCTTTGTGTGTGTGTGTGTTGACTGACGCGCCACCGTTTACTGAAATTGAAAACTCTCCCTCCTGTTTTTCCTCCTGTTTGTCTTCTTATTAGTCGTCTTTTTTGTTTTTGTCTTGTCTATATTTACTGTGTTCATCGTGCAGCTGGTATAAACTATAGACAAACTGAGTTTTGTGCAGCATAAGAACAGAAGCAAGTTGTGTTGATGTGAGACGGTAAACTGTAATAAATCAACAGAGCAGTGAGGATAAGACTTGGTTTGGGGTTACAGCAGGCAGCCTGCCACTGGAAATGATTTATGGCCACTGGTATATGAGCTGATTAACGCTTATGAAATAAAAGGCCATAAAGAGAATTAGATCTTCTGTAAATGAAGCCAAAACCTCAGTAATTATTCAGGATTACAAGTTAGTTCTTATTGCCAGTGTATGAAGGGTGGCAGCACACATTAATGATTAATTCATAGGACTGAGTGTGAATTACCTGACCAGCTCCCAGAGCAAAGTGATACGGTTCAAAACCACTTCTACTGCTCCGAGAAAAAGTCATATCTGCAACATATTACTAAACATTACAACCATAATGAACATAATAAATAATGTTTGATCAGAGATTGGGAGATTATTTATACTTTAAATGTAATGTTTGTCTGTGCATCTATAACCTGATTTACTGAGTAATATTTTCCAGGCACTTATTGCTGCTGTGTGTGTGACGTGTCCTCTGTTGTTACACTAGTTCTAGAGCTTCTCATGCTGAACAGTTTGGTTCAGTGTAGGAGCATCTTAAACGGCCACACAAGGGTTTGTTCAAAGGTTCTGTGCTGATGCCTTGAGTGTCCACCACAGTTTGAGCTGCAGAGAGAGGCTGCAGTCGAGGGATGACATGGAGTCTGAGCAGAGAACTGACATCCTCTGTGGGAAACTGCAACAGTGATGTTGCAGGATCGGACTGTGTGTGTGTGTGTGTGTGTGTGCATGTGTGCGAGGGTGTTGCTGTTTATTGTGGAAGGTCAGGCGCCACGGTTTGGGTGTGACCGCCGCTGTCCTGTCAGCACATCGAGTGTCCGCAGAAAACACGCCTATACCCCCTGCTCGCTCTCTCTCTGTCTTGCTACATGTATGTCTCTAGTTCACCCCCCCCCCCATCCACCCTCTGTCTTCCTCTCTTCCTCAGAGCCAGGGTGTAACCAAGACTCGACTTGTCAGTTACTCAGATCTGTAAAATGAGAGGGGGGTCTTTGTGTGTGTGTGAGAGAGAGAGCAGAGACAGCAGGCAGGTCTTACTCGAACAATAAAGCTGTCTGTTGGTTATTTCTGAATCCGGGAGAGGAAGCAGTACTCCCTGCAGGGTGGAGAGACCATTCACAGAGCCCCCACCCAAAACACACACACACACAGTGAGGCTCGCAGGCTACATGTATCTTTGAGCCCTGAGCCTCTTGCACTGTCTCTGCTCCACTCGTCTTATGCAAGACTCAGTAACTGAGTTGTGGAAGTGATCACGGGCCTTGTTTCAGCTCAGCTCTGAGCAGCTGGATGCGGTGACTCCCCTCAGGCCTGTTCTTTCTGCTGCAGCCTGAAGGTCAGCCGCTGTTTAGTGATGCAGCAGATGAGGTGTGTGGCAGATATGTGGTCAGCGCTACTTTTCCTCCGGAGGTGAGAGCGAGCGTCTCCTGACTCCTTTCACGACGATCTGTTCAAAAAGATAACTCTCTGGCAGCCATAGATGTCAATCAGGATTAAAGCAGCGCCGCTGCCAAACTCTAAGTGCTTTGCAGGAAAAAGAGGGGAAACAGAATAAGCAGAGCGACGCAAGCCAAAGAAAACAAGCGTTTCTATTTTTTATCACGGCCCTAAATTATATTCGCTGATTTGGCTCCTCTCAGACTTGACTAATTGGAGAGCAGATTGCAACCTGCCTGTGCACTTACACAACCCAGCAACACAATTTACCTTTGTCAGTTGAGACATGACAGCACAACACAATACTCGACTGCTTATATGCAAAACAGCGGCGTAATAAGATATAAGGGTGGAGTTGGCATCCAGGTGTGTACTTTTGTTTTTGTGTTTATGTGGCAGTTCTGGGACATCATTAACTCAGACAAGAACAGGATGGAAGATAAAAACATGTTGACTAAACTAGAGGCATTATTCAATAACTGGGAGTGGTCCAGATACACACCTGACCATTCCTGCCACTCACAAATATTTAAAGCTGAATTATAACAAATTACAATAAAGCAGCGCAGCAGCGTTTATTCTCTAAATTCAAGTTTGTTTCATTTTGGAAGGAAACTATTTCACCTTATCACTCTGCCACCTGGTCATTTTTACTTTATTGAAAAGACCTGTTTTTGTTGTGTTTTTTCAGCTAAATTAACGCTGTTGCTTTCACTTTGTTGTCTGTGAATTTGGTTAAAAACACAAGCAACAACACTAACCCAAGGGATTGGTGTGATCAGTTTGCCTCAGCTGTTCACCTCCCCGCTTACGTCAGACTGTCTCCTCATCTACTGCTCAGTGTGGACTCATACTGGCACCATCGATTGACTGTGTTTCCATCGTGCTTATAAGTAAACTGAATAACAATAGCAGTTTTCTCTTTGGGTGCTTGGTAACATTCTTCGTTAAAGTGGTTGGATTTGCCTTCAGGTGAAGTTCATGTTTCAATTAGTGATATCCCAAATGTTGCTGCAAGGCAAATAATAAACCGCGCACACACCCTGCTTTCATTCGTCCTCTATACACCTGTGAGGGAACCTCTCAGAGTGTGGTTCTGTTTTTCAGAGGTGCAGCCTGTGACACCAACAGAAATGAATAATTACAGGATTTGTTGGCGCAGATAGATGCGTGTGGTCGGGCCGTACTGCCTGCCTCTCTGTGGGGAATACACAGAGCTGTGATTGTTCTCCAGGGAGAAGGTGATACTGTAACGCAGCTCACAGTGACTCACCTGCTGCTATCACACGAACACAGCACACACACGGACCGATCTGCTGCAGTAGACTAGTGCGTTCGATGGCACGTCAGAGCCAGAGACACCTGCCGCTCAGCTGTCAGAACAAAACACTTTTTGTATATACTGTAAAACATGGTTTCGTAACTTTTAGTGCGAGACTGGGTTAAAAACTACACACGCTTACATTTCTTGCACAATGTTTTCATCTTCGCCTTCCAGTTTTTTCAGGTTACTTGGCAGCTTGTCCGTCTCGAATGTCTACCTCTAGGAAAACGAAGCATACAGACGCGATTTGTTTGATTCATAAGTGCGCTTATCAGTCTGGAATCAGATGGAAAGCACAATATAGAGACTGTCTGGGCACAGAACTAGGTGTGTCACCTGTCTGCAGGTTATGATATATCTTGTTATTGGGATGTGGAAGGTTTTGAGGAGAATAACATCTGACTCCAGTTTGAATTTGGATGAACTTGACAGCGTGATTTGTTTTAGGTGGTTGTGTGAGGAAAACTGGGAATCTGTGCGGCCGTGCGTCTCTCAAATGTCTAACTGCACACAGTGCACAAATAATAAGTAGGTTCAATAGTTTGATCCAAATGATGTCTCTCCCACACGTCTGCTGCAGTATGTGAGGAGATGCATGCAGTCAGCTCTACCTGTGTGTGTGTGTGTGTGTGTACAGTAGCGCCACCTCTCAGGTGTGTGTTTAGTCTGAGGGATGACTACGCACTTTCTTGTCTCTCTTACCCACGGGTCACACTTTGAGCAGGACAGGTGTTTTGTGCGATTGTGCCACTGTGCACACACTGCATTTAGCACGTTGACGTCTGATGGCTGACGTGAGGGGGCTAAAGATCATGTCATCATGGGGTGGTGTCTCACAAAAGTTTACTTTAGTCTGCAGCTTCATGGTTTTCTGCAGAAATTGGTCAACGTGTGTGATCTGTGTGTATCTAAGCAACAACATATCAACAGACACAGTGTTTATGCTGCTTTTAAGGACTACGCCCATTCAATTTACAGTAGAGAATGATGGCAGCAGTGGTTTAATAACTGGCTGCATGACAGAACAGCTGTGGCCTGTTGCTGTGGATGAGACCTGCACAACATCCAGGAGGAATTTAACACCAATATTTCTCATGGAACGTTCAGCTCAGACATATTCTGGCGTGAACAGCTGTCTTGGCGTCCTGTCACAGCAACCGTATCGGCTCAAGCATTGTGTCAAAGGTTCTGCTGCATCACTCACCTTCGAGCTGAGCTAAATATAACTGCATTTGAGTTGGGTCATACTCTGATGCTGCCTGCTGAAAAAAAGGGTAAGGATTTAGCTGCAGCCAAAACTCTCTCACGTGTCTAAAAAGTTTCAAGTGACACAGTTCAAGGCCTGTAATTATAAAAAGAGAAAGCATTGCTGTAGCTTGTTAAGTAGGAAGAAGCAAGCAGTCTGCATAAGCATCTAAATTGTCTGGACCAGCAGGTTCCTTTACATACCACAGAGAACGTCCGCCAGTGACAGCTGGAGGATTTATAACCAGAAAGCCAATGTAAGACAGAGAGATAAGATGTTTGGCTGAAAACCGTAGATATGAATATGAAAAACAAACAACAGGTGTTCTGAAAAAAAACCTTGAACCAGAACGTGCTTGTTTGTGTAGGAATGAAGGTATGATCACTTTCAACCTCAGGCCTGTGGTTCTCGCTTAATCTTGCTTGGAATCTGATGACAGACTCTTTTCAGGTTCCTCAGAAGTTTCTGTAACGTTTGTCACTGGTTATCCATTAATTATCAAACCTCCATCAGTAACAAACGGGCTGTAAATATGGTAGAAATGCTGACAAATTGTTTTGGTTTCTCTCCATCTTTTAATTTAACTTAATATCGATGAGAACCTGCTGATCTGATGCCACAGTAACAGCTTCAGCAGCAGATAATACAACACTGCTGGGAGTCTTGCACCTGAATCAGCTTTGCGCTGGGCTGCTGGATGAAGCGAAGGAGTTAGGTGTGATCTACTCTTTGAAGACTGGGCAGGTGTTAGCGGTAAAAAGGTTGTTTCCTTGTTTCCGTCCACATCCCCAAAGCAAGAGGAGCGTCTGCAGCGTTTCAGCCAACAGAACACAGTCCAGGTGATGCAACGGAGCAAGTTTGGTGCCTTCCTTCCAAGGGTGTGGCCCACCCCAGGGGTGGGGGGAGGTTGGGCTTTCTTCGAAATTTGCCCCAGCCCAGCGTTGGTATGCGTATCCTCGTGCCTTTAGCAGGAAGAGGCCTCAAATATGAGTGAACATATTTTTTTAACTATTGTCAGCATTAGTTCAATGAAGACTTCTTTAAAGGTATTTGTTTTTTCTCTCTGCATGTTTTTGTTTTGACTAAGATGCTATCTACAGCACACGCGGTACTGAAATTCCACAAAATAAAACGAATGTAGGTGACGTGAATACAGCTCAGAAGAAATACAGTGAGAAGCGGCTCAAGGATAATCAAGTGAATTTTGACAGAGGATGAGTTTCCTCAGAAGTCACAGCTTTTCCAGGAGCTCAAACGTCATTGCTTAGTGGCGTTTTGTGACTTTTGGCAGTATCGCAGGCAGGATGCGTTGTTATTCCAGCCCTCTCTGATTCTGGTAAAAATGGCTTCGTCTGGAGGACCAGTTGTCCAAAATGCTGCATCGGTTACTCATCAGCTGCTGCTTCAATACAGTTAGTGTTACAAACCCCCCGTTGTCACCGCCGGGGGCACCGGTGTCTGATGTGGGCAGAGGTGGTGGACCCAAACGCAGACTCAAACGCAGACAGAACTTAACTTAAGACGATACTTTATTAACATAACACATGACATAACGTAGAACAGAAACTGACAGAAGCGCCGAATACACAGAGGCGCCGGACAGAAACACAGACACACGGAACACAGAAGCATCAGAGGCACAAGGCTCACACAAAGTCAGGACAGAGGCACAAGGCTCACACAAAGTCAGGACAGAGGCACAAGGCTCACAGAAACACCAGACTACACAGAACAGGGAACTCAGGACTTACACAAGACTCAGACTTACACAAAACAGGACCCACACCAAACACCTACGACGGACCGACAACTGACACAGACAAGACAGGAACTAAATACACAACGACCAGAAACAAGACACAGGTGAACGCAATAATTACATCAACTCAGGACACACGACAGAAAACCAGATAGGACCACAGCGCCCTCCAGGGGTTGGAGGGCTGACTGTAACAGAGCCCCCCCCTCTAATGCCGGATTCTAGACGGCCTCAGAACCTGGGCCCCATGGCCCAGGCGACTAGAGGGGAGGGTGACAGGACAGACAGAGACCAAAACAGACTAAGACTAGACATGACAGGCAGACCAGGACAAACAGACCAGACAAGACCGGGACCCAACAGAGACAGACAGACACGACACCAGAAAAACTAAAAATGTCCATGAATTAAATGTTCATTGATTTATAAAGTCCCTTCATGGTGGGCTTAACCAAAAGTCAGAAGCGGACCCCTTCATGGTGGGCTTAACCAAAAGTCAGAAGCGGACCCCTCCCTGGGGCCGCCGAGCTCAGGAACCAGACGCGGACCCCTCCCTGGGGCCGCCGAGCTCAGGAACCAGACGCGGAGCCCTCCCTGGGGCCGCCGGACACAGGAACCAGACGCGGACCCCTCCGTGGGGCCGCCGAGCTCAGGAACCAGACGCGGACCCCTCCGTGGGGCCGCCGGGCACAGGAACCAGATGCGGACCCCTCCCTGGGGTCGCCGGACACAGGAACCACATGCGGACCCCTCCCTGGGGTCGCCGGACACAGGAAACACATGCGGACCCCTCCTGGGGACCGCCGGACACAGGAAACACATGCGGACCCCTCCCGGGGACCGCCGGACACAGGAAACACATGCGGACCCCTCCCGGGGACCGCCGGACACAGGAAACACATGCGGACCCCTCCCGGGGACCGCCAGACTCGGGAACAGACAGAAGCGGACCCCTCCTTGGGGCCGCTGGAAACAGGAACCGACCAATCCATGGAACCGAAGGAGCTCATCGCTCCAGGGGCCAGAAACAGCCCCCCATGGACCGCCGGGACAGGAACCAGAAGCGGACCCCTCCTTGGGGCCGCCGGGAACAGGAACCAGACGCGGACCCCTCCGTGTGGCCGCCGGGAACAGGAACAGGTGCGGACCCCTCCGTGGGGCCGCCGGGAACAGGAACAGAAGCGGACCCCTCCCTGGGGCCGCCAGACTCAGGAACAGAAGCGGACCCCTCCTTGGGGCCGCCAGACTCAGGAACAGAAGCGAACCCCTCCTTGGGGCCGCCAGACTCAGGAACAGAAGCGGACCCCTCCTTGGGGCCGCCAGACTCAGGAACAGAAGCGGACCCCTCCTGGGGTCGCCAGAACCAGGAACAGAAGCGGACCCCTCCTGGGGTCGCCAGAACCAGGAACAGAAGCGGACCCCTCCTGAGGTCGCCAGAACCAGGAACATAAGCGGACCCCTCCTCGGGGCCGCCGAACAGGGAACAGACGCAGAGACCCCTCCCTGGGGACTCTGGGTAGGTGCAACGGGGACAAGCCGTTGTTTCTCCTTAGCCTGTCGTCTCCTCCTGGAGACTCTGGGCGAAGGAGCAGGTGCGACAGTGGTGAACCGCCGACTTTCACCAGCCGGCGTCTCCACCTAAAGACGCCGGGGTGCTGGAGCTGGCGCTGCAGCCACAATGTCGACTCCAGACGTTGTGGGGGCGGTGACCAGACTCCGTATAACTGGCCCTGGCGGTGATGCCCTCCTCTGGACCACCAGGGACAGACGAGGAAGCGACGACCCTCACTGGATTGCCGGGGACGGTGGACCTCTCCGGACCACCGGAGTCAGACGAGGAGGTGACGACTCCTCTGGACCACCCGAGACAGACGAGGAACGGTGGACCTCTCCGGACCACCGGAGTCAGACGAGGAGGTGATGACTCCTCTGGACCACCGGAGACAGATGAACGGTGGACCTCTCCGGACCACCGGAGTCAGACGAGGAGGTGATGACTCCTCTGGACCACCAGAAACAGATGAGGGGGTGCGGCCTCTCCGTCCAGGAGAGCCGGTAACAGACAGGAGCGTGGGTGGCCTCTCCGTCCAGGAGAGCCGGTAACAGACAGGAGCGTGGGCGGCCTCTCCGTCCAGGAGAGCCGGTAACAGACAGGAGCGTGGGCGGCCTCTCCGTCCAGGAGAGCCGGTAACAGACGAGGGTGAGCGGCGTCTCCGTCCAGGAGAGCCGGTAACAGACGAGGGTGAGCGGCGTCTCCGTCCAGGAGAGCCGGTAACAGACGAGGGTGAGCGGCGTCTCCGTCCAGGAGAGCCGGTAGCAGACAGGAGTGTAGGCGGCGTCTCCGTCCAGGAGAGCCGGTAGCGGGCAGGAGTGTGGACGGCGTCTCCGTCCAGGAGAGCCGGTAGCGGGCAGGAGTGTGGGCGGCGTCTCCGTCCAGGAGAGCCGGTAGCGGGCAGGAGTGTGGGCGGCGTCTCCGTCCAGGAGAGCCGGTAGCGGGCAGGAGTGTGGGCGGCGTCTCCGTCCAGGAGAGCCGGTAGCAGACAGGAGTGGGGGCGGCGTCGGGGTGCTGGAGCTGGAGCTGCTGGCCGCGGTGCGACTCCGAGCGCCGCGGGGCAAGAACCGGGCTCCAGGTAGGTGCAGCGGGGAGGAGCCGCTGTTTCCCCAAGTCTGTTCTCTCCTCCTGGAGAAAAACAGGGCGAAGGGGCGGGTGCAGCGGTGGTGAGCCGCCGACTTTTACCGGCCGACGTCTCCACCTTAAGACGCCGGGGTGTTGGAAACCGGAGCTGCTGGTCGCGGTGTCGATCCCGACGTTGCGGGGCAGGACCAGACTCCGTGCGAGTGGCCCCGGGGGTGACCACCCCCTGGCACACACACAAAATAAAAAAAAACACCAAACAAAAACTCGGAGCAAAAAAAAGAAAAGAGTCTGCTGGATCCGTGAGTGGTCGGTCCGTTCTGTTACAAACCCCCCGTTGTCACCGCCGGGGGCACCGGTGTCTGATGTGGGCAGAGGTGGTGGACCCAAACGCAGACTCAAACGCAGACAGAACTTAACTTAAGACGATACTTTATTAACATAACACATGACATAACGTAGAACAGAAACTGACAGAAGCGCCGAATACACAGAGGCGCCGGACAGAAACACAGACACACGGAACACAGAAGCATCAGAGGCACAAGGCTCACACAAAGTCAGGACAGAGGCACAAGGCTCACACAAAGTCAGGACAGAGGCACAAGGCTCACAGAAACACCAGACTACACAGAACAGGGAACTCAGGACTTACACAAGACTCAGACTTACACAAAACAGGACCCACACCAAACACCTACGACGGACCGACAACTGACACAGACAAGACAGGAACTAAATACACAACGACCAGAAACAAGACACAGGTGAACGCAATAATTACATCAACTCAGGACACACGACAGAAAACCAGATAGGACCACAGCGCCCTCCAGGGGTTGGAGGGCTGACTGTAACAGTTAGAACTTGTTTAAAGGTAGAGGTGGGCGTTCAGAATAATAAAAAATATTTTTAAAAATCCTCTGTGTTGGTGGAAACTTGTTGTTTCAAGTTCGAGTGAAGCTGTGAAATCCAGCCTAGAAAGTCAAGTCATGTCAAGTTTGACGTGTGTAGTGTTACCGCTATACGTTCGTACTGATACACACCTGGCCTCTGTCGCTACAGCAGCATCTGCTGCCTCCTTCACCCAAGTATCTCGTTACTGGGACCATTTGTTACTGAGCTACTAACAACATTTTCATATGAATCAACCAGTAAAACCAGCAAATCCACTGGTCATGACCAGTCACATATTGACCCAGACAGAACCGAAGGACCACCTGCTTAGATTTTCATCAGCATGACACTACTGTATGTGAGTGTCTTAACACAGAGCTTTATCTTCAGTGGGAGATGATTAACTGGAAACATTTCCCATGAGAGAGACTCGATAGAACAATAATTCATTAATATTTAATGCTTTGTTAAGATGAGAAATAACGGGGATTTCATTCACTAGACTTTAATATGATTAACCATGGTGATTAATTAGGTCATGTGATCATAATGCATGTTCATGTCATGTTTTCTGGCCATGTTGTTGCCCCAGCTTCCAGCTGCCTCTCTTTCCAGCCACACGCACCCGTTTTCATCTCAAAGGTCGTCTGATCTGTGTCATTTGTTGAAGAACCCTGATGCACCTGCACCTTTTTTGAGATGACTGGTTGAATTATTATGAAAACCTGGTCAAACTCAGAAATAGTTCTTCACTCTGAGGTCACTATTGCTGTTCCTTATTCTACTGCTCTCTGTTAGCGCTGCTTCATTTGACACCATGGCTCTTCTAGTGCTGAGTCCTAATTCCCAGTGCAGGTGACTGTCTGTGTGGAGTCTGTATATTCTCCCTGTGTCTATGCGGGTCTTCTCCTCTACAGCACTCAGCATGTTGAGCTTAATAAAAAGCTAATGTTTTATTATAAGGTGTGTCTTCATTTGAGTAAAATGTTAACCAATAAACAGCCAGTTTAGGACTCAGTGTTTGATGTGGCATGAAGAAAAATCGATTTGTGACCTAGAAATACAGGAAAAGTTCAAAATGGAAATTGAGTTGTTAACAAATTTTTAGGTAGAAGCTGAATTGATACACAGCAGACGATGATTTACGACTTTAGCAAGTGCAGCTGAGAGGCGTGACAGGCCCTGAAGGCAGATTGAAAACAGTCACAAAGATCACGATGTTAGATGTGTGGGCTGACAGCTGCTGAAACACAGCTTGTTCCTGTGTTCCATGAACGTTTAAGGACTGTGGACTGAGATGTCTGAGGTAGCTATTGTGGTTTAAAAGCTGGTGGGGACGATGTAAATGTTGTATGGAAGTGGAGCCAGATTCAGCTCAGACAAGTCAAAACACTGAAAAAGAGACTAAACATCTCAGCAGGTTCTGCAGATGGAGCCACAGCAGGTTGGTGGCCTGTCCAGGGTGCGCCCGCCTCCCGCCTGATTGACAGCTGAGACAGGCTCAAATGTACTATGACTGAAAAAAGTATTAAAAGAAACATGAGTCATTAGCTGCTCAGCAGGAATCACAAAGACCTTGACAGGACGTGGGGATTTTTTAGTCATTTGCCTCAGAAACATGCACATGCCGTGGGTTTTATTTTTACAAGGAGGTGACATACAGTAAATGGATGATGCATGTGGGAGGCAGTCAGGTCACATACCATCATCCCACAGGAGACTAAGGGATGTCATTCAGGTGGAAAACATTTCATCAAACTGGGAAACAAGGTCCCAGATTAATCTTCAACTTTACAGCGCCATCATTTTAAGAACTAGCATTTTGGCCAGCTTCTAACTTTATACAGTTACAATTTGTCTAATCAATAAATGAATCAATGGTTACGAGTTAGTTGCAGCCATAATCCTTTTGATTTGCTGGTTTGGTAGTATCACTCAAAAAATGACCGATACGTTGCTGTTTTTCTCTTTACACGCTCACTCGCCACGTTTGCCCTTGGGGTCAGACTTTCATTGTGCCTTGACAAAACACTGTGTGTGTGTGTGTGTGTGTGTGTGTGTGTGTGTGTGTGTGTGTGTGCTTGGGTGGGTGGGTGCATGTACGCTCCTCCCTTAACAACATGACACCAGTCTCCCATGTGACTTTTCTTTTGCTTTCTTTTGAGATTCTCTAGAAAAATGCACTGGATGACAAAGGAGTTTGATAATAGCAATCAATAATTAATCAAGAATGTTTCAGCATTAACAATAGCCGCTATAATTGAAAGCAACAAAACAGGAATAGTCTTAATTAAAGTTTAGTCCTGGTGACTTCCCCAGGTTCATATTTGTGGTTTTGAGTGATTTAACTGCTATAGGAGGGAAGTTGTCTGTCATCCTCATCAGATGCTGCCAAAACAATGATGCTGTCATCAGCCTTGAAGCTGGAGAACACAGCAGGCATTGTCTTTGATCATATCAGCATTGTCACTGTTAGCGTGTGGCTGATGATGGCTTCCACTCACACAGCGTAGCATGCTTCAGCATTCGCTGCCTCACCCGCCGCCACACCCTGACGCGCACGCTACACATTTCAGAAGCCTCCTGACTGATTGGGTTGTTACTGTCACTACTCTCACTTGCAGCTAGTTCCTTAATTGTGTTTGTACAGTATTTAACATACTTTCTAGGAAATTAAATGGTTGTAAATGTTGTTACGATTCATTTCCATGACCTAGCAAGGCCTTTAAAGAAAGATTAGAGCGACTCTTACTGTAAGTTTGACCTTAAATCTGATGGTGGCTTTGTACAGAAGAAATAGCTGCAAAAAGGTTATTAGTCTTAACCTTGTTTTGTCTGAAAGATTTTCAAACTTAGCGTCAGACTTAACAAATGATCAATTCAGCTCCTGATGAAAGGCTTAGTGTATGTGTTAAATAAACACTTTTATTAATCAATAAAAATAATTTACAGTAATAACAGCTATACTAGTGTAACACAGAAGTTTTAGCACAGTAATAGCAGCCAGGGTGTGTTTCATAACATGTCTTCATTGTTGTGCACTGAAGCATCGCATTACTTCAGCTTTTTGTGTGTAGTGCAGTTCCACAGAAAAAAATCGAGTCTATCTTTCCAACAGAAAACAACATGATATCACGCTGTACATTCCACCTTTAAACAAACACGCATACGATAAACAATAAAAGTCAACCCTAGCGACGAGGTCAGCTGTGATCACAGAGGATGAAGAGAAAGACAAACAGGTCACCGCTCACAGCCAAGGCCATAATACGGACCAAGTTCAAGCTTAGCTCTTTATTCGGTTTTCCTTAGATTCATGTGGTTTATAGCAGAATCTGCTAAACCAGGTAATTTATGGATTTACAATTTTTACATTGAATGTTTACAGCAGACATGTTTGTGTTTGTGTCCTTTTTTAAGAAACAACACAGTCAGTGCTGCTTTTAAAGTATAAAGGTCAGAGCAGAACCTCTCTCTCCCGCTGGTTTCCAGATCTCAGCACGATCCTTTGTTTTTATCCCATCGGAAGATGTCTGGTCTTTGTTCTTCTTGTTTTAAGATGCGGTTTGGATGCACGCTGCTGCGATTGGGGTGTGAAGTTATCTCAGGCGCTGAACCCCATTATTTCCACTGAGGGCCTGGGCTCAGAGGAAAAGCTTCCACTGAGGATGGCAGGGTCATGTCCTCAGGACGGCTCACCCTGCGGAGGCGCACTAACAGGATTAGAGAGTTTACTTACTTTGGAGGACTTGGTGTCAGTCAAACAAAAGTGCTCCACTATGAGTAGACATATAAATACTCAAGTTGAAGTACATGCTCTGAATTGTGTTTTAAGTTGTAAAGTAAATCTGCTTCAGTAGAAAAAAATATCACAATAT
This sequence comes from Macropodus opercularis, assembly GCA_030770545.1. NCBI lineage: Eukaryota > Metazoa > Chordata > Actinopteri > Anabantiformes > Osphronemidae > Macropodus > Macropodus opercularis. The sequence goes on from CM061089.1 coordinate 10,212,859, forward strand.
TTAACACTGTAGACTTGAGATGGTCCAGTGCACGTTGGTTTAACGTGTGGCTCTTTAATCTTTCTGCAGAAATCTGTACATGTCATTATTAGAACACACACACACTGAAGAAGGTGAGGGTTTGATCGTAATGTGCTGATTTGAGTCGCAAACCATTTCTAGTTGTCAAAGTGCCTCCGCCTGTTGTCGTACGGACATGCAATGATGCGTGACAGAGAGAAAAAAAGAGGCTTGTGCCTGTATGAGGTCATCGATACTGTAGGTGTAGCGAGAAGCACGGTCGCTGCTAAAAACTGGATTGAAGGCTGCAGCAGCAGTGAGCGGAGTTGCCCTTGACCTTTGCACGTTTCAAGTTCGATGCACTGCCCACGCAATAAAAGTGATGTTCACAATATTTAAAGGGTTGTTTTGAAGAACTTTAGCAGCTTAAACTCTTCCAGTCTGACCAGACGATGGAACGTTTGATCAGTGTCATGGAAAGCAGAGATGAACCAGGAGAGATTAGACATTTGCTGGACGTGGAGGACACGTCCTCAAATGTCTGTACAAGTTATAATTTACAGACTTTGTGGTTTCTTAGGAAGAAAACTCTGCAGAGACTTTTCTGTTTTGTCTACCTGATGTGTATCTGTGATATAAAATACCATCAGAAATCTGAAATCTCCTGTGAAGCTATGTGCCAAATAACAGGCATAGCATCATATCTGGGAATGTAGCCCCTTGCAGGATCACACAGGGTGTTTGATGTAGCTAATGTTGATGGTTATATTCCTTCAGATTTGACGCGCAGTCACACTTCCAGCTTACGGTGAGTTAGCAGAGCCACCCGCCATCCGTCACACATGCACACAAAGCTCGCTAAGCCTAAGCGGATGTATGTTCAGACATGAAGCGTTTACACCTATATGAGCATAGAAACCATCCATGAAATAACAGCTGTCGTTTCATCACAGGCCCACGGCAGCACCCAGCACTGCCTCGCTGCACCGCGGAGAGAAAGGCCTGTGATGACAGATCCTGCTCTGTGTGTGCGTTACACTGCAACCCAGCCACAAACACTACACTACAAAGCAGCACTTTATCGTTTTGCCTCAAAAGAAATGGAAGACATCCATACGAAACACAGTCAACGACGAGACATTATTTCTAAAGTAACATGTATAAGAGGCTAAGTTAACAAGCAGCATGCTGTTCAGTTTGCTATTTTCTAAATCAGCCCCCTCAGTGCACCACAACCCACGGTTTAAACAGGGCTTCTTTCCAGAGTAAAGAGGAGGAAGTGTTCGCTGGAACTGCGTTTCTGGCATCCTCGTTAAATATTTTAAAGGGCTTGTCAATCAGTCGTGCAGCAAACGTTCACTACAGTAGCAAACTGAAACTGCATTAGCATGTTTAAACACTGGTACGTTTTTTTTACGGTTCACCTGTTCGCTCAACATTTTTGAGCGTAGTGATACACGCCTGCTCCTTCAGCTCGTTGGCTGGGGCTGGTTTATTGAGTATCATTACAGCTACATGTCCAGTACAACACACAGAGGCTTTGGAAACGTTAAAAGCTCTCTTTTTATTTACTTGTCTCTTTTATTGGTATCAGCCTTGATGCGCTGCACGCGTTGTGATCAACTATCTGACTGCACACTGTGCGAGCTTCCTTGTGGGGAAGACTTCTTCCTTGTCACACCCTGACCCTGCGCTTCCTCCTTCTGCACACGCCCACACGCACGCAGGAGTGAAACCTGCCAATATGAGACGGGCGACGGGATTTATGTGAGTTTTACGCAGTCTCGCACCTTCGCGTCCACCAGTTACCGTCAGCCAGTAAACTGCACTGGCGTTTTATGTCCAAAGGCAGTAACACAAACCTTAGAGGCCGAACTTGTGCGGTGAACTTGTGAACCCACAAAATGTCCATGTATTGCAAATGTGCATTTAACATCAAGATGTGCTCGTGTCTCGGTGTGACCTATGCTGGGAGTGTGTACTGTCTGTCCCTTCCATGACTTTACACTGAGGTGGCTTGGGTCACTGAGTGGGGTGTTTAGATTTTCTGTTAATAACTTACCATCAATATACAAAATGAATGAACGAATATGTTTTAGTTTTTTGGTGCTGTTCCTGATTTGTAGTCTTTGCCTTGTCTGTGATACGTCCCCGCTTCTTCATCATTCATCACTGACACACCTCTGCTGTTGGGGAAAGTCTGCTGAGCGGCGGCCGTAGCTTCCCTGTGGCCCGTGTGTGTCCTGCGTAAAATGGCAACACACAGACGCGCACACGACGTGGACCACCCCGCCCCGGTCCCGCCCAGCGTCCGAGCCCGCGGATAACAGACGCGGATCATGTGACACCGCAGCAGTTTCTGGCCGCCACCGCGCAGGGAGCCGCTCGCACCGAGGACTTTCGTAACTTAGGGAAGTTTTGTGGAGCCGTCGATCACTGGAGCGTCTTGGTTTCTTTGGAGCCTGATGTCAGTGGCACCGCGCAGCGCTCACAGCCGCCTGCGTCTCCGTTTCAGCCGGAGCTTGTCACTCGCCGGGAACCTCTGCCGTTCAGCAAGGCAGCAGTGAACCTACCGTCTCCCCGCCAGGAATAGACTGTGACGCCATCAGAGAAGTAAGTCCGACCCCCGCTGAAGCTGCGGGGACCCCGCTGGGTGTCCGCGCCGCTGGTTTCCCCATCGGATGTGAATCCGTCTTTTTTTACACGTGTTTGCTGATGGAGTTAATCTACCTTCGTGGTGAGGAAGAGGAGCGATCCATAAATTCTCAGCCACAGTTGCGGCTCTGGTTTAACGATGCCAAGCGGCTGCGGCGTAATTTACGCCTGATTAACTGCTCAGTTGCTCAAAGTTGCTTTTGTCACCTAATTACCGCGATTGTTCCATGTTGTCTAAATGATGTAAATCAATGTCATGTGGGTTGTTCATTGGCCGAGTGACAAATGATCTGACCACAGATAACCGTGGTTACGGGCGCTGCGCTATTTTTAGCCTTTACAGCCGTTTATGTAAGAAGTGGATATTAATTAGTTAAATCACAAACGAGGAGGAGGCTGTGATATCATGGATGCTTGTCATCTTGTTGTCAGACGCTGTAAGAGTGAACTGCAGACGTCAGATAAATGGTTCATATTATATAATAGGTGGTATTAAATGATTTTAATATCGCAGCACTGTTCAGAAAAGCTCTGTCCGTGAGTCTGAAGCTGGTGTCGTGTGGAACAGTGGTGAGGAGCCCGAGGTGTCACATCAGAGCAGAGAGGAAGGACTCGACGGTCACACCTGAGCGTCTCGCCTGCCTACATCTCCTACAGCACATCTCTGTCTCTGCCTCTGTGTGTGCGTCTCTCTGTCGCTGTCTCTCCCTGTTTCCTGTGCTTTGTTTCAAGGCTGAGGCTTGCGTCACACATTCCACTTGGCATATGAAGCCCTTATCCTGTTTAGAGCCTGGAGTGAGAGAGAACGAGGGAGGAAAGAAGGGAGGAGAGAGGGATGTGGACGTGGGGGGTGTTTCGGGGGAATGAGGGCGACGTTCCTCTCTTCCCCCCTCGTTGCCTCTTTGTCTTACTTCATACTCTCGGCCGTCGCTTTGGAAAAGTTAAAAAGCTCTCTTTTGTTATTTATTCATCTCTTTATCTTTTATTTGTCTCTCATTACAGCAGTGCACACCCACACGCCCCAAATACACCCACCCACCCCTACGCCTCTTTTCCTGAATCAACAAGCTGATGTTATCGGGTGGAACAAATTGCACCGGAGTGTGCACACAGACACACACAGACGCACACAGACACTCGCTGCTCAAAGGGCATGTCCCAGAGAACATTAGGGCTAAACATTAAACTCCTGGATGCTGAATAGTTGGTGATTCTCCATTAGACGTTAACGTACTCAGGACACCGTGGTCCACCGTCAGCCATAAACCTAAGAAGCTGGGACTCGTTACACAACTTCACACGCATGCCAACACATTCATGTAAAATGCGCACGCACACACACATCTTTTGTGTGTCTGTTACCGCTTTTAAACCACAGGATTGAGCCACTGTGACTGTGTAGCTCAATCTTACCCCCCTCCCTGCGCTTGAGGTCCATTGAAGTTTTCTCATATTTTGGTTGAAACCCACTTCGTTTTCTTCCCCGTTTCTGTCTCTGCCTTGTTCTTTCCACTTCCATTTTGACATAGTTTGGTCAGATTGGCTGTTTTCTTTTGCCCTTTCTCTCCTTCTATCCCCCCCTCTCCTCTCTCATTCTTCGCACGGGGGGGTCAAACAGGAAACCGCAGGCCCCCTGCAGCAGCACCCCCATTTGGCTTCGCTCTCCTCCTCCTTCTCTTCTTTACACCCCCAGACCCATCACGCAGTGTGGAAATAATAACAGTCAGACTCAACTCTGAGGGCTTCCGCTTCTCTCCCCTTTCTCTCTGGCAGTCGCTCTCGTTCTCTCCTTCCCTCTGTCCTCAGATGTCTGGAAAGCCTCAAAACTCGGCTCCCAAGTTCGACTGGAGGTGCGCGCACATGTATGTGTGTCAGTGTTTGGACCTTATGTCAGCTCCGGTGTGTCTTCAAACGTGTGTACGTTGTGTTTAGATGTGTGTGTGATGATGGATCCTGTTTCCTCTCCCCTGCTGATGGCCCCCTCTGGCCTCCCCCTGAGGCCTGCAGCTCTACTGTCTACTGGAGACGAGCTGGGAGGGTCTGTGTGGGCCTGCTTGTATGTATGTGTATATGTTTATGCGTGCATGTGTTTGTGGGGGTGTAAAAGGATGGGAGGAACAGAGGGAACAGGAAGCCAAAATAAGAGGATAGGGGCCTGCGGCAGGGGCCTTAAAGCGGGAGGAGGCAAAGTTGGAGAGCGTGAGGTGTTATTAGGGGAGATGGGAGTAGGAAGTGAGGTAAGGGTTGAAATAAGGGAGCGAGGAGGTGCACTTCGGGGTGAGTGAGAAATAGAGAGGGACCTGAATGGTTAGGAAAAGTTAAACACTGGAATGTTACCTTGCCACCTTCATGAGTCACCTAATTAGGATCTTAAATTACGGCGATTAGGATTAACCGCGTGTCCCCCATAAGGTGTGAATCAGCTACAGGACGTGCGCATGTGTCAGCGGACAGTCCGTGATCAAAACGACGGTCGTGATGTAAGAAAGCGACGCAAGGTGATGTGCGCAAAGTGAAAGAGGTGACGGAGAAGGAAAAGGAGCCGAGTCTGTGTGCGTCTCATGCGCCGTGTTCTTGGACAAAGCTGTTGTCTGGAGGTTTCTGGTCTCTCTGGTGATCTCATCATTTGCAGCCTGTTGCCATTAGTGTGTATGTGTGCGTGTCTGCAATAATTTAGCCCTTCAGTGATTTAGTGTGTGTATTCTGTTGAGCTAGCAGAAACTTGGTGTGCGTCTGTGAGTGTGTAGGAGTACGGACATGTGTTTTTAAGTGTGTGTGTGTGTGTGTGTGTGTGGTTGAGTTGGTAGCCAGCGACTCCAAGCCACAATATTTTCCCCCTCAGTCATGTTGTTCTATATCACTCGTAGAGGGGCAGGGAGAAGCCTGTGGGGTGGCCGACAAATACAGTAGTGGAGCAGAAGAAGATCTGGAATCCAAGCGTGAAGGGAGAGCGAGAGACAGGGGTGTAGGAAGTGTTTGCCCAGTGGGTTGGGGTTGAGTACACAGTAGTTCTACTGACCCAGAAGGACAATATTTGCAGACTACACTTGCCGTGCACAAACACACACCCACACAGCGGGAGAAAATGTTCAGCGGCCCAGGTGGAGCGCCTCCGTCGCGCTATAGGTGCTGCACACACGGCTTCGTCTGTGAAGCCATTAGGGTTTTAACCTGCCAACCTCTGAACGCGCTGGTGCAGCAGCTGGTGCCATCTCCGTCCCGCACAAAGAGGCCGCTGTCACCCAGGAGGTCACGTCGACCCGCCCGGTAATCGTTTGGTTCACGGAATCGGCAGAAGCGGTGAAAAGGTTGTTCTCAATCCTCCGAAGCGATGTTTTGAAACGTTTGAACAGATCAACAAGCTCCAGCTGCAGCTCTTTTGTCTGCTGGAGCTCGGTGGGGTTGCACTGAGGAAGATGCTGTCCAGCTGAATAAAATGTCTTTCCTGTAATTGTATAAACTTTGTGAGACTCTTTTTATTCTTTTATGACTTGCCCTGTGGGAGTCTTTTTTTTTTTTTTGTCTGTATCAGGACAGTTCCCCTCGCTCACACTTGTGTATCCTGATTTCATTCATTCACATGGTTTTCCTGTGCGGTTAAATCAGCCTAGCTGGGATTTACCCATAATTATCAGCCAGATTGTCCAGTAAACACGTGACTGTACATCTCCCTCAGCTGTGTCATTTAATAGTAAAGAGCCATGAGCCACTGCTGTTACTCGTTTCAGTTCTAGGTGCAGGAAAGGAGACGACCGTAACTCACACTGATGCCGCTGACTACACTCAGTGAGACATGCCAGCAGGTGGCACACGTTTGAAAGCCGCCGTAGAAAAGGAAGCTGGAGCAGCAGTTCTACATGTTGAACTGGAGTCTCTGGCTCAACGCCAGAAAGCTGTGACCGTGGTTTCATTGTAGTGTCGGTCTGTGTCTAGTTCTTTCCATTAATGGCACTTTGTTCGGCGTGTTTTTCAGTGCACAAGGGACGTTTTTCAGTAGGACTGATGTGAGGGTTGGGGATTTCCATGGATTTCTCAAACAGTCCTTTTGGAGATTTTGAATTGTGTCTGTAGGGGAAAATACCTGAACGCTGTGTTTACACTCTGCGTTTGCAATCTGAGGAGCTAAAAGAAGCGGCGCCTTTTGTCCATTTGCTGTTTCGTGATCTGTTTTCACCTCATACCTTCTTTTATTGTCACCTGTGTGTGTGTGTGTGTGTGTGTGTGTGTGTGTGTGGATTACAACGACAATGGAATGACTGCCTGACCTCTAGTTGAACTATAAAACAATACAAGCCTAAAGTAGAAAACACACCCTCACAGATAGAACTACACACATGCGATTGCAGTGCATGACTACATCCCCACCTGACTTCAATCTCTTTGTTTTTGTGGAGCCGGCTGAAGGGCGAGGCTTCAGTCGTCATGTCCACACCCTTCCTGACCCAGCAAGCAAGCATCCTGCTCTCCTTCTGGTCTGTTCCCCATCTGGGCTGTGTGTGTGTGTGTGTGGCAGGGTTTGACGATCTGCGTTGTTGCCCATTTGTTAATAATTAAAGGCTGACTTGTCTCCTGACTGTGGACTTTAATCAGGTCACACACACAGACTCCCTTAGGGTGCATTCTTTAACAGTTCATTTTGCCTTAACGCTCCAGTGAACATGCGCGCACACACTGAGACGCACACACTGAGACAGAAACACTCATTTAGGCACAAACACAGAGACATCGCAACTGCACCTGGCTTTCAAAGTTAAGGTAACTGGAACCGACTTTGAAACCTCACACGCTTTTGATCCCAACACTTGCCAGGCCTAAGTAGGTGGTTTGTGTGCGTTTGCTTGTCTGACTTGTTTGCGGTGTCATTGTCTGGTCCTCTGCGCTGGGCAGTCTGCAACCACACCTCACCTGGAGCAGGCTGCAGTCGTGTAAAGAGACCCGCTGTCAAGTCGCCTGTGGCTTTGTCTGGTGCCGTTAAGTGGTTTGTTTGCATGACAAAGTGTGAAACGGTCATGATTTGCTTGTGTGATGAGGAGGAAGAGCTTGTAATGGAGATGACGAGGCGTGTAAGACGTGACTGGAAAGAAAATGTGTATTCACACTTATTGTCTGAGGTGTTTTACTGGAAGCGACGTCCGGTGGACTCAAACGTCAGTAACCTGTTCTAACTGCCAACCCTCCCTGTACCTTGAATGATTTACTTTTCATCACCTTTCGAGCGTTCTGTGCATTCACAAGTCTTTTTTTTTCTGCTTTTAATAGTTTGAAGAGTAACCAGTGGTGGAAGTACTTACTGTATTCCTCAGTACTGTACATTTACGACGCTTCATATTTTAATGCTTTTACATTATAGAGGAAAGAACCTTTTTTGGCCTTTGACCCCTTACGGAGCAGCAGCGCCTGACTGAGGCCCCTCGTAACATTTCATGTTTATGAGTTGTCACCAGTTCCCTCAGTGAGATGTTTCCTCTCTAAACTTCTCGCGTTTTCAGTTCTCACACACCCAGAGGTAAAACAAAATCTTAAAACGGGATTCAAATTCACCAAGCCAAGTTGTTGTTGTTTTTTTTTTCTTGCTTTGTCAAAATTGTTTTTTTTTTGTAATTATTGTAATTCTTTTCTGACTGTAATTATGCTGCTGCTGGGTCACCAGAATTTCCCCACTGCGGGATAAATAAAGTCCTATCTATCTATTCGTTATCTCTCAACTCCCTCTGGGTTTTTTGTTAACCTTTGGAGGGGCCCACTCTTTTAGCTGGAAGCCACTAGATTGTGAGTCAAAGGGGCAATTTTGCTGCTACAGTTGCTCAGTAAATACTGTATAGCTGAGGCAACATTTGCAGTGTCTGTCCCGAGAATACTACGTACTAAAGTTCTCCCCTGGCCACCGCTGCTTTGCATTGATCATTGCTTCTGTATAGTACCATGTAGAAACATATGGACCTAGACAGTAAATTAAAGGCTAAACCAGAAGTGTGTGTTCAACCTGAGTGTGATGTTACACATTAACTGTGAACTAATGTCAGCGTGTGTGTTGTTCCTGCAGGAGCCTGGCCTGTGCAGCCATGCTGATGTATGATTACCCTCCCGAGACGGTAAGGCACCTGTGTGTTTGTGTAAAAGTGGCTTTTGGTGCTGGTGTGTGTGTTTGTGAGAACTCCCATCGTGCCCCAACACGCTTTCGATGCCACGCAGTACCTCTGACCTAGACACACACACCTACAGACACTGCTGCTACGTGTCTAGACAGACTCGTTCCCACATTCCGACTCTTCCTGGACAAACAGCCGTGTTGGACAGTGGACATTTGCATACAATGGGCACACACACGCGTTGCCTGGCAGCAGGCTAATGAACGCGCACAAACACATGATACTCAGACATAACGAATGGAAATTTGTAACTTTCTGCTGTTTTGTCGCCCTTCACTGCTTCCTTCATCTGTATCCTCTCTTTCTCTCGCTCCAGTCATTCTACCCTCCGCCAGTGAAAACCCCGGAGCCTTACAGCGTGATCTTCCCCCACCTCTACTACATGCACCCGTTCACACAGTCCCACACCCCCAGCAACCCCACGCACACCCAGCTGGACCAGCCATGGGACCTGTCTGTGGGCAAGCGCCCCTCCTCCTCTTCCTCCTCCCCTCCTTGCTCCTCCGCCTCCTCTCCGGCCTCGTCGCGCAGCTCTCCACCGTCCCCTTACAGCTCGGCTAGTCGAGGGTCCCCCCGCTGCTCTCCTCCACACACCCACCTGCCCTCCCATGCTCTCCCTCCTCCCACTCCCACTTACCCGACCATGGTGACTCCTGTGATCAGCTCGGGTTCGGGGGTCATCCAGGGGTCAGGGGTCATGGTGTCTCCGGTCATGGTGCCTCTACCGGTCCTCTACCCACCATCTCTCCACCTTCATCAGTCGATAATGATGAGCCCGCCCATCAGCACTGACAAAGACACTCATCAAAGGAAACCAGGTGAGAGGGCTTTTGTGACTTAATCGTTTCAGTGATTGGGATTTAAAAATTTTTTAATGCTTTTTTTTAGTGCATATGAAACAGTGAAATGTTTATTACACAATAAACACAGTCATAAACTGGACTAACATGGCACAATTAAGAAAAAAGAAAATAATTAGTGCTACATCACAGCAGTGAATTAAGAAAGTGCTGGCACACGATTTTATATTGTTCTCCCTGAATGTCCATTATGAGGAAGTGTTGCATTTCCTCTCTTCTTAGAAAAACTGCTTCAGCAAATTCTTGTTTCTTAGGGAAGCCATGTGTTTTTGTTCCGTTTTCTGTGGTCCCCTGGAGGTCACAGAGACTCACCGTCACCGTCTCAGATTGTCTGGTCTGACAAAATGCATCATAGTTGTGCCTTCAGATGCATTTTACCACGGAGGACAAATATTTGAAGCATGATTATACTAGACCGGATCATGTGAAGATTAAAGAACATTGCTATTAAATATTAAGATATCCTGTTTTTGTAAAGAGATGCTGACTATACTGACCCACTATCATCTGTTGACTCATTCGTTTCTTCGTCTTTTTAACCAGCTCACTCTACGAAACCTCTGGAGTTGCAAAGTGACACCCGTGAGCTGAGCAAGCTTGTCAAAACAGAGCCTCGGCCTGAGATCATTCGGGACCCCCACAGCACACACAGCCTGAAATCGCCCGTCATCCGGATACCACACGAATACGAGTGAGTAACGCACGTAACGCGCTGAGAGGTTTTCACACAAGCACCAGGGGTTTCGCAAGTTTCTGCTGTGGCTTAGCTGTTTATGGAAGTGTTGGCCAGAAACGTATTTTGGACCAGATCCATATCTGCATCTGTGACACTACAATAAAGCATCATGTTCTCGTTCTTTTAGCTTAGTTCAAATTGTCGTTCTTCAGCTCTGGGGACGACGCGTCTGTACCGATGTGAGACAACTGTAAAGGAAGCCCCCCCCCCTTCTCTGTGCTTTGTATTTCTCTAAGTGCAATGTTGTTTATGTTTGACGGAAGAAACGTGCAGGTACAAGTGTTACCTAATATGGTGGCCAGTGTCTCAGCTTTTCTGTTTTCGTAAAAAATTCTAAAGATCACTTTGTCTGTTACAGACTAAAAAATATGCAGTTACGAGACGCTTGGTTGCTTCGTAGCGTTGCTGCAGCGGGAATGTGGCCGAGTGGAAGTTAGAAGACGCTCAGAAGCGAGTCCATAAGTTAGAGATAACACAGGACCGGCAACGCATTCCTCAGTGGCGCCTTTTATCCTCTGGTTTCCGGCCCAAAATCGTCAGCCACGCGTCCCATTGCGGCCCTACAGCCCAGCTCCTTATCAAACCTTATCACGCCATATCTGCCGTCTTGTTCCTGCCACCTCCTCCGTTCCTCTTTCCGTCTCTCCTTTCTTTCTCCTCGTTGCTTCCTGTATTTCTCTGGTGCTCATTGTCCAGCATCTCCCACTCATTACTGCCCTCCCCTCATGCCTTCCTGTTTGTCCTCACCTCCAGTGTGTTGCTTGTTGTGTACCCTGCCGTCTCATCCCGGCTTTGGCCACTAACAAAGAATTGTCAGCTAAAGGCTTTCTTTACTGGTAGCCATCGCGCTGCTGTCGACAGGCCGTCCGTGAAATGTTCTGGGTGTGTCTGTCATCATTACACCATCCAAAATATCTGGACAATGTGAATGTACAGCTTATGCATATAGGGAAATAAGTCTTTTGCTTACTGTCAGTGTGTGCGTGTGGTGTTTTGCAGGGGATTTTCTGCACATTCCTTTACGCAGAACTGATCTGTACGGGCTTCATATTTCAACACTCGACACCTGCTCTCAACTGCCACTTACACGCACCCACACCCTTGCGCACAAACACGCACACTTTTTAATGATGGTGTTGAAAGAGGACTCTTTATTTTGCCTGCCAGTTGTTAAACTTTTTAACAGCGTTTACACTTTTGCGTAAACGTCGTGGTTACTCATGTCTTTGGACTAGTTTGGTTTGCCACACACTAGAGTGTTAGAAATCTAATGTGCATGGACTCGCTGACGTCGGTGCGTGACTGGAAAGACGAGACAAGACAATGCAATGTGAGACCTAATATTTCACACTTTTAGAGCTTAGTTTTCATATTTTTCAGCTGTGTGTCAGCGTTGTACAGAAAGATTTGCAGCCAGAGTTTGCAGGACAGGTGAAGGTGTGGTTAAAGGTTTCTATGAGGAAAAGGCTGCAGCCAAATCACTTGCGTCAAGAGTTCGGTGTGTGGTGTAACACAGCAGCCCCCTCTGCTGGTGGCGTCAGGCCACGACCATGAGCAGCTGCTCTAATTTCTTTTTCCTCTCTGTGTGTTTTTAGAGGCAACAACCCATCAGTAATAGTCAACCCGGTCCCGAAGCATCCTCTGCCTGCTGACTCGCCCGACTCGCTGAAAAAACGGCGTATTCATCGCTGCGACTTCAGCGGCTGCAACAAAGTGTACACGAAGAGCTCGCACCTGAAAGCGCACCGCAGGACGCACACAGGTGAGCAGCGGCGGTGACGCGCACGTAGACGTTTATATGGCCGCCTTCACGCTCGTAAACGATCGCTTTTCTTTTTTTTTTACTTAGGGGAGAAACCCTACAAGTGCACGTGGGAAGGCTGCACGTGGAAGTTTGCCCGTTCGGACGAGCTGACGCGACACTACCGCAAGCACACGGGGGTCAAACCGTTCCAGTGCCCGGACTGCGAGCGCAGCTTCTCCCGCTCCGACCACCTGGCGTTGCACAAGAAGCGGCACCTTCTGGTGTGAATCGACGCCGTGTGTTCAAACTAACTTGGTGCTGGTGTCAGCGTTGGACTGTTCAACTTTGACTTGAGGTGTTTTTTGTTTCCAGCTGGCCTTACGCATAGGACTCCCACGGGGAATGGGGTGCACGTTTAGCCCGAATGGGAGCTGGTGTCTGCTGCACAGTATCCTGTCTGTACATTTGCCATCAGCTCAATCTGACATTACAGTAGGCGTGTGGGTGTTGTATCAGACCTCCAGTGTGGAGGGACCAGACACTTTAGAAACGGGCGCGGCGTCTCAGCTGGACTGAGAGCAGCGCCCCCTTGTGGCCGCAGAACCAAACCACACGAACCCCATTCAATACTGTACGCTCGAGCTTCTTCCTCTTCTTTCTATCTCTGCACACACACACAGCTAGGCCAATATAATGTGAAACCTTCCAGAATGTATGATATCGCACCTGCTTATGCATCACTTCAGCTACCTGTAGCATAACGACAATAGACACGTAGAAATCTCCACACACCTCATCTGCCTCTACCAGCTTACATCATGAAGTGACTTAATGAAAATAAACAGGTAGTTAATGCTCGCTTGTACATACACACGTGTGCACAAAGCTAAATACATGCACTCAATAAAAGCAGCTCATCCTTGGTTTTTGTGCGCTTTTGGTATTTGGGTTGAAAAAGGATCGACTCTGGGTCTTGTTCATTGTCGGAGTGAAGTGTTTTTTATGTTTTCATTCAGAAAATGTGAAAGTTGCTGCACAGGGGCATTATTACGCTAGTGAGGAAAAGACGCCACTCGATGGGTTTAAGGGTAGAAGCAATGAAATATCTTACGAATGTCTTATCACCTTTATCTATCGAGGATATGAACGGTTTCGTATGTGACAACGTGGCCTTTTGTTTTGATTGTGTGACACGTTTATATGGGAAACATAGATTGTGCAAAGCAGGGAGCTTTGCTCGTTAATGCGGGAGCAGATGGTTTTTGTTCCATCTTTTACACAAATGAAAATGCCATTTAATTCTACATTACTCAATATTTCAGCATGCTCATTTGATTTCAATGAACCAATGGTCATTTTAGCCACCATTGAAGCCATCACCGTTTTCAGCACCATTTTATTGCGGCTTCTGGAGGAAACTAGTTTTGTGTACAGCGTCTTTGTACCTATGCAATGTGCACACACCGAATGTAGCGGCTCAGATTTGCTTCTGGAAACTTGTTGTGGTTTATGCTTGTACATTTTTTTTGTATCTCTGCAAATATAAGTTGTAATATATACATATATATTTTATAATTATTAGACTGAAAGGGCAATTAAAGGATTTTATTAGGCATGATTTTGATACTCTTATAATAATTGATATTATACATTTCTATAATGTTGTCTATCTCTTTTTTTTTTTCTAAACCTTGGCAATTCAAAGGGAACGTGTTAAACTGTGAACATATAACTGTACATGTCTATCTGCATTTTTGCATTTATTTTAAGACCGAATATTCATACCATTTAATAAACTTATTGATGATATTTGCAGAATCGCGTCTTTGTCTTGTGTGTGTGCATTTGCGCAGCAGTTTGCATATGAACTCAGATGTCTATAATTTTATATTTTGTTATACATTCAGCTTTTTTATCTTTCAAAATCAGGCCTGAGTTCAGTCCCAGCACCACAAAATGCGTGTAAGTAATAGGAAATGGGCCACACACACACAGTAAAAGGATCGTAACAGAGTCATGTAAAATAATATCAATTAATACATTTGCATCTTGCTTTCATTTTACTTAACTCTATCCATTCATCTATGTATTATGATTCTAAAATAGAAGCTATAGAATATATAAGACAGCATATTATGCATATATTATATAATAACATATTATATCAACAATATCTGTTTTTCATCATTACTGAAACTAAATTATCAGAGCGAAGCCGTCTTTGCTTGTTTCTGTGTGAATAGAGACATTTAACCTTGCTGAATAAAAGCGAGGCTGACGTGCTATGCAGCAAAAAAATTGGGCTCGTCCGGGATTTGAACCCGGGACCTCTCGCACCCTAAGCGAGAATCATACCCCTAGACCAACGAGCCGCGGTGTGTGTAATAGTGTACATTACATTTTATAAATATGGTAGTATTTGTGACATGTCTTTTAGTTGTGGTTATTTTGACTTCTTCTTGACCGTTTGACTTACTGTAAAGACACAAGCGAACACACTGAGGACATTTATTATTTCTTAAACAAAGCAAGTCATAAGTGTCCAGCTAACGCGAGGTTGTTCAGCTCTTTTTACTTCCGTCTTCGCCTGAAACCTGCTGCAGCGTCGCCTGACACTGTTTATGAAAGTAAAGTTTATGAAAGAGTTCTATATGAAAAAATCATATAAATGCAAACGGCCCTAGCATGTGACCGTAATAGCAAATAAACATTACCAAGTGTTGTCAGTATTGTATCTCTAATAAATGATATCCAGCTAGTACGTCTGGGAGCGGGCTACCTTGTCGTACGCTGGGACAGGGAGTCATCTTGTCTGCTGTCGTTCTTCGGCGCAGTCACACGCCGGCCTGCCGACGTGGCGGGGCGGAAGACGAGCCTCAGGCTGGCACCGAGCGGGTGAGCTGCACAGTCACTCTCACAAACACAACAGGCTTTGAGCTTAGTAGTTTCCCTTTTACTGCAACGGGTGAAACACGCGTTTGCACTGAACTGGGAAGTAATGCGCGTCATGAACACGTCTACTGGCTAGTGTGTAAAATGTTTGTGTGTTTTGAGTCAGGATGCTGGGATTCATATCGCAGTGATGTTCAAACGCAACAGTTCGCCTGTAACAAAACTGCAATGATGTGCACAGAAAGTGTTAAAAGAAGCTTTGACAGACGTGACATCGTTTGGGTTTGATCAGTAACAGATATAACAACACTCGATATTTGCGCTACCATGTTGACGGCGGATGGATTAAATGTTACTTTTAAACTCTTCGCCTACATTAAAGCAACACAGGCATTAACATTAGCTGATGTGAGCCAGTAGGATGCTCCAGCTGGTTCGGTGTCTGAATGTAACGCCGAACTAAATGACTGCCGCAAAAACACATCTGAAAGTCTGAAATAAACCTTTGATGCACATGAAAACAAAGGATCTGACAGTACTGACGCTAAACAACAGCTGACCTGTAGATGGTGATGTTGGCTCAGTGATTTGGCTCCGTTTGAATGCGCGTGAATGAAGATGTGGCCAATAATGAGTAAAGTTATAAAACTGTGTGAACACACAGAGAAAAGTGACCATTAGTAAACGCAGCTTAATTCTTTACTTTGTTACAGTAAATTGGCAGATTTCATTATCGTTTACCCACAGTTACTGTAGGATGTATTTTCATGTGTCACTGATCATTATGTTGAATGCACTGCACTGTATGCGTCATGCATCAACAGGGCATGTTTGCTAACACCGTGAATTGATTTGGTGATCTGTACTGTATGTCAGGACATTTTGAACTTTGTGCTCATGTGATACTGAGCCTGTGATGTGGGGATGATGTTTTACGTGCAGAATATAAGTGAGGCTCTTTAGGGTCTGGAATAGTAAAGTAGTTTTTTTGTAGACTTAATTGAAAGTCATTGAAATGACAGAAGTTAGTTTTGCACTTTCTTAAGTCGAATAATTTCCTTTCAGAACACTATGTCCCACGCTGCCCCAAGTGACGCAGACCCCTCTGCAGACAACACCCCTCCATCTGCTGACACAGACTCTGGTCAGGATGTCCCAGCAGCCCTCGCATCACCTGTGGCTCCTCAGCTAACGGAGAGTTTCAACCTCCCACAGTCCAGCGAGGAGACAACCACAGAGGACACCACTGCCATAACGAGCACTTTAGAAGGGGCGACGAACCATCCAGACCCCACCGCTGAGGCTCAGGTGATGGAATGTGACCAAGCAGTGAGTCTGGAGCAGGACACAGACGCTGCAGTGGAGGACGGGGAGGTTTGTAGCATCAGCAGTTTCTCTACTGGTTGTTAAGTTAAATTGATTCCATCAATGTTTACATGTGTTTGTGTGTGAAGGGGTCACATCAAGAGAGAGAAAAAGGTTGGGGAGGTTGGAGTTCATGGGGAAAATCTCTTTTGAGCAGTGCCACCTCCACCGTGGGTAGGTCCTACTGTATTTCTTTGTCTGTTTATTTCTTACCCTCTTCTAGTTACTTCCTGTCCCGTCTGCTTTAAGTTTCCACTGTGCGGGTCTTTAACTCTGTGTATTTCTTTGTGCAGGTCAGAGCTTGACCTCAGTAAAGGTGAAGGCAGGAGAAGCTCTGCGCCTCCACAGGACCTCAGTTGGAGAAGAGGCACAAGAGAAAGAAGAAGGAGCCGAGGAGATGAGAGAGGGAGGAGGAGATGGTGGAGAGGCCGATCTATCCAGCAGCCAAGAGTCTTCGTCTCCGAGTGCTGCAGCCTCAGGCAGGGGTGTTTTTTCTACAATCACACATGCTGTGAGTGAATATGCCCAGTGATGAAAACCAGAGCACTGCATCTTGACATTTCAGCCAAATGACACATTAGGGATTAGATTAAGGACAGTTAATATATGTGTGGCCACATATCTGATATAATATATGTAAAAAAGCAGATTTGTGTGAGGGTAGCAGCACAAATTAGTTTAATGTTACTGTACCTTATTGTTGACATAGTAATGAGCTCTGAAGAGACGTACGGTGCAGGGTCATCAAGATTTAAGTAATTCTGTGGTAATCATGTCATAATCTTTAAATTTTTATCAACCATGATTATTTGTCTTTGTTATTTTGTGGTTCACAGTTTGTGAGTACAATTATGTTCATGTTGTTACTACTAGCAGTAGTAGCAAAAACAATTACAGTAGGTAAAGGAGTAGAGGTTTCAAGATTAAGATTTGGTCATCATTTTTGTGTGAATTCAAGTTTTTGTCTCTCCAAGGGTAAGTCAGTCATCAGTGGTGGTCTGGATGCCTTGGAGTTCATTGGAAAGAAGACCATGACTGTTCTTGCGGAGAGTGACCCAGGTTTCAAAAAGACGAAGACCCTCATGCAGAAGACTGCATCACTGAGTCAGGCATGTTCACACACACAAAAAAAAGCATCACACATCGCACATTATCAGATAAATAATGTACAGTAAGATGCATTTACTTGTATTGACAGTGTAGTAAGGTGTTTCTCAGTGGCGTCCATATTCTGTCACATCTTATTTAATGGCTTTGCTTCCGCTGTGATTTTTCAGATGCTGAAGGAGGCCAAGGAGAAGGAGCGGGCACGTCTGAGCAGCCAGCCAATCAGTGCTCCCACAGCGCACTACGGTATTCTGTTTGACGACTATCAGGGCTTGTCACACCTCGAGGCCCTAGAGATCTTGTCCAACGAGAGCGAAGTCAAGGTAGCACACACACGTGTCAGAGCTACTGAGTGGAAGCACAGTCTGATGGAATTGCATTAAGTCATATACTGCACCTGCTCTTAGGTCCAAGCGTTCCTGGCTTCCCTGACAGAGGAGGAACAGGAGGAGGTGAAGAAGGAGCTGATTCTCATCAAAGACATCTTCATCAAGCAAGACCAGGAGGAGGAAGGCGAGAACGAGGACAAAGACGAAGGAGGACAGACGAAGGATAACGGTGATCTAAGTTCCCAATTACACTGTTCTACCCCCCTGTGTGAGTGACCCGATT
Organism: Macropodus opercularis; assembly: GCA_030770545.1. Classification (NCBI taxonomy): domain Eukaryota; kingdom Metazoa; phylum Chordata; class Actinopteri; order Anabantiformes; family Osphronemidae; genus Macropodus; species Macropodus opercularis. Next base: position 10,230,979 of record CM061089.1, read on the forward strand.
CAACCACCGCACCTGACGGAGGTGGAGGTGGTCCCTGAACACTGACATATGATCAGCTGGACACAAATACTTGTCATTTGACAGTTTAAGACCTGTATGTAGAGTTTTACTATGTGACAGATGCCTCCAGGTGACATCAGAGCAGTGCAGTTCAAAGCAGGCAGGTGTCCCTTTACTTGGAGGCTTCAACACGATGCCTGATCCAGTCGCTGTGTTCAGGGCCCACTGACATGCTCACAACACAGATTCAAAACAAGACCAATTCATCAGATGATCAGGACATCAAATCTGCATGTCTGCTGTACACACTAGGTTGAGAAATGAGAATCGGAATTTCACCAAATGTCTGATGAGATGAAGACACAGTAGAATGTTATCATCCTGATCTCAGCATGGGGGAATTCAAAGAGTTACGGGCATGTGGTGGAAAACTGTGGCTTAAAGAGACACAAGAGCAGAAGTATACTAACATGATGTGTGTGTGTGTGTGTGTTTCTGTCAGCTGCTTGTGGTGAGGAGTTTGTGAGTGTTCTCACTGAGCTGCTCTTTGAGCTTCATGTAGCTGCCACGCCAGATAAACTCAACAAGGTAACACCCCACACACACACACACAGTAGACTGTCCAGCAACTGTTGCGATTATTCATTGATTTTTTTTAAATATGACGAATCAGTGAGTGGTTAAGCAACATGATATCAGCTGACAGGTTAGAAGACAAACAAAAGCTGTAAACTGAAATGCACACAAAACTTAAATCTGTTACACAATCACACACTTTTGTCGAGCTCTGTTCCATTTTACCCACTGATTGTGATTAGTTATTGAAATTAAATTCAAATCGATTCACTGATTCATTATCATAGAGGGAGGATGACAGGGAGGCAGTCTGGGAACTGTTGGAATTAGTGAATGTAGTCGACCATGAAGTCAAGTATGAGTTTTCCTTTCAAAGTAGTTGTTGGATCATATTCTTCTCTATACACTGTAACGTAGAAACACTTGCAGAATCTCCTGTGAGCTATTGGTCCTTCTATAATCACACATTTCTCCACATACTGAAATGTCCTGACAGTGATGCTTTTGAACTAAAATATGTCCCCACACACACAAACCAAAACCAATTTAATAGTCACTAATCACTAATTTCACATTCCCTCTTTTCTTAGCAACAGAAACATTAACACCTTTGAAGTCCATCTGCATAATCAAGTTCACACACTGTATCTACAGTGTAGCCCACATTAGCATAAACGTGTGTGCACGCATATAATTAGCATACATTAGGACAGCAATCGCTCACCGTGCGGAGCTGATGGGTGGTAATTATGCATCTCCAGGCCCGGATGAGGGCCCATGATTGGGTGAGCGAGGTGGAACGGCCTGTCACTGTGGAGACAGTTGGCAGGGAAACACAGGACCACCCGGGAGGAGAAGTCCCGCCCGGAGAGGACAAAACGGACGAGAAGGACGAAGATGGAGAGGAGCAGGGGCAGGAGGTGAAGGGAGATGGGGAGGAAAAGGAAAAAGAGGTTGAAGCTAGATCAGTAGAGGTGAGATCATTGAATGTGAAGTGAGTTTTAATTGAATAGTTTTAATTCATACTGCTCCGCTCTCACAGGCTGATTTGATGCAGCAGTTCCATACTGTGCTCTGCATGTGTTCTTTCACCATACAGAGCGTCTACCTGTCGTCAGTCGGCAGCCTGGCTGAAGTGACTGCTCGCAGTATTGAGCAGCTCCACAAGGTGGCAGAGCTCATCCTCCACGGACAGGACCTGGAGAAACCTGCCAGAGACCAGGCGCACATCCTCACACGGTGAGCGTCATTACATCCGCACGAGTCTGAGAGCAGTGCATTTACTAAAATTATTCACATCTTTTGATTTCAGGTTGACATCTGCTATGTGTAAAGAGGTGGACTGTTTGGCCAAAAAGTTCTCCGACACTCTGCTTCTGGTTGGGGTAGGTGAGAATAGTAGAGGTGTCAGCTGTCATAAAGTCCAAAACAGCAATTCATTCACCTTTTACTTCTAACACATAGCTCACATTTGTCCTCGTGGCTCATCCTGACCTCAGGGGTCATTATATTCCCTCCATCTGTTATCTTAACTGCTTGTCCTCATAAGGGCTGTGGAGGTGCTGGAGCCACTTTCAGCTGTCATTGGGCGAGAGGCAGGTTACACCCAGGGCCCATCGCCCTGTCCATCGTAGGGCCACACAGACTGAGTGTAGACACCTCTGGGCAATTTAGAGAGAATGCTCCTGGTTATATGACAGGAAGGTCACAAAATATTAAAGCTTGTGTGTTAGAGTTGCAGCTGGAGACGACCTCTCTTCCTACACTGATAAAGATCACACACCTCTTGTGATGTATGCACATATTTATATGCACGTTTATACCCAGCTTGCTAATGGAAATGCTGGGGCTGCAAAGTTGTTTTAAATCATGATACAGATGAAGACAAATCTAAAAGAATCATCATTAAAACCACTTGGCTTGACATCTTTGCTAACTGCTTCTTCCTGTATCGCACCTTTTGCTTTCTCCCTCAGGGCCAGAGAAAAGCAGAGGAGTTAAATCCACTGGTGGATGATGTCCTGCTAGAGGTGAAACACCAAATTTTACTAATAATATTATGATAATTATCAAATGGAATAATAGCATAGCAATCTCAGGCTGATGATGATTGAAATGTGGCAATAATAACTTTAATAACTGAATTTATCGAGGTGAGATGTGCACGATTGAAAATCGAATTGGGATATACAGTTATAGATATATTTATATATTTTATATATATATTATGATGATAATTAATTCTTTTGTCCTCAGGGCTCCAACAGTACAAACTACATCCAGAATGCTTTTCAGCTGCTGCTGCCCGTTCTGCAGATCTCCCACATCCAGAACCTACGGTGCCGACGTGTCACCGAGCCAGCAGCTCAGACAGAGCACTAACTGTCCACCTGCTTGCCTTAATCTGTTTATCGCTGCACAGTAAAGAATAGTCAGTAGCGTTTCGCTACACTGAGGCCATAACTGCAGACAGAAGGTGTGTTTATATGCAGAATATGATCTTGAAGATATCATTTTAATAATGTAGGATGGAGCGTCTCTTACATGTTGTATGTATCAGTTGATGCTTAGCTTTGAAGAACTAAAAGGTGTTCGGAGCTGAATCAAGCTGAGCTGTGACTCATGACGTCAAAGGCTCAACCAAAGACAGAAGATGACTGACTGGCTCTACATTAATGTATATTAGACTTTGCACTCGAGAAGACTGGATGAATTATAGGTAACACTAATGACATTTCTATTTCGCTTAAATGTTATAATCTGTTTATAATCCATAATTATATTATATTATATTAAATAACACCACATTTCACTCTTGTCCAGTTTAATTTAAAACAAAGATTTGGTCTTTTTGTCATGTACATATAAAGTTGTGCTGTAGGTTAACATGTCAAGTTTTTGTTTGTTGTGTTGATGTCATCAAAATACTTTACAACCTCTTTTGTTCTTGAAGAAGATCAAAACTACACAGAAGTCTTCCCTTAGCTTAGTAGCACTTAGTATTACTTTCATGTTTCAGGGCTGTAGGTGATCAGTGTAACTCTTCTGTTGTTCCTCCGTCACCAGACCTGCTCTTCTGTGAGCGATGATGTCGATGGATGGCCACGATGGTGCAGCTTGGCTGAAAATTAGTAAACATAGTCTAAAAATACAATTAATAAATTATAATATAATACATATGAAGTAATAGCCTGTATTAACAGCCTACTTTGCAAAAGTGAGGATAAAGACACTGTATGAAAAGTGGCTGAACAATCAAGCTGTCTGCTGCATTGTAGGGTAGGATTTATTTATTAATATATATATATTTACTTATTGCTTTCCAGGTCTATATATTTGTGTGGCTCCCTGGGAGCTGTCCTCCTGCTCTATTGGAGCACACCTCAGCAGCTGACAACAGTCTTTGCTCATTGTAGGTTCATTTGAAATCTTCACCTTTGAGTGTGAACTTATATGTTATATTATATTTCGTTGTTGTTGTTTCCTCCATTCGTGTACTTCAAGTCAAGGTGCTAGATGAGCCAGGTTCTAGATCAATCCTGAAGCTGTAGTTCAGTACTTAATGGTCCAGGTTCTTGTGTCTTCTGGTTGGACGTGTTGCTGCACTAATGTGAGGGTGAGTAGTAGAGGAGCCGTATTACAGTAAATACATGTTTAATTATGTGCTTCGAGTGTTTTGAACAATGGCTTTTCCTTCACATAACTGCACCAGCTTTCTCCAGGGCTCGGTGTAGTTAATGCTACTTTTTGAGTTTAGCTGCATTTAAAATCATCTTTTACTCCTTACTAGAGGAGATAGGTCTTTTACTTAACTCCTTTTAAATAATTATTATTTGTCATCTTTCTCAAGATTATTGCTTTGTTGTATTTGGACTTTAAGAGTCATGTGTCTCTACTCTTGCAGGTGTATCCTTTTCAATTAATTGGACTGAAATATAATATAGTATAATTTTGTTTAATCCCCCCTTTATGTCCAAAACATATTCTACTGTCACTTCAGGTGAAACCTGTGAGTAATAATGCCACCACTATGTGATTCTTAGTGAAAACAAGCCGATTAACAAAAACATAAGCTGTTTAAAATGAGTTTACCAGTATAGCAGTTATCCACGTTTCCATCCAGCAGCATTTCTATGTCCTCTGAAAAACAACATTGAAAAAATTGGTAGTCACATCCATAAGATCAGAGCAACATTTGGAGTTTATTCCGTTTAATTGTTTATGTATATTCCTACCTTGAATTTCTGGAATTGGTGACAGTCCTGTTGATTGAGGACAGTGAATGACAATGTTTGTCAAAGTAGTGAAACCTAGAAAAAGCATTTTCTGAAGCTAATGCGCAGTGGATGCTGAAATGTGTTTTGTAAGTTGTTGAAAAATAACTGAATCGCTTCATCTAATTTAGCTATAACATCAAATATTTACACAAAACATCTTGAAAATCACCGCATTATCAAAACTTGAAGAAGACAACTGAATATTTTAAAAAGATTAAAAAAGCAAAGTCAAAGGCAGATGGTTTCAAGTAGTTCGGCACCAAAATGTGTATGGAAGAATAGTATATTATAATAGTATTAATTAACTAAAACATGTAAAAATGTAGACACTGACCTGACCAATGCTGGGACTCACAGGTGTGAGGAATTGCACCTAATGCACATTGACAGGTGTTATATATATATATATATATATATATATATATATAACCAAAACCAATCATACAATGTTGTAATTCAAAACTGATAATTAAATTACCTTTAGGAGGTGTCCCTGCGCGCTTTTCTCCATCTAGATAAAACATCGGAAACACAAAATGCATGAAAAAATGTCATGTTTAACTTAACTCAGTTGAGATATATATTATGTTAGGTTACGAAACAGATTGACAGACGTACATTTCACAGGCACGACACCTACAACGCAGGGCAACCCCTGAATCATTTTATCTTTTGAGATCTTTCCAGGATCATGATGATCTAAGCTGAGTATAACAGTCTATGCTCTGAAACAATTGTATTATTTTAAACTAATACCATTATCAGTGTAACTTCACTTAATGTGTTCAGCTTAGGGTAAAAGCAAGTACAAGAAAGGATATGATATACATTTTATTTTACCATTTAACCGCTGGCCTGTGGTGGTGTACTCAACAGGGTGCACCTTGGGGTTTTCTGATGAGACAGAATTCTCATGTCAGCTTCAAACACCAACTGATGCGCTTTAATTTTTTGCATGTGTTTGTGTGCGCGTCTTACTGCATCTGGATTTCCGCCAGTAGATTTCTCTGATCACAGTTGTAACAATGGTGAGAAGAATGACACACACCAGAGCCAACCAGCACACCCGAAATATGCACCGCCATTCACCTGAGAGGGAGCAGAGCACATGGCTTTACTGCATGAAACAACAGTAGGGGCAGTTACTGAGCAATATGTTATTCCACACACAGAGCTTGAAAATGTTTATGCTTTTTCACTAAGAGTAAGCTGTGCATGCTGTAGTTATGTGTGTGCTTTACCCATCAGGTCATGGAGTGCTCTGTTGTATTTTACATTTTCAACCCATATTATTTTAAGATAATGAACAAAGGTGATTCATTAGGGACCGTTTATCATTTCGGCCCATAAAAGTGCTGTCAAATATCCAGTTTTCATCATTCATACTGGAAAATATGAAGATGTGGTTTAAGAGACAGGGGAGTGTTGGAAGGCTGAACAGAGAGAGAGGGAGCCAAAATCAATACAGCCTTGGAGAGTATAGTAGATTAGAATGTACTGTGACTGTGGGAAAGTGTGACTGATCATAGAGAGAGGAAGAGAAATAAACATTAAATTTAATCAAGCGAAGAAGAAGTGATGGAGAATTTGTTCTGTCGGGAAAATGACTGTTGTGGACAGAGAGAAGATGGGTTAAAATAAAATTGTATCAGTTTCACCTAAATAAAAACTGATTGACCAATTTTTTATGGTTTATTCTCTCCTCTCCAATCTTGAAATAAAGCTGCACTGACCACACGACCACAGAGGCTCCGCTCTCTCCCTCCCATCCTGACACCAACCTTTCTGTGCCCGTTTCCATGGCAGCTTTTCTTGTGCTGTCAAAACTGTTTGATTGGCGAGCCAAAGTAGACAGTGGCTTTGATTGGCCGACTCAGAGGTGGGCGGGACAGGGAGGCAGCAGTAAAATGACTCCTTCTGCCCTTTATCACTCGTCTTGTTCTGCTCTTCTTCCTCCTCAGGAGCGTGCAGGTATAAGGAGCTGTGATTACCGCTGCCGTACAAGGTGAGATTCAGGGTCCCTGAATCATCCAGCTGAAGGTTCACTGACACTTCCAGATAAACCTTCAGGACTGATGGGGAGATATCAGGTGATGTGTGATTAGTAATGTAATTGTTCAGTGCACACAGAGTTTCTGATGCTGTAAGTACAGAGGAAGCAGACAATACAGAAGGAAATAACTTATTTAATCCCTACTATGTACATACTGTATTTACTGTAATTATTAGTAGTAGTTAGTAGTGTACAGCAACATTTGTGGTAAAAATGAGGTGATCGTAAGTACTAGTGTTGCAAAGATAACTGGAAACTCATAAGTTGATGCAAATGTAACACGTTTGGTTTGCTTTTCAACTAAACACTAAACTATTGCACCTGAAGAGAAGTAGAAATTAGTATAAAATAAAATTAGAAATTACTGATACATAGGAATTTTAATGTTAGTGTCAAAGCGCTTGGAGTTCCAATAGGTAGAAAGGTGCTATCCAAGCACATACCATTTACCATTTATAGTATCCACTTTATACCAATCAATCTAATTGCCGTTCCTGCTAGTTTGGCTACCACAAACACTTAAAAACAATACCTGATGAAGATACGTTGCGATGTAATGCGGCCATGTCCATGTCCGTTCGACACACGAACCAGCCGTCTTTTGGTTCCTCTCCACCTCTCCTGGGGTTTAGCGCAGGTTCGGTCCCGTTGCTTTGATGGTCCCATGTGCAGGCCCGCTCCCACTTTACATGCCTGTCATCTGGACCCTGGGGAGGGTCACACATGGCCTTTCTGTTAATTTCAGCAGCTTCATTGTAGCCATACTCCTCCTTCTTCACCCAGTTGTCTGGATCGCAGGGTTGGTAAGGCTGACAGAAGAAGTTAACTTTTGATACTGAAAGGAGAAAGACAAACAACAGCAAATTCAGAATGAGTCCTCAGTGGGGGCAGGCTTAAAATGGAAAAACTGCAGTGTCTCGAATTGGAAGGTTGTTGCCTCCAGTTTAGATGTGATGAGAAGAGAGAGAGATGAGAAAGGACGAGGAAGAAGAGGTAAGCACGTGCACCAGAACAAAGGCCGCTGCTCAAAGCTCTGCAAGGCAACACAAACCAGACACGTTTTCAACGTAGCTGTCAGTCTGTGTTGTTTGCAGCTATATTTAGGTTTGATTTCTATCTCAAAAACACAGACAGAGGTCGAATCCCTGAGCCTACACCACGGAGGATAAACAAGAAAATGAAGTTTAGGCCGACTCTAATCAAAAGCAGAAGTTCCTCTTTTTTTTAATGCTTCAGAAGGTTATGAACCGACGGCACAGGAAGACACAGAACAACACAGAGTGGTTAAACCTCCAGCTGAATCTGCTCCGGATGACCCACCTCTGTATAACGAGAAGAATTCTGGCAGGCAGACGATGAAGGCGAGGATCACGAGGATGAAAAGTTTAGTCAGTGCTGCTCTGGCCATTGATTACCATGAGATCAGCCACACGCACACACACACTTCTTCACGACAACGCAGGCATGACTTGTGGCTCGTGGTATATCTGCTTCCTTCCCTAGTTTCCAAACAAAAGCGGGTATTCACGCTCCGTCCCAGCCCGTTAGAGTAGCCTCTGGTTTCAGAAGATCTGATAATACGTTGCTCAAAGTTAATGTAGAAACAGACCTTGACGCAACAAGACAGCAGCACAGCTCAGTATAAGAGGACTCTCACGGCTTGACTTCCTATTACACTTCCTGTCGCTTTCTCAGAAAGAGTGAGAAATACACGGTTGTTTCTATCGTCAGAGTGTAAGTAGAAATGTTTTTCTAAAGTGAACTATCCTCACTTTACAGGAGATGAGTGAACTTCTTTAGACTTTATTTATGGTTATACAAACAGCAACACTACAACAGTTGATTGTGTGAATCTCAGCTAAACGTTTAATGTAGAATGTGAATGAAAGAGGCAGAGACACCTTTACATAGTGAATGAAATCGTGTCTGATGGACTCAACCGACTGTTTTGGCATCGTTTGAGTCATTACAGCTTTAGTTTGGTTCTAAACATTACTGTATATTATGAGACATGTGTTCACTGATATCAGATAGTAAATTCATAATTAGAAAGTACAAAGTTAAACCTTTTAGCTTTTCATAACAATTTATTTCACTTGACATGTGTTGAGTGATGCTGTCCTGTGATTCCTAATTTAAAGCACACAAGTGTCTCATCTCACTGCATACAAAGCCATGATCATTGACAAAGTTAGTCAGAATCATGCTAAGCCATATTTATGAATATGAATGTATATAATTTACATGTACGAGATATGACTCGCAGTTAAAAATAACACAGTTCTGCTGTGGAGAAATAGGAGAAGCTAAGCTGTAACTATAAGACAAGGTTTAGGTTATGGTAACGTTCCTCATTGTTCCTCATGAAATGTAATGAAAACTGTAATTCCTTTAATTAACGTTCCCTCGCACAGGTGTCTGTAGAGAGGACTTAATGAATTTATGAATGGAAGTATTTTTCCTTTGTGCTATCTGAGTTGATCTCTGCTGGGTGTTTAGTGTAGCTACGATGGTGCGGTTGGGTTCCTGAGAGCCACTTATCTTTTGCAGGCCTTGAACACACACACACACACACACAAACAAACAGTGAGCACTGAATGGCTGGCAGGTGGAGCCTTATCTACACAGCCCAGCGGCCTGCCTCTCACAGGGCTCCGTCAGCAGCTTATAGACGAGGATAGAGGTAGACAACGCTAAAATAAACTCACTTTCTGTGCTTTTGTGTCATATAAAAGCTGCTCGACGCGTCAAGCATTTCAAAATATTTGAACGTATGGCTGAAAGCACCTGACAGAGTCGTGGTATAAGCACAATCATAGCAAATAACTGTATGACTGTGTATAGTATGCGATGAAATGTTTAATTCGTTTCTGAACATGGTTTGTGTTTGCTGCAGTAACATTAAATCTTCCACATCTTTCAGGGAACCTAGTGGAAACAACCTCAAGGATCCTTGTGTCGCCCTGAAACCTGCTCGGGTGTCACAGGTATGGATTCACTGTGCTCAGTGTTTGATATTGACTGGGAAGCTGTAAATGAAAGACCTGACTGAGAATCTGTTCAATACCAGGTAAATTCAGCATGTCACAGCCTGCTTTGTGTTGCCTTTCTCTGCTGGAAAGGAAATGGGAATCTCCTAAGATACTGTAAATGTGGAGATTTTAATGACCCCATGGTCTTTACTCCCGACAGCCATAAGAAAACGTTTTACAGCTGTTCAGAAGACGCTGTAACAAGCAGCTTTGTCATTTGTTCAGTCCAAAACTTAGTTGGCTGTAATGAAATGTGCATCCTCCAGCAGGGCCGCATGTCATATCTTGTTTACTGCAAATATCCACTTTACAGTTGAGTCATTTTCCTCAGTCCAATATTAGTGATCAGTCTCACAGCCCGGTCTGCAGTTTGTCATGTAACTGGACATCTGTCACTTCAGCACGTTAACACTGCAGATCGGAGGCTCTAGTGACGAACACAACTGGGCTGTGCCAAACCTGCCTTTGTGACAAGCGCGTCTGTATTTTTATGTCGTGTGTTAGACGACAGACGTCCTTATCGGCACTTAACTTCTGTCCAACAAGCAGCAATTTGTCAAACATTAAGCATGCACCCTGTCACAGGTTGACAGGCTGCTGAGGCACCTCGGACAGAAATCCCTGGAGAGACGCTGCATGTGGGCCATTTCTGGGGCTCTGTGTTACTGCACAATCTGATGGAGGGAGTTTTAGAGATTGAACACAGCGGCATGATGAGATTAGGGATATTATTTCTGATCTTCCCTGTCCTCACGGGGATGTCTGAACTTAATCTACTGGGTTTAAACGGGCACAGTGATATTCTGGTTTAGGTTACAACACGAACAGACTCTCTATTTTATTATTTGATTCAAGGGTTATGTTAATGTTTTTATCGTTGTTGGGTGTTTGTCGTCCAAAAGTAAGCGTTGGGTTATTGATTTTCTCCTGATCTACACCACTGCGTGTGATTATCATTGTCACATTGTGTTCTGGTCTCATTTGTTGTTGTTGTGAACATCTGTAATCCTGCCTCTGGGAAAAAGTAATATTTTCTAATCTAGTCATGCTCAGCTCAAGTTAGATGTTAGTCGTTGTCACACAGTTGAATGAAACTCACACTAATAAGACAAGAAAACACTTGTTTGGATCCCATCTGTCTACATGGTCATAGTCTGTCAAACGCAATCACTGCCTCTCATGTCACATGTCAAGAGATGTGTGTCTGTCTGTGAGATGCTCCACCACTTTACTAACTTAAATTTCTTAACAGTTATCTGAAGCCTTGCTATGAAGATTTATTCTCGTTTACTTCGGTCATCTCTTGACTTTGTCTCCACTGCTACCATGAGCTTGGTGTGTTTATCAGCAACTGATCGTGGTCACGACATAGAAACTCCCACGGAATGATTTGTAACATCCTGAGTCAGTCGTGCTTCTCATCCAGCATCATCATCAGGTCAAAATGTCACTTTGTCAGGTACCATGACAAACCACCACTAACTGTCTGAAACATAAATGACATCATCAGCCTAAGACTCAGGTGTGATTCCCAAAAGTCACCATGATTAAGCTGAAGGTGGTAAAGAAATATATTTACAGTATATATGCTTTCATGCTAAGCCACAGCACAGAGCGTACATTGCACTAAATTACTTTTTAATGGAAGTTTGATCATGTCTGCTTTTAACTTCCGCTCAGTAACTGTGTAATCAGCTGGGTTGAAGTAATGCTGAGAAGCCATTCCTGAAAAAAATCAAAAATAGAAAGGAAACAAATGCAGGAGAAACTGAGGTACCGTGTGAGTCGTGAGCAGTTTTGCATTAAAACAGAGCAGGAGGAGGGAGCATGGTGATTTAGTACCGTCTCAGCAGAATGGCGTCGTCTGGTCGTCCAGAGATGAAACCACTGTGAAGCTTTATGACCCTTGATAGAGGAGTTATGATGTTTCACACAAAGATTATCATTATGAGCCAACCTTTAGAGGTGGTGAAGGCTCCCAGACACATCCTGCTTGCGGCTCTAATCTCGCTGTATCACAGGGCTTTGCAGGTAATACAGTCTGTCCCTGACTTTTTCTTGTCCTTCCCACAAGGTTTTAGCTTCCTGCTGTCTGTCTCAGAATCTCAAGGTTTGCAGGCACAGCCATATCTTGACTCAAGTGTATCTAGGTCTGTTGGTAGATGCAGCATTTTGCCGTTTGAAAGGGTAACGCACACGCTAAAGTGGGCTAAAGTGGGGTGAGTTTACAGGAAGCTCAGGGGCATTATGATGCCGCATCTCTTTCGTGTCCCTTTGTGTTTCGCCCTCTCCGTTCTTTTCCTCTGCTGCAACCTTTTCTGTTGAGAAAATGCCATGTCAATAAAAGCTTTTTAACATGAGGAAAAATCAATGTGCTCCGATTGCACCTTTTTTCAAGCGTGCCTTCATCTAACAAATAAGCGGTTTTGCTCCGGCGCGCAGAGGATGGTTGGTAGATAAAAATGTTGTTCTCTGTAGTTGTTGCTGTCTGTGCACTGAGAATACTCAAGCTCTTGGAGGCTCCTGAAATCCTGTTTATGTTGATATAACTTAACATGAACACTTTACACTGTAAAGTGCTTTATGGGTTGCAGTTCAGGTCATCAACCTTTATTGTCCTGAAAGGGAAACTAGGCTTGCAGGCAGGGTTGCAATAAAAATGTGCAATAAAATGTATCATAAAAACAATAAAAATACATTAACATAAAAGCTCAGTAAAATCCATGATAAATAGATATAATATATGCCCATAATGGTAGGTAAACCCATTATTATTTTGAATCAGTGAAGCCAGTCTTATCATTGCCCTTCAGAGTGATGGAGCGTATGTGTAATATTCCCATTTCATTTCAGATGATACAAACACAGTCCCTTTATTTGCTCAGCACTGCATCTTCTATTTGTCTTTATTCATTGGACTTATACATATTTGAGCCAGTTGTAATGTTTCAGGCATTTCTTTGAGCTGTGGTGTCATTTTCTCTCCAGTCTAATTCTGGATTCCTTCTTTTTTAATCTATTGTGGAGGCGTAAAGAGATTAAATAAAAACTGTGTCACTGTCCAAATACTTCTGAACCTGATGTTATGGCACAATATGGCAGCTACAGTATTTGTAGAGCTGTTCAAGCATATTCTCTTAGATTCTGTCTCTCTAATTCTCTGTCTAGTATGTAAATTGCAAATTTTACTCCTGGAGCTGATTATTCTCGTCACGTCAGGCTGCTTGTACAATGAGAATGAAACAAGCCTTTTTTCAGTAATGGAAAGTGGCACAAACATTACATACATAAACAGCATCTCATGCATGAGAGTAGATTTTAAGATAACATCAGTTTGTTCTTAATAAATTAGCTTGAAAAGGAGCAAGCAGATGTTTGAGTCCTCAGTGGCTCAGTGTGTAAAATGTAGTTCTGGGCTTTTGATAAAAGGCTCAGAGGAAGCAGGTTGATCCTGGTTTGTTTATTGTCATAGCTTTTGGCATTGATGATTCTGATCATACATCAGTGAGGAAATTCAAACTAATTATGGTTTGATTAACATTTTATCTCCCATCTTCAGACTCTCTTCTGGCACACGCACACACACACACACACACACACACAAACCTAAGTGCTCTCCTGTGTCATTCATTCTCTTATCCTCTCAGTAAACCAAATACAAAAACTCCCTGTGCTAAACTATGAAGCACTGTGGGCCAGTTATGTGGTGATAAGCTGCAGTGTCAGCGTCCTCTAAACGTCCCCACTCCAGTAATTATCCCACCTACTGCTGATTAATATTTAGTCACTCTGTCTGACAAGGCCTCCCGCCTGTTCCTCCTCTTCTTCTCGTCTTTACCACAGCGTTCATCCACTCATTCTTATTCCAGATCTGTCTCATCCTGCCATGTTTCTTTTATCCTGTAATTAACCAGGAACCTACTCTGGGTGTTTGGCTGCAGCTGGCTCATAATCCAGTGTCCTAGGACTTGAAGACTGAAACTTGCTTGAGCAGAAAATTTACTGTAAAGAAGGAAACCACCCATGAATAGAGTTAAAGGAAACTTTCCCATACTATAATTATGATTGTATATATAGTACATATTAAAGTGAGGTGTTGGCAGCTCTCAAATCCATATAAGCACAAGCCTGTTTCAGACCACGAATATTTGCATCATCCATTTTGTATTCAAGCTATTTTAAGATTTGTTTTGCTATTCACATTTATGGGTTGTGTGTTTGTTGTCATTTGTCATTTGTTTGTGATACTGGAAGCCAAACCTATGCTCTGTGTTTAGCTTCTGAAAACAGAACCACGTCGCAATTGATGAAGTGTTTGATGAACGTTTGTGACTCATGGCATTCACGTACACAAAGATTTGTTCTTACGTCGGTGGCGGTTATAATACTCATTGCTCATCTTTTAATTCTTCTGTTTGACCTTTCCTATTGACTTTCGCCTCGTGTCCATGCTTGGTCTCTTCCTCTGTGACTCTGCTGGCTCATAGCTTTATGGATCAATGATCGTGGGGGGTAAGGTCACCTTCCTCAGACTAATCTGAGAGCTTGCTGGCTTGCTGCCTTATTCAGAGAGTAAAACTGCTTCTCAGGCGGTATCTCTCACTTCACTCATGAAAGAGCAGCGTGGAAGAAGAACTGTAGAGGTTATGTATAAATACATACTGTGTGTGTGTGTGTGCATGTGGAAGCGAGACTGTGTTAAATACTTTATGTGCTATGTGGAGCTAATTGCATATGTAATTTGGGCAAAACTTCATTGTTTTCACTGCAACAGCCTTTAACACAGATTTGGTTCTGTTCCCACTGGGTGGAAATAAATGGTAGCTTACGGTTTGGGCTGAGGCAAGTATCCATTATGGTTAAAGATAGTACAAGCTTCTAGACAGCACCATCATCATCTGCCTGACAATATGCTCAAATGTGGTGGAAGTCAAGAGTCAGCTTCCCCAGTTCCCCTCATTTTTGTGGCACTTAGATTAATCTTTTGGCTCATTGTTTAATTTGCTCTAGGTTTTCCCTGACGCTCTTTCCAACTGATCAGAGGAGTCAACATGTATTAAGCATAAATTGAATATAAAGTTAAGACTTTCAAATGCAGCTGGGATAAATTCAGCATATGTTCATACAACCCAAACACCGTCCCAGCCCCAGAGCTCTGATGTTCATTCCTGCCTTACTTTAATGGATAGCTCAGTTTTCATGACATTTGTCAGGGAATGTTTCAAAGCTTTTAGGCTCGTGAATCACCTCAAATAATTCATCACATATCGAGGAACTGTCAGTACCAACCTAGCAGTCTCCCTCTCTCACTACTTGTGACGCTCTCTCATTTCTAAGGGAGCAATGGTCTGTGATTGGCTTGTGGCTGCAGGGCAGAGTAAATTATTAAGGGCTGTCCTTTATTTGGCCATAAATGTGCTGGCTCTCTCTCTCTCTTTCCTTCCAGCTCTCTCTCCCCTCATGTTTTTCTTTCCTTTCCCTTCTTCAACACTCCCATTTAGGAAGAGAGAGCACAGGAAACGCTGGCACTGCTGCATGGCTGGAAAAGGCAAAGAGGGGAAAACATCACAGAGACAAATGTGGTTTGTTGTGATGGACGGGACATGGAGAAAAGCGCTATGGAGCATTGGGGAGGGAGAAAGGATGACTGACAAAGGAGCTGATGAATTGCACTGCACGCACTTTGCTATCCTCCACCTGCCACACTAGACCTAAGTGCAAAGAGCAAACACAAACACACCTGCTTCATACCAATTTCACTAGACCAGACAGTTTCCTGTTGTGTGTGTGTGTGTGTGTGTGTGTGTGTACAGTGTATGTGCCTGCACTAACCCAACAAAGGACGAGCTCAGCCCTGCTTTCATTAGAGGGCTGTTAAACTGCCAAATGGGTGAAGGCAGAGAGAACACTTACCAATAAAGGAAGGGAGTAGAAAGGAAAAATAGAGTTGTTTTCATTTCCATCAATAATTCAGGCTGCTTATTATGTCCTGTTGTGTGCAGCTGCAAAACTTCATGCCTCAGCGATTTTAACAAAGGCAAACAACCTGACATGAACATATGCACACAAACACACCCACAGACTGGAGGATTTGTGATCACTTTCACACACAGACGTTACATTTATGCTAATAAGGGATTGTTGCTGTAAGGGATTTTCACTACAGAAGATGTTGTGGGTTTACGATTTGTGTGTGTTTATCTGTCTTTCAAACGAAGCAGCCGTTAATTAGTAACGCTACCCTGCTTTCCCATCTTTTGTTTTTGGATTTTAATCTTTTCTTTCTCTGTGTATGGCCATAATCAATATTTTCCAATTAGCACTGAATCAAATAACTAATTTCAAAAGGTCTCACTTGTACCAACAAACCCACAGATGATTCACAACATTGCTGTTTGCGTTACGCTCAGTGGTCTCAAGAAAACAACACGAGCTGATAAATCTGTTCTGTGTTGTTTTACGTTTTATATTTTCACAGCAACATCCTTATTCAGTTTACACACCTCTTCCAGGTATTAGTAGTGGATTGTGATTTTGTAGCAGCATCGATACCATAGCCATTGTTCTTTTGGTGCTGCTGAATGCTGCAGTGTGATTTGTCGAGGGTCAAATGACCTCATAACATCTCCTCATAAACCTGTATCTGTCTGCAGCAGCAGGGTTTAATGCAGGAGTTGAACAAGTGCACAGACCAAGGCCAAATGCCGGCCACCGACAGATCAATGGCTTCTTCTGCCCACAAAAGCTGCATACTGTGAGCGGGTTTGTGTTAGACAGGAGCTGATATAATTGAGCTGAGTTTGATTAGATTGGATGAGAGCCAGAAACCATTCCTTTTCAGCTGTGGCTTCTTCCATTATCATCATTGCCGTCATCATCTTTCTCCTCGTACTCTGGAGTTGCTGAACAGATGAACGGCTTGACAAATGTGGTTAAATTTGGCAGTTTGCACTCTTCAACTCGCTGCTTTTTCCAATTTCAATCCTCTCAGGCGTTCAGAACTAAATAACACTGGCTAGCCAGCGCATAGGTGTGTGTGTCTGCCCAGGTCATATACCTCTAGGCACAACTAGAGAAACTATTTTCTCTTTCCAACTAACAACATGGATCAAACTAATTAGACAGTTTGGTTCACACTGGGGCAGCCTAAAGCCTTGTGTGTGTGTTTGTGTGTATTTCCATGAGTCTAGTAGCAAGATAGCATATATATAGCACACACCCTGTCTACACTTCCTCCACGTTTGTATTGAATAAAACATGGTAGTAAAAGTGTGTCAAAGTCTTGCTCGGTGCAGAGGGAGCATGATGGAAGGTTTCTGCTCCAGTATAAGATGAGATATAACGTGTGTGTGTGTGGGTGTGCGTATGTACCTTGTCAATGCAAGCCACAGATGTAATTGTGGTTATTCAGCTCTGCCTCCTCTTTGGTCTATGTTCCCCTTCCTCCTACTCGTTGCAATGCACCGTTTCAGCACTGAAAAGCGTCTTCTAGTCATACACGGAGACACATAATTAATGATGCCTTTCTCACGCAGTGCAGTAGATACGTGTCGTGGAGAGGAGGATTGGAAAGAAATAAGAGAACAAGGGTAATAGATGGGACAATAATGGAGGAGGAAATGGGCAGAGGAGGTGATTACAGTACGTGATCAAAAGCACAATAGGAAAGAAAAGGGGCTATTACAGAAATGTGCCAGTCGCCCCAGTGATCAGTGGGCTGAGATACGATTCGCTCTGGCTGTTGCAAGATTGAATTCCCCTCATGAACCTTGCTGCATGGTTTTTCATTTGATGACACGCACATCATCAAAAAGGTGAAAGAGGAACGGTGGCTTCAGAAATATACATTTGCTGATGGACTGATGGGAAGTTGTGTTTCTTTATCTCTCCTGTTTGTTATTTCTCGGTAACACCCATCTGGAGCTAAAGCCCACACTCCCTGAATGCAGATGTCCAATGTACACACACACACACACACACACACACACACACCGCAGAGAATTCCGTCCTTGATCTGTGTGGTTCTACTATTGACTGATGTGATAGAGGATAACAGGGAAATTACCAGCTGAAGGTGGTCTGCATTTTATTCAGATTAGACACACGTAATGGAGAGAGGTTTTTAGGAAGTTGTCCTGTATCCCCACAATGATGTGAGCAAGGGCAAGACTTTCAGCCTTAATTCAAGAGGTTTCTTCAGCCATTCAGGAACTGCAGAGTATTTTATAAACATATGCTTGTTTCCTCATTAAATGATGGCTAATGTAGCAAATAGAAGGCCTGGAGGTGGTGCTGAGTGTTACGTTAGACAGCTGTTTGTGGAAGGAGTTCATGATTAACACAAAATATAAAAAATACACACACTTCATGTGAAGATGCAAAAAACACACAAAGAGGTAAAAAGTTGGATATCCATCACTTGCTGAGTCAGTCACCATGAAAAACCTTCATCAGTTAAGTTCTAAAAATCACGTTGGTCCTCACACAGATAGACCTTCAGGTAGACAAGTGCATTGAAAACACTGGCTCTGGCCTTTGGTTTCCTTCCAGACTGCGACACCTCTCTTTTCTGTTCCGTAATACTGAATATTGTGCCTCTGGATCAATTCAACTACAATCGCACAAACACACACACACTCTTCTCTGTCCTTCTCGTTCACGTGTTGGGAGGAGCTGGCGTGTCAATGTGGAGAAGTAATTATTTGCTTGACCAGTCTGAGCCTGTTCTAAGTCTCAAGGACAAGCTCGCCTGCAGCTACAGTACCAACCAACGCTCTGATCGCACAGCGCAAACAGGCAAAGCGTGTGTGAGTGTGTGTATGTTTGTCCGCGTTTGATGTAAGGGCTATGACTCGAATAAAAGTATGCCCTTGTATTTGCAGTGGAAGCATGCAGAATCCACAGTGGGTATAATTTAGAGCCATGTGTGGGCAATTCATGGTGTGTGTTTGCCTGGGAGCCTGTGGAACAATGGCTGTTGCACCACCGATCCTGCAGGCTCCCCCCTCAGGGAATCACTGCCATAGTCCCACCATTACACACACACACACACACAGATTCCCTTGTGTGTCATGGCATAATAACAAGTAGCAGGAAATTGAGGACGGGAAGGTGATTGAAGACAACGGCAGAGCGTGCGGGTGGGGAGGTAGGAGGAGAGAGCTTTTCAGATGTGAGCGTAGTGTAGGATGACAGAGAGGAAAGAGAGAGAGAGCGGTTAGAGGAAGGCCATTGGTGGATGAAGCTCAGCCAGGAGAGATGAGCTGATCAACACAGCCAGGCCACACAGATAATGTTTCACTTTCTGGGCCCATAAAATGCTTTATGGCAGTGCTTCCTAGATGCTGCTACCTGTTTTTATGTGGCTCTGAGTTGGAACTTGTGTGTGTACGGTTGTTAGAGTCCTGAGTCTGCACAAATGAGATACTGTAGCATGACCCTGTCTGCCTGTGTCTACATGTGCTCGGATGCATGTGTTATTGCACATAAACGGGATCATTACTGAGTGTGAAGCGTGTGAAAGGGATTTCACTGTGTCATTTTCTTGGATGTGTGTGTGTCTGTTTATATGTATGTGTCCATGCTGTACGGTCATAAAGAGAGTTTTGAGTTTTGAGGCCAACACAGACCAATAACAGTCAGCAGCTGAAGGAGGCCCCTGCCAAGTGACCAGTGATTAGATCCAGCCAAAGGAGACCAGAGCTGAATGGCTCATAATTTCTCAGCTTCATTCCCCCTCAGAGTCCCACTCCCACCCTCCCCCAGTAACAGGACAGCATTTCCATTGTGAGTGTTGCAGAAATGTATTGGTTTACCCTGTGGGTCCTTAGTTTTGTTGAGTAAAGTGCTCTCCAGGAGGGTGGGGGGGGGGGGTTCAAAGTGGAAATCAAAGGCTGTTTTATGAGGTTGTTCAGATAAGTCTTTCAAACATGGGTCACTGGATAAAATTCATTCTCTCACATGAATTCAGACTTTGTGTTGTGAGTTTTAGTTTGTAAGGTTCCGAACTGTCGAAGCCACAAGCAGGTTTCTGTCTGAGCAACATTATTGGAAAGATTATAATTTAGTAAATAATTTAGTGTTGTGAAAAAATAGGTACAATCATACCTTACAACACCAGAGGGAAAAATTTAGTACAGAGAATGAAACACAACATTCAATTCAAATTCAATTAGGCTTCGAAGAAAATACATTAGAAACTCTATTCTCTATGTATGTATGTATTTATATATGTATATATTTGCATAAAAATTGAATGATGTTGCACTGTGGTAGTCTGAGGTCATGTAATACAGTCTTGCCTTGCATCCATGCCTCCTTACAGCCTAGGCTTTACTGCATGTGTGTCTGTGGGGGGTGTGTGTTTATATTGACTCTGTTATTGATCAAGTCGAGCTGTGGGGTGGTCCTGCTGCACTTAGTCGTTGCTACATCTAGAAACCAAAAATGTCTGGCAAATAAAAGCAGTAGAAGTCAAATCGATTGTATTCATCTGTTCTGTTTAGTCATTTATTTATGAAAAATAATATCCTGGCCTGGCTGCTAGTGTGCAGAGCCAAATTGTGAGCAACACATCATTCGCCTGAGTAATTCACAAACTGACCTCGGCTGTTTGACTTATTGATTTGTGCTGAAGTGTGGCTCCTAGAGCTTCCTTCTGCTGTTGGTGGCCCTATATCCCGAACACACAGTCTACCAGCCTCACAGCTCCAGCATATCCTCTGGTCATCCTGGGGTAAGTGCACAAGGCCTGCTGCTGCTCTGGTGGGTGCCCCAGGCATCTGAAAGGGATGGCTCCCAGAGGATCCACTCCCACTGATCATTACTGGCTATGAATAGCCGCTGCATTGCAGATGGAGGAAAAAGACGAAGGAATGACAGAACAGACATGTTGTGAAGGGTGGATAAGAGCTATGGCTAAGGAAATGCAGAAAGCTTGAGAACAAGGTGTATGTGTGAGGGGGTGAAATTTTATTTTCAAGGTCACTAAGGTCCCTCAGTGGAGTGACTGTAACAACAAATCTGCTCGTCTGGACGTTGCAGCCACGATCCTAAACAGAGTGTGATTATTATGAGGCAATAAGGTAGAGACTCACAGAGACGTAGTGAGAGCAGGGAGGGAGGTGCTAGACAGCGTCAGTCATGATGATAGTGCCCATCGCCTCATTACACCGCAGTCTTTGATGATTATTACAGGTTCAAAAAAAGGATACAATCACTCTAGCACACATGCACGCTCAGATTTAGCTGACAAGTTTTTGACCTTTGAAAGATACTGAATTATTTTATTCAATGGTCTGAGATTCAAACAAATGTTGAGTGAAATCGCTTCAAGTCTACACCTGGACAAAATCTATCCAACTATCAGAAGCCCACAACTTAAGCCGGTGAACATAGGAATGCTTGAAAATAAACATCTTGTGATTTTAGCTTCTCACTTTGTGACCATGTGACTGCAAAGGCAATGTTTCCGACTTTTGTAAATGTCACCTTAAGGAAACGGTGGCAGACATTTTATTCATGAGGGAATGAATAAAAGAACTTTTATGTGACGACACAGCAGGACTGACAAACAGTTCAAAGGCTCTGGGACAAAAACGTGCTCCGTGTCCTCTAACTTCATCAAGCAGTTCACACAACACACGGGTACACAGGAAGACCCTGACGTACAATAACTAAAATAATAAATATTAACACTGTACCTCTGTGCGTCTAAAGTAATCACATTGAGTAATACAGGAATCCCAGAGCTGCCAGGAAGCCAGAGGTGAGTTGCTCTGTTAAAACCCTGACGGCAGCCTTAGCTGTCAAACACCACGTTAAAACCTGATTGACAGCTAGCTCCGGTTTGCTGGTAGTGCAGCAACGTCCAGGCCTGGCCGCCGCTCCAGGCTCTGGTCCCGACTGCAACTCAGGCACAATGTGGTTCGTGGTTTGTGCGCGGAAAGGTTCGGCCCTGACGTTTAACCTCACCCCCCGCCCCCTCCCCCTCCCTCTGCCCGTACGCTCCGCTGCTTTCCGCTCACCACCTCACTCGCCGTTAACGGGCGTGTGGTTGCCAGGAGAGACGCGCGTGCAGCTTTAACGGCAGAGCGGCTCGGGCTCTCCCCCGCCATTTCCTCGTGCAGAGCCCTGGAATGTCGAGTAGCGGCTCGGGCTCTTCCTCGCGGAAGGAGTTCGATGTGAAGCAGATCCTCAGGATCCGATGGAGGTGGTTCGGTCACCCCGCGGTCCCTCCGCCTCACTCCCCGCCGCTAGGAGACTACTTCGCCGGGAGGAGAACGGGCGGCAGCCCCGGAGACGGACCGTCAGTTAGCGGCTGCAGCAACTCCAGTTCTGCCAGCGTAAACCCCGGCGCCGGGGGTCACGGTGGACTGGTGGCCAGTGGCAGCGCTGGGTCTAACCTGTGTAACGGCAGCGGGGGGAACAGAAAGTTTGGTGATCCTGCGGGGAGTCGGGGCGGTCCGGGAGGAGCGACAGCTGGGGCGACGGGGAGCTCCTGCCCCCGCTCCTTCAGCCAGCCGGAGTGTAGAAGCTCCGCCGCGGGGCTGTCGTGGGTCTCCCCTCCGCCTCATCGTCGCTCCCGTCCGGTGACGAGCATGGAACCCCCCGGTGAGGCCGCGGTACCGGAGTCCTTCTCTCACGTCGGCGGCGAGGAGGAAGCGGTGACAGCGGCAGCAGCAGCAGCAGCGGGCGCCGAGGAGAACAACAACCACCTGGAGACAGACTCCAGCTCCTGCAGGTAGGAGGCGGGTGAAGCCCTAGTTGTTAAAGTTTCACCAAACACACACCTCTGAAAAGTTTGTACAACTGAAGAAGTTCTTGTTTGTTACTTTTTGCCCCTTTGTGGTCCCTATAATTATAATGATGAATGCGCTGTCACAGTACCTGGAGTACAGGTGGTGAGAAAGCGCCTACAGAGAAATGAGTGAATGCTGGGATTTACCAAGCAAAGGCTGTTAATGCAGCATTCAGCGGCGGAGAGTCAGTCACAGACAGACGGAAACAGGCAGAGAGTGGGAGAAAATGATGGTCGGGTACCTTGGGGACAGCATGTGGTCTACTGCCTTCTCCCCTCACCATCCTAATGAGCCATCACCAGCCAGAGTCTGCTAGAAAGCACAAACACATACTGTATGCCCACTCTTGTGACTCTGGGATTTCAAATTAACAACATGACTCCAGGGCTAAGCTCTGTATTCTGCCACATACTGAACTTGACATTTATATTGTTTTGTTTTAAGTGACCGATTCTGCAGCTTTTACTGCTAATCCATGGTGCTCTGTGTGTTTGTGTACGCATGGATGTTGGGAGTCTGTTTCACTGGTGTCTCCGTTCAGCTGTAGTGGCATGAAAAAGGGTTTAATTAATAGTTGCCATGGAGATGGCAAAAGCAAGCAATGTTGGCCATCATAACTCGTCTAGAGCACATCTGTACAGACACATGTATGTGTTTATTACGGTGCAGTAGTAAATAACTGTAATAATGTAAATAGAGAAGTGTGTGTGGTGGGAGGTATGTTGATGTTTTACTACTGGCATAACGATCCTTTTGAAAGCCTTCGTGTTCCCAAGACACACATCAGAAAACAAAAGATTCAAACTCACGCATTTTTAAAAAATGGATTAATCTAATGTATGAAGCTCTTCTATCTTACACCGTACTTGCTTTCCATGCTCCTACGTATGTGTGTGTGTGTATGAGATAAAAATCACCTCAAATCTTTTATTGCCATGCAAGTGACGAGTGCAGTGCTTCATAGGAAGACTGATGGTCACACAAACACTCATGCTTCATTAGCAAAGGTATACAAAGGATTATGTCCTGATCTTTCACAGGTGGTGCACATCATGTCCTTGCACATGCTATGGTTGCCATACCAACACATTATTATATTCAGCATATGTGTGCAGCTTTGTGCGTGTATGTTATGTCCGTGCTCTTTTCTGTATCCTATTCATGTTCTCCCTCTGAGAACTCCTGTGTACAGTCTGAGACTAAAGAACATGGGTGGCAGAATCCCAAATGGGATCACGGGTAGGGATGCATGCAGAATCCCAGAGTGGCTCAGCTCAGCTCCACTCACTCCCGCTCTCATTCTACTCTCTTTCTCTTTCTACTTTCTCACCCCACACTCTAACCCTGACGTGTCTCTGATACCCTGATATGCTCTCTCTGCTTGTCTCCTGTGTTCACCTGTCTTTTTACACCCGCTAATGTGTTGGGAAACAAAAGTGCTGGTTTGTCCTGAATTTTGTAACATGGGGCCGAGCAGGTACTGTGGACATGCGATCATGTAGCCTTCAGAGCTAACGTTCATTTGCATTAGTCTACAATCAGGGTGTTAGAAAGCGGGGACGAGAGAGACACTCAGTGACAGTGTCCTTGCCCGGTGCAGGGTTTTAAAAATGTGGCTGCATGGTGTTGATTTGCCATAGACGCAGTCTGTCGTGCTTCTCTGTCTGTCTTTCCCTGTTTTTTCTCTTTATCTGCCTCTCTTTTACTCCCTCTCTGTCCATGTTGAGTGCCTGCCAGGCTCAATTAAGGGGACTGGAAGGCAGCATTCCCCCACTTCAAAGCCATCTCCTCTGGCAGTATTTAGCCACACCATTCGTCTACATACACACTCAGGCAAGCACACATGTGTGCACACACAAGGGGACAGGGGAGCCAGCAAATAAGCCTCCTTGAGGGTTAGAACAGAATTGGGGAGAGAGAAAAGAGAGATGTGGGGATGATGGGATGAGGTGGGATTGAAGTGAGTGATGGATGAGATTGGCTGAAGATATAAAAATGAGGATAAGAGAGATATAAAGGAGTAGCGGACCGATGCAGGGTGTTTGAAAAAAGGAAACTGTTCATGCTTCTTAAACCAGCACATAAAACTGAGAGGAATGACAGAGTCAGGCGCTAACAAAACCACTATGATCTGAACAAGTAGCTGCTCACATAGGAATAGAAGACCAGTCTTTGTGTTGTTTATTCCTGTGAGAATATGGGTGTGGAAAATTGCAATTTAGGGCAGTTTGATTTTACCAGGCGGTTGGATGCAGGGACACACATTTCATTCACATCTCTAATAGAGTGCAGTTTCTCTTCAACTGTAGTCTTGAAACGATATCTTCTTTGGGCAACCGCTCTGTTTCTTATCTGTTTGTGCTGTAGGGTCATTCCTGCAACTCTTGCTGTTAAATTAAAAAGTGGAAGTACTGTTCAGGCTCTGGTAAATTAAATGCTGGTTTAGGATGATTAGTCACAGGGTGGCTGCGGTGATTACCTTCGATGAACACACATGCACACGCACACCTTATCACCTCTTACTTGAGGAATAGGACCAGTGAATGTTAAAACCAGCCTGGCCCCAAACCCTGCTTCATTTACCACTGTTGTCATAGCTACAAGGAAGCCATTGCCATTAGGGACTAAAGTAAATTACTGTATATCCTATGGGCTCAGCGCCCACGGCTATTTAATTGGCAGTTTCTCTTTTAAGTGGGATACTTTTATCTGGCAATTTTAATCCTAGTAATTGGACCATTAACAAGCTTTTGTCTACTCCTGGCGACACACTGTAACCCCACTTTGAAATCAGGGGGAGAGAAAATATGTGTGAGGGGATGGTATCAAGAAAAAGATGGCACATGGAAGACAAAGAGCAGCTGTTGTATCTCTCTCCACACATCTGTCTCTGTGTCTGGAGCAAACGAGAATCAGCATTAACATTTGCACTCATAGCTTCTGTCTCCTTCTCTTTATGTCTTTGTCGGTGTGCGTGTGTGTGTCGCTTTGTGAGCACAGGACATCTAACAGCAGCGCCACACTATCCTCGTGTGTGTCAATGGAGCCGTGTGCGTGTCCAGAGGACTGTATGTTCACCGCTCTGTCTCACGCGGACGCCACCTTCCGCAAGATGGAGGGCTACTTGAGGACTCGACAGCTGTGTGATGTCACATTGGTCGCTGGAGAGAGACGCATACCTGCACATAGGTAAGAACAGAGACAGACAAATTTGCTATACACAGTACTAAACGTCTGCACCATGGTGTCTGTTTGTTGTGGTTGAGCAACATATGATTGGGCAACTATTTTCATAAATAATAAAATAATAAATAAATGTCAAAAGTCAACTTGTAAAAAAATACAAAATACTATTTCTTTTCAGAGTCAACATGTTTTAGTTTTGGACTAAAGCAAAAAAGATATTACTATAGACTTTTGGAAAAAGTCTGTATGTTTTACATCTGACAATGTTTTACAGTATCTTATGGTAAAAATGTGATTTCTTGTGAGTGGGTGTTTATTTTTGCAACTTCTGCTAAGTTGTTGGCTGCTTAAAACTACCTGCTCTGTGAATCACTGTAATGGATACACATACACACACACTGTCTAAACTATATGCAGGGTATTGATCAATGCTAATACAACTTGATATTTTGATTTAAAGATCAAAGGCAGATACCTGCATTACATGCACCTATCAGTTAGAGCCTTACCTCCAACCTGTACAACAAACTTTTTG
Source organism: Macropodus opercularis (assembly GCA_030770545.1). Classification (NCBI taxonomy): domain Eukaryota; kingdom Metazoa; phylum Chordata; class Actinopteri; order Anabantiformes; family Osphronemidae; genus Macropodus; species Macropodus opercularis. Next base: position 10,257,438 of record CM061089.1, read on the forward strand.
CCATGCACAGACATGAAGAGTCATTGGTGTTATGCTTAACCCTTGCACTGCAACATCTGTTGCAAGCACACAAACACAATGTCACATATAGCACAAACAGGCAAACATTTTTGGAAAGAATCTTTCACACACAGCGCAGAGTCACAGCCACGCTCATAACGGTCCTCTTTTATTTCTGTAGTCTTTATATTTAACATTGATTCAACTGGTCCTCTGAGTCACATATAACACACACACGCCTGCCGTCCACCTCCCAGCCCCCACTACTTGCTGTTGCTCACTGGGCATGTGGCCACTGGTGCAGCAGCAGAGCAGGAGGGTCCATCTGCACAAAGATGAGACAGAAGAGCCATCCTCCATCTGGAGAAAGACTCCTTTTCTCTCACTGCCTTCCTCTTCTGCCTCATTTGAATTAGCCCTTCAGGCACAGATGGTGACAAACAAAAAGTCCTGCCTGCTGTATGAGAATCCTGATGGTGTATGTGAAAGAGTGTGCTGCAGTCTGAAGTTGAGTATGTGTGTTTAGTGTGTATGCGCCAGCAAGAGGGTGGGAGTACGACATTTGTTTTAAAGTGGTTGTTTTATTTGCAATCGATTTTTTTTGTATGTGTAGGTTAGTACTTTTGTGGGAACAAAACATACACTCTCTTTCCCTCACTCAGTCTCTCTCCGTGTTACATGTAGAAACAAACAACATGTACAATATATGCTGAATACGTCGCTTGAACTTTGTAAAGCTGCTTATTTCTTGGGGAATTTGTAGCCAGCAATGCTCTATAAAAGATTAATTTATGTTCTAACCACAATTTGTATTTTATTTAATGTGTTTTGTTTCTGAGGCTGCACCCAAATACAAATACATTATGTTGCATCTTTACTTTTTGCTTCCAGGGAGCTGTCATAAGAGATTTCACTAAGTATACATTTAGTAGTGTAGATCAATAGAGCATCTGGTGCTCATTCTGTGCTCACCATTGTTTTAGTTGTGTTTCAAGTACAGTAAATTGTCTGCAGCCCCTGTTAACAGCTCACTGACTGTACTTACTGTGACACAGTAGTACTTCGAATGATGATTAGCATGTTTACAGTGACAATATGTATTTGCTACCAAAAACAATAATGACTCATGGCTCAGTAGACAAAATATCAACAGACAAAAAATGTGTTTAGTATAGTGAGAAATCACTCCTGGGTTTGTCTCTCTCCACCCCTCTAGTCTGTTTTTCCACTGTTGTATGTCTGTACCAAGCAACGCATCCACAAAAACACAGTGTTCAGTTTCCAGACCTTCCCCTCCTTTTCTGAGTCTAACTCGTCGTTTTCCTTCTCTCCTCTCTCTGGCATTATCTCTATGCCAGTCTTCCTATTAGAGTGTGACACAGGGCCTGCCATGTATCTGTCTTTAGCACAGTGCATTTGGGTTTGTGTGTAAATAACCTGCTCCTGGAAATAGCCTGGGAGACCCACATGAAAAATGAAGAATAGAAATAGGTGAGCGTGAGAGTCAGAGAGATGTGAGAGAGATACCTGAGTAGAATACTGGCTAAACAAGTTCCTGCTGTGTGTTTTACGCGGTGTGTGTGTGTGCATCAGGGTATATGTCAAGGTGACTGGGTCACACTAATGGGACAGATTATACACATACAGTAACGTACATAACACCTATTCAGCAAACACACATGCGCGTGCGCTTACACATTAGAAGCTGTTGACTGTAAAGTCAAGACAGGACAATCACAGCTGAAGCACAACTTCACCATGTGCCAATTTGATATTTCAGAGGGAGAGTAACTTTGTTAGTGGTATCAAAATGAAACTGATTTGTGTGATTGAAAGTTACTGACTTTTGATCCTATGTTTAACCTTTCTGCACTCCATAGATCTTGTTCCATCTATATCCTTAGTTAGGCACCACAAGTTTTTCACATGGCAAAAGCTCAATGTGCATTCTAATAAATATCTTATAGTTTTGGCAAACATACATCAAGAATGGGGATTATAGTGCAGTGGGAGATATCTTGTTTCCATAATAAAAGACATTTTAATGAGAAGAGATGTTGTAGCTTTTAATGTGTTGCTGGAGGATAGTCTATACAATGTTATTAAAGAAGATATAATGAACCAAATAGGCTGTATACTGTATGACTTGTTTGAGTTTTGACTGCCTACATAGATGACATCACCAACCAAGATGGCCAATTTAAAAAAAAGCATAACATACTGTTTACACAGTTGTTTTGTATTTTAGTTGTTTTCTGTACAATTCCAGTAAAAAGTCCCTCTCAACATATCTTCACTCAACAAAAAACACATCAGGATTCTTCAGTTTAATATTATTACTCACTAATTATTTCCAAACCCACTTTTCATATGGCAACTCCAGAAGCAGGATCACAATAAGCACATATTATGTATCGCAATTTAAGTAAATGCTTTTGTGCGATAATCATTTCAGTTGATTGATTCTGTTCATATCTGCCCAAATGTATGCAACTCAAAGCCTAATTATTCAATACCTCTGCTTTCTGAGACATGACTCCTGTGTCCCTATCAATACCTCATCACCAGCTGCAATGATTAGTCAGTAGAAAGATTAGTGCATAGGCAAAAAAATAAATAATTAACTATTGTAACCGATTAATTGGTTATTTTAAGTAAAAATGCCTGCTGCTTCTTTTTCAGTGTGTGGAGCTTTGTCATAAATTCGATGATATTTAACTGATTAGGCGTTTTTAACCTTGGACTTGATATTTGTCACTGTAGGAATAATTCTAGTGTTTACATGTTGCAATATGGTCATCAGTCAAACTACTTGTCAACAACAGGTCTGCGTCTGACATTAATCAGCTTATACTGAACTGATAAATGTCAAAAGAGACACATCTTAGTTGCATTTCTAAACAAAACAACGCCTCATAGTGCAATTCATAGAATGTGTAGGACCACAGTCTGACACCCACTTAATGTGTGTATACACGTATGTGAATTTACTGTCCTACTGCACATGTGTTGACAATGTATTATCAGTTTAGACCATGCTGGCAGCAAGGCAGAGCACTTTGTGCTTCCCTTGCAGCTGTTCATCGTCACTGACTGCTGCGTTATGCTTTGACCTCTTACAGGCTGGTCCTCTCATCCGTGTCTGACTACTTTGCAGCCATGTTCACTAGTGATGTGCGGGAGGCCAAGCAGGACGAGGTGAAGATGGAAGGGGTAGACCCTGATGCATTGTGGGTCCTGGTTCAATATGCATACACAGGTACATATGCACATATATATTGAGTTAAAATGTGTTCTTAATTGATTTCAATATTTCTATGTCAAAACCTTTGACACCTTTTTAATCCACAGTCCTTTTTTTGTCTCTTTTTCATCTTTCTCTCTCTCTCTCTCTCTCTGTCTAGGCCGTCTCGAGTTGAGGGAGGACACCATTGAATCTTTGCTGTCAGCATCTTGTCTTCTACAGCTCTCTTCTGTGGTTCAGGCCTGTTGCTCCTTTCTCATGAAACAGCTACACCCCTCCAACTGTCTGGGCATCCGCTCTTATGCCGATGCTCAGGGCTGTCATGACCTGCACAGGGCTGCTCACACCTACACCATGGTGGGTTCCTGCAATTGGTCCACCGCAAGAAAATAGATGAAACGGCCTTAATATTATGCTGTTGACTGATCCTTAGGTTTAAATCTTTCAAAAACTTTCCTTCTCCACCTCTGCATCTTCCTTCAGTTAGACTTTGGTCATTTATTCCTTGACGTTATTCTTGGTAACAAATTGGTTTCTTGTTCAAAATGCAACACCATTATCAGCACAATGGCTGTTTTCAGCACATGGTTGCCATGGAGATGGTGAAATAGCTCCATCAAGCACTTGATTATTCTTTTTCTTGTTCTCTCCTGTCTTTACGTCGCTTTTTCTTCACCCAGCCTCTCTGTGTGTGTTTGTTCCTGTCAGTGTCACTGTTCGCCTCATTATTTCTCTCTAAGTGGATTATTGTTAAACTGTAATCTGGGGTAATTATGCCACAGAGACAGCTTTATCTGGGTGCTACTGTCTTCCTGTGTCTGTAAATCACTTGTGTACACATACTGTATGTACACAACTACGTGGCTTATTACACTGAATATGTAAAAACTAAACATAAAAGCCCTTGTGTCTAATGTTTTTTATTCAAATATTTAATTTAATGGGGAAGCAGGTCACATTTGCATGTTACCCAAATAAATCCTCTCAAATAGAAAATGTCTCTTTAATAACTACGGTAACTGTGCTGTCACTGTACAGTAACTAGCTTTATTGCCTTTGACATCACTTTCTTTATTGTGAGTTTGCACAACACATTTACAAAGTATGATGTGGAGTAACTGTCACTGTGTTGTGTGTTTAATTAACAAGGAACTGCTTTTTATTTTTACCGTAATCTACTCACCCCAAATGAAAATATTTGTTAATGTTTCAGTTAGTTGATAAATTGTCCTGGAGATGGGCTATATTTTAATGATAATTAGTCACAGTTTTACCAACTACCTTCATTTTCTCATCCTCATTTTTATTATTTATCTATTCTTTCCACTGCAAATCACAATTTATCTTTTCTTTTACATTTCTACTCCTGTTGTTTTACTAAAACCTCACTGTCCTCATTGTTATCTTTCAGGAAAATTTTTTAGAAGTAGTTGGAGGTCAGGAGTTTCTGCTGCTGCCTGTGGAGGAGATGGAGAGACTGCTGACCTCTGATGACGTCAACGTGCCAAACGAGGAAACCGTGGTAACCTCTTTGCTCACGTGGGTTCGCCATGACGCTGCAGCTCGTCAACGCCACCTGCCCTTGCTGCTGGCTCACATTCGACTGCCTCTGCTGCAGGCACAGGTGAGAGCTTTGGGTCTTTTTACATAGTGCAACCCCTTCTCTTCACTTTCTCAGACCATGAAGACCAAAAGAGGTTTAGTTGTTCTATATCAGCTGAATAAAAGCTAGGTAATAATAAATGTGTATGTGGCAGACATATAAGGAAAGTATTGAACAATAATATAGCCACTATGGTGCTATTTTTGTTGTTGTGGCTTTGTCATAAATCATTACAATCTTAGGAATTTGTTCTGTGCTCCTGCTTCCCTCTACCTCTCTGCCTCTTCCTGGCTCCAATCAGTCCCACACTCAATCTCACTTTCCTCTTCGGGCAATTAGAGGTACTATAGCCATTACAGTAGCCGTAGATCACAACCATTACTGCCGTCATGTCTGAGCTCATCTTTCTTAAGTTTGTGCTGTGTGTATACAGTATAATATGCGTGCGTAAGTGTGTGTGTGTACAATTTTCCACTCTCCCCGTCCGAGCAGATGTACCTGACTGGTAATGTGATGCTGACAAGTTTATAGGCTAGACACTGCCTAAGGCTTTGGAGCACACACACAAACTAGCTTTAGGTCTTAATTAAGTGTGATGTTTCTGCTAAATTATCAGTTCTCCTCATCTCCCTCCTCAATAATTTCCCTCACTATATCTAAAGAAATTGTAGCAATAAAATGTCTCCTGTGGCTGTCCCATCCGCTTTCCATCTTCTGTGCCTGCGTCTATACATCTTCCTGCTTTGTAGTTTGGCTGTGTACAGTATGGACACCTCAGATAAATGGCTTTGCCCCGGTCAGCTGAAATCACGAGTAGCTATAACATGTAATCAGATAGAAGATGGATGGCAGGGAGGTGAGGCAGTGGAATAGCAACGGAGGGGAGAGAGAGCAAAAGCGACACACACCTGAGGTCTGATTCATTTAACGCAGTATACACCCCTACATGTTCATCCAATGCTTAACTGACAGTTGAACCAACACTGAACAACCTCATGAGCTGTAAAATGCCAATACAACAAGGAATAAATTTTACAGTCGCTCAATATTCATCAACCAATTAATCAGTTCTTTACCAGGCCACAATTTGATTACTCCTCAAGAGAATGTCTATTCACCAGATTAATTTCTTTAATCCCTGCTTCTCATTACCACTGTCTCACACACACACACACACACACACACACACACAGAAGCACAGATGCACTCACTAATCTTATCACAAGAGCATCTGTGGCCATATCTGAACCACTGTGCCTTGAGACGATAGTACGACAACACAACACAATATCACATAGTGTGGTTTAACCAGGTTGATGCTTATGCATTAACACTTGCCTTATGTGAAAATTGATTTAATATTTGTAGTTGATGTGGCATAGAGGAAAATTGGGCATCTAATGGGAGTTTCATTATTGTATATACTTGTGCAATACTTTGTGTTCCGTGTAATTGAATCTCAGCTTCCATTTTAGAAATCACACCTAATTCCTACATGAAGCAACACAGCCTGAAGAGTTTAAATTACTTTATAGGAATATGTCTGTGAAGGTTCTCATTCATCCAGGTCAAGTTGTCTGAAGGTTGAGTCATGGCAACTGGACTTCTTCTAGTTTTTTATAGGAATGTCAGACTCCTCTGGAACTTCTGCCGATATTTGAACACAAACACACACCTACTGTATCTAAATGTAAATCATATAATTTTGTTTCCCACCATGGTAGCTCTCTCATAGGCACTGCTTTCCTGTCAATGTATTTTAACAAGTAGCTTGGTAAATGGCATGTGGCCGTAGAAGAAGTTCGAGGGTATAGACTACAAAGCTGATGACACGCTGGGGACAGATGAGACCTCTGTGTGTGCGTGTGTGTGTGTGTGTGTGTGTGGCCACTGGTCTGATCTGATCTAATCTAATCTCCCAGTCAGTGAGAGAACTGATTTCGTTCTCCTCTCAGACCTACACAATCAGTGATTATATCGTAACCCACACTGATCTTTCAGCTGCTTGTTGATAGCAGTTGTCACATGTCAGTGTGTATTCATCTGTGCATGTTTTTTTTCTCTTTTGCTTGGTTTAGTTCTTAGCAGACCTAGAGTCCAATCCTCTGCTCCGGGACAGTGTGGAGTGCCAGCGGCTGCTGATGGAGGGCATGAAGTATCACCTCTTACCTCAGCGCCGCCCTCTACTTCAGAGCCCTCGCACTCGCCCCCGCAAGGCCACTGCTGGAGTCATGTTCGCTGTAGGGGGCATGGATGCTACCAAAGGTACAAATACAAATCCACATACGCACTTAGCACTTCTCTACACTATAACACTCATGAAGAGAGGATTTATTGCAGGACTGTTTGGTGGGAATGCATTAGCTTAAACTTGCAGTGTTATGTATTGCAAATTCAAGAGCTGCATCAACTGCCTTTGTGTTATGGGTTTGTATATGCCAGGCGCAACTACCATTGAGCAGTACTGTCTGCGTCGGGACACGTGGAAACAGGTTGCCACAATGAGTGGACGGAGACTACAGTTTGGCGTAGCTGTCCTTGACGGCCGTCTCTACGTGGTCGGAGGCCGAGATGGACTCAAGACTCTCAACACTGTGGAATGTTACAACCCGCACAGCAAGACCTGGAGCGTCATGCCCCCCATGTCCACACACAGACATGGCTTAGGTGAGTGCCTTGCTTGTTTACACACACATGTTCTGGCTTATCAAATTGTTTAATACTGACTGTTTGTAGCAGGAATATCCATTTACAGTTTTATATGAAATTGCTGCTTTTTTGTGATACCTTCGTAATATTTGCTGCAGGAAGATCAGTTTCAGCCACAGAACATCTCCACACAAGCTGATAGTGTTTCATTATGATGTTCAAGGACGCTGCAGAGGTGACTTAACTGGTGTCTCTTGATTAAAACGTCTCACAAGTGCCAATCTTCTAGTTGCAACATTTGACTGCATGAAGGCAGCACATCTGGCAGCACAGATGTTTTAGCAAATAAATCTCTTGTGTTTGTAGGTGTCGACATGCTGCTAACTATGCACGCTTGATACGCTGGGTGTCATAGTGGGACACACAATAACTCACCCCCAACAAATATTTGTCCAAGCTGATATTGAGTTGGTAGGTTGCCATGATCTCATCATGCACATGTGGCTGTGTTTTGTAGGTGTAGCTGTCCTTGAGGGCCCCATGTACGCAGTAGGAGGACATGACGGCTGGAGCTACCTCAGCACAGTGGAAAGGTGAGAAGATACTTGAGTTCAATTCATGGGGTTTGGCCAAATGCCTTTCCAATGACATTGACAGCTGGGATGGACTCCAGCACTCCTGTGGTGGCTAAGCGGACGACTTTGTCCACCCAACAGACAAAACACCAAGTTATTAAACCCAGATTATTTCCTTTGTTTTATATGGCTTTAAATATAGAATTATGAATAATGAGTCATTTACTGTGGATGTACTGGAGCTAAATCTGTAAATAGAGTATAATGTTCAAGACTGACAGTTTGTTAATGAACTTCGTTGTAGGTGGGACCCTCAAGCTCGGCAGTGGAGCTTTGTTGCAAGCATGGCTACACCCAGAAGCACCGTGGGTGTAGCTGTACTCAATGGCAAGTGAGTATCCTCACAACTTCACATACATATACTGTAGCTCACACGTCTACAGTGCCCTCAAGTTAAAAAGGATTATTAGTAGCCTACGTTATCAAACACTGTCATTATGGACAGGTGCACATTTAGTTTACATGTTCAGATGATGTTCTTACTCTTGTGAATTCACCTTTGAGAGACCTTTTGCATGGTTGTTTTATGTTATGTCACTTTAATGAAATCAAAGACTGACAAAGCCAGCAGTACTACACACACACTGACACACACATACAGATGCACATATTACATTTAAGGATAAAGCAAAGGCTTGAGGATTGCTTTCTGTGACAGCGGAAAGCTGAAGTTATTAAAATCGCAATATTGCTCCATTGTTTTTATTATTTAGTTCCTCCAAGAGAAGCCACAGAGAATTATTTCATAGATGCTAATTAATACAGGATCAAATGATTTGTGCTAACCATGTTTTGCGTGTGTTTGAGTGTGTGCGCGCTCATGTACGTGTTGTGTGGTCTCTGGGCTCTTTGTCTGATGGAGCTCATTACTTGCTTGACTGCTTCTGATGCACTTCTTTTTTTGTACTCCCAACTCCACATCCCTGTATGTGTGTATAGACTCACGAACACAAGACCAGGGCTGTCTTCCCCCCAAAAATCCTACACAGCTCACATAGACCCATGTAACTTTGTTAACATCATTGTAATGTTATTTGTTAGTTTCCAGATATGTGCTGTGTTTTGTGTTTGTATGTATAGATGTGTGTCTCTAGAGAAAAGTCTTCTGTGTTCCCCAGGCTGTATGCGGTAGGAGGTCGTGATGGCTCGTCTTGCCTGCGTTCAGTGGAGTGTTTTGATCCTCACACCAACAGGTTGTAAATTTGGGGCTTCATTTGACTAAAATTAATTCTTGTCTTTTTTTCTGTTGCTCTTTGTAGTTAAGCACATGTGCTTTCAAGCTTATTTATCTACACATCAAAGGGAGCTGCAACTAATCCTCCCAAGACATTAGTATGGACTGTGTTAAAACACTGTATTCTGCACTGTATATTCGCTTAATTCATATGCCCTCCACTTATTTTGGTAAAACTAAAAACAGTGTTTGTGTCTGATAGTTATGATCTCTGTCTACAGGTGGAGTGGTTGCGCTCCAATGGCTAAAAGACGTGGAGGTGTGGGTGTGGCTACATGGCATGGATTCTTGTACGCTATTGGAGGACATGATGCTCCGGCTTCATCCCTAGCATCTCGATTAAGTGACTGTGTGGAGAGGTGAGTCTGCATTTAGTTTTGGTGCTGTTTTAAATAACACATTACTGTTAGAAAAGCCTCCAATTGAATAGTTGCTGAAAAATGACAGAATAGGGTCAAGCTTTACTAGAGTGTCCTGTACAAGTACAATGGTGCAACTAGTGCATTTAGACATACAGCACACAAATAATGGTGTTCTGTTTTGAGTCTTTAATAAAGCTAAACTAATGCTTTTGTGCTTACAGGTATGATCCTCAGACAGACATGTGGACGGCAGTAGCCCCGATGAGCATCAGCAGAGATGCTGTTGGTGTTTGTCTCCTTGGAGACCGTCTCTATGCTGTGGGTGGTTATGATGGACAGGTGTATCTCAGTACTGTAGAAGCTTACGACCCTCAAACTAATGAGTGGACACAGGTACACACACAAATACACTAAATAAACTCACAGACAGTTTGTTTTTAGTCCAGCTCCTCTTGTGTGTATCTTGGCATGTTTTCATTGTTATGTAAAGACGGGTTCTCCCTTATGCAAATGTTGTCCTTGTCACTGCAGCAGCAGGGGATAGAGGGGTTTCAAAGTTGAACAGTCTTATTCCGTTTGAGTCTATCACACTTCAGTTTATAGCCCATCTCTTGCATAGCTTAGAGAATTTCCAACCAAAACCCCTGGAAATATGCCATCTTATAAACATACCCCATGCTGAGACACACACAAAGTGTGTGTGGAGCGGATCCAGAAAACTGAGAATGTTTCACTGTGGACAAGCTTAGACAAGAGTGGACGTGTTCTGACATTAAACGTGTCCTCTATTCATTGTCAGAAATTTAACACACTAGTGGGGAGATTGTCTGTCTTGTCTTAGTAACATCACTTCCCCTGTTTAATTTAGGACAAATCTTTTGGTTGGTAGGTTTTTGTTCAATATTAGTTGACAGTCTATGTAGATGCTTACCAAATAAGAAAAAAGTACAGAAGCATATTGTTCTGACAACCCAAGAAAAATTAAATTCCTACACACTCTGGCCACATGAGGCCAGCTGTTGTCCTGCACCAGGAGGAACGCAGGGTCCTGTCAGTCATTCTGAGGAGTCCATCCTGGTACTGTACTGACCCACTATTAAACCAGTTATGTTTAACGATGTCACAGGCAGAATATGTTCAGTGTGTCTTCAGACTCTTTCGCCATTTCTTGTCTGTAAATACATTGGTGCTAATTATGGACCTGGGAATTCTGGTGTTCATCAAGTCAGAGATAATCAAATTCAGAGGCATATGTTAATTCAGCAGTTACAGTACGATGCCTTGTGCGCTCCATGAATACCTCATCAATATCAATGTAAACAGTTGTGTGGCGCAGGTTGTCATTACTTTTACGTTCTTTAGCAAATATTGCTACTTGATTTCTCTCAAGTGCTGTGATTTACAGTTCTAAATGTGTCTGTTACGTCCAATCTGAGATTGTTGTGTTTTTTCTGTTTAGGTAGCACCTCTATGCCTGGGCAGAGCTGGAGCATGTGTGGTGGCCGTCAGACTGTGAATTCATCAACTTACACCTCTGATGTTTGGATGACTGTACGTGATGTGGCTCAGAAGTCTATCACTGATGGATATACACCAGGATCTGTTTCTCTTTAACAGGACACCACCACCACAGGAAACAAACAGGAGCAATTACACTCTTCGCAAAGTAATATTTTACACTACTCACGAACTGCCAGTCATTAATTTTAGTGTTTAGGGCTAAGTTATGTGTAATGTTTCTGGTAACATTATAGTTGAACCTTCTTCTGCCAAAGTGAACTGCTGCTGACACCCACCAGGAGGAAGAGTGTTTATGTAAGCATGACAGAACAGCTGTCTCACACCTTTTTTGCCTATTATTTTGGTTCTGTAGACAGGTTGGGACACACACACACAAACGATCAGCTTCTATTTCTGCTGACAGGAAGTTGTGAGAAATAGAGAGGGATTGTCAAGTCAGTTGTAATGCCTCATCATTTTATGCTCTGTTTTCCTAACAGTACCTGATAGAGTGTATTGATGCTATTTTAATACATTCCCTATTATTTTTATGCTGCACTTGGCAAGTATTCTCTTCCAACTTTACCTTCTCTTGCCAGCTGACAGATAAAAGAAAGACTTTTGACATAATCAGCACAATCACATGAACAGCTATACTGCAACAAACTGTGAGCCTCTATTATTTTCATAATCAAAACAAGTCAAAAACATATCAGAATGCTTTATGTAGTATTTGTGTATGTGTGTCGTCCATGTTGCATCAGTTCACATCTGAAGTTTAATGTAAATTCAGTTTATTGTAGCATTGCTGCGCCGGACGGTTTTGTGCTTATGTTTTTTGGGCGTGTAATTCTGCCATGTATCGTATAAATGGGGTCCATTAAGTGATATTATTGAGTTTAGTCTGGTGTAACCAGAGTAATAATAACAACACTGTGGCCCCTTGTTGATCCCTATAGGGAAATGCTGTTTTCAATTTCCTGCAGAGCACAGGGTCAGATGGCTTGGTTTTATGCAGGGTGAGTTGAGATTTTCTGTCTTTCAGCCACCTTATTTTTTTCCACTGCACAACTCTGTGTGTGTGTGTGTGTGTGTGTGTGTGTGTGTGTGTGTGTGTGTTCGGGTATTCAGAGTATATTTTTATCTCAAATGAGAATCTTCCCCCTTCGCTTCCCCACATCTTCAATTCCCTGCTGCTTTCTATTCATCCTCACTTTCCCATCTCATCACCACTCACTCACACACAAACACACACGTAGCCACAGTTTGTTGTCTAGCAGTACTGAATACACAAACAAAATGAACAACAGACCCTATAACGAGACCATGAATTTAATAATGACGATTCAGGCTTGTGCCGACATTTTGTTTGATGTCAAGTTCAAAGCATTATTAGATTTGATGCTGCAGCAGACAAAATATGAGCATAAAATGAATCAAGTGAAACAACCTTGTGTGCTCATATGTTGAGCTTGTTTAATTAATGTATGGCAAGCAGCGTCTTACTGAAGACACAATACTGAGACATGCCAAACTCGTTGTATGCCCTGGAAGGCTTAATTGTGTATTTCTCCTGTTAAGTTTAATCTGTTCCTGTGTCTAGTGTACTGAAACCAAACTCCTGACAGTGAGAGGCAAAGCAGGCATCCTGTCTGAACTGACAGATCTAGAGCTAATATAGCCCCCAGGATGCACTTCACAAACGTACACAGACATATCTCACACACACACACACGCACGTGCAGAGACACGCTTTCACCGCACAGCTAAAAGCCAAGTGCCCCAGGAGTGAGTGAAGATTGAAAAGCCTCCCAAATTTGCCAGCATGACATCTAAAAAGCAAAGTCGGGCAGACTAGCAGTTCCCCACAGCACAGCTGATGTTTATTCACGGCTAATGCACCTCTGCATTATTCTATTTTCAAACCTGCTCGCTGTCAGAGTTTGAATTTAGTTTGAGGTAAAAACATTCCAAATCATTATACATGTGTAAATTATGTACATAAATAAATATTCAATATATATGTGGTCTTATTGCATTGTGCTGTATATTTTACAGGGCCCAGTAAATGTCATGTGTTATTGTGATATTCTTTTTATACCATGAATTCAGATGAAGGACTGTAATAAAAGACATTGGATGAACAATGATCTAGATGCTCATGTCGTCTTTTGTACCAGGATATTTAATCTTTTAGTTTAGTTTAAATCATTTATGTACAGTATATCGTGCTGTAATGTGATGTAATTGGTCTTTTATACAAAGTCAAGATGTGAGTGGGTTGTGACATTTAAATGTCTTCATACAATAGAAATGCACAACAAAAACAGCTAAGTTCTTTTCTAACACAGATGTTTTTGCAGGACCTTTACATTGTACCAGTCATCATAAATGTCGTCATGTTGTAAATATATATGTTTATGTGTTCTAGTTATTCCCATCAAAGATCAGCCCTTGCAGTTCAAATCATCTTTCTTGCAGATGCTTCTGTTGCAGGGTGGCTCTGAATTTATTTTCTGGGCCTGGAGGTTAAAACAGGAGCTCATTACTCTTAAGTGTGAATGCTATAACTTAAAAGCTACAGTCAAAGGCATGGCTGCAGGTTAAGGTACTTGCTGTGTGTAAGGAAGAGCGATGCTCACAATTTACGGATACTTCAACCTAGCAACCCTGATTCAGTCCGTTATTTATTGCCGAAGAAGCCTTCAATCACAACTTGCTCCAACATACACCTCCTGGTGATACTGAGAGACGCTGGTGACCTTGTCCTGCCGCGTTATTGCTTCTTGAATCTGTTACACCTGACAGCAAGCAAGTGAAAACAGAAAATGCTGGACAGATTTCACACGTTTGACATCTAAATGTAGATATAAGCTGCTACTAGGTAGTTTTTCATATTGTCTCAATGCTGTACATCTACCAAATTTACTACAGAGACAAATGCTAGTTAGTTTGTTCAAATAGCGGCAATGCTAAGTTTAAAAAGATACTAAAACTATTAAGATCAAATTGCAAAAATATGTTTGAAACAATACACGCTTTTCAAGAAAAATGTGAATTTGATTAAATTAAGGTGTATTATGTTCATTGTGCTGCCTCCATCTCATGTTTGAGAAAGAAATGCTGAATGATTACAAGTAGTTGAATTTAGATGCTGTTGTGGTGCCTTTGTCAGTATGAAATAATCTTCTGCGGCAGATGAAATTGAAAATTGACAGATGAATAAACTCTATTTGCTGATGAATGTTGTGTATTTTCCCTCATCACAAACACACAGTTCTTCAGCTGAGTCTAATTCAGACGGTCTCGGTGCATATTTACTGTAAGTGAATTTGTTTTGTGGCATTTCTCTGTGTGCTGGTCAAGACATAGAGATTTTTTTGGTTGTAGTGTATTTAAGACTACAGATTTTTAAATTGTCAGTGTCCTATATTTTCTTGAGATACTGTAGGTGTGAAACAGGGCATCTCAAAGTTAAACCAGCATCTTCTACATCTTTTTCATATGAGACCTTTCTGGTGCATATTGGTCACAATAAAACATGCACAGGATAGAGGCTTGGCCACATAACATTTTAAATGTGTCAGGAAAATGTGTGTACATGCACAAAATTACAGACATAACTGTATTATGTGTTGTGGGATCACAACACATTTCTCTTCTTTGTCATTAGAAAAAATATACTACAGTGAAAATTCGACTGCTCTACACATTTGGGGTTTGTTGCATCACTGACTTTCCTTTTTCATCCCTTTTCTTTTTCTGTTCTAATTTTACCATTTTGCTTGGAAATCACAGCACTGCTCCCTTTGGTGCATCTTAATAAGGTCTGAGTCAGCAGGGTGTATTCTGCTTCGACATGCCGGCGCACAGTCGGGAATATATGTGTCACACAGCTGGCATTTCATCCCAGCTCCCATGGTTGTTCAGGAAAATAAGCTGTCAACCTTCCATCAGTATATGATAAAGTACAGAGGGGGCTGTGTCACTGAGTGCTTTCTGTGCCTTCCATCAATATTAAAATAATGAAAGAGAAGAAGCTGACCTTGATTTATATTAGATGCACAGGAGGAAAGTACACTGAGCTGTACCAAGTTACCAAAGACTGAAGATGGCGTTTGATTAAATTATTGCTTATAGGACAACTGAAAAATGAGGCAGGAAGAAGTGGATGTAGGCAAAATAATGGCACTGGAAAAAGAAAGTTATAAAACACCGTACAAGGGTGCCGACTACTGGAGCTGTGGTAGAATCACAATAATGTACAGTTTATCTAGTCTCAGCACTACGGCCTGCAGGATGTTAACAAGCTGCTCTTGGACCAACGCACTAGATGGGAACATGCATAAAGTGAGTTGACCAATATTGCGCATAAAGCTACTCATACAAAATGTTTGTTTCATTTTCCCTGAGTTGGAAATGTCTGGTGTTGTTATTAATGATCTGCTCTCCCGGTTTATTACACTGGGACACAAGCAAAGCTGAAATCAGTGCTTGGGCTGCTGTTCTTTATGCACAAAGCAACTTCTCCCCTCAACAAATACAGCTGGCTGCACACAGAGTATGTACACAGTATAATGCCTCAAGGTTCACGTTATTTACTGCTGTTGGATATTCTTTTGAAGAAAGATGGAAAGAGATTTTAGCTTCACAGTCTGTTCAGCTTAGTCCAGATGGATGGGTCCTGTCGTTGGGGATCTTAAATCTACATCTCACTCTGAGGGTTTTTTTCAACACAAGGATGTAAGTATAAAAACATACTCTTTTTACAGTGTACAACAAATGAGATCAATGTTCAAAATGAAATTAATTATTTTGAAATTGTTTAGCTGTGGCTTGTTCATCATGCATTCACTCCATAAGTCATAAGTTTCCCTTTAGGCCATGTTGCGACCACAAACTATGCTAATCTAGGGCCTATTTGTTACGTTATCGTATTCAGCATCATTCATCTCATTGGTTACGTTAATACGCATGGGAATATTTGTTGGGTTATTAATTGTCACCTCCCTCTGCTCTGCTTTCCGATTGGCTGAGAACTGTTGCTATGACATCGCTCCTGTGGACGCTGTGGAGTGAAGAATTGTGGGATACTTGAACAGTTATGCTGCGATGTTTCGGGGAGAAAATGCCGATTTAACGTTTAACGCTAGCGCTACAGGATTTGATACATTTCGCCAAGATGAAGGTCGGTACCAATTAAAGACCTGATGATAGCAGCATTACGTTTTGGCTTTTTTTGTGATTATCGTGTTGAGTTTAGCTTATAACTAGCTACTGTAGCTAAGTAGCCACTCGCTAACCCCTAATTAACTCAATAACCTGAATGCTAAGCTAGTTTACAGCTAACGGCTAAAGCAAACATTTTGCACAGGATAAGGTAAAAGTAACTTGTGAGATGTAGTGTTGCCCAGCATAGTAACTGTATGCTGTGTACTTTACTAGGACGTCTGGGAGGCATGTTACTTAGGTAGCTGACGACCAGAGTGTTTTTATTTACCTGCGCCATTTAATCACAAAACTAAGCATAACCTTAGTTTTGTAACACTTTCAACACGTTATATTTTACTCGGTACATTTAAAGATTTGGTTGATGTTGGAGAAGTGTTGTTTACTTAGTGCAGATGTGCTGGATGCTAGTCTCCATAATGGAAAATGACACAGTCTTTGATTAGGTAAACCTTCTGTGTAAACCCTGCATCCACACCTGCACTATGTACCGCACTTATCTGGTCAGAATTTGTGGTCTTCAGGCCCAAACAAAGATCAGAACCTACTTTCCAATGGTCTAGTGTTGAATATTTACTGTAACGCAGCTTTTCAATGCTGAAAGAAGTTCTGTTTAGAACTTTTGAATGGTGTCATTAAGCACAGCAGTTTAGTGTCCAACAAAGTAAATATTATATAATCTCTCTGGGTGGAAGGGGTTGAAGACTCTCATGGAGTTTGCAAATTTTGTTATTTGTCTTTTACTCAAGTAAAAGTTTAAAAGCTGCTTTATTTAGACACACTTATATGGTTTTCTTCAAATGAAACAGATTAATCATTTTGTCCACAGAGTGTTTTCATTCTTGCTGAAAAGACCTGGGCGGGTTCTAACCTACTGTACAAATGGCAGAAAACCCTTGGCAATTACATCGCTGTGGCAGGGTGAGTAAACTGTTGTGATGGGATTTGTGTAATAATGGACATAACTTTTTATACTAGCAAAGTAAAAAATTATATTGTATGTAATTGTGCAGACAGGACAACTCAGTGAAAATATTCGATAGACATGGACACAAGTGGACTGAAATTAACCTGCCAGGGTAAGTGTAAGAACATGTTTTTTTCTCTAATCAAATGGTTTTTCTGATGTTGTTTTGCTGCAGGATTTGACAGGAAGTGGTATTGCACTTTGTCTGCTGTTTTATTTTCCCTAGGCGTTGCGTGGGTATGGACTGGGATAAGGATGGAGACATTTTGGCAGTAATTACTGCCAAATCCAGCTCTATCTACTTTTGGGACGCCAGTGTCAGCAAAACATCTCAGATAGACAGTGGAATGAAGTATGACCCTACTACCCCATAAGAGTTTAGATGTCTGTAGAAATACAATAAATTATTTCTGATCATTTCTAATACTGAGTTTCTTGCTGTCATTTATTGCATCAGAGATCAAATGTCATTCATCCTGTGGTCAAAGACTAGCCCATTGTTGGCAGTTGGGACAGTCAAAGGGAATCTGTTGATCTACAATCAACAGACATCACGCAAGATCCCTGTACTGGGTAAAACAAGTTTAACACAACTGGACAGAGGCAGCTTTTTGGTTTTGATCGTATTTAGTAATATTTACCATATTTATATTAATCTGTACCTCCCTCCACACATTAGGTAAACACACCAAAAAGATCACCTGTGGGTGCTGGAATTCACAGAACCTGCTGGCTCTGGGTAGTGATGACAACACGCTGAGCATCAGCAATCACGAAGGGGACACCATCAGGCAGGTAGTAAGAAGTATACATTAGTGCATGAAGACACAGGCTGCACAGAGATATTAGTTAAGAAAGGATAGGTTAGGTAGGAAAAGGATTTGGATTTGGATTTGTGTTTTTGTGTTTTTTGCCAGACAGCACTTCGTGGTGAGCCTGCTGAAATTTACTTCTCAGTGATGAAGACTGATGAAAGATCGTCTCAAGGAGAGAACACTGTAAGTGTGTTTTATGCTGTTCTTTCATTGTCCATGTTTTGTGCACAGTTTACTCATATAATTAACATTACAATATTCACATTTTTTCCTCTTTCGATATTTTTGACATTATTACGATTATACAATGGGGATGTTTGAAATACCAATACAGGCAATTTCAGAGGGTTCACTATCTTCTTCTTGCCATTGTGTAAAATCAGTTACAACTAAGATCTTTGATGTAATTTCTCTAATTTGGAATGACAAGGTTAATTTTATTGTACTCTTTAACCCTCCAGGTGAGTGTGTCTGTGGGCAAGAAGATACTGATCCTTTTTAATATCAATGACCCAGAAGATCGGATAGACTTGACTTTTCAGCATCGCTATGGAAACATTGTGTCCTATCGCTGGTACTGCACTCATCTGGTAGACCACATGATCGAGCACACATACTGTAGTATCTGTGAGATGTTTATATTAAAATAGCTTTTCTTTCCCTGGTGTCACTTCTAGGTTTGGCGATGGGTATATACTCATTGGCTTCTCCCATGGATACTTTGTGGTTATTTCCACCCACATCAGTGAGATTGGTGAAGAACTCTACCAGGCTCACAACCATAAAGATAGTCTCAACAGTGTGGCCATTTCTTCAACTCTAAACAAGGCTGCTTCGTGCGGAGACAACAGGTGCACCTATGCATTTATAAACAGTAGCACTTTCAATTTTGTTTATTTGTTAGTATTAGAAAGTAAATGTGTGTTTTTTTGCAGTATTAAAATCCACGAGCTGTCTGAACTCAAAGATATCAGCAATGTCATTCAGTTGGATGATGAGACTAAAGGTAATCCTAAAGGTTTCATAGGTAATCCTAAATGTTTCACCTAATTCTCCTTCATCTTCCTCCTACTTTTCTCCTCCAGGTCTGGACCAGCTGAGCTGGACAGATGATGGACAGCTTTTGGCACTTTCCACACAGAAAGGGACGCTGCATGTCTTCCTGACCAAGCTTCCCATTCTGGGTGGCAGTTTTGGTACCCAGCTGGCTTATCTCACTTCTCTGCTAGAGGTCACTGTCTCCAATCAGGTGGAACGGGTGAGGACATGCATGCACACAGTGAAACTCTTGTACAGAACAACAAACAGCGCAATAACAAATTCATGACTGACATTTGGCTTCCAGGAGAGTCCTGTGTCCATAGAAGTAGAAGTAGAACCAACCTTCATTGCAGTGGGACCATACCATGTGGCTGTTGGTATGAACAACAGAGCGTGGTTCTATGCACTGGTAGACCAAGAACCTGGTGTGTGTCTTGTGTTAAGTATTTGCTACTGTAGTGTATAAAAAGTCATAGTCATTTAAATGTTAGCATACAAAACTGTTTTGTTTTGTTTTGTATGTAGGTTTTATAAAGCTGAAAGATGTTGAGTATTTGGGAACAATAGTCAGCATGTGCCTTAACTCAGACTATGCAGCGGCACTATTTGAAGGAAAAGTGCAGCTGCACATGGTGAGTTGTCTATATGTGTACATGTAAGCATTAATTTTCTTTACTGGCCAATAAATGTTTAAAGGGCTTCACCATTTTTAGAATTAAAATAGTTCAGGTCAGTGCATCTGTGCATGTTTAGATTGAAGGCAAAGACCAGGAGGAGAAGAAGCAGATGAAGTTGTTTCCAGATGATGACAGACAAGGTCGGATCCTCTGTCACGCTCTTACCACTGACTTCCTGTACTACAGCACTGATGTAAGCAGCACATCCTCACCTTAGTCAGCAGTTCTAGAGAGAATAAATGGAACTTCTATACACGCTTTACACACATGGGCAAAGACGTTTATATTTCATTTGTTGTATATCTGTTTTTGCATATGTCACGTTTTCTAATGAATCTGTATCAATCTCTATGACTCAGTCAGGAAATGTGATATGTGTCTTGGTGGAGGAATTGGAGACTGTGAGCAGCTACAACCATTCAGTTGGTGTGAGGAAAGTGTTCCCTGACCTAAATGGCACACAACTGGTGTTTATTGACGACAAGAACTGTGGCTTCTTGCTCTCGCCTGCAAATGTTAGTACATATTGTTACTTTTGCTACTACTTTCAGTCAGTTAAAAAATACAATGCACATAAAGTTTGCTTCAAGTTTATTCCTATTTTAGTGCAAAATCAAACAAACTGGGCGTTTTGTGATGCACACACACATAAAACCCAAAATAAGTCATAAATTAGGAAGGTAATGTGTAATAGTAAAGTTGAAGTGACTAAACTGATAACTTTCCCATATTGTTTAATTTTCCCAAACACTTCATCATGATGGCTGCAGGGTACATTTAGGTGTTATATCGTATAGCAAGCTAGACCAACTCGACTATAAGGTGGTAAATGTGAAAACAACTGAACTGTATGTGTGTGTGTCCTATCAGGCAACAGACTCCTGCTTTGAGCTCCCAGACTTCTCACCCACCATCACAGGAGTGCTGTGGGACAACTGGCATGCTGATAGAGGAGTGTTTGTAGCTTATGATGACGACAAAGTCTACACCTATGCTCTGCATAAGACCACTGTCTATGGTAAGAATATCTCACCCAGTCATGTACACACACATATGAACAGGGTGATATTTCTTTGTTTCACTGGCCCAAAAAATGTGCAACATACTACTTTTTAGACCATTTTAAAATCAATAAAATATTCTATTATATATTTATTAGGGTTCAAAAACAAATTCAAATCCATTTAATGAAAACTAGTTACAAAGTGGGCAAGTTTTTTCATCTTTATTTCCTTTATCAGTAGTACCATGAACAGCTCTATTAATAAAATCTACAAATAAAATTTCACATAAGCCCCACCCTGTCTTCCCAGGTCCCAGAGTTGTGTTGGTAGGAAGCACCTCACTCCTCTTTTCCCAGAAACCATTGCTCTTGTACAATGGGGAGCTGACCTGTCAGACAACAAGCGGCAAGACCAGTGATGTGCTTCTCAGCACACACTCCTTCCTCAAGTATTCTGTCGGCACACCAGCAGATTCATTGCCAGAGATTAGCAAGCAACTCGCCCAGGCACTCAAGCTCAAGAGGTAGAATTAGCTGTTAATGGCAATAAAATGTTTGTGTAATGTTTCAGAAATCAGTTTTCTGTGAGATGCACTAATTGAATTGTGGTTGCTGATGTGCAAACTCATGGTCTACTTGTGCAGCGTAAATATTTGGTGTGTATTTCTGTCCAGGCTCCATGAAGCCTGGGATCTGTGTAAGGCTGCAGGCAAAGCCACAGACTGGGCAGAGTTAGGCCAAGCCTGCATGGTCCATATGGAGGTGGAGCTGGCTATACAGGTGTACCGTATGAGTGGCAATGTGGGCACGGTCCTGTCACTGCAAAGCATCCAGGTACACACCACACTGTTCTTTATACTCCATATTCCATACACAACGCTTTTGTGTAGACAATCTATCTCCACATGTCCCCCTATCCAGGGTATAGATGACATGAATTTACTGGCAGGGCATTTGGCCATGTTTCTGGGTGACTACAACCTTGCGCAGGACCTGTATCTGTCCTCAAACAGTCCAATCGCTGCTCTAGAGGTCGGTGTAAGAGCTCAAGCTTGAATGCTTGTCTGTCTTTCAGTAAAACATGTTAAGTAATTCCCTAAAGTTGTGTGTCGATGCTTAACATGTAGTATTTTGTGTACAAATGCCTTTGTTTTAGATGAGGAAAGACCTGTTGCACTGGGACAGTGCTCTGATGTTGGCCAAGAGGCTAGCAGAGGACCAGATTCCCTTTATATCCAAAGAATATGCAGCTCACCTGGAGTTTGTGTACGTATATACACACAACACACATGCAGTTAGGTGACAGAGGTTTTATTATTGTTTAGTTTTTGCTTTAATAACTAACCACAATGGATGTGATCAAAGTGTAGAGATGGCAATTAAAGCCCTTCCTCAATTCTTAGGCGTGCAAAGGTATTTGGACAATTGATTGACAAGTAGTTACTTCATTCAAGACAAATGAAGCAGCTAAAATATGTGGAGTTCATATCAGGAGTTCAGTTGGTATTTAGCAGCTTTTTGACTGAAGCTACTATTATAAAGTCCAAAGAGATCTCAGTTCTCGAAAGGAGGTCGTCATTGGAACGAGAAATCAGTCTCAAACATCTGTAATCTGTAAGCAGACAAATCAACAAATCAATACATTCTTAAAAGGAAAAAACAAAAACATGGCTGAGCCCAACATCAATGACCTGGAAGATAACTGAAGTGGATGAATGCGGAATCCTTTCCTTGGTGAAGAAAAGTACAACACAACAGCAGTCAACAATGCGTATCATTGTCCAAATCTAAAATCAGACACAAACACGAGCTTTAGTAAAAGTTGGAATCACATCTTCAATTGTTTTTGCTTTCAAATCTGTTGTTGTGGTCTACAAACTGTACTTATTATTCAACAGACACTGTGTTTAAACGTGTCTTTCCTTTGTTGCAGTGGAGACTATGTAAATGCTTTGGCACACTATGAGAAAGGCATGACCCACAATAACAAAGTAAGTGTCAATTAATCAATAAATAATAACATTACATACAGAAATAGCCTCTGCTTACACACATACTGCAAATAGGATGCGTAGCTGCTTTAGGGCAAACATTAAACTTTGTAATCTAGCATTAATTTGCAATTTATTATACATTATATATATATGTATATATAAATTGTCTTGTCTAAAGACTGACACTTACATTGACGTCTCCATGCCTCAACGCACACACTTTTCTCTGTCTTTCTTTGCTGTGCAGTTCCAGGACCATGAAGAGGCCTGTCAAGCAGGTGTAGCCAGGATGTCCATCAGGATGGGTGACATCAGGAGAGGAGCTGCCCAGGCAATTCAACACCCCAGTAGAGTCCTCAAGAAGGAATGTGGAGCCATACTGGAGAGCATGAAGGTACAGCAGAGAGGCAGTCTTATGTTTAACCATGTTATATTTGAGTGATTAACTGCACCAAGCAATAAATATTGTTTTTCAACATGTTCTTCTGTGGTTTGAATTTCTGTCTTACAGCAATTTCCTGAAGCTGCTCAGCTCTATGAGAAAGGCCAGTATTATGACAAGGCTGCTTCGGTCTACATTCGCTACAAGAACTGGTTAGACAAACACTAACACACACACACACACACACGCTTGCAAGGTTCTGTCCCCTTTTTAAATATTCCACCGTTTTTAATTTCACTCCCTTCTCAGGGTGAAGGTAGGAGAGCTGCTCCCACATGTCTCCTCTTCCAAGATCCATTTGCAGTATGCGAAGGCCAAGGAGGCAGATGGAAAGTAGGTTCTTAACACGAATGTCTGTCTCAAGTGATCTAATTATAAAGAGGGTGATGTCATTTTGTCATGCTTCAACAGGTACAAGGATGCAGCACAGGCTTATGAGAGCGCAAAAGACTGGGACAACATGATCCGCGTTTTACTGGACCACCTGAACAACCCAGAAGAAGCGGTTCAGATTGTCAGGGAGACACAGAGCCTTGATGGAGCAAAGATGGTTGCTAGGTAGCAGAAACGCAATCACTCTGCCACATATTCCAGTTGGATAACCATCTAAAACATACTGTACACTGGCGTTTCTCAGGTTCTTCCTCCGATTGAACGACTATGGCTCAGCCATCCACTTCCTGGTTTTGTCTCAGTGCAACGATGAAGCTTTCCAACTGGCACAGCAGCACGGACAGATGGAGGTCTACGCAGACATTATTGGTCAGTCTCTGTGGGAATGTGTCCTTAATGAGTCTGAAGACATTTGACTATGATATACATTTTGTGTGTATTTCTGTTTGCCAGTACAATTCCATCCCGTCATAATTCATACCCATACTTATATTCCTGCTTCACATTCAGGCTCTGAGGCCACACATGAGGATTACCAGAGCATCGCTCTTTACTTTGAGGGAGAGAAGAAACACCTGCAGGCTGGCAAGTTCTTTCAGAAGTGTGGGCAGTACAGCAGAGTAAGAGCTCCCTGCCATTAGTTCAGTCATTTACTCATCTGTCTGTTTGTTTGTTTTTCATTTATGAGTTGTTGATTTTTTTTCAGGCCCTGAAACATTTCCTAAAGTGTCCCAACACTGAAGACAACTTGGCAGTTGAGATGGCTATTGAGACGGTGAGAGCTCACGGTGTCAAAATGAATATACAACACACAAGTTCATTGTTTCTGAGTTGTGTATGTGTTTGTGTGTCTATTTCAGGTGGGTCAGGCCAAAGACAGTTCCCTGACAAATCAGCTAATTGATTACCTGATGGGAGAGAGTGATGGTATTCCCAAGGTAACCAATCGTCTGCAGCTTTTAAGAGCAAACGTTGCTGGTAGATTACATCTAGTAGGTCTCCACCAGTTGCTGATTGTTTCATACCTTAAATCAGAGTCTGGTTACACTGATTATGAACACAACCAAAATGAAACAGAAGTTCAAACAAATTGTTGACATTTCCTTTCTCCCCATCCTAGGATGCCAAGTATCTGTTCCGTTTGTACATGGCACTTCAGCAGTACAGAGAAGCTGCTCGCACCGCCATCATCATCGCCAGAGAAGAGCAGTGTGCAGGTACAAACAATAAACAACTACCTGTCGTCTACCAGTAGCTCGCCGTTCATCGATAGCGTCACGGTACACACGTTAATCATTTGTTGTTTTGCGTGACTCTTGCAGGAAATTATCGCAATGCCCACGATGTGCTGTTCAGCATGTACACGGAGCTGCAGGCCCAGAAGATTAAGATCCCTGCTGAGATGGCCACCAATCTGATGATCCTTCACTCCTACCTGCTCGTCAAGGTTGGAGTCATGTCATCCGTCATGTTTAACTCAACAGTTCTGTTCTTTTTTCTCTCTTTATTATTGATATGCTATGGCTTATTAAAGATGAGAACATCTCAAGCTATTTGTGCTAAGGCTTCTTTGTCTTGTAGATCCATGTGAAGAGAGGAGATCACTTAAAGGGGGCTCGCATGCTAATTCGTGTCAGCAACAATATCAGCAAGTTTCCTGCACGTGAGTCAACACAGGAAAAAACAACTCTTTTTTTTTTTTTTCCAAGCCTATAGCGAGACAAAAAATAGGCCTGAATGTTGCCGTTTTACAGATCATGTCACCTTCTGTCTGTGTAGATGTCGTTCCCATTCTGACATCAGCTGTCATCGAATGCCACCGTGCCGGGCTGAGGAACTCAGCCTTCAGCTTTGCTGCCATGTTGATGAGACCAGAGTATCGAAATGTGATTGACCCAAAGTACAGGAAGAAGATTGAAGCCATGGTTCGGTCAGTAACATTGAATCCCCACATATCCTGTCCAAGTTTTTTTTAGCCTCTTTCATCCATGTCCAAATCGTTTTATTAACTATATGTCTACGCCACAGTCGACCTGATACATCAGAACTGGAGGAGGAAACCACCCCTTGTCCCTTCTGTGGCTTCCAGCTATCCCAGAACGAGCTGCTGTGTATCTCCTGCAAGAACAACCTGCCCTACTGCATCGCCACGGTACAGACATGACGCGTTGAGCCTTTTTAGGAAAACCAGTTAGAACTGCACTATTTTAATCATATATTTGTTTTGTCAGGGTCGCCACATGCTGAAAGAAGACTGGTCCATGTGTCCTCACTGTGAATTTCCTGCTCTCTACTCTCAGTTCATTCTGTAAGTGATGCTAACACATAGCTTGCTTTAACTAATCTGTTAAACCTTTGTCTAGATTCTCCATGCTTCCCAATGTTCACGTCATCTTAAACAAAGCATCTTCAGGGTGTAGCTTCATGCTTAACATGTATGTAACGGAACAAGAAGTGCATGAAGTGACTCAAATCTCCACTGTTCTGTTTGTTCCAGGTTGCTGGAGACAGAGACCACATGTCCCATGTGTTCTGAGGCTCTGAGTGTCAATCAGGTGAAAAAGATTTCAGATTGTTCCAGATACCTGCAGAATGATCAAGTGGATCAATAACAAGAAATTATGTAAATAAATGTTGCAACTGGTGAAATGCTATTAGTTTACATAAGGTTGATATTTTTTAGAGAATTTATGCTACTTTAGACACAGTTTCCTGCAAAACATCTGTACAGTTAACATTACTTTCATTGAGTGATTTGTCATGTTTATTAATCAAAGGTAATAAATTGATAACACATTTTTTGGGCAATCAATTCATTGGTCACCTTACTATGATAGAAGTCCATCAGAATAAACCCAGTGGAAACAAGGTATTAAAGCATTTTGCAAACATTTTCTCTTCTTTCAGATAGAAAAAAAACTCAGACAAGAAACATTTTTCTATTAATTCTCATGACATTTTTACAGAATTGCAATATACAGGGTCAGTGCTAACTGTAGAACAGAAGTATCATGGTATGGTCATCATAGCAAAAGGTAACAGTCCTTTACAGTCAAATCATTATTTACAGCTTTGACACCTGCACCACAAAGCGAAGATGGAAGAGATGCACAACACTGATGATGAGAGACTACTACAAAGCACAAACATGATGAGCTGAGGCTGAAACCGCTACCGTTTGGTCGGCATTAAAGTCATTATGATGGAAATATGACAGGATGTTTAAAAAAAACCCAACAACTTAGGAAAACATTTCAGTTAAGAGTCTTACTGAAGTTTGGATGAGTTACCTGCAGAGTTTAAGGCCAGTTTCACTACTTTGTGATGCTCATTAAAGGGTCACGAGTGCAGCAAAATCATGAGTCTGTTGTGGCAGTGGGAGGCAGAGCAGATCTCCTCATTTCTTAGCCTTTCCTTTCCCCTTGCCTTTGCCCTTCCCAGACTCTTCTTTCTCCTTCTTTGTCTCCTTGGTGGCTTTGGCCTTTTTCTGCTGCAGAGACGAGATTTAAGAACAATGAAGAAGGCACGAGATTCAGCTTACACACATCACTAAACGCTCTTACTTTGATCATAGCGTCTGCTTTCAGGTTCTCGCCCTCATCCTCCGATTCTTCAACAGCTTGGTTCGCGTCATCCTCCCCCAGCTCCGATTCTCCCCCACGACGTCCCTTCTTTACAGTTTGCAGTGAGTACGGCGTCAGGTGAACTTCTTTGTTATACGCCCGTGTAAAAGCTGCCTTCACCTGGGAGATGACAAACAGATCGAATTTCACTGTTGGCTGGACATAAATTGCGGATCAAGCCAAATTAAGCCCCTGGTCTGCACCACTGCTACTGACCTTGGAGTCCAGTTTAGAATACGGGTCGGGCTGTCCACCCCAGATGCTGATCTCCATGATGCTGTCTACGTCCTCTTTGATGAGCTGGTAATCGTCCAACAGCTGCACGGCTTGTCCAGCTGCCTCAGCTCCGTGCTTCTGTAGTGGACTCAGTAGTGCCTGGCGCAGGTAGGGCAGGTAGTCCAGGTTTACTGCCTGCCTGCTGCTCAACGTCCTGCAGGAGACAGACAAAGATTTATTTAGCGTCTTCTAAAGTTGAAATGCAGCAGGTGAAAGAATGTTTCATACTCACTTTAAACTCATGTGTGAGGCCAGCTCCTGGACGATACGGGAATGTTTATTGGTAGAGGAGTTCCTGCCGAGCCAACTGGGGAATGTTGGGTATTGAGACATATATCCTCTCATGAGCTCACCTGGTAACACACTGGCATAAATGGCCTACAAACACAGAGAGGCACAGTGACTAATCTATGCTACTTAAAGCAGGCAGAACTTTGATGGTCGACTGCATTATGAGCTAATATTTTGAAAAAAAAAAAAAATCTATAGTTTCACGTTGTTTTCTAGATACAACTCATTAAAACTGTTGCTACACTTTGATACGGACTAGAACATCATTTATCAGCTGTTCAATTCTCCACTTTTAATGCTTATATCTTGTTTGCCATAGTTTTAGCGTAAGTGAAGTTAATATTAACCTGGGTAGGCAGCAGTGACCAGTTCTGCCCACGACGGATCCGTCTGTCCACCAGGTCTCCATCAGAGATGGAGTCCGCTGTCTTGCTTAGCAACACCAGGTGGGACTTAGGATCTCCACTAGGGAAAGAAATACACAGCCCCGCCCCCAAATAAACAATAAAACACTGAAAGGGCTTTTATAAAATATGTACCCAAACACATTGTAGTGATGATGGTATTAATATAAAGGTGGAATCAGCTGAGCCTCTCACCCTGCAGCTGCCGGGCGAACATGGAGGTAGTTCTCCTGAACAAACAGCGGCGCTAGCGAGTAGTCGTGGAAGAAGAGGTCGGACTTGTCAATGAGGCTCATGTGAGCCGTCTCGTCGCCCAGGACAAACACCTTTCTGCAAACATCAAACGGCCCCAGCTTCATGTCCTTGCGCGCGCTGGCTGCGTCAGACTTGCACTGGTCATACGTCATCACCTTGTCTTTGGCAGACCACATGCTCAGGTTGTGGATCACCTAGAACATTAATTAGCATGACGAGAGTGGGCGCATGATAACACAATGAATGTATGAAGGATTTGTAACGATACCTTACCTGTCGGACGTCTTGATGGGAAGCCAGAATAATCTCATTAAGAGCTGGGGGTGGGATCTTTATTCCCTCCTTGAAAGCAATGGACATCATAGCTCCCTGAAATATATAAAAATATAAAACACAAAACAAATTACTGATAATATTTATTAACAGTACTAGTTGGATTCCTTCATTGTGTCAATATTTTCATTTAGCCCTAATGCCACCAAGTGTGTATGCACCTTGATCTGTTCTACTCGCGGCCTCTGGAAACGCAGATCGAAGCAGTAGTTAGCCAGTGACCTTATCTTTGGGTGGTTGCGATCGTTGCACATGCAGATAATGGGAATCTTTGAAGTTTTGATCAGGCCGATCATCTCCTACAGGAGGAAAGATTCAAGAAATTATGGCACAAGAAACACTCAAGACAAAGGACACCGATTATTAGACAGAGCTGCTTTCCAACATTACGCTAGCGATGGCAGGCTTTGAGAAATTTCTACACACAGACGTAAAGCAAACCAAAACCAAGTGTTGGTTATTTTTCTCATTTTGTCCAAGTATCCAATTGATATGATTGATATTTCTATTCTTAAAGCTAATACGTACAGTATCAGCCTCCAACGTGCGTTACCTGAATTCCTCCACGGTCCTCGTTGCCAGCCATACCGTCAACCTCATCCATGATCAGGATATGTTTACTGCTCACAGTCTGAGATGTGCCTAAAAGGAAAACAGCAATACAAAATAAAACACCTTACACTTCACACCAACACGAAATGTGAACTTTACATTCAGGTGAAAAGACTCTGACTGACTAAGTTGAATTATTACTGCATCATATTAAGTATAGAAGTAAGCAAGAAAAAACCATAATACATATTTATAATCTTCATGAGAGAGGAGAGCATTCACCTTTATAGAAGGTCTCAATGCTGGTGTTATTAAGTGACTCTGCCACGACTTCCTTCAGGCTGTTTTTGCTGCGGGTACAGCTGGCGTTCATCTCCACATAGCTGAAGCCCAACTCCTACAGAGCAAAGAGGCCATGTTTATGAGACGGTCTCAAGATTACAGTAATAGCTCAAATGTTTCAGACTCACCTCACAGACCAGTGCAGCTGTGGTGGTCTTGCCGACCCCCGGAGGCCCAGAGAGCAAAGCGGCTTTAAACCCTGATCCATCATCTTTCCCTCCAAACTTACCAAACCTTGCGGCTACACAGCAGAAACAGCACAAAGTTTTCAACACAAATGTATTTCTAAAACAGGGCAAGGTGATAGAAACAGACTAATCTCTGGCAGGAATCTGTTGAATACCTGGAGGCTTGGAAGCACCTCCACTGTGGTTTTTGTACCAGTTCTTCAGCCAACGTAGCAGCTTATTGGCACAGCTCTGCTCCCCCTGCTGCCCAATCACAGTCTTCAGGGAGCGCGGGCGGTATTTGTCCACCCACAGCAGGCTGCCTTCATCCTCAGTTGTTAATGTGGCAGAAGAAGCAAGACCTAGATCTCTCCGGGCCATGTGACCTGAACCTCTCCCAGGGGGTGTGCCTCTGTCTCTGGACTTCCCGCTGTAACCTTGTGCCAGTTCGGTTTTCGATGGGCTTGGAGTGTGAGGTGACCTTGAATTACCCTTGGAGGGAGAAATCTTCTGGGCTTTAGGGGTGCACTTTTGGCTGGGGGGCGTCCTGGTCTTTGACGCTTTGCACTAAATGACAGAGCGGAGAAGCAAATGTCGCAAAACAGATCCATCAACATAAAACTATTTGTTATATTGTTAATAGTACTGACCTCAGCCTCTGCAGCAATCTCATACTTGGACTTCTTTCCTGGTTTGGTTCTAATTAGCTCCAACAGACCATCTTCATCCAAGATCTTAGTGCCAAAACTCTCCGCCTGAGCAGTGGGAGATGACATAACACAAAGTCAAACTGTAAACAAACAGTTTAGACTCAGACAGAAAATAGACTGAAGACAGATCTCTGCTGTCAGTGTTATAAGGATGTCAGGTTGGTCACCTTTTCAAGTTTCGAGACTCCGCTGTCTCTGCCCTGTACCAGGTAGGTGGTCTTTTTGCTGACGTTACCCGTCACCTTGCCTCCGTAGCGCTCGATGAGAGATTTGGCATCATCTCTCTCCATTGACTCCATGACTCCTGTCAGTACAAACACGCAGCCCTCCAAACAGTTCTCTGCTCCCTGGAGAACACAGAGTACACGATCAGTCATCACGAACGCGGCCAAGGTGTAAAACGCGCTGAGCCGAACAGCCTCTGCAGCATGATGGCTTTGTTACTTGTGGGATTTCCTTAGAGCCCAGAGCTCGTGGTCCATCTCTGTTGAGGAAGTTCCTGAAAGCAGAAGCGTTGTTCTTCTTCTTCTCAGTGTCTTCGGGACTCGTGGTTGCGCCCTAACAGGATTTAGAGAAAGAGGAGGGGTGTTCGTGAAATCAGGTTTGTGTTTCACACATTGAGTTTAGTTGACAGACAAGGCACCAGCATTGCTCACCAGTGGTTTTGTTGGAGACGTTTTTAGCACAGTGGGTGTGATCTTCATCTTGTCTGAGACCGATGAAGTGATGGGCTCCTTTTTGGGAGAGATTTGCACTTTTCTGGGAGAAGCTGATGCTTTGCTCTTTGGCCCTTGATCTCTCCCATCATCCCTTTTCTTTAGCATGGCCAGTTTAGAGCTAGCTTTGACGGGGGCAGTGTTCTTCTTAGGAGACGGACTGATCACATCCTCCGACTTGAATCGGTTGGTCTTAGACGGACTGCTCGTGCTGCCAGCAGCAGACTCTGTGTGGCTTTTTTGGGAAAATGACATAAGGGCTTGTTTTTCATCAGAACCTTTACGAGCCTGGATGAGGACACAAAAGTTAAATTTAACAGCCATAACAAACATGAATGTGCCTGTGTGTCATAATAATCATCACCTTCTTTGCTTGGGGTTCCTCGTCCAGCATAGACAGTGTTCTGGCAAACTCCTCGTCTTCGTGAACCTGTTTTTCAAGCTGAATCACAGTTTCACACCTTGGTCAGAGCTCAGTGATAAACATCATGTGTTTCTGTTAACTCAATGAAAATACAACTTTGGCTGAAGATGTATAGATAAGATTTCCAATCCAAGTCTAGAAGCTCTCCCACCTCCATGTCCTCATCCATCTGCAGCTGCCTGGCAATTTCCTCATCACTTATCAGATCACCTGTGTCCTGAGTCGGCTGAGGATTAAACAGATTTTAAAACATAAGTCTGTTAGAAACTTGCATTTTAAAAAATGACAAGGGTTGAATCCTTCATTTTCAAAAAATTCAAAACTCATGATCACAATGGTGGCATTCAAGTTTGAAGAGAAGAAAAAACATCAAAGAATTAATCAGGACTCACAGCCTTTCGTTTGGTGCTGGCTACCAGCTTCTTGTCCGAGCGCTGAATAGTCCCGCTGCCAAAGTAGTCAAAAACTGAGGTGGGGGTTTGTTTGGGCTGAGGAGGTGGGGCAGACTTAGGGGTGACAGGCACAGCAGGTTGCTTCATTGCAGCCTTGCCCTGAGAGGAGGGCGGCTTGGGAGACTTCACCAATTCTTTGCCTCTTAGACGAGAACTATCCGTGTCTGACTTCGACGAGTCACTCTGTTTGGTTTTGGAGGCTTTTTTCAAAGACTGAAAGTTGTCGCTGTCCGAGTCTGCAATCAAAAATCAGACTCAGAGTTAAACTGAGTAGCAGTCATTAGCAGTAAAAGCAATTATTAATTTTTGATTTGAAAGTTTACTTTGAAGATAAAACTGTGTAATTGAGGGTATGACATGCAACCAATGTCCTCAGCCAGTTCACACCGGGGATGTTGTCACTATGGGAGAAGCACTAGAAACATTCGACTACCAGTGTGCTCCAGCATTCAGATACTGGTTTTGGATGTGATCTATTATTAAACTGGTGGTCTACCCAAAAAAGGTTACACATTTATTGCTAGGACACAAAAGAATTGCAAAAAATAATATATTTAGGAAGATAATTTTAACCATCACCATAAGAGTGAGCATAATAAGCATCGATTTTAGGTCCAGCAGGTACATACAATGATAAATAATCACCTGTTTCAGAGACGTACTGCACCGGGTCTTTTTTGGGAGGTGGTTCTGACTTGGTGGCCTTCTGTTTCTCTTTAGGCGATTTCTTTACCTTCCTCACTGGCTCCTCCTCTGAGTCTGGACAGTAAAAATGATGCAAGTTGGCAGCTATAGTCTGAACGCTGAAATGTCAATCAACATTCCATGAACTTGTGCTTTTTTTGTAGTTTGTACAGTCGAAGCAATTACAGGATCTCCCCTAATGATCATTTTACAAAAGCATTGTATCTATAAAATGCAAAACATACTGTATGACACATTGTGAGAGCACAAAACATACCCGACTCTATGACCCCATGCTTCTTTCGCTTTTTCTGCCCATCCTTACGTTTGTCCTCTTTTTTAGAGCTTTTACTCTGAAGAAATAACAAACCACAATAAATAACGTGATGCCAAACAAAGAACCAATATATGGACAATATACTAAGGCTGTCAGAGCTTTGCTTTAACACGTATAGTTCAGATCATAGTTAATAATTTATTTCTGTTTTTCAGTTTTTCAAATGTTTAAGGATATTTGAGAATAAAGTCAACATTACATCCTTAGATGGTTTCTTTGCCTTGACGACATCTTTCTTCTTCGCGTCCTCGTCTGAAGACGGAAGACTCCTCTTCTTCTCATCTGCTTTTAAGTTTCCATTTGGAGCTGGTTTCTGCGCCGCAGGCTTTGTTGCTGTCGGTCCGAAGAACCGCCTTATGTCCTGAGCAGACACACGACAAATGCATGAAAGGTTAATAACAGTTTGTTGACCCTGCACAGGTGACAGACCTGGACCATTACTCACTTACGATTCGCAAACACGTTACAACCGATTTGTTTTAATAGCTCTTACTTTGGCCAAAAATGAAATTAAAACTCTACTAACAAGACAGTGGCAGATATCAGCGCGTAGACAGAACAATCACAAGAGTAGGATTCAACACCGTCCTCGCTAGTTTAGGTAACGGTTTGACAAATTCATCCTCTTCTAGCTGGAGCTAACTCTGCGCACTTGACGCGTTAGGAGCCCAACAGGACGACTCTCACTTCATTTAATCTCATGGTTTGCACGTACAAGTTGTCGTCAGAGAGGGTTCAGAGCAGGCATCGCTAACATACCATTATGAACACGCTGTCCCGCTGTGTTTGGTCAATTAAGTAGAGAAAAGTAAGAAAATCCTTCAACCGCTACTTTGGCGCGAAGCTGAATCTGTTGTCGCCTGGAGATGACGCACGACCGGCGTCAGCGAACGTCACTCGGCGTTTTGTTCTTAATACCAACATATTATTGTATCAAAAACATGTGTCACGTTCGTTTGGTTCATGTTTGTTTGTCACTGTTTTAAATATTACTTTAAATGTTCTTTGTTCATCTGTAGCGCAGTGTCCTGCTATGCAACTTAAAGCTATTCTTGTTATATTCTTCTTATAATAGACATACACATAAATATGATAAATGAAGCTTATTAAATTGAATCTGATACTGTCATAATAAAAGGAACAGGAGCAAACTAATAGCAAGCAATGTCAAAAGTGGAAAAGCCAGGTGTCCCATCAGTATTTACAGACGTGTGCCGATAGCTTGGTCAACTGCACATTTTCTCTAACACTTGCCAAAGAACTTGGCTTTCTGGAAAAAGATGTATAGTCAATTGTAAGATCGTCTAAAATATCAGTTTCAATACTGATTCTAGGCAATAAATTGTGGCATTAAGCTGGATAAGTCACCAAACCCCTTGGTGTTTACCACCTTCTATGTGTGAACATTTAACATAGTTAAAATGTTAAAGTTAAAATCTAGCCATGAACAAAACACTTTCTAAAGAAAATATACCACAATGTAACTGCAGATGTCTACAGATCAACTACTGCAATTTGTTCAGTTTTAAGTCAACTTTTAGACCAGTATGAAGAAAAAACAAACAACCTATATACAAACCATGCAACCATCTAATGCACAGGTGTCAAACTCCCGTCCTCAAGGGCCACTGTCCTGCTGGTTTTCCATCTTTCCCTGCCCTTGCTACTATTGATTACATTGATCAGGTGTGTTCAGTCAATTCACAGTCTGAAAAGACAACCGACACCTGATCCAAGCTTCACTGCCTGATCAAGTTGAAACACCAGCAGGACGGGGAGGACCGGAGTTTGACAAACCCTGACGAAAGCAGTTCTAACTGAACTCACTGTGATCGAAATGTTAGTAAGCACAACAATTAGAAAAAGGCAAAAACATTACATGGAGAAAAAAAACTTTTATTTTTCACAAGAGAACAATGTGAATCTTTATTCAGCATCTGGCTCCACCACAGTGGTTTTCTCGCTGACATAGATGCCGTCCAGAAACTTCCTGATGTCCTTCTTTCTGACTGTGGTGGCCTGTTGGATCAATGCCGCTGCAAAAAAGCAAGAAGCGAGTGAGAAATGATCACATGCAAAACCTAGGAGGTTTAATAAGGAGATAATGTAATTAGAAAGGTGGGAAATCTGCACTGCTGCTGTTAAACTTGTTAATGTTAAGAGACAAGAGTTGAAGCAACAAAGAGATGGAAGTACATTAGTAATGTGTGTTATACAAAACTGACCCAGACTAACTAATGCTTGAAACATCTAAGACTTTTCCTTTTGGGCTCTGACAGAATAAATCGGATAAGAAAAATCTGTTCAGTCATTAAACAAAATGTGAAACTGCAGATCTCAAGGACAGCTGAAGACAAAAGTCACACAGTGAAGACAAACATGCAAAGTGAACACAAAGAGGTTCCCTGTAGAAGAGGCGGCGGATCGGCGGCAGTGTCTAACCTCTACGAGTGAAGATGCAACTTTTACTGATCAGGTTCCACTACTGTTCCCTTCTCAGACACGTAAATACCATCCAAGAACTTTCTGATATCCTTATTTTTAACTGTGGTGGCCTGTTGGATCAGAGCAGCTGCAACAGAGAAGTTAGGGCGGTGAGCAGCACATCACACACAATCACAGTAATTACAGAGTGAAGGTTACATTTGTTTTGACTGTTTTTCAGTTTACCATTTAAAAAGAACAACATTTTCATTTTAAGCTGTTCAAGACTTTATTGAACATGAGTAATATCTTTAATAAATGTTACCCTATTCTAAGAAGATTTCTAGCTTCAGCAAACAAATATGCCAAAGATAAGGGGTATGTTAGGTCAAATACAGGGGAACACAAACATTCACCTTCTCATTGCAACATGAAACGACATTCCAGACATATTTAAAAGCTGTAGAGCAGAAGGACGTACCCGAGTTTGACACCAGCTCAATGTCATTGCCCTCCAACACCAGCTCATCCTTCTGGGCAGCAGAAACAGCACATGACACACCTGACAGGGAAATTAATAAAAGACACGATCAAGTCAAGTACAATAAAATGTAAGACATCCACCCAAACAGATGGCTTCACTACACTCCACATTTTCAAACTAAATCATAATTAATAGTGCAGTGTAGACAACACACACACACAATTATTTACATGTACCAAATTATTGAAGACAAAACTGCTTGAAATGCTCAAATTAAAACAAGTCATTCTGTAAACATGTAATTTATAAGTGAATAATCGAGACCTACAAAGTCAGATGCAGAACCACAACATAAAAATAAATCTGCATGTGCACATGGGTTGGCTACACAAGTGAGCTGTGACACCTATATTAACGGTCAGCGTTACGTTTCCCATGTGAATCTTTGTCCACCTCATCAAGACAACCAGGTGGTGGGAACATTGTGACTGAATGGTGTCATCCAAATCTGCCCCCCTAGTTCACAGCTAGAGGGGCAGCATGCTAGCATGCAATTAACGCTCAGTTACCGTTACTACTGTATCAAAACAAATCACCAGGATTCGACTTACCGTCTCTCATTCGGACACGGCGGATGTACTTCTCTCCCAGGAAGTTCCTGATCTCCACCAGAGTTCCACTCTCCTGAATGACCACGTTGATGGGGAAATGGGCATACACGGAACGCATTTTGTACCGGAAACCCTGCAGTCAAAAACAAAACACACACACTGAGCAGGACTCACAAGGCAAAGTATTGTTCCCCACCAGCAGGCACTCAAAACACACAAACATGACATCAAAACCATCTAGAGTACAGATCTCATTAAAATAGCACAACGAAAAATGAAATGGGCCACACTGACAACCTCAGACAAGTTGAACTTAAAGTCTCACCAGAGTGACTCCCTTGATCATGTTCTGGACATGGCTGCAGATGGTGCGAACGGTGGCCAGCTCCTTCCTGTTACCCCACCATTTATCCACACGAAGCTGAGAAACATCGAACAATTGGTTTGATCACATTCACTGAACTGCAGCAACATTATCTATGGGACAATACTAAACATAAAAAGTAGACTGGTCTAAACTATTTCAAAACCAAAAACTGAACACTTTTAAATGCATCTGTCTACACGCAAGCAAGTTCTTACCTTTTTGTTCTTCTTGCCGAGCAAGCTGAGCTCCAGGTTGATGTGGTTGAACTCTCTGTGGAGTTTGCCGCGGGGCCCCTTGACCAACACTGTCCGCCCCTTCAACCTCACCTCGACTGGACCATCGCGCAGCAGGTTAACATTAAAAAAAACAGCAAGACCAAGACACACGGGGTCAGACAACACTCCAATAAAACAAACGTGTCCAAGCAGAGACCTGACGGAACCTCAGGACCATCCTGGTAAAGCTCAAAGACCAGTTTCATACCATTGCTGGGGATGTCGACAGTCTGACTGCTGAGAATGGTCTTCATTCTGAACGAGGAGAACATGGATTAGTTTGAAGCAGGTTAGTGAGATACTGCGCTGATCGTGACACATGGATTATAAACCAGAGTTTTGCCGTCTAGCAGCATGTCGCACTAGAATAAATCTACATTGTTTGTGGGCTGATGCACCGGTTTGAGAGTAAAACACGTCCGTCATGTGGATCCTAATGCTACTGACTGTACTAGCATTAGTGCTAACAGAAAGCTACATCGAACCATTCCCAGTGTTTACAACTGAACTGTAACATTTCGCGAAATTGTCTGTTGGTACCAACTGCAACCACACAACATAATGTGCTGGGGATCTGTTTTTAAAACCCGTCGCGGCCTTTGGAGACCGAACTGCCACATCGGCCACACAGCCTGGGCATCAGTGGACAAACTACAATCATATCGGCCGATTAACCTAATGTAGCGCCGAAATACAATGTTTGTTGTAAACCCCGATGCTGTCTACACGGAACAGTTCATCATTAAACCCAAAATGTGATTAAACGCCGTAGATGGAGTTAGATGAAACCTAGCGAACTAGTTTTCTGTTATCCTCACCTCGCCGGTAGCAGAGGAAAGGAGGAAGGAAGGACGTCACGACGTTGTTGTACCGTGCGTGCGTGGCGTCATCAGACATTAAAGACGATTGATGATTTTTAAGCAGCTCAACCAACGTAAAGAAAAGGCAAATTTCAAACTGCACGTCACAGAAACGTAGCCAAACATTTGATAAACGTGGGGCTATTTTAGGTTGTAGCTGTTGGCTAAATTGGTACGTATTTAGTGCTGCTGCGTTCATTTATATCGGAAAAACAGCAACCTATGCAGCTTATCACATATATCCTAAATATTGACAGCTGTCACTCGGTGATTAAACGTTACAATTGTCAGTAAACAGGCGATGACACGAACTTAATGCCACCTTCTCTGCCAGTGTTGCTGAAATAAAATAGGAGGACTGCGTAACTTCTAACTACTTCTACCGACCTCGACCATGAATGCATCTTCAGACCAAAGTAGTCGCTCGGCGAATTTTCCGATAGTCAAAGTCATGGCGCTACTCAAACACAGTTGTGCTTTTGCTGGTCGTTCCTCCACAAACCACCTGTGGATGAGTCCCAGATGCATCCCACGTGTGAGTATTTATATTAAGTGTTCGGGTAGAGTCCAGTTAAAATACTAAACAGTACAGATTAAAGGTACTATAGCCTGTCCAACACTGCCGTGGTACTGAATCTGTCAGGGGCCTTGAAGTACAAACTGTAGTGATGTATATGTTGTAACTCAGCTGTAGTTACAGTGAGACTCTTTATACGATTATGTCTTTGGACCCGTAAACGCTGTGAAGGCCAACAGAGTATGTGCCTGTGTAGAAAGACTCGGTAAAGAAGAGGTTGAACTAAGCATCAGGCCTCTCTATGCAGGTTTACAGCAGGAACCAGACAACAGTGGCCAAATCCTCCACAGACCAGGCTGACAGAAAGAAGACGCTTCTGAGCCATGACGGGCCTGATCTGCAAGACTTTATCTCCGGCGAGCTGTCAGAGAAAAGCCAGTGGGCAGAGTACAGAGGCAACTTGAAGAGGCAGAAGGGAGAGAGGCAAGTTACACTACAGCTGTGCCCGACAAATGCGTGAGAGTGTTTATTTTCTAACCCTACTCTGCGGGTTTGGAGAATTCTAGGGGTTGGGACCATGTCAGACAAATAGTTGGTCGTTTGCTTATACTGCATAGTGGTCTAACCAAGACTGTGTTATACCACATTGTCAGGTAATGTTTAAAACATAGAATAATAACAAAGATCAATCAGCTTTTCTGTGACATTCACATGTGGTTATTTTACTTCATATAGTGACACCTGTCACATGATAAGGCCACATATTTAGTGACTGGATCTGCTGCTGTGTTATGTCAGGCTGCGACTTCCTCCGTGGCTGAAAACAGAGATCCCGATTGGAAAGAACTACAACAGACTGAAGAACACACTGAGAGACCTAAACCTGCACACAGTACGTTATATCTCCAGTAATGGTGTACATAGATTGATATAAACACTGCTCTGTTACAACTAACAGGTGAGTTGTGTTTTTGTATGGTCATTTTATATGTGTGTAGTCTCCTTGAGTCTACTCTGGTCCAGTTTCCCCCCTGAGCTTAAGAAGCATTACATTAAAAACACTGTCAAAATAAGTACATGCTATTAAAACTCTTATTGTTGGTGTTCTGCCACTATGACCATTGGAATTAAAATGTTGGAAATTTGTAATTGGTCAAAGGCTTTAATTAGAATTTGTTAAATTCTGTGAAAATTATTTATTCAGCTCTAGTGCATGTAAAGACGCACGTCTGTGTTTCTCAGGTGTGTGAGGAAGCCAGGTGTCCAAACATTGGTGAATGCTGGGGAGGAGGAGAGTATGCCACAGCCACAGCCACCATCATGGTGAGTGTTGTGTAACACACAGAGTCTGTGCAGTGGATGCACCAGTAATAAAGTAGTAGATGACAGACACAACATTTAAACCAATTAAATGTTGGACGCTCTGCTTTGTGTTTCACTTTTCTGTTCATAGTTGATGGGAGACACGTGTACACGCGGATGCAGGTTTTGCTCTGTAAAAACAGCTCGTCAGCCGCCGCCTCTGGACCCAGACGAGCCCTACAATACAGCCAAGGCCATCGCTGCCTGGGGGCTGGACTATGTGGTTCTCACCTCAGTCGACAGAGATGGTAATGATGCTGTACTTCAGTGTCTGACCAGGGGCCTTTCCTGTACTTAACTTTGTGCCTGACCAATATCAATTTACTAACCGTAACCTTTTTTTGTGCAGATATTGCTGATGGAGGAGCTGAGCACATTGCTAAGACAGTTTCTAACCTGAAGGAAATGTAAATATAAGATCTCATTTGGATCTATCAGGTATTTCTTTCATATTATGCTAGATAAACAAACAGCGATGTCATGTTCTTGTAGGAACTCTCAGATCCTTATTGAATGTCTGACCCCTGATTTTCGTGGTGACCTGGTAGCAGTGGAGAAGGTCGTCGTGTCAGGGCTGGATGTGTACGCCCACAATGTGGAGACAGTCCGTGAACACCAAAGGTACATAGACATGACGTTATTTAAAAGATAAAATCAGGATTAGTAGTGCTGGTAACAGCTCTACCACAAGAGGGTAGTCAGTCAGAGGGAGGGATGACGAGCAGTACACACACCGACCAGCAGGCTGTACATAAGTCGTTTCTGCTCTCCAGGTAGAACTGGACAACTGTAAACAGACAAACTTTAATAGTTTATTTTAATAAAGCATACATTTCTGTTTCTAGGCGTGTGCGTGATGCCAGAGCAAACTTTGACCAGTCTCTGAGTGTTCTGAAACACGTAAAAACAATCAAACCCTCTGTGCTCACCAAGACTTCCCTCATGCTGGGTCTGGGGGAGACCGACCAACAGATAATGAACTCTCTGTCAGGTGTGCACACTCAGCAGACGCAGACTTGGCACATCATAAACTGTGTCCATACCTTTTCGTCTCCTCTTTTGTTGCATTTAGGGAGTTTACACCATGACACCTTTTTCTAAGCTTGTGTATTTACAAGCTTTTCATAGTACAGTAATTTCCTGATAACACTGTTGTGATGATGTTGGCAGAGCTGAGAGAAGCAGGAGTGGACTGTCTAACGCTTGGTCAGTACATGCAGCCAACTAAACGTCACCTGAAGGTAAACTCATTACACTCATAGTAGTTCCTACAGTTGGTAAATTGATGAGCAGTTTCACAGTGTGTGTTTGGGTTTAGGTGGAGGAATACATCACCCCTGAGCAGTTTGCTCACTGGGAGAAAGTTGGGAATGATATGGGCTTCATTTACACAGCCAGCGGGCCACTGGTGCGATCTTCCTACAAAGCAGGTGAGACAGGGACATAATACTACACGTAATAAAACCTGAAGAACCAAACGGTTGTAAAGATTTTTTTTCCTTGTTAACAGGCGAGTTCTTCTTGAAGAATCTACTGAAGAAGAGAAAAGCAGACGCCACAACGGCAGATTGAAAAGCTTCTACATTGTCCCAGATCTTCGTTGTGCAGTCATTACCTCCAAGTACACCGACAGTCCTGCAGTACTGAAGTGCGTTGTCGTGAGCTATAGCCGTGGATCCTTATAGCACAAGAACTTAATATAAAGTCTAATTAGTATTTGTATTATTTAAAAAAAAAAAACACAACAACATTAAATGAGTCTACAGGAGCGAGTCCTTAAGACTTGAATTACAACAATTAGACTTTATTCTGCTACTGGTCAGTGCACATTTAACAGCCCAGATATCCACATTTCAGGACACGATTAAATCAGTTCCAGGCTTTAGATGTGCAGATGAGCAGCAGATAACCCTTCTGGGGGAAAATGCAAACTGGTGTAGCTGTAATCT
The DNA here is from genome assembly GCA_030770545.1 of Macropodus opercularis. NCBI lineage: Eukaryota > Metazoa > Chordata > Actinopteri > Anabantiformes > Osphronemidae > Macropodus > Macropodus opercularis. The sequence goes on from CM061089.1 coordinate 10,299,641, forward strand.
ACGGGTTCGGTAACAATTTTCATTTCAGTGAGCTCCAGTCGCTCAGGAGCTACAGACTACACTTAGGAGTTGCTGAAGCTTTACACAGCAACCTGAATTTGTGAGCACTTGGATAGACGTTGGGTAATTCCAGATTGATTTAAATAAAGAAAAAGCTGGAAATTCTTGATACAGCAAACTAGAGGCAAAATTAGAACAAACTCAATCTTTGCCAAGGACATTAAAACATTTTTCTATTGTTACATTAGAAAAGTGCAAATGTTTTGGAATCAGTGTAGGTGAAATAGAAATTCTCTCCCTCTATAGGTTACTAGTTTGGACGCATACTGTTTTCACATTCAGCATTTGTCACCTAAAGATTTGGTTCTTGTGATCACACTCACTAAATAGTTACACAAAATGATTATATTTAATAAATAAAAAATTCACAGTCAATGTCTTCCAAGTTTAATTTTTCTGTTTGTTTCAGTTAAATAAGACACAAATTAAGAACATATTGTATTTTATTGCATTGGCCCTAGAAATAAGCTGTCACTGATAGAGTAGACGTGTAATCACACACTTACAGTAAAAGGTGAGGATTAATAAAAAACATATATAAAAATATTTCAGCTTTTGCACTTGATTATGAGTAAATACTGTAAGAAAGTATAATCTCAGTAAATAGTGCGTATATCACTGCATATAAAATGTTTGGTCGTTGATTGCCCTGTAACACGAAATGTAGACAATTGATGAGATCCTGTCTGGAATGATTTACCACTGAACATTCGCAGGGGAAGCAATTACTCACACTGTTTGGCCTTTCTGGTTAAACATGCATCAACAACAGAGGTGAATGACACGCTTGACCATTAGCAGAGAGCAATGCGTGTGAGTGTGTGGTGAGTTTTAGACTTTGGCTTTCTTTGTGGGAGGTTCAGTGGCAGCGATGCGAGGACAAACAGCTGCTGGGGCGTAGGGGATCCTTGTAGATATCACTTTCTTACCAATGGTCTCAATCTGCAAATGCAGATGCAGATGTCACTTGTCAGTTTATCAGGTTATGTCTCAGTGTTTCATTTACATTTTGCCTACGGTGCGTTGTGTTTTCTGCTTGCTCACCTGGAAGCCGATGTTCTGTAGATGAGGGTGGAGGTGGTCCAACACTCTGCGACCATCAAATATGAAGGCCGGTTTCAGCATTTTCTTGTAGATTTTCTCATAGTCCAGTTCCTTTGGTGAAGGTAAGGTGGTGCGAGTTTAATTTCCAGACTGTCCATTTCAAACAGTTTAGAAGATGGTAGAAAAAGCATGATTCTGACCTTAAACATATCCCACTCAGTGCAGATGACTAAAGCATGAGCACTCTGGCAAGCTTCATATGGGTCTGACGTCACGGTCACCAGTTCTGACACTAAAGGAGAGAAAAGGGGAAAAAGCAACAGAATCAGTCATCATCAATAAGTAACCCCCCCAAACATTTTTTGTGGTACCAACGAATCAGAAAATATAGTTAGTTAACATTTGGTAAAAACTGTCTGCTGCTTCTTGCACAACAAGGCTGACGCTCTTTTAAAAAAAAAAAAAAAAAAAAAAGAGAGAGCGAGAGGTGGTTACACAATTCTCTGGAAATGCATTTGAACCTTACATACAGTACACACCTCTGTCTGGATTGTCCTCCGAGATGCTGGGCTGAGACAAGTCATGTATGATCTGTTCTTTAAGGACTTTGGGGTCATAGATGAACAGCTTGGCTCCTTCATCCATCAGATACTTGGAAATGTAAATGCTGGATGACTCCCTGGAGTTGCAACACAAACAATAGTAAATGTCAGCCTGATTGAGGGGATAGTTCACCACAGTATGTTAAGCAGGTGTTTATGCAGGGTGAAGCGTGATTAGCAGTGACTCTGCATGTTTCTTAGTGTGCAAAGGTTGTACAGCTACTGACTGAAGCTTGGGAGCCTTTTCAGGTTTATGATTATTACTATTACATATCATAGGGAGGTTATCTGTAAGGGTGAGAGACTGGAGTGCAAAGAAAAATAAAAACACAGACTAACCTGGTGTCACCTGTGTCTTTCTTGAAGGAGAAGCCCAGTAGAGCAATCTTTTTACCAGTAACAGTGTTAAAGAGACAATCAATAATCCTGCAGGCGAACCGCCGTCTTTGGTACTCATTCATGTCTATGACCTGAGAAAATCCAAAGCAATATCATTAAGAATGCGTCTGGATATTCAAAAAACTGAAAAATAATGTGTTATGCAGTCTTACTTGCTGCCAGTAGGATGCCACCTCTGGGAGGTTGAGGGCCTCGCAGAGATACACTAGATTCAGTACATCCTTCTGGAAACAGCTTCCACCAAAACCTGACCAGAAGGAGGCAGATGTTTTTATGGTTTAAATTTACATTTGGGCTGATTTTAATCATCCTGTGATCTAATAGGTCACTTACCTACGCTGGCTTTAAGGAACTTGCTGCCTATTCTTTGGTCCATGCCAATCGCTTTGGCAACTTCCTCCACATCAGCTCCAGTGGCCTCACAGAGAGCACTGATACTATTGATGCTGCTGATTCGCTGAGCCAGGAAAGCATTGGCTGCCTACACACACACACACACACACACACACTAGACTCAGTAACTATGAATTACAAAAGCTGATTCAAGGACACACTCATTTTGAGCTGCAATAGTATCATGTCTATAGTAATAGTAACATGTCTACTGATGAGTTGTTTATCAAAATTGCTAAATTACATATTTAACGTTTGATGAATTTCTAACATTTCTGTTAAACGGAAACTAGACATATGAAACAAGACTCATTAGCTTAATCTACACTCACCAGTTTGGACAGCTCAGACGACCATGTGTTGGTGGTGATGATCCGTTCTTTGGGGACCCAATGTTCATAGACAGCACAAAGAGCTCTGATTGCCCTTTGTCCTTCAACGGTTTCATCTCCGCCAATCAGGACACGGTCTGGCAATTTCAAATCCCGCACTGCTGTTCCTTCTGCAAGGAACTCTGGGTTGGACAGCACCTACGCAGTAGTAACACCTTAGTAATATATCAAACAACTCTTCAAAGGTTATCACATGTTAATACACACTTGTAGGTTGAGGCTGGGTTTGGTGTTGGCATCAAAGATTCGCCGAATGCTTTCAGCAGCTCGAACTGGGACTGTGCTCTTCTCTGTGACAATTTTGTAGCCATCAGACATCTCCACAATCCGCCGAGCACAAGCTTCAATGAATTTGAGGTCAGCCGCACGACCCTTTCCCATCCCATAGGTCTTAGTTGGAGTATTCACCTGAACATAAGGTGAACGTGATGTGTTAGAAACTTATTTCTTGATCTTGTCAGACTAAATTAATTCTGTTGGTTTACATGCAGGGTGAACTGAAGGACTCACAGAAATAAAGACCAGGTCAGCTTCTCTGATGGCTGAGTCTATGTCTGTAGAGAAAAACAAATTTTTCCCTCTGCATGACTCAACCACCTCTTTCAGACCCGGCTGAAGCAGGAGGAAGTGGGGAAATAAGATAGAGAGGGTGTGTCAGTGAAGGGTTAGGAAAAAATCACAGCATAATCAGTCACAGATGTAAAATAAGCTCACAGAGACTGGTCAGTAATTGCTCTTTACTTTGGTTGTTCATGGTGATGTAATACTCTGTGGTGGTTACTGACGTAGAGAAATTGCGAAACAGTCTGGAACTAATGTGGTCACGTAGCACAAGAGTCAAATTGTTCAAAAACATTAGCCGGGGCAGTTACTAAGCAACATTTATTTTTTTCTACAACATTAATGAAAGAACTGACAAGGATACAGCCTATGACTCTCAAAGGTGAGATAAAACTTTAGGAGAAGCTTGTAAGATATCTCACTTCTTTTATTAATATACAACTCAGATGAAAGAAAAGTTTATTTGAATAGTAAAACCAAAAAGACACCTCATATATGGGCAGAGTCTCTGAGTTCCAGGCTTTAATACGAGACTCGTTGACATCCACGACCGTCACAGTGATCTCTGGACACATCTGGGCGATTACGCTGCATGTTGGGCCTCCTACATATCCAGCACCAATGCAACAGATCTTTTTTATCTGAAACATCTGTAACATATTCAGAATAGAATAGAGACAAAAATGTTAAAGTATGAAAAAGAAAAAAAAGTTTCTGAAACGTCTGCTGTTGGCGAAATCTCATCCATCCAGTCCATTGGATGTTGAATGTTAGTAGAGCACTGACTTGATTAATCTGCTGGTTGCTTCATACATACTTGTTTAACAAACTGGTGCTGAAAAAAACATTTATTTTGCACAAAAATAAACACATTCAATTACAGTAGCATCGTAGTAGCATAGTAAATTAATCTCCCTACCAATCAAATCATTCAGCCTTTTTAACATTCCCAAATTATCTCTGATAAATTTCGGGGTTTTTGTATTACAATATTCCTGTTCAAATTATTAATGATATGCTAAGTAATAAGCAGCGGTTTCGATAATCATCATTTTCTTTCTGTTTCAAGCAAATCACCTAAATCCAAACTAGACAAACCCCCATTTATACAGATTTAATTCCACATATTCAGCAGCATTAGTGCGCTGAAGGAAATCACCGCAGGCCACAGCGAGCTGCAAGCGTCCGACAGATAAGAGAGAACCTGAGACACGCTGCGCGGTGCTTTTCCATTCGTGGCACTGAGCGAGTTGCTCAACTTTCTAAAAACGTTAACTTGCACACGATGAGCACGTTTAGCGTCATAGTCCTGGGTTCTGACTCAGACCTACAGCTACCTGGTAGAACATAAAGAGCCTTTTCACTGCAACTCAGCCACGTCTGGCAGAGCTGGTGAAAAAAAACGACACCTTTCGCCGCAGATTCCTTTGGGCTAGTTCGCGTTAGCTGTGCCGCGGAGTAAGTGTGATGCAGCGTTACACACTTACAGGGTCATAATTGAGCCAGGTCGCCTTTTGTTCTTTAAGGTCGAGGGATGAACTCAAGCCAAGAACCCAATGAATGGACGCCTGTGTGGGAGCAACTAGCTAGCTACCAGCCGTTAGCCGCCGTTACCGTTACGTTACCTCTGCCAACTCGACAGCCGGAGAACTTCAGGAGTGCGCAGATGATCCCTCGGCTCCTCTCAACGCGTCTGGTGGAGACCAAAGTCGACCCAAGAGCCGCTGTTCTGCCAACGACGACTGTCTCTAACAGAGGACAACGGACACACCAGCAGGGCTGCGCTCACAACTTTTATTTCAAGCACCACCTTCACCTAAACTGAGCCACTTTCGTCAAGGCACGGCCATTTAATACCACAGCGATACTTCCGGGGAGGTCCTTTCATAGTAAAATAGGCGTAATTCATTCATTCATGCATTGAGTCATTTATGTCTGTATTTATTTAATACCCTCCAACACCACCTCGACAAAATAACATCACCCCAACATTTATATGAAAAAAATATTGGTCTTACTGATTATTATTATTGAATTTAAATAAATGTGTGAATATAAAACATCAAATATGGACCTTATGAGGAATAGTCAAGTTTATTTCTGTCATCACGCATGTATGGATTCATTGTATGGATTTTGTTTATTGTGAACAGATAAATAATAAAACTTTATTTCTCACTGTATGTTTTATTAAAGGGCTGGACAGAACCAGTCTTATGATACAACATGCTGCAACCTTTTAAACAGATATGAGCCAATACATATTGAAAACATCTGTTGGAGAAGTTCCCTGTTTTCGTTTCATCAACTCCTCACCTCAGTAGGCCTTTGCTGGCCTCTGTGTCTCTGAGAATGTGAGGTTTCATAAGAGCAGACTTCTCATGAAGACTCACTGTTCATTTCTGTGTGTGTGTGATACGTGTCTTACATTTCAACATGCACTGTTGCTAAGCGTTAGCTTCAGCCTGGGTTGTAGAGTGTGAAATATTCCCCAGCATTGTGGGATGGTCTGTTTTAAATAACAGAGTAGGAGCACACATAATAGCAGGTTATAAATTCCCTAACAACCCTAATTTATGATTCAGCTTGTGTAGGTCATAAATTCAAAAGGGTTCTCTGTCAGTACTTGTTAGAACTTGAAAGGGTACCTGCCTTGCCGGGGTGGAAATGAGAGGATAGTAGGACTATGTCGATTCTCCTAGTTGAGAGGTGACAGTCTGCTGGTGGCCTTTGGACTGATCACATTCTGCACCCTGGTCTGGTTCTTGCTACTTTACAAATTAATGTATTACACGGTAATAGTAGACCAACATAGTTCAGTTATTGCCAAAACGTTTTTTATTCTTAAATTCCTACCCTGTCAAATGTACATTAAATGTCAGTACATATTGCAACCTTATATTACAAAACTTAGGAATGCATATTTGCACAAGAATGTCTTAGAAAAAGGTGACCTATATTTAAAAAAACACATTAAATGACATTTCAAATTATTTTCCAAATGGTACTGTTTTATTAGGAGGGCTCCATGGTGGAGGTGGACTGCCTTGAAGAATTGCATTTATTTGTCTTTCTTCTTTCTGTCTCTTCTTTTCAAGATCTTTTCTTACCTTTTGGAATAATAAAAATAATTAACAAACAATACAACTAGGTCCACATTAATATTACTCAAGAATCTGAACTGTGTGTTGATAACCTTTGTGAAACCATCTTTAAACAAATAAGCAAATACCAGTATCTGTTACGCTGTTATTAATCAGTGGTATGATCAATAAACCAGTTCAACTTACCAGCCAATTTTCATACATGTCTAAAGCCATTTTTTCTCTCTCTTCTTTCATATATCGTTCCTCCTCTGCTTTGTTTTTGATTTCTTTACGCTCCATTGTGATTTTCTTATGGACAACATCTTTCTTCTTGTCACACCTTCATCGTTTATAAAAGAGGTGTAAATACAGTCAATTAAAGAGCTGTTTTATTCACTGATGTTTATTGAGACTAGCATGAGTTTGATTAATATCTTGCATTCAGTGTTATCTGGTGGCTTATTACTTCAACAATGACATACCAACCTTAACACACTGTTACATGTGGCCACATCTTTTACATATGTAACCTTCAAACATATAATAAATTATGTATAAAAGGTTCTGTGTTTTTTATCACACAGTATAAAAGATAACTAACAAAATAGAAATGAAGGATTTACACTCACCAGTCAGAAAAGGCATATTTGCTCTCTCGCTTCCTTTCTTCCTCGTTTTCTTGTGTTTTTAGCTTAAGCTCATTTTCAGATTCTTTCTGTTTTCTGTACTTCTCTTTAAGTAGATGATCATGATCATGTTTCCATTTTTCAAACACCTAGAATGATAACATAATACAATCACTGATATTAAGCTACATACAAAGATAATTATTATTACAGAATAATTCCAGTAAATTTACTACATACTTGTTTAGCTGACTGCCTTTTTTCTTCTTTCTCCTCAATGGCTCTTTGCTCTTTTCTGGTCATTTCTTCTTTTTCTTTGGCTTTTGCTTTTAGAGTTTCTGTTTTCTTTTCTTTCCAAGCTGCATATGATGCAACAGCATCTTCCTTTTTAGCCTCTTGATCCTATTATTGGAAAGATGGTTATCAGTATGTACATATTTTAAATGTGAATGTATGTAGATTGTTTACCCTCTTCTTCTTTTCTTTCAGCATTTCTTCCTTCTTCTTTTGTTGCATGTTCTCCCTTAAAATTTCATTTTTCTTTTTAAGCCATTCCTGTAGAATATATACATTGTTTATGTAGATTCTTTCTACTACTTAATAACTAACATATATGATCACTAGAGCTTGTTTAGACAGGGTTGTCATTCACTTTAAAACACAGAAAACAGTGTAGATTTTATCTGTCTTTTCCGCCACAAGACTCAACACAACATAGGCTTATTATTGCACTGACCTGATAAACAGCAGCTCTGAGTGAATCTGCTGCCTGAGGCTGAGAGTCTTGTAGTGACAGTTTACGGTCCAAAATCTTAAGACTTCCCAAATACTTTGATTCTACATCCCTGGAGAGCACACTCTGAGATCGTTGAGTGGTCTTAGACTGACAACTTGAACTCCTAATTAAAATTGAAAAATGACAGTCATTCAACCTATTTTTAGATTTCTGCCACAAAGACATGTATATCTACTTACCTGATATCGAATGATTTTTGTTGGGAGAACTGAGCAACAGAATTATCTGAGTGGTCTTCCTTAATAAACAAAACAATCACATTTCATGAAATTAAAAACAATGGGGCACAGTATTTCTTACACAAGACAAAATTAACAGGTAAAGTGCATGATAAACAATGTCTTACATTAAATTCTTCAAATGATGTAGAGTATTTGGTCACTTTCTCTTTGCTGTCATCAGAAATAAATTCATCTGAAACAGTAAATAAAATATCAAGTTAGCTTAAAATACAATTTTGGAACAGCAAACTAATTTTATTGAACACTTCAACTCTTACCTCTGGATTCAGAATCAACAGTGGAGTTGGTAAAGACCCGTGACTGCTCACTCTTACTTGTAGAAGATTTGTTTAGGCTAAACGAATCTGCGTAATCACCTCCTGCCCACTAAGATACAAGAAATAACAAATGTCAGCGCCATTTAGACAATCACAGCAAGGATGAAGTGGTTAAAGATGAGTGAGTGGCTGAGTGAGTGAGTGTATTACGTTAATAACAAAAACTATAACTAAGAAATTAGATACATATATTGATGGTAACCCCTTACAGTAATGTTACTACATGTATCTGTTAAATAGGGAACGGATGCAGAGGAAGTCTGTGTCTTGCTGTAATCCTGGGATTCAGATTCTTCAGGCAGCTTCTCAGAGGCATGAAGAGTCAAGCCAAGAGTCCTTTGTCTTGGTTTGGGTCTGGGTGGCTCCTTCTCCACAAAATCTGAATAATTATAAGTTGTGGAAACACACATTATAAATCTGCACTTCACTTTTTATAAACTCTTATAAACCAAACACATAATGTCACTTTTGTGTCCCATAGATAAATTGGAGTAAACAGACCTACTGAGGACAAGTGCTTGCTCTCAGCTGTTGGTGGATGCGGAAAATCAGGACCTGGAGTTTCTGTTACACTGCTGTCAGAAGGTAATGGCAAAGGCATGTCCATCAGTGTATCGTCTGATGTTTGGTGTGACACAGATTTGCTCTCTCTTGTCATGTGAGAATCAGTAGAATCCACACCACTGGTATTTTGTGTGGTATTTTCACTGATGTTTGTGGAGTGTTGTGGAGAAACGGAGTTATTGTAACTGTTGTTTCTGCTGATGGAGTCGTCCAGTGGAGCATTTCCACGTGACTCAGATGTACTTGTGTCTTCAGACGATCGGATCCTTTGACTTTTCAGAAAAGAAACCTTCTTTGTCCTTCCATGTGTGCTTTCATCATCTGAAAGCTTAAAGTCGTTGATTGTGCCTTTACTTCTGCCAGCTTTAAATGCCTCTGTTCGCTTTTTTCTTGATTTGAGGATTTCTTTTAAAAAATCTGTAAATTATAAAATTTTGTTCATAAATCAATCACGAGAGCAACATAAAATTACAACAGTAAAGATGACAAAAAACTGTAACTCTACTGAATACTGATAGTTCATATTGTGATTGTATTATACTGACATATTCAGCATCTATTGCTTGTCAGTTACACATGGATTACTATAGTATATATGAAAAGACTGACAACATTCATTTAATATCGCTTAATATATTCCTAATTGTATGATTATTGTTTGTGGCTCACATTAACTAGCTTTCAGTGTGATTTGATTGTTAGTGTTTGTTGCTGTTAAAAACACACAGGTAACAGTCAGCGCAGACAATCTCATCCCTTTGCTTCTCTCACCATCTTCATCTTCACTAAAGTCATCAGAGTAGGAGTTGTGGTCTGTTTTTGTCTTGCTTGCTCTGGCAGAGACAGCCGCTTGAAGTTCATCCTGCAAGACACGACAGCTTAACATCCGCTGCTTCATCACAGGGGTCAGATCGTTATTTTGGCTGGCGACACGCTTTTCTAACAGCTAGTATGACGTCCAGTCAGCTTACAATAAAGGCTTTTTACCTGAAACGTTGTTCGTTTCGATGTTTTGGGGCTTTTCGTGTACGCTAATGTCCTGAAGTCCGAACTCGTCATCGTTAAAACCTTGAACACTCGCCTTTGGTTGCCTGTATCAATATTAGCATGCTAGCTAATGTCTGCCGAGTTCACTATAACAGTATCTACTGCTCTGTAAACGTCCTATTCAACCACGTATTGTTATTAGGCAAAGGTCCCACATAGCGCTCACTGTTGGACCAATCCACCGTGTACAGCTACACATAAACAGCAACTAACTACACGTACACAGTCATAGCTTCGGGAGCTAACAGCTAGCTGACTTGTTGACGGTAACCCAGGGAAACCCGCGGCTGTGTGCGCATGCTCAAATGAGTAAACGCCTCGTGTTACCGTTAAACAGGCCATTCAAAAGTGGAAAAAAACATTTCAACAAAACTGTATCTGATGTTTTTAATTTTTTTTTATAGTGGACTGTTGCTGTTCTTTCACAGTCTGGTTTAAATAAATCAGACCAGGCCTTAATCTGTGATGTTCACATCAGACATTTAAGTAGATTTCATTAGCGTATATTAAAGTTGGTTTAGTTCATATGAAATGATGAAGCCTTGGGTTACGGTTAAGGTTCAGCTAGATTGGATTAGAAAACACCATTAGCTTTCTTGAATCTGCATGGAACATTTTATTAACCCCAAAGGGAAACTGTGCAGCATCGTTACACCTACGTGGTTAAAACATCTTAAAGACGCAACCTCACCTCTGAAAAGGCTGAACCTCCTGTGAACTGGACTCCAACTATCAGCTTCTTGGATTTCACAGCCAAGAGGTTCTCTGTCACATGTTACCACTGTCTACAGAAATATTCCGTTCACTCTCAGCAGGTATTTGAACTGTTTGAAGAATATGTTTGACTGACTACTACACAAAAATAAGAGTGAATTGTTTTTTTATTTGTTTTGTTATAGGAAAAGTGCATAGTTGAAGCCCTTTATTAACTCATAGAAACTTAGTGTAATGTATTAAGATTTCTTGCTGTTCATCAACCGTCTAGTATAATTTCCCTTAACATACAGTTCTTATGGGTTCTCAAAAACATTTTACTGATAAGAAAATTACAAATACAGTGGTGACAAGTAATGTTGTGATGATTTTAAACATTTAAGAAAGACCATTTAATTTTAAACTAATCCATGTAATTCATGACATCAACTACCTCCAGCAAAACCCGAGGCCCAGACATACAACCATGCTTTCATGGTAAGGGCACAATAACGATGTTAACAAATATAGCAAACCCTTTATGATGTAACGAATGCAGTCAGGCAACAGCAGATTTGCAAAAGACAAAAGAAAGCTCCACCGGTAAATTTGAGGCTGTAGTCTGTGGAGCTGTTGTATTGTAACTAACACCTTAACCTGAAGCAGATTAGGTAAGAAAAAAAACTGTAGGGCAATAAAAATAAAGCTGACAGATTTCTACTCCAGATCAGTGCATCATGCTCGTCACCATCATAGATTCAATACAGAACCGACATCAAATATTGCTATTCCGTCACCAAAGGTTGTTTGCACTGATACAGGAAAGATAAAACTGCATTGACACTGCCTGAAAAAGCAACTTTTCATTCCTTTGACATATCACCATAGAAACATTGTTCCCGCTAATTAGACTGCGATTATTCTTAATAGGAAAACAACTGGCCAACATCTGCACAAGGCCATAATTTTTAGACTAATCAAAATAAGACACCTTTAAAAAAAACAAAAAACAAAAAACATCAACATACCACATGGAAAGTGCAAGTAAAAGAGTCTCAACTACTATTAAGTCAGCATATAATTAACAATGTTCCTATTTTAAGCACAAAACATCTACAGTACATGAAATCATATGATTTGTGCTGAGTATATCATTTTATATTGTTCCTCTTCACCTAATTACGCTGCCTGATTTAAATGCAAGCCTTCAGATGGTCTCTAAACAGACACTTTAATATGTGTCAAATGAAACCTTGAAACTGAAGGGAAAATGTATTGGTCTATATACTGTGCATGTAGTATCACGTCTGTCCACTAGACCACACATTACTGTAAAAGTACCTCCCTTGCTACACTAACCAAATCATCTGATACTATACTATAGTTCAGTGGCCTAAAAAAATCAGTTTAATATTGACAAGTTTTCCCAAACAACATCATAGAGCACTGATCTATCACTGAGCAACTTGTTTCTGCTGCCACTATTGGCCAGAATGATCTGTTGGTGGCATTTCAGGAGCAGGTATTTATGTTCTAAGAGATCTGACCATTTGCTGGTCCAGATGAAAAGATTTTACAACGAAAACCTGTCACACACACACAATGAAAACATTAATTAAATCAAGTTTTGAAATGAATGTACCATGTTTAACAAATCCAGAAAGGAATTTAAAACAATCTATTAAAATTGTATGAGATACCTACTGTTTTATTGGCACGGTTTATAGTTGAATAGTAAACTTGTAAACAACTGAAGAACCACTGCAGAATTTGACTGTCCCAACAAAAATTGTGCGCTACTGTTTTCTCACCCAACCTCAGTAACATTCCTTCATTACGGTTACATGTCTGAGTTTCTGTAGATCAGTCAGCAGCAGAACTGGCATCAGCGACAGACCCAGTATGATACTACCCCATGATTAGCATCACATGAAGCCAAACTTCAGCACATGGCTAAAACCAGTTCATCGAAGATACACATTTTCAAAATTACGCAGATATATCTCTCTAGTTTACCTTTGAAGCTTCCTCCAACAATATTTTATGCATGGCTACTGTTATAGTTTCTTTGAAAATGTTAAATCACCTGCCTCAGATCATTTTAAAGTAACAGAAAACAAAGCAGAAGGATTTGCAAGGGAGTTCAGGTTGTGACCTTTGTAAACTCTCAAATGTCATAACTGTTTTGGCTTAATCAACGCTATTGGTTGGGCTTCAGTAACAATAAGACCAATCTACTCAAGAACACAATAGTATCAGAAAAGGAAAAAAAAAAAAAATCAAGAGATATTTGTATGAAGGTTGACTGGAAGATGACACTGTCCTGGTCACAGTTACTTGCCAACTGTGCAGCTCCAGTCAAAGCAGCTGGATGAGCGCTGGTAGTGTGCCACCACTGCTAATCAACAGGAGGAGCGGGGGGCTCTCGTCCATTGCTCTGTAACCCAAAATGAGAAAATCACTGTCACCATCTTCCTGATACACGAGTAAACAATAACTGTAAATATGTACTAAATAGTGTCAATTTGGTTTTATCAACGCAATTCTTTACATGTTTCGAGTTATTTTCCCTTCCTTTAACTTTACCAAACACAGACTACTAACTTACAATTAACAATCCATGTAGATAACTAGGTTTAACTCCGTTTGGACAATTTATAATTCTTGTACTTATAAAAGTGTAATCTGATTTTTTTTTTTATTTCTATATTTCTTACATGCTAAAATTCAGCATCGTTTTCTTTATATACTTAACTTTAATATCTTATTAAGAAGAAATTACTGTGCATCTTACTGCACATCCTTCCTGGTCAAACAAATGCCCTCATACATTATCAGTACCACTGGACACGCCAATGTAAACAGAGGAGGAGGAGGAACTATGTCTAACACGTGATTTATTACATAAAATGAGTGTTACATTCACTGACATTGTGGGGTCCAAAGGGTTTGCCTGTGACACGAGGGCCCCTGAGACTTGGTGGGCGCAGCAGAAACAGGACTAGAGCCAACACCACCCATCCAATCAGAACCATTGGTAGGGTCAGGTCATCTCCTCCAGTAATTGACCCACTGGGACCTGGCACTACACAGAAATGCGTCTCTGTATATTACACGTCATGTACTGTAATATTTCTGATTTGACACCTAATTGTTTAATGTGAGTGACATTAACATGTCGCTATACATACATTCCTGAGGGCAGTCTGTGTCTGTGCAGTAGGACTGAGATTGCCTGAGCTGAAAGGAAAAATTGGAAAAGAAAAGAGTAGGCGTATGTACAAAATGTTATTGGATATTAATTGTTTCACTGGGAAAGCAGTGAAAACTGCTGTGACCTATATTACATGCAAACATTTGCCAACATCACAGGTTTACATGCAAATAGCACAAAACCATGTAAAATCGTTCTGCTTCTAAAGGTATACTAAACTGCTCTGAATGGAAAATAATTTGCAAATTCTTTAGTTGGTTGGACAACACCCTTTCCTGCTATAAGCAGGTCAGAAAGCTCCCAGAAAGGCTTTAGTGTTGGAGCCAAGTGCAGCTTGTCCTGCAAGTTACACCTGTTTACAACGAGCCATTAAGATCACCCTTACATGGGCAGGATATACAAGCCATGTAAAACAATACGGCTTGTAATTGTTATAGATGAGGTCAAATTATTTTGCACACATACACACAGTACAATCCTGAGCACACAAAGCAACTGAGTGAAAGAACTGATGAGTTCTCAAGGTAAACACTAAGCAGGAACCAGGATATGTTGGCGTGGTGTCATTGTACTGCTTTTCATTTCCTTCTCCTTTGTCAGAGACTTCACTTTATACAACATATCTGAAATGCCTTCACCTGTACTTGCAACCCATCTCAAGTTATAATCAAGCCTGAAACTTATATTTTAAGAGACCCCGAAACCTCCATTCCTTTACTTACCAGGTTGATGAGACGTCTCATAGCATACTCTTGGGTGCAGATGCACTCACAAGGATCAAAGCCTCCCTCTGCCATTACTTAGGATCCACCTTGGAATTAAACAAAAGTACCGTATGTAACAAAGATGTACATTTGAACAAGCGACACAAAGCTAATGATGCCAATTCTCACCACGTTCCTCTACTGCTGTTCCACAGAGAGACACAGGTTAGGGGAGGAGACTATGCAATTAAGGAGTGAGCAGACATGTAGCTGCATTGTCCTTCAGCTGCTTATCTATGTTTCTGCTAAAAGTGAGGGCTGCCCCAGCTTTCTTTGCCCTTACTGGATGTTGCTGAAATACAACATTTGAAGGAAGAGGAATAAAACAAATTGAACTAACTCACATCTCCAACAGGACAGAATGTGGCATAAAGTGAAAAAGTAAAAGCACAAAAAACCCCACATCCATCGTCTTTGAGTTATATATTTATATTTAAATTTTAAATTCATTTTTAATTTGGCGGAGCAGTATTACTGTATAGCAGTGTACAAACAGTACAGTGTAGTGTGTTAGAAATTATCTGCCTAACGCAATATAGAAATCAATTATAAACCTTTCTAAAACAACAACAAACTACAATCAACATTCGTTGTTTTGTTTTTTTTAACTTTCTTTTACTACTTACAAAGACATAGATGACTCCACTATAAAAGCATGTGTACCTGGTGACTGGGGCCAATTTAAACAGACTTCAAAATGCAACTAAGATGACTCATTCTGAAGCCTCTGTGGGTTTTCATTGTGCATCGTCTTGCTCCTGACTACATTTAGCAAAACACAGACTAGCTTCTTGCTAACTGTGCCAACAAACCCGGAAAAAAACTCAATCTTAACCGCGCCGCTTACTGAACATTTGAGAGTAGACGCGTGTAACGACAAGCATCAGTGACACACAAATTACTTACTTACTTGAGATGTCTGGATGCAGGGAAAGGGTTTATTGTCTGTAAAGGGCCTGGCAGCCGCGGCTGCACTGTTGTTTCTCCACAGGCTAAACTGCAGACATGTCAACCTACCGTCTGTGTTTGGTTTAATACACGTGACCCGACCAACCAGCTAGTAGTCACGGTTGACATCCGGGTATTTCGCCAGCGCATTAAACGTCTCTTATTGGTCCAAACATTTGACAGATAGGTCTTTGAACCAATTACAGCAAGGCACGATGATACCGCCAGGATGGTAAACAAACATTCCAGCTGTCTGTACAGCTGTTTAACCACAAAGGTGAAATGTAACCGAGTAAATGTATTAAGGCACCTGTACTTGAATTGATTATTTCCATATTACCCTAATTCTACACCACGTACATCTAACTGACAGGCAGACGATGACTGTGTTGTATCATCAAATACATATATTTGGTAACTGAAGCAACTCTGTGGTGCAAAAGTCCTGCAGCTCTTTTCAGGAAGTTAGTGGTCACACAGTCCACGGGAGTGATCAGGTTCATAGAGAATCAATACCTTTCTGAAATAACCACTAGCAAATTCAAGAATTGCGCATTTTATAACCATTCACAAAGGGCAACACGTCATGAAGGACAGCATTCGTGTCAGATCATTTAATTCTCGGGCTCTTCTTGCAGTGAATACAACTATACACAACAACAATCAGAGTAAAAATCCTGCTCGTTACGCACGTGTTCAGTACACGACGAGAAATGACCCGAAGGCGAGTTTCACAAGACACAGAATCCAGTTTTTCTATGAGCAGCTCGTTGCTGAAAGTTCCAGTCAGCGCCGCGTTTATCTGCACAGTGTGTGTGTGCATGTTCTGGGCTGACTGACGCTGTGCGCTGGCAGCCAGTCAGGCAGGCGGTCGGTCGACGGCAACTGCGGTCAAGCCAGCCGTCGTTCGCTCATCCGTCGTTAAGCCAGCCGCGCTTTGAAAATGTCGTGCGCTCGTATTCCATGGTTTACAGTAGAGCATTAAACGCGATGGAAGCTACTTTCTGTTTTAGCAATAAGAGTCTGATCTGCTCTAATTATACATTACAGCAAAAATAAATATGAATACACACAACAAAGCTGTCACCTCACAAAGAACCATGTAGTTTTACTGCATGGTTTATGATTTATTAGTACTTAAATATACAGTCAAAGTTGTCAACTTTGATGTTGAATAAAATGACTTTGGTGCATAATGCCAGGCCCAGACTAATATCTGCTTGTTCTATAGGTACTGTACTCTCACCTCACAAAGAACCATGTACTTTTACTGTATGGTTTATGATTTATTAGTACTTAAATATGGCATTTCATAATTAAAAAAAACTGTCAAAGTTGTCAACTTTGATGTTGAATAAAATGACTTTGGTGCATAATGCCAGGCCCAAACTAATATCTGCTTGTTCTACTGGACCTGTACTCTCACCTCACAAAGAACCATGTACTTTTACTGTATAGTTTAGGATTTATTAGTACTTAAATATAGCATTTAATACTCAAAATACAGTACAAGTTGTCAACTTTGATGTTGAATAAAATGACTTTGGTGCATAATGCCAGGCCCAAACTAATATCTGCTTGTTCTACTGGACCTGTACTCTCACCTCACAAAGAACCATGTACTTTTACTGCATGGTTTATGATTTATTAGTACTTAAATATAGCATTTAATACTCAAAATACAGTACAAGTTGTCAACTTTGATGTTGAATAAAATGACTTTGGTGCATAATGCCAGGCCCAGACTAATATCTGCTTGTTCTATAGGTACTGTACTCTCACCTCACAAAGAACCATGTACTTTTACTGCATGGTTTATGATTTATTAGTACTTAAATATAGCATTTAATACTCAAAATACAGTACAAGTTGTCAACTTTGATGTTGAATAAAATGACTTTGGTGCATAATGCCAGGCCCAGACTAATATCTGCTTGTTCTATAGGTACTGTACTCTCACCTCACAAAGAACCATGTACTTTTACTGTATAGTTTAGGATTTATTAGTACTTAAATATAGCATTTAATACTCAAAATACAGTACAAGTTGTCAACTTTGATGTTGAATAAAATGACTTTGGTGCATAATGCCAGGCCCAAACTAATATCTGCTTGTTCTACTGGACCTGTACTCTCACCTCACAAAGAACCATGTACTTTTACTGCATGGTTTATGATTTATTAGTACTTAAATATAGCATTTAATACTCAAAATACAGTACAAGTTGTCAACTTTGATGTTGAATAAAATGACTTTGGTGCATAATGCCAGGCCCAGACTAATATCTGCTTGTTCTATAGGTACTGTACTCTCACCTCACAAAGAACCATGTACTTTTACTGCATGGTTTATGATTTATTAGTACTTAAATATAGCATTTAATACTCAAAATACAGTACAAGTTGTCAACTTTGATGTTGAATAAAATGACTTTGGTGCATAATGCCAGGCCCAGACTAATATCTGCTTGTTCTATAGGTACTGTACTCTCACCTCACAAAGAACCATGTACTTTTACTGTATGGTTTATGATTTATTAGTACTTAAATATGGCATTTCATAATTAAAAAAAACTGTCAAAGTTGTCAACTTTGATGTTGAATAAAATGACTTTGGTGCATAATGCCAGGCCCAAACTAATATCTGCTTGTTCTACTGGACCTGTACTCTCACCTCACAAAGAACCATGTACTTTTACTGTATGGTTTATGATTTATTAGTACTTAAATATGGCATTTCATACTTAAATATACAGTCAAAGTTGTCAACTTTGATGTTGAATAAAATGACTTTGGTGCATAATGCCAGGCCCAAACTAATATCTGCTTGTTCTACTGGACCTGTACTCTCACCTCACAAAGAACCATGTACTTTTACTGTATAGTTTAGGATTTATTAGCTAATAAATATGGCATTTCATACTGAAAATGCAGTATGGTTTGTCAACTTTGATGTTGAATAAAATGACTTTGGTGCATAATGCCAGGCCCAGACTAATATCTCCTTGTTCTATAGGTACTGTACTCTCACCTCACAAAGAACCATGTACTTTTACTGTATAGTTTAGGATTTATTAGCTAATAAATATGGCATTTCATACTGAAAATGCAGTATGGTTTGTCAACTTTGATGTTGAATACAATGACTTTGGTGCATAATGCCAGGCCCAGACTAATATCTGCTTGTTCTATAGGTACTGTACTCTCACCTCACAAAGAACCATGTACTTTTACTGTATAGTTTAGGATTTATTAGTACTTAAATATAGCATTTAATACTCAAAATACAGTACAAGTTGTCAACTTTGATGTTGAATAAAATGACTTTGGTGCATAATGCCAGGCCCAAACTAATATCTGCTTGTTCTACTGGACCTGTACTCTCACCTCACAAAGAACCATGTACTTTTACTGCATGGTTTATGATTTATTAGTACTTAAATATAGCATTTAATACTCAAAATACAGTACAAGTTGTCAACTTTGATGTTGAATAAAATGACTTTGGTGCATAATGCCAGGCCCAGACTAATATCTGCTTGTTCTATAGGTACTGTACTCTCACCTCACAAAGAACCATGTACTTTTACTGCATGGTTTATGATTTATTAGTACTTAAATATAGCATTTAATACTCAAAATACAGTACAAGTTGTCAACTTTGATGTTGAATAAAATGACTTTGGTGCATAATGCCAGGCCCAGACTAATATCTGCTTGTTCTATAGGTACTGTACTCTCACCTCACAAAGAACCATGTACTTTTACTGTATGGTTTATGATTTATTAGTACTTAAATATGGCATTTCATAATTAAAAAAAACTGTCAAAGTTGTCAACTTTGATGTTGAATAAAATGACTTTGGTGCATAATGCCAGGCCCAAACTAATATCTGCTTGTTCTACTGGACCTGTACTCTCACCTCACAAAGAACCATGTACTTTTACTGTATGGTTTATGATTTATTAGTACTTAAATATGGCATTTCATACTTAAATATACAGTCAAAGTTGTCAACTTTGATGTTGAATAAAATGACTTTGGTGCATAATGCCAGGCCCAAACTAATATCTGCTTGTTCTACTGGACCTGTACTCTCACCTCACAAAGAACCATGTACTTTTACTGTATAGTTTAGGATTTATTAGCTAATAAATATGGCATTTCATACTGAAAATGCAGTATGGTTTGTCAACTTTGATGTTGAATAAAATGACTTTGGTGCATAATGCCAGGCCCAGACTAATATCTCCTTGTTCTATAGGTACTGTACTCTCACCTCACAAAGAACCATGTACTTTTACTGTATAGTTTAGGATTTATTAGCTAATAAATATGGCATTTCATACTGAAAATGCAGTATGGTTTGTCAACTTTGATGTTGAATACAATGACTTTGGTGCATAATGCCAGGCCCAGACTAATATCTGCTTGTTCTATAGGTACTGTACTCTCACCTCACAAAGAACCATGTACTTTTACTGTATAGTTTAGGATTTATTAGTACTTAAATATAGCATTTAATACTCAAAATACAGTACAAGTTGTCAACTTTGATGTTGAATAAAATGACTTTGGTGCATAATGCCAGGCCCAAACTAATATCTGCTTGTTCTACTGGACCTGTACTCTCACCTCACAAAGAACCGTGTACTTTTACTGTATAGTTTAGGATTTATTAGTACTTCAACATCCAGCTCAAGAAACTCGATCCAAATCACAAATCATGAGAAATAATGCAGATATACAGACAGCAACCGCTTTTATTAACATGACAGAAAAAAGTGCACATATTTACAGTCTGAATTGTGGCTTCATCCATCTCCAGACACTGCGCATGATACCATCTGCAACAGGTAAAAGACTGTAAAAACCTCAGATTGGAATTGTCTTTGTGAGTAATTCCTGTATTTAGGTATTTTATTGAACCAGTTAAAAAGTTAAAAGGTATATGTGCACTTTTTTTCTGTCATGTTAATAAAAGCGGTTGCTGTCTGTATTTCTGCATTATTTCTCATGATTTGTGATTTGGATCGAGTTTCTTGAGCTGGATGTTGAAGTACTAATAAATCATAAACCATGCAGTAAAAGTACATGGTTCTTTGTGAGGTGAGAGTACAGTACCTATAGAACAAGCAGATATTAGTCTGGGCCTGGCATTATGCACCAAAGTCATTGTATTCAACATCAAAGTTGACAACTTGTACTGTATTTTGAGTATTAAATGCTATATTTAAGTACTAATAAATCCTAAACTATACAGTAAAAGTACATGGTTCTTTGTGAGGTGAGAGTACAGGTCCAGTAGAACAAGCAGATATTAGTTTGGGCCTGGCATTATGCACCAAAGTCATTTTATTCAACATCAAAGTTGACAACTTTGACAGTTTTTTTTAATTATGAAATGCCATATTTAAGTACTAATAAATCATAAACCATACAGTAAAAGTACATGGTTCTTTGTGAGGTGAGAGTACAGTACCTATAGAACAAGCAGATATTAGTCTGGGCCTGGCATTATGCACCAAAGTCATTTTATTCAACATCAAAGTTGACAACTTGTACTGTATTTTGAGTATTAAATGCTATATTTAAGTACTAATAAATCATAAACCATGCAGTAAAAGTACATGGTTCTTTGTGAGGTGAGAGTACAGTACCTATAGAACAAGCAGATATTAGTCTGGGCCTGGCATTATGCACCAAAGTCATTTTATTCAACATCAAAGTTGACAACTTGTACTGTATTTTGAGTATTAAATGCTATATTTAAGTACTAATAAATCATAAACCATGCAGTAAAAGTACATGGTTCTTTGTGAGGTGAGAGTACAGGTCCAGTAGAACAAGCAGATATTAGTTTGGGCCTGGCATTATGCACCAAAGTCATTTTATTCAACATCAAAGTTGACAACTTGTACTGTATTTTGAGTATTAAATGCTATATTTAAGTACTAATAAATCCTAAACTATACAGTAAAAGTACATGGTTCTTTGTGAGGTGAGAGTACAGTACCTATAGAACAAGCAGATATTAGTCTGGGCCTGGCATTATGCACCAAAGTCATTGTATTCAACATCAAAGTTGACAACTTGTACTGTATTTTGAGTATTACATGCTATATTTAAGTACTAATAAATCCTAAACTATACAGTAAAAGTACATGGTTCTTTGTGAGGTGAGAGTACAGTACCTATAGAACAAGGAGATATTAGTCTGGGCCTGGCATTATGCACCAAAGTCATTTTATTCAACATCAAAGTTGACAAACCATACTGCATTTTCAGTATGAAATGCCATATTTATTAGCTAATAAATCCTAAACTATACAGTAAAAGTACATGGTTCTTTGTGAGGTGAGAGTACAGGTCCAGTAGAACAAGCAGATATTAGTTTGGGCCTGGCATTATGCACCAAAGTCATTTTATTCAACATCAAAGTTGACAACTTTGACAGTTTTTTTTAATTATGAAATGCCATATTTAAGTACTAATAAATCATAAACCATACAGTAAAAGTACATGGTTCTTTGTGAGGTGAGAGTACAGTACCTATAGAACAAGCAGATATTAGTCTGGGCCTGGCATTATGCACCAAAGTCATTTTATTCAACATCAAAGTTGACAACTTTGACAGTTTTTTTTAATTATGAAATGCCATATTTAAGTACTAATAAATCATAAACCATACAGTAAAAGTACATGGTTCTTTGTGAGGTGAGAGTACAGTACCTATAGAACAAGCAGATATTAGTCTGGGCCTGGCATTATGCACCAAAGTCATTTTATTCAACATCAAAGTTGACAACTTGTACTGTATTTTGAGTATTAAATGCTATATTTAAGTACTAATAAATCATAAACCATGCAGTAAAAGTACATGGTTCTTTGTGAGGTGAGAGTACAGTACCTATAGAACAAGCAGATATTAGTCTGGGCCTGGCATTATGCACCAAAGTCATTTTATTCATCATCAAAGTTGACAACTTGTACTGTATTTTGAGTATTAAATGCCATATTTAAGTACTAATAAATCATAAACCATACAGTAAAAGTGCATGGTTCTTTGTGAGGTGAGAGTACAGGTCCAGTAGAACAAGCAGATATTAGTCTGGGCCTGGCATTATGCACCAAAGTCATTTTATTCAACATCAAAGTTGACAACTTTGACAGTTTTTTTTAATTATGAAATGCCATATTTAAGTACTAATAAATCATAAACCATACAGTAAAAGTACATGGTTCTTTGTGAGGTGAGAGTACAGTACCTATAGAACAAGCAGATATTAGTCTGGGCCTGGCATTATGCACCAAAGTCATTTTATTCAACATCAAAGTTGACAACTTTGACAGTTTTTTTTAATTATGAAATGCCATATTTAAGTACTAATAAATCATAAACCATACAGTAAAAGTACATGGTTCTTTGTGAGGTGAGAGTACAGTACCTATAGAACAAGCAGATATTAGTCTGGGCCTGGCATTATGCACCAAAGTCATTTTATTCATCATCAAAGTTGACAACTTGTACTGTATTTTGAGTATTAAATGCCATATTTAAGTACTAATAAATCATAAACCATACAGTAAAAGTGCATGGTTCTTTGTGAGGTGAGAGTACAGGTCCAGTAGAACAAGCAGATATTAGTCTGGGCCTGGCATTATGCACCAAAGTCATTTTATTCAACATCAAAGTTGACAACTTGTACTGTATTTTGAGTATTAAATGCTATATTTAAGTACTAATAAATCCTAAACCATACAGTAAAAGTACACGGTTCTTTGTGAGGTGAGAGTACAGGTCCAGTAGAACAAGCAGATATTAGTTTGGGCCTGGCATTATGCACCAAAGTCATTTTATTCAACATCAAAGTTGACAACTTTGACAGTTTTTTTTAATTATGAAATGCCATATTTAAGTACTAATAAATCATAAACCATACAGTAAAAGTACATGGTTCTTTGTGAGGTGAGAGTACAGTACCTATAGAACAAGCAGATATTAGTCTGGGCCTGGCATTATGCACCAAAGTCATTTTATTCAACATCAAAGTTGACAACTTTGACAGTTTTTTTTAATTATGAAATGCCATATTTAAGTACTAATAAATCATAAACCATACAGTAAAAGTACATGGTTCTTTGTGAGGTGAGAGTACAGTACCTATAGAACAAGCAGATATTAGTCTGGGCCTGGCATTATGCACCAAAGTCATTTTATTCAACATCAAAGTTGACAACTTTGACTGTATATTTAAGTACTAATAAATCATAAACCATGCAGTAAAACTACATGGTTCTTTGTGAGGTGACAGCTTTGTTGTGTGTATTCATATTTATTTTTGCTGTAATGTATAATTAGAGCAGATCAGACTCTTATTGCTAAAACAGAAAGTACCTTCCATCGCGTTTAATGCTCTGCTGTAAACCGTGGAATACGGGCGCACGAGATTTTTAAAGCGCGGCTGGCTTAACGACGGATGAGCGAACGACGGCTGGTTTGACCGCAGTCGACGGCAACGGTGAGCTGCCTCTGAAGTGAAAAGGAGCAGCTGGCGGTGAAAGTGAAAGGACGGACCCCTACGTGCGGAGAGCAGCGAGCAGACAGCCCCCGTTACCGACGGACCACGCAGGGAAAGAGGCCCCGGGTCTAGCTTCGAGACACAGCCATGGCTAACATCGCGGTTCAGAGGATCAAGCGGGAGTTCAAAGAAGTTCTCAAGAGCGAAGAGGTGCGGCGCCGTTTCTGGCTGTTTTTACTTGAGCTCCTCGCTGTTCGACTCCGTGAAGGGGGTCCGCGTCCGTAGCCAGGATGACAGACCGAGCACACCTGACTTTAGCTAACGGCGTCCCAGCCTGTGCTGCGGCAGGTCAGGCCTCAACAGGAGAACTTTAGCTAAGCAGTGTAGCTCGGCGGGCGAAGCCCTCCTGTAATGTCAGCTGGTGTGTTAAGGAAACGCCGGGGACTGAGCTCGGCCCACAGGCAATACCACATACTATTATATAATGACTGGGCTAGAAGCGAGTCCTCGTGTTGTCAACGGTACACGCCTCACACAAGCGGCCGTAGCTGTTTACGCCAAGCTACTGTCACTTGGCTTTCACAGCTAGCTTTAGCTCGCTAATGGTTATTTTGAAATCTCATCCACAGTTAGCGTTAGCTAGCCGGTGGTGCTAACGCTATGCCGTTAAACTACTTAAACGTGTCTAACTAGCTTCTGGCTCCGCGTACGGCGTTTTGTCGTCTAAAGCTTTTTATCTCGTCAAAGTGCTTCTGTGTTGATGTGCATGTAACTTTTGCTAGCCTGCATGTAGTAGCTAGCTGTGCTGAACTGTGTGTTTGCAACGTAAGTGGCGTTAAACTCCCCTACGCTTGTAGATTATTATGGAAAACAACAGCTGTCGTGTCTTGAGCAGCCTGCGTGTCTGTAGCTTCGGGTTTGTAAGTCACAGCCTTTTGTTTTCCCCATTTGACAAAGACTTGTAAGGACACAGAGAGACCTTGTGACTCAAACACTCACCCTGCTCCTCGGATTTATTCTAATTTACAGACAAGTAAGAACCAGATTAAAGTCGATCTGGTGGATGAGAACTTCACAGAGCTGAGGGGGGAGATAGCAGGTCCTCCAGACACACCGTACGAAGGTATGGCCTCACACCTGCATAGCAATGACCTGACACAGTAGCTCACACAAGACGCAGACACTGATTTCTGCTGCTAAAACATGTTTTCCTTCCTTCTTTTCCAGGCGGCAGGTATCAGCTTGAAATAAAAATCCCAGAAACCTATCCTTTTAACCCTCCAAAGGTATGCGCTGTAGTATCTCCCAGTAAGGAAGGGTTTTGAATACGGTTTAAAATCAACTCAAATACTAGTTAAAACATGAATAGGAGTGTGTTTGTGATTTTTGGTCCCCCCCCATTATTTGGTTATGTAGATAACCTCAACATCTGTCTGTCTTAGGTGCGTTTTATCACTAAGATCTGGCACCCTAACATCAGTTCTGTGACCGGAGCAATATGTCTGGACATTTTAAAAGACCAGTGGTGAGGGACATGTGTTTGAACCTCCTGACGTATAGTATGTCATACTCTACATTTGAGTTTGTCCCAGTTTCTTATCTGATTTGAATCTGTCTCACCCAGGGCAGCTGCTATGACCCTGCGGACGGTGTTGTTGTCTTTACAGGCTCTGCTTGCTGCTGCAGAACCAGATGATCCACAGGATGCAGTTGTAGCAAACCAGGTGAGAACGGCCGTTGCATATTTTATATAGTGTGTTTTATACAGTGTGTTTTTATTTAGATGATAAATAAGATTTAGTTAGAAAAGTTAAATTCAGTACAGCAAAGGAAATTTTGTAGAACTATTTTTAGTGTGTTTTGTCATGTTGGGCTAGTTTCTAAACTTTAAACTCCCTCTCTCTCTTTCTGTCTCTCTGTCATCAGTATAAGCAGAACCCAGAAATGTTCAAACAGACTGCAAGGCTGTGGTCTCACGTCTACGCAGGCGCTCCAGTCTCCAGTCCTGATTACACACGTAAAATAGACAAACTCTGTGCCATGGGTTTTGATAAGGTCAGAGCCACTTATTGTTTTATAGTGTAACAGTACAATAACATTACACCAAACAAAGCACAGTTTAGGACAGCAGCGTTTTGGGGTTTGTGTTTTATAAGCAGTAAATGTTTAGGTTCTGTGATAGCAGAGACCTTTTATTGTTTTCTGTTATTCTATAGACTACATTAAAAATAACATACAGTAAATAAAACCTTCATATTTGACATGTTTATCACAGTGAACAATCTAATTGTTACAAATATCAAAGTATTACCTGGTTACCATAGAAGCATTTTGGCTTTTATCATAATGTGCAGCATCGAACTTATCTTCTTTCATATTGCTGTCTGTCCAACGTTCTACAGAACTAACACACAGTACTGTGCTCGACAGTAATGTTTGTTATTCTTCCGCCTTATGTACAGAATGCAGTAATAGCGGCCTTGTCTTCAAAATCATGGGATGTGGAAACGGCGACAGAGCTGCTTCTCAGCAACTGAAGCCCAGTCAGGTGTGAGGATTCCATACTCCCTTCATCAGCTCCTCCCCGGCATCATTTCACCATTGCCTTTGTTACGCAGTCAACACCCCATTCGCCACAGCAGTCTGAGCCTTTTTTTTTTAACAAGTTTGCTTGCTACAAACTCAACACCTGTAGCACCACAATGGCCAATATGCACATCATCCTGTTGCCTGTCTGATTCCATCACTATGTCAAAATTAAGACCTAAAAACTCTGTCATGCATCCTGTCTTCCATGCCTCCTAATCACGTTAGCTCTGAAACTTTTCCCACAAATTTGTGTTCCTTAATATTGCAACGAATCAAATAACTGCCATTTCCTGGTGGATTTTCCAGGGTGAAATGTAAAGGAATTCCTTTATACTGCTCTCACAGTACATCCTCATTTACTCCTTCAGCAGACAGTTGGTTCTTTTATAGACATTTAATACTATAAAAGTCTAGCTGGATTAAATTTACTTGACTGGATAGTGTTCTGCAGGAGCAGTGTAATGGAGTTTTCCTGAGCTGTTTATTATAAATGTTTGCCATCTGCAGAGGTTTGGATGTACAAGTTTTTCTTTCGGGCTGTAGAATTATAAAAACAAATCAGACATCTTAACATCTCCACACATGCACAGAAAAATTATTTGTAAATAGATGCGTGTACATTTGAAAATACAACGGGGATATACTTTTTTTCGTACATGGCAATGTAAAACAAATTATTTTAAATATAAACTATGCCTAGTTTACAATTCTATGGAAGATATATCTTTTTATGCTTTGTGACCCATGAGGAATCCCCCTGAATGTGCCGTATTTTCTTTTGAGATTGCTGTTGAGCGGTGGCGCAGTCGGCTCATGAAGCGGGTTACATGCCACCTTTTCTGCTGTACAACAATCTAATCTTTTCTTGTGTCTTTTATTGTCTTTGCATGTTCTATGCTGCCTTTTTTTATTTGGCCAAATGATGTGGTGACCAGGTCTCGGTTGAATTTAATATCCCTTCAGACTTGGTGAAGAATAATCTGTGGAAGGAGATGCCTGGAGCCTCTGCTTGGCAAGTCACTGAAGCACACCAGTTTGGAGTGAGATCTGTAGGGAACCAAAGCGCTTTCTGTTGAGCAGTTTGCTGGATTCATTTTACAGGGTCATCTGGCACACCTCAACGAGACGTGTGTGTCTGAATGTCATTGAGGATTTCAGTTAACATTGCCGTGGTTTTGTTTACTAATTTAAGAGGTACCCTAGGCATGTCGTTTTGAGCCGCAGATCACTGATGTACTCCTGAGGTGGGGCTTTATCACTAATCCAGTCCAGCAGTACTCAATCAAAACTTTGGCCATTACAGGTATATAGATATGTGATATCCTATATTTTCAGACAGGCTTTACTACACAGCCAAATAAAATGAGGTTGTCTATGAATGATGTCTTAAGAAGTAAGAGGCTGGAACTCCTATTATTTTATGGAACGGATCAGGCTTAGACAGTGTTTACACACCTTTGAGGTACATGGACTGTAAAGAAGCGCTTAGATGTTGGGTTCTGATGCATCCTCGTACATTGGCCTTTTTTTGTTTTGATGAACTATATTTTGCTCTCAGCAACACCACCAGCTCAGTCCCTACCAACATAGTGGCGTATTGCAATACAGGACGTTATTGGGCAGCCTTTCCTGAGAAGGTATTCATAGGAGTTGAACACACTTGCCATCTTTACCTGTAAATAATGAGGCTCTTGATAAAAAGCTGTCCCATTACCACTACAGCACACCATTGATGGCTGGATTTATATTTTGTAAGAAAATTAAAGGACAAAAAAAGGAATTAAGCTAATTTCTTCCAAAACTCCTGGTGTTCTCACAATGTACAATATTGCACGATGAAGCATAAAAAGGGGGCTGTTGCATCTCAGTTTCTCCATTTGGATTGAGACTTAATTTTCTCTTGTTTCCTAGGAAGCAAGTGTCAGCAGTATAAAAAGCATGGTTATTTATTGTGAGTGTCATGTTTCTTTGATTAAAAAAGTGGAAAACAAAGTATGCTTTGCCTTGTCTGTTTCTGAAAGACGAACCGTGATGATCAAGACACATGCACTACGCAGTAACAAAGCATTTATTGTGTAAAAAAGTCTTAAATATGATCGTTCGCTTCCCTTTTGCTACATTAAAAATAAATCTGACAGCCTGGAAGATGACCACCCATTTAGAGCTCATAAATAGGCCTTGCCTTACAAAAAACAAGAGAGGTACAAAAGACATTAAACTGTAAAAACTGAACGCTCTGTAATGCAGAGTAGGTAAAAAAAAGAAAAGACTCCTAGGGCACAAAACGGTAAATAGCTTAGAGTAATCTCCAGAAGGGTTTGAATGTTGTCCACTGTAAAACTGTAAGCATGTCTGGTGGCAGAGTTAATGAGATTTTAACCCCAATCTTGTTATACTGAAACAAGTTACAACACTTACACACAATGTATAAAACTTGGTGCCAGATAAAATTAACATATGTACTAGGTTCTCATATTGTTACCATACGTTTTTACAATTTTACTTGTAAAGTTGTACATCAGTGTTTACAATAGACTTCAGTAATGTAACTGTGCTAAAAAATAGAAATACTGTACATGACGGACACAAAGAGAAGAAGTCAGGAGACGTACAGAAAGATTTTTTAACCAGGAAATTTAATAAGCAACAATCATAACCAGATTAAAACGTTTGTAAAATGTCCATCCTGTTTTTTTTCTTAAAAATGGCTCCACAAAAGAAGCAAAGAGCAACAAACACAAAAGGAAAAAATAACATTTCATTTTTTTGGAGTAAGACCTACATACAATGAGCTTCAAATTATGACTACAAGGAGTTTAAAACCCTTCTAGGAAGTCAGTGGTGTGTCTGCATGTGTTTATACTGAAATAAGTGTGTTTTAAGAAAGGTCCATAATGTGTCCAGGAAAGCTTTAAGAGTCAGGAGCGTGTACGTAAAGGTCGGGAGGATACGAGGAAGATTCTGGCCCATTCTCTAAAGTCTTGATTTTACCTTCACAGGTTTCCTCTTTACCTGAAAAACAAAGCAACACATTAAAACAACTGTTGTACAACGGCCAATTCTTTATAGCTTTTCAGTCTTTAAATGCCTTGTTTTGTCCAACTCTTCCAAACCCATAAATGTTGCTTTTGACAAAGACAAGAAAAACCACCATAACAAAAAAAACCCCCCAACAATCTACATTTTGCTGTAAATCGAGTATTTTCCTGTTAAAACTACCATAAACGACGTTAAATCCCTGAAACAATGGTTCTGTGTGTGATTACAGGTCACTCAAGGTTTAGCGAACAGTGTTTTTCAAAAGCCAGGCTAATCACACAGACCCAGCTTTCTACCAACAGACGGCATTAAAACATGTTTCTTCCTAAATTTGTTGGCTAGTAACCAGATGCCCATCCCAGACAGGACTTTGCAGCCGTCTATCAGCATATGATGGCTTCAGGAAAATGTTGGACTAAATCAACTCACTGCCAGGCCTCCCGTCTTCTCTTCACTGTTGCACTCTCCCTGCCTCCTAGAGGGAACTTCCCTCCTTGTAGACCTGATCTCTCCCTGACCATATGTGCTGGGCTGTGGTGCACAGCTCATCTGCTCCTGTATGCATCTCTCTGCAGCCTTTCTGCCACAGATAACGTCCTCTGGACTGGACTCTAGCTCAATGTCTCCCTCACTGCCCAGGTGAAGGACCGCTCTGCCTGTCTCTTCTTCAGCCTTCCCTTTTCTTACTTTTGCTTTCTGTTTGCTCATAAAAGGCCACCTGCAGAGAGAAAGGCTGACATTGGATAGCTGATGGGATTCCTGTGTAATCTCAGGATTGGGGTTTACGGGTTCAAACCACCAGTGTTGAGTTTACTTTGCTCCTTTCTCACCTCTGCAAATCGATCTGTCTCTTTGTCCCTTCATCATTCTGCTGCTTTGACACCTTGATTGACTCTGCAGAAGTGTTGGAATCAGCTGCTCTCTTTCGGCCTCTACCTGCTCCACCACCTGTTGGTGCTGCAGCTCCCTCTTTCTCAGCTGTAGCAGCAGCTGTTTTAGGTGGACGACCACGTCGCTTGACAGGGGTTGCTTCTGTCGCAGCGTCAGGAGTCATTTTCTGACTCGAGTCATCCTAAATAAAACAAGGAAGGTTTATTACTAAAGAAAACATTGTTTGACACATACAGCACTGTTTGGTTGACCTGTCCAGGTTTACCTTCTTCATGTCATCGTTCTTGATAACTGGGTTTTCATTGTTTTCCTGCGCTCGGCTCTCTGATGACTCTGTGGCAGTGTTGCTGTTATGTAAGAAGACACTGAAAATTACTCTGTCAAAGAAAACAAAAGGTGTGTGTTTGTGTGTGTGAGGTTTACCTGTTCTTGTTGACTGATGGGGAGCTCAGTGGAGAGGAGTTGGTGCTGGTATTGCTGACTGTGTCTGAGGCTGAGGTGGTCTTGGTAAAGATCCTCCTCCCTGGTACCGTGAGAGGCTTGTTCACAGCTCCTAACACTGGAGCTGGTTTAGGCTACATAAAGGGAGTCAAGTGTGGTGTGGTGGTATTAATGACAACAATGCTTAGTAAAACATTTCATTTGAATCTACAAACAACTGCTGTTTGATCAGTGATCCACATGCTCCAATAAATTAAAATCTGTTCTTCTTGCTACTACATGTACCCCTCACAACACTTGCATGTTTTTATACCAAAAATAACATTATATCTACAGTATATATTTGCACTTTAGCTCCAGATGTAATTTATTTCAAACATGCTCCAAATTAAAACTGATGGCAGTACGTACCTTCCCAGTGAGCAGCATTTGTCTCATTTCCACTGACAGATACTCTTTGTCATTTTTGAAGTCCTATTGATAGAAATTACCACAGAAATGTTTGATTAGGATATGCTAAGCCTTTAATATCAACTTGAAATCCCACTGAAAGGTCACTGTTTTAATCATAAAAGAGTTTATTAACGTGTGTTAACGAAATTTAACAAAGGTCAATATATTAAAGAGTGTGTGTATTGCCTTATCCTGTACGATGAAGAACTTGGAAGGCAAAACGGGGTCTTTCGGGGACTCCAGGTGACATGCAGTGCTTTTGTTGGCGATCACGAACAGAGCAACATCACAGACAATATATAGCTTCTGCAAGTACAACAGAACAAGAAAACACTGTTAGAGTGATTTATTTACCGGTTGGTTGGATTGTTTTCTAGCTAGTTAATTACTTTTAGGCTTTAGGTGCCAAACTGATGCACAAATACACAATAATATGCATTCGTACCTCATTGGCCTTTGCATCATCAGGACACTGAGCATCTTTTGTCTGTTTGATGTTCTCAACCATTTTCCGAAGAAAAGCATGACTGTTGTTCTCATTCTTGGTCATCAGCACTTCCAGCATGAACCACAGGCACCTACACACATAAGCACACGTACAATAAATCATCAGTAAAAGCGGCTCTATCACCTGTTTTGGGGACAGTTGACATTTATAAAACGAAATACGTAAAAACTCACTCTTTGATGTCTTTCAGTTGTTCATATTCATGGGGTTTTGTGAAGTCTGGGTCATGGGCCAGCAGATGAATCATATAAGGAACAACATACTCAGGAAGGAGGGAGACAAGTTTTTCTGAGGGGAAAGAAAGAAAAGCATTAGAGTCCAACAGTCCAGTGACTTTAGAAACTCAATCAATCTTAAATAGCACACTGCTAAACTATAATGTAATTGGATGCAAGCTTGACAAGATATGTGATATAAGGACCAAAATTTCAAAAATAAATGTTAAAAGTGACAACAGCATCAGCAGTGCATGAAAATGATGTTTCAGCGCAATAACACTGACCCTGAGCGAGTGGGTTCTGTTTGATGTATTCTCTGCGGACGGAGATGTTTTTCAGGAGGCACTGTCGGGCGTGAGCGCGCCGCTCCTTCACCGGGTCCTTAGCACACAGGGCAAAGACGGCTAAGTACTCCAGAGGCAGCAGCAGTTTGACGAGAGCCAGGTGTAACTTCTGAGCAAAGATCTGACGAACCTGGTAGCACTCATCCTGCAGAAAAGAGGAATTGATCTATTTTTAATTTCATCACTTAGTTCTGTTTTCTCTTTAATGTGACATTTTAAAATACGCTTAGTGATAAAATGGTGAAGCAGAGACGTAAAGGCGAGACCCACGTTGATAACGAGGCCGCAGAGCTGAAACTGCTCAGGTGTGATTATGTCGTGATAGCAAGGCTCCTGGGCCAATTTCATGATGGCTCCCCCAGCAGCTAGCCTTAGACGAGACATGTCCGATTTACTACAGGAAAAGGAGGAAGAGATATTAAAATACAAATGGTAGTTACAAAAAGCACAGACAGAAAAAAGCCGTCTTCAGCAGCATGCAATGCAAGAGTTTCTCTGGGCTCAATTTTCTGCTTGAGAAAAGAAGTCAATGCATCTCCATGGTTTACCTGATCTTTTTCTGCTCTGTGAGGTCTCCCTCACTGACCAGCATGGCTGACAGCAGACGAAGAGTGGAGTTTGCCGACTTTGACTGGTTGTTCTTCATTCCTAACAACCAGCGCACCAGGAGCTTGATGGCCTGCACCTGTGGGGACAAACATGCATACATAGAATTACATTTCCTACTACTAAATACATTTATTTCCACCAAATAAATAAATTGCTGTTATGAACACACAGTCCTCGATGAGAAGTAAGAATTAAATATCACACTGAACTTGAATCCATTGAGTCTTTTTACCTTAGCTAGGACCTCAGGTGAGACTTCCTCATCAGTGGTCCACAGCTTCCCATTCTTGTTTCCCACTGTCTGGAAATATAATTAAGTCATATCTTTTTTTCTTTACACTAATTATTTTACATTATTTTATTACAGTAAATACTTTCAGTAGCTTTTCTTTTGTTTTGTGTCATTATCAATCAGGTTATGCAGACAACGGAGATCTACACACTACAGAATTCCTCCTACTAATGAATAGCAGCCGACAGGTTAGGTCCTAAATAAAGAGCTGTCAAACGCTTCAAACTGTTGTGTTGGACACTGCTAAGGATTTCAAAATGTTTAACACGTTTATTACACTTTTTCAGCCAAATGGTGCTTCCTTCACTTGTAGAGCCATATCCAGTTGGACATCATATTAGAGTTAAAGTGAAGACATTTAACAGAACCACCTCTATGCTACATTACAATTTTGTATTTTCTTGAATTAAAACTGAAAGTATTAATTTCGTTCACATCTTGGCTTTGTTGCATTATTAATGGACTGTATACATCATCTCCATGAAGCTCTCTATAAAAACACACGTGTACAAAGTGTGTGATTACAGGTGTGCTTGTTACATTTCCACATACTCTGTCATTCATGAGCAAGTCCTTCACGATGAAATTCGCCACAATGGACTTCATTGGTGAAGCAAACTGGTCTGGGGCCAGCATGGAGATATGACCCAGGGACACAAGAGGAGTGATGAGCTGCTCTGGAACATCCGCATTAAGGCTCCGTGACAGAGGCTGGAAGTGCAGGAAGACACATTATTAACCAATAAACCATGTTGTAATAAAACATCACAAGAATACATAGAAGCTGAAGCAACTAACCTCAAAGATCTGGGCCAGTTGCACTTCCTTGTTGTTAAAGATGGCATGAATACAGTGGACGGCCTGCTTGGCCTGATGAGGTGTTCCCCGCTTAGCTTTCTGATGCAAGATTGGAATCAGAGTCCTTAAGGACACAACAGGTGTTAGGTTAATCATTTCAGTAATAACATAATCATTTCAGTCTAAATCAGGACTGGTGAGGCCGTCGTTTGAAAGTTCTGAACAAAAAAAAGATTTACTGGTTGATCTACTTGTAGTTTTATGTATTAAATAAGATAAAGATGTGGGAGATTTATACTGTAAATAGGTTTCTGCCTTATAATGATGTTACACTTACGATCTTATCTGTTGTAACTCTGTCTCGATCTTTTGCCCAGTGTTTCTGAAAATCTGGATAGCTGCCTCGGCTACCTTGTCATCTTCCATCTTCAAACACTGGAGCAGGGATTCATAGGTCTCTGCTGAGTGGAAAGCTGTGGGATGGGTGAAAGACAGGACCTAGAACAAATGGAACAGGGTGAAGGAATTTTATTATCCAAAACGAACTAGTCAAATTACTTATTGTGACAGTGGGAGAATTATCAAGTAAACTTTTTAATGTTTAAGTACAAGACATTTTACAGTAAGAGGATGCTCCTGCAAACTTCTTATCCTGGCTAGATACCTTAAGTAGTTCCAGGCCAGAGCGAATGGCAGTGTCAGGTGTTACGCCTTCCTCGTCATCATCAGCCGTCCCCTCTATTGACTTGTTCAACAGCTTCACCAGAGAACTAAAGGCAAAGACACATTTCCAAATATTACCATGTATTAAAATAATTTGAACTGATGCTGCTGTTGGTTAGGTCAACATAAAAGCAAACATTAAACGTGTTACACTGTGTAACAGTGTCAATATGCTGAAGGGTGTTTCCTCACTGGGTGTTTTTCCATGAAGCACAAAGGGTTAAAGCTGTGCCCTGACTGAGGTCTGCAGTTACACTGCACCACCACTAAGTGTCTCACTGAATGCGAGAAGCCCTTCTGTAGTATTACACAATGACAGTACACAAATCTGACGGAGATGACACACTAATGCTTTTGTGTTATATTGTGCAAAGAGAAACTTGAATCTAATATAGGAAGATTTAAAGATTCCCTTCCATGTCATTCCATGAGCCTACTTTACTGGTAGTAGAACATGTGCCAATACTTTACTAATACTTGTGTGATCAAAGACTTAACATTTAGATTTTCTGACCTGATTGCCTCTGAATCAATGTGGACAGGCGCAATGCGCTCCAGCAGGAACTTAACCATCTCCAGGAAAGGATTGGTGGGCTGCTTTGGGAATGTCAACTTCCGAGTGATTTCCCTCTGGAACATAAAGTGGCACAGTTAAAAACAACATTATGATTTGCATGCTTATTTTTGTTAAAGTTGGAGTCATTTCATATGAGTAACTTGTGGTTTTGAGTGGCTACTAAAAGTGTGATTATGTCACAGTTTCAAACAGCACTCACTAAAATATCAGCTAGATTTGAAAAAGCATCTTTCTTGCCTCTGCACTAGAGAACAATTTGGAGATAGGGAGGTGCTAAAGGTTTTGGTGAGCAAAAAATATAACCAGTAGCCCTCTAAAAGTCTGCTTATAGTGGGTAATGTATTAAAAAATATTAACACCTCTTCGTGAACGTGTGTGAATGCTAGTGGTAACGTCCTCTTACCACACAGATCTCGGCCTGTTTGCAGGAGCAGGTTGGACTGATGAGCACCTCCAACTGGATTCTGAGCTTCTCATCTTCACCAAGAACCTGGTTGAACTTCTTCATGAAGTCTTGCGCTTTCCCAGCATCTGGCAGGTTCTCTGTAAACATCAAATAATTATAATTGGGCTGTTGCTCTTTTATTAAGCATGAGCTTACGTGTTGTTTTTTTTAGGGGTGCGTTTTGAACCTACTGGCAATACTCATCAGCTTCCCACACATTGCTGTGTTGTTGGCCTCGGACTATGAGGGGGAACAGAGAAAAATGTAAGATATGTGGAACAGATGACAAAGGAGAATGTCAGGTTCACATGCGTATGTGTGAACCCACCAAAGGCAGTTTGTGGAGGTCCAGTAGCTCCTTGACAAGCCCTCTGAGCATGTTCTGACACTTCCACATCTCATTCAGAGCCCTGATTGTTTCGATAAAAAGGAAATACAAAAAGTGTGAGTGGAAAGCTACACCAACATGGTGCATTAATGTTATTTTAATGAGACGTCAACAATGCAGGTTTACTAACTTGACAGCATTTGTGTCCAGACAGGCGTACAAGTAGTAAAGACACTTCATCTTCTCCTCTGTGTCAAGGCTGTGGGGGACCATGTACTGAGCAAAGATCTTCTCTACTAATAACCTGTAGACAGAGGAGTTACATTTTAGTGACGAACATAAAAAGAAAGTAAAAAATAAATACAATTTAGTTTTCTCATTAGTATTTGGTGGTACTTTGCGTCTGCAAGCTGACATATAAAGTGTACGCACTTGTCATCAATGCTGTTCTGATAGTATATGTGGAGCAGCTTGTCTTTAATCCAGCTGATCTTTGCAGCCGAGTCCTTCCCTGCCTCGTGGTGCAGACAGTATTTCTTGTAAAGCTGAGCCAAGCCCATCATGGCTTCTTTGCGTACACGCCACTAGACAAGAAAGACAGAAAAACTGAAGAAACTTGAAAATAACAATTTCGTTATATTTGACTTATGAAGGGAAGTAATCTCAGGTAAATACCCGCACTGTTGCAAGCGCTCAGATATGAGCACATTAACCTAACTTTCTCATAACTTATTATAAAGTGGGCGAGAGGATTATCAAAGAACTGATGATGTTCTGACAGAAGTAATAAACCATTATAGTTACATCTACAATACTTACACATCTGTAACAATCCATCTACCATCTACATTTAGGTCTCACCCTTTTGTCCAAAGTCCTTTCCCGTACAAAGCCCAACAGCTGGTCATTAACCAAATTAAGGTCTTTCTTCCCAGCGTTTATGATTGTGACGATGACATCATGACGAATTGCTTCCTCTGGGTCATGGGAACGCACCTTCAAATACTCTGATTGGATACAGAACAAGCAGGCGTGTAACCAAACTACTGTTCAAAACATCAGGTAAAATAAAGAGCTACCCAGAAAAGGCTACATCCCACCTGTCAGGTCTCGGGCCAGATCTGGGTGGTTCATGAGGCAGTGGCTGGCAAACTTTACACACTCTAGCCTCACAGGAACGTGGATGTCATTGAAGCTGTAGGGTAAGATCAGTGGAAACAAATATAATCGGTTAATACAAATCGTTGGCTTGTATATTATACTTTTAGAGAACAGATGAAGGAGCTGGTGAACGACAGCAGGCGAACAAATAGTGTTTAATAAACGTAAGCAAATATTTTACAGACAGACAGCTGGTAATTCACAGGCTGTGCGCACACACACTACCAGCTCGGTTTACTGTCAGCTGAACCTCAAAAACAATCTTACATCTCTTAATTCAACATTAAACTGCATCTACTAAAAGCTTCACTAAGTGCAAGTGTGAGCGTCACTCACCGTCCTAAGAAGCACTGCCACAGTGGCCGGTTCTGTGAGGCCAGCTCTGAGTCTTTGGCCCCAAACAGCTTTGCTAGTAACCGTACAACAGCTAGACGCTCCTCACCATCATTGCTCTACAAAGACAAGACAAATGTTGAAGACCGTTATGACTTTACATGAAGTAAACACTTAAATATGACAAAATGTGCAATTCCTGCTCAACCTGTAACACATCTGCATAAATTAACTAGTGCTAACGCTTTAAAATAAAATTGAAATCAATACTATATAATAATTTGTTAATCCGTACATTAGTACATTTAATATATGTGAATCATTAATGAATGTTGCTTCTTCGTATGCTGTTTATGGTAAATAATTAGTGATTACAGACTGCATCATTACGGAGCAAACTAATAATCTCTCATGTTTCTTTTTTAACATTGGATTCTGTATATGTGTGTTGCGTTAACCTTAAGTTTGAATTCAAGCTGAGGCATGACAGAGGTAAGCAGCATAGGATCGATGGCAAACAGCTCCTGGATGAGGTCAAAGACGTGCTCCGATAGGTCGCTGACTGAGGACTTGCCCATCACTAAAACCTGATTGAAGAACTGAGAAAAGGGAAACAGAATAGTGCAACTTAAAGGCTTAAATTTGAGAAGGAGGTCGTTATTATGATTAACAGTCTAAGAGTGAAGATACCAAAAAAAAAAAAATCGAGTCAAGTAGAAGAGTTAAAATAAGATAAAAAGGTACAGGCCAGGATGCTACTCACATTTGCAATGCATGTCTCTATTGTCTGGACAGTCCTTTTCAGCAGAGTCTTGGCAA
Organism: Macropodus opercularis; assembly: GCA_030770545.1. Lineage (NCBI taxonomy): Eukaryota > Metazoa > Chordata > Actinopteri > Anabantiformes > Osphronemidae > Macropodus > Macropodus opercularis. The sequence continues at coordinate 10,338,480 of CM061089.1, forward strand.
GATCGTATGCTTGCTTGTTCAGGTTCTGTTCCAAGAAAAGAAAAGTTTAGTTCACAAATATGCAATGTAATAAGGGCAGTGATGTGGATAGTGTGAAGACATCTCAAGTAAAAGAATCAAGTCATTTAAGAGTTTATTTAGTATTTAATAATTTTAGAAAATGGCTTTCAGATTTGTCTTTTACACACAAATATTGACATGACTAATTTTAGATAATTGTATGACAGAAACATGTGACATGCTCAGTGTTGTCTGTCGGGTATGACATGTAGCTCTTAGTTCAGCATGTTTCCAACTTTGGGGTAATTGTGCTGGGACGTCCACCTGTAGGAACGCTGGCTACAGTCTTTCATGTTTCCCACAGAATAAACTTTCTCACTGAAGAACGCTGAACTCACAGATAGATATGCAGCAACAACTGCGTCAATAAGACTACTGCTCAAAGCTTCCCTGGCATTGTGTTAACACACACCTGAATGCACCAGCAAACTGCCAAAACTGCTGCTTTTAGAGGTTTGCACACCTGCTCATGAGCAACTGTACCGGAGCGTGTGTTACCTTGTGTGCAGGGATGAGGTTAATGAGGATGGTATCCAGCAACTCTTGTGTGACTCCGTCTCCCTCCATGATGATAGAACTCATCAAGTCCATCATGTGCATCTGAACCTTTTGGTTATGGCTGTTACTGAGGGGAAAAAAAGAAACAGAAAGACTAAGACAGGGACATGTTTATCTTGAAAGAAATCATCAGTTAATCACTGAACAGCATTTCATAGTGGTTTCCCATATTCTAACCTTGCTAGCGTGATAAAATACAGCAGACCAGGTGCAATAGGGTGCTTATGTACTGTATGTGTATGATCCAAACTACAAGGAGGACAGTAGGTCAATATAAGAGGGAACATTATATGTTTTAACTTTTATAGAAAAATGCCTTACTTGATGACAGAGAAGAGCGTTTTGAAAAGCTGGATAAAGATCTCGTTGCAGTCTTCCAGTTCAAAGCATATGTTGTAGGACTTCACCCAGGCCAAATTCTACAAAAACACACAAAATAAAATGGTAATGACCTTGTATTTTTTGATCAGCGACCATAAGCAGAAAATCCTGCCACAGGAGAAGAATATGAAACTTTGCTGCATTCAGGCAAATTGTTATTATTTGGCTCTAAACAAGAGAACATTCCTCCTTTAGCTCTTTGTCCCTCACCTCCAGCAGGTAGAAGTATCTGTTGAACTGAGGACTCTTGGTGTCTTCTAGTCCCTTTAGTTGTCTGGTGATGAAAAGGAAAATGTCCTGGAAACAAAAGGAAAATACTTCAGCAAAAAACTATTAACTGGAAAATAACGGTTGAGCCATGAGTCATTAGATGAAACAGTTTATGCAGTTCTTAACCTTGAGTTTGTCGTGTGAGGTGTAGGGGGCCTCAGGAGCATAGATCCTGAAGATGTCAGCCAGACAGCAGGCCACCAGTAGCCGTACATCTTTATTTGGGTTCCTGAGGAAGAACTCTGAGGCGAGGTGGAGTGCAAGGCCAAGATACTGCTGCTTCTCCTCTTCAGAGTCTTGGTCCATATCCATGTAGGTTTTTACCACCATCTGTGACACACACACAAAAAAGCAGATTAGCTTTAGGTTCAGGTCATGAGCCACATGGTTCTGTGATGATTGCGCAAATGCAACACTGTCAGCCGTCACATTGTAACACACAATGACAAGTACCCACAAACTGTTTCCAAGAGCTTTAATGCTTGAATCCAGTTCAAGTGTCTGTAAAAATGCAATTAGCTAAACCATGAAAAAGATACATGTATTAAATTTAAAGAGAAGCAGCTGAAAACCACGAACACAAATAAGCTTGGTAAACACATTCCCAAAAGATGTTAGTTCTTTCAAATTAATCTAATAAATTCTAATGGGTCCGATTATGTTTGAAGGTCATCGACCATGGGGACAAATGCAACCTATGCAGGTGCATATGTATAATTCTAACATACATGCACTGGAACGTTGAACATTCAGGGCATTAACTGGTGAGCTGCAATTGTGGTGGGATCCTCTGAGATTTCCTGCACCAACACCAAACAGACTTTATCCAGCAAGCTCCCTAGTCCGAAATCTGTTTGATGTGGGCTGATGTGTGGAGTTATTCTTTGAGTAATCACTGCAGCGAGTGAGTGGGTGTGTTGATGACATTTTACATATTATAACATGAGGGGAATACAAACATGTATACTTCTACTTTTACTTCAAAAATGCAGAAATCAAATCGGATAAAGTGAGAACGCATGCAAACGTTTAAGGTTCACGTGAGCATGTGTGAACAAATAACTTGGCACAGCATCCAAACGTGACTGGACATGGTTGGGAGTGCACGTGTGAAAGAGGCTTTTAACAAGTGTGACACCAGGAAGTATGGCACTAAAGAAGAATAACGATATCTAGTGTAGCTGGGATAAGTGCGCGTACACAATGGAGATGTACGAAGAGGTCAAACATACAGCATGTACAACGGGGAAATACAAACGCTGTAATTAAAGAAAGGGAAGAGCCTGGCAGACAATGAGGGATTGGCCGAATGCAGAATATTTAAAAAGCAGTGTCATATTTATACAGCAGAGTTACTGAACAGTCGTAGCGTCCACTATAAATTCCTTAGATGTGATCATCTGCAGTAAAAATGTGACACTGGAAAATCCACAGAACCGAGCTAATTGATCCGGCTTTTGTGCAGCCAATTCAAGGACAAATTCAAACAGGAAATCTTATACCTGACCCATATCCTGGTCAGGGCGATACCACGCATCTGAACAGTGTCCCTATCACACAGCAAGGTGGCACAATATTATGAGGGGCTTCACAGCAGCAGGGGAAAGTAGGCTGGTCAGAAGCGAATGTAGTACGAATGTCTCGAAGCAAACCTGCTCCGCACCACACAACATTGTTCACCTACAATATGACCAATGCCTGAAGCATATAACCACAACAACAATGGGGTGGTCTCACAGATGATGCAAAAAACAATAGCTGTATCATCAGATAATAGACAAGAGTGAAACACAGAACTCGATTCCATACAAGAATTAAGCAGAAAATGACTTAAGGCTCAAGTCCACAGCAGGAAAGGATTAAAATAAAACAGTTGGGAATATCAATACTGCCATCTTTACAACACATCTTTAACAGGTTATGACATAAAAAACTAAGATAATTAAGGGACAAGGATACATTTAGTTTAAAGTGACATAACATGACATACAGATTCATTATACTGTCAACAACTATAAGTGTATTAGCTTTAACTCTAAAAACACAACAACACGTTTTTACACTTAACACCTCAATTAGGATTATTATTCTGAGATACTCAGATTATACTGCTAGGCTACATGTGAACGGTCGTATGCACACTAGGCCTATCAAACATGTGGACTAGGACACTGTGCTTTAACCTAATGTACTTCGTCTGGGAGCAGTGAAGCTCACCGAACAGGCAGTGAACCGGGTGGGGGATGGGCAGAATGCTACAGCAGACTGCAGAGCACCACACTCACTCCTACACACACATAATGAACACACTCAGCCCATGTATTAATACACTGACAAACTCTCTCCACAAACATGAGTGTGTTTCTGTGCCCCACATTTTTGTGTAGTTTATTTGGACAGAAAATATAAATTATATCCAAGTCTGACACTGAGAGTGTTCCTGATAAACGTTAAAAACGTTGAAATAAAAACCACAAGCTAACCATGTGATTTGTGTGAGAAGCTACGATAACATCTGATAAACTGTAAAGCAACATCCATTTCCTTTCCCAAGGTGCAGCCAGGAAAGTACATTCTCCTCATTTTATTTGAATTAAAATATTCAGACAGGTTAGCCTCGGTATCAAACCGTTTGCTTGGGATGTTTGTCTTTAGACAATGACTATGTGCTGGCACGTATATTATACATAAATATGTAAAAGCCCATGTTCCTGGAAAACAGGGCTTTGCATTGGTAAGAATGTGGTGGTATGATACAGGTGTTATATAGTGATAAATGGAAATGTGGAATAAGCAAGGCATAAAACAATACAAGCATCATTATGTTTAAACCATTTGTTAAAACTATTCTGTTTATAAGTAATAAACATTATGCAAAATACATAACACACATAACACATATCTTCTCTGGTTTAATCAACACATAATGAATCATTGATTGGTTTGTAAATAGAGAAGGTTAAAGATTGATATAAAAATCAATGTAGCATTACACAACACAGTATCGCAATAATGAAATATATCAATATCTTCTTTCACCCCTATGTCACTAGTGCCCAAAGCTCAAGAACCCTGGCAACACAGAAAACACAACATCACACTAGTAACTTTACTTTTTGGTAAAAAGAAACATGAATGAACTTGTTTCAACTAAAGATACGACTAGGTCACCCACTGTACAATACCACAATGATGTATGAACAACACTGTTATTACAGCTGATGAACACATACAAGATCTGTCCCAAAACCAAATCAGTTGCTTGACCTAATAGTTACCAAAGTGATTAAATCAAGAGTCTACTGGAAACCTGGATGCACATTACAATGCACAACAAGTTCTCTGGGGAAAAAATGCCTGAAGGTAAATCTGTTTTTTTTTTTAACAGAAACAAGGTGTCCAATTTACATGACAGCTAAGAGTTCAGCTTACTTGTCAAAGCCAACTGCAACTTGGTGACTTAAATACATGTAAACTGGTAAAAGTTTTAATGCCTGGATAAAACAATCTCAGCTTGTTGCTCCCACACCTTTAGTACTTTGCTATTCAAAGGTCAACTTGGTAACATCTAAACGGACACAAACTCAAATGTATAATGCAACACAAACAACTTTTGAATCACTACTAGACTCCATGTACTTTGTTCTCAAACGATTGCAGGCACAAAGCCAACATGACATAAAGACACTGCACAGTCTTATGCCTTCAAATGAACACATAAAAGAGCTGTGTTTAAATTCAACGCAAACCTATATTCTAGCAAACATTGCTAGAATATAACAATGTCCAAATATAAGACCATTTGCTGAACTAGATGAAAACTGAGCAGCCAGGTGCTTTAAAGTCTCACACAGAAATATGCATATATTACTATATGAACTACAGCATCACTAATAATTGGGCTGTACATCAAAATTAACTATTTAACTAATTAACTACTATTAACTACATTAGTCAAATCAAATAAGCTTCCTATTCTATACGAATTAAACATTTTACATAAAAAAACAAATACTTTATTTCCAATCTGAATAAAGGTGATTTATTTCCTTCACAACTCAACAATATTTCATTTTTTTTAAATATAAACATTGCTCTAATTGATGGACCTTTTAAAGACAAAACTTAGACAGTATGAGGCTATACAATCAGCAATCATGTAATAGGTTCATCAGCATAAACCCAGTAACAGAACACCCAGGTGTCGCTATTATTTTGTCCACCCTTTCATATCCACAGGGCCTAAGCTGTACAGAAGAAATCCAAAACAACAAAACCAATGATGGCCACCTCGACTAAATTTACTTCCAGTACTGCTCCATGTAATGATCTCCCCTTTCATCCAGCTCATCTTATGATGTGTCCATAAATATAATCAACTAACTGTCCAATTATTTTCATGTAAGCAGTCACACTCACTCTATTAAGGGGGCTCGCATATCATAGTACAGGGGTGGTCAACCCTGGTCCTCGAGAGGCACTGTCCTGCTGGTTTTCCAACTCTTTCTGCTGATCACCTTGATCAGGTGAGTCAGGTGGCTTTTCCAGCGGCTGATTGCCTGAACATAGCTGATCAATGTAATCAGCAGAGAGAATTGGAAAACCAGCAGGACAGTGGCTCTCAAGGACCAGGATTGGCCACCGCTGTCATAGTATATATATCTAAAAGGTTTTAATATTGACCACGTGGATGTACTGCATTTAGACAATATTTGACACTATTGGTCAAATAAGCCTTGAGGAGACAGGATAAAACGCTGGGCCTTCAGTTCATTAATAGTTTCACCCTCTGGCTCAATATCAGATTACTTAGTAAAAACATGACTGTAAGCACGTTATATTTATACATGTCTGACTGACAGACAACAGCAAACGGAGGCCACTTATTACTATATATCCAATAATTAACAAAGTTGGAAGCCTTTTGGCAGCGTGCCAGGAACTAGTTGGTGATATATGAGGTTAGGCCTTGTAAAATGATATCCCGACAGCAAGGAGCCCCCTCAACATACCTTCAATCGTTTGACAACCTCATCGTTGGTGATTTTATCCGTAATCTCCTTTACTCCAGGAGGATATATGATCTTTCCGTCCCCCGCCGGTTTCTGCTGTTGCGGAAACTCCATGCTTGTTGATGTGTAGTCCTCACGGTCTTCTACTGGCCTCTATGGGTCAGAAAACAAAAGTTCAGCTCAACCATGCTACCGCACTTGTGAAAAACCTCGTTTTAAGCATTAATCTCATTTGCCAATCGTCAAATTTACCCACTGGATTTGATAAAACTTTACGTGTATTCTTAACGATATTATGATACAGATAAGTTTTCTAACAGAACGCTAAAATTAAACCATCTTTGTGCATATTATTAGCTTGCATGCTAAACTGCCCCAGCTGAACATCAGCTCCATATTTTCCATAAATTCCCCACCAAACACCGTATACCTACAGAAATCAGACCAACTACTCTTTTGGTAACGTGGCGAGTATCTCAACCACTAAGTTCTTGCAAAACAACTTTAAAAACAAGACGAGTGGAGACGGTTGGATGTACTGTCAGACAGGTAATCAAATTAGCTAGCAGGCTAGTGGCAGAGCAGACATCACAGGCTAGCAGCTAGCTAGCATTTTGCGGGAAGTCATGTTTAGCCACGAGCGGGCTAGTTGCACGTTAGCCGTGCTAGCTAACTGCTTAGCCTACTTTGCTAGCCTAGGCCGCAAACTATTCAGGTACCCATCACATCCCCAGCTACAGACAATCACAGAGGAAGTGAAGTATCCCATCGTCTTTGCCTCAAACGGCCATGCTCGTGGTGAAATCGAATGGTTTCCAACAAATGCAACTACTTTGTGAAGTTAGAAAACGCAGCTAGTTTACTTGTTACGGTCTTTTTTTAACTTCAACGCATCGCTCCGCACTGCCGCTAGTTCGCAGGCGAAGCAGGGCTGCTACCGTCGCCCTGAGCCCTCCTCTCTCTACACCAACTTGCCCACACGGATGATTTTGAAACACCCCAACATATGCAAAATTAACCTATATTAAAACACACAGCAACGACTAAAACGCCGGGATATTTGCCAAGCATATCTTCGCCAGTATTTACCTCTCTCGTTGGCCGTTTTAATTCATTTGTCTGACACAGGTTGGGTTTAGTTTTCGGCACAAAGCTCTCCGTCCGCTCAGTCAGTGCTGTCTGTGTGAAGGCTGAGTGCAGAGCGCCCCCCTTCGGCGTCACGCGAGTTCTGCAGCCCCAGAGACATGGCGGGAGTCGGCCACAAATAGCTCTCTCACCCCACGGTGGAGTTTATCCAAACTCATCAGCACTTGACAAGTTTTTCTTGAAAATTCTGCGACTTCCTAATAATACATATATGTTTTGCGGTATTTGGCCAAGAGGGAACAATCACTGTCACATTTTAAATGGTCACTGCTGGTTTGTCACTTTTACTAATCTCGCCATTTGCTGTAGAAACATTTGAACACTACTAGTGCTACAGACGTTTATGTCATAACAACTACTGACATGAATAACAGTAGCACTTTAACTTTCTAAATTCAATAGTAAGACTACTGACACCTGGTGGCCAACTACTAATTAAATGTCCCCCTGTCAGCAGCATTTAGCTTTGTTTAAATAAGCGTATTTTCTTTAATTCAGCTACCTGCTATTTTAAATGTCATTACTATTCAACATAATACGGGTCAATGTTTAGCTAATTATGTGCATAGTTAGTTCTCAAATTTGGCAATAGACCTAGAAAAAGATATGGCCGATGAGAGATTACACGTGTTTATACCTACACCACCTATTTGTATTTTACAGTAGAACGATTAATTTAAAAGCTCTATAAAAACATATACAGCATGATAATCATAGTATTGCATTGTTAAGGAATAAACTTCACTTCTGGCTTGTACCCCATAAAAGACACACTTATATGTTATTGTTCATAGCTAAATGATTTGCCATCTTTTTAAAGGTATTTAAGTCACCGCTAGTTGACATGATTTTTCTCATCTCTGCAGAAATCAGTCATTATTTTTTAGGTCGTAGGTTTAAGGGCCCACAGGAGTCATTGAGCAAGAACTACGATACACGTTTATTTTGAAGGGCCAATGTCCGGCGTGAATCTGACGGATATGGAACAGTTGTGTTTTCTGGTCTAACACTGTTCTCGCCAGTTGGAGACTTTGGACCAACCCTCGCGTCGTTAAACTTTGCTAATCCAGCCCACAACACAGTGTGATGCCTTCCGTTCCCGACCACCGTTTTGTGGCTCCCCCAGCTACTGAACGTTAGCTAGCTGAGTTTAGCCGCCGACGACTGTAAACAGCCACGGAATGCCTCGGAGAAAGAAGACCGGCCAGAGCCCGGCAAGAGGAGACGGCGACGGCGGCGGCTACCACCGACTGCCTCACGGACATCACGACGCAATGGCGAACAACTTTCAGCCGTCCAGCAACTCGCTCTCTAGCTCCGACAAGGATAACATCGTTAAAAGCATGCAGGAGATGTTCTCACACCTGGACCCCGATGTTCTGTACATCGTGCTGTCCGAGTGCGATTTTAAAGGTAGAGTTGCATTAGCATTAGCTGCCAAACCTGCTGCCTGACTCCTGGCAGTGTAACTAGGCTAACCAGTTAGCTGGTGACACTGAAGTCATTTTTCTTTCACGTCTGATAACGTGTGATTGAATTACCTGGCGTTTAACGCCATTACAGACCGTATCTGCAGCCATTACATGGAAAGCTGGCATTTGTTTTTATCTTCTTCTACCTGTTGTGCCTGTGTGTGATGTACTCTTAAACTGAAAATACCAGGCTGGACTAATATAATGGAAAAATACTCTGCACTCTCTACATTGTGTGGCTCCAGCTGATTTCCAGATATTTATAAGAAATAAATAGTAAACCAGTCTAAAATACTTCTCACTGCCTAATGTTTATACACCGACATGCTGTTGTCAACAACAGGTGGCTTGGCAGCAACATTTTGTTATGGTAGAGTTGATAACATGTTCAATATAATTAAGGTCACAGCCTTTTCATTTGACATTTTCCTCATTTGTCCTTTAGTTGAAAATGCTATGGACTCTCTCTTGGAGCTCTCTGTGGCAGCTGAAGTTGCAGCCCCTATTCCTTCTCCTGTCTCTGGCTTTGAGCGCACTGCTGCAGCACTACTCAGTCCCCACCATTTTTTTGAACCCAGACCCCACACAGACTCTTCCAAACCATCACAGCAGCCCTCTCCTTCCTCAAGCAAGTTCTTGACAGACGAGTTGGACCTGGTCATTGATGGAGAACTAGAGAGGCTAGCTGCACAACACAATGCTAAGGGCGAGCACCTTAGCAGCCAGGATTTATCTTCTGGTGTATCTGTTTCCTCACATTCTTCACCATTTCTGCAACAGGCCCTTCCTGAATTGCTTCAGTCCAGCCTGGAGCGTAAATCAAGAGGGTCCTCTGTTGAGCAAGCAGGCCAAGTTGCCAGTCAGTTGGAGAATATAAGCAAAACTATTTCTTCCCTGGACCAGCTCAGCTCATGGGAAGACACAACTTCTGAGGGCCAGCAGTCCATTGTTGATTTCTCACATCTGGTAGATGATATTCCTGAAGACAAGCAGAAACCTCAGCTGGACCTGGCAGCTTCCGGACGGCCCTCTGCTTTCCAGGTGTATAAAAAGCAAGAACAAGCATCCAAGATGACCACTTTGAATCAAGAACCACCTGGCAGTATGTCATCAGCCTGGAACCTGGGAGCACCAGTGTTTTCTCCCCGTGTGCATGTAAGCCCAGCGCCAGCCTTTATAACCCCTGTGGCGCAACTACCTCCTATATGGTTTAGTAAACCTCGACATTTGGATCCAGTAAATCAAGCACCTCTGAAACCTTCCGCTACCATTCCAAAATCCTGGGCTGTACCTAAGCGTTCTGAGCAGCACAGCAGACTCCGTTTGGAAGGGAAGCTGCTTGTTCTGCTACGTGGTGCTCCAGGATCAGGCAAATCGACTTTGGCAAGGTAAGAATGCTGGGATACAAGCAATATACTGTGCTCTCTAGTAACTAATGCTAGAGTCTGTTCTAGCTCGGACTTGTTTGAGAAGTTTGTGCTTCATGCAAATTTTGACATTGTTTTAAGAAGCTAGGGAATCAAAAACTGCTACTGTTCACTTCTTATGGTGTGTTTCTTTAGGGATCTTTTCGAACTTTTTGACTGTTCCAAGGTCGAGGCTGAGAACTGAAGGTTACTAATCTTTGTGTCAACTAACTCTTTTGCAGAGTGTGACATTTAGAAACATTATTGCACTACAGTAATGTACTGCAAGCACAGCAATCAGAACTTGTGTTAGCATCAAGCATAACTGTCTGTCTCTCTCTCCAGAACCTTGTTAGAGCATAACCAAGGTGGAATTATACTTAGCACTGATGACTACTTCACTCAAAATGGAGAATATAAGTTTGACCCCACATTCCTGGGGGAAGCTCATGAATGGAACCATAAACGAGGTAAAAAGAAACTCAGTTGTGTTTCACAAATGGTACTGTAGGCACAAGTCATAACCATATTCCTAAATATTTGCACAAATGCTGTGTGTTTTTCCTCCAGTTCTACTAAAAAATGTAACAATTTATGTACTGTCTCTCTCATGGCAACATCATCACATAGCCAAGGAAGCTTTTGAGAGGGGCACTAACCCCATCATCATTGACAATACCAACATGCAGGGCTGGGAGATGAAGCCCTATGTGGTTCAGGTCAGTCAGCTTGCTAGTAGTTTATCCAGCACAGTAACAAAGCTCATACACTCATTGACTGTTGCACTAATTGCTCTCAAGTATTTTTTACAATGATCTACAATAGCATCTAATTTAACACTATAAAATAGCGGTTTATCTTGTTATCATCTGGATGAAGGATAATAAGCTGCTTACCATAATTTAATGCATTAATATTACTGTGATTGGACATCCGTAACCAGATTTCATTATCTCACCGGTACTTAAACAACACAGCCAATTGTCATTAACAGGAATTTAGGGATTATTTAGAATTTGAGACATGGTACACACAATAAATGGCATGTCCATATATCTGTCCTAGGCGCTGACACATGGATATAAAGTGCTGTTCCGAGAGCCAGACACTTCGTGGAAGAACAAGCCAAGAGAACTGGAAAGGTGTGAGACAGGGACAAGAAAAAAAAAATAATAATAATATCAGGAATATTTTTCGTCAGTCCAAGTTAATACTTTGTCTCCTTTTGCATGTACAGGCGGACGTCACACAATGTTCCAGCAGAAACAATCCGCCGCATGCTTAATGGATACGACCGCTTCGTCACGGTCCAGAACATTATGGCTTCGCAGATGCCTGAACATAAACATCACCTTCTTCTGGAGAATAGGAGCTTAAAGTTTGTCACGCAAGTGTTTTATTACAGATCTGCTTTAAACTCTAAACTTATCTAATTTTGTTAACTGAATAATAATGTCCTAATACATTTTAATACTATAGAGTAGAGCCTCCTCACACTTCTTAAACAAATATTAATTGAATATTGTTGTTATTATTTATAATAATTGTGTATTTATGATGATGACATGACTCAAATGCCGTGTATTCTGTCAAATGCAGAAGTCACTACATTTAGCGATATTGCACATTGTTGATCTGATCTGATTGTTTTTTTGTATTCAGACCAACATATTGTACAAATGTCATCAATTATTCTAATTGTCCCATTCATACCTCTCTCTTCCTTTAGGCCATCTTCAGGAATTCCTTGCCCTGACCTGGTAGAGCAGCCTGAGTTAATGGAGGGATTTAAGAAAACCCGGCCTCAGCTGTTTTCCTCTCTCCCTGACGTGTCGTCCATTGGTTGCTCTGCTGAAGTGGAAATCCTGGACAACAGCACTCACAAATCTACGGAAGTGCTCAGTTGGCCAGATGATGGGAAACCTACAGAAAACCCAGAATTTTCTGACGGAGATGATTACCTGGATTTAGGGGATTTAGATTCTGAATTGGAGGCTCATTTACAGATGCACCATTCGTTGGGCTGTCAGAGAATTCCTGACTGTATTGTGGAATCAGTGATGAATGAAGATCGCCATGGTGATGAAATGCCTATGGCGTTCTCTGAATCTATTGGACAGAGAGTGAAGAGACAAAGGCCAAGCAGGAGGTCTGAATTTGCAGATCTGGTGAAAGATACAAATCCGTTAGAATGTGAGGCAAAGGAAGAAAGAGAGGATGAGGAAGCAGGACAAGTTGAGTTGATGAGGGATGAGGCAGAGAACAGAATGCCTGAGATGTTGGCTTTCATAGGGGACTGGCCTCAGGCATCCTGTGAACAGCGACGGGTACGGAGAAAAGAGAGACCTACAGCAAAAAATTGTGAAGAAGGTGACGGCGTGTCTCAAGAAACTAATGACCTAAAAGTGCAGTCTGAACCTGCAGCTACAGAGATTCAGGAGATTGCTGATGTGATGCAGACAGGTGCAGCTGTCATTGAGACCAGGTCTTCCCATTTGTCTTCCCCTTCCCCTCGAGAATCGAAGAAGGAAGAGGAAGCAGATGGCAGCGTTGACGAATCTAGTGGCAGAGGATTTTGCAGTGAAGAGAGAGAACAAACCTTAAACCACGTTAACAGCAACAGCAGTGATTTACTGGACTGTGTGTTAGACTGGAAGTCACCTGACTGTTCTGAGGCTGAGAAATCAGCAATTAATAATCAGAAGGAACCTACAACTGAAAGTCAAACTATTAATTCACAGGGAGAACATGCTCAGGGGTCAGAAGCTGCTAGAGAAACATCAACAAACAGTATAACTTCTCCATCCACTGCAGTTCATGGTTGTGAACATACTGCTAATAAATGCACAGAAAATAGTAGCGAGACCAGGCCTGAGGTTGATGGCAGCCATATTAGTGAGGAGTGTCACAGTCCCGTCTGTGAGGGCTCAGTGGAAGCAGATGTCAGTGTAGGCAGTCAGGAGAAAAAGCAGCGACATGGTCGCAGATCTGGGAAGCAGTGTAAGCTAGCTCTCACCTTCACTCAAAACTGCCCTGCTTTTTCATCAGATACTCTTGAAAATCCAATTACCACAGTTCAAAACGTAGACTATTGTGGGATTACAAGTAAAGCAGATGTGGAACTAAACTTTAATTTTACCTCTAACTCGCGCAATGAGTCCATATCCGAAGCAAACCTACAGCCTCCTCCTCCTTGTTCTCTAGTAGACACAGGCTGCTTCACCCAGACAGAACCTCAAGATTTTGCCCTACTTTGGCGTCTTAATCGCCAAGACAAGCCAGATAATATAGCAATCCCTGACTGCAGCCACTTCAGTGACTTTAAAGTTCTGTCTGGTGACTCTTCTCGCTTTGTGCCAGAACTGTCCTCGGCTATTTCATCAGCAATTACAGTTAATCTGTCCGGTCACATAGAGGTCCCTTATCGTGTGGTGCATGAGAAAGGCACACAGGTGGAGGAGAAGGACTTTGGGGAAAATCAAGACCGGTTTGAAAGCCTGCGTATTCTCAGCCGTCATTTTAAACTTGTTGCTTTTGATACGTTAGAAGATCTATATGACAAATGTCATCAGGATCTAGAATGGACCACCAACCTGCTGCTGGACTCTGGAGAGAGATTTTCTAGAGATGCGGATGGTGCTGGGAGTGAAGATGAACAGAATGCGTCTAGTGTGTGTGTAACTTTAGACAAGATCATACAACCAAGTGAATATGCCAGTGGGTTAAATGAGTCCAATTCAGAAGATCTGCTTCAGACAGGGACAGCTGGGTCAGAGGAAGATCGTCAGCAGTTAACCTGTGGGAAGGGTAGTGAGTCAGATGAGAGCTCCAGTAGTACTGACTTACTGTGTTTTGAAGGTGCCTCGGATATCGAGACAACCTCAGAATTAGTAAATGCTTCTCAAACAAAACTTGGTCAACCTGAAGCAACAGAAGACGGAGAACACACAGTACGATCAGGACATAAACTAGACAACGAAGCTTGGTATGGGAGCTTAGATGATGGAGTAATAATAGAAGACACAAGAGTTGAGAATGAAGACGAGATTGCCAGCATGGATGAGGTCCAGCGGCTGCTGCAGGCTGAATCAGAGGAGACGGCGAGAGAAGAGAATCAGAGGAGGGAGGAGAGAAGGAGCAAACATCTGGATATTCAGAGTCTGGAGCTGAAACTACCCACTGAGCTGGCACTTCAACTTGCTGAACTGTTTGGTCCTGTAGGAGTAGACCCAGGTAACTAACATGCTGTTATCACACTGGGAAATCCATACAAGTGGCAGTACACAGAGAGGCACTATGTGTTGTCTTTTAACATATGATGGCAGAAGGGAAGAAAGGAAGTAACAGCAACAGGATAATCTTAGTGTTACATCTCCACACACCTGGCTTGTTTCTAGATAATAAAGGTGAGATTGTCACAGATCAGATGTTTAGCAGACAACACCAGTGAGGGCGGTCTCATGCACTTACAGACCATCGGACAACCACTTGATTGGGAACAAATACTGAGGTCTTGCAGAGCGAACCAAAATGTGTCCTTTCTACTTCTAAAGTTATATCTCGTCTCTGGGTCACCGTGTTCAGGTACATGCTCCACAGATGACTATGCAGTGAAGATGGACCTGAATCTGGCTAAACTGCTCCATCACAAGTGGAAAGAAACCATCCAGGTGAGCTTTTTACCACTGAGCTGTGTAAATAGCGTACTAATATTAATATTATGTATGATTTTACTAATCTAACTCTCATTGTTTTTACAGGAAAGGCAGAATCAAGCAGCTCTTTCTTTTCACCTACTTAAAGAAAGTAAGTTTACACACAGCAGAAAACATGAAGAACGGCTGGAGATTGTTCTGTGTCTGGAACATTGCATTTGCACCTTCAATCATTTCAATGTATGTTTAGGTTCAACACACTGGGGTGAGTCACAGGGGGACAAACCTGGATCAACAGAGCAGACATGGGCTGCACGTTTCCTGCTTAGTACAGATGGTTACGCTTTGCATGACAACCAAGCAGAGTCCCGTGAGCAGATGCCATTTATGGACCACTGGAATGTGTCCCATTCACATGTTTCTCTTAGAGACATTATAGAGGAGGAGCAGGCTTTGCAGAACTTGGAGAAGGTAGCATACGCCACAGACAATATACAGTATGACATTACCCCCCTCCATCCCAACCTGTATTCAAACCTGTACATTTTCAGACTAGACAAAGTCGAGCAGACCTCAACCAGCGAGATGGAGCATCACAGTTGAAGGAGAACCAACTATACTCCCGCTTCCCAACTATTGACAGACGTTTCCTTCAAGACATCTTCAGAGATCACAAGTGAGACAAATATATCTCTAGGCCTTGATTGATCTGAGTTTGCTTGTAAGATGTTTTTACACATGTATCAGGAATAAAGCGTTAATGCAAACTAGGGAGGAAGTTTGATAGCATCTATGGAATCTGCCTACAAACCTGCATATCAAGCCAGAATCTTAACAGTCATGTTTCTGTGTCACAAAACCATTTGTGATCTTGATTAATTTGTGTTGTTGTTTGTGTAGTTACAGTCTAACCAAGACAGAGCTATTTCTTCACTCTCTGCTGGATGAGGAACCAGTCAAGACCGTTGTTGCCCCGGAAGCCCCTCGATCCCACCAGCACAGAGCAGCCAGCAAGGAAAGGGAAAAGGTATTCATGAACAAAACTAATGTATGTATTTATTTGATATACTTGCGTATATGCATTCCTGTGTATAGGGAGCCATTCTAGCCCTGATGGTGTCATCATATAAGCAAATATGTGATTCTAGTAATATACAGTACCACAATACATGGGTAAGAGTAGAAAAGTAGCCTGATTACTTTCTCCCCCTTATTCATGTGCATCACTCTGTTCTTTTACTTTTCAGAGGCAAAAACACCTGGAAGCAGCCGTACTCTGTTATCAGGACACGGTGGACCCAGACTATGAGGACTTCAGAGCAGAGGCCAGACTGCAGAGGAGCCGGCAGCTTGAGAGTTTGTCCAAAGCTGCTGAAGCCCACAGACAGGGACGCAAAGAAGTAGCTTCATTTTATGCACAGCAGGTGAGGGCTTGTTGAAAATGATTTACTGTAATATCTTTTAATCCACGCTCCATTTTCACCAGTGAAGCACTTGTTTTGTTTGCACAGTAGCTTTAGCCCGAATCTGTTGTAATTGTGTATTTAGCCAGTTTTTCTCCTCTGATAACCATAACTTTATGTTACCTCAATTTTTAGGGACACCTGCATGGTGAGCGGATGCACGAGGCCAATCACCGTGCAGCAGTTCAGATTTTTCAGAGGGTGAACTCGTCCCTGTTGCCCAACAACATCTTGGACCTCCATGGACTGCATGTAAACGAGGCCTTAGAGCATCTGACCCAGGTGTTGCAGGAGAAAACTTCAGGTATATAACATAATGTTGTGTTTCCTTACGCGAATGCACGGATAAGTTAAGCAGCTGTCCACGTGTATTTGTCCATCTTTTTTTTTGTTTTGTTTTTTTATTTCTCTGAAAGACATGCAATCGGTTAATTAGAGAGCTGCTGTTGTAACTGGGTATTGTCCTACTTATTACCTAGGCTGTGACAACAGGCCAATACCTGATTTCTTCTGCCGTATTGCCATTATCAACCAAAAATAACTTAAACTTCACTAAAAGGTCTTCAGTGCTGTTTTATGAGCTGTTACTTCAATAAAGTCTTGGTTACTCGATCAACTCGCCCTCCCCTTCTCACTGTACGTGCACATGATCAAACACACACGTACGGTAACTGCTGTGCTGCGTTCAAGACGTCAAGGCAATAAACAAGAGAAGTTAAGTGAACTTGTGTCTCAAAAGTTTAACACACTGTAAACAACTATCAAATGCTTTTTCAAGTGGACCATACTAATGTTGACATCAATAATTTAATTTAGAGGAGGACAGAGGCTGCTTTGAAATAACTAAACAACGAAACTAGAAGGTGGGAAGTAATGAATTTAAGAAGCCTTTAGAACTGGCACAACCACCTGCACTGTCTCATTCTGTGGAGAACACTGTCTGACGTACTGTGTCTACGCTCAGCATCTCAAACATGCTTTTTGCATTGAACGTCTCTCACTGTTGCTCCCACTCGAGCACCAGCTTTGCAAAGCTTCCTCCAAAAGCAGAATCCATTACAAAACTGTTTTACAGGTTGACAAGTAAAGTGTAAAATTGATAGCATCTTGTACAGGTGATCCATCTGAGCAATCCCTTCAGTCAGCAAGTGCCATTTTGTTCACGTTGCTCGTGTTAACTGTGTTCCTGTGTCTGTGTGTGCCTTTTGTTCTACTTTGGCCTCTTTCTCTGTAGATTGTGAGCAGGGTCTGTGTCGACCTCATCTCTCTGTCATCACAGGAAGAGGGAACCACAGTCAGGGGGGCGTGGCCCGCATCCGCCCTGCCGTTATAGAATACCTCACCAATAAACACTACAGGTACACACACGCTTGGTACACACGTTTGCGCCGAAACGCATACTTTCTGCATTGACACCCACCTTGTCTTCCATCTCTTTGTCACACAGGTTCACTGAGCCAAAGCCTGGTCTCGTGTTGGTGTCTCTGAAATGAAATGAACTTGTTTTACTGGATTCAAGCTAAAGCTGCTATAAAGGAGAACACATGCACAGATGCAGACAGATTTATCAAAATGTGGTCTTGGTTAAATTTGAGGTAGATGAAAAGATTGCATCTCTTTTATGAGAGCTACTTATTATGAACACAGACATGGTATTTTCTGCACCTGTAAAGCTAGAATGTTTATACAGAGTATTTTTATATTTAAAATATTTTATAATGTAGTTTATTTTGCTTTGCATTTGCCTTTATGGCTTTTAAAGCTAATTTAAACCCTGGTGTTTTGAAAGGCTCTGTGTCTAATAATTAAGACATGAGTGTGTTTTATGCAACTTAATTTAACTCATGATAGTGCGCTGCCTGCTTGAAGCTAGTTTTCCAGGATTTTAAATAATACATCGAACATTTTGAAGACGTTGTATAAACATTTTCTACATTTGCTGCAGCTCTCTAAGCATCATGTTGCCCAACACAATTTGGGCCTGAAACTCTTTAGGTGATGTAAGGGCCAGTAAATGGGTTCAACCCCTCACCCACCGTCACTTCTAATGCAATACCTGTTGTTCGTCTTAGAAGCTGCTTTTTCACTTCAACGCTATTTAAACTCAGGTAAAGGTTTCTTCTCTTTAGAGACCAGTCGAGTGTTTTCAGTCTCTTCCTGGTAGCTTTCTGAACCACAGTGTTGCCACATTTTGTAGCTGCTGTGTTGATCCGTATATTCATTGTACATAATGTAAATACATGAATTATGAAGAGCTGTATTTTTTTTATCCATTTGTTCAAATGGTTTTACAGAGACTATTGTATAAAGGAATAAAATCTAATTTGTCTACAGTTTAAGTCTTTCTGTGAGTTGTTGAAAACTATTACTATGAAATCAGTTTTATAAAAACACGTCTCCAATGCAAAATGAATGACCTGATCCAATGCAGGAGATGTGTGGTTTCATCTGTGCTTTGACGTCTCCTTGAAGATGCAAAGAAAATGGTAGAAATCAAGAGAGAGGCGTGTTAACACGCAGCTGCTGTGGGGGAGGTGAGCAGACGAGCGCCTGTCACACCTCCACACTGCGAGCAGCGGATGCGCCTCACGTCGCTCCAGTCACTTCGCCTCGACTGAAAAAACCTCAACGATATCAATCAGGTGTCGAACTACGTTGTCTCTGTGTTGGCCGAGCTAATTGGCCGCATTTGATGCTTTGTGTCCTGTAAATGTAGCTTTTAATCCTCTAAGAGATACTGAACAGCTTGTGGAAACTAAGGCCTTTTTAACCGACGCTGTGAAGGTTTGAGAGGCGGCGGCAGCATCCGCCCGCTAAAAACAGAAGAGCAAAGGTAGGTTTTCTTTGTGCTCGGTTTACTTTCTGTACATTCTGTGTACTCTACAGTATCACCCGGGTTCTGTTCCATTTGGAAATGTAATAAGACTCAACAAAGTGGGGAACAGCCTAAAGTTGAAACTTCAGAAGGTTTTCTTAGTCCCTGTCCTATTAGAATAAAATAGATCTGAGCTCATAGAGCTGAACTTTAAAATAAGATTTTATTGTGAACTACACGATAAGTATGGTGTTTGTTCATGGTTACCTTGTGTGAGACTTGAAGTTGTGGTTTAAACTTATTTACTCACATTTCCTCTGAGAGGCTGAAGCTTTTTCTACTCAGAACGTGTACGAAGCTAAGCTGTGGAAAAAAACACTCAGTCAAATGTCCCATCTACGTTATGGAGGTCTCCCACCTAAATGACTGTGTGTGACACTGCAGGTGGTTTTGAGGTTTTGTCTCGTCACTTCTCGTAATTTCATACAATAGTCAAAAATAAATTTTATGTACAGTACCACAGAAATCAAATGAGCCCCCAGAAGCATATTTCTTGTCAAACAAAACATTGTCACTCAATGTCAGATGTTTGTTAACGCCAGAATCAAGGCTGCATTTTAGTTAAGGATGAACAATATGAGCACTTGTTGAAGCCTTCAGGACCAAGCTGTGGGATTCTGGGTCACACCCAAACATTAACCTTCACTTCCGCATTAACTACTTTGTCATAGATTTAGTTTCATACTTTTACTTTTCTTTGTAAATGTACAGAAAGGTTGATGCCACATGTACCATAGCAGTTGTTCGTCTGTAGTAACCTATAGCACGTATGTATCGCTGTTGTGTTAAAGGATGACTGACTGTTAAACTGTCAGAACACGAGTCTTTCTGACCCTTGGAGCTCATCAATCATACTTATAGTTTGTTTCGCGGATGTGCTTTTGACCAATAACAGCACTGATAAAACAGTTCAACCAGATTCAAGACTGGGAGATGACAGATGTGATTACAAGCCAGTTCATATTTGGTTTTTGTTGAAAATCTATCAAAAATGACAGGCGTATGGTTTAAAAGCATATGTTAAGTGTTAGGAGAAACATATACATCAGAATTGTAGTTTCTGAATTAACATATTTACAGATGCCTCATATTCATCCTGAAAAATCCTCAAAATGTTCTGTTGCTTTCTTTTCCCCAGAAAAATTTTGTTTCAGTGCTGCTCTGCCTAGAGAGTATGTTGACCTTCAGGATCACCACAGAGAGAGAAGGCCCAGAATGTGACCACCAAGCCGCAGACACTGAGCAGAAAAGGCCTGAATAAATAAGTTGTGTGACGCGTGTGTCAAGCTGACAGGCGGGGGAACTGCTTACTGTACACATCTGCTGCGTTTGGGAGATACTAATGGACTTTGAAACAAAAGACACCACATTCAGTTAGTTAACAAGCTGAGGGACAAGTGAAAACCTCCAAGAATGGAACTAGGACCTCATAGGGCTGCACATCTCCAGCTGTGAAAATGCCACCTGTGGCCCGAGGTCCCAACATAGAGCTATGATTACCTCATAAACTCTGTTCCTTGCCAGGCTGAAGTCGTAGAAAAGTGACAAAACTTCTTTCTAAAGAACTAAATAACTATCTAGAGGGGTGAGATAAGCAAAGACAACCATGAACGGCCTGGAAGAGATGTCAGTGAAGTGCGTCCTGGTTGGGGACAGCGCGGTGGGCAAGACCGCTTTGCTGGTCCGCTTCACGTCGGAGACTTTCCCGGACAGCTACAAGCCCACAGTGTTTGACAACACAGGGGTGGAGGTGTACATGGATGGAGTTCAGATCAATCTGGGGCTATGGGACACGGCGGGGCACGACAACTTCAGACAAATTCGGCCAAGGTCGTACCAGCAGGCCGACATCGTCCTCATCTGCTACTCCGTGGCCAACCGTAACTCTCTGGCCAGCGTCCAGCACAAGTGGATCGCTGAAGTTCGAGAAAACCTGCCTAAAGTGCCGGTGCTGGTCGTGGCCACCCAGACTGACCTGCGGGAGTCGGGGGCGCATCGGAGCAGCTGCATCTCACCGGTCGAAGGGAGACGGGTCGCCCACGAGATCCACGCCAAAGGCTACCTGGAGTGCTCCTCCCTGGGCAACCGCGGCGTGCAGCAGGTGTTCGAGTACGCAGTGCGGATGGCGGTGAAGCAGAACAGGAAGCAGGCCCGGAGGAGCATGTTCAGCATAAACCAGTGCAAGGTCTTTTGACCGCTCACCTTAAACGGCCGGACACATGGCTGCTGGAAGACGTGTTGATAATTTGCGCTCTTCAAACTCAACATGGACAAGAGGCACAAGAAAGCAAAGTAGGATTTAAACAAAGGTGTTTTTTTCCACTAACGGGGGCCTGCTCCTCAAAACTTCTGAACATGACACCCATGTTTTATTTAAAACTTTAATTATACACTTAATGAACCACTTCTGTTTGAGCCGAGGAGAGGAAAAGAATAAAGTTTGTTAGATTGCTATGACCTTCCCTTTAAAGGTGAACCACATACTTTACATGGATGCTTTGCAAATGGGGAAGAAATATGAAAATGATTCCAACGTATATGGATGATTAAACATTTCCTGAAAACCTGACAACAAAAAACAGAAATACATTTTTATTTTAAAAAAGTATTAAATGATTTGAAAATCAGTACAAAATAAAGACAATCTAAACAATTTAGATGCCATGACGCATTTTAATGGTTACTCTGATTCTCAATATTTTTTTAAATATAAAAACATGAATCCTGAAAAGTAATCCACATGACAGAAACAATGAATTATTTTCATCTAAACTGTGCCTTAAATGTTTAAGTTACGTTTACGAAAAGGAGGTTGAACATCTCAAACTACACATTAATAATTATCAAGGAGCTTTTTATTTCCCATTATGTCACTGCTGTCATTCAGCGTAGTTTTGCGTAAGTAAGTTACTTTAAATCAAAGGTAATCAGGGTTTCGATTTTGCATTCATTGGCAAAGCTTCATCTGTTTAAAATAAATAGCATGAGAATCATTTACATAGTTTATAATTTATGATCTACTTGGTTTAAATGAGCTGAATTGGAAACTCATTTGAAACTGTATTCTTAGTGGTTTGTAGTGATCTTCTGTACATATTGTAGGATGTTTTGTCACATACGTGTAACAATAATGTACAAGCCAAACCCAGTATACACAGCTACAGTTGGTAAGTAAAGTATAGTAGTATGTGAGTGTGTATATTGTTTCATGTTAATTTAAATGTGTTCTCGTGGATTATTTGAGGATTGATGGGCTGCACGCTATTACATCAACATTAAAAACATAATTAAAGAATAATTTTGGTACTATGATTAAATTTAATTCTTTTCCTTCTTTTGTTCCAATCTGCTGTGTGTATATAGCAGAATAATGCTGGTCATGTGAAAACGTCATACTGTCAAAGCACGGCTCACACACACATACGCTGATAAACAGCCAAGATGAAAAACAATACAGATCACAGAGATGAATTAAAACATGTCTATTGATCTTCTCAAGTTACTTTTTGTCTTCAGATCATAACAATTCTTGAAGACTAACAAAAACTGCAACTGCGTCTACTGTAAGTACATAAGTTCAGTACCTACAGCGAATACAGCACTGTAACTATCCAGACATGTGACCTGGGAGTGTGTGAGCTAGGGCATGTGGATACGTGTGTGAGAGCATGGCAAGAGTCGACTAATGCCGTCTGAGTCCGAATAGAAGAAGAGGACGAGGACCGAGAGCAGCAGTAACCAGGAAAAGCCTCAGAGCAGCTTTTCCTTCCTCCTCGTGCTTTCTCCCGCTCTGACTCTGCACAGCTCAGCCTCATCTCGTGTTCATAGCTGCCGAGGACGAGAGCTACAACACTGGCTTTTCTAGGATACGCTGAAACACCTAACCACATCCTAGCACACATGTTCTGTGTACGGAGTACAGTCAAACACAGCATTTTAACATGATGGGCTCACTTATTCCACGCTACAGGTTATTTGTTTTGTGTATTAAATGTTATCGGTGTATTCTGCCATTTGACACTGGAGAGATTAAATTAGATCACACATTCATACGCAAACACATATCGCAACATAGGTTTACAAGTTTTCATTGGAATAATATTGGTCTGCATGTTGGCAAAGTTTGACTTCAAAATGACAAAGAGAAAAGCTGTGAGAGCTCTGAGAGGCAGCTTGCTGTGGTCAAATCTTTCATCTCTCATTGCGCTCTCTCCCACAGCTACCACAATGCCTCATTCCTCTAGCTCTCTGTCTGTCAGACACACACACGCTGTACACACAGCGCACAGAAGTGTACGTGTCGGAGCCACTTCATAGTCAGTGGGATGTGGTTGCACTTGGAGCTGGTAAACAGGCCTCTTTAACAGCCGACGTCTTAACGTGTTGCACTGAAGGCACCAGTAACCAAAGGGGTCCCAAAAACATTAATAATGGCGATGTTAATACACATGTGGGGCACTAAAGCGTATGTGCTGAACACAAAGAGAACCTGGTGTTAATGGAAACAACTAACAAGTCACCAGCCTCGCTCCACAGATCCTCAGGTTCTCCTTCAAAGGACCCGATGGCCTTGGAATGTCTACGCTTACTACAGCGTTTGCTTCTTCTGTTATTCCCTCCCAGTCTTCCTCCTTTTGTGCCTCTCGCTGTATCCTAATTGTTGCAGAAACACTAATGCTCTGTGCCATAGTTACTATTTACCACAAACTCATGACGCCTTCTTTTGTCTGTACAGTCCATACATACTGACGTTTCCTATTTGGTTTTCATCATGGAAAAGCTTCTCTCTCTCTCTCTCTCTCACACACACACACACACACACACACACACACACACACACACACACACACACACACACACACACACCTCAGTAACATAGACTTAACCCTGACAACAGAATCACCAGAAAACACCTTCATCGTCAGCTTTTACATGGGTACAGCTAAGTCAAACCTCTTATTCACACACACACAGGAAACACCTGTCCTATGCAGGCTCAGTACCACAGAAACTTTGACACATTAACGCATCACGTGACCGCGTGTCGTTGTCTGCAGAGAACTGAGCTGAACAATTCATTGTCATTGACAACATTTCTTTCTTTATCTGATGCCATCATTTTGTGAGACAAAGGTTCTGATTTATTCAAACTGCTACTTTCTAGAACATTACATTGTACTTTATATATTCTGAGACGCTTGCTGGCTAATGTAGTCATGTACTAGTTTGCATTACTTTCAGCCGACTGACACCTTTTTAGTCTTACTCTGATGCGTTGAAGGAAGATGCACTCCTATCTGTTCCTCCAACAATTTAGATACATTATTCTTCAATTACGCAATATTTATGGTCAAGATATTACAAAAAGCTATGTTTCTGAATGAGAAAAGTGCCTATAGACAAAATGATGCTGGATCACATGATGCAAACAGCGGCTGATGCAACGTGTGTAAAGAGATTTATTAGTTGCATAAAAGCAACATTTCAAATTTTTATGAAACATATTTTTATCCTGACTTTCATCCTTTTGTATTTTGCCTTTTCATTTTCGCTTCTCCAAAGATTTTGGCATTTGAAGGTCTACGCCGTTACAATTTCCTTTTAAGTAGCAGTACTTGTACTAGTACCAGTAAAGCTCTTACCATTGCAGTAGCTATTGCTTTTCCTTTTTTACATAAAAACAAACAACAAAACCACAATAGAACGAATATGAAGTAATTTGGCATGTAAAGACAAAAATGGAGTTGACATACAACAGCTTGTGGTTCTGATGTTATAACTAAAGCTCTCTGCTTAGTTGGCCTTGATGAAGGCTATGGAAAAATCACCAGGGCTCAATTAGTCAAATACGACAATCTACGCTTACTGCTGATCTACCGCCTGTAAAACTTCAGAAACCTAAATCTGTAGCTGGCTACAGTGTACGACACGTGTCACATCTGCATTAACATGTGTGGATTCCTCTCTAACGTCTTGAGCATAGAGAAGCAACAAAAAGTGTCACTGTGTCCTTATCTGTGTAATGCAGTAAGTTCCAGTGCGTGTGTGTACATGTGTGCGTTAAAGTGTGTTGTACAGCGGTTGTGGTCATGTACACAGGTGGATGGATGCTGTAGGCATCACATTTCACCCAGTGCCTGTGTGCTATGTGATACTCCAGTTTACCTGTGTGTGTGTGTGTGTGTGTGTGTGTGTGAATGATAGCCCCAGGTCCTGTTCCAGAGCAGCGATCACACACAGAGACACAGTGACAAGAGGCAAACTGCGTCTAACAGCTAGCGAAGCATTCAGAGTTGACAGGATGTAAGATTTCGAGAATTTTCTGTGGTCTCCGCTCACTCCGCCTCATCAGGGCAGAATGGAGATCAGAATAAAGTGACGGTCTGGATTTGGACCCAGGCTGTCTCAGCGATTGCTTTGCTGAATTATTGATCCCTTGGCTTGTGACTGGTTGAAGATGAGGAAGGCAACGCTGATGGTTTGGATCAGCCTCTTGGTGCAAGGTCAGTTCTGTATGACGGAGCAGTTCGATGCCTACGTTCAAATGATGCACAGACACACGTTTGCTTTGCTGCTTTGCTCGTCTCTGTGATTCCTCAGTCGTGTCTTTGTGCCATCTTTGTTTCACTTTTATGTTCTGCGCCCTGTCTTTGTTGTGGTCCCGTCCCCTCAGTGGCCCACAGTGCTCAGGGTCACTATGCCCGCAAACTTCTCAATGACCTGATGAAGGATTACTCCAATGCTCTGAGGCCCGTAGAGGACACAGACAAAGCTCTCAATGTCTCTCTGCAGATCACGCTGTCACAGATTAAGGATATGGTGAGTGAAGAGGAAGCTCAAATACTTTAGCTATCATTACGCAACTCAGATTAAGAGATACAACACCTGCACAACGCAGACGCGGATACAACCCTTTCACACACGCTTCAGATGTTCCTTTGCCTGCTTTTGCATGTTTCCACACTCTGTAACAGCAAAATGTGAAGATTATCAACCGTTGTGAAAGGAGGATTTAGTAGATTGGTTTAGTTTTTGCCTGGTGTATCAAATAATTGAGGGTAAATAAAAAGGACATTTACTCTAGCATGTACAGCTGGGGAGTACTTTAATGGAATATATTAATTTATTGTTACTTTCACTTTTACTCCTCTACAAATCAGTATTACCTACTGTTACTTTTTTGCTGGTAAATAAATATAATAATAATTTAAAAAATACTGATATTTGTTTATTTTTTCTTACGCCCTTGAAGTCTGTTGCTTCAAATTAATCTTTTGTTAAATTTTGACTAGACTTTCTGCATTTCTTTCAAATCAGAACAATAGCGGGAACATTATTTAAAATACACTGTTAGTAGAATACTTTTACGTAAGCAAAGTTAGCCACTTTTACCAAGAGCTTTGGCTTGAGTAGAAAAGTAAAGGGGTAGTCGTACGTGTAGTGGGGTATGTGTCTAAGCAAGCGCTTGACTTCAGGACGCAGTTTGTGTTCGTTCACACAAGCCTAAATATCAAAAATACGACAGGTCATTGCTAACTAGTACAGATAGGTGGTAGATATAGTTAATAGCAGATCACACACGTTACATTATGCAGACTCTAAAAACGGGTAAATTTACACTTGTTTGTAACTCAAGCTTGTAGTTTCCAAGCCTGACCTCAGGTACCTGGATGAAAAGCCCGAGCTTCACAAAGCTTCTTTACAGCTGTGAAGTGCCCAAGTGAACCAACTAGTAAAAGTTACATTTAGGCTGCGTTGACTTACACTGGATCATGTTTCTGATTTAACAACCACAGAACAAAAGTGTGGCTTTCAATTTACTGTTCCCACAGTGACCACTAGAGGTCAGTCCCAAACACTGTTGGGGTCTAAATAGGGAACGTGTGATAAATGCCAGTATAGGTGAAGTCACTGTGAACATCCTGGACATTTCACATGTGTTCAACCTTTAAAATGTGACCATATCATGTCTGTCACTATGGGTATGTTGTTCAGGATGAGAGGAACCAGGTGCTAACCACATACCTGTGGATCAGGCAGGTCTGGCACGATGCCTACCTAAAGTGGAACAAGGAAGACTACGATGATCTGGAGATGATCAACATCCCCAGTGACCTGGTTTGGAAACCTGACATTGTTCTCTACAATAAGTCAGTAAAGAGAGAGAAAATCTATGGAAATAATCAAATGTAATGAACACGCTGACTAACAGTGATGCTCCTAATGTGTGTGTAGAGCCGACGAGGAGTCATCGGGTCCGTCCAGCACTAACGTGAAGCTGCGCTATAATGGAGAGATCGTGTGGGACTCTCCAGCCATCACGAAGAGCTCATGTGTGGTGGACGTCTCCTACTTCCCATTCGACTGGCAGCGATGCAACTTAACCTTTGGCTCCTGGACCTACAACGGTAACCAGGTGCGTGTCAGTAAGGACTGTGAGGTCAATGACAGGGGGTCACACACCGGCTGACAACTCTCAATCCCATATAAGCCAATGATCCTGGAGTCTCTAGAGAATTGTCTCAAATTGAATTTGTGCTCTGTATTAATACTTAAGGTGTCTTCTTCCCAGGTGGACATCAGTTTGGGTATGGACAGTGGTGACCTGTCTGATTTTGTGGAAAATGTGGAGTGGGAGTGCCACGGCATGCCCGCTGTGAGAAACGTCATGATGTATGGCTGCTGCTCCGACCCCTACACTGAGATCACCTACACCCTGCGCCTCAAGCGTCGCTCCTCTTTCTACATCTTCAACCTGCTCCTGCCCTGCTTCCTCATCTCGTTCCTCGCGCCACTGGGTTTCTATCTGCCAGCCGATTCTGGGGAGAAGGTTTCCCTCGGGGTCACCGTGCTGCTGGCACTCACTGTGTTCCAGTTGTTGGTAGCTGAGAGCATGCCTCCTGCAGAGAGCATGCCCTATATAGGTCTGGTAAAATCAGTACATACACAATTCCTTTTTGATATAAGATTTTATAACTTCACTAATGTAATTTCAATTATGTATTTATGTTACCGTGTCATCATTTTGGTTGAGTAAAATGTACACCTTCAAATCTAAAAGGTCTAAAAGCTGTCTTTTCTTTTCTCCATAAGGGAAGTACTACATCGCCACTATGATTATGATCACAGCCTCCACCTCCCTCACCATCTTCATCATGAACATTCATTTCTGTGGCGCTGAGGCCAAGCCAGTCCCTCACTGGGCCAAGGTGCTCATCATTGACTACATGTCTAAAATCTTCTTTGTCTATGAGGTGGGGGAGAACTGCACGACGCCAGAGAGTGAGAGAACCCCACTCTACCCTGAGGAACCCCTCCCAACCCAAACTAACGATAAGTGCTGCTACCACGATGACCGTTACTATGACGACATCTATCATCACGACCGTGACCTTTACAAGTACAGCACTGGTCACAGTGTGCAGCATAACAGCAAGCGTCACAAAGCCCAGGCCAACGGCAGCACCGACAGCAGAACGCGTCATTATAACAACCACCCTTCCAGAGTGGAGAGGGGCGAGGCTGCGCGAGAGCCCACGCAGCGCTACCACCACATCACACGCGCTCAGCTAGACTACCAGGCCCCTTCTCATCCACAACAGCTTCAGCACCTGAATGGGGACCTGAAAGAACAGCTCTTATATCCCTCAGAGAAAAAACAAGTCCCAGCCTGCCCCTGCTGCTGTCCCTGCCTCCAGCACAATCAGGTGACTCACCAGAGCACATTGACTCATTTTACCTTACTTATCTGACTACTGTTCTTCTAAAGTTTCTGTAAGCGCTTGCTTTGGTTCATCTGTCTCTTCCTCAGATGGTGAAGAACATCCAGTACATCGCCAGCTGTTTCCGCGATCAGAGAGCTACATGTGTTAAGGTAGCAGAGTGGAAGAAAGTTGCCAAGGTGATGGATCGGTTTTTCATGTGGATCTTCTTCATCATGGTCTTCCTGATGAGCATCCTCATCATCGCCAAGGCATCCTGACAGTTTGCTACTCGTCTTTTCCCCATGACAGTGTTTACCTGGACGTCAGTGTTACTCACGAGTCGCCTAATTTCTACTTTAGTACATTAAGCTGATTCTACTGCTTATATTTGACACAAACACTGCAGAAACGTGATCTTTTTAACTGGACAGAAAGAAATTCACCAAAGGTCTTAGCAAGCAAACGTCAAGCTGCTTGTATGTGTCATGGCACAGTGGAAAGGTAAGACAATCTAGGCCTCACCTGGAACATACATGAGCACTTCATTATTGATGAAGTGCATCCAGTTATCAGCATTATATTATTTCCTTTACATGTCAAGCAGCCACATGATGCTGTTTTCCAGAGTTGGCAAAATAAAGCTAAAAAAGACAGAACCAAATCATAAATAATTGTCATTACGATGAAAGTAACAATATTAAAGTTGGGTGAAGTCCTGTGTTTTTCTAGTTCAGATGTAAATTCTGACTTCTTGAATTTGAGACTTGAAAAGCGTGAATGTTTACGTTTCTTATCTAAACTCCCACTTTTGAATGCAACGTTAGATCTTAATTAAAGCCTACCTCGTTAGATGCACTAAGTCACACTTTGCCTAGAAAGTAAACTTTTATATCTTGGTATTAAATGCGGTTTATTTATTAACTGTGGTAGCAGTTTGCTTTGTATAAATCTATTTTTTCCAAATTATTGCATTATTACAGTTTTAAATTCTTCTTACTTTCATTTTGTGATCACTTACTTTTATATACAGTGTGTTTTAAAATAGTTATTTAAAATGAACACCAAACAACAACATAAACAGAATGCCACATAATACAACAATCAAAGAATAAAGCAATGGTAATGTTCACATGTCATCTCTAAAGGCAGCTTAAAACTCTACATATAACAGTATGAACAAAAAGTGAATGTTATCACCCCATAAAAATAGGCTTATTCCTGCTATAAAACCAGCAACCTAAGCTAAGTCACTAGTGCTAACAGGAAGTTGAGAACCAGTAGACAGATGATACAATCACGGCTATCACATAAAAAAATAATTAAGAAGGACACACACTGCTTCACACATGACTGACTCCCACACTTCAGCTGTCAATGAACCCGGGTTGTCATTTGTTCCTCCAAGAGCCTCTAGAGGGCAGATATGTTCACTGAGATATTTATTAAATGAAGTCAATGTGTAAGAAAATGTATAGTTACTTAGGGTTGGCCTAATTATGGGATGACAGCATCAGCTCTTAATGGCTCCAGGGTAACAGTATAATATTACTGAAAGGAAAGAACATGAAGCATAAGATCAACTTTAATATAAATGTTAGTTTTACTAGTCCCACTGCTTTATAATAGCATTTATAAATAAGTGATTATTAAAATCCTTCCATCAAAACAAGAAATCAATATAGCAGTAGTTTAGGATTTATATATGTTCCCATTAAGAGACTCCATGTAAAGATTTGTGTCAGTGAATATCCTGCTATGGGTAAAATTAAAATAGACACATAATGTCATAAATAGATTAATCTAGAAGCATAACTCTCTCTCTGTGTATTGACAGGTCGGGTTGAGTGTAGTCTCAGCACATAACGTCTGTCAATAACGTGTCTAACAGGTTACATCAGAGGGGCTGACATCTGCCTCCATCTAGTGGAGGAACAGAGGCACCTGTACGCGCAGCTGCATGAAAACTCAGTTCAAGTGTGTTTGAGTGCAAACTTGACACTTCAGGGATGTCTGCCAGCTGGAGACATACACATACATAGTGAATGTTTGAGTATAATACTCTCTGATCATACGTCAGAGTTACCAACCAGTACACAGATTTACTACCAAATACTTGCTTGCGAAACCAAAAATCTCTTAATAAGCCTCAGTTGTCCTTACTTAGAGTTAAACTAAGGCGGTGAACAATATAGCAGACAAACATCAGCACTGTCTTTGTGGCTATGTTACCATGTATCTCGGAGCACAGCTGGACGTACGTGAGTGAAAATCTCCTCACTGACAGGACAGTGACTTGTTAAATTGCTCCATTCAAATAACCATCAGCTGGACTTTGACCACATTGACTCCAACTTACAACCTCACTGCTTGCCTAATGCTCTAACTCATTCCCAGCTCTTGGCCTCAGCTGGACCATATGAAATAAAAGATAAGAACAGCTGGAGAGACTCAGAGACAGACTATTGGACGACTCTTTCTCCAGATGTTAAAAACATGGTGATAGTGGTGTTAATAGGTCAGAGGGGACTTATTTGTCATGGGGGCCAAAGATTAGCATATACATATATATATATATATATATATATATACGGAGACGCTGCTCTCAAATTTGCGGCACACACTGAGGAGGAGCAACATGTCCTCCCTCACCAGTCAGCTGTCCTCAATCAGCTGTGCAAGTAAGTAGTGTTTTCCTTCTGTGACTCTGTTGCTGCATCATTTAACATACTGTAAACTATTGTTCACGTTCGTCTCTGCAGGCACGAAGCCGCCTTCTTCCTCCACTGATATGCGTTTGGTTTTGCTTGGGAAGACAGGCAGTGGGAAAAGCTCTACCGCCAACACCATCTTAGGCCATAAGGTCTTTGACACTAGGGTCAGCAGCTCCTCCGTCACCTTGTATTGTCGCAGGGCTTGTGGAGAATTTCGTGGGCGACACCTGACCCTTCTGGAAACTCCGGGGCTGCTCAACACTCATCAGCCTCCACAGGAAGTCCTGAAGGAGATGAGGAAGAGCGTTAACCTCCTGAGCCCTGGCCCCAACGCTTTCCTTCTTATTATACATATTGGGAGGTTCACTCAGGAGGAGAAGGAGGTGGTGAGGCACATCAAACAGGCAATGGGCTCCCATGTCCTGAGCTTCTCAGTGGTGGTTTTTACCCACGGAGATCTCTTGGAAGACACAACCTCTGTGAAGCATTGTTTGATAGATGACTGCAAGGACTTGGCTGAGCTGGTGGCTGAATGTAGGGGCAGATACTGTGTCTTCAACAACCAAACGTCTAAGAGCAAGGAGCAGGTGACTGAGCTACTTGCCTTAGTGGACAGCATGATGCAACATAACGAAGGAGCCTACTACAGCATCAAGATGCTCCAGAAAGCAGAGGACAACCTGGTAGAGGAGGTTCAGGAGGAGAGGAAGCGACTAAAAGAGAAGGAGGAGCTGTTAAAAAAGGTGCAGCAGGCAGCCATAAAAGAGTGGTATGAAAAAGAGCTAGAGATGGTTCAGCAAAAGAGCAAGAGGGAGATGGAAGAGAGAATACGGGAGCTGGAGAAGCAGAATGAGGAGAGGTTGGCAAGAGATCGCGAGGAGGCCTTCAGACGAGAGTTGGAGGAGGACGAAAGGAAAGAAAGGCACAGAAGGATACAAGAGATGGTGAAAATGATGGAGATACGTAAGGAGGAAGAGGATAAAAGGGAAGTTCTTCAGAGAAAACTTGACAGAGTTATGATAAAGCTGCAGAAGCAAACTGAACAGGTGGAGAAAATGAGACGAGAAATGGAGGAAAAGGTGCAAAAGATCAGCGCAGAAAATGAAAAGAAAGATAGAGAAAGGGAACTTGAGCGGATAGAGAAGGAGCAGGCCATTAGGCAGATGGAGGAAATGAAGGAGGAGCTGGATAAAGTCAAGCAGAGTTTGGAGGAGCAGTGCAGGAAAGCGGAGGAGAGTCAGAAGCAAATGGAGGACATGCTAAGGTACGAGATGGAGGAGAATCAGAAAGAAAGAGTAACACAGATGCAAGATCTAAAAGCAGAGAAAAAGATAACCGAGGCCCTGACACAAGAGCTGAAACTCATCAAAAAGAAGACTGAGGAACACAAAGTGGCCGAAGTAAAACTCAAGAGGCAGCTGGAGCAGCACCTGCGGAGGGAGAGAGAAAAGCGCGACAAAGATATGTGCAGGCTAAATAAGAGGCCGGACGAGACCTGCTCTGAGGTGTGCAGTGTGCTGAGCAGGAAAAGGGAGAAACACAGCTCACTGAC
Organism: Macropodus opercularis; assembly: GCA_030770545.1. NCBI lineage: Eukaryota > Metazoa > Chordata > Actinopteri > Anabantiformes > Osphronemidae > Macropodus > Macropodus opercularis. The sequence goes on from CM061089.1 coordinate 10,371,745, forward strand.
AACTGTTGCTGGATATGCACAAGAAATGGGGCTGGTGGGTCTGAACACAGCCATAGAAACTATGGGAGCTCCGTGCTGTTTACAGTAACGGCAACAGATCTGATGTATTTATGTGATTCTATCAGTCAGGACTCGTCTGTTCAATACATCTATATGTTTCTCGTGTTCTGACATTTAATTCATTTACTGTGGCATGATTATATTTCAGGCATGTTATGGTGTATGTATAAATATGATTTGACTATCACATCGTTTTACATTCAACAGTTCACTCAGTTAGGTAAAGAAAGGAACTTGCCCATGTGAAAGCTATTTCATTTCAACAAATGGATGTAATTCCAGTGTGTCCTAAATCAGCAAATGCACAAAAATAGTACAAATTCTCAAAATGATGGAGTTAATCTGATTATGAGCTCCCTGCCCTCTGCTTCTCACTGCCTGTCTCTGGCTCCATTATCTAATTCTGTATTCAAACAAAACCATGTTTCCATTAATAAAGATCAAACGTTGCTTGAGTGCTATTTCAGCGTTTGTCACTGATGCTTCAGCTGTGCCATCTGGTTCTGTCCCCAGCCAAATGCCTGCTCTTATCCCCAGCAGTGTGTGTGTGACACAAAAAGAGTGACAGAGAGAGAGAGACAGAGAGAGAGAGCTGTGGGGAGAGTGGATGTGAAATTTAAAGTGCAGCATCTTGAACAGCGCTTTCTGAACAATGCCGCCTAACTGTATCAGGTAGAGGAGAGCATGTCACACACACAGTTCAGTTCCAAAAGTCACATGTCGAACGCTTCACGTCCCAGATGTGCAACGTGTAGGTTGTAAACTTTGTACGCGCTGAACAGATATGATGTTATCTCAATACTGCTGACAGGGTGTTTGTGTTGTTTGCAAACAGCCAGTTGCTTATTCACACATTTCCCCTATGCAGTGTTGTCAATTTACATCTGGTTTGGTTTTCAGCATCTTCCTGCTGCTGATATACTGCAGCTCTCTTTTTAGCTCCACTATTCACCAGCTTGTCCATTTTCAAACGATTAGATAATTAATACAAACTGCAAAACTAATATAACCTATAGATATCAATTACATCTCCAAATCTAAACCCACCAGGCACTTGGGATGGTCTGATATCCACTTCCTGTATTTATCTCTGCTGGCTGCAGCTGCTCCCTCCCATTGATAACACAGTACGAACAAAGCCAAACAAAACCTCAGGTGTTCAGTGCAGGAGACTTGTCAACATCCAGATGCTCTGTGTGGCAGCAGGTGTGACCATCACACACACTGACCTGTTTAAACTTTAACTAAGACCTGAAGTGGTCCAAAACGTGGCGCCACAGTGAAGGGTCTGAACGTTTGGAGTTCATTCAAGCGAATCTGTAGCGTTTTGTGTTCACAATGCAGGAAAACGTTTCAGAGTGGTTGCATATTTTTGACAAACCAGACTTGAAGCAACTTCTAGACAGGACGAAACGCTTACAAAGTGCAATTCATAGCTATTGTTTATTCAGTTTGTTAATGATGTAGGGATTGATAGTGTGGAAGAGCCACTTGAGTCTGACATTACTGAGCCTAAATGGTGTAAAAAGCTGGGCTGACAAAGCAGAAGCACTGCCCAGCGAACAGCTCATCTGGTTTTAAATTGAATCGTCAGATTTAATAGTGAATGTAGCCGAGAAAAGCTCGTTTTAAACACCAGTGTGAGCCAAAAAAGCATTAGGAGCCAACGATGACTGGGTAGTGCACAGTACGAGCTCACGATACATCAAGTCTTTGTTCATGTAAACCGTGAGTTTCTTTGCTCAGTTCGCAAACTTCCCTCAGCCCTGCGCGTCAGCTGCAGGTGCATGTGGTCCCCAGTTAATCAGCGTGCGCTCAGAGAAGCAGCGCATCAGTCCGACCGGAGCAGGACGCGCGGTCTCGTCTCACTGTGATAATTTCTCTTTTTGCTTTTGTGTTTATTGAATATTAAATGAATAACACAACCGGCCCGGCACTGGTAGGAGCTGGCACCCCGGAGGAATTACCGGCGCACCGAGCTTTAACGGGCTGCGTCCTGGCGCTGCTCATCATTTGGACGCTTTTGGGCAACTTCACGGTGTGCGCAGCCGTCTACCGCTACCGACACCTGCGCGCCAAAGTAACCAACATCTTCATCGTGTCCTTGGCTCTGTCGGATCTCCTGGTTGCCGTGCTCGTGATGCCGTGGAAAGCCGTGGCTGAAGTGGCCGGTTTCTGGCCGTTCGGCGGGTTCTGTAAGACCTGGCTGGCCTGCGACATCATGTGCTCCACGGCCTCCATCCTCAACCTGTGCGTCATTAGCGTGGACAGATACTGGGCCATCTCCAGCCCCTTCCGTTACGAGAGGACTATGAACAAGAAGGTGGCATCTGTTATGATCGGCGTGACATGGACGGTGTCCGTGTTCATCTCCTTTCTCCCCGTGCAGCTGAACTGGCACCGAGCTGAGATCGGTGACCCCGGTGGAGAGGATCTGGCGCTTCACGGTAAGAGTCCAGAGAGGAGCTGCGACTCCAGTCTAAGCCGCACATACGCCATATCCTCCTCCCTCATCAGCTTCTACATCCCCGTGGCCATCATGATCGTCACATACACCCGCATCTACCGGATCGCCCAGATGCAGATCCGGATGATATCCTCCCTGGAGCGGGCAGCGGAACACGCGCGGAGCTGCCACTCGGATGTAGCCGGACTACCTCACCTGTGCGCGGAAATGGGTCCGCACCACTACCAGTCTCGTTTGGGTCTGCCTTCTGATCCGCATCACTGTAGCCAGTCACACGGAGAGCTCCGGGTCTCCATCAGGAAGGAGACTAAAGTTCTCAAAACTCTGAGCATCATCATGGGTGTGTTTGTCTGCTGCTGGCTGCCGTTTTTCATCCTCAACTGCGCTCTGCCCTTCTGTCCCGGACCAGGGACCCCGGGCGCTCACCGCGGCCCCTACTGCGTCAGCGAAAAGACCTTCGACGTCTTCGTGTGGATCGGCTGGAGCAACTCGTCGCTCAACCCGATCATCTATGCGTTCAACGCGGATTTCAGAGACGCCTTCCTCTGCCTGCTGCGCTGCCACGGCCGCGGCTGCTGGGCCACGCTGAACGCGGCGGTGGAGACGGTGATGGCGAGCAACGAAGCCGCGACCCTAAAGCAGGAGAGCCCCCTGAAGCTGAGGGTGTCGTGCGTCGCCAACACCAGGGGCAGCGAGGACAGCGGCAACACCACGTTGATTGTGTGTTACCACAAAGACACACACTCAGAGCAGGTGGCGGACACGGAGGAAGGCAACAAAGACAGACGGACGCAGCTGCCGATATAGTGACACGGTCTGTGGCACAAGCTCAGGGATTATGATGCAGTACAAGGCCTCTGAGTTTTGCAAACTCCCAGACATTGTGGGGTTTTTGTAATAAAACATTTGTGATACTTGTGGAGCTGCTATTTTCTTACTGGTCCTACAGTTCAATGTCATTCACATTCACGTTTACACAGTCTTCCTGGGTTGAAGCGAGGCGTCGCTGCATCACTGGGAGTTTGTAAAACTCAGTTCGAGGACTACTTCACATTTTGTTTGGCAGGATGAACATGAACAAAAAAGTGAGGCCCTGCAGCCATGACAGAAAGGCTGATGACGCGGTTTCACGAGAGTATCCTGCAGCCTGAGTTAAAAGAAAAAACAAAGCCCAGTGGTAAATGGCGTTTTTCTGCTCTGTAATGGTTTGAGCTATTTTCCAAAAAGGACTCATAAATGACAGAGTGAGGCAAACTTACTGCACAGTACTACGGTGCGAGTGTCTTCCAACCAACTGGCACATGTGCTTTAATTCTCCTGTAGTGTTAGATTAGAATCAATACTATTACTTTTTAAATTCACATTGCTGAGGTCAGGCTGCCTATTTTCAAGCAAAGAAGCAAAATGGTCACCCTCACTTCACTTGAAAGTCACAAATGGATTTACCAGCGAGCCTGGGGGGAGGTTGTAGCGTGGCCCGCCCCCTCTCATGCAGAGCGCAGGAGTCCAGTATTCTCTGAATCTCTAGAAATGGGATTATGTAACTAACTCACATTAGCACTCGTCAGCTGTGTGAATGCACTGCACACTCTGTTTCCCCCTCTCTGTCCTGAGAGAAACAACCATAAATAATTTGTAAAGGTTGTTCCTGTGAAAGATGCCTTGACCAGCAAGAACAGAGAAGCTTTTACTGTGACAACCCCCAAAAAGACTGGACGTGATTTTAGTCTATGCAGCTGATGCAGGGACGCAGCCTGCAGAGCTACGGCTGAATATACTTCTCGTATTAAACTTTTTACTCATTAACATCTGCCCATTATTGTTTCATGACATTTTCTCCTCTAAACTGGAACAACGTTGTCCAGGGTCTATTTAAAAGCACATACTTAGTCTGCCAATACCTTTAAAGTTTATCAGCCACACTGGCTATTAGACTTATTCCATCCCTACAAAACCAAAGTTGGCATAAGATTTAGTTTGAGTGTTTAGGTTAGTGTGCCGAGCAAAGTACAACATGTTAAGAAAGCTGTTGTGCTTGGTGATAGGTTTCGTTACCTCTGGATGCAGCCCGTCCAGCTGCAGACGTATGTACCGACGTTCTCTTCTAATCTAAGAAATAAAGCAACTAACTGTATTTTCCGCCATTCTGTCAAACTACGCAACATGTTATGACTCAGTGCAACAACTAGTGTAGAGTTTCACTGAAAATGTATGCAGGTAGCACTTTGTTGGACACCAGTGACAGCATGTTTGTGTGTTTTCTGATTATGCAGGAGTGGTACACAGGGACGCATGTGTGCAGCTTTATGGTATTCACTGTGTAATGGACTGTTAACCTACATAGAACATCCATCGGCTGTAAGCATCTCCAGCTGTATGTAATAATAGTCACCATACCAAAGACTATTAATAAAACAGAGGGCAAATGAATTTTTGAAAATGTGTCTTTCCATTTACAGACGCTGCATGTAGGTTACTGACGGAGAGAAGTCATTTCAGGCCTGAAGTTCAGAGAGAAACTTATTATTACATCTATTAATATTGACTGAATAATGACCTTTTTCCATATGTTCTCCATTTCATTCTCATGTCCAGTGAAACTGGACATGAGAATGTGTTAGAGTCCCACTGTGTTAGAGTCCCCCAGGGAAGCTGTGTTCGTCTGGGGATACATTTAATGGGTCATACCTGCCCACCTTGTACAGTGCACAGAATGAGAGAGGCCTACACAGTGAAAGAAAGAGACAGGGCTTAAGAGGGAGCTGTTAATGCGTCTGGCAGCTTTAGCGAGGGGGAACAATGAGGCCTCATTAAGACGATAGAAAAAGACAAAACACAGCAGCTGCCCATGTCTAGAACATGCAGTCACTTTGAGTCTGTCTGCCAAAAACAAACAAGAACATCAGTTGTTTCATATACCCCATAAACTACTAGTTATTTTAAAGTGGCAAAGTCCTCTAGTGGTCAGAGGAAATAATAACACTGGCTGGTAGAGGAAAGGACGGAGGTGTTGGGCGCTACAGCATTATATAATGTACATTAGTAAAGATTTTCAGCTTCAATAATTCTTTCATCAAAATAAAATCCAGCACAGCTTTTAAAATTATTTTGATCAGTATTCATGGTAAAGCTGTCGGGTATATTCTATGATACTGAGCTGTCCCATGAAAATATTGGTATTTCATTAAAATTAAAAATTGGAAATTTACAATAAACATTTCACAATGTGACCACGTCTATGACCTACTTCTTCTTACCAACTAATTGAAAAGGCACAAGCTCAATAAATACACACAGATACTGTCTGACCGCTGCTGTGTCCCTTTAGCTGCCATCACCTCCTAATGCCTGCATGTGTGTATTAACAACTAAAACCTTGGGTTTGTTACTAATGCAAAAAATATTTTTTTATACAGGAAAGTTGTTTACATTAAAAATGCAGATTATATAGCACTATATAAAAGCTGTACAGCCAATTTTAATAGTTACCTTGTTTTTACTGTGTAAATTTGTCTTCCTTTAAACAAAGTGCCTGTTCAGAACAACGGTAACTGCAGAGCCATGTCAACTAGATCTGTCAACTCATTTCTACTCCATGCCCTTCGCTTTTTCCTATATTACCTATATGTCCTTACATGTAGCTTGTAAAACACAAATTTCAAATATGAAAATAGTTTCCCCACCTAATATACTGGAGTTATATTTATATGTTGTCCTTGGTGTACGTATGTATCCTCTATGTTTATCAACGCTCTGAGCAAATCTCAGACTGAACGTTCTGTTTGTGTGTGTTTTATTTATGAGTCAATGATTCTGAATGTTTCTGGCAGGAAGACGAATTAGGTCAGATAACATGAGCAAACTGGACAAGACTGAGAAAACAGGAGAGGCAGAAACGGCCCATGTGTTAGACTCTAAACTATGAATAAAAGAAGACAGAGAAAACATGAGATTTTTCGGGTTCATAAAACGGTTACACTGAAACCTAAAATAAAATGGGTTGTGATTGGTGTTTATCACTCTGAGTCACTGAAATATTCAGCACACTTTTTAGAACTCGAATTTGACCTAGAAACTGAGTAGACTAGTTTATATTTAACTAGCAAATGTCACACTTGTATATATATTTACACACTTTTTAATTTTACATACATGCAATTCCTACTTTGTCTGCAAACACATCCTGTACCAATCAATCCTACTGTTTATTTGTAGTTTCTCAGTCTGACGAACTATATCTAATGAACAGTTATATAGATTAATTTATTTATTATTATATTTTAAATAAGCAAGATTATAGTTTCCATAAACAAGGGTTATATGTTTCTACAAAGAAAGGGCTAAAAACACAAAGTAAAGGGTGAGGGAAGGTTAGTTAATTAAAAGGAGTAAAGATTTTGATCAGATGGCCACATGTGGACTGCACATCTGGGAGTGCACAGCTGGCTGCCACATCTCGTTCGTGCTGCAGTGTGAATCAGTTAAATTATTAGTGGGAGATGTCAGAAAGCCTTCCCCCACTCTCAGTGTCCCTGCAGCCTCTAAAAATAGACGTGAGATAGCAGAGGCAGGGTTTTGTCGTGGTTTGTATTCAGAGGATGATCCCAATACAAGAAAAAAAGACAGTGGAACCTGGTGTCAGAAGGTATTTAAGGGGTTTAAGCTCAAGTGCTCTTCAGGAGACATAAATGCCACAAATCTAAATTGTCTGAAATACGTCTGTCCAAACTTCAGCAATAATGTCAGCTTTGCCCAGTTGCAGTTTGTGCTATGTTTATTTATTCTCCTGTTGCTTCCTGTAGGTTTATTGCACATGCACATCACATTTTCACCCGTTTATCTGTTATTGTGTTTATCCTTGTCTGCCTGTTGCTGGGCCACTGAGCTTTACTGTCTGGACACAAATATTTAATAGTTTACTTCAAACATTCTGTTACAATAACAGACCTTTACTGACGTCTGTTGAGTGTCTACACATTCATTGGAATCTTAGAGTCTTCTGTACATTAAAATCAATCATTAACACGGTAGTTTGGGTGTTTTCTGGGTACTTCCCCACACAATTCAAAGATGTGCAGCTGGTTTAATGGAGACTTTAAATTGCCCATAAATGTCAGAGTTAATGGTTGTTTGCCTGTATGTGTTTTCTCTAGAGTGTACACTGCCTCAAGCCCAATCGTGGTGGCAAGACAGAGGTTTGGACATTTATTATGCTGTAACTCACACATGGCGTTAATCCTTACAAGGAAAGGAGGAAGAACTGCTAATTGTCAAGCATGCAAACTTCCACAGTACAGTCTGGTAAAGCAGCTCCTCTTTTTGCCTGTTTCTGCTATACCAACCAATACACAGTGTTCACATACATGACCATCCAAATGAATAAAGACATCGGGATCTTTTATGGCTTTCTTATACTGAGTCATGGGCAGTGGTTTTTATTAACCATTGCCATTAGAAAGGCGGGCTCGCAATCAGGTGTGTGTTCATTCAACGCAATGTAATATCAACTTAAATTGTTCTCCATTCATGCAGATTCATTTTCCTGTACAGAGTATCGTAATATTGAAATAACTGCAGGGGAATCACATAATCTTTCATTTACATGGAGCAGAATATGGGCTTTGCTGTTCTATCGCTAAGAGCATTATGCATACTCTCTTTACAGCATGGCTTATATTATAAACAGTGGGTTTGCATTTCACCTACTCAGTTAAACTGATAATACAGCTTTGTTTGCACTGACCTAGTTTTTATCCTGAGAGGGTAAACATGAAATTGAAACTAAATTCACTTATTTTACTGCATGTAACCAAACTCTCTGAACTTTGTTTGCACTGTACTTGAAGACTTCTTGGCAACCACTGAATTGATTTGATGATAAACATATACAAAACAGGTGCAGGAATGATTTTTTTCTTTTATAAGAGAAGTTAACAAAGCAGGAAGTTTGGTATTTCTATGCGTACAAGATCACATTACTGTGTAATTAATATGGCCATTCATTGTCAGAACATTTGTTTTCCACCTTGCTGTCCTGTATAAATTGGTACAGCTCTTTCCCCACAAGAACAGGGAAGGGACCTTGGACAGACTTCAGCCAGGTAAGCAACTTTTAAATGGTTTACGTTCATGTTGTGTACTTGCAAATGATTGTCGTGTATATAATGAAGCAGTTTGTAGTTTTAGATCTTCAAGCATACATATGGTGCATATTCGGTATAAAGCACTTAGGTGTGTATATAAACTTACTATGATGATTAAAATATATATTTGATAACCTGTTCTGTCTGTGGTTTCTTACTAAGGAAGTTTTTTTTTAATTTAGGTAAAACCCATAATCATACTTGAATGAAGAACTAATGCTAAACTAAAAATCTATAAACTCAAAATGATTGAATATGTTGTGTTACTTTATTTGAGGGTATGAAAAAATAAGTTTTTAATGTAAGGTAAGTTTTTTTTATATACAGTAGCTTGAAGTCTTTATCAACAGATAACTTACAGTAACAAATTAAATCTAATTATTGATAATAAAGTAATCATAGTTTGTCTCTAGTAATCCATAATTATCTGCTTTATAGAAACTACAGGTCTTAACCATAGGTTAGTTGAACTAATGTACTGATGTGTAGCCAGTCTGTATGGATCGAATACAGCATCTTAAATATTGTTTTATTTCACAGAGATGTTATACCATATATGTGTGGCCTTGTTGGTGTTGGTGTCAGTGGACCATGCATCCTTTGCTGGTGCTACTTCTTCAGAAATAAGTAAAATAAAAATCACACTAAGTATTGGTGAACATACTGTAGTATACTCATTGAATGTCACGGTTTACCGTCTAATCTTATTTGAATTTAATTTCTTTTCAGGAAATGAGATCAAAAGGTCAGCAACCAATGGAGAAGTTGCGCCTATGCACAATGTCACAGCAATAAACTCTATAAATCTGGACAAGCTGAGGAACAGGTTCAGATATGTTGCTCGGAGCTGTAAAGAAATCATGGACAGATATAAGGAAGAAGAAGGTAAATTAGTTTTATTTGTAATTATTTTAAGTTGTATAGAAACAACAATATGACAACAATAATAAAGTCAATAGTTCAAGTGATAACATTTTGGTATTATTTCAGATGGGTTGTATTACCTGACCACTGCTAACGGCATGATCTATCAGACTTTCTGTGACATGACCACTGCTGGTGGAGGCTGGACGCTGGTGGCAAGTGTCCATGAGAACAACATTTATGGAAAGTGCACAGTCGGGGATCGTTGGTCAAGTCAGCAGGGCAACACTGCTGAACGGCCAGAGGGAGATGGAAACTGGTCCAACAGAAACACCTTTGGAACAGCAGAGGGCGCAACTTCAGACGATTTGAAGGTACAGAAGTAATTTAAAGACATAATTTAACAATGCAGATGTACAAGATAGAAACTTCGTATTGATGTACAGGACATTTGAGGTGATTCAAATGTTCTACAGCTACAATGATGAATATATGGTAAGAGTCCCTGCAGTCAGGCACAGCCTGGATCATTAACTAGGAAGAAGATGAAAGACAGTTAAATGTAATGGTAAACTGATGAACACTGGAGAAACACAGACGACAGTACTTTGGTGAACTTACCGTGTGTGGCCTCTGAATTGAGCTGGTGCTGGGATGTCATCCGTTTGGCATTGCAGAATTCTCAAAATTCGACAATACAATTTTAAATTGTGATAAATCCAGGATGTTGTCTTTTTTTTCAGGCAACTGGTTGACTGGGTTTCCACAGATGATGATAATATTTATTAATGCAAGATAGATTGACCTGGTACTGCAATTGCAGAGCACTGAAATGTTGAGTCGAAAGGGTCAAAGAATTTTTATTGCTGTAAAATGTAACCTACCACTATTATTTTTGTGTCCACCTTGATAGAATCCAGGTTACTATGACATAGTAGCCCAGGACATGTCTGTGTGGCACGTTCCCAACCATTCTCCGCTGGAGAACTGGAAGCTGGCAGCCATCCTCCGCTACCACACGGACAACCACTTTCTCAGGCTGTTCGAGGGAAACCTACATCAGCTCTTCCAGGTAAAGCATTTGTTGTGCAGTGTTCAACTACAACCCAGACATTTTTGTGAAATATTCAAAATGAAGAATAAAGATTATGACCTGAGCCCTTCTCTGAATCAGGTATACTTTGACTACTGATCAAGAACCACATTGGTCTTATTTAGTGATTCTTGGCTGAAAGTCTCTGTTTTGGTATTTATAGGCAATAGGAGCACACAAAGAACAGTATTACGATAGACTGTAATAACTGTAAGTTTTTATTTAAGACAACTGTAATCATCCCTGTGGTCCCTTATAAACTGATGCTGGATGCGCTGGCATTCCCAAAATTTGTAGATGTTAAATAAAATGTTTGTTATTGATATAGAAAAGCTATTTATGCTTTTAGGTTTTTAATTGCTGTTAGCGATTACAAAGATAACTTCAATGTTGATGTCATTAATTCAATTTTTATACTGATGAGCAAACATAATTAAAAATCAGTACATCAGCCCACAGCCTCCAGGTGATCTAAATTCTTAATGGGCATCCTACAAGATCAATTTAACTACACAAGCAAAATCCTGATTTAAGTCTTACATTGTTTTAGCAATATCCAGTGAAATACAACATTGGCTCATGCAGTGACAGAGGACCATCTTTCCCCATTGTGTATGACCATGGAGACAAAGACTCCACCAAAGAGTTATATGGAGCAAATACAAGAGGTAAACGCTCAAGCAATATGAAGCATATGGACAAAATAAAGAGAGATGCTTATCAAAATTCTTCTGCTGTTTTATGAAAGCGGAATATGTTCCTGGATTCATCACATTCAGACCAATAAACAATGAACGTGCAGCCATGGCTATCTGCTCTGGGCTCAAGCCAACCACAGGATGCAACACCGAACACGTGAGTCTGAGTCATTCATCACACTGTCAGTCAACACATCAAATGGTACACACCGTACTAATTATGCAGCGCTTGTGTTCCTGTAGTACTGCATAGGTGGCGGTGGATACTTCCCTGAACACAGTGGACAATGTGGGGATTTCCCAGCATTTGACTGGGACAGAATTGCTGGAGGGCAAGGCTGGAGCGCTTCCAGAGAAATGACTGAGGCGGCTGCTTTGCTGTTCTATCGCTAAGAGGATTATACATACTCTTTTTACAGCATGGCTTATATTACAAAAAATGCTTGTGTTTTTACTTGTAGAACTGGAACTGAACTCATATGAACTTCATTTAGTTCTTAGTTATTGTTAAAGCATATACAAATAAAGCAGATGTGAAAATGCAGAAATGGGTCCTGGATGCACCTAGACTGAATACAGATTTAACATACTAGTGAGTAGGCTGAATGCATCATATATCTGACATTAAACCAGATGATCATACTTATCCCAGGTGTCCAGAGTGGCATTTGAGGAAGCCAAATAGACAAAACATCAAACCTGGGTCTTCTGATGTGATTTTGCTGCTTATATAGTCAATGTAAAGTACAAATATGAGCTATTAGAGCAGCTGCAGAAGCAGGAATTACTACTACATTGACAAGCACATACACATTCATCCATTTATCTCATGTGGCTCCATGGGTAAACCAGTAGAGACTGGGATGTAGGCGATAAAACAATGTAATTCTCCGTAAACATAATTAAACGGTCACTTAATGAACATACTTTATAATAAATCCAGCATCTATTTGCTCAGTGAGAAGACATTAAGGCTACGCGTGTCCAACCCGTGACTTCCAGACCTTTCATATCCACATATACTGTATGTTAGCTTATGATGACACGATATAACCTAAAACAATCAACCCAGGCCGACAGAGCTAAACCGTCTCATCTCAACTGTGGTGCTTATGTTGTGAATGTAAGCGAACACCTGACACAGACTGACACATGAACTTAAGTCCAGGCAACACAATAAGCAACATACTGCAGCTGAATGAACTACACTGGTACACAAACAGTATCCAACTCTTTCTGTCTGTCTGCGCACTTACCTTGTGTGAAGGAAGGCCGTCATCCTGTCGGTCTTGGTGGTGAAGTGGTCGATAAGCATCACATGCGTTCGTCCTCTTTTGAGACACAACAATGACTCAGCTGATGCTCCGGACTAGAAACAGCCGTTGAAGTTTAGCGCTAGCTGCTCTGGAACGAATTGTAGTCTTTACAAGTCTAAATGTCTCTCTTCCATCTCTGCATGCAGCTGTAGTTTTGGCGTTAGCTTTAATTGTAACGTGACGTGTTTAATAAAACTAAAGTTCTAACTAAACAGACTCTACAACTGCATTTGATGGAGATGCTAAAACTACCAACATTTACCTGCTAAACATAACTTCTACTTCTTCTTCTTCTTCTTTTCTTCCTTTCTTCTTCTTCTTCTTCTGCTGCTTTCGGCTGCTTTCTTCTTCTTCTTCTTCTTGGCTGAAACCTTATAATCACTTACCTTATTTTCAGGTGTCTTCTTACTTTCAGGTTTTAAAGTAACGCGACATTATTCTAATAAATGTCTATAATACTACAATTTAAAAAGTGTAATACCTGAGAACCCCTGTTGAAATAATTGCACTTATTACCCAACACTAATGTTACATACATTACAACATACATACAGTACATATTGTTCCTTCCATGTTGTTGCAATGGCAGGAGGACTAACTGTGGATTATTATGGATTTATAGGTTATTTTACTAGTTCAAATAAGTATTTTTGTTGCTTTCTTTTGCTTTATTCAGTACAAATATCAGACATATCCGTTACACTGTTATAATTGTGACTTCTTATGAAAGTAATAAACCTTAAAACATCCTAAAAATCAAACGATGATCACCTTTAAAACTAACATGGATATTATTGTTAGCCTGTTTGTAAGATTTGTTGAGTAGTAGTTATGTGCATGCTCCAAAATTCCTCAGAAAGAAACAAAACTAACAGAAGATAGAGACACAGATAGATGGTTAGAGACAGTGCTGAAGTAAAGAAGTATTATCATATCATACTGTATATTAAATATGAACTTTTTTGGGGATGTCAGAAATCCTGACCTTGGCCTCGAAATGTGAGAAAAAAGGCAAAGTTGAGAAATATGAGGTAAATATTGTGTTTAATTAACAAACACCAGTCAGGGAACTGACATTAGTCTGAGGATGGAGAAAGGGGCAGAATATAACGCACAATGCACATGTGTAGAGGTGAGGGGGACATATTTATCTGTTACACAAGGTGTCCCCATACAGTAGGATCAGGAAGTTCTATGTAATATACAGATCAGGATCCAAGTCTACGGTACAAAAACTTAGCAGCAACATGTTAACATCGGAGACCAAGGGGCTAACAAAGTAGTTTCATTTAGAAAAGTCACAGTATTCTTTAGGAAATAAATTTGTTAAAAAGGTAAAAACAGTCCTAAGCATCCTCTAGGGTCAATGCTACTCACAAGATCTGTTTGTGAAATACATAGGTAGGGAAATTATCTATACATTTATACTCTAATATAAAGACCTTCCGGTAATGGCACAGTACAAACTCTCAGGAAACGCGACAAAAATATACAATGTCTTCACGTCACATTTGCAGATTAAAATGTAACTAAGGTCTCTGGCAAGCACAATAGTTTCAGTGATCAAAAAACAACTCTTCAACCAAAATAAAGGACACCATTTTGTTAGTTTAGCTATCTTGACAGATTATGTCTTTTTTAATACAAAAATAAGGACAAATATAAATTAATATATATTAAAAGAATCAGATCGATACATGGGGAATCTAGTGAATAAGTACAGGTATTTATGATACAATAAATACTTGTCATTCATGACTGGGTGAAGATAAACAGAGTAGTGTTTCTGATCCGGCAGGTAACATGGATAACTCTAACACAGGTGAGAGCATTTGTACGTGTGTGTTGTTCAGTAGCTGTATAAAATACCACAAGTTGAGCACAGCTGTGTGGAGGATCGTGCAACAGTCTCACAGGGTTCAGGAGGTCTGTTAGACTACAGTGGATTTCTTGTGTTGCAGGGGCTTATCGCTGCCTTTCCCGTGCCTTAATGCAGCTCCTCCTAGTGGTGAGTCTGTGTTCTACCAGTTAATGTTACTCCTAAAACACACAACGCACAGACGGGAAGCACGAAGTCTAAGCGGTCAGCCTCGTCAGTGACCGATCAGTCCTCTAGGGTAGGTCCAGTGTGGCACACCACTGGAGTCATCATGACCAACCAAGACGTAGATGAAAGGAAAAAGTCAACTTTTGTGTTTTTTGTCTTTTTTTCCACTTCATAATAAAAAATAAGTCTGTTTTTTTACAATACAATTCAACATCCCCACGAGGAAGCCTCAATCATCAGTCCAGCACTGACAAGAAAAGAAAAAAAACTTGTTTTTATTTATTTTCTCTTATTTTTTTAGACTTTTTCAGGATTTTTAAAAAACAGAGCTGGTGGGAAAAAGACTACGAAGGCAGGGGGGTTGGGGCCTTGGAGAATGAGGGGGTGAGGGTCACGTAAGGCGGGCAGGAACACAGAACATATCTGAGGAGGAGGGAATCTGTCAAGAGTGTTGTCTCTTTTTTTGTTTTTCTTGTTTTATGAGGAACACTTTGTACAGCCGCACTTTACCACTTTCTCCACCTCCTGAACAAAAGAAGACCCATCAGTGCACTGGAAGGTGTATTTCCTGCGTTTGCTGCGGAGGGGCGTGCAGCAGCTGCCCTGGACTTCTGCGCCCTCCGGGCAGCTGCCCCGACACTCTAGGCGGGAGATCTTCTCCTGGGTTTGGCACGCCGCGTAGCCTTGCTGTCTCTGGTAGACATCTCGGACCCGTTCACCTCGGCAGGCCACCTCTGCAGGGTTGAACAGAGGAAATATGGCAAATTATGCATGACGTTATGAATGTTTAGATACAACAAAGAGATGACAAAAACTGAGAACGTGATGGCAAAAGTGTCATCAGTAGCACCACTTGCACAGTGGTTTGTAGCAGATTGTGATCCAGTTGGAAATCTATCCACCAGCGGAAAAGCGATTCTAGCAACCGTAACATGCAATAACCACACATTTTGGTCTTACAAAAGGTACTAAATTCAAGGTAGGTGTTAGAAATGAGATATGAAAGAAAAAAAAAGTTATGAAACAATAAGAATAAGATATTGGATCTTTTTTGAGTTGTAGTTTTTGCAATAAAAATGGTAAAATATAAAAATGGATGCAAAGAAAAAAACAAGGTGCAGGAAAGGCAGTGAGTTGCAAAGGAGTTAAACCTTTAAAAGTGAGTAAAAAAGAGGCTGACATTAAATGTGACTAAGCTGTCTCACCTGAGTTACTCCCCGTGTGGGGTTATGAGGAAGCTCAGGGGATGCTGAGTTGAAAAAGGTAGATGTTAGAAGTGTTAATAAAAGCAAAGCAAACATTGTTAGGCACACACCGCTGTGAGACTTTAAACTAAAGTAGGAGCTTATAAAAGGTTATATTAAGAGAAAATAGATTAAAAGGCCAGAGTAGATTTTATTTTAGAAAAATGTGAGTAGTTCATTTACTGCACACACTAACGTCTACACACAGACCAACACAAGGTAAATACACACAGTAAGAAAACCTACACCAGGGCTTTTCTCACCTTTGTCACACGCGTCTCCTGTGTAACCACTGTTGCACTCACAGTATGCTTTGCCCAAACCCGACACTCTGCATTTGCCATGCTTGCAGCGAGACAGGCTGCAGGGGTGAGCTGCATCCTGGTCCTGCTCATCACAGAGTACACCAGTAAAACCAGGCTGGCAACGACAGGAGTAGGAGTAGGAGTTGATTGGAAGGCAGGTACCATGGACACACCTGTCAGGTGGATGAGAGGAGGACAGAGAAGAAAGGATCAAACTCCCAGCTGAGTCACTGTCTTGGTATTTTATGTTTGTGATTAAACTTATGCCCCATCACAAAAGACACTCACTTGTTGCCATCACATGGGTTGTTGACCTGCTGGTCACACAGTGCTCCTGTCCAGCCTGGGTGGCAGGTGCAGGTGAAGCCGCGGTGTCCTGTCGAGTGACAGTCACCCTGGACACAGACACCTCTCTGGCACGGTTGGCAGCCTGGCTCCACGCCGTGTCCCAGCCACTGTCTGGTGGTGCTCTGTGCCGTCCCAGAACCTGGAGACCCAGTTCCCTGCCCAGCCCCCAAGTCCTGGAGTTTTCCATTGATGTACAGGTTACGAAGGCAGCCGTGGAAACTCGTCCCGTTGCGTCCACCTGAGCTATGCTGCAGAGCAGAGAGACCCCCAGAGGCTGATGCCTGCTCCGGCATCCCTACAAAAAAAATAGCAATTAAAGGAGAATCCAATATTATTAATACAGAACTACAATAAATGTCAATTGTATGACTTCACGCTGCAAATCATGTGCAACCTGGTAAGAGAGTTACCTCCAAGGTAAAGTGGGGACTCTATGTTCAGAGTGGACTGCTTGCTGATGGAGTTGATGGATTTAGGGGGTCCACCATCAATAGACAGAGACAGAGTCTGCTCTGATGCTAACAGTTCCACAGCATGGAAACTGCCATCATTCACTGTCTCCACACTGAGAGAGAGAGAATGGATGTTTAGTCTTTGATGTCCATTCAACATTTGAGTGTGGAATCAGCTGGAGTTCTGCTGTTGGACATGTGCATGTACCTGTATATGGCAGAAGGAGGGTAGGATCCTGTGTCATAGCTGACTCTAAGGCGCCCCCTGTACAGCTCCATGGCAATGTGATCACTGTCCCCTTTATACAATAACACACCACTGTCCTCATCTGTAGCAATCTATAAACACAGAAAGATGTGCATATCTGTGTAAAAACGTTTTTCACATCCTTTGATTCCTACAAATCAATGGTCTCCAATCTTGGTCATTGAGAGACACCATCCTGCTTGTTCTGTTTCTGATTGGCTAATCACAGCTGATACAGGTAATTAGCAGTTTGGTAGGCAGGGATAATTGGAAAACAAGAAGGACTGTGGCCCTCAAGGACCAGGAACGGACACCCCTGCTATAAATGATGGCCCTGCATTTTAATACAATAATAATCCAGAAGCAGACTTAAACACGTGGTTGTTTTGTTCACCTGTGGCTATGAGCAAGTGACCATCGACGTACTTGTGCAGTTTTTCACAGTACACACCTGTAGGCTGATGTTAGTTTGTGGTGAGAGGAGATTGGAGGGAAGCTGCAGGTAGGACTCGCGGTTGACAAAGTTGACGCTGACAAGTGTCTCACAGCGCTCGCCCTCGTAGCCATGGATACACTGGCAACGAGGGTCTGTTCCCACGACGACACACTGCGCCCCATTGAGGCAGTCATGGTTGTCGCAGGGGCTGGTGCGAGGAAGGACCATGGGAGGAGAAAACTCGCAGAATAACCCACTGCAACATAGATTCACACACAAGTTAAACAATGACTTGAATGCTTTTCTGTTTGTACAGCATTAACTACCACCGAACACAAGGGGGAGACAAATGTTTGTTCAGTATGGAGCGAGTCACTGTCTTCAAATTCTGTTAAATATATATTTAAAGCAACATACAAGTTAACAATGCAACTACTGTATTTATATGTGTATTTTTGTATTGTTGATACTGTTTTTCAGCTGTAAATAAGCACATATGATGAGAATGTGTGAGTCTCACCTGTATCCCTCCGGACACACACAGGTGTACCCGTTGACGGCATCAATGCACTGACCTCCGTTCTGACATTTATTCTCTTCACAGTCGTTATAGTCCAACTCACAGTGCTCACCGACATAACCCGGAGTGCACTCACATCTGTGTACGCACACACAAACATACAGAGGCAGAACCGACATGATTGTTGATAGTTAACTTCATACTGCAATCTGCTCATTTCTATAATACAGATGTTTGTTGGTTTAACAAATGGCGTTTCCCTGCGGGTGGATTTGTTCTTGTTATTCACACACACACACAACGGATGATCTTAGCACATGTCCAAAATGTCGACAGAAAAAGGCAGACTGAGTCAGTACAGCCTGTCTGCACGTTATGTTTGACATTCATAGATGTAAGCGTTGACAATATGACGAGGCACGAGACAGAAGGACGCGCACGCACACACGCATGCATGAGCTTATCTGTTCATTTATTAATTAGCAACTCATTTATTTAGGTGTGAGACATGTTAGTAGTACGATCCTGAGGGAAGGAAAACAATGCGTGTGTGCACTTAAATGTACCTATATAGTACACATACCTGTGTGTGTGTGTGTGTGTGTGGTCCACTCACTTGTATCCCTGAGGGGTCAAAATGCACTTTGAGTCATGCTGACATGGGTTCAGCTCTGGTGCGCAGAAATCCAGTTTCTCTTCGCATAGCTCCCCTAGGATCACACAGACACACACACCCACACACACAGACACAGACACACACATGCACACAAAGATCATCTGAACACTTCCAATGATAGATACACATTTAATGACAATAAGCGAAATTTGAATTCTAAATCAATACTTCCCAGAAACCCCGCGTGTTTCTGTTTGTGTTCTGTATAGTGTTGCATGTGTATCGTGTGTGTGTGTGGGTATGGGTGTGCACTCTCATGATGGATGACTCTCTTGTGGCCAGGACCAACACAATGGTCTGATAAATGATGTCATCTCTGGGAATGTCATATTCCTGATGGTTTTCCCAAGTGTATCCTGATGTTCCCGAAACTCTGAACTCAGATGCCTCATAAAATGAATGAATAAACCAATTCAACCAAACCCCTGATGACAGAACGTCCCCTCAGGGTGTAATTATATGATCACTCGGGGATCAATGGAGAATGCATTTAAAATGACGGTAGATGTTTATGCATGTTTGTGCTTCAGAGCATCTCTAGTTTACTCAGTCTAATACTGTTTAAAATGCATGTTTGTATTAGTATAAATGGTATTTATTTCATTTTAAATGACCAATTTATTACAAATGCTGATGCAATGAATAGGGAACATATAGCCAGTCAGTCTGTAAACAGAAATCCAATTTTAAAGCATATGTCTGTATTTTTCTTGCAATCACATTTCACAAAAAGACCAAAACGTGCAGTAAACTGATCTTGATATGATCATTGTAGCCAAAGAATGTCTCCTCTGTACAGCGTGTTCCTCTGTGTTTCCCGGAACATAAAATGAGCCCCACTGTCCCACTGAGTGATGTGGTGGTTCAATAGGGAGAACATGGACACACACTTCTGTTCAATCTGCATCCTATACCTTGTCCTGCTGTCGTAAAGTGTCCAGCTGTTTTAGGAAGTCAATTATTTATATGGTGCGTTTATGCTACTATATCTGTAACAAGGAATAAGCATATACAGTGTGCATCAAGCAGCAAGCAGTAGAGGTACAGGTGTACAAGGACATGCACTGCTAACAGGGAGCACAATGGCCTATAGTATATTATATTACTCAAAATCAAACATCTGGGAGGTATAAATAAAGCACAGGAAATGAGGGAAGGGTCGAAACAATGGAACGAAGAAAGAAAGGAGAGAAAGAGGGACAAGAAGGACAGAGAGAACAGACTAACCTCTCTCCACCTCATTGGTAGCAGCTGCAACCACAAAAACACAACAGCACAGATGACAGATGATAGAAAGCAGAGTGAAAAAAGAAAAGAAACAGGACAGCGAGACACAGGAAGACAGAGAGAGAACACGGCCACAGAGGTTAGCGGTCAGACACGATTAGCACAGTGCAAAAGCAGACAAACAAGTAGCAACAGACCAGTGCTAGTCTGGAAAGATGTGATTGTTTTTGTACGTCGTTTCTGTAAAATGATCAGATGACTAGTTAATTTAGGTATGAGACTAAAAGTGTAATTCTGTTTTCTTATGAATTCATGTTTGTCTAAGAGCAATTCAACAGTTTGGATTCGCTTAAAGTGGTTTTAAAACTTCCAAAGGTCCTGGATCCAGGACTTGTTTTTTTTTCTTTGCATCCATTTTTATATTTTAGAATCTTTATTGCAAAAACTACAACTCAAAAAAGATCAAATATCTTATTTTGACACAACATTTTCTTATTGTTTCGTAACTTTTTTTTCTTTTTCTGCATCCAGAATGGATGGATGTATTCATGGGTATTATTACTGTTCCATTTTTGCATTATATATACATTTAATGTACACGTTGAAGCGGTGAGATCTTCTAGTAGTTTGTCCATGTGTGTCACAGTGTGTAGTGCATCTTCTGTCCACTAGACAGAAGATGCACTACACACTGTGACACACTATAAATAAAAACAGGTTCACTTCTTCCCATCTCACTGCTCTTACCTGTGTATTCTGGTGAACACATGCATGTGTAGTTGTTGATCCCGTCAACGCAGGTCGAGTTGTTCTCACAGTCATTGTCTTCACAGTCATCGATGTTGATCTCACATGCATCTCCTTCAAAGCCTTCTGGACACACACACCTGAAAACACACGGACATACACAAAATACACAAACAGAAATCTTAGGCATAAACAGAGACACGCAACGATGCTCTGCGCAAGCAGCTCGTAACAGCTGTGTCAGCTCCATCCACATTTCCCCAGTGGGTCGTTATTGTGTTAACGTGAGCGTGCTGCAACTCTGTAACTACTACTCAGCTTTATTACGGTGTTAACACACACACATACGCACACACCCAGAGCCGTATATTATAGGTCTAATAAAGAGCTCTTATGCGCCACACACTCGGGTAGATTAATATCTCATTTAATAGCCAATGACAGCTCTTCACAGTGACTATTCACCCTCATAGCTGAAGGTGGAGAGAAAAAGTGTTTCAAAAATGGAAATACAGACACAAGACATGCCTTAAAATGCTAACATACAGTAAAAGACAGTGAGAGGAAAAACAGGAGGAGCTGGCTGAAATAAAATGTGCTTGGTGGGAGCACACGAGTATTAGCTCCCCGCCTGTTAATACTAAACAGCCAAATGAGGCAAGGAAGGAGCTGGCAAGGGGCTGTCCAGCTCAGACGGACTGAGGACAGAGCAGGTCAGAGCAGGTCTGTTAATTCATCCTCAGCTGTCGTTAGTGGTGCAGCATCATTGATGAATCACACACGGATGAGTCCAGAGGTCACCTGCTGTCCCTGCTACTGTGTCCTCATCACTTCCACCAGTTAAGTTAAGTAGTACTACTACAGACTAGTAAACTCAAGTACGTGAAATGGGTGTGAAGTAGTGAGAAACCCCACAGTATCCAGTTTTTATAAACCTGGTAAAAACTAAGCAGTGTTTGTTTCTCTCACCAAAAGTTGCTTCCTTCTCCTTCCTTCAGGTGACACGTTCCGCCATTTTGACATGGATTACTGATGCAGGCGTGAATGGGCTCCTCACAGTTCAGACCCTACGACATAAACACACATATTCATTCAGTGCTTTAAGTTAGTTCTAGTGCGTTTCGGTGCCGCCTTCGCTGTGTGAGCATGCTACCATAAAATGTTTCTCAACACAGACTGTAAACAGCAACACCTGTGCATTAGAGATGGTAAATAGATGGCAGACAACAGCTCAATGCTAACAAGTGAACACGTCTCATGGCTGTTCGTATGGTTCACCTTGAATCCATAGGGGCAGGTGCAGCGGTAGTAGTGCACAGGGTCATTGGAGCATGTGCCATCGTTCTTGCAGGGGTTCGATAAACAGGGTTCACACTTAGCCTGGATGTTGATGTCCACTGGGCCTGTTTGATGCAACCAGACCGACCCATACACACAAATAAACAGAACCACGGGAGAGATGGTTAATGTTAGTCGACATTCAGTGAACAACGCGAGTCAGAATGCTCAGGTTTACATACATCAGACCCCAGCCTGTGTATTTTGACATTTCACCAACCATGTGTTATGGTATTGTGAATATACTACGTGTTGATGTTTGATTAGCGATTGTAGTAAATGGAGACAGTAATGGCTCATTGGCAGAGCAGTCATCCACAAACTACAGCGTTAGGGGTTTGATTCCCAGTTTTCTGACGCGTCACGACGTCTTTTTGGTCAGGGATCTGAATTCTTAAGTAGTAACATCAGCTACCCACAACATCTCTCTGTGGGCTTGAAGAAGCATTTCAAAATCAGCAATCAGACTTTATATATAAATATAGAACCTAATAATTTCATGGATTATACATGAGCACAGATTCTCTTGGCAGCACCACAGCATGCACAGAATTCTCATGACAGAAAATCAACATCTAACAGTCAGGACACACGCGGCTGGTCAGAACATGAGGGCAGACACGGAAACAGAGCGGTTTAGTCTGGTCAGGGTTTAAAGGGTGAGGAGGGCTGGGACTGTTTTGAGGAGCTGGGGACGCAGAGACTGAGGAGTAAGTACTGGGACATGAGTTGTTACTTTACCTGGCACCAGAAAACCACAAGGCCCCGGGACTTCTACAGCGCGTCAGTTAGGTTAGGTTAAAAATAGGTTTCAGTCACATATTAATGTTAATGTTATAAAATTAGGTTAAAAGGTCAACGCTAAGTACAATTGTTTGAGTGAGGTACAGTCAAAATCAAGCTTAGTAACAATATTTTTGAATTTTTTGCTGTCCAGTCCAAACCATGTTTCACTGTATCACACAAACTCACTGCTCAGGCAGGTTTTCTGTCTCATGACAAGGTTCCCAATAACAAGTCAACATTTGGACAAACATGGTTTCCATTGAAGGGCAACGTTTAGTAAGTGGCAACTTGTGGTCTCCTCTAGGAGTCCTCATGAACTACAGGTATTAGTTGGCACTAAACTGAGCTGCTTGTGTTTCTTTTGATTTTGTATGTTATTGGTTATTTCAATAAAGTACACAAATTCATCATTCATCATAGATGTGTTTTTTTACCTGTGCAGGTGAACTTCTTTGAAGGAGTGGTGAGCAGCAGTTTGTCAGTCATGTCCCCAGGGCCGGCACAGCGGGCAATGCCTGGCTCCTTGTAGCCGCTCTTTACCCAGTCTGACAGCCATTGCATGTGGCAGTCACAGTAGAGAGGGTTAGCACCGAGGGCGCTGCCAGTCACAACCAGAGAGAGGAAACATCTCAGTGTCTAAAAATGTACAGCCTCAGGTATACGTCACGCCAAGGGCACACGTGTGGTACAGTATAGTTCTGCTATACATACTGTAAGTATGATACTTTTATTCATGATATAATATGAGCAGTTACAGATTATCAGTTGCATTAGCTGTACATTACGCATATGCTGTACAGTACTTTTAGGCGACTGGTTCAGTAATCAGCTACTGTGCTTGGCTGTCTCACTAAGAACCTAAGAACCAGTCATATTCATGCCGTTGTAACCACACACTTGTGACTGCTTTAGTTTCTGATAAATACACCCGTTGCTGCTACAGCTCCCCACGCACCACCCACAGCTCAGCCATTCTGCGGCGACAACACTAAGGTTTGATTAGCAGCAGCCTGTCACAGGCCCTGTCCATGGTGCTGGTCCTCATGAGCGCCCTAAGGGGCACAGTCCGTAATATGCCCATCAGCAGTAACTCAAGCCAGAATCAGCCTCAGTTCCTCACTTACAGTATAGTATAGTAGACTTTATATAACCACAGCTTTCTCTTTGAAGACGAGTGTGTTCACTAAGCTTTGCAGATTTTAAACATATATATACTTTATTATGTACTCATATATTCAGTTTTAGTCAGATTCTTTGAAAGACAAGCCTCACTGCCCAGACATTTCTCTTTCGGGTGAGAAAACTTGCAATTCTAATAGGGAAAAATGTCAGCTCGTCAATCACAGAAAAAACCCATGAATGGTGACATGTGTGCTACTCACAGGTGAGAAAGGGATGACAGGTCTTTGAAGGCACCCTCTGGTATCAGCGATATGTCGTTGCCATGGAGAGATCTAAGAAAGGGCGAGAGGAAAAAGTTGAAAGAGAAACAGGGACAGAGTTTTAGAAGGACATCTTGATGTTAAAGGTCTGGAGGTTTCTTTAGGACCACTCTGACAGGAGACTATCTGCACTATGCTTCTTATGCTTCTCACTATATGCTGGAACTGATACTCACAACAAACGCAGAGACTTGAGTCCATCAAACGCCCTCACTGGTATACACCGCAGACGGTTGTAGCTCAGGATTCTTTGTATTCAGAATAGACGTGTTAGCGTCGAGACAAGCGCAAAAATGCATTTTTAACATCTCCAAATGCAGCATATAAAGCAAAGGTACAGTCATGACTACATTCTGCTGAGCAACAGTGAAGAGCAAACACAAAAACCGGACATGTTAGCACAAACATTTAGATCCAGCTGGAAACACATACTAACAGGCAAACACACACCCAACAGCAGAAACATACTGCACCTAATTAGAAGAGGACACACAGTAGGCGAATGGGACGCATTCTTCTCTACACAGAGCTAAGTGTGACTTCGCCTTTACTTGTACTTTGCATTGCATGGTGACATCATGTACAGTTCAGCTGCTGCAGCAGTTTAGCTGCTTTGTGAAAACACATTTTTGCTAACAGTGCACTACAAAAGCATCTCATTCCCCTGAGTCACGTAAGGTGACGCACATGGCACAGTGTTCATGTGAGACTATGTGCGGCCTAAGTTTGATTATTGCTTTAATTTTGCTATCTTCTTCCTGTATATTTGCAAATGACATCCATCCATTAACACACATTGTTAAAAACATTAAACACATGCAAAGGGACTGATGTAAAGCCAGACTCACAGCGTAAGCAGCTCGGACATGTTACTGAGGCTGTGGTTGGACAACGTGCTGATCTGGTTGTTACTCAAATCACTGAAAAGGAAACATAAAACACACATCACGTGCATGAACAACTGCACACACACATTCAGACTGTTTGCAGTGCATGATACTCTTCTTTGCAGCGACCCCATGAGGGCCAGGACACACTAACAGCGATACAACACATTCACCAGCGAGGTTAAACACACAGCTTCGACAGATGACCAGTCTGTTAGTCTTTAAAGTCTTTAAAGCAGATTGCACAGAAGACACAAAACAATATCACTCTCAGTGTTCATTTTATAAACAGAGAATTGCTAATTGAGTTCTGAGTATATGTATGTTTTAACAGAGAGTGTGTGTGAAACTTACATGAGTGTTAATTGTTTGTAATTGGAGAGCTCGACAGGAACCTGAGTGAAGTGGTTACCATCCAGATACCTGGGTTACAGAGAGAGAGAGGGGAGCAGAAACGAAACAGAATGGAAGAAAGACACGTTTTAAACATGTAGCAGAGAAAATGCAGTTAACACGTCCAGCAGTGAGCAGCCATGACTGTTGTAGCCCACACATATTAATTAACATCTCAAGGCCTTCCTGCAAACCACGAGTCCTTGCAAGGAGCTGAACTGAACAAGTGATGTGCTGTTCTTAAACTCACAGCTCAGTGGTCTCTTTGGGAAGGCCTTTGGGCAGGGTGGTGAGACCCTTGTTGCTGCAGCGCACCACTGTGTCCAGGCAGGAACACTCTGCTGGACACCTCAGAATTGGAGAACAGCTGTTCTCATCGTTACCTGAAGGAGATGAATGAATAGACAGATGGAGGGGTTGAATGGGTGATGAAGTGAAATGTGGAAAAAGCTCAAAATCAGTCAAGACTGAAGCTGTTGCATAGTTATGATCTGTAAATTCATAAAATTCAGTCTCACCGTCTTCACAGGCAAAGTCTTGGACGGCTACATCCTGGATGGGGATCTCCTTCAGAAAGTAAGGACTCTGGCAGCGAGGGTTTCCGGTGACGATGCGCTTCCGCCTCAGCCAGTCACCGAGCCAGGCCAGGTGACAGTTACAGTTGAAGGGATTGGCCAGAAGGTTGCTAGAGAAGATTTGACAGTGCTCATGAGCGTTTTCTCACCCTTTGCATTGCCAGTTATGTTCTCATTTGTATGTGTGCGTCATATATTTTGTCACTCACAGTGTGGACAGAGAGTGTAGAGTGTCAAAGGCCCCAGGGTTCATGGAGGTGATCTGGTTATCGTAGAGTGACAGGAGACGCACAGAGCTCAACCCCACAAAACTGCTGTTGCTCACACAGCTTATACGGTTGCTCCTCAGCATACTACACACACAGAACACAGTTAATGTTAACATAAACCTTTCATTGTTTGTCTAAAAGCATGATGTGGTCATTTTAATGCATATGTATTGGTGTGTGTACCTACAGTGTACGGAGGCCACTCAGTCCCTTCAACATCCGGTGATGTATGTTCTCCAGTTTGTTGGAGGTCAGAATCAGCTCGTTGACCCCTGACGCCCCTTCGAATGTGCCCTCCTCTATATCAGTAATGCGGTTATTGCTCAGGTTTCTGCAGATAGTGAGAAGCAGGAGTTAAAAAGGCAGGAGGAAGAACAAAGAGCGAGAACATGGAGAGAGAACAAGAGGAGGAGAAAGACAGAAGCCAAGAGCCAGAGCAGGGATGTAGAGAGAAATACACATGGTTGATTTTTTGAGTTTTGTCTCCATGTGATCTGAATATGACGTCATCATAAACACACGCAATGACTGATTCCTGTTATGTTCACAACATATCTGACTCACATCTTCCTTAGTTGCGGCAACTTTTTAAAGATCCCAGTTGCCTCAAGCACAGTGAATTCATTATTGTTCAGTCGCCTGAGAACAGGAAGAAGACAGAGACAAAGAGTGATGTATTTGCTATACCACACTCAGACACGTTCTGTAAAAGGCAAATCTAGTGTGACTCACAGTTCGGCTGTGTACTGAGGAATGTGATCTGGGACTTTGGTGAGTTTTTGGTTAGAGCAGTCGACCGTGGTGCCCTCACAGCGGCACTTCTCAGGGCAGGCCAAGTCGGCGAAGCAATCCCCTCCCAGCTTGCTGCGGTAATCCTCGGTACCTGGTCACAATCACAACAGCAACGTCACAGAGCGCTCTCTGTGTGCAAGAGTCGAACCCTCAGCCTTTGCCGACTCCAACACAAACACTCCGGTGAGCCAGAGTGACGGTTGTGACACAATGGAAAAACTGTGAAATTTTGCAGAGTTCCCCTGCTTGTTTTGCTTGGAGTGAGTTGTAAAAAAATTCACAAAACGTGTTCAGAAACTATTGCTGCTTGTGATCACTTGCATGAGCATTGCTTCAAAATGATGCATGTGTATCACAGTCTGCCCACAAGACACACAAACCACCATCATATGTAAACACACACACACACACACACACACACACACACACACACAGAGACAAATGCACTGTAGGAGTTTTCTGAAAAGCAACTGTCAGTGTTAGAAACCACTGCGCAACAAAACGGCATCAAAATGACATCACAGCAGAAAAATGCTTACACACATCCAGGCATCGTTCACCACACAGAACAGACACAGACAAAGACTCTTTCTAGCTTTATCCCACTCACACACACACACACACACACACACACACACACACACACACACACACAGACATACACAAAGGCTGCGAGGGACACAGTGAGTTTGCTGTCTCTTGCATCTTGGCCATGCTGTAGAGTTTGCAGGGCCGTTCCATGGTGCTTGACAGAACCATGTTCCACTATAGGAACCTGGCAGCCACATGGTTAGATCAAGCACAAAGGAACAACCTGCTGACTGACTGCTCCTCCGCTGGAACAGAGGGATGGGAAGGACAGAGGGAGAAAAGGAGGAGGGGAGAATGAGAAGTGAGGAGGACGAGAGGGGGAGAGAAGAGGGATGGAATGAAAGGAGAGAAAGGGACAAGCAGGAATACAGCATGAAGAGGATAAAAGAAGTAGAACAGAGGAGAGGAAAGAAAGAATCCAACGAAGAGAGAAGGAGGCAGGGGGAAAAAGGAGAAGATAAGACAGGGGGAAAGTAGAGATCAAGAAAAGGCAGAGACACGGGAGAGACAGGGGAGAGACTGGAGGAAAGACTGGAGCATCTAAAGACATCTAAATTCACAGACATAACACAGAAGAGCAGGAACAGTGGGAGGAGAGTTACAGCAGCACTGAAGGCAAGAGAAGCCCTGACGTCTGGGAATACACACACACACACACGCGCACACATACAGACACACACACACACATACACAAAGACACATACAGTCCACAAATACATTAACCAGTGTGCGCTACGGTGTAGATTTCACTAATAGTTTCTCTGTTGTTGTTTGTAAAAGACAGGAGGAATCACAGGGGTCAAAGGTCACTGTGGTAGAGGTCAAAGGCCTGCTGACCGGGGCGAGGAAGGAAGGGACGCGAAGCTGACAGGGAATCGTGCGTGTTTGTTTGTGTGTTACTTACAGCCGACATGGTGTACTCCTGAGTGTGTGAGAGGCAGGAGGAGAAAGAAGAAGGGATTTCACCCGTTTAGTTGAAGAAAGAACGCTGAGGAACAACTGAGGAACATAGCTGCATTTTTTTCTTTGTGTTCAGTCCCCAGGCAGTGATTCATTTAAAGGGGTAATGACTTGTGAATGGTGGGAGTCGTGCTCGCGTAACATGACATAGGGTGCTTTTATCTACCACTGATCCTGGCTTTGTTGGCTTAAAGCTCACCTGATTCTAACAAAAATGGTTGGAAGGACTAACCTGTAAAACAAAACGCCCACAATGTACAGAGACAGGATGCAAAAAATCACCATGAAACAGGGGGGCAACCAGTTTGATCAAGTGATCTATGGCACGGTACCAAGATTGTACATGTTTATTCAGGTTTTCAAATAAAACGTTTTTAAATTATTCATCTTTCCCCGTATGTGGTATCTGGGCTTTGAATCCCCTGTCCCCCCAGTGAGCAGCAGAGTTAATGACTGCACACACACATGCTCTCATCCACACCGCACGGTGCCCCCTCTGTGTGCTGCAGTGGTAATGACCGCCTTTAGCCCTGCTACTGATCTCATATGCATGTCTGATTTACATATTACCCAGCACCCCCCTGAGCATGGTAACTGCGTGACCGTTTGATGTTCTGCGGTGGGTGAAACAGACGCAGGCGCTCACGAACACATACTCATATACAGTATTAGCTGTCATTAGTCGTCTTAGGAGCGAGGAGGACTGGTAGCACACGTAGTCCCTGTGATCGCTGCGCTCTTCAGCTTTCCTGTTAGAGGTGTACGCATCTTGTTATTCCAACGTTTCTCAGTCTCTACCGTCAAGGTCACAGTTAACAACGAAAACCGAGTGCAAGGACACAAGTGTGATTATCTGGTGTCTGGTTAGAGGTGATGCATCATGATACATACTGTCAAAGCAAGTCACTTATGGAGTTGAGAGTGTGTGAGTGTGTGGCGTACGTGCACTGTGAGCGACCAAACAGTGTCTTACACACAAACATACGCACACACATGCTGGATGTACAGTACCTGGGATGAAATACTGTTCTCTAGCTAATGGGGAGACAGAGAGAGTGGAAGTAAAAAACAATACAGGCTTCACTCACTGGCAAAAATAGTAAAAACAGGAAATAAACTCTTGAGGGAAAAATCCCAGCGGGGAGACACAGAATGAAAGCGCAGGAGAGGCATCAGAAACGTATCCTAAACTGTGTGTGCATATGCAGTAATGTGTGCGCGTGGGTTTGTACCTGAGCAGCGGAACTTCTTGCTCTTGATTTGCCCGATTCGTTTGTTGGCGAGCCGCCGAGGGCTGGTGCAGCGGGCACCGCTCGTCTCGATGGGGTTGTCCTGCAGGTAGTCTGCCAGCCACTTCAGATGGCAGTCGCAGATAAATGGGTTTTGTGCTAAATGACTGATGCACAAACATCCGACACACAGAGCACACACATAGGACGTCAGTACAAACAAACACACGAGAGTGTGTTGTAATTCAAAATCAGTGTTTGGGCATGTCTCAAACGCAGTATTTATTCTAGTGTACTGTGCTGTACGTGTTTTCCTAAATCAAATCAAAGCAATAAAAACATGACAAATATTTGTATAACACAGCTTTCATATGCGGTAAGATTTGTGATTTTAGGACACTGTTGTGTCTACAGTATTTCTGTGAACTTAAATGAATCTTTAACCTTTGCAGAGTTAAAAAAGGAACGTGTACGATTCCATGTGCATCGGATAAAGAGTGAAGAGGCACTGAGCAATAAGCGTCCACCCAGGAGAGAGACAATATAATAATATTTGTCAATGCTGGACACAAAGAGCAAACTAAAGTGTTTACCTACAGTTCAGAGTTGTTATGTCTTGATAATTCCACACCTTATAATTGACCACTAGTCTCTGTGTTAACTGAGCTGTGTGCGTGAACGTACAGTGTTTGTATAGCTCTGAGTGAAGAGAAGGTTCCCTTGGCGATGGTTTGAAGCTTGTTGTCATATAACGACAGCAGATGGAGGTTGTGGAGGTCCTGAAATGCATCCACACGCAGACACGCAATCTTATTAGCATTCAATAACCTGAAAGGAAGAAGTGAGAGACAGAGAGGGGGAGATGGGCGATCAAGGCTTTTCTTGTTATCATGTTACAGGTCAGTGATGATGGCTTTCAATCGAGATGTCTCGACTCTGATGACAATGTTTTAGCTAAGCAGTTTTCAGCAGAATATCAATGAGCTGCAGATGTGAGCTCTTTGCTGCAACTAGCTTTGTGTGTGTGTGTGTGTGTGTGTGTGGGTGGTTGAGTGGGTGTGCACACTCACAATAGTTGCAGAGAAAAGAGTCCCTCAAACAGTCCTTTGGAAATCTCAGTGATCTTGTTCCCATAAAGCACCCTGTGGAGAACAATGGCTACGGTAATAAGTTATCAGTGAGACCACACATGCCGCGTTATTCACTATTACCGTTAAGCCCAACTCTGAGCATTATTCAGAGAGAACACTGTCCTCACTACTTTGAGTTTAACTATCATCTGTTTCTCATGTGGAGTTCTTTAATCATCCAGTAAAAGCGAAGGTTGTTGTCCAAATTCTTACAAAATTAATATTATATTACAGTACTGTTCATTTACCAGATGGGAAAATATGACTAACACTGTAGGTTTTCTAAAGCTGCTTGAGTGCCAGCGACAGTGTTTACACCTTCATTTTAAGCATCTTGTGAGAACAACGTTAGTAAGAAACTTTAATATGTCCACAAATCTACAGCACAACTACAGCAAAGCCTCCCTCATCGCTGCTGTACACAGTATTTACTGTATGTTCAACATGAGACGAATAAACATTACTTACATTTCACCTCAAATAAGGTTTAAGCAAAGGCTAGTATTATTTATGTCCATATATTCTTCATCCCTGCATATTTGATTACACAATCAAAAGCATCAAACCCAGGCTTTTTATCTTGTGTAAATACAAGATTATTTATAGGTGTAAGCACCTTGGATTAAGACTTGAAAGCGCCCAGGTTAGAATCAAAAGTGTTACAGTTCTTTTACTTGTGGTGAAAATGTACTGCACGAAACTAAAAGGGTGTGACTGCAGATCTGCACTGTAGAGAGCACAGAAACATCCAGGGGAAAAACGCTGAGAAAAAGATAAGAGCCCAATCAAGAATGATCATCCAAGCAAAACACGCCAACCAACAAAAGACTATGAGGAAAAACACGGGCTCGGACTTTCTGCCAACACCTTGCTGTATTTCAACACTCCGGACGTAAACTATTACTAGTTATAAACACTTTTCATCTAAATGTCACTGTGAAAAAAACTCTCCATAAATCTGAATGCAGCTTCGGGAAGAATGTACGCTGTTATCAGGGAAACGCTTTTAATAAATAAATCAGATTACAGACACACACAGGTCAAGGCTGAGACTGACGCTGCCTTTCCCAACAATTACCTTAAACGCACACGAGCAGTTATCGATCATGTTCGCGCTGAGTCGAGCTGTGTGCTGCATGTAGACATGTGTTTTAGATTGGCTTTTATTTCATTGTGCTGAGTGTCTGTCCCTGAGAGACCTGAGGTTGGGAAGCGCACGGTGCAGGGAACGGACGCTTCATTTATGTCTCTCGCACACATTAGAATATAAACAACACATACGCACACACCACACAGGGTTGAAGGCTCATTTACGTCCTCTCTAACCAAACACTGACGCACAGCGAACACACGCTGCAGCCTACTGTGAAAGTCATAATGTATGTTGTGTGTCAGCATGAATGTGTGTGTCCCATTCTTTCTGTGGTGAATGTGTAATGAGGCTGCAGAAGCCCCCATTCAGCAGTTCAGCATTTATGAATTATTGACTTTGGAGAGACGAGGCCTTAATATAACTCCTTCATGAAATAACTCCGCGTCTCTCACTCCCTCTCCTGCTCTTCTCTGTGGCGTCCTTTCCAAAGCTTCACACGCAAAGCAGATGGTCCAAACTGAGATTCAGGCCCACGTGGAAGCAACACCACCATTCTAGCTAAGTGGTTTAAATGGTTACACAAGTTGTGACATGTAGACACGATGTTTTATCCTTACCAGGGGTCAGAGGTTTGGAGGCTAGAGATTCACAGGCTTACATTAGGAACGTTGGGTAAAGTGCATCCTAAATGCAAATGAATATGTGTGCAGTACTCACAGAGAGTTGAGGGAGCGCAGACCTTGGAAGGCGTCTGAGGCCAACTCTGATATCTGGTTGTTACTCAAGTCTCTGTGAGGAACAGAGCAAAAACAAGAAGTAAAGAGAAATAGAGAGAGGCAGAGGGAGCGAGAAACCCAGAAAGTGAAACACAAAGGTCAACACAAGCCACAAACAGGACAAGACGAGAACTGTGGATGGTTGACAGGGTGCAAAATTCATACATCTCCTCATCTACTCACATCCTGCGCAGCTTCTTATACGGAGAAAAGGCCCCAGCTGGGATCACCTTGATGGCGTTCTGCTCCAGTCGTCTGGAACCAAACATACACATAGACCATTGAGGAGCGACATTAACATTCCCTCATCCCAAAGCTATCTCTGCTGTATCAGTGACCGCTCATTCCCAGGGGCTCTGGCCGGGGGGGAACATTTCCAGATAAGACGCTTTGATGACCGCTGCCAGATTCTCTCACATTTCTCTGATCTTTTGCCCTTTTTTTAACGTGTGAACAGTCACACACACAAACACACGCACCCCCGACCATCTGGGCACTGGTCCATTAAGTGTCAGTCTGACTGTGCTTCAGCCAGGTCCCAACAAATCAAGCCAGGCCAGAAAAGTAGTGGGAGGGGACAAGCAAAAAGAAAACAGACCCAAACACGTGTTCTCTAAACATTTCACATGATGAGTTACTCTGACATGGAGGGCAGTCAAACATGCAAACCAACCATTAGACTGAGAAACGTTCCCTATAATGTTTGCCGTTCTGCTCAGCTCCACTCCACACATTTCTCCAGCATTGAAATGTTTGACCGGTCGCACCGGATCACTGTATTGTATTCTGGGTCCAACTAAAGCCTGGCTTATCAAAGCGGGTTGCACAGGAGATGCAGCAAAGGATACGCACACAACATTCAGAAAAATAAGCACATAAATGGGCTCAGTGAGTGAAATGTGAAATGTTTCACCGTCTGTGGAGACAGCTGGGTTCATTAAAAGCATGTGAGAGAGATGACAAGTCTAAGACTCCTGCCAAAGCGAGCGTCAGGTCAAATCTCAAAGTCAATAAAGTTACACCTCTGAACGCATAAAATCACACAGTCACAGTAATATTATCCAATCACGACGGATTTTTACCCAACTGACACTAATTCATTTCACTGCTTAGACATAGTAATTAATTTTTTAACATACTGTATGTGCTTATGCAACGTGCGCTAAATGCTACGTTTGAGCTATGAATGGTTGCACAGTGTTTCAAGTCTGGTTCTCATCTCAAGTTCTTGTTTATGTGACTCGGCATCAAGTCTAAAGCTCTGCTTGATAGTGTGTACTTTTAATCTGCTGACTCTGATCTTTCCTCGTTTTAGATACAGATATGGTTTGTCTTGTCCTTCAGATTAATCTTTCGATTCCTCCTCCCTCCTGCCTTCATTATTTTGCTAAGCAGTGAAGAGCTGCACGGGCAGGCTTTCTCATTTCACACATGTGTGGTTTTATTTCACTACACAGTGGAAAAAAAAGAGAAGTAGTGAAACATAAAGGTGGAAAGAGACAAAGAGAGGAAGGGGAGAGATGCACAGTGAAGGAGCGAGAGAAATATCACTGCACCAAGCTCTGTATTCAGGTGACGGATTGCAAGACTGCGTGTAGGGTCTGCATGTAAGCTAGAGCAAGAACATGTGTGTCAGTGTCTGAGTGTGTGCCTTACATCTCCGTGATGGTCTCAGGCAGGTTTGTGGGTATTTCTGTCAGCCCCTTCCCTCTGCAGTCCACAATGTTGTTACTGCAGGTGCAAGACTCTGGGCACTGTAACACACTACAGGAGGAAGATGATGACGATTGGTGACCTACACAGAGACAGAAGGCCAATATTATCCATGGATAATAGGTTATGCTTGGTGCATATATCCCAGTGTTGAAGCTGACAGAATTCAGCATCAGGTAAATGTGCAGGTGAGAGAGAGCGACTGAACAGTTTCTAAACGTGACAGGATCCGTGTGTGTCTGCAGTATTCTTCTGTGCTACTGCAGGTGCTCCTGCACATAAAACATTTTAGAAACAAAATGGATCGTTGCATATTCCTGTGAACGCAGTGCTTAGTGTTGGAGCAAAGCTAAGCAAGGGAACAAGAATACTTGCCTTCGTCCTCATCTTCAAAAGCATGAGCAAAGGACAGCAAGAAAAAGCAAACGAGACAAAGCAAAAAAGGGTTTGCCAGCGTTAGACAGCAACCGGTCGTACAGCAAGTTAAAGACAAAAAGCAGCTACTAAACAGTCCTGCGCGCACACACCACACCACACAGCCTGTTGCCCAAAGGCCTACCTGTGCAGACGAACTCCTTCTTCTGCACCTCTGCCACGTTGTGCCCCCTCAAGTGTGGCGGGGCCATGCATTGTGTGTAGAGACCCAGGCGGGGGCGCTGTCGCAGCCACTCCGACAGCCAGGCTACGTGGCAGTCACACTGCAGGTTGTTGGAGTGCAGTCGACTGAGGGAGAGAGGAGGTGGTGAGGAGGTGGGGGAGAAGGAGATGCGTGGCGTAGGGCGGATGAGGAGAACAGGTCGGGGGGAGGAGGAGAAATAACAGGTTTGAGGATGTGCAGGAAGATAAGGTACGAGTACAGATCGATCGGTCAGTTGTACAAAGAGGCATGGA
Organism: Macropodus opercularis; assembly: GCA_030770545.1. Classification (NCBI taxonomy): domain Eukaryota; kingdom Metazoa; phylum Chordata; class Actinopteri; order Anabantiformes; family Osphronemidae; genus Macropodus; species Macropodus opercularis. The sequence continues at coordinate 10,407,500 of CM061089.1, forward strand.
TGAGAGGAATCCTTCCCCCCGGGGCAGCACTGTGTAGCCAGTACCCTGCTGTGCCACTTACAACGTCCGTAGCTTCGGCATGTGGTTGAAACTGGCCACGGACAGTCGGCTGATGTTGTTGTTGTTGAGGGTGCTGAGGGGAGAGAAGGGTAGAAAACAGGAAACAATAAGATGAACTGCACAGTCACTGTGATGTTACACAGGAGTAGCTGTAGTTGCAATACTTGTCTGTCACATACCTGCTCAAAATAAAAAGATATCAGCTCAATATCATTATCTTTTGTAATCGCACATTGCAACATGTTGAATCTGGGTGGCTCATCTCAGGACGTCTGCTGCTCCCTGGGTGTGTGCTCTAATATCTAGTGATACAGCAGCACAGACTAAACTACTATGACAACATGTGTTTTGAGTTAAACTATGGATTGGTTTGAAATCTAAGCTTTGCGTCACAAAAAAGTGAAAATGAATCTTCCATAGATGTCTGAGATTGGCAGTGGAGTAAGGACAGACAAGGAAGAAAGAGACACGTTGTTCTCCAATGACACCGTGGCCTCTTTAATTAATCACATTAATCATGCAGTTTCAGGGGTTATGCATTGTTTCCTAATCTGCAGAGTAACTGTGATTTTACACATAGTTCAGAGACAGTGTAGACTTTCAAAGGTCAAGGAGGATATGAGCTCCTCCATTTCCCACCCCTGTTGGTTTATTATTCACAGGTCCTCCGCTGCTGTCAGCAGGGAGACCGAATAAACAGGTACTCACAGCACTTCCAGGTCGCGTAGCGCGCGGAAAGCTCCATCTTCAATACAGCTGATGTGGTTGTAGTCCAACTGGCTGCGTGCATACACACACACACACAAAGGAAGAAGAAAGGAGGCTTTAAAGATGTAAAAGCCTATTAGAGAATGTCTAGAGAATGAGGGTGAAATTCAAGTCAGACAGTCAGCTGCAGAGGAAAACGCATCAACTCCCCTGGTCAAAGTCACCAACAACTGCTCCATCTCTCTAACACTCACTCATTTTTCTCTTTGGGTGCAGTTCTGACTCCTGAGCGCTTTGTTCTTCATAGATGTATTTTTCAGTGTCTCCCTTCCTGTGTCCTGCTGTCTCCTATCTGACGTCTAATTTGTATGCGCTGCTCTTTACCTCTTTCCACCTCTCTCAGCCTCTCTCTCTCTCTGTCTCTCGCTCTTTCACTGAATTGCTTTGCTGAAACAATTTAATTAAGACATAAGGACAGTAAATCATGTGCTGTCACCCGCATACTAATGCGCGCGCACATAAACGCGCACACACACGCTCTGTTCTTTTAGTATAATTGGAAGGCGTTAGAAAGAAGCAGGATGCAGTGAAATAATGTAAAAATCCATATTTGTAGAATTACTTCTGAGCGTTTACTTTACCTGGAAAATGACCAACAATTAACTTCAATAATTATAACTATTACTGAGGCAAAACAAAGAGCGGGAACAACAGAAATGCCACTGAGGTGACATCCACAGCGCAGGCTCACACTCAAGCACACACAGCTGCTAACGAGCAGCGGTGCCAGTCAATACAGCAAGCAGGAGGCACCTGACATTTAACACAATGAAATATTGATGCGCAGGCACAAGGGGGCTGTGCACATTTGCAAACACAGTTGAAACGCAAGTGACAGATGTGCACGCACGCACACTCATCGTACACACATGCAGAGAAAGTGCAGCCACTTACAGGTTCTTGATTTCCACGGCTCCTCTGAAAGCTTTCCTTGGAACGCCCTGTATCTGGTTCTCGCTGAGATCACTGGACGAGGAAAAAGGTGTGGAGAAGAAGGGAGACTGATAAATAAAGTGGCGGAAGGAGTTGAGCCGTGCTGTCACAGAGCCGCTTGCCTTGCAGCACAAGTACTTGATGTAATCACCCAAATGCAGTGGGGGGAACTTCAGAGTCAGGCAGATGATCTGCAAAATTGAGTTCCTTGCTCACAGAGCACTCCTTCGCCAAATATAATCAGCTGTCTCTATTAATCTGTCGGTTACATAGAAAACACTTCCTCTGACAAATGTCCACGTATCTGGAGCCAGCTGCTCAGTTTTCTGCTTTGAACATCCATCCAAGTCAGGTAAGAGCGTTCAGCCTGTAGGGGGCACTAGTAACCTCTGTTTCCCTCAGAGCTTTGTGCTTTCATCTCATCGCTCCCACTCATCTCTTGCTCGCCCCCGCCACCGCCCCCTTCCTCTGCTTTTAAGGAGTTAGTGATGGATGTGTGTGTATGAGTATGAGCACTGGGGTTTACACAGGCTTAATTTTAACCACTTTAACTAAGCTGTAGCTTGAAATAAATGAAAAATACAACATTAGACAGAACACTAAAGATAGCGAAGTTGCTAACCACAGGTTTTTTGAAAAGGACACACACAAAGGTGCTGACGGACAAATACTGTATTAGACTACAATGAGGAGAAACACATTTACATCAATATGCAAAAATACAAACTGTAATGAAAAGCTCAATCAACTCTGGAACCTGAAAATCAAGCTTTGCCTTCTTCAGATGTCTGTTTCATTGCATAGTGAATGTTTATGAGCGTGTGGTGTCTGCTCCAACGCAGACCAAACTTCCAGACAGACTGTTTGACCTTTAACCAGTGACCTTCCAGCTCTTGACCCCGACTGTGGCACTGTGACCTCTACCACGTTAATCGGCTAAAAGCTAATGCCCAGCCACATTCCTCACATTCTTGGGGCTGTGATCGTATAATCAACACCACAGGTATCATCCAACCCCTACACCTCCACCTGCTGTTTCTGAGCTAAGTCATCACTTGTTCATGAGAATAAAGAAGCATTACAGAGGGAGAGTTTAAAGACCCTCAGAACATTAAGCTGCTGTAGTCTTGTGCTTGGGGATAATATCTTAATATTTACAAATTAATTTCTTGATTTTTAAGGCCAAAAGCAGAAGCTCACCCTATAAATTTGTTTAGTTGAGTTGAAGCAGCCAATGGTTACATCAGAGCATTATTTCAGCATAAGAACAATTTAAAGCAAAATGTACAGTAGGGATCAGCAGATTCACAAACTAAAAAAACTCTTGACAGACTTGACTTTTTAAAATACGATGATGTGCTATTTTTCTCAGCGGCCCGTGTAAAATGCGCCTCAGACGAAGTAGCTCTAAAGCAGCTTCATGGGTGAATTAAAGCAAACTAAACGTAAAGAAGTAAAGAATTTTAAAATTCAAATGAACTTCACGTACACAAATCCAGCATGTGCACAGTAGCCATGTCAGCATACAGCGAGTTCACATCGGGCTACAGTGCTCTCTGATGTCGAGATCAGTCAACATGATCCTGGCATAAGACTTTATAAACACAGGTAGATGAAAAAGAGGTTTTACCGTGGCTATTTTACACACACAAACACACACACGTGGAGTGGCTGGTCTGAATTAAATAGAGTGTATCCTGATACTGTTTTTACATGACCAGGGGGGTTTGGAAAACAGCCGTGAGGCTTTAACCACTGGAACTTTTAAAGCAAATACGCTGAAAGAGCTTCTTAACTCACACACACACACACACACACACACACACGCATGTACAGTATTACATGTAACTCACACTTATGCAATCTGCATCAATTACATCGGTTTATTGGATGCAGAAATCAGTAAACATCCGTTAATGTGTCATTTATGAGGAGCTGACAGTACGACAGTTGTAGGTTTACAATTTAAGCAACACCTCAGTGTAAACAACAGTACACAGTCAACAAATCTTTCCCAGACTGTGTTTACGCACACACTTAACTGCACTGCGCTCAGCTGCAATTAGTGTGATGCAAACCACGGGAGAGGAGAGATGTGGGGTTTTGGGTAAGTACAGTACATGTTTGTGTTTACGGTTGACATCTACATTTATCTTCAGAAGCACTGCAATGATTGAAAATTGATTTTTCACATCCCTCTGTTGCAGAGGGACACACACACACACATGCACAGACCTAATCCATGCCCACACGTGACTGGCAGTTAGGGTGAGAGTGGGGCTCCCAGTGGAGAGCAGGAGGCCACTCTAAATCTTATTCATCCCTCAGACCACCAGAGAGAGATGCAGAGGGCAGGAGGCATGTTGAATAGAAAGTTTTAGCTGGACGTCTTATGGTCTTAAGAGTTTTTCTTCTTGAGTTTAGCGTCATGGCACCTGATTCTGTTACTTCTTAAATTAAATAATTAGGTGGACTTCCCACCCACTGCTTTGCTTCTCTTTCTCCTTCCGTCTGTGGTTCTCTCTCCCTCATCCTCTTCCTTTTCATCCTTCTCCTTTTCCTCTTCTCCTAAATTGGTCTTGTTTTTGGGCTTTACCAGGATTTAACCCCTCACCTCTGCCCCTGTGCCTAAACTGGGAGGCTGCCTTCATTAAAAGAGGCTCCCGCTGAGCCCTGTGTGTGTGTGTGTGTCCATGTGTGTTTTTGTTTGAAGTGGCCAGAGGTATTAAAGCCACACAGGAACATATTTTGCACTAGGTTAGGAGCGAGGACACACACACAGACACACACACATACTGTAGACACTTCCTGATGCCCAATGTTGTCATTTGCCAACTAAATGAGGAAACACAAGGACAAATTCAGCATTTCTGTATATTGTTTAGCGTTTTCACTTTGGGACATAGTCTGTTTCTCCTCCGGCTGTCCCATCAGTTTTTCTCACCTCTGGTGGCCCAGGATGCGTGAGTGCGTTTGTGTGTACGGCAGAGTCAGGTCTCTAGTGTTAAGAGCTTAGTGCTGCTTTTCTAAAGGGTCTTTTCACAGTGAGAGGGGCTTTTGACGCCCTGCGTGTCTAAGAAGACCTGAGCATGAAAGAGCACCACTCAATTCTCACACATGCACCCCCCTATCCTTCCCCTCCTCCCTGCTCCTTCTCTTACACAGGACACACACAAACGCTCCCTCTCGCCTACTGTTATACAGTTTCTCAACATGTTTTGTACAAGAATGGCTGCCACAAGACTTCTCCCAGCTCCAGCAAACCGCGGGTTCCCGCGAGAGAGTGTGTGCGTGTGTGTCGGAGGGAAAGACAGAGAGGAGGGCAAACATATGGGTCGGAGTTGGCAGAGCAGTAAACTAATCATCTTGTTCAAATCCTTTTCGGAGAACGTAATCCTATTAAGTATAAGAATGTGTGAATGGGTAAAAAAGGAGACAGAAGGGAGAAAAATGAAGAAAAGGAGAGAAAGAGAATAAACTAAAGTGAATACACTATAGAGGATGTCTATTTCACAAGGGATGGAGTTAGGGTCAGTTTTAGTAGAGGAGAAGTTGGGGATGGGATGGTCAGCGAGAAAGGCCACAGTTAAGATAAGCTTTGGATTTTGTGTGTGTGTGTGTGTGCCCTTCAGCTAATTCAGGGAGCAATGCCATGAAGTGGACCCCCAAAGATCACACTTCTGTGAGCAATTAGGAGGAGAAAGACTCCCAAAGAAAAGCGAAGGGATGAGGAGGAGAAAGGAAAGGGAGGAGAGGGAGGAGAGGAGTGTTGCTGAAGACATCGCAGAGGATTACTGAGCACAGTGGGGCAGGACTGGCACCTGTGAATGTGAGTGTGTGTTGTTGTGACCGTGAACCTTCGGGTCTCTGGTTTTAATTGTGCTGGAAAATCAGAATTTTACTTATTTTATTTCAGTTAAAGTTTGCAGTTTTAAAACAGTTTAAATTACAGGATAAATCAGTCTTATTATGCACCATCACACGCTTCACGGCGATGCCCTCTTTCTCCTTCAGTCGCTCACTTCTAAACTAATATTGACTTTGCCTGTGAATGACAGATCTGCAGCTTCTCCTCCCTCGCTTCACATCTCATTGTGTTTCCCTTTTTTCACCATCATGCCCCACACACATACTTTCAATGGCAGGTAAGTGTGTTGCTATGGCAACCAGACCAGGGTGGGCACCCAGGGGGCACTTTGGCGTGACAGAGAGGATGTCCCCTATGCGCAACCAGGATGGCTTCTGTGTGTGCTGCCTCCATCGTCTTGTATCATTATAGAGTGCTTACTTTACAAAAGCTCCTGTGGTAACAGCTGTTATTTTACTTGTGGCTTCGCCAAAAGTTTTTACAGTATATTGCAACATTTCCTTTTTATACTGAAAGGAGAGCCAAGACGATAGCTTCGTAGAAATGCTGCCTACTGGTTTCCTACACGCTCCCTCCATTCAGCTACCAATCAATTTGTAGCGAGCTCCTAACAAAGCCAGCTGTAAGTCGCTTGCCAAACTAGACACAAGCATCTTGTTGCTGAGGAAACAAGGTGCTGACAGACATTCTTCTTCTTCTTATCACGTCTATAGTGAAAGATTTATGCTGGCTAAAAAACAATGCTGAAGAATAAGGACCATATATTCTAGTGTGTGTGTGTTTGCAGAAACCAGACTGATTACGTTGCTTTCCAGCTCAGGAACAGATCAGTCCGCGGTGTGAGACCATGACATCACCCGAAAATGTTTACACATGTAATTATAGACAAGTGAGGAATACATCTGCTGCACACAAACACACACACACACACACTCACACTCACACAGGAGAAATAGACAGTGGCTTGCTGTAATACAGTAATTACATACCAGGAGAGCTGAGAAGCATTTGGTAATGGGGACATGGTTTCCCGCTAAACATCTGACGATGATATTTAAATGTGAAGCTGCCTCAACAGAAAGTTTAGTCATGCTGTGCACCTGTGCTCCTCCTGCTTACTGCGCCCGCCAGGCAAAGCTAACACGGCGCGGACGATTTCTGCAGTAATGTGAGGAAAGAGAAAAGTAAAATACAACACACACGAATATCCTGTCAAACTGCCCCGATGTTTCCTGTAGCTCTGTGAGTTCAGTGGTGGAGGTGGACCACGTCCTTCACACGTGCAGACCCTCACAACCACAAATGAAACTGACCAAATCACCTGGTTTAGGTGATGATGATTAACATGCCTATTTTTATTCTTTTGACACTACTGAGTGAAATCAAAGACGTCCAGTGTCCCATCTCAGACCTCTCCCATCCTTTCAGTCCATGCCTCTTACACTTCATCTTTTTCCATTCTTCCATTCCCTCTTTCTTTCTCTCTCATCCTCATCCCATCTTCATCTCTCTCTCTCCCTTCCACATCCTCTCCACCCTACTTTGCCCTGCTCCCTGTATAATGAGTCTAATCCATCAGCCAGACAGTATTAATCGTATTCCGATAGCGGTGTGTTCACTTTGTGCTCATCGCTGTCTCCGTGTCTACGAGTCAATAACCCCAGCTCACACCTACACACTGCGTATGACAGATTTTCTACATGTGTGAATTTTAAAACCAGCTCAGCACTATGGCCGTTTTTATTGCAGTCTCTGCCTGGAACAGTGTCCAAAACACACACGAGATGCAGACAGAGACACACACACACCACAGCTAAAATGACCACTACTGGACATGATGCCAGACCACTGGGGTACCACAAACTCTTGGCTAGTGACATCATATCCTTTTCCTGTTTGCCTCTCACATTGCCTTACAATAATAAATAGAATAGATAAATAGAAAGTGACAGCACATGGACGCGTGTCTGGGACCATTTTTCGTGTGGGTTTGTGCGTGTGTGTGTGTGTGTATGTGCCTCTGTAGCTCTTGCCAGGTCAGACATTTTTTCACCCACGTCTCTGACCTGATCTGCCACAAACTCTATGACCCAATAAGCTGAGCAGTCTCCTCCCTTCTTGTCGGTCTCTTTTTCATTTACAAAGCCTCACGCATTGCAAAAAAAAAAAAAAGAAAGCAGATAATGAATCAATCCAGCACCCAACGGACCTTTGTTTTTTTTCAGATGTGCTTTCCCATCTATTTTTCTGTCAAAAATTTTGATTCATCCATCAATTTGCTGCACTATTTTCCTCACTCAATCATTGCGTCACTATTTTTATCACTCATTCTTTATATGTATCTGTCATCCAGGGGGACACCTGTAGTACTGGATTCAAAGATTCATGTTTAGGGTTGAAGAGAGAGAAGAGAGAATGAAAATTCTGTCCATCCTGTAGATGCATAGTCTAGATTGTTATTAAATCCAATTCATTATCTGCTGCTGGAAACATAAAGGCCAGTTTTTAAGGAAAGGTCTGTGTGATTGACGTCTGAGCTCTGGCAGAGACGGCTTGTGGCTGAGGGAACAGTGTGTTTGTACAGCAGGAATGAGGGGTTATGTAGCATATCAGTGGAAGATGGAGACGGACGTGTGTGTGTGTGTTACTGCAGTTGTGATGGTGTCATGATTCACAGTTTACAAACCATGACAGGATGGGCAAAAGACAGACTTAGCCCAGAGTTGTTCATTCACACATGCAGCACTCAACCAGACACAGACATTTGAGCTGCATTCTCACTTCAAGGACATAACCTGATGGGGCTGAGGTGATTTTTTACTTGATGTCAAACATTAAATCGGGTGCATCATGGAATCCTATAACTTCCTACCATCCATCATTCGTTGTAAGGAGTGAAGCCATGTAACACACAAATTTATCAATATACACACTTTTTGTGCTGTGTACATGTCAGAGACCATAATTGTTTCCTCCCCTGACGCCTCTTCCTTGAACTCCTGGTGAGAATAAACCACTTGTCAATCGTCTACTCCGGGCTGTTTAGTGAAATGAAAAAATTCATCAGTCAGCACCTTGGCTGTGTGAGGGCGATGAGGCAGCAACAATTTACAGTATCTGACCCAACACCTGCACAATACTTTAAAGAACGGGAGGAAGGAGGAGACCAGGACAAAAAGATGGAAGAACAACATTTGTGGCCATCAGAAAGAAATCCAAGCGCTATTCAGATAAAAAAGAACAAATTGGCAGAAAGGCATAGTTTCTGGTTTTCTTTTATCTATCCTCCACCTCCTCCTCTCTGTCTTGCTCCAAATCTATTCAAGCTGCCCCAGCACCACCTTCACCTCCCCCACTCCTCTGTTTGCCAGCTCCTGGCAATCGCAGGCTAGCTGAAATATTCCTCTTCAAATAGTTTCTCTCCGTCAATGTTGTCCTTCTTTCTTTCACCACCGTAGAGGCTCGGGTCACACACACTTGTCACTCTGAACCAGCTGTCCTGCACCATCTGTCCACTGTCCGCTCTGCACACACACACACGCACACACACACACACTGTCTCCAACTAAAATGTGTCCGTTACTGGCAAAGACACCGTGCCCAAGAACAATTTCTGTTTAGCGTGTGTGTCAAAATAAATACAATATCTGACAAAAAGGGTAAGAGACAAAAGATACGGAATAAAAAGAAGAGCAAACACTACCAAACAAAAGCCGTGATCCATTTCCACATGGTCAACAGTGAATATGAGAAGCTATGCATAATGCCAACTACTTGTACGCTTTCTTGACTGGATGTTGCTTGTGGCTGCTTGTGTGTTTGCACTGCATCTTACCTAAACACCATATGTGTGGTGTAGTGTGTGTGTGTGTGTGTGTGTGTGTTCTGCATTCCTATGAGCAGCGGGTTGGAAGAAGGGGCCATGAAAGCAAACAGTGTTGGCCATTAAGTCTCCTGGACTCCAGCCAGACAGCATACAGACAAATATATAAGCACATGCATGCGTGTAAATAACACCAAATAATTGGTGATCGTCCTTCTTAGTTAATGGATGTCCTTTACAACAAAACAATAACTAAATAATTCATTCCACTATGTCTGATATTCTAAACTCAAACTTACCTATTTCAGTGCTTTCAGGGTTTTGTTGCATGTCAGCTCTCAGTTCTCATCTGCTTTGAACTGTTTCTCGTTAACAAAATTACTAAACTTCTTCATTCTACTTCTCCAGCTACTATTATATTTATTTGACGCAGCTTATTTGTGCCTTTTCTACTAAGGATCTAAGGATCTACTACTACTATCTACTGTAAATGTTTAAATGTACTCAACTAGAATAAAGCCAAACCCCTTTGTGTACTTTGAATCATCCAGATCTTCAGCTTTAATGTGTACTGTGCTGTATCAGTAGCAATAATCTAATAAAAAATGAAGATGCTCCATGAGTCATAGTTCATAAATAATGTAGTTTGGACCACATTCAAAGCATTTCATTGGGTAAAGTAAAGACTCACTCTTAAACAAAACACTTATGTGTGTATACTCATGACTGTGTACTTTTACTGCTATCAAGCTGCATTTCTTTCACATACAGCATGCTGGCCAGCTACGGCTAATTTAGCAAAGCACATCAAATTTCCACTGGGCAAGTTCAGACGCTGCTGAGTTCAGACCTGAGTGATGCCACTGTTCCATTTACAAACCACAGCACAACACGAGCTGTTTGAAACTCGACCCACTGTGCTACAAAGTCCGTGATGAGGTTTGTATCCCCAATATAGAGAATATGTTGAGTTTAGAGCTCGATGAGTGACTGCAGACCGGCTGCATTCCAACAGGGAGGACGTAGGGGGCGCTGTGTGAGCAGCAACATCAACACATCAGAGCTTTTTCAAGCTACCGCTGTAAGCTATATTAGATTAGCAGTGTGTGTGTCTGTGGGTGCATCACGAGTGTCATATTAGTTGGTAATGCACTGAACAGCTGTGACACAAATATTCACACGCGCACACACAGACACCAACGTACTTGCATGCACATAAACTGATTAACGTTTCCAACCCTGACCTCTAAGAGATTGATTGACATGGCGACTGTTTAAATGCATATGTGTGTGTGTGTGTGTGTGTGTGTGTGTAATGGAAGAAGTAGACTGATGTAATGAGGCTGTAATAGGGCTGAAGCTTAATCCTGGTGAAGACAGACATAGACCTCTTACCCCTGCACATACGCACGCACACACACACAAACACACACCTTGTACATTTACTTCTTTCCATCAACTCCCTCCTCCCTTTGTATTTTCTTTCCTCTTGCTTATTTCCTTCCTTCCCAACTTATTTCATTTACTCTTTTACTTCTCCTTCCTTCCTCTCCGTCTTTCCTCACACTCTCTTCTGTTGTTGCTCCATTGCTCCTTTTTCCTTCTTTCCTCACCTGCCCTCTCCTCTAATTTATTTCCATTTTTTCCTACTTCCCACCATATTATTATTATTATTATTTGTCCCTTTCCTTCCTTCCTGTTCTGTTCCTCTCCTCTCTCCTACCACTTCCTTTGTTAAATCCATTTTCCACCTCTGCTGTGTCTTTCTCTGTTTCTCACTGAATACCAAAGAGGGTGTGCATGCTCCCTTTAAGTCCTGCACATTAACCAGTGAAATAAAATACACCACCAAATACACACATACTCCCACAATGTAGTTTGCTACTGTGGTTTCTTCCAAATAGTCACAGTCTAGCTCCTGCTCCAGACACATACTGTATTTCCCACCAAAATTTATTGTCCTGGGGTGGCCGGGGCAGAACATATATACTTTTCTCTTCTCTCTCTCACTCTCTCACACACATACACACACCCCACACACACATTTCCTGTCTGGTCTAGTTTTTCAACTTAGAGGTTATTTTCTGTCTTGAGTTTCACTAAAGAAATGGATTTCCTTGAGGTTTTCAATTTATGCCTTTTAAGTCGTCCGTCTAGCGCAGCCATGTTTTTAATTTGACTTTTAGAGTTTTCATTTTACTGCTATATGTTGTTTTCTGCCAAACTTGTACCTTTCTGTCTCTCCAAAATAAAGGTAATAGCATTTTTTGAGAAATGCGACATTTTCTCACCTAAAGTTCATTAAGTGACTTCAGCTCATGACTAAACGCTACTATGTGTTGAGTGAGGTGAGTTTAAGGGCCTTGTGTTTACCAAGTTCACCAAGTTCACAACAGTCACGCACAAGCCACTGCTGTTTTATTAAAAACGTAGCTTGTGAAAATCGATGGTGACACACTTGGATTTTGTTGTAATCTTGTAATTTATTCATTTCTTTTGTGGAGAAAACCACAAAATCCCTCGCAACCTTTGACAACAGATGAAAGTGATGTCCATTTGTGTTGTCAGTTCCTTAGCAACTGTTTAACGACTTGAGCGCCAGTCATACTGCGATCTCGATTTCCCATGTCGACAAAGCAAATTCATGAGCTTTGTTTAAAAGTAACATACACTTTTCCCATGAAAATCTCATTTGTTGCTCAGCAAGTGATGCGTTTGTTTTACTAACTGCAGCAACAGCGGTTTGCTTGGAATAAACAGAACAGCCACTACGGCAAACAACAGACAAAAGTGTGTGACCTGAGGGGTTGTCAAGTTCATAGCTTGGCGAAACTGGGCAATGTGCACAGGCTAAAGATCGTGGATCACTATTTACATAACGGTTTGCTGTCCCCTCTGACCCATCTGAGTGCAATGAAAAAATAACACAAAGACAAAGACATTTTGATGCAGCTGGATGGGCCGGCAGAAATCACGACTGCACCGACAACACGCGCAGCGCAAAGAGGACCCCATGCTGATTAATTGACTGCTTGATTGGCAGGTGATCTGCAGGAAGTGTAGTGCCAAAAACAGCCACTGGTTTAAAAAAAAGAAAACCTTAACGTAAAACTCGCAAGAACACCACTTGAACACAACACGAGCCATAGTGGCAGAGGGGTTGGCGTGGCGACATTGTTTCGTCTTACCGCGGGGGTCTTGGGATGCCCCAGTTGAGGCAATAGTGAGGCGCTGGAGCGAGCTGCCTGACTAGAAATAAAGCACTCCAAATAGTGACAGGCAGCACTTGAGACAGGCCTGGGAGAGCAGAGGTCCTGCTGAGCTATTGTCATCCACCACACAGGTTAACAAGACACTGCAACAGCCTCTAACCTCTGTCTTTCACTTCTCGCACACTTTGTCCTCTTTTGTCAACTCTGCTCTCGCACACACACCCGTGTACATGCCACCCCCCCCCTCCCCACACACACACACACACACAACATAACACTTTATCATCTCTTCCTTTTCTTCTTGCTCCGTCCAATTTCTCATTTTACAGATAAAGGATAGAAGACAGAGCTGTGAATAAGAAAACAGTTCACAAGTAGGAAATGAAAGAGCAATTTCTCATCTACAATAATGACTTTATTCCCACTACAAGTTTCTTTTTTATTGAATTAGGCTGTTTCTTTTTATTCTGCTCATCACCCATTTACGTCTCAGTCTCTCTCTCATCTCTCTCTCCCCCTTCGTCCTTTCTTTTATGTCTCTCTCACATTCTCTCTCTCGCTCTCTCTAGTGTATAAAACCATTCATAACTCTGGGTTATCATTTCAAAAGGCTTTCAATTCAAGCCCCCATACAAGAGACGGTATAAAGACGCTGCCCCAGGGCGAGTATGCACCAACACACACACACACGCGCACACACACAAACGTCCGCATGCATGTATAGGCACTACCATAAACATGCACAAACAAAATGTGCAGTAGGAACTGTAGCAGAAACTGTAAACATACTCACACACACACATCAAGCTGACGTTATTGAGATAGAAAGACCCACACTGTATACTACTGATGCTACGTGCTATGAGAGACACCAGTAATTATGCACACATACACACACGCATTATGAGAGAGGGAAATCCCTGATTGCTGTCTTTATTATTTTGTGTTGCCTCCATAGAAACTTTTTCTTCTTCTCCCACCTTCACTCTTCTGTGTCTTCTTCCATTCACTTCATTTTCTTGTCTGTTCGTCGGTCATGCCTGGCTGCCGCTGTCATCGGCCCCTGTTGCTCTGTGTCTAAAAGCTCTTCGCTGCCCTCAGGGCTCACCTTATAATATTACAGTACATGTCAACTGTCTTTCTGCCGTTTTCTCACATACAAACACCTGGACATGCACAGTCACACACACACAATACACCAATGGAGTACGATAGCACTAAGTGAGCAAAGCGCCACTGGACACAGAAAGATGAAGTGTCTTAGGAGCCCTTTGAGGCACACACAAATAGCAGTTGTGCTTGGATTAATGTCTTGGACCTTTGGTCAGATCAATAAGCTCTAGGATGCAAGTGTGCATGTACTAATGCGCTACAGTGACCTTGAATTAATAAGCGCTTTTGGGAGCAATTAGGGAACAATGGTTGCTTGGAAAATCATTTAGGTTTTACAACAAGGACGTCAGATCTGTCACACTTGGTTGTCTCTGTTTGTTGCTTTGTATTTTTGTTTAATATTAATGGATCCCAGGGAGATTAGTATCTGCTAGGCTACATAATAGGCATCTTAACAAGCAGAAAGCGTCACAGAGACAGAAAATTAAGTAAACATGCACTGATACAAACTACTACACAGAAGCACAAACAGGGAAATGTACCCATCTCCATTCAAAACCAGCCTCAATCAAACCTGAGAACAAACAGTCTTTTCCGCACTGCAGCACACCACATACTGTGAATGCATGAAGCTGAGCATCCGTGTGTCTGAACCGCATAATAGTTCAACTGTCATACCTTAACCATGGGAAATACCCACTGCACATTTAAGTTGCTCAAGTATGCGTGTTTGTGCATGTGCTTTACGTGTGCGTGTGCATGTGCATGCAGAAGCGTGGCAGGGCGTTAGGAGCTGCTCTATTGATGAGAGAATGAAGTCATTTTTCAATGTGAGGTTAAGCGCTGCATTATTGCCGCCTCATTTGGCTCCTGTGGGCCACCATAGCCCTCCTGTCTGGTTTCCATGGCACAGCGAGAGAACAGAGAAGGGAATGTCCCTGCTTACCAGACTGCAAGTTCATCCATCAGCTCACGCACAGACACACACACACACACACACACACACACACACACACACACATGCACGCTCTCAAGGAAGGCAACAGGAGCTTATCCCACTCACTATCAACTTTCCCACAAAGTCACAACAAATCAAGAGCAGCCGTGCTAAGTCTTCTAAAGTCAGCCAATATCATATTATACACTAGTTGTGCTTGCAAATGAAAAAACTGTGCGGAGTGAATGCCCCTGAAAAGCCAACTTGAGGAAAATGCTGCTACCGTTACAGTTCACAGAGTCTACAGGGGCTCAGCTGTAAACATAAGGAAATCTTAAGGAGTCCATAATGCTACTAAAGGGAAAACGTTTAATTTCTCAGGAGTCTTTTGTTTCTTGTTGAATTTCCTGCCTCACCACATGCAGGTATGTGTGTGTTTGGTGCGAGAACAGAAGCATGTGCTGTACCAGTTCGCCAACACTGTAGGGCTTGTCAGCAGTAATGGGATGGGATGCGCAGACGCAGCGTGCACGTGCACTTTTACGTGTGTGTGTGTGCGTTTGGAGAGTGTGCTGACTGTTTGAACAAGCGCTGAACGTGAGCCAATCATGCCACTGAGCATTGTCAGTTCATATAATAACGACATTCCTCTGGTGATAGACAGAGAACAGCTTCACACTGAACATACACAGAGATGGATGAAGTGTCCTCGTTCATGCACCGAGTCTTATTTTTTGGTTTTATTAACCAAGTTCAGTAAAACTGTATAAAAAGCTGACTCCCTTCTTTCCTTCCTCTAATCCCCTGAGCTTTAGCCTCTCTCCTTCTCCTGGTTTACTGTAAACATCTCCATGTATCACTGTCATATCAGCACATTCATCTCCTATAGAGTGCCAGTGTCCCTGCAGTGCACCATTCACCCTCATTCACACCCTCACGCTGCGCACACAGTGCATGCAAACGCATACGAATATACATACATGTTACAACCTATTGTGCTTGAGCTTATGTGACATTTTCATTTTTCGAAATACATTCATCATGCTGACACAAAGGAATATGAGAGCTGCAAAAATGCAACTCTGCATGCTCACTTACATTCAAGCTGTTGAATGCAGTATATCACAGTACGCTGTGCTCGTTCTCTACAGCCAAACGTATTAGTGAGTGTGGATGAAATGAAGCAATTTAGGCCATAATAATCTATGACGATCTATATTATCTAAAAACTGCTAAATTGCATTATTATGCAATTGTGTAGTTTTGCCTTTACAATGTAGCAGCTACTTATCCTCGAGTCTGAACAATAAATGACTTTGTTTGACCCATGCAGAATCAGAAAAGGTCAAACTCTCCAGACATTTAACCACTCAAAAAATGTTCTGATTATTTAGATTACATATATTGCAAATAACTTTCATGCATCTCTGTGCTTGGACTGAGGTGGTCTAGAGGTACAGAGTTATTCCTGGTTCATGTCCATTGAATGTCATTACCCAGTTCCCTCCTGACATTTCTCTATTGTTGACTACTGTAATAAGATAAAAAAAACATTAAAAAAAATTTAGATGAATAGTGCAAATGTCTTCAGGGGTGATTTCATTTATGTACAGTGCAGTAGCTCTTGCTGTTGTTACCTGTAGGCCTGTACCTGGCTTTATTTTATTGCTGCCAAGTTTTGATTTAAAGATGTTGATCTCAATAAGATTAACTGAAAAGAGTCTATAATACAAGTGTACAGTGGCAGTTTCATACAGGCATTCCTCGGCTGGCAGAGGGGCCCGAGAGGCAAAGGTAGAGATGCACCCATGTGTCTATAAAAAGCTTGGTGTCACATAGTGAGATCTCCTGTCTCCTCTCCCAGACTCTCTGACGAGGTGTCAACCCTTCTCAGCTCCACCTGACACAGAAACCACATACCAAACATCCTCATTCCTGTTTGTGTGTGTCTGTGGGACCACATGTCGCCTGTGTTATCACCTTCCTATTTGTGGTTTCTCTGTTTGTCTATGATATTAAGACATGACAGACAAATAAAATTACTGTGCATGGCTTTGAGGAACACAACCAGAGCGTGCTTGTTCGCTGTGGCCTCCCTAGTCATACTGAGTGGCATTTGGTTCAAGTCTATTGCTCTGACAATCAAAATGCCTGCTCTAATGCTGTCATCACACAGCAGCACCGCCGGCAACTGTATTACATCCATTCAAAGGACACATAACTTTATTAACTCACACACAGCATGGCGTCTCCAGAAGCAGCGCGCTGTGCAGACTGCCTGCTGTCCCAATAACATAACTTTATTAGCCAGCCTATTGACACAGTCGCAGAACTGCCTCACAAGCTCAACACGTTCATTAAGTTGTTCATGGCCAGTTTTCAAAACAACAGAACTTTATTGCTACCAGCACGGGCAGAGAGGACACAGCAGTGGTCATTCTGTTCCAGCCGCCAAGACACCGTTATGAAATATAGTGGGAGAGGAGATGAAGAAACAGTGAGGTGCAGTAGAAATGTGCTTAAATGTTTTGCTTAAATAGATTTAATTGTTGTTCAGGTGCTAAAGAAAATATAATTTAAGACTGCACATATTAAGAGTAATAACACCAAACAAATTGTGTGAGTTTACCTAAAGCTTGATTGTGTTTGTTTTTTGTTTTTCGTCCAGGTAACAAATCACGATTTTACGCTCAAGCGTTGGCATACATCACTTCACAGGACATGATATGATTTACCTCAACTTCCTGATGACTTAATCCTGATAATATTCACTACTTGCCTCAACGTAGCCCTAACACAACTCGAAGTCTCACCCTGAACTTAAATCAAGCCTTCTAACATGTAGTGTCTTACATCATGGGGGCGTCTGTGTAAAAGATTTATAACCACAACATGAGTAATGGTAGCAAGTACACACACACCAAGTGTATAGATTCATTTCTAACTTTAACCTCTAAACCATATTTTTTCCATAGCCCACAGAAAACAGGGGGCCGAAATGTCCTCACAGCAATGCTATTGAATTACACACACAAACACACACACGCACACAGTTGGATTCCTAGACTCACTACCATGTGGCATTTCCTTATTGAATGCTTTCCTCCGGAACACATTCATAATTTATGGAGAGATTGGATCTGTCTCTGCAGTACACCCACCCAGAGCCCCCTTCCTCCCATCACCCCCCACCCAACTGCCCTCTGCCATGCCACCCATCTCTGCCGGGCCCCTCTTTCTTCCAAAAAACACTTCACTCGCTGCAACACAAACAAAAAGCAGCAAAAACACATCTTCTGAATAGTTGTTTTAATCCATTTTATTTAATTCTATAACTTTTTCCTTTCCTCTCTCTCTCTCTCTTCCTCTCTGTCTTCAGGGATTCAGAGTGAGTGAGGTTACTAATTGACCAATCAGGTTGCACTAACAAGGCTGTCAGATCATATTAAGATCATCCACCAATTACAGCCTGCTAAGTTGTCTCCCTGGGCAACTGTTAGCCAATGACCTGCAAAAATCTGACTCTGAGCGACTGCAATCAACCACCAGAAGATGACATACAAAGTAAAAACACACACACACACACACGCGCGCGCAGACCAAAAACATGTGCAAACAAGAACCTCTAAAGCCACAGATGGCAGCCATACAGAAAAAGACAATTATTTACAAAGGGTGAATAATCCTACGTGTGTTTGTGTGTTGCGTTACTGAAAACCTATGTTGCTCAAGAACAAAGACTTTCAGCCCATTAATGGCCAAAAGCTCGGGGGCAAGTGCAGAAATGCGCACACATGCACACAATGACACACTGGGCACTGTTCATTTCACAGCGTCTTTTAAGACCATCTCCGCCCCAAGCGTGTAAAAGTCAGAGCAGCCTTTCTATGCCACCGTAGTGGTGCAGTGTGGTTGTCTAACCCCTTCTGCTCCATCACTTTCCTCATCCGTAACCTCCATTTCTCTCCTGACTACCTCTTGCCTCCTTTTACCATAACTCTACTGTTTCATTTTTAAAGCACGCCTCCGTATCGTCCTCCTCTTTCTACTTCTCCTTACTTCACCTCATCTTTCTGTCATCGTCGGGCCTCTCCTTGCCTCTACTTTGGAGAATTTCTTGAACTTCTCCATCTTTCTGCCTCATCTCTCTTGATTGCCCTTTACTTCTTTCTATCCCCGTTTCCCTCTTTCGCCGCAAGGGATAAGGGGTTGTAAAGATGCCACTGCTTTTAAGTGACAGCGGGTTGCCCCTTCATGCCCCAGCCATGGCCAATGAAGCCTATGTTATCAAACAGACACACACATGCACACACAAGGTACACGGAAAATATTCGGCTTCTGTCCCATGACCACACTGGTAATCGAGGCCTGACAGCGGTACACATATGAACAGGCAGCTTGTTAGTATGTTCATTTCCACTGTGCATATGAATGATCATCTGAGCACAAACAAACGCACATGGCGGCCATCTGCTCCACTGAGGTGTGAGTGTTTCTGGCATGTGTGTCCACAATTTTGCTCTCCGGTAAATCACATACATGACATATGCACAAAGGCTCGGCCAAACACATGCCCACACTTACACAAACTCATACAAGCAGTTGGAAAGGGTTGAGGGGAAAGAAAAGCCAGAGAATGACAATAGCTGACATTCCAGAGAATGGTGCAATACCTCACTGCACACACACGCAGGCAGAAGGAGAAGATGCTTGTGTAATGGAGACAGATAAAAGGGTAATCCCAATTTCATCTTTCCAGAAGGGTAGTGGATTAGAGGAGGATTAGGACAGTATCATGACAAGATTATGAGGCACATAAAGCTCCGCTGCACTAAGCCCATTACTCCCTTTTGTCCATGTGCGTTGTGTGTGTGTGTGTGTGTGTGTGTGAGAGAGAGTGTGTGTCCAGTTGAGTGAAAGAATGCTTGTCTGGCCTGATACATTCTACAGGATGCAAATGTGTGGAGCCTGCTGCTCAGCTTTTTCTTGGGGAAAGCACTGACTGTATGTGCATGGTGTGTGTGTGTGTGTGTGTGTGTATACACTGGGCTAATGGGGGGTTCAGATGCATTTCTGATGCTTCATACCACATATGGGTCACTGCTGCTGTCCCCCAGGGGTATAGGAGGGGTCAGAAGTAGTGGTTTTGGGGAGGAGGGGAACAGGAGGCATCAGCCGTCTTAAATGACTATTTTGAGGTTCAGTGAACTTGTGAGCAACAAGACTTTCACTAGCACGAGCAAAGTGGAGGTTGAAATGATTGTGAGTAAATCACAGTGATCACGAGCAAACAACAATCAAAATCAGCAAATAATATCAAGACCTCTACTGTGTGTGCTTACAGTAACACGCAGGCGGTGTTTAGAGCTGTTAACTTTATGAGCTATGTGAGACGGTAGCAACAAGAGGTCTGACAGTGGGCTGTTATTTTTGGTTCAGGGTCCTTAGTTAACCAACGGCCACACTGACAGAAGGACGGCTCTCAGAAATACAGGAGTTTGTGAAACATTGACTCACGGTAACATTTTAACACCAGACAACTCACAGATTTAAAAGCTTGCTAGAGTTGCATAATGCTTCACTCATCAGACTACACGTCTTTATTCAAAATGTATTGTAATTGTAATGTATTGTTTTCCATGAAACACCTCAAATGTATTAATATTATATTACACCATAAACTCTGTTGCTGCTTTTCTTTGTGATTTCTGCGCCTTTTGTTTCCGCTTTTGTTTTCTGGGGTTTTTGTTAGGCCATAAAGACGTCAGTATGGAGGAAACCTTATTAAATACTGGCAGACCTTTCGGCCTGTTCAACAGAGAAGCAGAGAGCACAGTAAGGGGAAGTTGAAAAGATTTGTAACCATCATTTTGTTCCCTTCAATCAATACTCACTTTAAGTGAGGGCCAGAAAGGGCAGGTTTAAAGAACAGAGGGATCGAGCTGTTTGAGCAACGGAGAAAGGAGAAAGCAACATGAGGGGAGGGATGAAAGATGATGTTTAACCGCGTGGGGGGGGCATGTTATGACATCAAATGTCGTTAACCAATTAGATGGGGTGTTGCAGGAGAGTGGTTCCAGCAGCACTAAAAGCTTCTGTGTCACTGACCTCAGGAAGAGAGAATTTAATAACAAACTGTCTTTCATTTCCAGCAGCCACTTCAGTAATGGCTGGTTTTGTCCTTCCTGGGCTGTTGTACCCTAATTTCTGATGAGCTGAGCAAATCTGCCCGTTTGGAGGACCAAGCTAAAAACCAGAGGACCTGGCTACTTAAACTGTGTCAAGGCTGCAAATTGTTTGCTGATTGCTGTTGGGTTTCCACATGACCAGCTTAGCAATTAGCTTTAATGAGCTTCGGTCAAAAGGTGAGGCTACAGAATGATCTCATTTAGACTTCGAACTGCAAAAAAAAGGTTAAGCAACACTTGAGCTTAACTACAGGAGAAACTTGGCGTGTTCAACTGTGTCCTCAGAGAAGACCAGTGTGGTTCAGTTGGCAGGAGAGGATGGAGGCTGTGGTAAAGTGAGATTTACAGTATATCTAGGTTTCACAGAGGGGAGGTCTTTTTCTTTGAAACTCTTTTCCTCGTGTAAAAAGAATATGTGTCCCAGAGCTTATAAGCATTCTCACACACACATGCGTAAACGTAGTTACAGCACAGAACAGCTGAGCTTTAGACTAATCCACAATCCCCTGTGACGGCGAATTTGGACCAGAGGGGTGAAATAAACTTACCACCTGCTACTGGTAGTCCGCGCACACACACACACACACACACACACACACACACACACACACACACACACACACCAAGAACAGAAACTTTCAGACTAATAGTCACAGCTCAAGGCAGTGCTTACAGTTTCCCAGCTTTTAATGGCTGTTTGCCTTACATCATTAATGCGTATCAATCACCATCAACACACATACACAGTTCACACATACTGCAGGATTTGTATCAGTGAGCTGTGAATAACTGAAGCTGAAAAGGCTCCACCGCGAGTATTGTGCTGTTAAAAGTTCAGCGAGCAGAGTTACAGCGACAGGGACAGAGCGCATCAGGAAAATCAAAGTGACGCTCACTCAAATGTGCATTCAGACATGATTTGGTTTTGATTGAGAGATGAACTGTGCTTGTTTCAGCTCTAATACAGAAACATTAAGAAATATTAATATTAAGAGCTCTCTAAATTCACAATAATCTGGTTTTACTTCTAAAAAACTGTGGTGAATCTCTCAAAAATTACACCATGACATGATTTACTGGTCTGGTTATATTGTACTAGACATTTATACTGTATATACAATATGTGCAGTTTGGAGAGACTCTAATGCGCAGATTGAAACACACACATACACAAGTGGTCATGGAGGACAAACAATGATCAAACATCCAGCCTCTCTTTTCTGACTCTCTTTCATCTTTGCATGCTGATTAACCCTAACCTGAAACCTCCCAGTGCTTAATTGCTACCATGGAAACGGCTTCCATTTGCACATTGTCCACACACACACACTCATATAAAGACACACACTGTTCAATTACACCCATCCATTCTGCTTGACTAGCGCCAGTCATCACCATCAGCCCATCAGATATCACCTGTCTCTGTCCGTTTCTGCCCCATCGACTCATAAAGATGCTGAAGATCTGGAGGCGAAGGGGAGGAGGTAGGCAGAAAGACAAAAAAACAAAAAAGGGTGGGACGGTCAAAGCATAAATATGAAGGAGATGAAAAACAGAAGTAGCTAAGTAAGCGGTGAAAAAAGACCTAAGATGCTTTACTCAAAAAAAAAATCATGCATTTCAAATCATAAAATCAGCTAAACATACTTGAAAGCACCAAACAGGAAGCGAGAGTGGTTCAAGTACAGTAAGAAGAGTAACAGAAAGGAAGGCAGAAAGTGAAAAGCTGTCCAGTCATAACGCTACATGAGTCTGCCAAGCTAAAGTAATAGCTGCTATCTCCTGGGAGAGCCAACTGTGGGAATTAAAGCAGGAGACGGGAGCAAAGCCATCATTTCAGAAATGCAGTATGTCCATGCGTCTGTCATGCCACGGAACTCACGAACCCCCACCGACCTGCATGGAACCTGCATGCTGCACACACACTGGTACTATTACTGGTGGGTTTGTTTGAACATGCAGGTTGTCAGGCGATAATGTCTTGTGGTTAATAACCCTTTGCTTTCCTCCTTCTTTACCTCCCCCACTGTCCCATCTCCACCTTCCTTTCCTCCCTCACCTCCTCTTTTCCTCCCACTTTCCACTTTCCAGGTCCTGACCTCCAAAGACTCATTCATGAGTCATTTCCTTTACAACCAAGCACAGCTACCAAGCCATCGCCAAGTTCATATTCATCAATTTCGCCAAATTTTGTTAAATGATCAACAATTGTCACTGGAAAACATGGGTATGCAAAAACACAATAAACCTCTGAAGGACTGACACAACAGAGTCCTGATCAGGTGTTTTTCTGGGTCAACAAGGAGCAAAGGACAGGCAGACACTGGACCCTCGAATGTCCTTATGATTTATTGGAAAGTAAGGAGATAACAATGGAAACAATGACAATACATTTTACTGAGTAGGGGAATTCAGACCTCTTTTCTTCCACAAAACCACCTCTCACCCTGCCAGTACCATTTAGTAACACAAATCCAACCCAATATCCTCAACTGCTAGGATGTCTGGGAAACACCGAGTGTTACCTAGCGGGTCACTAAGGCAACTCTGACAGGAATCTTATGTGCACTGTTCAACACACACACACACACACACACTAAGAGCAACCCACCCATCCAGAGCACTGCTTGTAATTATGAGGGCTGTAAAACAGGCTGACATCATAGCCTTGGGTTGCTCATGCTCTTGCTCCTTCGCTTTATACTTAGAGGTGTGTGTATTAGAGCGATAAACTCTCCAGGTGTTGAGTTCGTTGTTAACTTTCACTGTAGGTTTTTTGTGAGTAACGATCGGCAACAGCCCTTCCCAAATTAGTAACACAACGCTGTCTGTTTTCAGCCTTAGTCACTGCATAGTTTGGTGGTGATAGCAGAAGAAAAAAAATGATAAGGGTGACAATTTCAAAGATGGGAAACTGAAGGGGGGCTCAAGTAAACATGGTAATGGCATCATTATCATGTGTGCAGCTGCTGTTATTGGATTGAAATGTGAAGAAAGGCAGTCAGACTTTTGATTGACTTCACAAAGCAACAACTGCGATTATAAAAAACAAAAAAGTTGTGAAGGTTGTGCAGAGAGAGAGATTAAATGCAGGAAATGAGACAGATGCACAACAAAACAGCTTCAACAAAAAAGAAAATCTGCTTCAAACATTGAGAAAGCAAATTGCCAAAATTCTTCTAGCTAAACCCAAAACGTTTCTCCACTTCAACCTGTCAGGACACAGCTGACCCCGATGTCTAATTTTGACCTTCGACCCACAAACAGGAAGGAACCTGCACATCCACACACTTTCCCCTCTTTGTCTTCTCTTGTTTTCCCCTCACCCCTGTGTTACTACATGTCTGCCAATAGTCAGTGATCTCTGTATTGCCATTACACTGAACCTTACAAAGTTTTGCAACGATTCACAATCTACACACACAAACAAGGAGAGGAGAGGGCGTGAAGCCTTCTAAGCATGTGAAATATTTAAGAGGGCCAGCGAGGGAAAAAACAAGTCTTTTGTTTTTGTGAGAAAGTGAAGAGAGAGACAGCGAGCAGGCTCCTGTGGAATCATAAACAATGAAAGTTCTCCTTCGACTCAGCCCATTTAGGCCCATTTAAAGACAACACACATGCGAGAGGCCAAGATGGAAAAGAAGACTTAAAGAGTGGATAAGTGGAGGAAACACAAGATCCAGTTACTGTTACTTTAACGTCGAAGACACAGAAAAAAGAAATAAGAGGATAAGTGTGATGAGGAAAGAGTGAGATGATATGATCAGAGTCCTGACTTGTCTTTGCATTCTTTATCGGATAGCATCTGTTCTATCCTGCATTAGTCAATCTGCCTGGCATCCTGCATGCATGTGTTCATGAGCGTGTGTTTTCTCCTGCCTGACACTGGTGAGAGGTCAAAGATCTTCAGAGCAGCCGTCCAATTACGGGGGGCATGGTGTTACCGTAGAGATGAGAGAAAACTGTAATTGGATAATGACACGTCAGGGTTTCAACCTGTCATTAGACACTAGCGAGGACTCACACACATATGCAGTCGAGTGTGCGCACACAAATACACACAGACACACAGGTCAGGCACCAACCTGTGATTACGAACCTGCTGATCTATCACCAGCCCACAGCTACACTTGCTCTGTTTTTCTGACTTTCTGTCGCATTTGCTCATTTCCTCTGAGTCTGAGCATAACATTTATTTTATGTAGCGTTTTCAATTAATTGAATGTATGACACGTTAAAAATCTCAAAATTCTCTTAAAGTGACAGCAACCAATGAGTTGTGAGTCTGCTTCTGGCCTGATTCCACACATTAGGTAAACAAAGTGCGTTTTAATGAGCCTGGGTCGCCGTAGTCACTTCAAACACATTCAGCTTTTGGTGGAATAATGTGAGAGGCTCCAAACTTGTGAGCAACAACTCTGGGAGGAATCACTGGTCAGCCCCCAGTTTCCTCTCTTGGTTTCTTCTCCATCATTACCATGGATGAGGGTCTTGCATAAGCCTCTCCAAACCAATGTGTTGGACTCGGGGGAGAGAGATGGGCAGGGGAGTGTAGGCAAGAAAAAGTGTGAGAAGGAAAAGACTTAAGAGAAAGGTGCTGGGAGGGAAACAAGAGGATAATAATGGAGCGAGGAGAGACAGAGAGACAAGGAGGGGAAGAAAGTGGGAGCGCAAAAAAAGACAAAGTGAGCAGGAGAGGCAGAGAGGGAGGGCGGTGAGGTCTCTTTTGTGGTGGTTGGAGAGTGACAGGGGTGCCAATATAGTGGCCAGCGATGACGGTCCCACTGGAGAATGTCGGCTATGCCAGTGGAGTGGCACTAATGGAGCCAGAGAGGGGATGCAGTTGCCTGCCCCGAAGGGGGGATATTGTGCAACTGGACAAGGCGTCTTGACACGGAGCCAAGATGGAGGATTAGAGAGGAGGGAGGGAGGCACCCAGGACAGAGAAAGACAGCCATGTTAGGTCTGCTGACTGATTGACATGAACCGAACCCTTTCTGTTTTCCATTTGACTGGCAAGACTCCGTGAGCGCTTAAGGTTTCTAGGTTTTGTTCTGATCTCTTGGTAACCAGAGTCAGTTTTACTTGTGGATTAGCATTAATCGCCCCTTAAAATGCAGTTTTACCCTTTTGTTTCCCTTTCAGTAGCTTTAGAATTGTTAAAATATTCTTTTTACACAGTGTCATGTATGTCATTCAAAAAGGTTTGGCTCAAATTCCTTCCTTTATTGGGGAAGACATTTAAAATGTTGATACATATTTAGTATGAATAGTGTAGTACGTGTGTCCACTCGCCTCCTCACAATGTTTTAGAAAACACACACACAACACGATGAGGAAATATCAGCTCCCTGCTTCTCTACATGGATGCACACAGCAAGCGGGGGTCAATATCGCTGAGTAGCTGTGATTGGGCCGAGTAGAGGAGCACTGAATGATGAATTGTCGTGATTACGCCATAATCTGTCCCATAATTCACTGACCAGGCCAACTAATCCATCAATATGAGGGCTGGATCTATACCTGCAGACGTCCCGAAGAGACGAGCTGCTGTAGGGAGAGAAGCAGGTAATAGTGCAGAGGTTTACGAGCACAGAGAGGACGCGAAGAATTTTACATCCTCCTGTTTCTCGGCTGTGAAACAAAGTTTTAACTTCGCTTGATTGTAAGAGCTGGGCCTGATGTGAATAAGAGGAGGGAGAGGAAGCCAATGAAACCGAGCAAAGCCTGTGGAAACGATGCAGGATGATTTACTGTGGGTGCTTTGTTTGGAGGCATTACTGCACACGTCACCGTTAATCACACACAAGCACGGCGAGGAAACGCTTTGATGATCGGGGAGACCTCACACACATAGATTCACGCACACTGTGCTGTCTTAACTGTCTGTTTTCAGGTAAGCTCTTCCTGGCGTTGGCCAAGTATGTAACCCCCCCCCAATAATCCACACTCAGGTTACCCACCTATACACACACCTACCTCTTTCTGACAGACATGCTGGCTCCAGGCTTCAGGCTACCTGCCATCTACAGTAAAGACTGACATACCTCTGTTCGCCCCTTTTCACACGACTCTCCCCTCTAGCTCTTATCCTTTCTTTACTTTCTCTGCCCCTATTTTCCACCACTGCCTTGCGTTCCTTTGTCTTTTTTACAGCTAGCTCACAATGGAGAAAACACTTCTGTCGTCACCTCAGCAAATTCCATCCTCGTTCTTTTTTCCACACCATTTAAAAGAGTAAAGACATCTCTAATCTTGCCTTCAAATACCCTTCATTCAGTCTGTCTGCATCCACCCCTCCTCTGTCTCTTTCTCACGGCGTAACCCTCACTCCTTCCATTATCCTGGATATCTCATCAGTAGATGCTCCCTGACGTTTCACCTGGGAGCTGAACCCACACACTGGGCAACAGGTGATTCATTGGGCTGAACAATTTGTCTTTTTCTAAATGTAGTCCGTTCTTTAAGGATTAAACTGACTCAGAATGAACTATGCAAGTTACTAAAACATATTCACAGACACGTTTGCAACAACATGTACATGTACAATTTTCCCACACTACTGTCAGAGAGTGGACTGTAGTGCAGCTTCATAAGTCACCATGGTAACATCATGTCCCTGTGAGTCAACATCATTTGAACTGTATCTATACGTTGATATGAGCGTGTGTTGTCAAATGTGTGGCGATGTTCTTCAATTAGGTTGTGTTTTAGCTCCTCGTGTGTGTTTCCTTCAGCTGTATTGCGTTAAACTTTCAGGGCCTGTGGGATAGAGGGCGCAGTTTTGAATCTGTCGCTGGACACTCGTTTAGCCACTAGTAAGACCATGGAGGTTTTATTGAGACTGGATGCTTTTAATTTGTTGTAAGGTTTTATGACATTTAAATTGAGTGTAGAAAACTTATAAAATTACTATAAAGTTGAAGAGAGCATGATTCAAAAAAGAGACGTTTCCGCTACATTTGTTTTACATTGTATTATATTTAGAGGTAAATCACATCTATGTACAGTAATAATGAAAAAGCTACATTTGAAAATCCACATTCATTCAGGATCAAGTCAGCTCTAGTTGTGGGGAAAGTCAAGCAGGATTTTTATTAACTTTACATTCTGTGTGTATAACATAATCTTTTGTACTGGTGCCTTCCTAATAATGCCAGTTCGGATTTGGCAAGTCCTGTCTGAATCACTTGAGCATGAATTACAGCATTGTGTTGGGATCTGAATGGCCAAATCTCTGCTTAGGAATGAGTGGCCTTGAGCAATTCAGATAGGCAGTCATGTGATTCTTATGATGGCAAACGAGTGAGTCACTGACACTCTACACCTCAACAATGTTAGTTTATACTGAAGCTGATTTTACTGTGTACACAGATGGTATGGTGATATCTGAAAACATGAACTCAACCACAAGTAAAAAAAAAATAAAAGCTCTTTTTTTCTTTCTGGCTGGATTCGATCTGAGTGATCCAAGAGTCTTAATAAAAACTGTATACTGAAAAGATCTGGAGAGAGCTGTTTTAATGTGTGTGTGTGCAATAGTGTGTGGGGGTTTTCATACAGTGTATCTGTTAATGTGCATTCAGAAAAGCAGGAGGAGGCAGGAAATATTGTTGAATGGTAAAGCAGTGTGTTTGTGCCAGATCGCTTCTATGTTTGTTAGACAGAAAGAAAGAGCGAGAGAGGGGCCCATAAACAGACGCCTTGGGCTGCAAAGGCTTAACTTCATTTCCTTAGACAGACTTAATGGCAGATATTTGTCTGTGCTATGTACACAGAGTCAGTGGCCAAATATCTTTTCATCCAAAACACTGCAATTGACCTTGCTACCAGCAGATGCAGATGATTTCATCCCATTCCTAAGCCATCGTTTTAATATACACTCTAGGCTGGAACAAACTACTTCACAGTAGCTGCTTTTGCAAGTGAGATGCAACATTTCTCAGCATTTTCCAACTAATTTAACTTAATAACTCCCTCAAAAAGCTGGCCACTGTGAGTTTTATGAAACCTTACTGAAACACAAATTAGATTAATAAACATTAATGAATCTTATATTAAATAAATCCTAGCATAACCAGCTGTTAAACGTGGCAGGTTCTTATCATTCAAGTTTGATTTGTTAATGCGAGGGAGGAGTTTCCTCAGACCTGCTTAGACCTCCTGGCTGGAACATTCTTCACCTTTGACCCCTGGTGAACCAAGAGGTCGTCATCACTGTGGTAACTAAACATAAAACTCTCCGTCTTAATTAAAAATCATTATCTACTCTTGAATTCATTTTCTCTACTTTTGACCTCTCTTCTTCTTTCTCCTCCCCATCTAACTGTGGACAAGCTGGGAAACATGGCTGTCATCTCAGCCGAGGTGGTATGTACTGTATTTGTTTCTGTGGTTAAGCTCTCACAGAAGACAAAGCTCCAACCTTTGAGGCTGCTAAGCAACAATGCCGCCTAGTAAAGCCTCATCGGGGCATCGTTTAACAGAGGATTAGTGACTATTACGCACACATAAACACACACAGAACATCAGCTCATTAATTCAAACCCCAAACCAGTTTAAGGCTGGTTTAATGTGTGTTTGAGATTTGATGTTCACTCGTTTTCCTCCTCTCAATTAACGTCTCTATGTTGACTCTCCTTCTCAGGGAAATGATGGCAAAAGAATGACGTTTCCCCAAACCTTTGCTTCTCTCTCTCTGTCACACTTCCACACACAACCTAACGCCGTTACAGCACGCATTTTCAATTTACATATAAAATATGAATGGATGAATGAAAGGGTGGATTTAAATAACCAGATGCAATATTAAATATAACACGGAATAAAAGACTATTAGCGCAACGTAAACATCAACACGTACACACACATAAATACAAACACAAACATTATCCCATCCATTTATCTTCAAACTAAGATTGACAGGTATCCCAGCTGTGACCCTCCCACCCTCCTCCCATCAGTCCATCTCTCATACAGCGTACATATACAGTGTGCTACTCAAAGCGCACAGTAGGTAAAGAATAAAATATAAACAACCACAATCAAGTCGTGTAAAGGGCAAAAATAAACCAAGGTGTCATCTGTATACAGTAAATATGGTTTTAGAGATGTTGGATGAAGATTTTAGAAGAAACAATACATAACAAAATTACATTTACTATAGATTCAACTATGATTATTTTGACATGTAATTGATCTGTGCATCTATAGTTTTTGTCCATTTATCTAGCAAAAGAGTAAATTCTGTTCAGAAGGTTCAGGCTGATGATCACTACTGTCGAGCAGAGGCCAGTTACCGCTTCACAGTTAATCATTTTAATACCAATTGAAGCACATGCGGCAGGAAGGTGTGTGGAAGTGTGTGTGTTCTGATCTCAGGGTCAAACTTGTGATTTGTTTGGCTCGGGGAACTCTTGGTCGTTCTCCAGCGCAGTGAGGTTTTACTAGCCTGTCTTGCTTTACAGAGTCTTTTTAATGAACTGTCTCTGTTTGATCCACTGCTCAAGGTGTCTAGCTGCTCTCCTCGTCCCTTTCAGTCTCTCATATCGTTCTCAGAGCAAACAGTCCCAGCTGTGTCCTCAGTATTATTATGATGTGGGTAAAATGATCAACATTGAGGCTAAGGGAAACAGGGGGTCTGTCTGTGTGTGTCAGAGAAAGACAAAGATACTTTTGGGGGTATGCCCACCACATGGTGACTCCAGATGTGTGTGTGTCTACGTAATGGAGTCTGGGCCCTGGGGTGTTGGGGGAGGCTGATGCTGTTTGTGTCTGGGTGGAGCAGCCTGGACGCAGGTGTTATAAATAGGAAGGATGGAGAGAAGGCAGAGGTTTTATAGCAAGTCGCACACATGGCTCTTTAATGTGTGTTTTATTTGATGTACAGGATCAGTACAGGAGTACTTTAACTCAATGAATTTATAGAAGATAATGAGCACTGCAATGATGCTGGACATGCATCATGTATTTTATTGTTGTTCACATATTTGTGTAATGCCACAGTCTCATTCTTATGAACTAAGCCTAAGCCTTATTAAATGAAACTAAATGTTTTTGCTTTCAGTTAATATTGAAAAGAAAATGTGTTGTCAAATATCCGCTTTCAAAAGCAAGCATTTCAGCAACACGTTATTCAGGATATGAATCTCTGTTGCAGGTATAACAGGCAGCAATTCCTTGAAAATAAACAAAACTTCCCAACCACAAACGACTGTGCTAAGCTAAGGTTAAACACATAGAATACAGTGGAGCAACACACACACACACACACTGATTTTCCAAGCTCCAAAAAAGTGAAAACATAATTTTCATAATAGCAGGTTGAGCAAGTGTTCATTTATAGCTGTACTGTCGCAAGAACTGAAGTCGGCCCGGTTCGCACATGCCGTCTGACCTCAATATGAAACTCTACTTGTTCTCAAGGGTTTCTTGTTGTGTTTTCTAAAAATATAAACACACTGTTGGGGGGTGTACAAGTAATATTGACCAAACAGCCTGAAATACTACTGGCTTTGTCTCCATGGCTGTCATTCATTCTGAATCACTTCCATGCGCTTTGTGGCTCCATCGGCGCCAGCTTGGCAAAATAAAATAAAAAAGTTATTGTCATTTAGCAATTCTCCGTTTCTGTCTCACAGTTTTGTGTCTTTCACTGTTTACTGTGGAGCTGATATTGTAGTATGGTTTGCTAAAAAAATGACGTGATGTTGTGCTAGGCTAGAATCATGAATGCTGTTCTGCTGAATTAAGTGCGCTTGTTCAGTGAAGATGTGCAGCCCACAAGAGACCCTTTGCTAAACACAAACCTCTGAAGAGCTGATGCTTCCGCACTCCACACACACACACACGCACACAGACTCAACATACATATACTGCAGGGCTGTAATAGACAAATGCATACGCACACGCAGGCCACTTGTCTGTGACAGCTGAGCAGAGAGGAGTATATCTGAGTCGTATTTTTACCTCAGCCCACATGCTGAGCAAAATGCTAACTCCTGGCCTTGAGAAACTTTCAGACACACACACACTTGCAAAAACACAGACGCACATGCGGACACACACCCTCAGACAGAACAGGTCAAGCCCAGCAAACCACCACAGTGGTCACAGAACATAAACAACTTTCACACACTCTGTGAATCATCTGAGCATTTCAGTATTGTTTCAGATAAATATACTCAGCTACACTTTTAAATATAAGCAACCATAATTATTCCCTGTGACCACAAACGACCGTGACGGGAAGTTAGTTCCCACATATTCAGCAGCACTGCAGCCCAGCCTGCATTACTGGAAGGCAAGGTTTACAGGACATACAACCAGCCTGTGAATGAAGAGAGGAAGGTGTTCGATGACAACAAACAGTGGTTCGCTGGTTTGAACGCCGACTGGAACAGTCATATTCTGTAACTAAAACTATTTTATGCCCATAAAACACAAAGCACAAAATGTAACATCAGAAGAAGGAAACCTGCTTCTGTGTTTCGCTGATTATAGCCCACTTCTGTCATGCTCACTTTCTCTTCTCTCACACACACACACACGCGCAAAACAACGCAACGCAAACATACACATTCCCAGTGGGCAGCAGCTGTTGGAGTGTTAATCTCCATTAGCTACTGGGCTGGCTTCTATGGAGATGGCCGTGTAAAACCCGTTCTCTCATTCCACTCAGCCCTTCGTCCAAACAACACCACGGCTACATCAATGAGAAAACCTGAGTTTCTGTGACATGAGCATGCCAATGTAAGTCATAGTCAATAAGCTCTACAAGCCTGCAGTGACTCGCACGCGCACCCCATTGTGTGCGCCAACAATTCACTTACATGACCTCAAGCCTTTGCAGTGCTCTCATTAAGCAAAACACGGAAGACGTTGAAATGACTTCTGTTAACAAGCAAGACGAAGTAAGTGATGATGGGCAATAAGAAATAAAAACTTACAGTCTGTAAAGCTTCGTGGTTCCCAGGAAAAGCAGCTCAGGGAAGACGGCCAGATTATTCCGATTCAGGCGTCTGGAAAAACAAGACATAAATTAGGAAATAAAGTCTACCTAGAAACGTCCAGACAGGGTGTGTGAAATGGTTTTAATTCGCTTTTAATTGGACATTTGTGCATCATATCATATATTATGTTGTATTGTACTTCAATTCACTGTATTTAGAGGAAGTATGGAAGAATAGAGATGACGGAGAAGCACACATGTTCAAGGAAGGATAAATAGACTTGGGGTTACCCGTGATTTAAGGGGTACAACATGGCTGCCAGACAAATTGTGAACTCAAAAAGGATGAAGGGAAGGCGGGGGGAGGAAGACGAGAGAAGCAGTTCAGATGAAAGGAAGGGGGAGAGTTTTTTTACCACAAAAGAAGAAGAGAGAAGATGATGTGGGAAAAACAAACAGGCAGTCTGGCCGGGCTACGAATGTGTGAAAAGGACCCCACTGAGTAAACAAGGCCCTCACAGAGGAAGAACTCACAACAACCCATCATCACACACACACACAGACCCACACAAACAGAAGAGTTGAGAGAGCTCGGGTGAGTTTAATAATCTGGGTGCGATCATTTAACCCTGCCTGAGTGGACTGAAGAGGTCTGTGTGCTGGTGTGTGTGTGGTTGTGCCTTGATGTGAATCAGAGGAGAGTGAGGCAACTGAGTGACACAATGAAAGGCAGGCTGCTGAAACAGTTTAACCCTGACACACACACACACACATACACACACCCCACACATACTGACAGGTCCAGCGACTGATGCTGTGCTGGCTGCTACTGCAGAGGAACGAGGAAAGAAGAAAATTAGGGATGGAAGCTAAATTAAAGGAGTGCAAACTAACAGGAAAAATAAAAAGCCAGACTAACTATTGGATTGTGATCGACTTCATTAAAACACACACCCCTCCCTAATTTTCCCAATTCGTTTTGCTCCTAACCCTCATCTTTCACCTCTTTTTGCTTCACCACAAGCAGCTGTGGACTCTCTTCTAAATGACGTCACCCCCATGTCCGTCTTCCATCCACAAGTGCACAAGTACATGAAAGTGCTCGCCCACATGCACACACATTCACACTTCACAGTTACATCAGAGGCCGCTTAAATATTTAACATCCCGCAGAAACGATGTTTCTAAATTATTCACTCCTTTTCTGTTAGCACCCGCTCAGGCAGCTAAGAGCCCCACGTGTTCCCAGGGAGAGGCCCACTCCCCCAGCAGGTCCTGCCCAGCCATGAGCACCCATTAGTGGGCTAGACCTCCCCCGGGAGAGTGCATGGACTGGTGCTGGAGGTGGGGAGGAGGGAGGAGGACAGAGAGGGGATATGAGCTCATTCTCTTAAAATAGATGAAATGCTGTCAGACTAGGAGATTCAGAGAAAGAAATCAAATGTGTCTGGTTCCTCTAAGGTGTTGCATTGCATTCAAAGAGAGAACTTTAAACATTAATGTTGCAACAAATTCTGCAAATAATAAAGATCCTGATCTAACACAGAACATCCTATACCCCTGTAGCATGTCCATCACATTTTCTCAGAGCTTAAATCAGCGTCTTCAAAATCTTTGTCTAACAGTCCAAACTCTAAAATATGGATAAATTGAATAAGTTGTAGTTGATGATTACAGTATTTAGTTCTTGTTGTGTTTTCAGCGTATACATCAGTGAGTTACAGCTTCTTAATAGAAAATGTTTTCTGTGTGGGTTCCTATGTCTTAACACACGTGTGTGTGACCAACAGGTGGCTGGGATGAAATGCAACAATGCACACAGTATGTTAGATCTTGGGGGTTTAGCAATTGTGTAATACTGACTGTTAACATCACGTTTATTTGAAATCACTACAGAAAGACTTTTAACACATCACCACTGATAATGCAAAAAAATCAGATGGTGACGTTATCTGCAGTTTGAAGACTGACATCCAATACGTCCAGCTTAACACAAAAAAATCTATGCAACAAAGGCTGATTAGGAAACCCCTCGGCTAAAAACTTTCACAGGAACATACCGTAAATAGTCACTGAACTAACCAGTGCTCTCAGTCATCGTTGAGAAGAAGCTATAGGATCATCTACTACCAGTGACCTGTATCATTAGCTCGGCATAAACGTTCAGCCGTGCTGCTGCTTCAGGAGGTTGCTTCATCTGAATGTGTGTGGGTGGGAATCACTTCACGCAAGAAGTAACGACGGGTGGGTAAACTTTTTCAAACTCCAGCAGGTGAGCACAGAACATCCAGTACATCGGCAATGGCACTTATACTCGGTGCTGCACAGTCTATGCAGTGAGCTGTGAGCGCCGTTCGGCTTCAGCTAACTGTTTTGCTGCAGACAGTTTGTACACACACGCTGGGCAATCAACACACATGTGCAACTGTTCTGTTGTTAAATGCCTCACAGTACATTTACTAAAAAAGCCTGTAATGTGCAACTAAGCAAGTTGACTCAACAAGATCATCTGCAGTGGTTAAGTGGCTTGCTTGTCAACCTCAAGGAATACATCATACATCATTCAAAACCTCGAGTGTGTGTGTGTGTGTGTGTGTGTGCGCATTCTGCAAACAGCCTCAGAGCACTTCCACAGTCATGTCTCATAAGTCAAAGTCTGGCTGAAAGTGAATGAAGATCGAGCAGCCAGGAAACGGAGGTGTTAGAGTCACTCCAACAAGTTAATGTCACAGTGGAGCGTGGTGATAATCCCTGCAGTCATAAACAGATGCACACTGTAAACACACACACACACATATGCACACACAGTCCTAATATGCAGGAGTCTTATAGATGTGTAGCATCACGGGCTGGTACAAGAAATAACACCTCAGAAACCAATTATTACTTCACTGAGGCCAGTACTGCAAAAGCACACATATTATACTAACAACGTGCCACCCAAACACACACACACACACACAGACACACACACACACAGTACTGGTGCCTTAGTTATAACTCAGACCTTGTGGCCATTTCATGACCTAATAAAAAAAAATTGACATAAGAAAAGAAGAGAATAAAAAAACAACACTTCAAACTGACTAGTGTGTGTGCGTCTGTGTATCTAGACTAACAGTTATTTGGTTCACAGCTAGTGCATCTGAAGTGACGCAATCCCCACCATCCATCAAGGTTTACACATAGTCATCTGATCTGTGATTTAAACACTCATGACATACACCATCCTGAAACATACTGATGGGGAAATCAGGATTTCTCGCCTGACCTGAAAATTCTTTTGCTATCACCAACAATTACTCACATTCAGCTGGTGAACTTATATTCTAAGGTGCGACCTAACCACCGTTTGCCCGAAACATACAGCAGCACATACGAGCAGGGACCCTAGAAAATCTATCATACAATACTTTTTAGGTAGACTGGCT
The DNA here is from genome assembly GCA_030770545.1 of Macropodus opercularis. Classification (NCBI taxonomy): domain Eukaryota; kingdom Metazoa; phylum Chordata; class Actinopteri; order Anabantiformes; family Osphronemidae; genus Macropodus; species Macropodus opercularis. Next base: position 10,443,783 of record CM061089.1, read on the forward strand.
GTGGTGAAAATGTTTTTATTCACACTGCAGATAATCTCAAACTCTGGTGTACAATAAAATAAAAAAAAACAACTGAACATGAAATGATTAGTGAGAGCAACGTTATCATGCACAAGCTTTAGAGCTAATAATGCAGCGCTAATCCAGGGCTACAGTTATCCTTTATTATTCAGCTTGTCCACACGTTACAACGTAATTACTCAGTTTGACGTTTCATTATTCAGCTTGTAGCCAGTGTTGATAGACACATCTCACTACCTGTAATCAGTTTTACAATTATTCGGCTGCGTTAAAATTATCTTTGACAATGTGATCACTCAATTACAGACAAATTATCTGAGGCTTTATCTCACTGCTCTTCTCTGAAATCAGTGTCGTAATACCTGTAATTACATTCTTTTCTCTCCGCATGTCTATGGCTGTTATCACCTACAATCTCACAGTCTTTGAATTAGACAGGGGCTGTAAACCAGTCGCATGTGAGAAGAGGATAAGAGGACCGGGAACTCCTCTCTTTCCAGTTCTGCTCCCACAGGGGAAGAGTGGGGAATGTATGACATTCCTGTATACACATGACAATAAAAAGAGAGAGAGAATGTGATGGGTGGGTATGGAAGCAAAGATGAATGAATGGACGTGAAGAAGAAAGAAGACATGAGTGAAATTAAACGAGGGTGCAATCGAGATAAAACCACTACTGGCAGAGCAGCCTTGCGTAAGTGAATGCGCATGCATGAGTGTATACATATCTATGTATGTGTTTATGTATGTGCATGTGTGTGTTGTGACAGGCCTGTCTCCTCCACACCTCCGACCGCCCATCCCCTCCTCCATACCCCCCAGCTATTGCCCCACACCTGACCCCACCCTACTCAGCCCTGCGGGGCTTGTTGCAAAAAAAGGATGAGAAGACGAACCGTTTTCCACCCCTGTGGGGGGCAGTCAATGTGGATCTGTCAGGGCAGCTTAGGGCCCTCTTCTCTGAGCAGTAGTGCCCAGCAGGCCCCCACCACCCCCCCAGAAGATGGAGGTCTTTGAAATGAGCCCCCAGACTCCAGACTCTAGAGACATGCCTTTGTTTGGGGGCTATAGGGGGTGGAGGCACTGAAGACTGACTCCATCTTTGTGTTTGTGAACATGCCACGCCAGAGATGCTGAATTACAGTTAAAAACCATCACGAGGACAACAGGGACCCGCCATGTTGTGTCAGAAACTACTACTACTACTATCTGCAGGTATGTGCTGGAGCTAGCCTAACTGTTAACACTGGAGCATGCACAGTTAAATATGGTCCGTTTTGTCTACAACTTCAAGCAGACATTCCCTGAACTGCTTAGCTGGACAGAAGTCAGCACAGCTTGCATAAGAAACACTTGCAGATTCCCTATAGCGAGCCACAGAGCTCTCTGTGCTGCAGAGAACACAGTGACAGGTCAACAGTCATGATATTTCATCCTTTTCATCCCAGTGACTCCTAAAAATGTACCCAACACAGCAATCAGACAGATTAACAGCTGTTGTTGAGTTTATTTACAGGTGAAATCTCTCGTCTTCTGTTTATCTTTTGTAAATGTTTGTTTAAGCAGAGAGGGGTTTTATTCATTTTTAATAAAAAGCCTGTCTAACAGCCTCCTCAGACTCAGTCGCAGCCTGCTGCATTCCTCTGTGTCAGTAGCTGGGAATCAGTCCACATCACACACAGACACACACATCAAGCAAAGTTGACAGTCAATACAAAAGACATATCGTCTGTCAAAGGGCCACGTCCTCCTTCATTCTTGCCCTCTCTCAGACTACCAAGACATAATTATGCCATAACTCCCTCAGGGTTGAATGCTGAATACCAGTGATTCCAGGCCAGCACCATAACAACCTTTGGACGGTCTTCAGTTGCTGCCCTGTGACTTCATATCAAAAATTCTGTCTTGGACTAAGATGTTAAGAGTCCCAGACATGTTTCAAATGATATGGAGGTGCCAAATGCACACGATTCAACATCTACAGCAAATTTTGGCCAGGCAGGTCTGAAAATGTGTAATCGTTAAAAGTCCGTTTAACCAGTCAACAAAGTTACACAGCAAAACAAAAGAACAGCACAAATGCATAATAAGAATTCAATTCATGTCCCTCGCAGCCTCTTTTTGCTACTTAGATTGTTACAATTTATCAAGCATTCATGGCTCCATCTCACATGCTCATAACTGCTACTGAAGAGGTTTTATTGAACCAGCCGCACATGGTGTGATTTGGAGCGAATCTGCAAAGGTTGCTGTTATGGCTCAGCCTGGTCTGCCGCCATCATCAAAACTGCAAATGGGGTAACATCTATACGAAGGGCAATGTTCACCCTCCAGCAGGACAACATGCAGAGGTACAATGAAGGAGCTTGTTTATGGCCCAAGACTCACTGTGTTGGCACTTGCCTTTCATTTGCACATTTTGTGGCTGCATGCAGCTATTTTTATAGTGAAATGTGTACAAACAGAGGAAGCGTCAATGTCGCAATGCTACTCACAGTCTCTCCAGCTCCTTCAGGTCCTGGAAGGCTCCTCTCTCAATCGTAGTGATTTTGTTCTCCATTAACTGCCTGAAAGTGAAACACAAGAAGAGAGTCTGACAATTCGACTCAACAAAGGAAAGAAGGAGAAAGGACAGTGATAGAGGGACACAGAGCATGAGAGCTAGCAGAGTGATTTGTGCGTCGAACCTGTGAGAGGCCAAAGAAAGAGAAAAAGATGGCTGCGTGGGGCCACAGATAAGGGCAAAAAGGAGGAAGAGACGGTGGAGGAGGAAGTCAGATAGAGCACAGGTGACACAGGAGAAGAGAGGGAGGGAGAGATGGAGAGGATAGTTGACGGTGGGTGTGAAAACACAGAAGAAAAACACATTGATGGGGGTGGAAAGTGATAGAATGTTAAAGCAACGAGAGAGAGAGAAGACAATCAGGCAGCGGGATCGATAGAGCCCCAGAATCGACTTTAAAACTGGCCCATCAGCTGGACAGCAACTCATCTATCATCCAATTTACTCCCTATCTAACCGCACAGCTCTGACTACTCATTCACTTACACTAACTCCACCAGGAACAGTGTGCTGACCAAGCCAAGCAGCGGTCCGCTCCACCTCACACACATGGTTAACAAAGAGCCACAAACATAAAGTAGTAACAGACTCACAAATTCATTCTAATTCTGAAGTCATTTTTAAATGATTTCCATTATTAAAATTGTTTTGATCAGGCTTGTGTCTCAACCCCCTCTGTCTAACGTGACGGTTTAAGTGGCCGTAGGCGAGGAGTTTGCAATTTACTTGAAAAAACCTTAATGGATAACCCACTATCAAGAATAATTGGGTTTTTTCTGTTTTAATTGGTGCAGAATGAAGTTATAATGAAGTTTGCTGGTGAGTGTGTGTTTGTGTGTGTGCTCTCAGGACTCAGGTATATGAGAGCACACAGGAAACAGCTAAGACTGGAGCACAAACACACGCACCCAATTAAGGACATAATCTCTGGAGGAATTCCAACTATGTGTATTCCCTGCCATTCACTTTTAGAGGCTGAATAGCGCGCAAACACACACGCAATCACAGCATGCTGTGATCAGTGCCCCCGCCTCGGTGCAGAGGAACTCTTAACCTGGATTCATCCCAGGTGAGAGACCTGTTCTTACTTGACTGTGTCTCCCTTCCTTTTCCTTCCACCCTTCCCTCCCTTCCAGCTGCATTCCTCGCAGCGCAGTTACACCTAATGACCGCTATCTCTTTCCCTCTTCGCCCTCCATCACTTTCTCGCCAGCGCGTTAATCACTCCAGCACATGGGCCCCGGGGCCCGGCGGTTAAAATAAGCCCCTCCTGACACTTCCACTGGCAGATTAACACGACGGCATTAACAGGTGCCACTGCTATTCTGTTTAGACACACACATATACCGGCTCTGTGAACCCAGCACTTCCCAGGACTAGACGGGGGAGTGCTGCATGTGGCAGAGTCTGATGCTAAACGGGATCAAGAACTGTCTGACCTGCGTATTCTGGTATTTTGGGGGGACGTTGTTGGAAATGCAAGGTGCACTTCGTCACAGCTGTGTGGAAGAGCATCATGCTTTCTCTTTGAGTCTGCAAAGGAGCAAGAATAAGACACTTACAACACTCGCAGGTGCCTCAGTCCTGCAAAATCCGCCTTCGTGACTTTAGTAAGGTTGTTTGCATTCAGATCCCTGGACAGAGACATGGGTAGAGTAGTTACTGTCATGACACTGGATATGATATGTTGATAAAACAATGACAACAACAGGTAAGCGGGTCTACGGATGGTTGCTGAAACTCGGTGCTGCTGCAGTCAGCGCAGAAACTGTCATTTACACAATGCAGGATATTTTTAATTTCATCAAGGGTCTTTTGATCTAATAAAAAACGTCTGTTTAACTGCAGTCCCACTTGTCCAAATCCGTTTTTGATTAACTTGCTGGTCTCCAGACAAACCGATGTGGTCTTTGGAGGCTGTGCTAATGCAACAGTGCAAAACCACCAACACAACCACAGCAGTGCCCCGAACTTAGCAGTAACGTGTTCCCACATTAAACACAAGCAATAAGCGTTTATTGTGACATATAGGGAAACTACATTTTATCAGGGTTTAGCAGCATTAATAGTTCAACGTGATCCTAAGGTGTATTTAAGCTCTGTAGTAATAAAATGTGCACTGAGAAAAACATCCCTATGAGCTGACTTAGATGGGATATACGGACATCTTAGCAACAATTGTGATAGCAATAGTAGAGAAGTGTAAAGCATTGATGGCGTAATTTATTTTGTCGAATAGGCTTCCAGAAAGTGTGATGAGATAGCCATAAACTTATTAAACATATTCACAATAAAAGCACACGCTTCTTATTTAGTTGCCTACCACAAAGAAATCGATCATATTCTAGAGGTTTCTCCAAATTGTTAGGCGTAAAATTACACAAATAAAAATCAATTGCGCTGTATTCCCCCACCCACCCACCCCCCTCTCGCTACTCACAGTCTCTCCGTGTTGCGGGGTATGTTCCTGGGCACGCTGCGGAGCCCTTGGCCGTGACAGTCCACCGTGGTCCCGGTGCATGAGCACGGGGCCGGGCAGGGCTGACCGTGTGCTCCGCTGGTCAGGACCAGGACAGCCAGCAGCAGCCCCAGCGCAGTCGCTGGGGAGAGGCTAGTGCCAACGGGGCTCAGAGCTCCCATCATCACTGCGGCAAGTGGGGGCCAATGTGAGAGCCACGGAATATTGAGGAAAACACAAGGGCGTTAAAAAGGAAAAGCCCTGAAATCCGGGAAAGAGCTCAGCAAACTCTGCACGCAACGGGATGCCGTCCTCCTTTACACTGCCCTCCGTTTATAGATGTGTCCTGGAGTCTCGTGCTGAATTTACATTTGGGTCTTCTTGGAAGGCAGTCGATGTGCGGAAGCTGTAAAGTGGGAGTTTGGTTCCCCTGGGCAAGGAGAGGGGAGGTCGTCGGGACGGTGGACCGGCTCTCTGGCTGCGCTACAGCGGCGCAAACTTCCACATGTCCCCGGCATGCGGTGCCCAATTTCACCCAATGTGTTGTGCTTGAAGATGTGTATGTGGGTGGCACCAAGTCAGTGAAACTACTCTATCATTGACCTGAGAAACACACACTCTTAAACACGCACTCCAGGTGAGACTATCTTGGTTATTGATTCACAACACGCGTCCGGCGAGGAAGCGGCGGCAGCGCTCGGTTTTCCCAAAAGCTCGGCAGAGGTCACCGCGGTGGAGAAACATTTATCCCGATCATATATCGATAGCTGGTGAATGGCACGAGTCAAGGCAATGTGCGGGAGGAAAAAACCCCGAAAGACCAGCGCGCAACACTATAATCCAACTCTGTGCGGTGCGTCAAAGCGCTGCTCCCGAGAGCGCGATAGAGAAAGACAGAGAGCGAGAGACGGGAGCGGGCACGTCTGCTACTGCGTCTGTCCAGTCGTCTCTCTCTCTCTCTCTCTCTCTCCCTTCCTCGCTCGCTCTCCCTCTCTCTCTGTCTTGGTCGCGCACATAAACACAAACACACGCACTGAGCCTTTACAGGTAGCAGCAGGTTTCCAAGTGGCCGCCAGTCAAACAGCAACAGTCTGACCTCAGAAGGAGACGCTCGTTCTCACTGCAGTGTCCCGGTCACCCGATGCTTATGTGGCCTCAGGAAGGCCTCTCGGTGAAAATCTATTGTGGGCAAAACGAAAACACATTTGATGTTTGGATCGCTGCTGAATGCACAATGAAGTGCCGCATTTAAAACAAGCTGTTGCTCTATTGCAGGGGAAGCTTCGACTTTAAGGGCCGCCTGTTTGCTGGGGACCACAACGTGACCAGCCTCTTACTTTCACGTTCAGATGAACTGAACTAAACGATAACGTGAGAAATTCAAATATTAAGTAACATGTCAAAACAAGACAGCGAGCAGGCAGAATTTCCAACAAGGAGTTGTTATCAAACTTATTTTCCCTTGTTTAGATGACGTGAATTTAAAATGAAACAAATCAAAGGAATATGAGACAAAAATCTGAATGAAATGCAATGATTACAAGCAATAATATTAATTGTTGAAGACATAAAAGACAATATGACCGTTTTTTCTGTTTATGACTTTCCTGTCTGTCTTTCGTGAGTCCTCTTGGCTCCTTGGTCTGAATACAAACAGCTGTGTGTGACTGTAATGCTTGTGAGTGTGTGTTTGCGTGTTTCACCCACCCTACACGCAAACACACACGCTTCTTGTTCAGAGGGAAGAACTATTATGATACGGCAGAAGCACGACAGTGGACGTGTGGAGAAGACAGACGAGGAGAAGAAAGCGGGGACGGGCAGAGGGTGGCGTTTGATGGCGGAGCATCGTGGCTGAAGTGAGGGGAGAGAAGAAGAAAGAAATGACAGCGGAGGAGACGGAGGGTGACCCTTAACTCCTACAGCTTAAGGGCACACGCCCTGTCTAGCTCCAACACACACACACTAAATGCCTGCCTCAGATTATTTCAGTCTGGTGAAATCTTAGCTGAAGACAACGGTTTAGCCTCAACCTGTCTGTCGAAAGTTTGTTCTTCTGTAAGTGATTAGTACTTATTATTCACCCAAAGCACTTCAGTCCGTTTGATTTTGAACTTGCGTTATGAAACATCAGATGAAGAAAAAATTAAAAAGTGGATTCAGCGTGGCAGTGGTATGTGGAGTTGAGAAACACTAAATACAGCATAAATACAATTACAAACGGAGTAAAACCGATTTCCTTAAAGCCAAAGGTAGCAATGAAACAATTCAAAAGGATATAATTAAAAAAAGAAATCTAATATTAACTGAGATTGATTGTTAGTACTGCTACTGGCATTAAACCTGAACATTTAAACATTTTTTTCAACACAATTCAAATAACAAAGCTAATGTTTCTAGCATGCTAGTAACACTGAACTGGTGCACTAGACAAACATCACTATGCTGACTGGCAACTGTATGCACATAACCTCCTAAACCAGGTGGGCACTTCTCTGCCATCCACCACCTTGACTGAAGCGGATTAAATCGGACCTAATTACCTGAAGACTCACGGTCACCTGGCTTCAACAAAGAAACCGCACTGCCACAAACCATTCAAAGCAGCAATTAATCTGCCGCAGTCTTGAAAATAATAGTTGAGTGTGACCTTAATGAAGGAAGTAGCGTCCACCTGAAGCTCTTGTTACAGTGTGGACACTGAAGCCGTCAACCCGTCACAAGGTGTGTGTTCATACATATTAAGAGCCTCCTCAACGTTTGCTTTCTATTTGAAGTGTTATAAGTGTGTTTAATAATTAATGCAGCTGGTGATCTATTTATACATATTAAAAAAGATCAGGTGTCTCGTTTCTGAAGCTGTTAAATGTCACTGTTGTTGTTATGAAATTAGATTCATTCAGTCATTAACCTCCCACGAACAAAGAGCTATTATTTTTCAGATCTCAGGAACTCAGTTAGTTCGCCCATTGTGACTGGAGACAGGGGAAACTTGATAAACTTGATTTGCATTTCTCAGAAACAGAAAATGGAGATCATATCTGAATATGAAGTAGCATTTAGCGTTTAGTAGCATATAAAGCCCCAGTATGAGGATTAACAAACCGAGAGATGCCGCTAATGAGAAGACTATCACCGCAATGTTGGTACTAGCCTGTTGATTTAGGAACTGTTTGTGTTATCTTTGGTTTATGACCACGCTGTAAAGCTGAAGAAGTGGAGGTCGGTGTCTGTGAGTGTGTGTGTGTGGGAGAGACTGTGCAGAGGTCAGTTCAGCCACCTGGCTTCTGGACAGCTGCTGCTGAGACACATGCTGCTCAGCACTTGTCGTACTGTACACACACACACACGCACGCACGCACACACACACACACACACACACACACACACACACACACACACACAGTGTTTCATCCCGTTTATTATGTATTAATTACCCACATTCATCAAACCACTGTGAGTTTGTCTTTATCAGATCCATGTTGTTTGTGTGTGTGCTGCGTGATAATCACGTCATTAAAAACCGATGATGTTTGTGTTTGGACTGGCACTGTCAACAAAGAGGCTGGTTACACAGCTGCACTGGGACGCACACACACAGAAACGCACACAGGCAGAGGGATGAACACACAGTGCCACACCAAAACACACAAACAGCAACATTACCAAAACAAAAACTCCTCATCCTGTCTCAGATTCCTTTCACTGCCAGCTGCCAGTTTCGTGCTGATTTGATTTGTCTATAGAGCGTATTGAAAATGAATTGAGGCCCTGAGGTATGCGAGTGGCTGGTTTACCTTTGTTGTGATGGGACCGAGAGGCTGTTGCTGCCTCACACGCCCAACCGCCAAAGCCCCAGGAGATGCTGAGAAGGTGAACAGGATCTCACAAAGTGGCTGGTATGTTGGAAAGTCTCCATTCCTCCGCTGCTGTAGAAAGGTGTGTCTGGTTTCACATGTCAGGTGTGTTTGCGAGGGAAAACAGTTCATTATTTGAAAGACAAAGAGTAAGACGTGATCCAAAAGTAAAGCATGACTCAATTATAAAAACAGCATAATTGCGTTAATTACCAAATGAAACTTACAGAGACAAACGGATCAGCGTTTGGTTACATCTAGGAAGCTTTATTACATTATAGCGATTTAACAGGCACTTTTATCTAAAGGTGGAGTAAGTTTGAATGTCTGTCTGAACATGTTGGAAGGAGGCACCTCAATCAACGCTGTGCAAAAAACAAAAGAAATTAGAATAATTTTCTCTCTTTTGGAAAATTGAGTATGTACCATCAGTCTCCCTTAACAACGAACAGCCCTCCTGCCTCTACCGTCACACACTCTAACACATATACCTGTGTTCTCACGTGCAGTATTATCTGTTGTGTTGGTGATTTAGCTGGTGGAGAAGTCATCTATTAACCTCGGAGACAGCGGTCGGTTGGCTGCTTCCTTCTGGAAGCGTCCTGCAGTAGCGTCTACATGTCCCAGCGGGGATCAGTGAAGTTTGTCATGAGATTGTGTGAAATTCAGAAATGTTCTAGGCAAGTATTTATGTCTTTACCAGCAAAAATACCCTCAGACACAAGTAATGAGGTCAAACTTCCACCTGTGTCTGTGTTGAAACAGGTATGTTTGTTCATTTGTTTAGCAATGACAGTGGACCGTATCCAACCAGACATGATCGTCTTGCATATTTCCCCTTGTGGTGCAACAAAAGAGTCTCAGCCGTTCTAATCCTTTTACACAATTATCCCTCAGTGTTTGTGTGTTTAGGCGCAGCTACTCTGACGGTGGCTTTTCCATGGACGTGAACCAAAACAGCTCAACCGCTATTATCCTAAAATAGCCCGTAGGTAAAGATAAACATGTGTGTGAAACTAATTGTGCGTTGTGCAGAGCTGTCTCTTTAAAGGAGGATTGTTGTGACAACAGATTAAACATCTGTCTGAACCCACTACTGAACCCTAAGTGAGATTACGAGGGAACCAGAATATGTGTCTTATATCCCCCGTCTCAACAAATCGGGGAGGATGTACTGTAGTCGATGTGACAGTGAGCAAGGAGAAGCAGACGGGACATTACAGATAAAAAGCACGAGATTCCTCTTCCTCTTTTGTCTTGTCCAGAGATTTATTTGTAATGCTGATTATAATGCTAATTCATTTGTTGGAGATTTGTTCATGCTCACTTTCAAAGAGCACAAACCCAATGAATACTGTATGAATAAGACCTGGACAAGGCCAGGGACCGGCAGGCTTCAACGAAGCGTGCAGTTCTGCATCCTGTGAGAGTGAAGCATAAGGAAGAGCAGTAAATAACAAGTTCCTTTAGAGATGTACAGTATTTCACTGTGGTACCGTTGTACAAATCAAAGCCACTTTCTGAGAAGCGAGTCCACAAACTGAAATGAATACAGAGAAAAGAGTGGGATGGATGGAGGAAGAGAGAGTCGGAGAGAGAGAACAGAGGTTTCAGAAAGGGAGAACAGGAGGAGAGAGAGGAGGGAAAGAGAAATATGAAGGGTCCTTTGGAGAGAAGGGGAGAGAGTGAGAGGGTGGTGTGTAGAAAGAGGAGTGTGGGAAAAATCAATATGCTCCGTGGAGCGACTGGAAGAGACAATCAGTCCTGTCTGACCCTCGTCTCCCCTTGGTGTAAGCATGTGTGTTTTACTGCATGTTTGTGTTGCTTCTGTTACATTTAATCCTTATATTCCCAAACGTGTTAACACATCTGTTCACGTGCTAATATATGCTGCTGTGCATGTAGAGATGCAATCTCGAATGTGTGTGTGTGCACTTCTCCTCTTGTTTAGTGTCCTCTGCTCAAATATGTTTTATTGCGTGGCTGCTGAGAGCAGGAGAACAATGCCAGGGAAGCTAATGGTATAAAGTTCATTACTTTCCCTCTATCAACTTTATGAGAACGGACAGATCGAACAAAGACTCGGAGCAAAGTTGAAACAGGAGGCTGTCACATCCACAAATAGAATCTCTTGCAGCGTTAACTGGCCAGATCGTGTTGATTTTGCTCACGGTCGCTCTCAGTCACTTTCCTCACTAACTCCATCTATGTCACTGCCATCCACAGAGCCACAGTCACACACAAGCCAAAGGCTGTGGGCCAGGTTTTCTCTGATTGTCTTGAGCAACTTATGGTAAAATGGCCTTGATTTTAAAGCTATTATTATTATTGTCAGTAAAGAAGAAAGCTCTTCTCTGCTCTCTGTATATGTGAGCGTGTGCGTGGATGGTTAGTTTTTTAGCAAGCCTGGAGGCTAGCAGCTTTCCTAGGCCGTCCACTCCACGCTCAGGGTTTGTAAAGCTGTCTGAACCCGCCATTGTCCAAGTCCCACTCCTGAATTCAGTTTCTCCATCTGCCCCCGGGCGCCTCTCAGACTGACAGGGGGGTGAGGGGGTAGATGGATAGATGAAAGAGCACACAGGAAGAATACAACTCTTCAGGGAGAGAGAAATTTACCAATCACAAAATCCACTTTTCTCAATCGCTCACTGCCACCGACATCCAATCACTTCTTTTATCCTTCCCTCCCTCCGCCCTCCTCCCTGCTCTGTCTCTCTGCTGTGCAGTTGCAGGGGGTTAATTGAGGTCTAAACAGCAGGGGGCTATTATGACACCTTTGCTAAGAGAACACACACACACACAACAACACACAAACACAGGCACCTATATATATATATACACATATATATACACACATTATCTGGGCACATGTTCTAAACAAAACATAATCAACATTTTAAAATGTAAGACTTTAGTTATGTTGTACACACATAAAGAGCCACCATGTGTGTCTGCGTGTGTATTTGAGAGTAAGTGTGCAAATGTGTGTCCTGGGGGATAGATGTCAGATTTAATAATCGCTTCCTCTGTTTAGAGGCGGCGAGCGCACCCCAAATCAGGAACCAACTTAAATCACACAATTAATCCAGCAAGTCAGCGTGGCGTTTCAAATCACCGCACACACAAAACAGAATACATTGACAGGTGTGTGTGTGTGTGTGTGTGAGAGCGTGCACTCTCACTCCATGTGTGCCGTTAGAAGCAGATGGTAGACTGATGGTCTGTTGCCAAATTCGCTGTGTGATCATGTAAATGATCACATGCACACCCACACTCAAGTAACGGCCCTGCAACTACACCAGGACGTAAACAACCATGAGAACACACACACACACACACACACACACACACACACACACACACACACACACACACACACACACACACACACACACACACACACACACACACAGAAAGAAAGAACACCTGTAGTGGAATAAACAGGTGAGTAGAATAATCATAGTTGTAGCACTACAATCTAAATTAGTTCTTTTCTTCTTTCTCTTTGACCCTTCAATTCTTTTTAAATTCTCATGGAGAAGTCTTTAATGTGAAACTGTGGCTGTGCTGCTGAGTGTGTGTCGGGGGTGTGAGTTTTGCAGTTACGATGTTGATTGAAGCTGACGTTTAGCAGTGGGAAGCTTCACATCAAAGACATTCACCTTTCATATCCCCTTCTTTTGATGCATGGAAATACACACACACACACACACACACACACGCACTTCATGGCACCAGAGAATCGACAGTTTCACTAAATCAAAAAGTGACATTTGCTTCGAACCTCTGCAACCTCTGCAGAAAGTCTCAAACACACACACACACACACACACACACACATACTACTGATAAGAGTCTCCTACAGGGTTTCGGGCCCCACTTGGCACACATCGACTTACACAGAACACTCCCCATGCTTTGGCACAATGAACACAACACACACACACATTTGGCAGCAACCGCATCAGGCAACAGATGCTTCTGAATGAGCTCCTTTGCTGGGCACGATTCATAATGTGTCCATTGAAAATCACTTTCAACACATTCATAAACACTTATAGCTGCCTATGAATATTCACTGCTCCGAGGCTCGACCACAACATGCTCTTAATAGGATTCATGCATGGATATGTGCAAACACAATATGACTCGCCAAGCCAGTTTCCGCTTGAGATACTTCTTCGCAAACTCCAATGAGATTGTGCTTAACATGATAGATTATAAGCAATTTAAGGCATGCAGATCAAATTTTTACTAAATTTCCCCCCCTAATGTCCCATTCTTCTGGAGGAAATTGCTTTCCAGGGTGAGGCTATATAATAAATCATATTATGATATGATAAAAAATAACTTTCATAGCAAGTTGAAACTAAAAAACAGTGTCCTTAAAGGATCCTTGGGGAAAATGCCATTATCTCTGGTCACAATCTTAACGCACTTGAAAAGGGTTTTCATGTCCTCACCTTTGCTTATTGGTGCTTAGGAGACTTAATGTCATTCTTTTACAGTGAGTGAGTCACCCTCATGCTCACGCTTGATGTGATTTCCAAATATCACCCACAGAGTTTGACGTTCTTTGAGCTTTACCTTCAGTCTTGTGGTAGTCAAATATAAATGCTCTTAATATGTGTTGGCGTTTTGTTTCTCTAGCACACTTGCATACAGGGAGCTTTGCAGAGCTTTGCCGTGTCCATTCTTTCTAGAAAATAAGGCATCACATTCTGGTCCTTCTCTGTTAATTATGTTTGAAGTTCAATCACAATTTGTACTAAAGACACAATATCCAAGGACAAAGTGATAAAACAACAGCTGTGTTACTATGGCAACAACAAGCTAAATAAGGTTTATTTACATCTTATGACATGAAGCAGAATTACAAGGAAATTAAAACACGTGTTTCATTATGTTGAAAGTGAAGTTCACTTCACAAAAGTAAAAGGATAAATAAGAGAATATTATGGACAGATGTACTCACCCAGAAGAAATACATTCATACATTTGTAAGTATTTAGGACCAAAGGTTGTTCCCATGCGATTGACTGATACTGTTAAATTAAGGCACTAATGTTTAAAATGTTTGACGTGAAACATCAGAGGGTACATGTTTTTTCATAATGAATATATCGGAGATCTATACCTGACAACATCATTAAAGCAAACAGCTCATTGGTTCACACGCAAATACACTCTCACATCTTTGGACCCATATTTAATTGAGCTGAGATGGTGAAGACGTGTTTACAGAGCTACAATATTTTTTCTCTGAAATATGTTATGATTTGATACAGCTACAGTTTTCACAGGCTCAAATGCATTAGTCAGTTCAAATTCGAACACAGGCCTGTAATAAAAGCCTGTGTTTTCAGTCCCCTCACTGGTTTGGATTTTCTGCTGCATGGTGTCTGTTCCCACTTGAAGCAGAACATGACTTCACAGACTGATACGTCCCACGTATGTGGGATGTGTCTTTGTGTAAACTACTGTATTTCTGCCACCCTCCACTCCCTTCAACCTTTATGCTGCCTTCGCTGTCTCTCTCCATCTCGCTTCCTTACCCACAACTGTCTTTCATCACATTCATATGCCTCGTCCAGCATCTTCTTCTCTATTCTCATCTATCAGATCTCATCCCTGTCTCTCTCTCTTTGGTCCTTTTATCAAACCACCATGTGAGAAGAGGTTGAGCTCCGCATGAAGTGAATGATGGGAAATTGAGTTCCTGCTGTGCTGTGACCTATTGACGTACTACATCAGTGCAACACAACAACAAAAAATAAAGGAAGTGCTAAATTCTATGATAAGAAGGGTAAAACTCTGATAAAACAACTAATGCCTCTACTAAAATATTATAAGAAAGACAGAATGGATGAAATCACAGGAATAAGGATGAAAATAAACAAGTTGAGAAGGAGTAAGAAAAGAGAGTAAGGTAGGGTCGCGCTCTCACCTTTCTCCCCACTGTGGCTGTTGAAATCTAGTGACATCACCATGACAACACAAACACAAACATTGTGTGTGTGTGCGTTTGCAGAAAAAGATCCCTTCTAATTATACACCTTCTGCATTTGGATGCTCATATACATGTCTAATGCAAACAGACTGGTGAACACGTACAGTCCACACACACACACACACACACACACACACACACACACACACACACACAATACACCATATAGTGACACAGTGAACACATCACAAAAGTGGATTTAAGGATTTAGCGTGGTATGTTGTGTGTGTAAATACCTTGGCTGCGATTCCGGTTGCGTGTGATGGAAAACTCAACTCAAATTTCCAAACAAACACTCTGGAAACAATTATGAGAGAGAAACAGACAGACTGAAAAGATGTGGAAGACAGAAGAAGGAAAGACAGACAGGAAGGGTGAGACAGAGGGAGGAGAGAGACCAAAGCAAGCTGTGCACGCAGGTTACACAGAGCATGAGCAAACGTTTCAAGAACAAACTACTTCCACGACCCTCATTAGCTAAGGCAATACAAAAATGGCTTTCGTGTTCACGACAATTAATAAAAACAAGGTGTAATGACACAATATTCCCAGATCACATCAGATCATGGAAAGTCAGTGGAGCCAGCAGGCTGCAGTGCTGGAGACTCACAGCACACCACGTCTCCACCTGCTGCTGATTCCACACCGCTTACGATAATAAACAGAGGTACCGACACAGGCAGACAGTTTAAAATGTCCTCAGTAATCTGTACCATCTTCATTTAAAATAAATGTTACACCTGAAAGCGGCTGCCTGCTTGGTTTTTGTCTGGAAAAATCTTGCGAGGTGAGAAAAACCGCCGCAAGTTTCTATATGTGAGACGGTGGTGACATCACTTCATGTTCCAATAGCAGGGGCGCTCACATATAAACCCACGACTTCATTTGCTTCAAAGTATAGTATACAAGCTACAAGCTAAAGAGAGAAGAATACTACACTGGGCACTGACGTCCACCTCACAGACGAGAAGTAAATGGCAACACTTCCCAAGTTCATCAGCCAAACTCAGAAGGAAAAGACATCACACTGTGGGCAGGGACTGTTTATCATCTATCATTTTGCCAAATAAACATTTCTCTGATTACAACAACTCTGTATAATAGCATTCATGAAACACCGATGGGTGGTATTATTAAAAGTACTGCATGTTTGTGTGTGTTGTGCAGTCTCCCACTCTATCAGCACGTGTGCAGGGGAGGGACCTCGTGTCCATCAGCAGAGCTGTTCATCCCGTCTAAACACTGTGTGATAGATGCAGCAGCTAATCAGGACGGTGATCACACAACGATGACGTTAGAGCCCACATCAACACAGACCCTCCGAGCCAGATCCAGATGGGTGGTGTCCTACTAAATCATTCATCTTCCTAATGAATCCTTTTCAGTTGCTACTCTGTACGTAACCACAGTTGACTGTGAAAGATATTTTTATTCTCTTACTCTGTTTGAACATTTATTTTATTATTTTATTTATTTCTTCTGAAGGGAGATCATGTCGTCATCAGTGCCTTTGTGCAGTTGTTTTTAGAACAAACCACGTTCTGGAGGTATTTATCGATTCAGGGAAGATAACAATATTTAATGTCTTATAGTATTTTATAACCTTTGTTATATGTATGTTTTTTCTTCACAATACATTCACCTCAGCTACTATATAAGTTAATGTTTCTAAGCAACAGCCAGAGTGAAACCTCTACAGCTAAAAACGATCTATTATTATCAAATGATAATTTTGATAATAAAAAAATCCAAGCACATCTACATTAACTGTGATCTCCATTCATAGTGTAGGAGGTGCAGAGAACAGACCATCCATTCATCTGTCCATTCATTCCTGCACTCACAGAGACAATAGGCTGTTGTTGTTGTTGTTGTTGTCGTTGTTGTGTTCACGGTCTCTGGTTTGTGGGACGTTCTCCCAGGCCCTGTGCTCTGGACTCAGGAAGCCTGTTCACTCCAATAAAGTTTTACAGGGCAGTTTCAGTCTCACAGGACTATGAGCACGTGGGACGACAGCACAGCAACGCTGACTTTCATTGTCTCAAACTCTTATGACCTAATTATATCCAATCTAATCAGCAGTCAGTTCTCCACTGGGTGGTTTTCATTACAGAAGTGTGGTAAGAAGAGTGACAGCGAATGATTTAAACATGTTAGCGTGTAAAGTCTTTTTTTTTTACCACACAGATACTGTCAATTGTATATATGTATTGAAGGTAAAGGAGCATTTTCTATCTTAGGCCGTAGAAGGAGTAGTAGGAGGTTTAATTAACATTAACTTGCCCACAGTGACTCCACTGACACGACAGAAGTTGTGTAAACAAATAGTTATTATGGTCTATGGTTACCATGGTGGACACACATGTAACCAGCCCCTGAACACGCTCCTCATTGTCAAATGTTCACTTTAAGTCTGTAAGTCGTTCGATTCTCTCTGTCACTGTTGTTTATTCTCTTTTCACGTTTTTTCCATCTGTATGCGAGACATGGCAGCACCAGCTGAGTTGGGTGGAGTGAGAAAGTCATTACGAAAAGATAAATGATTATGGGTGTTGAGTTACATTATGTTGGAAGAGGAATTTCACTGTGTCTACAGTCCCTGTTATTAATGGGTCTTAGATGTAACGCTCACATGCAACACTCTAAGAAGGAGTGGCACAGGGGAGATGAGCGCTGAGCTTTCAGAAGGATGAAGAGATGTGCGTGAAAGTACCATGTGTCTGAGGAAATGGGTTCCACATTTGTCCGTGACAGGGGATCTCCAGGTGTTCAAAGGCCTCATAGTAGATTTAATCCCATCTGCACCATGATCTGCTAGACCACATTTCATTTCGATTCATCCTAAAATGGTAGAAGCTGTCAAATACCCGCCGCAATGTAGGAGGATGCTAAAAGAACTTTTATTTTGTAATATTTCCGTCATGATCAGTGCCTGGTTATGAGTTTTTTTGTTTTTCAGTATTTCTGAAAAGCCGCAGTGCGGTTCAATTCCTGTCTGTGTCGCTTCTTCATCCTTCTGGGTGTTGTAAGAAAGAAAGTTTAATGAGACATGTTTGTAGAAAGGCAGATGAATAAATTATTTATTGTGTTTGTTCAATATCAACTTATAATAGAATGTCTGATTAATGTTCACTATTCTACACTGAAACAAATGAACGCAGGAGCTTAACTTTGGGTTAAAGTGACACATGGTCTGTTACTGCACATCAAAAATAAAGGAAAGTTTATCACGTTACAGTCAAAAGCCTTGAGAAAAGTGCATGAAGTCTCTCGTTGTTTGTCTGCTCCTTAGTTATCGTCAAGGTTTAATAAAACCTTTATCTACATCATCCTCTGATTGTGCCACTATCTGGGGTCCACTCTTATAAAACGAACCATGCTAAGTACAATCAGATGGATTTTTCACAAAAATGCAAATGCACTGACCACAGGTACTATGAATGGTACTAATGGCCTCATTTGATTACGGGGACAGAATCTACTCGCGGATTCAAGCACAAGCAAATGTTTGACTTCGACTCATAATAATATTCTCTAATCATGACTTCATAATCCACCCATAGTTGTGCTTTTGCCCAAATTTATTAAAAGGTAATTCTTGAAATCCATGAATAAAATCCAGAGCACAGGATGGTTACGCAGACGTAAAGCATATTTGACTTTTCTGCATTTTATTGTAACACACATCTTCTCAGAAAACAAAAGCCATTCAAACCTACACGCATGCACGGAGTAGAAGTGACAGGGAGAGTGGGTGAGTAGAGGTTAGAGAAACAAGGAGAAATGAAGAGTGTCTTTGAAAGCAAACAAAGACAGAGTGATCAGGACCAGATTGGTGCAGATCAAACAGTAGTGTTGAAGTAGGAGGAGAGAGGCCTCTGATGGAGACATCAAACAGAACTAATGTAAACCACATATCAGCCTGACATCACACAAATACGAACGGTAATGCACTGCAGATACACACACAGCACAGCACGTGAAACGGACATTGGTTTACACACACATTCTGTCAGATGCATTTTGACATATTTAATATATGCATCAGCACAAGAGCAAATCCCACTTACAAGAATTCCCATCAAGAGCCAAGTACTCAAGATGTTTAATAATACTTTGAAAATGTGTTTTTCTTTCCAAGAAATTTGAGTTATGGAGCAGAAAACTAAATTCATCAGCAAACAGAGGGTAAAAGCCAAGACCCAGTAAAACCAAATGAACTGAGAAGATCAGGACTTTGTACTCATCAGGGATGGATTACATGTAGATTAGGTGATACAAACGTCTGGAAATAATCGGTAGTAATATCCATGAACAATAACATAACCTGAATGGCTTTTTTTCCCTAGCAAAACACATCCACTGAGCTGTGATGCCAGATGGATGATAGAACGGCGATGAATGAGAACCCACAGTAGTTACTGGATGCTACAGTGTCGGTTGTTGAGTCTAGTTGCATCCAGAGAAAAGCTGTGTAATCACGCACAGCAGGCGCACAGTAAACAGCATATTGAAAGTCGTAACGTTTTTACATCTGTTCCTCTCAGCTCTCTGATTTCACTGTATCACCTGCTCTACGCTGCTCAACACATATCCTCCAGCTCTTCACATCATCACCAATGTCTAGAAGGCTTTTGTCATACAGTTATATAAAATGAAGTCTGATTAATTTATGATTAATTACTGGGTAACTCATGTCAGTGTCAGGCCAGTATACAACTAGTATTAAGCTTTACACAAGACACCATTTATCCTGTCTCTGATTTGACTGAAAATAGCACCTTTTTAATAAATATTGTGATTATGCTGCATTGTGCTATTCAAATAAAAGACTGAATATAAATACAATGAGTAGCTGTTTCTGGAAGACTGTGGTTCTCGGTTTCGGATTTTGTTTTTGTGCTAAAAACCTTAAAATAATCAATTAGAAAATTACATATGCAAAAGCAGGGTTTAATCAAACGGGATATCATCAGAATCAACCAAGAAATATTTCACCCAGTGTGTGTGCGAAGCTGCCAAGAAAGGTCGTCAACCTTGATGGCAGAGCCAGTCCATCAGAGATATCCAGTCTGCTCGTTTTTTCTCAGGCCGCTCGGCCCTCTCCAGCCTCTCCTGCTGTCCCTGCTTCCTTTCTATAGCTCTATTCATTACAGCTAAGAGCCTATTGAACATTAGTCTAATTAATTTGCTAAACAACTAAGAGGCGTGGTGTGTGTGTGTGTGTGTGTGGGGGGCATTCATGCATGATTAATACCCCAATCAGAGTGTTTGCTTGTGTTCAGAACAGAAAGTGGATGATTGTGTTAGTGTGGTTTGGATGATGTAAGGGTCGGGTGCATCTTGGAGTTTATGACTACATTTTGATGTGAGCGCCAATGGTCCTACTTCGTGTAAAGGTCAAATGACACCGAGAGGAAGCAAGAGGAACAATGATTAAGGTAAAAAAAATGTTAGGTTCACGCAATATGCTGTAAGACCTGTTCCTCCAGTACGACTCGAGTAGTAATCCACTAAAGTTTATGGAGATTAACGTCATCCCATTAACGTTGCTCTGTGATTTTACCCTCGACTGTCATCCTGTTGCAGCACAGAGCCTCAGGTTCATGGAATAAATGATCAGTTTTGGCATGTTTCATACAAGAACGAAGGTCTGACTGGAATTAAGTCAAACACTTGAAAGACGAGATGTGTGGCAGAGATGGGGTCGAGCTAAGTGGCTCAGGAGGGAACAGCAAAAAGAGTGCACATTATAATCAACATTCATATAAACATAATAACCAGAGGAAAGAGTTCAACAAATCAAACTGACACAATAAATAAATATACTGGAGAAGAGTCTGTCCGCTCGTTTCTAAACCCAACTTGGACGCACAATAAACACACACCTACGTGCACACATCACCTTTGCTGGGTTATTTTACAAGGATTACGCCGGCGATTACATGGGGAGCTTTTACTGGCTGTTCCCACATTCCAGCCTCTGTCTCCCTTTTTTAAAAACTCTCGTCTCCTCCTTTCTATTACAATTCGTTTCTCTCTATATAAATTATGTGAGAGGCGAATATGGGACTGCTTCTCTGCTATATTAACATTTCAATCACGCTTTTTGCTCGGTGAAAGAAAATAAACTCAAGAGGGTTCATGCCTTTTGCTCCCCTTCACTGTATGCAACTGCATCTCGCTCCCACTCTCTCTCTCTCCAACTGTTCCAAACTCATGAGAGCCAGTTCAATAAGTGAATGATAATCCCTGTAGAAGCAGGGAGCAGTCTGCTGGAGTGCCTTTATAGTTTGGAGGGCAGATTAGCATGGTGGTCGTAGGGAGAACAGAGTCCTTTGTCTGACTAAAGGCCTGGGATTAGATATGGGGTCGGGCCTATGAACTTATGGGAATTTAGTGTGGGTTTATGTGAGTGTTTTTCAAGGGGCCAGGGGTTATGTTTGGTGTGCATATACATATATCCACTTACAAGAACGCAAACACACATATGACACAAGTAAAGCTCAAAGTGAAAAACTGAATTCAACCGGCTGAGCATGTGTTTTAATTAATATGGATGAAATATAAACAGCTAAAATCGTACTGTATTTGCCGTTTGCTTGCATAGAGACTGGTTTTTTGTGTAGTGACAGTAGATAGAAGAGGCTGAAATAACAGGTGAACATTTTGCCTTATATACAATGAAAGGTAAAGGCAGTTGGATTAGAATTTTATCAGCATCCAGGGTTAAAGTCAAGTTGACCAACCTCAGCTTCGTAGCAGCGTCATATCACCCTTTACTTCTGACTGACATGAGTTAATGCTTCAAGCTTATCATTACTTTACCGTCACTGTTCTCACTGCTCCCCTTGTACCAGTGCCATTGATTTGATAATATATGACATTTGACCAAACTGTAATGTTTAATTCTCTTTAGACTGATGACTGATTCATTTCAGTCCCATTACTGATTTTGTCACTGCTCTCATATACTTGTGTGAAATATCAAACCATTCCTTCAGAACGTTCAAAGAACGGGTGGAAAATCTGTTAGTTTGATGACACTGGGATTTTAGGTGCTCACTGACTGTTTATTCAGTCGACACTGACCTTGTGAAGGCGAGAGCTGTGCCCCCACACCTGAGAAGCTGTAAACTGAGAGAGTCAAAGGGGAAAATGGGAAAAAATACAAAGCAAAAGGTCCTGAAACTCAAAGCATTAGCGGCTTCAAATAGAAACTGTCTGTATGGCTAGTGACAGTCCGGGCGACTCTTTCTGTCTCACACTATTTCTTTCCATCCTGATATAGGAAAATGCCAGGAATGAAACCATGTTATGAGAACAACCCTCCATCGCCAAGTGACTTCCCGCCTGCCTCAGATGTTGTCTTTGGGTGTTTGTGTATGGCTGTAAGGGAATGAACAGTCATGTCGGCTACACAAACCACACAGCAAACGCAAAGTCACTGCTCAGTCTCAAAGCTGAGAGCAATATGTCTGCCACAAACAGCCTCCGCTCTGTGTACATTTCCTCACCACTCACATTTACTGACCACTGAGTAATGTGAAGACACTCTGGGGATTAACCCATTAAAATGAAATGGCCATGTAAGGTTCAAGTGCAGCTTTATTTTCACTGCCCATTCGTCTGGTAAGTTGAGATGCAATTTGAGGTGCACTTCGCCTGTGGAAAAAGTAATTATCTTTACATTTAGTTTGGTTTTTGTCGTTATTGGGCAAACGGCCCGTTCCCTGCTTCCAATCTGCTGTTATTCATAATACCATTGAATTTATGAATCTGAAATGCAATTTTCCTGCGGTTTTAAGACTATTGGCACCTTCTTCCACTTGGATGTCCACATAGGGTGGAAAAAGGGTGTGTGTGTCTGTCCACATGTAGAGGTGCACAGGGGTAACTATCATCTGCTGCCATTGTAACAAACACACACATACTCAAAAACAGCTGCATTTACAATAAAGTCAGAACCATTATTCTGAGAAGCGAAACGTATTATTTTCAGGGAGGTAAAGCAGCTAACAGTGATATAGTTTGATTTCAGGGGAAAACACCTTAATCATGACTTTAACAACCGTTGCAAACCCTTTAAAGTGTCTCAGCATGAACGCGGTTTATTTTTACCGCGCTGCCTGCATAGGAATATGTTTCTAAAATTACACTTTTTGGATCAGCTCTGACTAAAGCATAAATTCAAAAACTGCATTCTTGGGGCTGAGGTTGGTTTAGTTTAGTATTTGTTAAATTTAATGATCATTAAATGATGTTTCCTCATAACACAAGATATGAAATCAAACTGATGTACAGACGCCCGTCAAAAGCAGTTAAATATAAAAAGAAATCACGAGAATGTAAAAAGAATGTGTTCCTGTGAGTAGATTTAGTTTTATACTTTGACCAAAACAGCAAAGAGGACAAACGATGTTTCTCTAAGCAGAGGCAGATGACGCCCAGTGTGTGTGTCCTAAATCCCTTCTCTTTCAATAGCCACTGTTTAATGTACACTCAGCATACAGTAAATGAACACTTGCGAGTCTAGCCATCCTCATATTGTGTTACATCAATATTTTCTGTTGCCCTGTGGATGATTTGGGGACATAGTGGACAGGTTTACCCTGCAGTGGAAACGGCTACACAACTGCTCAAATCCTTCAGTCCTCAAGTCCTTTCCTCCCTCCTTTTAATGCTCTAAAGGAAGGTGGCATGTGCGTATTATGGAGAGTGGAGTCGACCTTAACCACAAATATAACAACTGGGTTAGACTTGGTTGAGGTTAAAATCTTGAACTTACAGGAGGATCTGGCCGTCAGCCTGTAAGATCCTGTGACCTCACCATCAACTCCACCCTCATTCCTAGACTGAATGTTTGGTTTTATATTGGTCTATATTGTGTCACTTTACTTTGCTTGTGTCCTAACTATGTCATGATATTGGTAGGTTATTGAAGTTCTGTCTGAAAACTCACTACAGTAAATAACCTTATTTCCCCATCATACAAATAAATCATATAAGGGTTATACGTTATAAGTTATACCAGTAAGGGACGTTACTGTTTAAAGAAAAAGACAAAGGAGCAGATGCAGATTTTCACTCACATCTGGAAGATTTCCACCGAGCTGTTCACAAGACAAATGACAGAAATGGTTGTGTCTGAGATGGAAAAACGGAGCTTGAGAGAGGATCAAATGCTGACTCCTCTGTCACCTCCGCCCAGTCGACCAATCACATCATCAAGTGGGTGTGATTGTCGTATGATGGGACTTGGAGAGTTACAGACAGGGACACAGCCACTCAACCAAACTGGGCATCAGCCAGGTGTGAGGCGGAAGCTTTAATCAATCGATACCACAATCCAACACAGAAGCGCACTGGCAGCTAGCTGACACCTGCATCCAACATGTTACAGTATGCAAGTAAAAACCTGATGCCTGTTATAATCCATTGCACTCTACATGACGATGATCATGCTTTAAATACACCTACCAAAGAGATCTCATTTTAAAATCTATTGCAGAAATATCCCCTTAATTAGCATAATATCACAACACTTAATGTCCAATACTGCACGTTTTTAAGGACTTCACACAATATTACGTTTACTTGAGTGGCTTTTTCTATATAATTTCCTACAACAACTGTAAAAGGTGTTTTTCCTTTACTAGGGTCAGATGCATTTTGATTGAAAATATACATGTGCAAAATTCATAAAGCAAAAAACCTTGACATGACCCAAACATGTTCTCTTCTAACTTTCAGGTAAGAAAAATGAACTTCTGTTGCCACAAAGGCCTCTTTGTACCAAGACTATATATCTTTATTGTTTTAAGTTCTACGTTTACATGTCTGCACCAGTTCATCACAGACTGAAGAGTTTCTTGGAAGCCCAGAGAGGATGTGACACTTGGTTCCTGGGCCAAGCTGTGGGTCACGATGTCACTAAGGAATCTCAGGGCTTCACACCGAAGCAGCTGTATACTGTACCCTTAGACAGGGGTCCCATCCTGGCATCGCCTACAATCTCATCACCTTTCAGAACAGAGCTCTGAGGACATGTTTTTTCCAGGTGCTCAAAGAGAGACCTGGAATATTGGATAGAAACATGGAGAATGAACCACAATAATTTTAAACATTACTATCAGGTTCACAGACTCTCTGGATCCCAAAAGAGAAAATAGACAAGCTTTGATCCAGACTGTGAAGGTATGTCTAACTGGAAGAGCATCACATGCAGCGCTCTCATGTCTGTCTGCACTTTATACACAGAAGACCACCGGTGTTGTCACAGATGGCCTTCTGACCCACTAGAGGTGGCTGAGTGTGTGTTTCAGAGCATGTTTCTATGTCAGTATCTGTGTACTACAGTATATATGCATGAGTGCAGGCATTTATTTTTCAGACATACTCCACAGAGCACATGTGCTCATCATTCATCCATGCATTTCTGTGCAGTGAACAAAACACTTGGGCTTTAGTTTCCACCACACAGGACAAGCCAGAGATGTTAATCAGGGAGCGAGACAGGGATCTGCACAGTGTCTGATCTGGACCACTCTGCTCTGCTTACACAGATTTTTCTTACAGGCCTGAGGGGGAGGAAGCGAAAAGTCTTTATCACATTAATAAAATCATCGACAGATTCCCCTAAGATGGAGTGATGGAGAAAACAGATCCAGAGAGGAGCGAGAGAAGGATCAGGGTGAACAGCATGTTCTCGTATTATGAGTAAACAAAGAAACATTCCACAGAGAAGGAGATTTTTGGTGGAGCCACTGGTGCTCGACCTTTAACAAACTTGCGAGCTCTAATCAAAACCTCTGTGTTGCTGCCTCCCTTCATACCTGTGTCAGTGTTTTCCAGCTCGCCTTCATCCTCCCTCTTCCACCTTTGCCTTCCTCCCATCAGAGACCTACGTACGTCAGGTCTTAGCAATGTTTCTCCACGGCTTCCCCTCCTGTCCACACTGCTGCTGACCCCAAGACGCCTCAAGGAGTTGCTACGTAAGTGTGTGGGCGTGTGACCCCACAGCAGGCCCCTGCAGCTCTTACTGATGGGTCTTACCCACTGCAAGGTGTCCAGTGATCACACACACAAGTAGCCAGTGAGCAGTCAGAGAGGACTTCAGCCCACGTCCCGAGGCCGGATGGGGATTTCTGTCAGCTGTAGTTTCTGCAGTGTTAAAGCGTATTTAACATTCATGGACTGAACATTGGCACAGTGCTCTTTGAGGCGCAGGTCTGGGCTTTTCTGAGCCACTCCAGCCAAATGGATGGAGCTGATGAGCAGTGCATAAAGATGGAGCCTCTGCTTGATATCACATCAGACCAGACAGTGTAAAAACATATTCTCTTTTGCTACATGTCTACCATTTAGACACTGGATGGAGTAGTAACTGTAATCAGACTAATTACACACTGAAATCCACTCATGTTCTACGTGCATCCTCAAAAAATGAGCACAGTTTGGAGCATCACAGCAGAGGGTCTTTGACAGAGGGGAAATACACAGAGAGAAACAAAATATTTTAGAGATTCTTAAAATATGTTTTATAAAAATAGCGTTGGAAGTTAATATTGAAACTCTTTCATGTACTTCCTGTAAGAAGATACTTACAGGAAGTACCTACTACTTCAGCTGCTCTGCGAGGTGTTTTAGGGCATTGGTGGCTTTTACTTTGTCGAATACGGACAGTTATTAATCTCATGTCTGGTGTTGTACTGTAGACCATTGCTCCTTCAGGATCGTAGTGAAGGTGAGAGTTATGGCTGGGGAGAGCGGTTCTTTCCTATAGACCTGGGGTCGCCAACTGTGCAGTGGCACTGAGCACATTGTTGGACACACTCAGCAGACAGATGTGTCCAACCCGGAGGCTTCTAGGGTTCCATCTGTGATTCAAACCAGATGATTACCAGGCTAATTATCAGGCCCTTTCCCCTCAGTTAGACACACACACACGCTCCGTCACACTCTGTTTGACCCTCTTTCAGTTCACATCATCCCACTTTCTCCTGCTTTTTGCCCACTCAGCTCTAACACACACACACACACACACACACACACCTCTTGCCCCCTTTTCCTAATCCTCACTTACATTCCTCTGCGTAGAATACAGAGCTAATTGGCTTGTTTTAAATCAGATCAAGAGCCGCGGAGCTCGCCCTAAACTCCGTGGCACCAGCGGATCGGTATATGCTGGGGTATTGTGAAGAATCCCTACTAACCAAAAGCATGTTAAAGGAATCATGGCTGATGACTATTGGCAAGAGCAGCCAGAGCTGGATGACAATGCTTCACAGTGACATGGAAAAACAACACCGGAGGGTTTTCCTTCCACACAACTGCTGTCAACTGAGCTCAGAGACAAACGGAGAAATGATGTGAAAAAGGGAGAAAAAAGGGCGAAAGTTTGAGACTGGGTCAAGTCTGTATACCCTTGTCACATGTCATTAGTGAACCAGTTTCCTCACTGTAGTCTGTTCACCACTAACAGCTCGTCTGACACGATGGAGTACACGCTGCTTTTGTGACCCTGGGCGCCACAGAGCACATGTCAAACAGAAAGTCTGCGCATTACAAAAATGTGTGTTGCAGGTTGTCAGTTCACTGAGGCTGTCCCTCCGCGGCTGGTTCACTAGAAATATGAAACAATGTTTTTACTCTGCCCAAGCAGACACAGACACATGCAGCACATTCCTTTATGCCGTGACTTGTTGTATTAACATATATGCATCAGGCTGAAGGTTTCGAAATACTTTGACAAAAACGTTGCAGTGCTATGAAATAGCAAAGTGAAAACGTATTTTGAGAAACTTTGCTAATGTATAAAATGAAATTCACATACTTTAGCTTAGTATTCGTAGAAGCCCCTCTGGCAACAATTAGAGCTTTCAATTAAAACATTTAGACACACACCATTGAAGAAAGCAGTAGAATTCAAAGGGAGCAGACACTGCTTTCAGTCTTCCAGATGTATGATTTTGTGTCGCTCACCTGTAGCTAGATTTGGACGTAGACTGATTTATTTTGTCGTTAATTGCCTTAATTTAAAGCTTGATTGATTGAACTGAATACTTGTATCTGAATTTAGATGCATGCGAAGAAACTTGATGTGTGGGGTGGGAAAATTAGTTTGTGCACTGAAATTCATCCAAAGTGGACGTTTCAGTAGAAACTAAATATTGTGCATAATGTTTCGTGTCTTTTTAAGTGTTTTGTGACCAAGTTTTGTTAGATTGTGACATTCCCTCTTTTACGCCGTCGGGCCCTGATAACGGCAAATGTTTCTGTCCCCTGAGTCCGTGCACATGTGTACGACCCTTCAGGGTGTTTGTTCACAATAAACCCCCTGACATGCTATGTTTGCACAGATTCACACACAACAACATTGTATTGTGTCAGCTGTCAGTGCCGGTAAGTGTACAGGACTTATTACAGCAATGTGGAGGTGAAAATACACTGTTAGATATGACTGGTGGTCATATCTGGTGGTAAGACACATCCTGTTTGAACATAAATGCTATTTATATGTGTCCACAAGCTCAATAAATAAATATTGTGTCTCTGTCCAGTCTGGTTTTGTAGCAAACTCTAATCATAAACTTTATTATATGATAAAATAACAAAATAAGAAAATACTAAAATATATTTTTGTAGGGGTCATGGGCAAACATTTGGAGGCGTTCATGGAAGCATAGCATTGGACTGGAAGTGGATGTCCAGCATGTACTCTGAGCCAGTTAACCAGCCCACTAACGCCTTCATTTGCAATTTCTGATTTAGATGCTTAAGTGTTAACATTGTATGGGAACCGACTGTGACACGACATAGGGAAGGTATTTCAAGGTATTTCCAGAGCGGCCACCAAAAAATGACTGTATGTAGATTATTAGTAAAACTTCCTAAACGTGTAATAAAAAAACCTTCAAACACAGATAAAAGCAGTGCGTTTGAATTGTAGAGAACAGTTTCTGTCCCTGTGGACTCCAGCCAAGCCAAATGTTGGCCAGGGCCCCATAACATGCTGCATTTCTCTTAGTAAAATCGACACTGACATTTAGGGTTAACGCTGCCTGTCACTGTGATTCCTGCAAATATGGCTTCACCACTAAGTGTTCCAGCAGCTGTGTGTGTGTGTGTGTGTGTGCGTGCCTGCCTATAGTGTGGACTGAAACTGTCATTACAGCTGAAAACAGTCATAATGTCCACACCTAACAAAAGCCTTCCAAAGGTCGCACACACATACTTACCCTTGTGTAGCCATCCAGAATAATACAAGAGGAAACACCCGCTACCCAGCACTGACCCCCACACCACGCCCCGTCACCCCCACCCACCACCCTACGCATTCGGTGCAGGTCTGTGGGCCTGAGTGCTAACAGACCGCAGTGAGTCACTGCAGACGGGAGGGAGGAGAGGTTAGGGTGCTGCGAGGGACACAAGGGTGAGGAGACACTGGAAACCACCCTGGGAAAAGTGAATATGATTCAGCCTACACTGTCTCACACACCCACATGGGCCTGCTGCCATTGTGTCTTGAATGACAACTGGACACATAACCCTCACACACATGCCATCACCCAGGTCACTGGTCATCTTAGCGAAGGCAGACTCTGGGATTAGGGCTGGTCTTGATGACGATACCTAAGTGAGATGGTAGATACAGATACTGCCAGTAGGGAGATGACTGTATGCCTGTATTCATTATTGGATCAAACACAAGTGATGATAAATACCTTGCATCTGTAATTACCAATATGAAAAACACAGAATGTGAATCTTCCCTTCCCTCTTGGTGATTTCTGTGGCTGTTCGCTGGATGGGGGTGAGTCTTTCCCTGCTCATGACTCACTGATGAGCCTGTTTGGAGTGAGGCACTTGCCAACAGCTTGGAAATGGGATCAGGGGTATTCCAGAGTTACAGTTGCACCATGTAGGGATAATTGCAAGTTGGCGTGTGCTGACTTTTAATAAACAAATTCGGTGGGGAAGTGATATCAGAGTACTTGTGTGATGGCTCACATAATTGTCGTTCAGCTGGGTATGTGTGTGCGTTGACGTTGCAGCCGTATGCTTCCTTGCTTCCTACATCCTAAAGACTTTATTATTAAGTAGATGGGAAATAGATTTGCAACCTGGACTATATTAACTGACAATGTTTATGTGTATGCAAACGACCAGACACATGTAAAGGGACTGAGGTGGGGGGAGGAAAGAGGTTCCTAAATCCCATGTGTTAGACTTTTTGGGAAACTAGAAACTCAGGTCAACAAGTCCTCGAAATCAGATGACACACTATGCTGTTTGTACAGTAGCTGTCCTACAGAATGTCTGACACCTCAAACCCTGACACAGCATTAATGTCAGCGTCCTTCACTACTTTACCACTTGCTGCTGCACAATCCTGTTGAATAGTGAACGTGATCATCGAGACTTCCTTTTTAAGGGCTGAGAGCAAGCATTATACTGTATTTGTTTCATGGTTTGTTGGCTGATGCAACCTTTTCCTTGGTTTGTGTCCCTCGACTTTCATGAGAGTCATCGTAAATTAGAAGCATCACTGGGCACCAGCTGAAGAGATCAGCGCTGGTATTTTTTAGATTGTGGGGCAACAAAAACAAATGTTGAGTTGGAGCCTAAACCATTAACATCATTACATAGCCTTCACATTTGTCCTTGTTGCATTATACTTCTTATATTTTCTAATTAGTAAACAATTTGTAGGAGACATGCCTGCATATGTACCCCACCACGCCTTGAAACCTCCTTTTTCTCATGTCTGTCTTTGATCAGGCTGACATTTTAAAGGCCTGTGTGAAGTGTTTGTAGCTGCAGACAAAGGGCTTGAGGTGGTGTGGTCACTGGAGTTGTTGTTTGGCTGGAGGTTGGTGTTTTGCACTCAACTAACTCAGCACAGATCTTCAGGCAAACAAATAATCTCCAGGTTCCAGCGCTGAGCAGCTGTGAGCACAGAGCTCCATAATGAGAATGTAATGTGCTGCACACACAAAGACACATTTCAGAAAAATATGAAACTACACAGAGTTCTGAGGCATCAAGCAAGAATGAGCTGCATCTCACAGCAGTGGCCACATCACATTTGTGATATTATTCTAGTGCCCTTGCTTTAGAGAGTCTGTGACGTTATCAAAAAACAAACACCGCAGCAAAATTCATGCGCTAGACAACCACTCAAACATCACAGCAAATACACAGACGCAAACGTCAGGCTGACACATGACATGGTGGGACTGAAATACAACAGACAGGGTTTTCTTTAATGTTCCAGTAAAGCTGCATTCTTGATTTAATGGAGCCTTATTGCACATATTGTCTCTGTTAGAGCTTAATGTTTGGCAGAGCGTGGATCCGTGTGTGTGTTTCTGTGCGTATGGATCTGGTCATTGTACGGTTTAACAGCTGGCTCATTATGTGAGTTTACCCACACACATATGAAAACCCCATCAGGTCCAACCACATCAATTCATTTCAAGCATTACTGACTAGTGAGACCCTTTCAAGGTTTGGTTCTGTCCATTTCTACAAGAGTGTGTGTTTCTCTCTGCTTGTAACTCATCATCATAACTGGAAACTAAATATCTACTCTATAGGTACAGTACACAGATGAAAAACACTTCACAGCGTCTGTTGAGCATGGTGGAGGCAGGGTGGTGGTGTGGGGCGGCTTTGGCCGTGGGGGAGAATCGTACGGGGTAAAAGTAGTCTGTATTCTGTGTCCTGTATAATAAAGTCACCAGGACACAACGGACAGTGAATATCAATACAACGGAGCTGCTGAGGCAGCAACTTGGCTGTATGGTGCTCACTAAGTCAATCCAAGTGTGGGGGGTGCTACAGGAAGGATAGTGTGAAGATTACAAAGTATGCCAAAGGTCCTCCAGGTTGGACCTGCTGCACATATATTAGATCAATTCAATAAAAACATTTGTAACTATACAGTAGTTCCTCTATTGTCCTCTATGTTTTTTTGTTACTCAAAAGACGTGTGATTGCGTATGACTTTAACAAACTGCACTTCTGTCTATCACGCAAATTCAGGGTTTGTGGTTTATAGTGCCTTGATGCATGTGCATTTTCTCTGACTGATAATATTTCGGGAAGATGAACAAAGACGTAAAACAGACCTTGTCCTTGGAACATCTCCCCGTTCCTTCTGTCAAATGTTTTCCTGACTTAAATAAAAGTTGATTTGTCACAAAACTCTCAAAACTCAAACTCTGATTTTTTGAGGTGAAAAAGACATCTTTCCCACTTCTCTCCTTAGTGTACATGTTAAGAGTCTCAGTTCAGTGACAATGAGGAATCGCATGATCACTTTTTTTTACTTTACTGCACTGAACCAGTTTAGCAGGCTACCCAAAAATGAAAGGAAAACAAAGAGACCGAGGATGTAACAAAGGTCATGATTGCTTCATTAACAAGATCAACTGCATGTTACACTAGCATTGATGCACATTGTCATCTTACACCGTCTGCCCTGTCCTTTCTGCTCACATCCAGCCTCGCCGTTTCTTTCTTGCTGCTAGAAAGCCAGCTTGTAGTAATGCCACAGGCGACAGCTCATGACAAAGCCGAGAATACAAGAAGCTATTAGCAAGCCTGCCAAAGAGTCATTAGTAAGCAGCAAAGTTTACCCTAAGTACGCACAGACAGACGCAATCTAGTGTAGCTGTAAAACGTGTTTCTTTTCCTTTAGTCTGCCAAAACGGTTCCTGGAAAGCAAGAAGAGGGAAAATGTGAGTATATTTCTTTGGTGTCTGCTCAAATAAAATTAACCCTGAGGGAGAAATAATGGGTCCACAGGTAGGAGATGAGAAGTGTGTATAGTTGTGTGTGTGCGCGTGAAAAAGACTTATTGGTGCCACATGTGAATAACGGCTGGCGGTTTTGTCACAGAGTGTGTGAAGCATCACATCATCGTGACACATCTCTGTGACAGCTCCCAGCATAAACACTGCAGCTGGACTTTGACAGTGATAACTAGTGACAAGGAGAAGGAGAGGAGAAAGGAAGGAAAGGGTAGGACACTTGTAGATAGCAGCTGTAAGCCTGACTTCACCGGCTTCACAAAGCGCTTTGAGCAGGAGCCTCTGACAATGCAATCGCACAGAAAAGGGGGAACTTCATGAATCTTAAATCTGCTCCCTGCATGGTTCACAAGTCAGTGTCGCCTGTTTGAGCCGAGGCTGTCTCTCGAAGGCAGAAAATATGGACTCGCTTATGCCTTGCCCCAGTTTTATGTGCATGTGCTCAATTTTAGGCCTTCTTTATGTTCATGTGAGCACCTGTGACCTTTACTTTGATGCCTCACTCTGTCTCATTCATCTGTCTCTTGCATCTCGTGGATGAGGTCCTGTAAAACACTGCTCATTTACTGTCCCAATAAAGAGCTCTGGGTTGTAGTCACCCCTTAAGGGCAAACCAATATAAAACACACACACACCAAGAACGGCCGAGGTATCAGCCAGGTTGTGGGCTCCAGAAAAGGTCTTTTTGCAGGTTGGGAAGCAGGATAGACTCATTGTTCATAT
The DNA here is from genome assembly GCA_030770545.1 of Macropodus opercularis. Taxonomy (NCBI): domain Eukaryota; kingdom Metazoa; phylum Chordata; class Actinopteri; order Anabantiformes; family Osphronemidae; genus Macropodus; species Macropodus opercularis. Next base: position 10,477,234 of record CM061089.1, read on the forward strand.
TTACAGCTGTCAGCAGACGCAGCGTGCGTCAGCCTTTTCTTTAATAGGGAACACAGCCTCTGCACAGCCATTGATTTACCTCCTCCTTCCCTCTACTATCTCTACCATCACACAGAGGTTTGATCAGCAAGGTAAATAAGCTTGGCCCTGGCTGTGTCTGTGTGTGTAATGAGAAATTAAGTGGAGGATAAAATAAAAGAGAAAAAACACTGTGTTGTATGTTGCTTTGTGTGCTCGCTCATTTTCACCTCTGTGCATTTGTTCTCCTGCATCCGCTCAGAATGCAGCCGTAAATTGAGCAGATGTATTTTGTCCGGTGAACAAAAGAGGCCCATTTGTATAAATTTGGCTTGTAAAGGGTTTGGCTCTTGAATGCGCCTTCAGCGTGGCAGATTTGATTACACGGGTATCTGTTGCTCTGCCTCAGCAGGTAAAACAGGCCTACATCAATAGAAGTCAACATACCCGCTAACACTTCAAACACAACTTTGTGTGTTAGCAACCGAGTCAGCGATCAAAGAGTGATCATCTGAACAAGCACATTTCTGTTTCTTAGATATATTTGGTTTTGTATTATGTTGTGCAGATTTAACTGTGTAACAAAATTGTTCTTTCTGCTTTTCAACCCTTGTTTTTCTAGACTTGTTTTGTTCTCCTGAGAGTTCAAACATTAAAATATTCAGCTGTGTATCTGATGCCATATAGCTTTAAATATTCAATCATTCTTCTTAAATCTTGAACGGAGAAGCATATACGAACAAAGTGCCAATCCTCCAAATAAAATTGATTTAAATTTTGATAGAGCAATGAAAGAAGCAAATAATTCAAAGCTTAACAAAACAGCAAAGTAGCATTTTTACTTTCATTGAAATGTAATGTCTATAAAAATAAAATCATCCATATATATATTTACTCTTGGGACATAATGTGAGGCCTCCTGTCTGTCACATTCTGCCACTGCTTTGTGGTGAGAGCTCTCTAACACATCCATGCATCCACTACATGATCACATCCTTTTAAAGCCATGCAAGTCATTGCCAGATTCTTGAGTAGTCTGTTTGCGACTGCTGTCTGGCATCTATAGAACATTAAGAGCATCCTCTTGAAAAAGAGGATTTTGGAGCATGTTTATGTAAGTTGACAGTAAGTTCGACTACTAAACTTCTAAACGACTACTGCTCCAGCTACTGTGTGACAATGCAAACAGCTTCCCAAATTCAGAGTTGATGCTGTGTTCAGTTTGACCAATATCATCATGTGTCCCTCAGTAAATGGACTACTGCAAGGAACAGCGCTGGGACCTCAGCAGTCTATGCATTAGTCTGTGATTTGTATCGCAGATGGGACCAAGCAATGGGTAATGTCAGACCCAGATGGTCGAGTGTCTGTGTCTGTTATAATTGAAGAGACATAATGAATTGTTCTGGAGCCTGCAGACATAAGCGGATATTGCTTCAATCATATCAGCAGAACCAAAAATTCACACCCCTGGAGACGAGTAATTGATTGTTCACTTTCTCACCTTGTCCTTCTAGTTTCCCTTTAAAAAGTCAACATGGATTTGATCATCATTAATCCATCTCCCTTTCAGACCCGGCTGTTCCAGATGCAGTTACTGCGCCTATATATGTTTCAAATGTAATGCCTGTCAGGAGAGCAATGTCACACACAGACACACAAAATGTTGGCATTTGTAAATGCAGACAATCGGATCTACTAGACATGCTTCATTCATAGCAACACCCTGATCTGGGTTTAGCTCTTTAAACGTGTAGTTTTACAGATGTTAATAAAAACGCACTGTACTCCATTATCTTACCCGTCGTCCTTATTACAGGATATCCTCCCATTTGTCTTGGTCCTGCACGGGAGTTCACAGTCACTGCACACGTTCAGTGTGTGCGTTTCAGACAGAAAGAAACACTGGTAATGTTAGCTGTGGTGTTGTTCTTGGAAAGCGCCATTCAAATATATGACAAACATAACAGTAGTCAAGGGATCCAAACCCCCTAACACATATATATATATATATCTTCAGGGTAGGGATGTGTGTGTGTGTGTGTGTGTGTGATTTGTCCAAAGCTAGGAAAGAGCTCTTGCTGATGAGCAGATGAGACTGAGATGGTCTAAATTCCTGGTTTAAATGACATCTTATTTATGGCCACTTAACTAGACCGGCATGATTTGAATATTTGAATGCTGAGTGTGTGTATGTGTGTCGACGCAGGCATTGTGTACAGTATAAAGCTGTGTGTGCGTGGTTAGCCCTGATTGCTTTGGGTAGCATTATTAACCTCGCCGGTCAGGAGCAGTAAATGAAATGTCAAACTTCATATCAGTTAGGAGGAAGATCTCTGTTTCTGTCTGCACACACACACAAACCCGTGCGCTCGCCACTTGACAGCAGAAATTAACATTCTTCATTAAGAACACACACAGCCAGAGATACATTCACAATGCAACCGGGAACAGCAATGGAACTACACTGCCTACATAATCCCAGTCCTGAGCTCTGTAGATTGATATGTAAATGAATCTCATCCCAGACACCTGACCTCACCTCTGTGCTGCACGCTGGACCGTCAATCAGCCTCCTCATCAGCCGCAGCACGAGAGAGACAGTAGCAAAGCACATCTTAATGATTCTATCTCCCCTGCCGTGCCCAGCATATGCATCCCTGCAGATTAGGCCTAAAACCTGCCTGGATCATTATTGTGCTCTACCATTAAAGTATCTTTTCCCCTTCGTGGCTTCCCTTCCTAACCTCCAGTCTGAGGAAAGAATGCAAAAATCACTTTCCTTTTAGAAATGAAAACAGGATTGGGTGTGTAGCTGGAAGACGGCACCTTCATGAACCAGCAGCAGATGCTAAGTCATCTAAGTAATCTTGTTCAGACTGAAGAATCAGTGGAAAAGTAGACCTGCTATTGTCAGAGACTTTAAAGAAATCTCTGATTGGGCTTGTTCTCACATATGATTGCTCTCAGCAAATGACAGATCTATGAGTGACTTTAAATGGCATCAGCATCACGGACTGATAATCAGAGCTAAAGCACCAACGTTAAGGTTTTGCCTTCGTCAGCAACGTGTCAAAGTGCACCTCATTTAATTCAGTGGAGGCAGTGCATTGGCAAGTTGTGAGTTACATAGCAGCTTTGAATTTCCATATTCATAAATGTACAATTATGTGCTCATTAAAGTTTTGAAATTCTCCAAAAGATTAAGCAGATTTAATGAGGTTTGCATAGACATTAAGTAACTACATTAAAACTCGACTCCTCATATGTTTTTGGAACAGCAGTGCCTGGCACAGCAGGCAACTGACGCTGACAGCTCCAGTGAGATACTGGCTTTGAGATTTAGCAAAAATGAACAGCAGCCTCTGCTGCTGCAATACAAATCTGTGCAAGTGCACAGCAGGATTTAAAGTTAACACGATGCTTCTCGCATACCTGGCACAAAACTAAATAATGATGACCTTAAAAACTTTTTGTAATATCCTTGTAGATAACGCAAATGTGGTATATGTTCACAAAAATGAGCGATGCGCAAGACTCTCATGAAGCAGCTCAAACTCTTAAGCATACACCTAATTCTTGGACCCACAAGCTGGCCCCAGCATCTATGATCCCTAAGACACTTTAAGTGAACCGGAGGTTTGCAAACAGGCTGTGGCGAGCATGAAATAGGCTTTTATCATAATCATGGCCTCCACTCTTTTGTGGTAGCCACTGCAGAAAATCCCCACCCTGCATCCTGTGCAGTGCTGCTGCCGCTGGAATCGTCCACACAAGCTCTTTTGAGGTTTGGGTAACAGCGCAGAAGAAGTGCAGCGATCATGTGGAACGACGAAGGCTCGCATTCATATGCAGAATCGCACACGGGCTGCCAGGCTATCAGCGCACAGCAGTGTCGAGCGCTGCACAGTTGATACTGAGATGTGAACCAGACTGAAGCAGACAGTAAGGAGAACTGTAAGGACAGGTACTGTTTCATCTGGATTCAGCTCAGCTGGTAGATTGCTGACAGGTGTTTACACAAGGCTTCAACAGACATTCAGCACATTTTTTCTTTGTGCGTGTGTGTGTGTGTGCGCGCGCTTGGAGAGCATATAATATGCATGTGCACCACGCGTGTGTTCCTGTATTACTGCCTGTGAAATCAGATTAAACTCAGGCAGAGGGGTGGGAAGCTGGAGTTGCAAGTGCACCGTTACGCTCGCTTTACCCCGAGGTATGTGAGAGTGAATGTGTGTGTGCGAGACCCAGTGTGCACATAAGAAACATAATGAGTGTGTGTGTCTCTAAGTTGGGGGTAGATGCTGGAATTGCGGTTCTTAGTTCTCAGGTATTTAACCTGGGGGCAGTTTCAGTATGTTTATGTGTATTTGCATGCACGCATATGTGTGCGTCTATAGAGTGAAGAGCCCACCTGCTGATGTCCACGATAACAAGCCTTCAGGGTCCGTCTCCTATTACAACAATAACATCCACAGGTTGGATAGACAATTACCAGAACATGGTCACAACATAACTGCAAGTTCATATCAAGACGTTGGGAGATTTATGATTGGAACAAATTCCTTCTTATCCAAGACGTGTTCACTTATAAATATCACTTTATGAGACTGAAGCGTGTGTGAGACATCTGCACGCTCCCATGTGGACGCTGTCTTTGAGAAACACTTTAAAGATACAGCTTGTACAATTCAAAGTAGAGAATCTGGTCATTTGCCCAGTTCGCCGCTGAGAGGATCGGCTCACCAGCTGAGGCAGCTCTTTTTTGTTTTTACGTGCACGGAAAAGTTAAGAAACAGTTTGCAGCCTAATTAAATGGAAAAACCCGCTTGTGTTAGCGTAACTTGTCACGCATTTTATGAAGCATTTCGAAATGGAAACACAAAACTTGACTGTAAGAACAAATTAACAAATCCAGACAAAAAAAAAACAACAACCCATGACCAATTAACAAGGTTTATTGTGAAAAGTTAAATCACATGATTTCCGGCCAATAAGTACGTCTCTCTCTAAAACCAAAGATTGTAATAAAACCTTTCCTAACTCCCTTCCATGAGTATTCAGCTTTACTGTAGTAAAGTGTAAAGCAATGGAACATTTGTCAAACATATTTGTTACCTCTGTAAATACCAGCTTCGAACAGGAAACTGATATTGTCTGACATTAAAACTGCTAAATTGAGCAGCTGATATTCTCTAATATGTTTCATACAGGGCCCTACTCAACCAAACCTGACCTTACGTGCGTCGCCCAGTCCCTGCAGGTGAATGTGTGATAAGTGACCCTTTTGTCATAACTTTAACAGGACGCGTCAATCAATACAGAGGAAATTACCACTTGGAGAAATAGAGGAGGCCCTGTTCCCTTACAAAGATGGAAAGATGGTGGAAGAGGAGGAGAGAGACAGACAGACAAAGATCAACATGACCTCTCATTCACATCCAGCTCTGTCTTTTTGAACAGCTGACATTTTATTTTCAGAGGTTAAATTAGCCTCTGTAGACAGACGAAATTGTGACATTCTGAAAACATTTCCCAGGCATCAAGTATGTATTTCAGGGTAATGTTACAGGAAATTTTCCCTCACACAGAAAGTGAGGTTATGACACAGAAGAGATCAGTGCCAGGACAATCCCGTCATCTGAACACAGCCCTTCCCCTTCCATGCACCGAGACAGTTTTCCAGCTGATGGAAATGAAAAGATGTGCAATGAACCTACCAGAAGTTGTGCAATCATTAATGAATGAAACAGGAAATGTGATTGAAGGATACACAAATGTAGCCCAACTGATAATAAGATTCATTTTGTATAAATATTAAAGCTTCAGGCATGAATGTTGTTGTGAATCACCATCAAATAATAACTTGAAAATTGTACTAAGACCCAGCAAACATGCGGCCTTATAACAGGTCAACAGATCATTTGTCATGACCACTGAGCTTTCATTGGAATACTCACAATTTTTGGCATATTTTTTTTTAGTGGAAGATGTATGATTTGGGAATTTCTTCTGATCATTCAATTCAATTCAATTCAACTTTATTTATATAGCGCCAATTCACAACATCAGTTGATCATGAACCGACACTCTATAAAAATATTTTTGTATTAAAGATTTGTAACAGATGATTGCTTTGTAGGAAGGTTGATGCTGTTTTCTTATTAGTTTATTGTAATAACAAAAACATTTTTGCAAACTGATCATTTAGGACAGTGTATTTAACTTTTTCCTACCACCTTGTGAAGCAGCTAAAGCATCAAGCAGGTTTACGCTCAGGAACTTAAAGCACTTGATGAAGTTAGGGAGAGGCTGTGGTATTGGTTTCATGAGAAAATAATCAACACTGAATTGAAGATTGATAGTACATATTTTGAATTTTAAAAAAAATTACATTTAAAATTCAATAAAAATAATTGACCAAAGTTCAGGTGATGCATTTTATTACTCCATACTTCATATTATTAAGTATGGAGTAATTAAACAGTTTTCATCTGTCAAATGAATCTGTGGCCTTGCTATTTGACCCCTGGCCCTTCTGATTCCTTCCTCCTTGACTTCTTCCTGAGGTTTTGCTCTGGTGTTCACAGACAGTTTATGTTATATGTCTCCCTCAGTCATCCAATCTCATTTCCAGGTCCTTGCCATTTTACCACTGTTCCCACAGCTGTGATGTCATACGTAACGCCCACTTTAAGAGGAGTACCTGAATGATCATCTAATATAAAAGCTATTTGAATCCAGATGAGACTGAAATAACAGACACGGATTAATACAGTGTGACTGGGGTCTGGTCTCTGCTGTCCCCACCTCTTCCCCATTGCGTGATGCAGACTTCAGCCCAACTTGCGTGTCTGAGATCTGAGCAGTGATTTCAGACAGACAATAAATGTGTCAGTAGAGTAGAACCATACTAACGCTCATTACATCTGCAGTCACATGCATTTTCACTTCCACACACACACACACAAAGCAGCACCAGGCCTATAAAATCTGCTGTCTCTGCCAGCCTGAGGTTTATAACTAGTGTCTAGTCCACCCTGTCTCCACAGTCATCATAAACACAACTGCAAGAGGAACTGTGTGGGTGTGTGGGTGTATGCGTGCGTGTGTCAGGTATTTCTGGTATTGTCTTTGAGGCACACTCACAGAATAGTATCACCCAACAGTGCAAAACTCTTCATCTCTTGTTTTTTAATGTCTTTTAGTGCATTATTCAATACTTCTCACGTTTACATTAGCAGCCAAAAAGTGTTTTCACAAAACACTTTCATCAAAAAGTGTTTTCACAAAACACTTTTTGTGAAATTTATCAGACAGAAATATGACAGCAAACGAATCTTAATGTTGCTCTGCAGATGCTGGATGTGTTCAAATGTGCCAGTTTGATAAAACATTTTTATAACAAATTATAACAAAATGTTATAATGAGTTTTGGCCAAAAACATTATGCATTAAATAGGCAATATAGTGGTGTCGTGTGACAACCAAAGACAGGTCATTACCAAGTGTGGCTGATGACCTTAGAGTCATCACCATATACGACCAAAGTCAGACTCTATATGCTGCATTAAAGTCAACTCGTCCAAACGGTCAACACACGCAGCCAAATGAGAAAAAAGCCAACATGACAGGTTCAAAGAAGATACAACAGGTTTCAGTGTCTTTGCATCTAATTTTCACATGTATCTGTCTTATAACAAACTAAAATATTAAGCTAACACAAATACAACAACAAATTATGTGAATGGTATAAAAAGTCAGATTCAAGTAAAAGTTAATAATGCAGTTGGGTATCTAGTGTAGTTTCTCTTAAGGCTGGAAAATGTGTTCCACGAACGAATTCCACGAATTCTCATGAGCAGAGAAATACAAATGTGTGTGTGTGTGTGTGTGTGTGCAAAGGATCAGTAATTGTCCTTCCTTTGGGCTGCTCTGCCCACTTTGATCAAAGCGAACTTCCAGGACAAACTCTGGAGTGTCCGCTGTTCCGGACGCCGCCTGGAAAATCCCCCTCAATGGAACACATTCACCATGGGAACCATCAGCCGTGTGTGTGTGTGTGTGTGTGTGTAAGCTGGGTGTCCTGAGGCTCCTTGAGACCTTTTATGTGAGTCACATTCAGCAAACCTTTCTGTTACAATCACACACTTTAAACAAACACACAGATACACACACAAACATCCTTGCTGTTGGTCAGCGGTTAGCCAGGCAAGCCCCGATGACAGGACTGCTCTGTTGCTGTGGTGACTCTTGAACCTGGCCGGAGGTCATCGTTCAAAAGGAGGTCAGTATTCAAAAGGTCACTTAGCACAACTGGATGGGTGGTGATGTGATTGGCCCCAGAGCAGAGATGGGGAGAATAAACCAAATCAGTCCTTCAGTCTGTCACATCGTCTATAATTTCTACTGCCCACATGTTGGCAGCACAGGTGGAGAACCGCAATAAACTGTATAACAAGCAGCTTTTTAAGAAGACTATAGATATTGTGGAGTAAGTGTACATGTTGCAGTCAATATTGTCACCAATATTGCAGACACGCTCTTCCAGTTTACTCCTCTACATTTTCAACATCTGCTCGGCATTTAGTATGCTGCATTGTGCATTTTCTCCCAAAGGTGAAACTGCAGACTTGCTTCAGCAGCTACTTCCATGCCAGATGATGGCGTTTGATAGTCGTGTGAGAGTGAAGCTAATGAATTAGAGAACACAGGGTGTATAAAGCGCATGCAGAGCTACAGGGAGCTCCGTCAGCCAAGGGGAACAGATGAGACAGAAAGCCCACCTTGAATTTCAACAGGCATTCACCCATGCAAATCAATAACACTATTGCCAGCATGCACTTCAATGCGCAAAGGCATTCACTTATACACAAAACCTACACATGCGAACAGAGCCTTCAACGGGGGAGCGTCTATGCAGATGTGATTTTATCCTATAAATCAATGCAGAATGTCATATCTGAATTATTATCTTTTTCACCCTCTACTTTTGCAGACTCCATCTCTCCTTCTTTCTATTTCAACTGCAAAGTATGCAGATAATATTCAGATGAGTTCCAGATGAAGAATAGTAGAACCATGTGTTTGATTAAACCACCCAAGCTCTGTCGACTCCACCATGAGGACACACTGAGCTGCTCTAGTCTAGAGAATCCCTCTGTCTCTGGGTCTCTGGGGGGCCGTTAACCCATTTGTTGTGAAGAGGAGAAGCAATTAAATAAAATGTAACGATGAGAGACGGCAAAAGTGGAAATGATCTTCTGGGTATGTGATAGTTTTATGTCTTGTTCTACTGTGTGAAATGATCTTCTGGCTCTTGTTAGGACCAAAACATCTGAAGAATGAACGAGCAAAGAAACAAAGAAGTCAGGTCTATTGTTTATGGCTCTCAATACTCTAAGCTGTCCAGCAATACAAACGACATGAAATCACTTTTAACTCTATCGACCTTTAAATTTAATGAGCAACAGAGAGCCATTTTAATGTTTACTTGGAGTAATGTTTCTGTCCCCAAGGGGAATAATATTAGCTCTGTTTTTGGCCTCCACAGACACTAGAACACATCTACCTTAGAAAAACATTTCGAGCACATAAAGGCTATACCATAAAAAATATCACACAGAGACGCAGGTTTGACTCAGGAGTCAGTTTAGAGATGAGAGAACTGGTTACTGGTTTTGTTACTCTTTACACTAAAAACTAATAAAGATGAATAACAATACAGACTGACAAACTGGATGTTGTACTGCAAGATGTGTAGTTTGGATGGAAATGGTGGGCGTTAACAACGTTCAGTAGTATTTGTTGTCAACATATCTTCACTATGTTACCAGTAATTGGTATGTGTGGTTGCAGTTCACTGGAAATGGGGTTTAGGACACTGAATGTAATCTGAACATACAAGTGTAACTTTGTGTAATTACCTCCTGTTCAGGAAAGAATTACTACCCTGCTGTTCGTGTGTAATGTATTCAGTAGGTGACATTCAGAGGATCAACTGCAGCTTAGGCCAAATTGTCCACAGCATACCACATCGCTTCCCCGGGCCTTTGGGCCAATCACAGCCCTCCATGCCGCTGACTGTCAGTCCGTCACTGTGTCTACCCGTCCATCTGCCTGACAGGCCCCAGACGTTCTTGTCTGTCTCTTTCTCCATTGTCATTCTGATGCTGCGTTCACAACAAGACTGCAGCAGCAGAGGGGGAAGGGGTGGGGAAGTCATTCTGAGCAGCAAGGCCTGCAAACATACACGTCTACAATCGTGCACAGGGAAACAATCACACATGGAAACGCACAAACACAATAAATGTCATGCTTACGTTACACAAGTGACACTAGGCAGTGTGATATGGACAAGGACCCAAACAAGTCAAAGGTTGTGACCAATCTATTCACACTGAAAATGTTTTTAGTTTTGTCTCTGCATGTCTTTCTTACTTCCTACAGCGATGTCTATAAAGCACAGCATAAAGCTGTTTGCACTTTGTCCTCTCTACACACTACATGAAATACATTCAGCAAAGTCAAGAGTCAAAGTAAGTTTCAGTTTTAACCATTACATTGTATAAAGCTATATTTGTTAGCAATTATACGTATTTTATTTTTAGATTTCTTGAAAAGTGTTTAAATCGTTATGGATTTGAGTTGTAATTCTGCTGGGTACTCCTAGTTTCCCACTACCTAGAATTAATTCAACTTCTAAGAGGTAAAGTGTAAACTAACTAGTACTAACTAACTTTCGATTATGAATGAAACAAATTCTCTAAAGCTGTCAGGGAGTTTCTAGCTCAATAAAGTGTGAACATTCCCTTGTTGACATACATTAAAACTATTTTGCTAACTGTTGTTTTGTTATTAGACAGTAACTTTTAGAGGCACCTTCTAAATTATCCAAGCAGGTATAACATAAGCAGTCTTAATTAATAGATTAGTAGTAATAGATATTAATTATAATATGTATGTCATGTGGTGAGTCCATTATGTGCACACATACACAGATACAGAGTCAAAAGCACGGCTTCCTACTGTGGTGCCAAGTCCTACAGGGCGTCTCAACTGTGGTAGGAGCACATACAACAGCCCCACACGCATAAAAGACGAATGTTCATGCAGCACAGATATTTGTACAAAATACCAGAATATTCACAGGCATGCTTTTAAATTAAAACTAGACGTTAAACTAAAAATTAATCTAGAAAAAAAGATTCTCACACTCAAACACAGTCTCCTACTATTCCTACAGTCTTTCCTGAATATCATGGTGGCAGGTTAGGATTCCTCAGTGTGTGAGGATGACCAATATTAATCTCTTACACGTGGTCACGTGCTTACCCAGCTTTGGCCAATAGTAAGTGGAAATGATGTTCATGTTCATTTGACCATATAAAGCAACGCACCACAGTTGCATTAGATTCAGTTCTTGATTCAGTGATGTCTGTGTGGGTGGAGAGGGGATGGAGGGAAGCGCCGTTGTGTGGTCTATTAATGTCAGCCAGAAACACACCACACACTTAGAGACAATCACAAGCAATAAGTCTGCACCCTGCACACTCGCAATCAATTAACTGAGGCAGCTGTGTGTGAATAAACGTGTGTGCATGTGTGGGTGTGTAAATCACAAGTGATCTGAAGTAAAAAACATTACTTTCCTACTCTCCCTCCCTACTGTGTCTCACTGTTGGCCTAGACTGAGGTGGAGTTTCCTTTGCCAGGTCTGTTGTTCCCACACACATGTACAAGCACACACAGACGGACTGTGAGTAAGAGACTTTTTTGGGCCCCACGATCCAGAAAGTACAAAAACACACACATGCACATACTAGTGTAGATTTCAGCCTGCTGTGTCTGTGTTAGCTTCATTAGAGAAGGAGAGAGAATGGGCACAGCGCTATTGGCATGTGGGTTAGATTAGCCAGGCCTGCCGAGCCTTATAAACCTTGTTCTCTTACTTAGGAGGAGAGAGACAGAGACAGGGGTTGGGTGTGGAGTCGGGTTTGCTCTAATATACAGTATTTAGCAGAAAGAAATTAATAATTGAGAGACAGAAGCTGGTGTCTAAGTTTCCACTAAAGACAACAGAGACAGACAGGCATCGATGAAAGTGAAAATTCACCTCTTTGTCTGAGCAGAATTGAGACATCAGAAGCAGAGTATTAACAGGCGCACACACTCACACATACTGCAATCACACATTTCAACGATTTTCCATGGCGGCCGGCTCACTCTCACATTATTGCTGTGTGTGTATGAAGAGCTATAAGACTAGCGGATGATGAAGACAGCTGTTGAACCGCTGCTTCCTTTACCCTAATCATCTCCATCTCTGTCTCAATCCTCCTCTTCTCTGCAGTCTGGTCGTATATAACTGCTGACATCCGTTCACCTCACACGCATTTTTGACGGGCATCCATTTCAACTAAAAAAATGGTCTGTGTGAATGTACCCATCGATGTGCATTTGTGTGAGGTCAAAGGTCAGAGCTGCTTCAGCGTGCAAGGAGCATTGCATTGTGTGCATTGTGACAGTACCACCTGTGTCTGTGTTGACACTGGAGGTAACACTCCCTAACTGTGATATACACACAGGATAGCAGGTACAGAAAGGTGAGGTTTTTCACCTTGCTGCCGAGTCTCACAGCAACTACAGAAACTATCCAGCTTTCTATTTCCAACTACTGTCATCGCCTTTGATTGGAATTGTGTTTGCCAGCTGCAGTGCACATATGCAAAGCAAGGGTAGATGAAACACAGTTTGGGGGCTCAAGGTTCATGTTTATGCCCACATTTTAAAGATAAAATCTCCAATTAATAAGGGTGATGAGGTTTACTAATGAGCTCCTGACTTCCTTTTTATCTTGCCAAACCCAAGCAGACAGGTTGATATGGACAGGAGCTAGACAAACACAGAGACAGAGACAACCCTGCTGCTGCCTGGTGTTTGCTTTTCATCATGTCACAGCTTTTATCAGAAACACGAGTCCCACTGTTTTATAACTGCTTTACATAAAGCAGATACACACACATGTGAGAAGACAGCTGTCTGGACTTATGAGTTCATTTTGTAGTGACAGCTCATATCAAACTTTTTTTTCATTTTGCTATCTGCAGTTAAATATCAGACACACCTGAAAATATTATGGTGGTGGTTTGGCAATGTTTTGTAAGCAAGTCTTAAAAATCAAGCAAGCAAGTCCATTAAAATTTACTAGATAGCTCACTAACCTTAATAGCGTCCAGTGCAAATCATTCATATAGGACACATTTGTGAGGCGTTGTGATGTTCTGAGTTACAAAGTAGTACAAGAAATGATTTGTTAAGTGGGAGTTAACTACACAAGACAAGACTGGATATGATCCTTATCCTGCAGCAGTGGTATGATATGACCAAAACTACTGTTCAGGGTGATATGACAACAAGGCCAGAGGTACAAACAAGCGAATGAACAGAAACAAAGACCAATCTGTAAAAAAAATCATAAAAGGCAGATAAGCGAAGACTAAAAAAGTGCAACAAGGTTCTAAAACATTCCTCTTTCTTATGTTTTCCCTCCATTATATACTAGATGGAGTAAACTTGACCTTGCATGTGTTTTTAGTAAAGTATTTCCTCCTTCCCCCCTCACCTCCCTCCTCCCATCATCCCCGGGGCAGGTTCTGGCTCTGCGCACTCCTGCTTAAAATGACCCTCCACCTCTCTGCCCCCTCCACGGTGCACCTTCACCCTCCTCAAATGGTTAGTGTTTGTGCGCGGGCGTGAGCATTTGTGTTCAGAGTCAAGTGCATTGTTGTGTGCACGACTAATGATAATCCTCTGTAAGTGCTCCTGCGCTGCATAAGCCGCTCCAGCCCATTTCTTTTTACCTACAGAACCACATGTCACACTGAGACCTGTCTCAACTAAAGACCAACCCAGATGCACAAAGACAGACAGCTCAGACTTAAAAAACGGCAGCAGTTGGATGCCTCCCTGCAGTGAACTCACCAGGACTCTGCTTCCACGTCCACGCACTCCTGCTCAGATGAAACTCTCCTCTTCTCACGTTACTGCTGCCTTTCCTTCCTCTTTCCTATTTGCTGTATTGCTCTAATTGAGGACATAGACTTATATGTCTGAGGCGACACAGAGGCAGATGTAGAGAAAGAGGAAAGTAAAGGTTTACTGGATGTTGTAATGTGGAATACTGCACCTCTGGTTATCACAGTGGTCATGCTCCAACCATAATACCAAACCCCCAGGACGCCACCTCATGCATGTGTCCTGTACATACGCAAACACTCGAGCACACATGCTCAAAAATACCCAGGTAATCATTTCCATATTTATTTTCTTTGCATTCATACTTCTCTCCCCCTCACATGTTTTCATAAATGCAATGCCAAGGCTCTCAAAGTGAGTTAAGTACGTGATTTTTGGAAATCCCATTTGAAGGGCCCCGCACAGAGTGTGGGCGCCTGCACCATGTCACAGAATATATGGAAGGTTGCTGCCAAACACACAATGAGACCCTGGACTGTTCTAATCAGCACTGACTGTGGTTTCACCTCAGTAAAAGACTCATTTTGATTCACTGGATGTGCAAATGATTAAACATATTGGATCCAAGTATTAGCAGCAATGGCATACTCAATCAATCAAGTTTTACAAATCACCGCCTTTAAAACAGCCAGGCCTCCAGCTGTATGCCTGTGCTTTTAGATGCGATGCCTTGTTCTGGTGTTTTCTAATTTATCTACCCCGATCTAATTACACATTATCCCCACTAGTTTCTCCACACCACAGGGCAGTTAAATAAAATCTGTCTGAGACTTTGGGGAGACACAACGCCACAAGCGTGCAAAGTAGTTTAGGCTTCGACTCCTTCGCTTACAATGTAGGAAACTCAGCAAGACACTTTGAAATTCAGGCGACGTGAAAGCAGAAAACAAAAATGCATCAGAGTTCAGGGGTACATGGGGTCAGGGAGAGTGAGTACTGAGCCAGCACACCAAGCCATTTTAATAAAACTTACCTAAGAACCAGCTAGATCCTGTTCCTATTTAACACGTTAGGCCTTTCTTTTCTAGCTTGTGAAGAACTGCTTCTAATCATCTTAAATAAATATCTGCTCATGGAAATTTACAGATGCCCAGTTAATTTAATTGATTTGAAACCTACAACGCTACCTGCAGGGAAGAGAGATAAACTTTAGAAATGAAAAGTGTGTGCATAAGAAAGACTGTTTTAAAATATAAATGAGTTAAATAAAAAACCAAATGATCACCTGACTAGGTTATTAGAAAGAAAATCACATTTTTTATGATTTATCTTTATTTGTCTTATATCCTGTGACTATATTTAATTGAATCAATCTTCATGCAGAAAATAAAATGTGTAGTTACTGTGGCCCTGCTCTGAACTACATAACAAGATCCAGGTGAGCACTTACACAATCATGTTCGCACACAAACACACACACCAGTTAGACCTGTGTGGCGTTGCAGTAGTGAGATAAAGTAGTGACAGAAGTGTTAAAAGTTCCTTTGGGCCGCTGTACATGCACCAGAGGGGCCGCCACCTCGGTATTAAGCTGACACTCATTTCCTGATCACTCAATACATATGCTACCCCACTGGACGTGGACTACATTGTTAAACTGTGCCTGCACACACACACAAGCACACCACCATTATACCCATAATCACCTCTGTCCCCAGGGCACATCAGCCTGTATGCTGTTGGTCACGCTCTGGCCCAGAAATGCCGTTCCCCAGACTGCCATCTTTCATCACCATCTCCACAGTAACTACGCTCTAAGTTACCGTGACGATGATTTCCACCTGGGCATATGACACTTGCTGCCTCTTCCAAGCACCATATTCAATCATATCTTCCTGTCGCCTCTACAGCTCTCCATAGCACTTTATAACTCTATTTCACATGTTCTCTAATCGGCCTCCCCGCATCTGTACCACACTCAATCACTGACACACTCTCCATGAACCCCTTTTCTCTTGCTTCTTCTCGTTCCTTTCTGATGACCCACATCACTGGATGCATTGCCTGATTAACCTGGACAAAATGAGCTGGTGGGCCCCTGTTCCACTCCATTCCAACTACTCTCTGCGCATCTGTGTACACAAGTACTCATCAGGTACAATTGACATGAAGAAAATACACACTAGAACCCTAGATACCAATCGCTACTCCTGTGATTGATTATCTGGCCTCCCAGTTTGCCGTGTCTTTATATAAATTACTCCACATCCCTTTTGCACTTGCACAATATAAATACACTGATTACAGAATGAGTCACTGACAGAAATAACAAAACTTGAGTTTTAACAAAGCACATAGCACATGATAAGTCCAGGTAATGCAGCGCCCACCTTCACTCTTCATAATTTGAGTAGAATATGACCTTTGGTGTTGCATTATCCCGATATACAGGTAATTACGAATTACGAAGAAACGAATTAGTTCCCAAATTTACAAACAAGTGAAAAAAACACAGGCGCATTTGAGGCTTCTGGACATTAGCAGCAGATAGATCAGCCTTGATGTATAAATGCGTAAAGACTCTATTTAGAGGATATCGTAATTTAGACTGAAAAGTCTGGTATGTGAGTGGGCACGTATGACCCTGTGTATCATTAGTCTTAATGGATGCGTGACTTAATTCTGGTTTCAGGGTATCCTGAAGTGCTCTACTGCCCTCATGTGGCTGCAATGACGATATGAGTCCATGGAACTTAAGCAGACTGACCCATGCACCTAAATCCAGACAACAAGCAACATAATGTAGCTGTGCGAGCAGTTCAGTCTGCAGAAAAGCAGCAGAGAATAGAGAGGATGAGCTTTTCACTCACCGTGTGTGAAGGGAGGCCGCTCTCCTGTCCGTCACGATGATGAAGTGTCAATAACCATGTGCTAGTTTCCCACTGGCCTTTAAATCCTGTCCACACTGTCCCCAGATGGTTTCCTTCTTTTAAGACAACAGTGAGTCAGCTGATGCTCTGCACAAGGCTGGAAAACAGCGCTAGTTTAGCGCTAGCTGCTCTGGACGGACAGAATTTTACTTTTTCCCCAGTCAGAAAACTCTGAATATCTTCGTTTTCCTCTCTGTGTGTAACTCGCGTAAGTTGGCTTTAATTTTAAGTAGGCGTAGTAAAATAGTTTTGTTTCTTTTCTTTTTTTTCTTACAAAAAATTTCAAAATCTCCAGAACTGCACTTAATGTGACAATGCTAATTATCGCTATAAACCTGCTAAAGGTCACGTTGACAACACGCTAGGATGTGATTGGTCGACCGGTTTCCCTCCTGGCTCCTCTTTGGCAGTGCCATGACGTCAGCCGCGGAGACTGTGACCCTCTACCTCAGTAGACTGTAAATAGGCATGAGACGCAGCAGCCAGTCTGACCACCGCCACACAGTGAGCGAGGCGCGCCCTCTAGCGGCAGACGACGGGCACGGCAGCGGTAAAACTTCTTCATTAGCTTCCTGTCGCTCAGACATAGGGAGACAGAGGGGGGTCGGTGCAGAATGGCGACCGTGCAATGCTCCAAATGCACGGCAGAAAGGAAAGGGTTTCGGCGGGAACTTGATTCTTGGCGACACAAACTGATACATTACGTCGGTATGGCTAATGTGCATGTTCCCATTTTTATAAATACCAACGCGTTTTAAACAGATCTCGACCGTTGACATAATGATCGCTGTCTCATGAGCTGGTAGATTGCTCGCTAATGCTAGCTAGCCACTAGCTAGCTAGTAGCCTGGCACTGTTAGTGTCCGGCGTTAGCCGTTAAGTTGGGCTGACAGGCTAATATTTACCAGCTGGCTACGGTTTGTTTCTTTGTCCCTCTAAGCTAGCAACCTCCTCACCGGTCTTGGCTCTTGTACGCGTTGTTGTGTGACCGGGAGGGCGTCGATCGTGTAGCATTAGGATGTTAAGGTGATTATTTGAAGCTAACAGGTAGTGACATCGTTAGGTAGACATGTTTTTGACATGTATGTTGGGTATGCTACTGTGATGCTAACATGCTATGCTCACGGTAGCGCTGATATATATCTTTGGGAGGGGTATTTGAAGCTAATGTCAGTGCAGCATGAAAGAAGCTAACGTCCTGAGGGGCTCGGGTGGCTGTTTTTCCTCCAACCGTGTCGTATTTTGAACGCAGCTTTTAGGCTGGAGGACGTCTGGCAAGCTGACGTTATAACGATGGTTTAAGCTGCATTTCTTCTTTTGCACGTTTGATCACAGTGACATCGGACATTCAGCGCACATTAAAAACAAGCATTGCTGCTATGGGCAATTCCTGTGTAATGCACGTATTGTTGGCGTGTTATCATAAAGACTAGGCGTTTGACGTGACATGCGTTTATACAAACAAGAGAACTTATCTGTGTAGTTTGGCCGAGGCGAGGGCAGCGTAGGACACGCTGTCTGTTCACCAAGCACCTGAAGCGTGTTTACGTGTTTCGCGGTGATCCTGAGCGACATTTCTGTTCGTTTTTTGCAGGGTTTGAAAGCATCCTGGAAGGTATCTACGGCCCGATGCTGCTGAGAGACCTCCATTTATTTGATGGTGGGTCTTTTTTGTGTACATAAACAATGTGACGACCATTTATTTACGTGGGTTTACTATATAAAATGTTTACCCAAACAGGAGTAACTGTTGCATTTAATGTGGAATATAATACACATTTGGTTTATGAGTGTTTAGGGCAAAAGGAAGATGTATGTGGGAATAGCTCCATAAACTGTGTTAAGTATATCATTATTATGTATCATTCACTTTTTTTTTTGAAAAGATATAATGTTGCTCGTGAACTAAAAAGTGTTGATGTATTCCTATTTACAGCTTCCTGTTTTAAGTATTGTAAAAGTAATGCAATTTGCCTTTCTTGTGTGGTTAACTGAAAGCAATTTGTGCCTATGCGTTTGTATGGATGATGGTCATGCAGCTATGCAAGCAATCTCTGGCTTGTAAATGAAAAGCTATTTTAGATTTAAACATATGTCTATGTCACATTAAAAACACTCATGCATTTCTGCATGTGCCTACTTTGTTTTCTTAAATAAATGTTTCCATGTGCTCATTGTGTGAGAGTAATAGTTGTTGACACATCACCTGCTGTAACCTCTTGTGGCTAAAGATAAATTATACTTTATCTTTCTGTTGCTTTGGCACATAAATTGCAAACTCATGAGAGTCAATGTTTTGGTGTGGCTTAAATGCATTTGTTAAATAAGTAGTAGTTATGGCTTGATCATGTGTTATGCTTTCCAGACTGTGAACCCGAAGAGGTAGATGACTGGTCCCCTGAAGCAAGCTGCTCTCAGTGTTCATTGTGCAACCTTCTGCTAGACAAACTCAGTGTAAGATAGTCCGTATATAAATGTTGTTGATAGTTATTAATGGTACTGGTTCTTATAACATATAGGTTATACAATGTCCTTGTTGGCAAAATTGTCTGTAAAGTAAAATGTACCTTTTTATTCCAGGATCAAGTACCAGCAGCCTCGTCGCCTCTGTCCTCCCCCTCTGATTACTCTCCCTGTCTGATCTCTGAGAGCAGCCAATCAGCTCACAGGTTTCTTCAAGCTGTATTTCATAAAAAAGGTGAGTCAGGTGGCTTTCCACCTCGTGAAGAACAAACACGTCAGCATATGACACTGGAAAGGCCGCCTCCTCTGTTCAGTATTAACAGTCACAGGGGAATAGTGGAAACAGTAAGAATATTTGACATTAGTGTGATTAAAAATAAAAAAAATACAATGGGTCTGCATTTATTCATTATCTTTTTCTGTTTGTTTTGTTTTTACATGGAATAACATTCTTTGGTACTTCACTAATACAGTACAGTACAATACAGTGGCCATACATTACTTTAGCTTACTCTTTTAACTATCATCATGTCTTTTTGTTTATTGAAAACGTTATGGCTCCTTTGTTTAACCCATGTCTCACTGTAAAGAGTTTGTCAAATGAGTGCAAAAGAATTTATGAAGTATAGTCCAAGCCCTCACGTGGTCTCACTCTGTTCTCCCTCATTGCTGTCAGTTATAAATAAATCAGTGGTAGCTTTCACGTTTGAATATCAACCTTGTAGTTTATAAAGTGGGAGGTACAAGTATTCAGCTTTTTCTAAAGTTACTGCATAAACAGCATGCAGTTAGGGACTCCTAAAGGAAAGTAAACATTTGACCAACAAATCTAAACACGTGTTGTACATACAGTACATTGTATGTTCTTTATTGCTGTAAAGTAATATTGGATTGACACTTTTCTTTAAACATCAAGTAATTCTATAAATGTCCACAGAGGCCTAATAGCAGTGTGGTAAAATCATCTGACCGTTTAACTAATAAAATTACACTCGCACCTGAAGAAAGAATTTCAAGGAATTCTTTTTTTAAACTGCAGTTATAACTTACTAGAGTCTATTTGTTTGTTCATATAACATTTTGGAAGCAAAACTGGGCTTTTGCTGCTAATAATACTATGGCAGCTTTACATTTAGATGAATTAAAAATACCTCAAAATTTTCCTCTCTGTTCTTTTACGGGAGCAGAAATAATCTTGTCTGTTCTTCGTGTTCTTTGTTAGATGTGTCTCTAGGCTGTGATTCCAACATCCCCCTGGTTGCGCAGGAACTGATGAAGAAGATGATACATCAGTTTGCCATGGAGTATGCGTCAAAGTGCCTACTCCACCCAAGTACAAATGGTATTACAAGGACTCCATCACCTTTATTAGAAAGCGAAACATCAGATGCCCCCCTGGACCTCACAGTGAGTCGGGCTCAGGAGGAGAAACAGAGTCATCCTGAACTAGGTAGAAAAATCTGTCTCACCCTAGATTAAAAAAAATAAAATGTTTCTGCTTTGGATGTTTCATCAACAGCAAAATTTAGTTTACAGTAAATGTAATTATACTCCTAATCTGTTGATTTGCTCCCTGCAACAGATGGCGTCCTTGACCTGTCCCACAGAAACACTGCAACCTCATCATCATCGTCATCATCGTCTAATCACAACGACACAGGGTAAGAATTTTGTTACCACTGCATTGCTTTGTTTTTTAAACTTTATTTATTATTTGACCTGTAATTAAAATGCATGAGAAAATTGGCTTTGGGTGTGTAATATGACAAAGGTTTGACAGTTAAATTCAGCAATGGTGCTTGGTGTAATTGATCAAACTAACAACTCTTCAACCTGAGTGTTTGCTTTCCTTTGCTTGTTAGTGCATTGAGTCGATGCATAGTTAGTCATGACAGAAAGGTAGCTTGTGATTGGTGTTTTGGCTCTTTGGGGTTTACTCTTTTATATCTTGAGCGGTAACGTCACAGCAATGACATCTTATTATAACATTTCATCAGCAGCCAGGATTGTACAATTGCAGAACTTCACAACGATAACTGATCAAGTTATGAGTTTGATTATTGAACCTTCGAGCATGACTGTCACAAAAGGATATCACAAAACTACAGTGGTTGTATGTGAGCGCCAAAGTAACCCCAGCCATTCACAGACTGTCCCACCTGGACGTGAAGAGGCTTTGCCACACACAAAGAATGTGTGTGCATGAGACACACACCAGCATGTGTGTGGCCCAGAAACAGTCAGACATGAAACATAACACTCGCAGTGATGTTACCAACATAAGGCATAAAGGAGTGGACCCCTCGCTCTGCACCCCCTAGCCCCTATGCCAAAATCCAATCCCCCTCCATCACCTCCATCCTGACCCTGCTGTTTGGTCCTCCCATCCCTAGGAGGCAGAACAGGCAGAAGGAGTACACTGAGAGGAGCTTGGACCTGTCTGAGGGGTTGCTGTCCAAAGCCTTGAAGGATATACGTTCAGGAAGACTGCAGGAGCAGAGGGCTGCATTGCTTTATGGAATACCTCTTCACACCCTGAGGCAAGGCCTGGATTGCTGGGCTGAGGGGAGGCTCGGGGCCTTGCCGCATCCAAGATGCAGAGATTTCAGGGAGGAAGTTACATCACACAGTGTCATGTCATCGATGTTGGGTGGCGAAGCTCGTCTTGTTCTGCAAAAGGTGGCAGCGTGGGCAGAGCGGGCAGAGATTGGAGGAGCTGCAGAGGAGAATGGAGACATGAGTTTCCCATCATCCTCGCTTACGTTTTATCAACCAAGTGTTCTCCAGAAAACCCTTTCACACTCGTTTCCCCAGCTCAGGGATGCTTTTCAGCCCCCACCAAGTCCCACTCCTAGTCTGGAGCCGTCCACACCTTTGCGTATTCCTCAGGTCCGTTCCATTCCTGATCATAGCAGGTCAGTGTCAGGTGAGAATTCCAGCTTTGCTGAAAACCTACATCAACGTACCTCATCAACCGAGGGTACTGCCAGTTCCGCAGCTCCTGCAAAACCTTCATCTCTTTACAAACTCAGACCTCTTTTGTTGGGTCTTGGATCTCTGGCCAGTACCAACCAGTCACCTCAACGCCTGGGACCACGCGGGTCCTCACTGGATGATTCAGAAGAGGGAGCGGGAAGCCGGGATAAAGACAAGCAGCCAAGAAAGAAACGTGGAAGGTACCGCCAGTATGACCACGAACTAATGGAGGAGGCCATTACTATGGTGATGGCGGGTCGAATGAGCGTGTCCAAGGCTCAGGGGGTGTACGGGGTGCCCCATAGCACACTGGAATACAAAGTCAAGGAGCGCACTGGAACACTGAAGAACCCACCCAAGAAAAAGTCTGCCAACTCCTCTGGTTCTGGTCCGACGACTGGTTCCGCCAACTCAGGGACTCTTGCCTCTGCTGCTGAAGCAAAGAGGTTCTAGACCACAAAACGCCTCTGGAACTCTACACTTGAACTCATCAACTCTCTTACAAGATTCATGTTTCCTGAGGGCACTTGTTAAACACAACACATGCCTTTACAAAATGTATGGATACTATTATTCAGGTCTTTTAACTGTATGTCTGTAATGTGATAGTCATATTTTTAGCTGTATTTCTCTATCTTATTCCTGGGCTTTATCAAAGCGTACAACATTTTTCAAGAGGTAGTGGTGCTCGTTGCAGCTTTTGTTTACAGGAGCTGCTAAACTCAACAAACTCCTCATAGTTTCTTTTTTTTTTAACTTAAAAATAGACAAAGTATATGACTTGTGTTATATTACCCGTTTACTGTCATCTAAACAACCCATGGATTTATATGTAAAGTGTACTTTCAGCAAGCAGCATAGTGGTATAAACTAAATCAGTTTAGCTAAAAAAGACCATAATTGTGCAGAGAAATCTGTTGTTGATTTTGGTCTTGTCAGGAGATTTGTTGGTAATAAAAGCATAGAATAAAACAACTATTATCCTTTAGGACCTGCCGGAAGTTCACATAGTGTTTCTGTGGTTTTAGTTTTTCGTCAAGGATAAAAACTGACTTTGATTGTTGTGTACCAGATTGCCCAGAATCAAGAATGAGAAACACAGTCATGGACCTCCTTAGAGCTAAGAAATAAAGTGTGACTCTCATGTTTACTAGTTACTAGGTTATTAGGTTATTCAGGTTTGATTCAAATCTTACAGCTCCTTGTTAGTGGAGCGTTGATGATTGTCATTTGAAGCTTGCTATCTCTCTGGGTATCTTACCTATGCTACTGAAGTGACTTAGAGCCATTATAACAGATCTCTACAAACAGTAGAGAGTTGTACAGTAAGAACTGCTGTGGTGGCTACATCTTCATTATTATTTTGAAGAGATTAGCTTAAGAAAGCCATTTCTGTCTACATAGTTTTATCTCTATTGTGCAAGCTAGTCTCAACATTGTATCAAATGTATTTGGAATGCAACGTGCAGCATGTTTGAAAATGTGCACTGATAAGCTTGGGACATGTGCGTAATTGTGTCTGTGTACTTTTCTTTGTGAATTTCTTTTTTTACTATGAGATATTTACTAATTCTGCTACTGTAGCTGTATTACTGTTAACCTCACTCATACTGCTGCTTAAAACTTTACTTTATGGGACCGTTTCCCTGGCACAAGCAAGTGTAGCTACAACTAAGAAGCTTATTTCAACTAATGTGTATCTAAGGTGTCATGCATTGCAACATGTTATGTCTAAATGACAGGCGAGTGTTTTATGTATCGCTTGGCTTATCTGTTAACGGTTTATTTGTGGCTGCAGGTGTTTTTATTGAAGGATTTTGGTGGAAAAGTTGCCAGCATGACAATGACGTGACTTGATTTAGTGCAAGGATTATAGGCTTTATTGTCTGTCTGGGCGAAATGAAAACGGTTGTGTCTACACTCATGTCAGCCTGAGATGGGCCCATTCCATTAACTGTGCTACTACCAAAGCAGCAGTTCAGGGTTACCCCCAAAAAGCTGCTTCAGTTTGTTTTGTTTTGCTGTGATGTCAGCCTGTCTCTTTCTTTCTAACCTCGTCGCCACATATACCTCTGAACTTGATCTGCCTATATCCCAGCTCGGGGTGTTACACCAAGGCCTCTTTGTTAAGACAGTGAAAACGCTGGGGTGGGAGCTCTTATTAGCTTAGGGACACTTGTGACTTACGACTCTTCGACTCTCAAGGAACAACACCTAAGTGTAAATGTTTCTGACAGCAACAACACTTCAGTAAATTATTACACAGCGAGTCGGCCATTTGGTGGAGTGTGAAGGAATCTAATAGTTTGACTTCTGCCTTGTGGCATTTACAGGAGACCTGCCTGTATGTGCTCGGCCAAGTATTTGTCCATGTTGACGTTACTTGTAACTGACAGGATAATTATAAAATTAGTTCTAAAGCTTTTTGGACAAATTGTGTGGCACTTTGTAACTTTGGCAACTATACTAATACTGAATTTTCCACTTCTGAATGTGATCTTAACGGTACACAATGCCTACGTCTGGGGCTACGACGTAGTGCAGCATGATGTCTCTGCCCTGGCAATTATCCATTTATATCAAAGGGCCAGTTTGTAAGCAAGCCTATTTGCCTTTTGAGATGATTAATTCAATATTATTTTGATTGCAGTATATCCTGGATCACATCTGGGCTTGTTTTAAAATTGATCTTAAAGCTTTTTGATTTTTGGACAGAACTGTTTTGAATCATTAGGTAACTTAATATAAATTTACTATTTATGCATAAAATCAACTATTGCACTACGATAAGTGTTTTTATTGTAGGATCCTGTTTTGTGTTGTTGCTTTATACTTATTTATTGATTGTGCTTCAAAAGTGTGATTTTTACTAGTTTGATTGTTGTAGTTTTTGATTTGTAATGGGACACTTTGATGCAATGTGAAATGTGTATTGCTCCAACTGCATGAAGGCTTTTAAATGTTAGCTTATATAATTTATTTTGTACTAAATTGAAAGCTGTCTTTTGTGGCTGTTTAGTGATTAATTTAAAAATTATTTAAGTCATAAAAAAAGATTTTTGATTATCATAATAAACCCAACATTAACACTACAAAATGTAACACTGTTCCACTGTAACTGACCCCATTGAACCATGTCATGGTCTGGTGTCGTACAGTGCTGAAAACATTCACGTTAATGAAATCACTGACGTGCTTTTAAAGTAAAATATACAACGTTTTTTTCACACCCTTCTTGTTGCTTTGAGCGTTTCTACAGTGATTCTTCTACTTTTAGAAGAATGTTACTATTTGCCATCAGCAAATCATCAATAAAACAGTTCTCTAATCAGCTGTGTTTGTCAGATGTCACTAATAGAGTGGTTTGTCTGAGATTCATGCACATTTCTATGCATTTTTAGGACAGTTACACACTTGCTTGACAAAACCTAATGATGATCATTCTAGCTAGAAATCAGCGTTTGTTGCTTAGGAGTACATGTTTGGAGTTTTGGTGCATTTTTTTTAACTGGGTTCAGCTAGAAGTAAAACCTCCTAATGACAATGTTTGTATTTTTGCCTCTAGCTCCTTGCTGCTGTCAGACAAAATGGGTGCTCTGGGACAACGAGGGACTAAGTGGCATCAGACATCTGTGTTGGATGATGTTCTCAGCTCACTCTGCCCAGCACATTCTTCTTTATTACACCAGATCCTGAAGATGGCACACCACGAAAAATTGCTGTGTTTCCTCAATCACAGACCTGTAGGTCAAACTGAATCCTACTGCTCGTGCTGTGGGGTGAACCCACAGGACAGTGTTAATCCTCTTGCAGTCCAATTAGGTGAATGTAAAGCCCACAACCATAAACCATGCTACCCTTCGAATGATTGTGATCATCAAGGTCATGGCAGCACATTTTACCATCCAGGAGACTCAAAGTCAACTTGTAGCGTCCATCATGACCCTTTAAAAGACTGTAAAAGCAAAGCTTCTGTGGGCTCAAGCTACTGCTGTGTGCAGGCATGCAGGATGGAAACTTACACCGTTCTATGCCCCAAGAGGCTGCACTGCGTTTCCTGCCAAAGCCTGGCTGTAGGTCATATCAACGAAGTGGTGTGTCCATTTGCATCCTCTCCTTCATTATCCACCTGCTCCTCTATGTGCAGTCCCTCCTCAGCGATCTGCTGTAACCAACACAACCGCAGCTCTTTTCCCTGTTACTCAAACCATATGTGTCTGATGCAGGTCAGGAACACAAAAGAAATCGGATTTGGAGATAGGGATCCTCCTTGTCCTGTCCTCAAGATGGAGCAAAGCCCCTCCCCACCTCCTCTTTCCCCAGTTTCCTCAGACATCGGCAAGAAAACTGATGAAAAGCCACCCTTCCTGCTACACCATGGACATGAGGTAGAAGCTGAACAAATTGTTAGAAATTGTTTTATGAATTTCATCCACCATGAAGCAGATGTATATACAACTACAGAAGAGGAGAAACAGTGTGGGTCTCCAAGAAGAAGTCAGGCTGAGCAGAACCAAAGTAGGACTTTACTGCAAGATGTTGTGAATCGCTTCAGTGAAAGAATTGATACCATCACACCTTTAGATAAGGACCCATCCCAGACAGCTGTTGATGTTTTGGATGAGGAGCAACCACAATCTCCCTCCACCAGTCAGAACTTGCAGTGTCCTGGTGATGCCCATCTGACTGAAATCATCACCAAAGTGCTTCACAAAGGCAGTGCTAGTGACTACAATCTCAGTGAGCTTTTCAATCGACATGACAGCACAGAGCCCAAGTCACCCAATACACGCTTGCGTCGTCGCCAGGAAGTCCTTGCTGCTATAGCAACACCTGTTGATGCTGCTAGAAGAAAGACCTTAAAAATTAAACGGGATCTTGCAATGTTTGACCACGACAGAAGAAGGAATGTCCCACCAGCTAAGAGGTCAAGACTGAAAGATGGAAATGCTATAACCGCATCACCAACTCCATCAGATTTGACCCCTGAAAAAGAGGAAATGAAAAAAGAAATGAAGGATGATGTTGAATCTATGGCGAATCATAGAACTAGAAAAGGCCCAGTGAATGTGATCTCTGCAGAAGGTGACCGGGATGAAGTAAAAGCTGAGGATGTTCAAATTCCTACAGCAGAGGAGAAACAAAGGGACAGACCCAGTGAGGAGACAGATCTTACTCTCACAGGCCCTAAAATACCAACCTTTGAGTTCCAGAGCAGCAAAGGTGATTGTGAGCAAACAGAGATTCCGATAAGTACGTCCTCAGCAAAACTGTGTGATGGGCAAAGTGAAGAAGGTGACAAGAACCAGAAACCAGGCCCATTCGGTCCAAACTCTGTCAAAAATAGTAAAGGTAAGGTTTGCCATTGGTCTGAAAGGCAGAATGGTGAGATAAACCACTCCAAGGATGAGAGGAGATCCAAGAGAAATATAGTACCTCCACAGCGGTTCTCCTCCTATGTCACAGAGCCCAGGAAGATGTTCTTTGCTGCACGTTTCGATGATGGCGTCTTTAACAGAAGAGTGCAAAAGGATGACGTTTTGACATCTGGTCCACTGGATGATTTATCCAAAGATCCAGGTGCTATAGTCCCCCAGCTTGAATCAAGACATAAAACCTCTTTGTCCTCACCTGAGCATACTGTGAGTCTTTCCTTTGAAGCAACACATGGCGAACAATGTAGACCTTCACACACCAAGTCAAAAGATCAGTGCAAGCTCTTTCTACAAAGTGTAACTACCAGAGGGAGGGGACCTGCAGCACAACACTCTCAAGGTAAAACAGAGCCCTCTGGACATCGGAGATCCTCTCCAGCAAGAATACAAGTCTTAAAGGCAACGTCAGGCAAGCCCCAAAACGTGTTTAATGTGAACGTCACAGATTCATCTGCTGCCTGCGCTGAGAATCCCACCAACGTCCCAGCTGAGTACACCAGTCCCATTAAGCTTATGTTTGTGTCACCAGTAAAGGATAAAAAAGGGGTCAGATATAGTCTCAAATCAGCAGGGTCTGGTTCTAGTGCACAAGCAGAGGAACACTTTGACCCATGTGAAGCGTCTTCATGGTCAGGGTCACCTGAGAAACCCAAAAACCACAGCAGAGAGTCTGCTACATCACAAGTAAAACGTATTTCTTCACCATTAAAGTCTGCATCCCCACCTACAAGATCTGCTTGTCTACCGACCAAGTCAGCTTCGCCAAGCAGCAAGTCTGTCTCCTCACCAGGAAAGTCTCCCTCCACAAAACCTCCAAAGTCACCTTCACCAGCAAAACCAGGCTCTTCACGCAACAAGTTTGTGTCTTCACCAGCCAAGTCATCGACATCCAAATCATCTTCACCACTCAAATCAACATCTTCACCAAGCAAATCTGTGTCTTTACAAGCAAAGTCATCCACCTCTGCACCCAAATCCTCTTCACCAGCCAAATCAACATCCTCACCAAGCAAATCTGTGTCTTCACCCCTGAAGTCATCCACCTCCACATCCAAATTGTCATCTTCACCAGCCAAATCAACGACCTCAGTGTCTCCGTCCCCTAAACCTAAATCACCCAAGTCAGCTTCCTCTTCGCCTAAAATAGGTTCCAGAAAAACAGGTGAAACCACTCCAACTAAGCGTGTAGTTGGAAATGAGAGTCAGAGGTCTCCATGTGATTTATCAGCTTTTCATGAAACAACTCCCCCAAAAAGGCGTCCGGGCCGACCGAAGAAGCTAGGACCACAGCTTGAGCAGAAAGTCAAGAGGCCAATTGGTCGACCACGCAAACTGAAGGCTGTAGATCCAGTAGTTGGCTCAAAGACTGTAAAATCTGTTGTGGCATCTGATATTGAAGAAAACGTAAACAAGAATCTCAAAATCACAGTTGTGTATGGCCGTTCAAGGAGAAACAAGCGGATGGTCTCTGAGTGCTTTGACAAACTCCAGACAGATTTTCATGATGCTTGGCAAGCAGCAGCAGCATTTAAAAGTTCAATGTCCAGCTCTAAAAAAGACTCGGGAGGTACAGAAACAACTCCAACAGAAGACTTAAAGTTTGTCAGTCCCGTGAAAGAATCTGCCACTCAATCTAGTAGTAACATCAAATGTCAGAGGAGGGATAATTCTGGGCCCTCAAGAAAACCAGGCCGGCCTGCAAAAGTTAAAATCTCTGGAATCTCTGTCACAGTAACCGCAGTTTCACCTCGGCAACGGAAGATTCTGATAAATCGGGATACTCTGCAGTGTCCCGAAACCCCATTTCATAAGAAAATATCGACACCTGAACTCAAATCTGCCAAAGACTCTGGCACAACCACTCCTCCCCCAATAAGCAAAAACTGTCAGTCTGAGAAAGGAGTAGAGGCACAGGATGAAAGTATTAATCAAGTGCCAAATCAACCCGTGCGTCACTCGATGAGAGTAAGAAAACCATCCATCCATTTTCTGCATGCTCTTGCTACTTCCACCTCTAGAGCTTACAGCCACAGTAATGCTCTGTTGCGGCGCTCTAAACAGCTTCTGTTAAACAAGGCCAGCAATGAAAGGAAGAAGGAGGAGCAACAGAGTAGCGTCGAGCCTTCGTGGGGTAAAAAGCAACTCTGTGGACATGGGAAGACGAACGTCTCTCAGGACCTGAGCACAGTGGCAGGCGTATCGGTTGACTCGATCTTTAACCCAAAAGAAACACTAAGGTGGTGGGCGCCGGCGGTGGAGGAAAAGTCAATGAACCAAGAGCTTGCCAGGCGAATCCGGCTCATCTCTGATACCTGGGTCTCAGACACGGTTGAAAACCAAGAAAAAGAAATGACCCTTAACTCCAAATTAGACACTAAAGGTAACAGTTCATTCACCAAAAGTTCAAAACATTCCTCTGTGGTTCGAACGTTATTCGACTGTTCTCCCAACAAACCAAGGTCCTGTAGCATGCAGCAGCTCTCCTCGTGGTTTATGGAGACCACAGAGACTCAATCTCTGGCTATTGTCAAGAAGACAAGCTCCCGTAACCCCTTTGAACTCATGCACTTCCCTCGTTCTGTCAACAAAAAAAGTGTTTGCCACAGTCCTCAGGCTGAGCGTCTACGCAAACATATCAAGAAGTTTGCCAAAACTGTGCCAAAAAGTCCTCTGCAACATCAGAAGGCTCAAAGAAGGTTAAAGAGGAAAACCGCACCAGCAGCACTTATCAAGCAACAGATTTTTACTTGCAAGTTTGCGACAGGTAGCCCCAATCAAGCAGTTCAATGGTGGAGAGGAAGAACATTTAACAAATACCAAGCCACTGTAGTTAGAGCCAGGAAAAGGTTCCTCAACCAGAAAGAAAGGGAGAGGTGGCAAAAGAAGCAGAGGAAACAGAACAACTCGAACGCTACAGGTTGTTCTAATGGACCTGTAGTAAACGGACTGCAATCAAAACACGGAGCATTACACAAATCAGTAAAACGCAAGTTATCTGAGTATTTGGAGAATGGTTCTGTTGACCAAACACAGGGACCTGTGGATGTTCCCAAAGAGCAGAACATCTGCTCTAAAGCCTGGAGTCCCGAGACGCTGAAGGAATGCCGCGTGTTTCTGAGGAAAATCAACTCTCCAGACAGCGAATCAGCTGAAGAAGAGTGGGACTCCTGTACTGTGACACTGGATGATGGGTCACCCTCTGCGTACCTGTTTGCAGGAAGGGACAGAGAACTGGTGGGAGTTGTTAAAACTGTGAAAACCGAAGAAAGGAACATGAATAGGAGGACCGCCTCAAGGGAGCTGGTGGGCTCAGAGCCGAAATCAGTTCAGGGGCAGGGTGACTTGCCAGCGGGGAGGCAGAAAGGCAAACACAAAAGTCCTGGCGCTGTGGCTTCTGAAGCACAACCGGCGAAAATGTTGAGACAATCGCGGATGAGAGGTCTAACTGGTCCAAGATGGTGCGACTTTGTGTTTGGTAAATACCTTGCTTCTTCTACCAAATAAGACTAAAAAACAGCATTTGTCAAGATTTAGTTTCATGCCCAAAGTGAACTTCTTATCTTTTTCTCCTGACAGAAAACTAAATGAAGCCTGAGGCCTCCTCCTTCCTGGGAAAGGGACTGTGGTTTAATGTGGTGCCTTTGGACTTTGAGCTGACCATGTGGACTGACCATCCCACTATGGTTCAGTCTTACATTCAGCAATTATGTAGCAGTCTAATTTAACAAAAGCTTAATGTTGCACTATTTTTCTCCATTGATATATTTGTATAGAATGTTTTCTTGCCCTTGTCTTTTTGAAGATGCGTAGTAGATCAAATCAATACGTTGGAGAGTGTTTTAATGGATAAGTGCTTCTACAACCTGTCAGGGTTGCTGTATTCGAAGGAAAAAACAAAGCCTGGCTGCAAAATAGACAGTGCCACCCCCCAAGACTTACGTACTTACCTCAAGATCGCCGCCATCACAGAGAGTGTTTGGCATAAATTGTAATTGAAAACCAGTACAAGCTTTTCCTACATCGGTTTGGACTCTACAGCTACAGCTCTAAAATCACTCCACAGTTACCATTTTATTTATAGTCATGCTTACGTTCACAGAATTTATATAAAACATTTTTTGTTTTTAAACAAAGTATATTCAAATTAATATTCTTTCAGTCCGGTATTTTTCTTAGACACTGCAGTTACTGTTGTTATATTGCAAGCCGGTAGCCAAAAATGTGCTTTCAGTGAGTGAGTCTTTGGGATCAGCTGACCCCGTCCATATCCTCATCACCATCTCTATACAGGCTCTTCTTATAAATGTCCGTGTATTGAACAAATCCACCGAAGACTATCAGCATCTATCCAAACCAAGTACAACTTCACGTCTCAGCCCTGAGACACAATAAGCAAAAGATATTTGTGACAACTTGAATAATTTGGACACCACACAAAATGCAGAGGTATATGTGAAATGATGAAGAAGGGGCTTTATGCAGTGGCTGAATGTGGATTTTGATTGGTGTCTTTGTGTGATCTGTTCTTTATGCGTCTTCTTGTTTTCACCCAAAGCATATACTGTACGTCTGCCAGATCTACTCCTTGCACTATTCCTTCAGAGATTATTATTCCCCACTACACATACCCCCCCCAATACTTTGCACATCCCATAGTCCATCGCTAACCCCTACTGTAAAACTAGAGAATCTATTTGGTGCAATACAAACCCAGATAATTTATCAGTGTGTAGTTATATTATTGCTGACTGACAAATGGATGTATGCACGTTCCGGTGGCCTAAGATGTTACTTCAGTTTCCATAGTCATGTAATGTGATTTTTTTCTTTTATGGACACTGGTATACACATTTTAAATTTTCCATCTGTTGTTCCCTAGATGAAAACAGCATTAAATAGTTTTATCATAACAACGTTAGCATTATTTTCCGTGTGAACAGGTGGGACATGTTTGCTGTTAAGGAGTTTTTAGGGTTCCTGTTATTCTCGCAGCAATAGACGCCTACCTCCACTGGTGCTCAGCTAGGCCTGCTGCTCTGTACCTTATCAGCCATGGGATAAATGAAGCCGGAAGCTTGAGCAGTAAACACTAATCTTGGAATCTGTAAGATGTCTGGCTGTAGGTCAAAACTTAATCCTGTAGTGTGTATTGTGTGCCTGACTACCCTTGTATGTCTGTCACTATGGTTGTTATTTCAACAGGAAGGTGAGGTGAATACTCTGCCCTCTGCTGAAAGACCTGGTGCTAAACAGCTGTTGTATATTTACTTTGTGTTTTTATACTGTCAGATGCAACAAAAATGTGTCTGCAATTTGGAAAAATAAAGAGTCCTTTGAATTAACCAGCGTGCAATGTGACAAATGTGTTAATCAGCATTTGCAGGGTTGCTGCCTCGCTTATCTGGTCTTTGTACCTAATGTCAGATGCCATCTCACCACAAGCTGACTGATTTTATATCAGTAGATACTCTGTGGTAGAAAATATGCAAATATCAGGTCATATCATGTCAGGTTTGAAGTAAATTATTAAGACTTCTCTGAAAAGCCCATGTTCATCTAGTACTAAACGTGGAGGCAGTGCATTCATGACCTATGCACCATGTGTAGTGTGTAGTCTACACTCTCTCATCAGGTTTAGACCAATTGTGCGGATTCAACGGATTCAACACTGCATCAAACTGCAGATGCTTCATGTCTCAAAACAGCAAAGTTTCCCGAAACCTAAGCAAAAGAAAAGGCAAAGAAATTCGATATTCTTTAAACCCACTAAAATGCAGCAGCTGGAGTAAAGGTATTACCAGGTAGTTTTTCCCATATGTTCCTGAATGGGTTGATGGCGTACTGTCAAAGCCATTGAATTAAAGCTCGACTTTCATTTCACTCCACATTTAGAGGAACTGACCTGTACAACCTAACATATATACCAATAGCTTCTAAATCACTTGTTCCCAACCTGATTTATGTAAAAATTGTTCAGGTATTATAACAAAAAAAAATTGGTTTAGTAGTAACGAAGAGGACGGGGTTTAATGACATTTCACTTTAATATGAAAAACAAGGAAATAAAACTTATACGGATGGACATGTCTGTTCAGTTACATTTACTAACAACTGTTTTACTATATGTTACAAATAAAACAACGTTAAAAAAAAAGGATTTTAGATAAAATGGTGACTTCACCTTTGAATTTTCCAGCAACTACCACAACCTAACTACGAGACATTGGCCTCCTGGTTGATGAGTGTGTTCAGATCCAGCTTTGTCTTCTCTAGAGCTGCAGTTTTCGCCCTTCGCGAGGGTCGCACCACATGAACAGACTCTGGGACATTCTCTCCATCACTATTGCCAAAATAAAATGCAAATATTAAAATATATTGACAGCATCATATTGCATACTTACACAGGAAGAAACGCTCACCTCTCTTCTGATGACTCTGCTCGTCTGCTCGGCTTTCTGCCTCCTTTAGCTGTGCAGACTTTCCTTTGACCTGTACACACACACACACACACACACACACACACACACTCAGATTACCTCACAGTGCTGAGTCAACTCCTCCACTTGTGTAGATGAGACGGGCTCTAAAAATACACAGGCACTACGAGCAGCTTCAGTTTTGGATGGGTACATTGAACCTGCATTACCTCTCTTGGCCCTCTTGGCAGATTTAGATGGATCCTCTGCTGCAGTCTCTGTGGAAACAGCAGGCAGAAAAGTCAGATTTTTGCTGTTTCAGTGTCTTCATCTTTAGAGACAGTCAAAAAGATGGAGCCAGGCACATTTATATCCATTTAGGAACATTCTGCTAATAAGACATAATCCTTCTACTGAAAGAGTTGTCACAGACAGTAGACAGAAAGTAGCCTTTGTTATGGACATGTTATATCGGGTAGCATTCTTATGACTGTCACCACGTTTGCATGTGTACCATCTGCATTGACGTCCAGCGGCTGTAGTGCACTGGCGCTTAAGAGCTCAGCTTGTTCTTTTGAGTCTGCCAGCTGATTAATCATCTTCTCCAGAGCACGAAGACAGACACGGTCCTTCACCACCTGAAGGAGAAAAGGCCAGAAGCAAAACCATTTAATTAAGAAAACTATTTTTTTTAACTAAGTTTTGTTTGATAGTAAACAGAATTTGTCCACCAAATAAAACATGTTTCTGAGAACCAAAGTAAACTTTTAAGTTTTTCAGACATTATATAAAAACAGTCCTTAGTTAAGAAAACAATCTGCACGTTACTCGAAGTAATTAGTAGCTGCATTGTAAACTGTACGGGTGCGAGGCATCGGTTTACACCTGAACCAGCTGTTGCAGCAGCGTGTGCAGATCTTTCTTCACAGTCCCATCTCTGCTGAGCTCCAGGTGGCTTAGAGTCTTAGCATAAAGACGAACCTCGGGGGCTGTAGGGTCCTTTAACATCTCCCCACATATGCGCACTGCTAAATAGTCATGGACACACACTTCCTAAAAGACAGATATCAAACTTAATTAGTTTAATTTAATCGATCAGTTATCAGTTTGTACATTCTATAGGTAGAAACGTGAATTCAACTGTAGGCTAACCTAAACGGAAGAATTTAAGAAAATACTTTACCTATGTTAGATTAATTAATATGCATTTGCTAACAACACAACATGAAACGCTCAGTGCAGCAATAAAATGACCAAGAAACAATAACACATTTTCCTCTGGGTGGTTCTTACCTCTGTGTTAGTTGAGGGTTTAATAAGCGCACTCGGTCGGGTCAGCTCCACCAGCAGCTCCACCACGTTGTTAATATCCACCTCAGCTAGAGGAGAGGTGGCTGGGGCATTCATCAAAGTCCGAACAGTCGGCAGGAAACTCTCCTCCACCACCTCCTGGTGGACCCTAATGCACAAAGACCACTTTCATATAAGCTTACATTGCATAACCAATCACTCCAAGGAGACAAGTAATCATTCTAATAACTTTATTAACTATACACTGTAATGCTTGAAAACACATGTGTGACCTGCTCTCGCGGGCGTAGAGCTGGAAGAAGACGCCGAGGCAGTGTCGTAGGCGGGTGTCATCCTCCGTGACCGGATTGTACCACAGCAACACCAGACGGGAAAGCATCTTGGCACTGGAGATGCGACCAGTGTACATGAGTTTGGCCAGGCCCTCTGCTGTCTCAGTACGGAGGTCAGACACCTGAGAGCGTTAACCACACGGACGCAATTAAAAAAAAAAACAAAAAAAAACTGTCCTCACTTTGCTCAGTCCAGAAAAGCTTAAACACTTAACCTCACCTCACTGTCAAGGAACTCTGACAGCATCACAAGGATGCTCTGTGCAGTGTCCTCTGGTCCATCTCCCTTCTCCTCCCTCTGGGGTGCATCATCCTCCGGACTGTCTGACGTGGGTGGGGCTGTCTGTGTGCTGGCTGTTTCAGAGAGCAGCTGGAAGCCAAATAGTAGCAGGAGGTCGATGATGGCCCGCAGGGCACTGATACGGATTTTTACCTCATCCAGCTGGGCAATCTGAAAATTCACACGGGCACATTTATCAAGCTAGTAGTAGAAAATTCATATCTGTGTTGTTGAATCAGTGAATCCCACCTACAAAACATATTTTCCAGCAGCATTCAAACAAGCAGGCTGTTACAGTTATACAGTCAAACCTCAGTAAAGAAGCTAATGAAAAATATCTTTACCTGTAGCAGCAAAACCATGTGAGTTTTGGCCAGTTCCTTGCTATGTAATGTGCAGGTTCCTAGACACACCACAGCCATGTTACGAACAGCAGGGTGAGCGTTTGCAATACTGGGCAAGACCTGACAGAAAGAATGGAGAAAATCATCAACACCAGAAAGTTTTACTGCCGTCTGTCTGCACCGTCTCAGATACAGAGTGTAAGTACGCACTTGTTTATACTTTTTCATTAATAATAAAAAAAGAAACTATTGACAGACCCTATAAACGTTGCTAGCTATGAAAGACATTTTGTGATACTAGAAAATCAAAAAGGATCCAGCTGGAGCTTGTAGTCTGAACAGTAACATTAGTGTAAACTATGATGTATGAGGTTCTGATTTCTACCAGTGAGGACATTAGGGCGCTTATTGTTGGCCCAGTATGAGTTTTGATGTTCATCTCCTTCAGCAGTTCCGCACACATTGTTAGACATCTCAGAAGAGTCTCTGGGTCATTCTGAAACACAAAGAAAGAAACACAACCAGCTTTTTCTTGTGCTCTTACATTTAACTATTGAGAAAAAAAATGTACATAGACAAATGCAGTGCTTCCTATGTGGTTGTGTACCTTCTCACAGCGAAGCTCCTTATCAGGTGGATGGCTGCTCTCTGCGATTTCCTGGAGGATCTGGTTCCTGTGGTTCTCAAGGTCTGTAATGGTGTCTTTGAGCTCTGCTGCACGGCTGAACTCCTGGGCGGTGATACAGTCCTCCAGGGCTTGTTTAGCCTCCAGAATACGCACCTTCACCTCTGCTAGCTGGATGGGAGGAAAGAAGAGAGCAGTGGGAGGGGACATTCTGCAGCTAAAACACACTCCAGAGGATTCTTCTCCCTCAACTAACAGGAAAAATAACAACAACAGCTGAGGCTTTGGGCCAAGTCTCAACCCTCTAGACACTACTTTGCCTTTTACTCAGAAGCAGGGACTCTAAACACCAGGCCAGGACTGACTTCCACAGCAGCTGTCTCAATGAATTATAGAAAATACATGTGGTGCCCATTGAAGCTGGAGAGACTGAGATGAATCCAGAAATAAATTAACAAGCACAACTGAGGGCCAACCTGTGAAACGGTTTGTCTCTCAAGGTAGCCACCGACTTTAACTCTTGTTGAATAACAACAAAGATAAATGAAAGAGGAAAGTGACGTACATGGATGCACCAGGCATACAAGACTTGCACCTTGTTAACACATGCCTCCATTTAAAACCAACCGTCAGATAGAGAGAGAATATAAATAGCACAGACGACTGCTAAGAAGCAGAAAAGTGAGAAAGGGAAATACTAGTAATATCAATATACGGTTTTACTTCTGTATAAACTAGATTTAAACACAACATACCTAAATACTTTCAGGCGTCTTTCAGACTTTGCAAAATGTATTTTTAGTGGAAACACGTATCGTTTATGTACGAATCCTTCATCAGCCTGTCTACACACAACAAATTTAAATGTGCACTGTGCTTTCATCCGGTGGCGTATTCATCCATACAGAAAACAGCAGGGCAGCTGAAGGGATTACACAGTCTAATTGCCTCTGGGTGTTTTCAGTTGGCAGTGTTGCCCACCTGGATCTGCTGTCGGCGGCTCTCGTTCTCATCTACTGGCTGACTGGCCTCTGTGATGGGCTCCCTCACATCCGAGATGATTTCTGCCACCTGTTCAACATAAAACCCAGCTTATTCATATGATAATCTTGTGGTAATGATGCTCCAGCTGTAAGGAAAACAAAATTGCGTGTGTGTGTGTGTGTGTGAGTGTGAGTGCCTGGATTAGATGAGCAAAAAAATTTAAACACTGAAAATGAAAGAAACATTGAAAATAAAGAATACAACTCACAGTCTGTATGCGCCTGTGGTCATCAGGGATGAGCGTGAGGAGTTTCTCTGTGAGCAAAGAGACAAGTGAGGAGGGGGTCTGTGGAAGAGCCAGCATCTCCTGCAGAATGGCCAACACGCGTTTCCTACACAGACGTACAGCATAATGAGGGGGAATGAAAGTCACCAGTCATCTCACAGACAAGCCGCCTTTCCTAACCTTTCTTTCATTCATAAGCTGCTGTCTATACACTGCACCCACTCAGCTTCTTACCTGCCGCCCTCTTCATTGGTGTCCAGACATTCGATGAGATGGATGAGCTGTTGGGAGATGAACTCTTTGGTCATGACCAGCTCCAGGTGGTTAAAGTCGGCTCTCTGCTCCTCTGACAGCACAGGCACCGCTTTCAGATATCTTCCCCAGTCAACAGAGGCAAAACAAAGGGTTCTCAGAGACCAGTCAGATTAGATATTCAGCAGTAGTAAAACAGGTGTTGTGGTTATTTTGTATGTACAGTCTTTTAAATTCATTTGGGTCACTTAAATTATAAACCTTCTAAAAACCTAGCCACAGTGCATTCTGCATTAAAGGATCAGTGGTAACCCAGTGAATCTCTGCTCTCTCACCCATAGAGGTAGTCGGCGTAAGTGGCAGCATCTGGCAACACTTGCTCCAACATTTCATCACCTTCATCTCCTTTAGACTTGATGAACTCACACAGAGCTCTCCAGTAAAGTACATTCTCACAAGTGAGACTCCCCACTGGGACCAGCTTACTGTAAAAACAAACATGCATACAGTCTTACTTATTCTGAAAACCTATGCAATATTTAGTATGAAAAACTGATTATGAAGACTGTGAGCCTACCTGTTGTCAAGCTGTAGCCTATTCTGCAGGAGTTCCTCAGTAGGTGTTCCTTTGAAGATGGCTTTTAAAGTGTCCAGGGCAATTTGAGCACAGTTTTCGACATCCAGCCTGTGGAGCAGCTCTATGATGTTACCATCCAGCCGAAGCAGCCAGGCCGGTAGCAGACAAGAGCAAACCACGTCCCTTACTGCCTCTACAGTACAAATAATTAGACATCTTAACTGTGCACAGAAAATTTTTGAACAATTCACCAATTGTCCATTTTAAGTCAAAATTTCAATTGAGATGCTGATTATGAGAATTTGCCAACTTAGGCTCTGGAATGCTGTTTAAACAAAATAGCTCTAGCTATTTTCTGACTCAATTAATCAAACACCAACTGTTTGGTTGTTTGATCATCATTTGCAGCTTTAACAAAAGCTTACTGCATGTACTTACTGTAAGTACTTGACTGACATGGATCATAGACATAAGATTTACCTGAGGTGTCATGTAGACCCTGCTGAAGTAGACTAACTCTCTGAGCAATGGTCAGAGCTTTGATGTGAACCTTGTCAGCCAGAACCTTAAATAAAATATAAAGATATACCATGTTTAAGGTTTAGCCAGGTCAAGGCAACTGTATGCAACAAATATTCTTATCTACAAATGCACTTAACATGCATGTGCTTTGGATTATACTGAGTCATTAGACTGCATGTATGGATACCTGGTAGGCTAGTTTGCGCACGTTCTCTTTGATGTCACGAGTGCGTTTCAGTACTTTGGGAAGAGTCTTAGGAGACATCGCTATGCAGGACAGAACAGCACGCCGCACCTCAGCATTAGTATCATTCTCCAGAATCAACACATATGCTGTAAAAAGAAATTGTGACTGTGTGAGAAGGCAGATGACAAAAAGATACACACACATGAATCTCAAATTACACAAATAGAAGCAATGAAAGACAAGATACATTTTTTCAATAAGTATGAAACCTAACAAACCATTGATGGTGGGACAGTCAGGATCTTGTGGCTGCTGCAGACGTGTCATGGCTAATGCAGCCTGAATTCGCACATTGGGAAACTTGTCAGTGACACGGACCAGCATGGCTTGATGGATGTGATCAAAAAGGTCGTCGTCTATCTGGGCATTTTCTGCCATGCTGCCCAGTAACTTGTTGATAAGCTGGCACACACGGAAACGCACTGCATGGCTATTGGCTTTATGGGACTGAAAAACCAGGAAGGTGGAAATGCAACAGGGAGGACAAAAAAAAAGATCAAACAAACAACAGAGACATCAAAGTTTTTGTGTACAAATACTAAGAGTACCTTAATTATTATCCTTTATATGAAATCATGTTTATACCTCCAACAGAAAGTTGAAGATGAAACTCAGAAAAGGATGGTCGTCATCGTCTTCCTCCTCCTCCCCCTCATTCTCCTGCTCCTCCTCCTCCTCAGTTTTAGGTGGGGACTGAAAGCTTGCCGCAAACCTTGCAACAAACTCAATGACATTTTCAACTGTAGGTTCACGCTTGTAGACAATCATGGCGTACTTCAGGTAATGGAGAAACTCCTCATGGAACAGTGTCTTATCCTCCAACTGAATGAGAAGAAGGAGGGTGTCATCAATTACAGAAAAATAAGGAATGCAAATCAGTAGTAATAGCTGAAATTTAAAATACGACAAAATATTTATGTATATATATATATATATATATATATATATATATATATATATATATATAAATATAAAAGTGATCAGTTCACAGTGTATTTTCCCACCTCCTACGTCCCAGGATCAAAGAAACTGAGAAGCAGTGTTTGGTATTTTGCTATTGGCTGACTGACACATAAGGTTTACAGAATTACATTTTTGCAGTTTTATTCTGAAGGGTTTTATTATTTAAGTAGTAAGGTTTGGTCTATAACACAACACAATATAATCAAATATATATTCAATTCTCTAAAATGCCTCTCAGCCAAATGTGAAGTCTAACAAAAGGCATCTACGAGTATTAAATGCAACACACTGTATTACTGAAATTCATTACACCCATGTGTATTACTGGCTGACAAACTGTGACATATGCGATTGATATAAAACATGACATAAGCCGGTCCCAGGCTGAACTTGCCTTGTTGTAGCGGCTCTTCAGGCTGGCCACCAGCTTCGCCTTGTTGTTGTGGCCCTTCTGAGCGCGCTGAAACGCCTCTTTAATGTCCATTTTATTGTCGGCAGTCATCTTTCCTCCACAGGAACAATTTGAAACACACACTCAGTCAGACAGGCGTCGTAGCACAAACTTCCAGTCAGCTAAACTAGAGGCTAAGCTAACCCCAGTCTCTGGTGCCTCATTAGGCTGAACGCCCCACCTCGGTTCAACTCCCATGACACAAAAGCGAAAGCACAACGCACAATATAACACAGGTCTTAAAGAATTATATATAAACATGTTCTTATGTATTATGAAAACAACACAATTGAAACAACGAACGTCGATTCAAGTTTTCAAAATGTACCTTTCACGGCTTCCTTCTCACAACACTGCCGCCTGTTTTCAAATTTAACTTGTGTCTGTTCTCGCGAGAACTGAGATGCAACTGATTTTCGTTGTGACGCAAATATTGTTGAATTTGCCCTGAGTTTTGTGTGTCAGGCTCAGTTAGCGACGAAACATGTGCGCAAGTAAAGATGAGTCGGTTCATTAGTTGTTATTTGATTTACAAGACCGAAAACCTTAACGATAATTGATTTGTCATTTTAGTATTTTACAAACAAAAACTGCTTTTAAAGAAAAGACGGGGAAAAAGCCATTAAACTACTTGTTTGCAAATCTTCTGCTTGGTTGGTTTTAGTTTTTGCTTTTGGTACATTCTACTTTGGTATAGTATAAAAAAACTGGACAGAGTGGTTGTTTTTAAGACAAGTATCATTTTTACCCCTGCCTGTGAGGCCGAATTCTCTGAATTTTTGGGGGAGACTTCCATATACATACAATACATTTCAATTTACACAAGCATTCCTGAAATTTATAATTTATTTTAATTTTCTTTCAAAACTTAAAACTAAAAAAGTCTCATCTATTTATACCACATACGTCACTTTTAAGGCAAAGCTGGTGTTGGCAAAGGCTGCAGCTGGCAGACAGCTGTTGAGGTGTCACAGCAGGCAGCTCAGTGGCAGGAAGAGGACTGTCAACAGCAATTTATTAAAAAAAACAAACTAAAACCTAATGTAAAGAGTGCTCTCTCCAGCTTTTTGCTTTAGATCCAAATGCGTGGGGTGAGAGTTTGTTGGAAAGGTGTATTTTCACATTAAATATTAATGCTGGAAAATGTAGATGGGCTAAAGGTCTCTCCATTAGTCGGTGCAACTACTATATCATCGAAAACAACCTCCCCTAAACAACACGCAGGAATGTGTAAGAAGCCTAAATCACAAGCACTCAAACAACACCACTTAGCATGATGTGAGCTGTTAAGCTGTATAACGTGAAAAGATGATGGTTGCCACCCTATTCAGGCCTGTTCAGGCGGTAATAACAAGGTGCTATTGAGACAGGTTTGGTCAAATGCAACATGCAACATTTTCAGAGCTTTACAATCAAGGTTTTCCTGAATATTCTTCCATCACGTTTAGACTATTCAATAAATGACAGTGCGTTTGATTGAACCACAACTGCTTTAAGGTAATTCATTTTAGTCAGTGGTGATGAATTGTATGGGCGCCGCCTCCAGTGCGTGTAAGCGTCTTCAAGATAGATCGCCTACCTGATAATTATGCACTCAGAAAAAATACACACCCAGAGAAATGTTAGCCCGAGGTGGCAGCTAGGAAAATAGCTTTTAATGACACATCCAAACGCTGCGCAGCCTGTGGGGCCCGGAGTTACTCATATTGTGTTAAGGGACTGACTGATGGAGTAAAGTCACACGACCAGACCCCAGAGACCCCCCCCCCCGTGATGGGCACTGATACAGCAGCGCCGGTAGGGGCGGGGCAGCACTGCAGCAGTGCGCTTCTCTGTCTCCGGTAATGTTCCATAGGATACACACGCCCCTCTCCGCCCCTGCCGCGAGACAGGTGGTCGGTCTGTGCGCCTTCATCCCCGAGCGCTCCCTCAACGTATAAGACGAAAAATATCCGTTGCCAGCGGGGAAGGGTCGGTTG
This sequence comes from Macropodus opercularis, assembly GCA_030770545.1. Lineage (NCBI taxonomy): Eukaryota > Metazoa > Chordata > Actinopteri > Anabantiformes > Osphronemidae > Macropodus > Macropodus opercularis. The sequence continues at coordinate 10,520,602 of CM061089.1, forward strand.
GCGCGAGCGCGTCCCCGATGGACTTCCAGCGTGTGACCTCCGCGATCACCGGGCGGACAGCCGGAGAGGGGGGGCACAACCGGAACGCACGAGGAGAGCCCCGCCGAGCCACTACCAAATGTTTTCCAGCCAATTGCTCGAGCTGCTGTTCGCGTGAGCGGGTCCACCGACGGGGGAACGAGATGCGCGAGTAGAAAGTTGGCACGATTCTGGTGGGGATTTATTTATCCGAGGGGATCGTTTCTGAGTGTCCTCCGGTGCTGGAAGTTCCCCGAGGGGGTTTCATTATGGCCTCGGGCGCCGGTAAGGCTGCACAGCCCCCCGGGCCGGGCTCCGCTGTGAACGGGACTGCGGCAGAGTTCCCGAACATCGAGCAGGAGCTGTACGACTACCAGATGCACAGCAAGATGTGCAAGAAGATCGCTCAGCTCACCAAGGTAAGACCTGCCGGTGGCACCGGGGGAGGCGCGCCGCCGCCGGACGCGCTGTCACTGGACGTGTCAGGCTGATTGGATGATCCGATGGCTGCTTCTGCCACATAGCAATGACAGAGGGCGGCCTGTAATAGGACATATACATATAAATATGGATACATATAGGAAGTAAGAGTAAAAACACTGGCCTACAGGAACAAGCGGCAATTAGATTTAGGGACAAGATATTTATCTTGTGTTGATGACTGGAAAACTTGCATTTACTCGTGACTCTGTCAGACATTACCGATCACTGGTGGGAGTATTAGGTGGATGCTGCAGATCTTTAGCAAACTGAGAGCCAAACCCATTGGGGCAGTGCTTATTCGTGTACAATATGTGCCATGCATTGATTTATATAGGCAGCAAAGATGCCAAAAATGAATGAACTGAATTGGACATTTCACAGCAGAGACTGCACAGATGCCAGAACCCTCTTTGTCCGACCAAGAGACAAAAGACATCCAATCAAGACATATAGAGCGATATAAAACTGATAAGAGCCTCCAAACGGCCTCTCGTTGTGTTAGTAATATAATACTAATATCATAACAAACATGCTTTACTATCTCCAGTCATGCTGTGTAGCTCCCTTCGTGTGCATGCACACACATAAGTGTGCAGGCAGGACGCTTGGCAGCAGCAGCAGCAGCATATCTGCTCTGCTTTTTCATACACTGAGCATTGTTATGTGGGTCTCTTCCCTCTAAGCACTGCGAGTATCATCACAGTCATGCTTACAGAGGCAGGGCATGACCCATCGCTTGTGGAGCTGTGACGGTTACTGATGACTGTGCACTTCCTATCTCCCCGTATGGCTTCACCTCTGTGTAACCTATAGGAGCGTGTGTGTGCGTCCTGCAGTGTGTTGTTTAAAAGGCTTCAGACACACATGCACGCACAAACAAACGCGACAGAGGAAAGGTCAGCACTTGTGTCCGTGCTTGTTAAAGAAATTTGTCATCCTTCCGCTACCCGTGTCCCCCCACACGCTCCTTCCACTTGAATATTCTTCCTCAGACTTTCTTTCTCCTGAAACTTTGTGTGATCTACTTTTGACCACAGTTAATAAACCCCAGAATGCTGATGACATATAAGAGTCATCTGATATTTAGTGTAAGCGTTTTCTCTGAGCGGTGGCACGCTCGGCGCGTGACACATAGTTTATCTGAGTGTTTTGGGACAGTGCGTGGAGTGGAAGCAGGAAATGGGTCAGCTGAGGAACCATTATATATTTAATAGCCTCTCCTCCATGAACAGAGGCTGGCACACACATGCACTTACATTTAACACACTTCCTGACATCTGCCCCTTCCTCCTCACTTATGCCTGACTTACACAGCTCCTCCTCACCCACCTCTCTCGCTGCCTCTGTCAGTGCGAGGGGTCTGCCCGGGCTGAATGGGTGATGCTAAAGATAAACACATCGGAGTGTGTACACGGAACAAACCAGTGGGTCAGTAGCTGACCATGTCATGCCAGCTGTTCTGTTGCGCGCACAACCACAGGAACTGTCTTTCACCCAGGGAAACGGTAGCGAATAAAAATATGTCTTTTGTTCAGGTGTATATATATCCACACTTTTGATTGGCAGCTCTAATTCTGTCTTTGTGTTTTCCTGTACTTATCTCGCTTACACTGTCACAATGTTCCCTGCTTTGTAATCCAGCACACCCAGTCCCTCTTTGATATGTGTGGAGGTATGTGTGTGTGTGTGTGTGTGTGTGTGTGTGTGGGAGGCAAGGCTGATGTAAGTGTGTGTGTGTGTGTGTGTGTGTGTGTGGACTGCTTGTCTCTTTGCCTAACCTCTCCTCTGTGCACCAACCATTTGCTCTACATCTCACTCCTGTTTCAACGGCATAGTCTCGGCTCGTCTTTACGCTGCAGACAGAATATTAATTTCATGCTTTGCTGACTGTGAAGTTATCGTCAATAAGCACAGGCACTGGCTGGTGAGGCTACATGAATCACATTATCGACTGGCAGGATCAATACGGGGATCTTGAGACAGGATTTACAGTAGCAAGAGGCTCCCGCCACAATCTCTGTCCACGCTGTCATGCCCAGCCTCAGAGGAATTTACATCCAAAAAGCTGAATCTAAATGTGTCACTCTCCTTAATCTTTATCCTTTATTACACTAAAACCATGTCCAAGTGCTCTAAATATCCATTACTCTTAAAAATTACATTTTAATTGTAATTCTGTGTAGGAGTGTAGTAGCAGATTTACACAACGTGGATACTGTTCACATACATTTGTGCATTTAAATCTGGGCGTGTTTTTCATGGTTTAGGATTCACCTCTTAGTTCAGCGCGATTATATCTTAGACAACGATGCATCCTATCTTTCTGAAATAATGTTTCCATGCATAAAGGCAGGTTAATAAAAATGCTTTTAGGGTTTGTGGGCTGACGGCCTGCACAGAGTCCTGACCTAAATGACACCCAAGACTGTTGGGAGGAATTGAGAACTCAGTGAAGCCAAATATCAGAAATATAAATAAATTTCCTGCAGTCAGTCTCCAGAGTCTTGGAAGAGTATTAGAGCAGTGTGGAGCTTGAAGCAGAAGCAATATTTATGTCCATGTCTGCGTAATGTTCAATGGCTATGGGGTCCAAATAGGTTCAGTGTCCACTTAAGTCTGACCATTTGTATGTTAAAGTCTGGACTCTCTCTAGCTATAAATAGGCTTTCTGGCTTTAACCTGGTTAAATCTTCATCTCTGTTACTACTGTATATTTTTCACCTTGCTCCCACCTTCAAACCAGCCGAAGAGAAAAGCGAAGAGCAACACACACACCTCCCTCAGAGCCTGTCCTCAATTCAGAGTCCCCTTTACTCCGTGAGTCACGAGTCATAGTTTGTGAGCCAAAGTTCACGCATATGACGCAACTGAGTAGTCCGTGTGTGACATACAGTACGGTCAGCGCAGAGGAAGGTGGGTTTCTGATTAGGATTCAATAAGATGTCACCTCCATCCTCAATATCAGGGGCTGTTTTATGGGAAATGCATTGGTGATTAATGTAAATTCATAGCGTGTGTGCAGAGAGGCGTGGTGGCATGCCGACACACACGCTCGGCGGGAATATCCATCAGAGCTAACTGTGCACTGCAGACAGAGAGGCGTCTCAGTAAAATATGAGCCCATGTGTCCCCTGCACACACCCACACTGGTGCACACAAACACACACACTCACGCCTCTGCAAGTGTGCAAGTGAGCCGTCAGGGTCAGCAGGAGCAGATGATGACACTACAGACGTGGTGGAGAGGTTAAACTGAATAGTGGGGGAGAAAAGGGCCATATTTAATGTGTTCGTCATAGTCTAAATGAAGAAGAGGGAGCAACTCCTCATGTACGCAGGCAGACAGGAGCAACAAACGGAAACCGGCAGTGCCTGAACTATATTGACCCGCTGGTGTTTGGTTGCAGTAGATACACACAGTCTGATGGTGTTGCTGTTTAAATAGTTTTCATCAGTGTCTGTATAATATTTATTTTGAAGCTGATGGCTGAGAATATTGTCAGTGTTAGTTGTTAGTTTTTGAAAAAGCATTCATATGACAAATTAAAAAATATGTGCATTTAAATCTGGTGTGTCACATAAAATCACTAGTAAAGTAATAACTTAAATGTTTTCTATCCGAAGAGGGAGAAACTGCCTGCAATTAAATTAAACTCAGCAGTGACTCAGTTACTTTACACTCTTCTAAGTTCTTCCATCAAATCAACATCTGAAAAACTCAATTATGAAGAAAGCCCCCTACAGCCTTATAATATGCACAATAGTTCTTACAAACACACTGTGATGACAGGTGTCATTAATTAGTTAGGAATTAGTTCCTGTTCCTGATGTTATTCCTTACCATAACAATAAGACACAACCATTTTACAAATTTCCCATCTTCAGGGTATAGATGTAAAAATGGTCCAGTCTGTTTCTGTCTGTTGTTGATGATCTCTAGGTGATTTATTCTCTGAACATGAGGAATGAGGAGCAGGAGGCGGCCCTGCAGGCCTTGAGCCACGCTCATCACGAGGAGCTGCACCGCATCCTGATGGAGACGTGTCACGAAGGGGAGGGCTCGGCGCTGAGGACACGACTCCTGGAGCTGCAGGACTCTCTGGTTGAGCAGCAGCGAGTTGGAGCCCAGGTGCGTGTGCTTTTAAACTCCCGATCATGAGACGAGCTGCGTCGTTCAAGGTCACAAATTATTGTTCTGTGCATATAAAGTCCTAGTACGGATTTGTCCTACAACGCTCAACCCAGTCCCCACAGTGTTTTCCTTCTCCCAGTCTTAATGCACCTAATGTCTAATTTACATGCTGTGCGCTGCACAAAAACATTAACATCAATCATAAATACCCACATGACTTTCTTATGAGCTCTTCGGATGCAAAAAGATGCTTCTCAGCAACTGAAAATTAAACTTTTATTTTGAAATGTTTGCCCTTGCTTATCTGTCTAGTTCGTTGTCTGCCTCATATTTGTGTTCTAATGTGTCTAGTGTGTGTCCTGCCACACACAGAGCACTTCTAGATAATCAGTGTTTATTGCCACAGTCTGGACTTTTAAAAAAATGCTTTGTATACATAGTCCATAATGCTAACATCATGGTCGGCATGATCTACAGATCTAGATGTCTCATTTCTAAAAGTTATAGCAGTAGGGATGTAACCTTTTTTTATACTGATGTCTGTGCCTTCAGGTGCAGGCAGACTTTGATTTTTTCCGCATCCAGGCAGAGGAAAGAGAGCGTGAAACTGAGGCAGAGCTGAGAAAAGAGTTTCAGGAGCGGCTCCAGACTGCAGAGGAAGAGCTTCAGGAGGCCAAGGCCCAGATCAGCGATGCCCAGAAGGAGAACCTGGAGTTGAGCAAAGAACTAGAGAGGGCAGAGCAGCAGATCCAGGAGTTGGATACCAGATGTGAAGAGCTGCAAAAAGCTGCCGACGAGCAGAAGAAGAGGAAAGAGGAGAGACAACAAGAAGATGAGGACAAAAAGAAACAGGAGCAGGAGAGACAAACAGAGGACTGTGAGGACTTGGAAAGAGTAGAAGTCCTCTTAGAAGAGATAAAGGCACTGAAGCAGCAGAGGGATCAGGCAGAAGAGGAAAAGAGGCAAGTGGAGAAAGAAGAACAAGAGCGTTGGGAGCAAAGGATGAATGATCTAAATGAAGAGAAGGAGGAAATGAGGAGGAAGATGGAGGCAGAGTGGAGGGAGGAGCGGCGAAAGTGGGAGGAGAGGGAAGAAGAAGAGAAGAAAGGAATGCACAGCGCTCTCAGAGAAAGAGTGAAGAGGGCGGAAGCAGAGGTAGAAAGTCACCTGGAGAGGCTGGCTGAAAGCAAGAGAAACACAGTCAAGCTACAGGAGCGGATACAGGTACACACACACCATTTCCCAGCTTTTTCATGGCAAAACGTAGAATTTAAAGCTGTGAAAAGCGAGGTCAAAGGATACTGAAGTGTTGCAGCCTCCTCTCTCTGATGCACACAGCTAATGAGCATGTTGATGGGAAAGGAGGGTGTGAGCTGGAAGCAGAGGGGAGAGGTGGGATCGTTGCTTGTCTAACCACTGGCTGCCCTCCCTGAGTGCCGGCTATCTGCTAATGAGTAGTTTGAGCAGGATAGATTCGCTGCACCACCACCATTACCACCTCACACAAGAGCATTAAGCTGCCCTACGAGGGCTGGCATAAGCCCTCGCAGCAGACCATTAAAAGCACACAGCTGGGCGAGATAGCTCCCTGGCTCACCAGATTTCATCCTCCTTTTCTTCCTCTAACTGTTCTCCTTCTCCATCTTTTATATCTATGTGAAAACTTTTCTCCCTCTCTATCAATCATCAATCAACCTCTCTGCATTTCCTTCCTTACTCGCCCTGCTCCTGGACCTCGCGTCTCCGTCAAGGACCTGGAAGAGGAGCTGGAACTTGATCGCAGGCGTGTGTCGGAGGCTGAGGGTGTAGCGAAACGGGCGGAGGAGGAGCTAGCGGTCGCCAAGGAGAGGCTGCTGCTGCAGGAAGATGAGCTGCAGAGCAGAGCGGGTAGTTGTTCCTTCTGCCTCTCACTCTCTGGGTCTGCCTGTCCAGCTTTCTTCTCGCGTGTGCGCTGGAGAACGCTCACATTAGTGAAACCCAGCAGAGCTCAGTGCATTTTCATTTTTCATTCTGACTTAGTGTTAATTAAGTTTTTGCCTTGTGTCGTTATAATAGAATATGCAATAAATGCACATTATTCATCCTGCACGAAGGCAAACAGTTTCATCAACGTGTCATCACAGCCAGTCAGCAGAAACCGGCTGAATTTTATTTATTGCACAAGTAGGATTTTTGCTTTAGGCCCCTCCTCATCCAGCACAAGTCTGCTGTAAGTCTGCTTCTCTTATGCATAACCAATCACTACGTGCTCGTGCATGTAGTTGCATTGAGCGTTTGTTGGTCTTTATTTTGACGTGTGTTAGAGGAACTGCTGAACCGTGGAGGCTGTGAGGTGTGTGTGTGCGCTGAGGTGGAGGACCTGAGGAGCCAGGTGAGCCGTCTGCAAAGCAGGAACAGGGAGCTGGAGCTACAGAGCAGTGGCAGGAATAGTGACCATGCACGACAAATACGCCAGGTAATACATACGGATTCTGCCCCTTTGTATATATAAAAATGATTACCACGCACTGATTAATTGCGTTGTGTGTTCCTAGCATACTGAGGCCCTGTCCAGCTTGCGTTCAGAGATGGTGAGAGCCCAGACAGAGGAGCTGCGTCGCATCCAAAAGCATGCAGATGACGAGAGGGACAAACTGCAGATGGCGATAGAGAAGGAGAGAGAAAATATCCGGAAGGAGAGGGAGCAAGAAAAGGAGCAGTTTGAGAAGGACAGAAGCAGGCTGCACAGGGAGCGAGAGGAGGAGAAGGAAGCGAAGCACAAAGAGGTGGAAGAGTTCAGAGAGTGTCTGCGGAGAGAAAAAGAGGAGGAGGTCGACCGGCTCCGCAAGGAGTTGGAGGTCGAGAGGGTCCGCGTTCGTTCCCAGCTGGACAAGAACATCGAAGCAGAGAGAGCCAATGTGCAGCACAGGCTGGAAGAGGAGAAGAAGAGGTTGGTGGAGAAGGCTGAGGAGGACAGGAAGCGGTTGAAAGAGCAGGTGCGAAAAGCAATAGAGGAGGTGATGAGGAGGCACGCAGCTGAACTCCACAGTGTCCAAGAAGCTCTGAGCTCAGAGAAGAGGACCAACCAAGAGGTTAGCATCTGCCTGCACACCAGAGGGGCTGTGAACTGGTGTTAGTGATGTGACACTAATGTTTTGGGACTGACGGAGCAGTAAGAGAACAGGCTCTGTAGCAAACGAGGACACCGTTTTTCACCATACTGTGCACTTGTGTCAGAATTTTAAAAATAGCCCAGTGCTCAGCTGTGGCAGGCAGCTCATACAGGCTTAATTATTTTACGTTCAGTCAGAGTTTGGATTGAATTACTTTGGATACAAGGACAAGCCACAGTGAGAAAGAATTTTTCATTTTATCCTGTTACCAGGCGAGAAAAGGTCTCGTCCCGAGTACGTGTAACGCACACGTTCTTTTAGTAAATACATTAGAAACACATCTGAACATGAATGAGTACAGTTTTAAAGTGTATATGACCAGCGCCTTCATATTATAGAAATCAAAATACTGTAATTACACTTAAAGCCAAGATGAACCCAAAGTATTTTCTACTCCTGCTAACATGTTGCAACACATTGAGGAGGGGGCACAGGCTCAAGCTGGGAACCGCTGATCTAAAGGTGCAGCAACATAAAGAGATTTTATCACATACTCGTCTGCCCTCTGAGCCTTCTTATAATGCGCACTTCAGTGTGGCTAATTAATTAATTAGGCTTAGTAATAAGAATATGAATATAGTTAGGTTAAAGTGTCAAAGTGATGATAAAATGTTAAGACAATTATGGTTTTGACAAGATTTAATATTCTTGGAAGGTCTGTGCGCGTTTAGAAGGGGAGAGGAGGACGAGTGAGGAGCTACGCAGCAGTCTGGAGAGGGAAAAGGAGGAGCTGAGGACAAAACTAAAAGATGCTACAAAGGAGGTTTGAGTTTCATTTATGTCATATAGAGGCTGTCATTTTGAATATTTTTAGACATAAGGCTACTTGTGAAATCTCTGGTCTCAGATCTGTAGGTTGGAGTCAATGATCCAGCAGCAGGAGAAGAAAGACAAGGTGGCACCCGAAGCTGCACCCACATGTGGACCACAGTGCTCTCACCTGGAACAAGAACTTCATCAGACTCGAAGTCAGCTGACGCGGCTTCAGGAGGAGGCGGAGAGGCAACGTGACAAACAGCAGAGAGAGATAGCATCTCTGAAAGCTGACAAGCATCGGCTGGAGGAGAAGGTGCTGGAGCAGAGCCGACTGAACACAGAGAGGAGTCTTCTAGAGCAGAGCCAGCGGCACACTGAGGACCGGATCAGGTAGCAGAACACACACCGGTCTGCCAGGAGCACAAAATTCCTTCCCTAAATCAGTTCACAGCCTTCTTTCTATCTCAAATATGTGATGCTACACATCTAGCAGCTTGTTTTATGATATACTGCGAATAATTTAAACATATTCTGATTTGTTTGTCTGGAATAACAGTTGACATCCAGTAAATTACCGAATGGTTTTTGTGAAAGAAGTCGTTTTTAATACGTAAACAGGTCATTTCATTCAGGTTGCTTGTCTCAAACATAAATAAATAGTAACCTTTCATGTAGGTTAACGCTGTGTCAACTCTTGATCTGATGTACGCCTCCAGGGCAGAGTGTGAGGATCGTCTCAGAGCAGAGTTCAGGATAGAGATGAATGCTGCTGTCGCTGAGAGCGAACAGAGATGGCAGAACCGAGAGCAGGAGCTGCAGACACAGATATCTGAACTGCAGAGTCAAGTGGACGCGCTGCAGTCCCAGGTGAGTCTCCGTGATCCTTGGCCTTGGTACCCAACACTGATTTTCACATTGTTCTAGCTTGATAATAACAGTTAGTTTGAGTTTCTGAAAACAACGTGACGTGGGCCTTGTTCCTGAGCAATAGAAAAGACGGTGTTCTCCCATGTCTGCTTCTGTAGTTGGGCTGTCAAATCAAGGCTACACATATAGACTTTTACACATATAATTAAGGTTATAAGCAGTGATATGTTTTATGTATCGTAGAAAACTGTCAAAGTGATGTTCATCTGGGGTGTCAGGGCTTTAACAGAAACTCTGTCGAACCTACTGGGATAAGGATTTTGAAAGAGTACGCGAGGCAATGGGGCTTTGATGAAAGACCATGTCAGTGTTATTTTATATACAGTACGTAATGTTGAAATTAAAAGGCAGGATATCGCAGCCTCATTTGCATTTTACTTATTTCATTCTTTTGTCTCCCCCAACTTATGGCAAGTTGCTGGAGTGCTGTGTTAATTAGTTCCCATAAGCCTGACTTGTGTCCACAATGAAGCCTTTTTTATGAAAACCCTTCGAGTCGGCACATTTTAAAACAAAAGCAACATCTCCACATAATTCAATGCTGCTGCAAACTCATCATCTCAGGATTACTGTGGTGGCACATAAAAAAAAACTCCCCACAATCGCGTTTCCTCACTAATGCAGGGGGAGACAAAGAAGGCCTGTCAGGGAGACGACTCCCATGGCAACCCTGAAATTGACAGGCTGAGGAAGGAGGTCCAAGAAACCAAAGAGATAAACAAGAAGCTGAGGGATCTGCTGCAGGTAGATGAGATACACTTTTCATCAATTACTCTGCGCATAGTCTCCTTCATACGTTCCCTCTGTGATGAATTATTTAGCAGCCTTGCTGACAGTGCTGCAGTGAGGATACAACATTATGTCATTCTGTGAATGTGTGCATTAAATATAGTACGGCTGTCGTGTAAAGGCTAAACATGCAGCCGTTGTAAATACCTCAAAATGTGTGTTGTTGTGCTGGAGGATCCCCAAACCCAGTCGTTAGCCGAGGAGAAACACAGTCATGCCATGGCTCTGCAGGCGCTAGAGAGACAGGCCAAGGAAGATGTGCTGTCTGAGAGGAACCGACTACAGACGCTGCACCACCTGGAGCTAGGTAACACACACATGCACACGCACACATGGGAATTAGCATAACACCCACACAGTAACACATGTGTTGCACACATGTTCAGCTGCATGCACATAACGAGCCTCTGCACACGCACATGGACACACAGACCGATATACACATGGAGATTATAAATTCAACAGTGAAGCTGCTATTGCCATGGATACACTTCACCATGGCAACAGCAGAAGGGTACCTGTAACTGTGAACCAAATTGATTTTGTTTTGTGTGTGTGTGTGTTATCAGATAAGCAGCGTGCAGAGCTGACCCAGCAGTACACGGAGTGGAGCAGACAGATGACCCAGAGACACATGCAGCAGATAGAAGACCTACAGGCACAGCTACAGGCACACACACAGATGATGGCTCTGCAACAGGTGACACACACACGGCAGCTGATAGAGGGCTGAATATTGGTCGCGTGACATGTTGAACAGCCACATGTAGAGGACGCGCGCACACAGGACGCTACCTTAGTTAGCGTCGGGAGCTAACTATATCTCACAGGCTCGGTAGTAACAGACATGCGCTCGGTCATCGGGTGTGGATGGGACAGACCACACCTCCATTTCTGTTGGGGTCTGTAATCATGACTTTGGGCCTTGACTGCATGAGTTGCCTGTATTTGGTTTGTTTTTTTGGGTGGATCGTGGAGATGTCGTACGTTACCGTACACGTTAGTCTACGATGTTTAGTTTATTTATTGATTTTTATTTATTCATTTGTGTGTGAAGGATTTGAAGCAGCAGAACCAGAATCAGGTGTTTGAGCGACAGCTAGATGAGAGTCGCTGTGCCATGCTGGAGCTGCAGAGAGAGAACGCAACTCTGAAAAAGCAGTTAAAAGACAGGTAGGAAAACAAGAATGTGAACGACAGGATTGATTTTACCTTCATATACTTCCATGTACTGCAACTAATGGCTGTTACTCTACTGACAGCTTTTTCAATAAAATGTCAAAGAAATCAAAACTAATTGCACACCGAATTTTAGTGGGAAAAGAAGACGTTTTTTGTTGTGCATTTTTTGACAATGGTGTAGAACATCTAAAGCGTGTCTGTCCTACACATCTACTGTATGAAAGAATTTTGTTAAACACTTACTTTGATTCTTCACTTTTACACTTTTATATTATATATTTGTATATTTTATATTATATTATATTATATTACTACTTTTCCTTCCCAGGTCAATACAGGAAAAACCTGAAGCTGAAGAGAAAGAAGAAGAAAGTGTAGACATGAGAAAGAAGAGAGATGCACAGTTGGAGGAAGAAGCACAACGTCTAAAGGAGGAGGTAGAGAAACTGAGGGTGGAGATGGAGAAGCTGGAGGAGTCACAGAAACACTGGGAGGAGAGGAAAGAGGAGGACATAAAAGAAGAAGAGCTGGACGAGGAGAAGAAGAAGGAACGCGAAGAAGAGAAAAGGAAAGAGGAGGTGGAGGAGATCAGGAGGGAGCACAAGAAGGAGATGCAGAATCTGGTGTCGGAGTACAGCAGCGCCCAGACGCACCTGCAGGCTCGAATAGTGGCCCTGGAGAACGAGTGAGCGGAGGAGGACAACACAACACAACACAGTTTATTTGGCTGACATGTGTTCCAGCACTGAGAGGTGTAACAAACTGTGACTGTGTGCATGATTTACCTGTAGACTGCGTGAACGTGAGGAGCGATGCAGGAGGCGGGAGCCACGATGTGATGACCTGCAGCTGGGGAGACTCCAGGAGAGACTGACAGAGAGAGACCAGCTCATTAAACGATTAGTGGTGAGAACACAAAGACTCCAATGGTCACTTGTTCACATGTGTATGGACACTTTTACTGTAAAACGTGGTTGGTCCCTGTTATAAGAACAAGCCTAGAGGGGTTTGGTAGTTTTCAGCCTGGTTTCTTCAGTGGCCAGTTTGAAAAGATACTAAGTCATAAACACGGAGAGGAAAAAGAAGAATTTTAATGGCAGAAGGTAAACGGTGCAAGGCCACCTGCCAGAGAGGATCTGAACAATTCCTGGAGCCAATAAACAGTAATTGAATGTAAAACTGACTGCGAAGGCAAATTTTAAAAAGGTAATTAACCACTCAAACCAAATCAGACTGGAACTGTGGCTTCATTAATCATCTGTGGTTTATATGTGTAGGAGGAAATTACAGTTTTTGAATTGTCCTCTGCCAGAGCGTTGTGTTCACCATCTGTGCAGCATGAGGCAGCTCAGCAAACAAGTACACCCTCCAGATACAACTCTAACACAACAGCAACCGTGAATAAGGCCACTGAAAGTCCTTCCCCATCCTCCTTCCCTACAGGAAGAGAGGCATCAGCTGCAGCTCCACCCTCCTGTTGCCGGGGACAACAGTACCCTCAGGCCCCGTGACAGCAAGTCCCGCCCCGGGAGCGTCACGCCAACCATGAGGGTGAGTTTGTGTGTCCGACTTATGCACAAAATGTATTCATCAAAACAAGACTCCTTCCAGCCAGAAGGGTTCGCTGGGCTGAAGCCAGCTTCTGCTTCTGCAGCAGTGAAAGTCAAATAAATGTACGAGCTCTATCGAGTGACAGACTGTTCGCTGCCTTTATTTACAGATTAAAGCAGTAAAGACAAACAGCAACAGAGCTCCTTGGATCTGACCTGCCACTTCATGTGATACAGCTTAATAAAAGCGACATGTGTGACATATGTGACTGTTCTTCCACAGAAGAAACGCGTGGAGTCGCCTCCACGCGTCACCAGCATTCCCAGCGGCAGTACTTACGACAGGAGCATCTTCCTACCCCACTCCTCGTCATCGTCTTCCTCCTCCTCATCCGTCCACCAACACTCATCCTCGACCCTGCCCCACCAGTCTACCTCCCATCCTCAGACCTCCCCACACTACTCCACCTCCTCTCTTCCACACAAGCACACTTCTCTTTCCCTCGGCCAACATCCCTCTCCCTCCCTCCCTCGCTCCACCAGATCCCGGACTTCCTGCATCCCTCCCACCCCCGCACCCACTGCCCCACTCCCCGTCTGCCCGTCGGTACAGACAGGCATCCGATACGTGTACCCCTCCTGCCAAGAGCCCCATGCACATCTACAGGGCCAATCAATCAGGTATGGACTCTATGGTAGCTTGGGAAGATAAGTCCACACATTCGTAATTCTGATGTATTTCAAGCTACAACAGCCAGTGTTAGCAGACTGTGCCCTGGAACTCACAAGAACCAAATCATGTTCCCATTATCAACTAACTATGTTTGATTAACATGTAACTAGAACACAGTGTTTTCTTCTGCATCAATTATTTTTTATTTATGTGTCCGCCTGGTCTTGTTTAATCACAAATACATTTTAGACTTTTCATTCAGTAATGAGACTGCTGTGATGGACACCAGCATCCAGCAACTCACTAACTTTTCATCCGTGGTTTAAAAAAGAGCAAAGTAAAGCTCATGTGTGTCTCCTGTGCTTTGCAGGGGCCCATTCCTGGAGCCAAGGGGCACAGAGGGGCTGAAGCAGGAGTGGTTCACCAAATACTTCTCCTTCTGAGCACAAACGCACACAGGAACACATACACAGCAGCTGCAAGTGCATCGCTTCATACAGTTCATTGCTTCTATTACACATCTGTTTACTCAGCCACACACACACACACAGACATAACATTAACAGACACATGGGCTCATCACCAGCAAGGCCATCTCAAACATTGCCTCAAAGCTCAACCAAAAAGTGCTTCTCAAACACATGCCTGACCTCTTCTCAGAACGTAGGCCTGCCGGATCTTGTTTGTATAGATTGGAATGCTTCTGTATCTTTTTTTATTTTTTTTTTTTTAATATCAGTCTTCCTTTTTTAACAAACTTTTGCTCTGATCTCATCACACTGTTTATTGCAGGCATACGTGCATTTGTTGTCTCCTGGGTTATGGAAGCATTCGACATATTCAATCAAGATCCTCGTCAAAACAGACACACACGACCCACCATACCAAAATGAAGCTTGTCTCAATGCAAAAATGTATAATAATTTTAATGAACAAATTGAATAAAATATTTTGTTTTTGTACATGGCTCGTGTTTGTATGCGTACTGGTGTAACTAGCAGAACTACAAGACTAAAAACCATATGCAAATGATATGTATGGAACTGTGGGAGACCCCAGCTCAACATGGATTAACTGCAGTATGTCAGATGTGTGATATGCTTCAAATCTTATATGTATGTTTATATTGCATGGTAAATGTTCCTGTAAATTCATTAAGAAACAAATATATTCATAAAAAACTACTTGAAATGTCTTTTTCTAATCTAATTAATTCCAGACTAATCACTTTTATTTCTTTGACGAACACTCGTTTTAAAATCCCAATTACCACTCAAGTCAAGTGATGCTGAAATACTCACTCATCTTCAACCACTTCATCCTCGGCGTCAGTCCATCACAAGGCCGCCTGTGTACAACCAACCACTCACACCTCAGAGCAATTTAGAGTCGCCATCTCACTGGAATACGCCACCCTGTGCTGCACATGTTATGCTGAAATATAATAAATATGCTTAAGATGTGATGTGAATTTCCTATAAACAAACATCTAGGTTCCACAAGACTAAGTCATGTTACTTGAACGCAGCTTAAAAGCAGGATGTAGGGGCATCGGTGGCAGCGGGGCTCCCTGTGTTCTGATGGCCACTGTTCACAGTGGAACCAGAGGGTATTTTCCTGTATCACACTGACAAACTGAAGCCCAACAATCAGGTGACCAGTAATAATGTTACATTTTATTTCTACCTTTTAACACGTCATTTTACAGATGATCAATTTTCTTTCTTCACTTACTGTGGCTGGTATCTTGACAAATACTGCAACTGACGCAGCTTATTTCTAAATTAATCGTTTTATGTAAATGTGAAACACAAAAAACATAATTAAGCAAAACAAAGAAATAGCTCAGAGTTAATACATCTTAAATTCAAAAATGTATCTTAGCTCTGTTATAAATGACAAAGTGTAAAACTGAACAATATGGCCTTAGGAAGAGGTTAAATATTTATTAAATGTATTTTTTTTTTTAACTGCATTTAGGATGCTTGAAAATGAATGAGTGAGTTCAAATGTACTGCTCACGCAACAGGCATAAATAAGTGCAATTTAAAAACACATACATAAAACAATAGATAATTGCATGGTCAGTTTAATAACTCGCCTGTTCTGTATATGCACACACAACACATTAAATGATACTAACCGTATTTACACACTAGGTGAGGAAACGGCCTAGTTCACAGACTCAAGACCAACTAACACTGCATCTGATTTAAATCAAAAACAAAACAAGGATGGCTTCCTCATGTGCTCTGTGCCACTACTGAAACATGGGGCAGTGTTGCAGGACCTGAGTGGCAGAGCTGTAATGGAGGACGCTGTCAGAGAAACGAGTGAGCTCCTCCCGTATCTCCTTGGCCCCCCTCCCTCCTGCGCAGCGGTACTTCATGTAAAGCAGCTTGGAGCACAGGTAGTGAAGCCACAGCACGTTGGTGTGTGGGTGATAGTCACTCCAGTTGTTTCTGAGACAGACAGAAAAAGCAGAGGACCAACAAATAAATGGGTTGTCACAGGATTTGAGGTACTTTCTGTAACACTTTCAATGAATAATAACACAGAATATGTAAATTATAAAAATCTGTGTATTTAAGCAGGTGTTCAACATGACACAACCCCACATCAAAAACAAAATAACATGAATAAACAAAAGATGTGTGTGTCAGGCGGCAAATTATAGCCCATCATATAAACCAACAACATATGACACCTTTAATATTTAGACTGTATAATAAGACAGATCCAGATCTTTGCTTTGACTTTCTGGACGTCTATCAGATCAATGGGAAGTCTACTGGAGTTTCCAAGCTTTGCTATTCTACACCTCCTCTCCCTGCTTTTACGGATGATTAATGTGCTCTGTGCGTCACCTTCACAACAGAGACACTCTAGTTACATGGCACAGCGAGTGTTTCCAAATTAGTCACCGACACATGAATGTACTGACCCATTCTCCTTTCTCATCAGTCTGTATATTTCAAACTGGTAATCTCCCTGGCCCATGAAAAGCTCCTCATCCTTTGAGATATCACAGGACACCGTAAGTTCATCTGGACAGAACAAAACATATGCTTAGTAAACAATTTGGAAACTAGGCTGGTTTTATTAAAGAAAGTAGAGGGAGAAATGTCTGACCGATTTCCAGTCTAGAGAGAGAGTAGTCAATGATGCGGACCAGAACCCCTTTGGTTTCCAGGGAGTGGGTCACTCCCTTCAGGAGGAAGCTCCCCATCTTCTGCTTGGTTGTTTTGACCAGTATATTCCCCCAGTGGAGGTCCCTACAGTAACAGGGGCGTAAAGTTACTGTTACCAGACACCAACAAACCATCCATCACACGGACACCACATACACACTAAATCCGCCACTGGTTTGGCTTCGCCCACAGGCTGGATACTTCTATGACACTATTCCCCACCTGGTGCAGGAGCTGAGAGTCAAGCTCATTAAATTTAATATGTACATCTAAATCAAGATTTGTGCTTGAGCCATCTGATTGTTTACTGTAACCTAAACCACATTTAATGCGTCTTTACTCAGTGGGAATAACATTGTACGGGTTCATGTCAGATAATTATATCTAAATTTAATATAACATTTGCGATTGACTAGTGTTTACTAATGCTTTATTAATCATTTACTTATTTGTTTATTTTAGACAAAAATACCAAAATCCTGTGATTCCAACTCAGATTATCTTTGATCATAGTAGAATGAATATTGAATTATGTTTACCGTTTGACTGTTAGTTTACTGAATAGGATATATATATATAATTTTTTTTTTTTTTTTACAGAAACATTGGGCAAGGAACAACAGTACATAGCTTGTTCGTGTGTGTGTGTGTGTTCCACCTGTGTTCGAAGTGCAGCTCCTGCTCAGCAACAGCCAAGGCAGCAGTAACCTGATGGAGAATGCTCTTCGCCACACCCAGAGATGCCAGCTTGACGACAAAAGAGAGGCTGTATCAAAGACTGCATTTGTTCGTCCACACACCAATTGTGAAAACATTATTGATCTTTGCCCCACATCCCAACAAAACAGTGTAGGGCAGGTTACAGGAGGGTATTAAGCAGTAGTCGTTCTGATGTAAAGTCCTTACCGTTCCATTGCTGTTCTCGAGATCAATGCCTCCAAACTCAAACTCCAGGATTATGAATATTTGATCCCTTTGAAAAAAATCTGAGCCAAGAGTGACAAAAGCGTTGAGTGAAACGGACAAAGGTTCTACAAAAGGTTGTTTGGATCATGTCTGAAAGGCCCCGGATCGTTAAGCCAGAGTTCTTTAATTGTATACTATATACATTTTGTTATTTTATAATGATAACATAACAATAAGCAATCTCAAATGTTAATCTTGTTTAAATAACCCTTTCGTTTGCCCCACTGACCTGGTCTGTCATTCTCAGAACCTTTCTGTTGGTCAAATCTGTCCCAAGCATTTAGGAAATCTGGAGGGTAGCAGCCTTGAACACAGTGGAGACTGCAACAGAACAAGTCCCATTAAGACGCAAACTGGCTGAGATGCTAGCAGGCAGGCAACATCAAAGGCAGTGCTTACTCATTGAGTCCAATAAAGCTGTGAGTCTGGTTGTGCTGCTTCTCTTTCAGGCTGCTCAGTTCCCTGTTAGAAAACACTGCTCTGTTTAGTTAACACTGACCAGGTATTGCTTAAATCCAATATTCAGGAATTACACTTTTACTGTCACAGTCTCTTCATTGAGCAAATGTTAGTAGTAGGATATTATATTATCCCGTCAAGTGGAGCAGTGTGTAGTTTCTCTAATTACTTTGAGATGATAATCTCATGTAGAATCTCTCCAAATGTCTTCTGATCCTCTCCATTCACCTTCTCACTGCCCTCTACTGGAATGATCTGGCAAGACAAGAATCACTGTTTATGACAAAGGTTTCCGTACGTAAGTCAATGCAACTCAGCGCCTTCCTCAGTGAAAAAGCACATACTTTGAGAGCAACAGTGTCTCCTGAGGCGTTGGTTGTGGAGAAGACTTCACCAAAGGTCCCTTCGCCTATCTTCACACACCGTTTCATACGGTGAGGGAGAATACACTCCTCCCAGGGAAGGGGACGTGGCTGGCCACACTCGGCACACACTTTCTCTGCATCCGAAAGATCCTCACACGCAACCTGCAGAGTGAGACAAGGACGACAGCCACACGCTTCATTGGCTTATAACGTGAAAGTCAAAAGACCTTCTGCATCCACTGTAATGACAAAGTGTATGTATGTGAGGGAGAGATTAGTACTGTGTTATACCAGAGAGTCGTTTCGACACAGCTGTGACTGCAGGTGTTTGGGGAGCGGAGTCCGTAAGGGCGTAGCGAAGAGATCCTTGCTGATGTCTGCTAGAGTAACCCTTCCAGGAGAGCCGCACGCTGCCACGGTCCGTGGAGTTAATAGCACTGATGAGAGGTGAAAAAGCAAGCGAGAATGAAAACCTACACACAGCAGGCAGCTCTTAACTGTACAGGTGTTTTTGTGTGCATTACCCATGCCTTTACGATGAACAGACAGGGCAGCTTTAAGTCTGCTCCACGTGTATGAATTCGGTGTAAGGTCAGACAAAACTGATGAGAGGTTGAGTGTACTCGCCCTCACTGGGGTTGAGAAGTTCATAGTTGGTCCAAGCACCTACACACATGGATAGCACAGTTTGTTAGTGATGCAAAAACCACTTGGTCACAAAACCTGCGGTAGAAATGGAGTACGACACAATGTTGAATAGACAAAACATGATACAACAGTCAGTTGCTCTCACCCGTTTATGTTGTGTGGAGATCAGCTCATCTATGCTGCAGTCCACAGCCTTGACATGACCAGACTGTGCCGTCTGACTCCTGAACATGTGTGTGCTCATGCTGCTTTTGTTTTTCCAGCGATTCACACTGAGGCCGCTCACACATGCTTTCCTAGTCGTCCCCGGCTGGTCTGTAGATGCGCTCCTCCTTTTCCTGTCTTTACGGGCCAGAGACAGTTTTTTCCTTGTTGGGAGTATTCCTTCTGTGTCAGAGGAAATCTTATCGTTTGAATGGGTTATGCTCTTCTTTTTCATATTGGCCTTCACAGTTGAAGTGTCTTCTTTACAGCGATGAGTGTCACTCACAGAGTGGTTGTCACCGGCTGGGTCTGACACAGCTGATTTAGGTTTTCGGTCTTTCCTCATATCTTTCAACTCTGATAAAGTTACTCTCTTTACATCAACAGTGAGTTTCTCACTCAGACATTTCCCCATTAGACGTTTTGTGGACATCTGTACAGTTTTAGTTTCCGGGTCATTAGACTGCATTGCACCCACATACACCAGATCATCTGGGGCGTTGTTAAGCGTGTGGTCAGTTTTTGCATTGGGATCAGAAGATCCATCATTACAAGTCAAATTAGACTCATTCTGTTGTGCGAACCCTTTAAGTTGCTCAAATTTCAGCTGTGACAAATTCATTTTTTTCAGCTGTACTCTGCATTTCTTAATAGGACATTTGTCCTTAACTGCTTCCACATCTTCTGTTTGCAAATCATTGCTGGTTGACTCTTGTGTACTCATGGTAAACTCAGCACTGCTGTTTGTGTGGTGCACAGATTGATCATATACTACTGATGCCGACTGCTTGATGATTTCTTGTGAGGATGAGCACTCAGCTGACTGCTTCCAGTCAACTGAGGGTGAAATGTTAGAGCTTTGACTGACATGCAGAGAAGATGCCGGTTCAGAATAATCAAAACGGTGGTCTGTTACAGATAAACACAGATTAATTGATTCTTCTGAGGACCGTTGAAGGTCACCGGTTTGACTGCTGTCCACAGACACTGGATGTTCATTGGTTTGCAAGCTGTCCAGAAAGTACTCATCTCCCAAACAGGACGAATAGGTTGTTTGACTGCAAAGCTGAGTCATAGAGGGGATGTCTAATCTCTCCAGGGCCACTGTGCAGTGCTCAGTCAAACACTTCTCCTTCAGTGTCTCAATCAGCCACTCTAACTCACCTGCTGTTGTCACAAAATTACTGCTGCTTTCATTGTTAGTAGAGAGGAGATTTAGACAAGGTAATTCTTCACTGCTCTTAGTCCGCAGGTCTTCACTGTGGTTTTTGTTGTCCTCGCTTGTGTTGGTGTTTTTAGACTCCATGAATAAATCACCAGAGAGTTCGTCATGGTGATGGAGGGCCGTTTCTTTCTTACTAAGGTCTAAATGCTGCTTCTCGTGAGAATAGACCCAAGTGGGTGGAACAGAACGTTGTGAGGCAATGGGACCTGAAGTATCCACATCTTTTTGAAATGGGCTCAAGCTGCCCATACAGCTTACAGACATGGAAAGGGGCATAGAGGACAAATCGTTGACAGGAAAGGGTTTACGACATGGATGTTTTCTGAGGGAAGATGCCGAGGGCGTGGAGCAAAAAATGGGTTTCCTGGAGCAGGATCCAATGCTGTGATCTGATGACTCATTAAGGGATATCTCTTGTAGGGGTTTGGTGGCGATGCAGGAAGCCCCTACAACGTTCAAAGAGTTCTCTGCACTGGACAGAATAAATGCTGGAGGTACCCTGCTTCTCCTGAAAGGTCGAAGATTCCTACTGGCAGAAAAAGCTCCAGAGGAAAACTCATCTGAAGAGTTGAGTACACGGACTCTTTCCTTAGGGTGTTGGTTCTTGGTGGCAGCGCCACATCTGCGGCGGGTTACAAAGCGACCCACAGAAGGAACACTGGAGAGGAAAAATAAAAGAAGAGACATTTTAGAAGCCACTCAGAAGCACTATAACAAATCACTAGTGCCAGCCTAAGCACTTACTTAGAGTGTCTCTTCATTTTAAATGATTTTGTGCGACTCTGTGGAGCTGACATTGAATCCTTCTCATTGAAGCTGCCTCCTGGAACCTGATCGAGTTTATGCTTCATCAAAATTTCTGGCTCTGACACAAGTTTGCTTCTTCTGTTTGAGTCATAAAAACATTTCAGAAAAACATAAACAGTAAAATTACTTTTGCAGGTCAGGAATATTTTTATAAAAGTTCTGTAAAACTGACCACATAAACAGATACTGAAAACGTCAATAAACAATTGAGTATAATTTTTAATCAGTTGTTGGTAAATGTGTATCAAGAAACTCGGACGACCAAACTTTAAGAAAATTCATCAATATGTGGCATTATTTTTTACATTTGTTTTTTAAAACAGTAGCCATAGAGCTGACAAACAACCTGTTTATACCAGTAAACAAAATGTAAGGTAACAGATGTAACACATGTTAACAGTATTCTGCTCGTGCCCGTTTGTACAGACCTGGCTGTCTTGCTTTGTTGAATCTGCTGATGATGAGTAGGAGAGGGATTGCACACGTTTTCCTCATCACTTGTCTTTGTCAGAGTTAAGACTTTTCTCTTGGCAGGGCGGACAGCTTGATTGCTGCAAACTGTCTTTTTCCGTCTAATTATAAAGAGATTATTTAAACCAACAGGTGAGTAGATTGAAATACTGAAAATAAATTAATACTGTAAGCTATCAGAAAAGAAAACACTACAAAATACATAAAGCAGATTAAGTACTTTCCTTAAGTAATTGTTATGATAAAATACACAGAAGTAGAAAGTATTGACTTATTCTAAAATGCTCATTAGTGAGACAATGACTTTATTCAAAATTGCAAGCTAAAGATGTGTTTGCACCTTTTTGTCTTGCTCTGCTGAGCGGGTGAGGAATAAGAGGGGACATTCTTCACATTAGGTTCCCTGCTGATATTCTTCTCATCGAACGTGTTCGTCAGATGTAACACAGCTTTTTTCTTCCTAGCAGGACGAGTCACTCTGTGACTTGCAACACTAGTCCTCTTCTTTCTACACGAAAATAAGCAGTTAGTAAATTAAATTGCACTTAGAAACGCCAGTCACTGCAAAGCATATATTTAATCACCAAAACAGTACCTTTGTAAAAATGAATCAAACAAATTTCCACATAAAGTAGAAATATTGTTACCACGGTTACATTTACGCTGTATTGTAATTAGTCTGCTGGGTTGATGGATAAAGATCCAACCAGCTGCTGAGGGAACATTGTTATCATAACATTGTTTACTCTAGAGATTTGTATTTTAACCAAATGTTGTTGCCCAGATGTCAGTCTCCAGTACTTTGGCTAAGTTAACTCTGACAAACCACAGTCATGGGTCTCTTCTCAGCTGGGATCGTGAACTTATTGTTACCTTGTCTTCGTGGGTTTCGGAGGTTCAAACACGGAGACGTCGCTGTCTGTCGAGGATGTGCTATCAAAGGCCCGTTTGTGGTTTTCTGGAGAAATCCAGGCACACAGCTTCCGCCTTTGTTTACCATATGTCTTGAGAAATAACGGCTTCGCGTTCATGGTCAATTACAGTTTATACCGGCACTAACAAACCGAACCTGCTTGAGAAAGTCAGTAGAATCCGTCAAGTTCAGCTAAAACGCCCGACCTGTGCTAGCAGTTACAGCGCTGACCAAACTAACTTTAAACCGATGCCTTTACAACTAAATGTCATCTTAAACAAAACTCCTTAAACTACTGCTCGATAGTTGCTCAACCCATTTACAGGGCAGACAGCATTATCTTTTATTTGTCTGTATCTCGCTCAGCGAGCATTTACCAGCGTCATCGGGACCCGCTTTTAGTTCAAAATGCTGAGCGCCGGTGATTGGTCAACAGCCACTAACTGTTTTAGCACAGCGCCACCTAGTGGGTCGGAGTAATCACAGCACGGTACATGTAATTGGATTTAAGAAATACAGTTTTACCGGACTTTAATGTATTTGTTAGATTGTTGCATTTACTCTATTAATTACAACTATTTTTGATCTATATAAACTACCTGCAATACCATTAAATTATTGAGAAATGGGAAAGAACACACTAATATAATCTGGTCTGATAATATGGTTCTGATGATGCAGAGACGGTCCCGCAGTTTGCTTTTCTTACTATACTTTCGTTCTCTTCTCTTCACCAAAGGCTGCAATGAACAGAGTAGTAAATGGGTGAAACCACCAGGTGTCATCGTCTCATTTGACTGTAGTCTCCTTAGGCTGACTGGAAACATCATTCCTACACAGTAATATTTATGTCTGCTCTGTCCATGCTGCCCTTTGTTGTTTTGAGTCACACATGCACACAATTTTAGGAATACTATTTACTTGTACAAATGCATGTATCTTTAATGGCCTGTCTACCTCCCAGCTACCAATTACTTTTATGCATGTAAGCGCCTGGATTTTACATAATGCATCTTGTTTAACACACCGAGACCAGAGATTCGCGGAGGATTATGAAAGTATCCATTTTAGTTAGTTCCACGTCTCTTTATAGAAAGAAATCGATCTTTAGATTTAAGCACCTATAAATACAATACTGGACCTATTGGACCTGGACCTAGTCTATTGAGGCAGATTTACAAAGAGGCTCTTCGAAGAAACCTGAACAATTTATTGTTTATTGTCATCATTTTCCTATTGTGTGTCATACATATATTTATTCTAGTATCAAGTTTGTATCATCATTTGAGGAGCTCATGAAGTAACGCTGTGAAAACTATCTCTACGGGCAGGAACAAAAAAAAGAGGGGCGTTCGCTTCCGGAGCAGCGTCTCCCGGTTCCTCCCTGTCGGAGAACAGCGGCATCTGGGAGGGCGGAGAGAAGAAGCAAGCTGAGAGTAAAAGGAGGAGAGGGAAAAAAAGCCACAAGAGCGAAGCGCAGAGGACGCCAGCAGCCGGAGAGGAGGTGAGAGGGGTAGCAGGTCGAGAATATTCGCAAAAACACGGGGAATTGTGTCCCGGTTCACCCTGCGCTGAAAACGACTGGAACCGCGAGTAACTTTCTGCGTTGCTGCGGGCGCCGCGTCGCTTTTTTGGGGCATCTGAGGGGCCCGCTGTGTTGCAAACTAGCCGGGGGACGGTGGGGGGAGCAGACGGGGGCCGCGGCGGCTGGTCGGGGGCATTTAACGCCGGAGCGAGCCAGTGTGCGTCCGTGCGCGTTGGCTTCGTTGTGTGGGCTTCGCTGTCGCTGCGGTGACCGTTGACTGTGGGAATGCGGTCGTTCGCGGACGGCGGCCGTTACTGGAGCCGTTACTGGAGCGTTGACCGCCGCGGCTGCAACGTTAGCTAAACGCCACCGCGGCCGGTTAAGCTGGAAAACGCACGAAACGCAAGTTACAGCCGCGAAATCCCGTTTTCTGCAGGCTCGCATGACGGCGTCAAGAGGGCGTATCAGCAGGTACAGCTGGTTAGATTAGCGGCTGACGAACCCACAACCAGCAGGTGACTGGAAGGGTTGCACCGTCACTTATGTTACCTCATATTAAAAGCGTCGATTTGTGTCGTAAACTATCCACCGAAGGGGTTAAATGAGATTCGCCCACAAGAAGTTTCTGTCTCCGGCTTATCAGCACAAACCTTTAAAGAAATCGAGTTCACAGAAGCATAAAAGCCGAGAAGGGCCGTTTGTTAAAGTGTAAAGTTAATGAACAATCAATTAGACTAATCGCCTCAGCACTGGATGACTGACTGCTCAGTTAGTAGATGTGAGTCCTGTGCTCTGCTGCTTTCTGTGTCGAGCTTCCATTTAAGTCATATATAAAGGCTGGTTGTGACACAAGCGGCCATAAAGCAGAGTATTCTCCTCTGCACACGTAATGTGAAGTCGTGTTGAGGTTCTGGGAGGGGGCTGCGGAGTCTGCTGGTGCATGGTGCTGGCTGGGCTTCTAGCTAATTGTTTCCAGCTCTTTAGTAGTTTCTGCCAGGCCCTTGAGATAATGCCTGTATTTGTCTCATGCAGGCACGGGGCCACTCGCTTGTTTATGTTTTGGGACTTAAAGCAGTTAGATGTGTGTGGAAGAGTGGTGCAGATAACTGTGCGTTAAGATGCAGTCGTTGGAGAACTTGTATGTGTTACACAGCGAGTGTTTCTGTTGTTTACAGTAACAGAATCACCAGAGGACGTGTTCTCTGTGTCCACTGCTCCACTGAGGTTTCGCTGTCTCGTTTTCTCCAAGGCCTTCTCGCCTGGTTACGCAAGTTTCCGAGCATTTGTTTTGAATCGCTTTGAATTACCACGCGTGTTCATAAAGAGCTCTTGTCAAAATGCATATATATTTTTTTTTTAAAGGAAACTTGTGCTAATGCCTGGTTTTGAATCTGTAAACCTTCTATTTTAGTAAGTAAACAGCGAGAACTCTCTGTTTTAGGCAGTGGTTGCGGTGGTTTTATAAGGTTTGTCCTGCGGTATTGGTCTGGTGAGTTAATGAGTGCAAGCTGCTAAATGAATGTGTCACTAACTGTACCACCATAGTAGAAACCGTACTGTCTCTCTGCTCCTCTGTCACTGCCTGCTATGCACCCCCCCCCCCCCCCTTGTCGCTCCAGCATCCTTGTCCTCTTGGCTCGCTCTTCATCCAGGCCTGGCCTCGCTCTGCAGTGTGCGTAGCTACATGATGTCATTGGTAATTGCTTAGAGCTCTTGGGCTGTTAAGTTGTCCTGCGCCTTTCCTTAGACTTCATATCTTCCCCCCCTCATCATTTTCTTGCCCTCCTTTAGCAGTGTTTCTGTATAACGCCAGAAGTTGCTGAGTATGGCAAAAGTGACTTGCATATTTGGGAGTTTTGGGCCAACCACTGCAGAGCGTTCTAGTATGATTCTGAGCTTTTGTTTAACTTTGGTTTTATGGAGGTATCTGACTTTCAGAATGACCTATCTTATGCCTAGTTATCTTTATAAGAGGTAAAGAAAGCATTTATACATGTTGTACACCGTGCACACAGACATGTGCAAAAATAGCAACACTGATGTAAGGTGTCTTTGAGCATGTCAAAAACTCACCCCTCATACCTCAGCCAGCCTTTACACTAAGTGCTCTGCAGAGTGGATGTAATTATGTTGGCCAGACTTAAAATGTGTGCGGGGGGTGTTGGAACTTTCATGTCTTGCAGTACCAAGCTCTTAGTCTGTCTGTCTGTGTGTGTCTGTGTGTGTGTGTCTGTGTGTGTCTGTGTGTGTGTGTTTGAGGTCATGGACAACAGCTAACAAGAAAGGAGTGGGAAGTTGTGTGTGTGGGTGTGTGTGTGTGTGTGTGTGTTTGAGCAATCACATAGTCAGAAGATCTGTTATCATCACCCCGCTTCCCCTCTGAAACAATATCACTGGTCCACCCTTAACCAAACAAATGTGTGCATGTGTGTGCAGGCACGTCCAGTGTTTGTGTGTGTGTGTGTGTGTGTGTGTGTGTGTGTGGAGTGGTCCAAAAGTGGACAGATGAATGATGAATTAACAACATCAGATAGTAGCCTAATTCCAGGATGTCAAGTTGGCAAGATGACCACACTGCAGTCTGTTTGTGTCTGTGAGTGAGGTTATATTTGTGTATTGTGTTTCTGCTCAATCAGAATTTCTTCGCTTTCTCTTTCAGCCCTTATCGATGCTTCTCAATAGGGTTATTGTACCCACTGTCAGGCAGGCTGCAGTGTGTGTATCTGTGCATTGTTGTTGCAGGACCAGACAGCCGTGAGGTGTGTTTGAACAGAGAAGGAGCACAGAGGCCCTGTTCATCCTTTAGGGTGCGATACTGAATTATAGGTCCCCTTTCACTCTGCCTCTGTCTGTCTCTCTGTCGGTTTGTCTGTCGCTTTTTCTTTATACGTTCTTTGTTTTCTTTTTTGCTCAATTTTACTGTGTCTTTGTTTTCTTCCTTTGTGTTTTTGTGAGGGCTGCTGTGTAACGTGTCAGCTCCTGGCAGCCATCACTGATCAGCCGTCTTCTTACTGTCAAATCTGCCGTGCGATTGGGTCGTCAGTATGCATGTTACTCTGCCAAATTACCTGTGGAAGCAGGAAAACTGTACATAGAGGCGTAGATGTCTGCTCACACTCGTTGCACAAACACACACACACATTCCTGTTTTTTTTGTTTTGTTTATATGCTTCTGTTTCTGATGTTGTTTTCCACATCGCTGCACGTTCACACGTCTGCCGCCATCACTGACAGTGCAGCTGTATAAGGGTTTTCTGCCTCTCGCTTTCTCTGACCTTTGTCTTTCTTTCAAATACAGACACATTGTATAATACTTAAAACAGTGATTGAGCTGGTAGTCTGTATTTTACTCCTCTCATCCTTCCTGTTCGTTATTTTACTATTGAGTAAAATAAGTTCTTAGCAAGTAAGCCAAGCACTGTCCAAAAAGCAGCATCCCAAACTCATAGCAGAGCAAATCCAGTAAAAAGCTACATTCTCCTGATTATTAGGAAGCATCGTATTAGTCTAGTGTAAAGCTTATACAATACGTTTGTACAGTATTCCATTTTAGAGGACCATAATGAGTAGCAGAGCATTTCAGATCGTTTATGCTTGAACCTGATTGTGTTTCCTTTAGCATCTCTCATACACACATAGAACATTTGGTTTGTGGAACTGTGCCCCTGCTGTGATTCGTCAGAGGTTTTTATTTTATTCTAATCGTAAGCATGTGTTGAGCAATTTGGATGCCGATAATTTTACTACCAATCTCCCCACTTGTCCTTGTAAAATGTTACCTTCACAGGACTAGAGTCTTGGATTAATATGTGAATGCATAGAATGAGAGGCGATAGGAATGTTGAATCACGGTTGCAGTCATTGTGGTAATTCGACTTCCTGACCAGATTTGCTCCACATCATATCCTGTGGTGGGAGTAATATGAAGTTAACATCTGTGGTAAGAACGTGACACAGTGCCAACCTGTAATATTTCTGACTGTT
Organism: Macropodus opercularis; assembly: GCA_030770545.1. Classification (NCBI taxonomy): domain Eukaryota; kingdom Metazoa; phylum Chordata; class Actinopteri; order Anabantiformes; family Osphronemidae; genus Macropodus; species Macropodus opercularis. Next base: position 10,549,022 of record CM061089.1, read on the forward strand.
GCATTGTGCGTCTATGAATAAGACAAGCGAGTTTTATTAGGCTTTTGTAGACGAGAACTGAAATTAATTGATAAACCACAGAGCTCTGGAATTTGTCTCTGGGTTTCTGCGCTAACATGGCAAAACAAGTTGAGAGGCAGCCTTGGCCCTGAGTGTGTTTGCTCTAAACAGTGGTGCAGCACTAATCCACCAGCCATGGTCAGCTAGCTTTATCGTCCCTGTCCAAAACCTGCGTCCTGACAGGGAACAATGCTCTGCTAATGTTGGGGAACAATAATGGTGACTTCCATTGATAGGACGATAGAGGCGTCTGTTGTGTGAGGAGGAGACAATAGTGAGGGAGTGGATGATTTAAAGTGTTGGAGAGGCAGCAGTCGTTGCAGAGGTGTCTGGTTCCTTGGCAGGGATGGGACGTTGCTTTTTGATGAATCACTCTCTCTCTCTGATCTGTTTTCTTTCATGGCATTGCTTTTCCCTGTGATTGTACCCTTTTCCCTCATCTCATTTTCAGAATAGCTCTCATTCCTCCTTTCCCTGTATTTCACAATGCTTTTATTAGCTCGTAAATCAAAACTTTCAGCTAGTCGGGTCAAACAAGGCCGTGATGGCTCTACAGTCTTGTGACATTATCATGGAACAACTTGCCACAGGCCTTCTAATGAAATGTGAGATAACAAGGCCATGTTGAACTCGCAGAGACATTCTGAGCAAGAGCTGTATCGTTGGTCTAGACTTCCATGTCCTATTGAATGTCCTGTCACATCTCAGCTATATATAGGATACGCAGTCTCTCCACTGCGCCGTTTGTTGCCTGGGAGAGGGAACAAGCCTTTTATTTAACATGGCTTTCCTGTGTTTTTTATAAAAGATGAAACACTACAGTACAGCGCTGTCATTTCCCTGGTAAATATTTAGGATGCTCATCAGGCTTTATAGTGTAAACAGTGTTCAGTATAGTACAACAGAATACAATAATGTGCTTGTGTGCTATGTTGGAGGAACAATGTGTGACAAACATATCCATAATCTTTATGGTTCTTCTGTGATTCTGTGGTTTCTGTGGTCCCTTTACACAACAGTGACTTGAATCATTTAGCAAAAGTCGAGTTGATATTTTGCGAGTCACCTTACTGTACATATTTAATGAAAATGACTCCACAAACAAGACTTATTGGATGTTAGGCTGATCTGCGTTTCAGCACAGTGATCTCATGTTGGCTGTACTGTAGGTACTAGACCTTCTCCATTTGTTCAGCGTGAATAACGGTGCTAGAGGGACACTCACCCTGTCCAGCAGTGTGCGTGTGGAATGGCTGCACAGTTGCCTAAAGGGGTCTGTAACTCAACAGATGCTAGTAATAATGTGTTTCTCATACGTTTAGGTGAGAGGTGTAATTGAGAATTAATAAAAAAACAAGTTCCAGTAGATGGTAAAATCAGGAACAAACAAACTAAAAAAATGTGGCTTTACTTGTTATGTAGGCTCTACTGGCACGATTTGTTGCCTTCAACGTTGCATCCAGGAAAGAGTTGTGGTCTCATTATGGCGAAGTCACGCCGGCTGCGACGAACAGCACTGCAACACTGACTCGTGTGTTCCACAGAGGGACCAGGCTTGTAGGGCTGGAATGGGACTTCCCATGTTTTGCTTGGTGGTGGTGCACTTTTTCTTTCCCAACCTCCCCTCACCCACAGGAAAGAGGGGCTGGCTGGAACATGGAGGAGGGGGCAATCTGGGAATGGTTTCAAATCCAGGAACTTATGTCCTGACTTCTGTTTATGTGTTTTGTCCATGTCTTAGAAGCCTGTGAATCTGTGTGTGTGCTGTGATTTTTAAATCGGGTGTGAAACTACTTAACCTCCACTTAACTAGACTTATTTCACATACAATACAATCAGGTTTAGCTAATCATCCATAAGTTTAGGTCCAGAAGGCGTCAGTCAGTTCAGTTTTTTGATGAGATGCTCTTACAGTCTAGTGATATATTTTGCCATTCCTGGTGCTAAACAGGCAGCTGCAAATATGAATATCTTTTCTAGACACAGTCGGTGTCGTTGCTTTTGTTTTTTTTCAGTCAGGGTCACTGAAGGAATGAGGCATAACACGAAGTTGCTCAGCACTTGTGTGCTCAAGAATCCATATTATTGATTTTAATAATTGTAAAATGCACTTTATTAAACCTGTGTTTTATTACAGTATAATTATTTTTTAAATTGACATTATTTAATTTTGTATTCAAATTTTGTACCTTACAACTGTTTTCTCCAACCAGGTAATCAGCAGTAGGTAAGGCAGGGCTAGATGGCGAGTGGGACTCAAGGACCAGGATGGAGCATCTGTCCGTTACATAATGCATAGATGGATGAATGTCAACTCTAACACATACTATCGAGGAGCTGCCATGTTAAAATCCATAAATATCAGGACATTTTTTACACGATGTATATGTTTGTGGGCCACACAGCCTGCCCAGAGGACTGTTACGTTTGTTGCAAGTAAATAAATAACTTTATGTGTATCATAAGTCAGAGGTGTCATTTAGGTTAATTTAAGTACTATTTCTTTCCTTTCTTAAAACCTTAGTTTGTTCAAAGTTAACAATTGGACCATGGACATTTGCCAAAAAATGGCCATCAACCACCTTATTGTTGAGGTGTGTGTGTTTTGTCCGCTCCTATTGTAAACCAATTAGAGTCTGTAGCCCCCATCTCCTAGACCCGTTCTCTTTAAAGTAGGCATGCTTGACATTCTTTGGCACACCCTGAAAATTCCTCTCTGTTTCTCGTTGTTTTGTGGTCCAGCCCATGGAAACCACACCAGTGGGAAATGATACCTTTAGCTGTATTTATACAGTATTCATACACACACACACACACACACACACACAAACAGGGAACTTGGTTAGTCTGGTGTGTCCTTTATACTCTAACTATACTGCAGTGGATTTATAGTGGAGCTATTTCTATCTGTCCTTCACACCTACTATACACTTCTACTACAAGAACGATGTATGACCATGAGAACACACTCGAACCGCAAAGCTCTGCAAGCAGTGCCTGAGTTTGTTTTCCTGTACACAAGACCGTTTATTTTGGCTGCAGACTGAGTCAAAGTATTACTTTGTCTCTGTTACTTCCTGTTATTGACAATACAAGGATACACATGCTCACACATATTCACCTCCCCGCTGCTCTAACCACCCTCTGTTAATCTGGAATCAGAGGTTCTAGATAGCCATCTAGAACCTTTTGTATTTCCTCCTTGTTTTGACACACACACTGAGTAGTTTGACGTGATGAAATATATTGTGCAGTTGGTTTACTTAAGAAGTATAGAACAGATAGATTAGATGGTTTCAGATGTGTAGCTGCCAAATTCTGAAAAAATACAATAGATTAAGTAGACAATGTAATTTGTAGAGTGAAGAGTCACGCAGCTATGGTTATTTTCATTTTTGTTTAAAAGCTTTGCATATTTCCCAACCTTTGTAGAAATGGTTTGCAGCTAAATGCAAAGGGTCCGGTCTACTCTTTAGCCAATGAAAATGAAGCCAAGAAAGTTCTGGGAATATTGCCTGCTATTGTGTAGCTGTTAATCCAAAAGTTAAGAAATACCCACTTGCTTTTTCTATTTTCTTGCATTGCCTTGTTGACATGATTCCCTCCATTTTGTTTTTGATGGCTTGGCTTTTTTTCTTTTTTTCCTTGTCAGTCGTATTTGGTAACAGATGGTCTTTCTCAGGAGCAGATAAACAGAATAGAGGACGAGGCTGTAAATCAGGATTGCAAAGCAAAATGGGTGGTTTTATGAGGGTTTACAGACTTTCCTCACTTTTAATTAGAAAAGACGGCAATTCTCTGGTAGACAAAAGAGGCTGACGGAGTGAGAGGTAGAAGATAGATGTAGTGGAGGTGAGGAAGAGGAGATGAAATGGGCAAAGGAAGGGAACTGGAATGGTGAGAAACCATGACAATAAAAGGCAGGAAGGAGGCAGGAGAGGCCTATCAAATTTTTGGCAGGCATTCACTTGGCATATGAATTCAAAAGCAATCTGTCTCTGCTCACTCAGTCTATAGTCTGCTGCTGACATTGGTTATGCACAGCACATGTTAAAAAGAGAGGGGAGAGTTTGCAGCTGCTTCGTTCATTCTTGTCAGACCTCCTCCCAACATACCTATGACACTTAAACACACATACAACAGCAACACTGGCTGGTGGGTCAGGAGTCAAAGATCACGGTCATGTTGTGACACATTTTAGGTCACATTACCCATGTGTGTCTTAGTATAGCCCGTCTGCTTGCGTCTGTCTGTCTGTGTCTGTCTTCGTCTGAGCATTTAACAGTTTCAAAGCCCATGTGTGTTTTACGTGTGTTTGTGAACGAGTCCATTTCTGTGTGTGTTAGCCAGTGCTGCGCTACCCACAGAGGAGCCTTGTAATTACGGCCTCTCATCTGCAGCAGAGGACTGCAGGCTGCTGAGGCCAGACACAGAACAGCCACTACTATCACTATCGCTGAAATCTAATTTGAAGCTGTATCTCCTTGGTGCTGGGGTTGGAAGTTGCAGCTTTAAGGCATATATGCTGTACTGCTGGTGTTGCACTTAAGATCCACCCTGGTGCGATAGTGAAGTCTGTAGTTAGGGTTTGGACAGTGACACTTCTGTTGTTTTCACTCTTCTCCAGCACACAGGGAAAAATCTGAAAGGGAAACTCTTGATTTCACACGTTAAAAGGTTTTACAGATGTACTGTACGGTTTTATAATATTTTCTATGTTCTCCCTTTATGAAGCGCACTGACTCTATTTCTTATAGTAGTTTCTCTTTCCAGTGGTGAGGATTTCAGAACAGTAGGACTCAGTTTCAGATGCCACGTCCAACCTGTAAACTCAAGTCCGCAGCAATATTTGAAAATATGTTTTAAGCAGACGTCATTACACACATCCTCACACAGACACGTTTTCTTGGTATGCAGACCTGTTGCAGCAGGATTCATGGAAACAAGTATGCATTGTAATTTTAATCCCTCAATGCAGTGTTTCACACCACATAGTTCATGATTTCTCATTTCTGTTCTCTACAGTTATGTTGGCAATAACATACTGGACGGCCTTCAAATTGACATTTTACTACAACCAGTGCAGTATGATTTGTGTTTTTAACGGCCAGATATTGTGTGAGAAGTTTTTTTTACTTTCCTTCCAATTATTGTGTTAAATATGCAAAATGCCAAAAATCTAAGTCGCAGCATCCATGGCAAAACCTCAGCTGTCCTATTCACTGAAGCTAACAATCGGCCTGTTACCGACTGCTGAACTGAGAAGTAAGATTGGATGACATTTATTTTTTATTTTTTTGGTCACTGCACATGCACAAGTGCAAATTAAATGGCCCTCATACACAGAAGACTATTAGAATTTATTGAAAATAGAATTTCCATTTGAGAAAGTACTATGCGTGTTTACCTCTGAAATCTAAAAATGTTAGTTGTTAGGCAGATGTTGGTTGGTCTGTTCATTGTCATTTAACCCTGGAAAATAAAATGTTGTCCAAGGCTTAAGAAAGAAGCAAAAGCTTGATCAGCAGATGCCTTTCTGGCAAAAGCAGTAGCACCGTAGTCCGTAACATTGAGGTTTGCATAATCTGCTCTGCATCCTGGTAAAATGAGCTTTAATACAGGAAGACTGTAAGCATGTTTATGTTTAAACCATTCACTACACTGGTTCCACGTTTGGGCCAATAACTTTATGGGTGTTGCTGCCATTTATTGGTTTGCCTGTTTATGAAACCATATTGAATACAAGTCAATGTTATACAACTAAAAACACAAATGTTCTTCAGCATTTCTGCCGTTATACCTGTAGCTGATACTGGGTAATGAGTTATATATTATCAGAATATACCAGAAATGTAATTGAATAGATATTTATGAGGCTTATTAAATACTAAGTATTTGACCTTAATTATTTTAAAGGGGTTTTGTCTTTCTTTCAGTTTACATCTTTACCCCCAAAGAATTTCAGAAATACGCTTGTTATCTCTCTCTGCTTATAGAGACTTTAGTTGGTGAGAACTCTGCGAGCCTTGACTGCATTATGCATTAATGTGTGCTTGTATTGGTTGTTGGAAAGCAAAGTAGGGGGAGTTTACAAGTCTCCTGTGGCATTAAGTTTATGATGGTTCCAGTCAGCGCAGAATTGGCAAGACTGCACCAAAGGAAGAAATACGAGCTCTGCAAAACATGAACCCTATGTTGCATGCACACCTTCTATTGTTTGATGAAGGTTGTGAATAATTGATGTATCTTTATTATTTGTCCCTCTGGTACCCTGCAGTCCTTCTTAGCTCTCCGTTCCCCCCCCCTCTCTCTCTCTTACAATCTCATTAATCCTACTTTATGTTTGTCTTCCCTCAGGAAGCTGCTGCTTCAGTAAAGCCCTCCTGATTGGGTAAACAGAGAGCCACTCACTATCAGTATGGACAGGCTCCATCGTGAAGTTTCCCATAATCCTTAGTCTCTGGTAAGTACGAACTGTAAAAGAGCTTCTTTCAAGTATGTGTATTTCAAAATAGATTTCGAACCTCCATGCTTTAAAAATATTTGTATTCTTTGTGTGGTTCATTATGTGTAAGCAGTTAAACGTGGCTCAGTCAATAAAACCTGCTAACACCCGTGCACATTTAGGAGAACAGCAGTTAAGAGAAATGTATTCTACTCCAGCAACACGTTGTATAACAAACAATATTTTGATGTCCCTCTTTCTACAGGGTTCTGTATGTTGAATATTATTTTGTCATGACACTCCTGTAACTTGAGTCATATTACTTCTTTGAAACACTGATCAAGATAAAAGTCAGCCAACTACTAATAGTCTAGAAAAAAACCTCCATGTTCCGAGTATATTATGGTCAGTTAGTGCGTCCTAAATCTCTATTTGCGTCAGGTTAACAATCAGCCGGGGTCCTGTAGATGTGCTCTTTGTTCTATCATTTGATTTCTGTAGTGTTTGGAATTCCTTCTTGCAACTGTGTTCTGTTGTCTCCATAGTAACCAGTTGTTGTTAAGTTCCACATGGATAAATGTGGTCTCTGACAGCAACCCTAGAACTACACAGAATTCTTTGCATTCTTTCTTTCACCATTTTTTTTTCACTTTTCCCCTCTGTGGTCTTCAGATGTGGAGCTGAGTCTACTGACCCCTGAATTGTGTCCAGCACCAGTCCAACTGCATTGTCAGGTACAAAGTACACACACAAACTTCATGGCCAACACGCAGGCTCTTTGGGTTCAGCATGCAGTTGGGCTGATTCTACATCTGTAGTTTTTAGCCCACATTAGGCAAAAAGGAGTAATAGTGTTTTTGTTAAGGACTATTAATAAATTAAATGCTCAACAAATATCTCACCTGCTGCCACTTTGTTTTAACTCGCTCTTTTTCTTTTAGGTGATCTGTCTTGTGCCACGATGATGTCAGTAGATGTGACCAATCGTAATGGCCCCACTGCCACACCTCCCACCTCACTCAGCCTTCGCTCCTCACACAATCAGCTACTCTGCAGCAATGTCATCAAACAGGGCTCTGCCACACCTCCCAAGTGTCGCAAAAAGTATGCACTTACCAGTATCCAGGCCGCCATGGGCCTCGGGGAAGCAACACCACCTTCGTCATCCCCATCATCATCCCCGTCGCAATCGTCAACTCCAAACAATCCTAAACTAGCGAAGAATGGGGTCAATCAGCTTCGTAAAGCCGGTCAGGACCACAACAAAAACTCCACTGACACTGAACTGATGGACCTGGAGTGTAATTCAGAGACCGTAGCAGATGACCTCAATGTCAACACAACAGAGGAACATGACAGCCACTCTCTAACCAATAATGACAGAGAGGAGGATTTCCTTAAGTTAGATGTAAAACTGCAACCAGACACAAGAGTGGATGCAGAACCTGAGCAGAAAACTGAATCCGACCTGGACTGTAACACTAATGCACATGTGGAGCTCAAATTGAATGGCAATACAACAGATTTGGACTTTGACTTGAACATTGAGACAGAGGAGGGAGATGACATCAGCATTCTATCTGAGAGGGAAATAGTTTCAAAGATGAAGATTGAGGAAGATGATGATGATGATGATGTAGTGGTGGAAGAGCAGGATGATGAGAAGAAGCCTTTGTTGGAGTTGGAAAGCGAGTCTTTAAAAAACCACAAAGTTGCTCCATGCCTGGAACTCATCTCGGACCTTCACTCCAACCTTAAGCTTCTTCAATCAGTCAAGGATTCTCCAGTGCCACCTCCTCCGTCACCTCCACGGCGGGCTAGCCCAGAGGACACCCCACTGCTGTCAGTGGCCTCTTGCTCCTCGTCTTCCTCTTCCTCTCCAGAGACAAAGAAGGACAGAAGAACGGGTGCAAAGACGGACTGTGCATTGAATCGCATCCAGAACCTGAACCCCAGTGACGAAGAGTTGAGCTGGACCACTCTATCACAGGAGAGCAACTCCCCAGAGGAAACAGGTATGGTATGGAATATTTGTCCGCTCTGCCTTTTCCACTTTACCTCTGTGATGTAGTAGCATCTCCACCTCTCTTCTGATGATGTGTTTATAGTTACATTGATAAAAAATGTGTGCGTGTGTGGTTGGCTAACGTCAGACACTGTTGAAACAACAAACACTCTGATTTCCTGCTGGAATAGGAAGTGCCCTTGTAACCTCATGGGTGGTCAGCCAGTGGGATCAGCTGCGTCCTGTTTCAAGCTGTGTCCTGTGTGTGTCTGTCTGTGTGCACTAACACTAACCAATCGTTATTACATATTCCTGAAGACTACTTTCTGTATTTAAGACTAATTTCAAGTATATTGAGTTTACAGATATTCATGAATTGGAACCTGGAGCAAGACAATGTTAGGTACATTGTCAAAATAGCTGCTAATTATACTTTAGTATAATCACATAATCTGAAACTATTAATTGTTCGACACAAACTACTTCTCATCATACAGAAATACCTTCACTTAACTAAAATATGCTACCAAGCAGATAGTAAGGCAGACCTTTAGGACAAACCTTAAGAAATTCCTGTGAGTCGTCACCTCTGCCACCTTTACTTTTTTACACTTGCTTCTTACCTCTGCGAGCAAGTCATTGTATTTCTTTGTCAGCGTTATGTAAAGCTCAGGGTGGTCAGTTTAATTGGGCTCTTAAAATTCTGTGCCTTGTGCTTTTTTGTAAGACATGAAACACATCCATCTGATCTAGAGCAGCAGCCCCAACGTCTTGCGCCGCAGCAAACCCTCCTCTTACTCAGTTTGTGAGAGGCTCACTGCTCTGAGCTGTTGAGCGTATTGCAGCTTTATTTCTCCCAGAATGCTGCTCTCCTAGCTGTTTGATGACTCACTCTCCCTTTTGAGAGAAAATCTCTGAGCATCTGTTTATTTCATTTCTATGATTACCAGCAGCTTGTCACCTTGAATGCTGTTTCACTGGCATACTGTGCTTTGACATACTCTAAACCAGTGCATGATGGGAAAATTAACTTTCCGTGCTCTTGCTTGTCTTTGGAAATCATCCATACTTGTTTACCATGTCATTTAATGAGTTATTTCTGTCAGGGGGAGGGTTTATGTTTTGTGTAGATCAATTTTGTCTTCTGATGAGCAGAGTAAGAAGGATGAAAAGTGCTGCTCTCTACATGTTGCATCCTCCAAGGGTTTGCTGAGTCTGACAGTTTAATATGCATCTTTCATTTAAATGTATCAATATCTATGCATACTCAGCCGTACTGCTGTGCCCTCTTTTCCGACTCTTATGTTAACAGAGCTGTGTTGTTTCCCAGGTGTGTGGGAGATTCTTGTGGTTGCTACAGATTATTGGCCCAGTATGATACTACATTCACACAGAAGCGCTAAAGTACACAGACACGTGCGCACGTGTGTGTGTGTGTGTGTGTGTGTACTTTGGAACACAAAATTGAGGATGGTCATCTAAAGAGCTGTCTTACATTGATCAACATACATTATACATGGAGAAGAGTAATATGTAGTATTATAGAGTCAATTATTGAACCATTTTACATTTCTTCCTCACTGAACAACCTTTCCACACTGATTAATCTTAACCCTTTGTGAACACTACTGTACATCTCTTATATCTCCTACTTTTACCTGATCTGGATACAATACTGGTAGATTCACAATGTCCTAGTTGCCAGGACAACCAAAAGAAGCTAAAGAGAGGATGGAAGCAAGGATGGAGAAAGTAAACATTCACTTTGATGAAGGATGAGTGTCTCTTTCACGCTTCACTGCATGGTTTTGTTTGGTTTAGGACAGGAAAGTGAGGACAGGCTTATTTAAGCTGCTGATGGTGACGCTGGAGAGATTGACTTGCGAGACCGTAAACGTAGCTCAGCTCTGGAATATACACAACCTCTCTATCTCTATCAGTCTCCTCCCCCCTCTGTCATGGTCTCTCTCTATTTCTTGGAATCGCCCTTTCATTCACTCTTTTCTCTGCCTATGTTTTCACATCATTTTCCCTGCTGCTCTGCCACGATGTGTCTCCATGCCCCCTCTCTCTCTCCTTCTCCCTCTCTCTCCGTCTCTTTTTCTCTTTCTGTCTAGGGTTCTCTCTTTGGTTACAGTACTGGATTTTGCTGTATGAGAGGCAGCTAGCTAACTATGATGCTGGGGAAAGACTACATGCTGGCCATTGTGATTGTCAATTATGAGGGTAGGTGCATCAGAGTCGGATGGAAACTTCACTGGGGAGTAAATAGTGTGTGTTTGTGTGTGTGTGGGTGTTTTCTTCCAACATAGCTAAGTTGGTCTGTATATTTTTCCTGAAATACCTGCCATATGCATCTGTAGTCTGTGCATGCCATAATGTCACATGCGTTGCCAGTGGATGTGCGTGTTGGTGCTGCGGCGGAGTTGCGTGTATGTGTTGTGTACCTTACCAGACAATGTGTGTTTTGCTCCAGAAGCTCTCCCCTCCCCCTCTGCTCAACTCTGGCATAGAGCTGCATGCTAAAGGAGGCTACCACAGGCTGCTACGTAGCTCAACTGTGGCACATTTCCATCGGCTGCATAGGATCTTGCTGCCTGTTCTACGTTTGCCAAAAGTTCTTACGTAGGCAGACGAGCCAGATATGCTGCTCGGACCAAAGCATTCAGGGCTTGCTTTCTTCTGTGCCAGCCTCCCCCTTTCTCCGTCTTTCTCAGTGCCTCTCTGCCTCTTTTTCTCTTCTTTGGTACATACTTGCTTTCATCAACAATCAGTGCTGTGCTCATTCATGCTGTTGTCCATTCTGAGCTTTCCACACACCAGTTTTCTCCATTGTAGTTTTGCTTGTTCTGACCTATTTTTTGCCATTAAAAGACTGCAACTCCCAGAAGACAGTGCTTCACAGCTTCTCGCTCTAACGCACAGTGTTGAGCTCTAAGGGATGTCTGCTTGTGCCAACAACGTATGTGTACATTTTGCTAAGCTTTTTGTTAATTAATAAGCGTTACATAAACATAAATAAAGTTTTAATGAGTTAATTTCCTATGTCTGCTTGTCTGGTTTACTTCATTCTCAGTCTGCCGACCCAGTCGTCATCGTGACATACAGTATGGCCTGCTGCTCTGTATTTCATCAGCATGGTCAGCAGATTGAGAAGCCTTTGTGCATTCACCAATATGTGCAGCACCAGCTGCTTGTCCTCCAGAGCTTATATCATGTTTATGAGCTGCTACATATCCTAATACAGTGTGTGTGTGTGTGGGCTTCTAACTGTCAGGATATTGCGACCTTCAGGTGACATGACATGTTGTGAGAACAGAAGCAGTGACATAAGTTCGATTCGATCTTCCTACAAGGTCTGCTTAAGTGTGTGCGTGTTTTCAAGGCAACTGCTATATTTTTTATAATGTGTCACTGCCAATAAAATATAGCAATACCCATCTTCTCAGTAAGCTGCTGTGTGAGGATGCGTTTTTGAAGGTAGGGCCCTTTACATTTGATGTAAATATTTATGTGCTGGCCAATATGTCCTAATTGATCAACTCGTAGGAGAATTGCTGTCAAATTACCATGGGTGCTGCAGTGTGTGCTCTTTGGCTGGGACACGCTAATAGTGCAGTTAGCAGTTCAGTGAGGGCAGTGTGGTGGTGGAGGTTAGCTCATAGTTCAAATCCAGACCAGCTGGTGGAGGGTGTTCTGTGTCATGTGCATGTCCACCTCCAGACATGGCTTCCCCTCACTTACATGAGCATGTAGTTACCAGTGACGCTATTTTGCATATAGGAGTGGATATGAGTGTGAGTGGTTCTCTCTATATCGGCTCCATGGTAGACTAGTGACCGGTCCAGGGTGTAGCCTGACTTTCACTCGATGACAACTGGGATTGGATACAGCAGCCTTGGAGCACAACCTGTTGGGATAATAAGATTGCTTTTAATGGTCCATTCTGTATAATGTTTTCATATCTGTTTATTGCACATTCATTTTTAACAACATTTACAGGAAACAGAGCTTAACTCTTTCAGTGAGTCTCAAGAACACTGCTGATTGTAGACCTGACATACTTGAAAAAGAAATGCTAATAATATTATGATCACTCATGCTGGGCTTTGAATGTGATGCTGCTACTCCTCTTGTTGGTTTTGCTCTGTGTTGGTCTTTCAGCAATATTGTATTCAATATTTTGATTATGAAGCATTTAAAAGCAGTTACAACCTGTGATGGAAATAAAAGAATGGATCATCTGAGGATGTTGATAATATTTTTATTTAATGAAGTTCTTCCTTTAATGAATACATTCTGCTTTGGTCTACTTAACTGGTAAACATCTGACGTGTGTGTGTATATACTGTACATATGAGAGAAATGCTTCGGATTTTATTTTTTGTGTATATTTAGGAATAGTTCTTGTGTGGTTTCATTTATAGTGTCAGCTGTGTGTTGCATGAATAAAACAAAAAAGGTCTTAGTTTTACTCAGTTGTTGTCTGCGTAAAAACAATAAAAAACAAGATGTTTGTTAGTTTGCTGTTAGTTGTAGGTTATTTAGTTGTTGCCTTGTACGCTTCGTTTGATATGAATAAAGTGCTTAAATGTGTTTTCTCTTCAGATATCTGGAGTGAACAATCATTCCAGACAGACCCAGACCTGCCTCCAGGATGGAAGAAGATCACAGACATGGCTGGTATCTACTACTGGCATATTCCTACAGGCACCACCCAGTGGGAGAGACCCTCCACCCACCCAGCAACCCCTGGCCAAACAGAATCCCAGGCTCTGGGCGAGCACACAGCCTCAACACCACGTAAACAATCCCTGGGCTCACTCAGCCCTTCACCCACTCCTGAATATGAGGTAAGAGACATGACAAGAAATTGATAATTGGTATATTAATCAATGTATCAATAAGTACAAGTTTGAAAACTGCAATGGTTGCAATTGGTTGGCAAATGACTGTTTAGTAGCAAATATAAAGCCACATTGTTGAATGTTTTTTGTATCTGTAAACCCAAGTTTATTTAAATGTTCTGGTTGAAAAGCAGAGAATTAATTAGTGGCTGTGGTCATACAGGTGAAAATTGTATGTTGAAAATGCATTTACAGTTTGGATTCGTTTAAAATGAGTAGGTAACTTTTTTTTTTGTAATATAGTGTTTTGTTTTGTTTTTTTAAGTAGACATGTGACCTTCCAAAAACTTTACAGCAAGGCTCTGCCTTTTAATCAGAGAATTTTAAACTGTGTGTCATAACTTTAAGGAGGTTCCTCCTTGTGTTTTACACCTGCATATGTTCTTTTCTAAAATCTTGTTTAAATTGCAAAAAGTAAATCACGGTACACATTGTTGAGCATTTGTACTGTGTTTGTGTGTCTGTGCTTGAAGTCCTCTCAAGCAGACGTGTTCTTCAGGGCATCAACTTGTTCGGGCAGCACCACCTCTGACAGTTCAGTGGAGCCTCTCTCTACACATGAGCCCATCTTGCCCACATGTGGATTCGTCAACAGCTGCTACTTTGTAAGCAAACAAAAACCCTGTTTCTCTGTAGAGGATATTCTCTGTTACAGTGCTGTTTGTGGAAATATGTAGCAAGTGGATCAGAACGATGATGGGGACTGAAAGAATAAAGACTGATGGAGGGGAGCATGGTGTAAATAACTTATTGATCCGTTGGGGATGCACTGATGTTGATGGATAGATGTGTCAGAATCTCAGTCTGGCATATCTATCTGTAGTGACTGACTTACAGACTCCTTAGGTTTTCTGCCAGTGACAGTAGAGCCAAAATGGTGGACTAGCAGAACCTCTAACATGTCGTGCACTTTGTTTTTTTTTGTGTTTTGCTCCTTAGCCACGATCAACATCTCTGCAGGGTGTGTCTGAACAAGAGCATCGCTCTCACCTTCATGAAGATGAGGACAAGGTGGGGCCCTAGAACTTTCCGCATGTAATGTTCTGTATGTAAATGTCTGCGACTGTGTTTGAGGGATGCCTACAGCATATGTATGTATATTACTATTACTCTATATATTTGGATAGTGACACTGATTTTTGTCCACAAACATCCTCACACTGGTTTTGTGCATTTACTGAGAGAGATTTTTTTTTCTTAAATAGTAATGGACACTCTGTGCAGTCCAATGAGTAGTGAGGTGAATGTTCAATTCGAGCAAGATAAATTTACGAAAACATTTGTGGTGATTGACACTTTTGATTAATTTCTTTTCTAGGTTGCTCCTTATTGCAACAGACATTCACTTTCATAGTGGACTGAGCTGGTTAGCTAACAGCTTTTTTCTGTCTTTATCCTTTACTTCCTCCCATCCTTTATCCCCTTTCCTTGACCCACTATCGTGTGTGTGTGTGTGTGTTTATATGTGTTTCAATGCTGAATGTAGAAACAGGCGTGGAGTGATTTTGGCGGAAAGATTGATAGTGAGGTGTGGAAGGCAAGTATAATGCACTCGATGTCGAGTCTTTTTGGTCTAACTCCACCCACTCTGTGAGTGTGTGCATTTATGCATTTTGTCCTAGAAGTTCACTGCTTGTGCAAAAGCATGTGTGGCCGATGCTTCAACACAAATGTAACTCAACCAGACACAATGTTTTCTCATGCCTGATATGTCAAAACATCTCTGTTGCTTGGCTACAGCAACACATTCTACAAGTAGTTTCTTTCTTTACTTATGTGGCAAAAATATTTAAATCTTTCCTTAATGCTGGCTCAAATCAAAATGTGTTTGCACACACTACTGTGTTAACACGGTCAACCTCCTTTCCTTGATGCAGCATGTCCCATTGCACATAACACACAAGAGCAGCGTCTCCATTCACCAAGGACATCCTGCCCACACTGTGTTGCATGCTGGCATATACCATGTTGGGTCATAATATTCAAATTTAATTTGTCTGGTTTGTCTGCCATATTTATGGTTTCCATATTTCATATGTTTGCTTGTGTGGCTTTGTAGGTACAGTACATACTTATATGTATGTTCTAGGTCCAATCAACACACATGTACAGTATTAGTATATTTTAATCCATGATGCAAAATGTGCTACATACCAAATATGGACATCTGAAAGACATTGTGCGCAGTTTCCTATTCACACTTAATTAAATAGAACATGTGTTAGTATAGTATTAGTATATTGTGGCTTTGAGTTTGTAAAAAGCAACAACCAGTGAACATTAAGTCGTCAGAATAGTCAGTTTGAATTAGCAAAAGGCTTATTGAAATACACTGCTGTCTTATAAGCTGCCATAGCATGTTGTTTACTGTAAAGTAGCTAAACATAAAATCACATGTTGAAAGTACAAACCGCTAACCTGTGTGCAGTAGTACTCTCCTCTGAGATGGGACCTGTGTTGTTCTTTGTGTGAATGACTCAAGTCACTGTCAAACCCAGACAATCTGACCACACAGTATTATGGGCTCACTGTGCAAAAGGACCTTTTACGATGGAAGCCATTTGGCCAGACATGTAGTGTGATGATGTCACCTGTGTTGTACTAGGATCTACAGGCAGCCACGGTGAACCCTGACCCCAGTCTGAAGGAGTTTGAAGGTGCCACGCTCCGCTATGCATCTCTCAAACTAAGGTAAAAAAAAAAAAAAAGAAACCGCAGAGACACACAGGATAGGATGCTCACTGACATCCGCACTGTCCCCTAACTGTATCCCCCTAAGTATCACAACTAAATGACTAAACCTAACTTCAACCCCTTAACCTACAGTAACCCTAAAACTCCAACTGAAAAACTGCCCTGACTATGTGACACGTACATGAACACAGACTAAGACTGAAACAGAAAAACACACTATCTCTGTGTCTCCTTCACCTCTGTTACCTCCCTGTAACAGGCTACTTTCTCACTCTCTCCCAAAGTGTCTAGTTAGTTTCTTTAATCTTGTGTTTAATCAGTGTTAACGTTCAGTCATTGGACAAGGCAGGATGCTAGTGCTTCCACTCAGGAAGGGACTCAATTAGTGCCTGTAGCTATGGTAAATTCACTCACTACACAGGAGCCTTGGTATTAAAACTGCTGATTATTTGTGCAGTGATAAGTTCATAAACTGCATAGGGCACTTTTTAAAAAAACATTTTTAAAAACGCAGGAACCGTCCAACAATGGAAGATGAGGAGTCTGGCAGTGCCAACAGTGATCCAGAAGCAAAGGTGAGAAAGCTGCTTTGTAACTTTTTATTCTGTGCAGTATGTTATATTTATTTATCTGTAGGTTAGTCAAGTATTCAAATGTTATGTCACTTCATGTTTAAATGTCTGCAGAAACTAATCCTTTATCATTACAGTGAGCTTTTCTCAAACACGAGTTTCAGTCGTGATTCCGTTTCTGTGCAGATATTTTAACTGGAATTTCTCTTACAAAATGTAAAGATACGCATGTGTTTTACTTTTCCTAAGCACTGCCGTACATTACACACATTCCCAGCACACATGGCTTCTTGTTTATATATTTTGGAGTGTGTGACTTCAGGTCTGATGTTGTTTACCAGTGGCGTTTGTGTGGATTATATGATGGCGGCCTGAGCGAATCAATATATAAACAACACTGTCCCCCAGTGGTATAAAAGAGAAGTACACTGTTATGCCTCATGTCAGTGCAATAATTACAAGACCTACATGATCAAGACGCATTGAAGCCTAGGATTCATATGAGACACTTAATCTTTTAATGAAGTAGACATTACCCAGTGGAATCACACTAATTGTTCGTCTGGACCAAAGAATTGCAGAGTGTGGAAGCAACACTCGGTCTGATGATGGGGTGATTGATTTGGCCACTGTCCGTTTCCTTTTGTGTGCTTGCCTCGCAAAAGTTCAGTCCATAGCAACATTAACATTGTGATGAATACCAGACACAAACATGGACTTGCAGTCAGGGCGTCTGGTCTGGTAGCGCACTCACACGCCTGTAACAGCCAAAAGAGCACACGCAGAGCTTCAAGCTTAACAAGCAGTAATACGTTATGAGTGAAAGTTCTGTGTAAGAGACACCTAACACTGCAACACATCTGACTCAAATCTACACCATGGCAGTGTGTTTGTGTCATGTAGCTGCTACCACCTGCTGGTTTGGATCAGTGATACACCTTTCACCAAGCCCATTAGAGAGCCTGTGGAAGTGTCAGGGCTGGTGTGAATCCGTGAATATTCTCCACATACACTTATTTATTCACTGCTCGTCTATTGACTACGTCAATAAATAAAACAAGACACTACAGACACTGCTTGAAAGAAACTCAGCAAAAGGGGAAAAAACACTGGGCATCAGACGACTGCAACCAAGTATGGTGGACAGATGTATCCATGTTTGTTGTGCTCGGATCCAGGTAAAAGACCTGTTCATGCACCCTGGGCAACGACTAATTGGTCATTTTGCAGTAGGACAATGTGTCCAGTACATTGGAACGGTTCAAATTGCCGAGGGTGTCATTGCAAATGTTGCTAGTTAAGCAAGAAAGCACTGTCGGTGTGTCAGTAAGCTTAATGTTGTACACACATAATTGTCATCTTGTTATCTGTGTCCTACAGTGTTTTGCAGTGCGCTCTCTGGGATGGGTGGAGATGGCTGAGGAGGACTTAGCCCCTGGAAAGAGCAGTGTTGCTGTTAACAACTGCATCAGACAGCTGTCGTACTGCAAGAATGACATCCGAGACACTGTGGGCATCTGGGGAGAAGTAAGTAGGAGCATTCAGTGTGTGCATTGTGTGTTTTGTTTTGCGTGTGACCATTAATCATTTTGTATTTGTAATTAGTAGTATTTATAGAGAGGAAACAGTCTGAGACATAGGGAGGAGCGAAGGGATGAAAGTAGAACAAAAGTTGTCTCTGCTCTCTACAATTGTTCAGTTTAATGTGAAGTGACAGAACCGGCAGACTTTCAGTAGACTTTCATCTTCAACCCCCTCCTGTAGGCATTAGTCATTTATTTACCGTACACACAGGCAAGTATATGCTGCTGTTTAGACATGAAGAGAAGCGCTGACCTTTATATGGGCACTTTTCCCAATGTTTAGAGCTGCTGTGTGTAATACATGTCATTTCAGGGCAAGGACATGTACCTGGTGCTGGAGAACAATATGTTGAACCTGGTGGACCCCATGGACCGCAGTGTCCTTCACTCTCAGCCAATCGCAAGTATCCGTGTCTGGGGTGTTGGCCGGGACAATGGGAGGTTAGTCATCGTGCCTGCCGTGTTTCTTTTTTTTTCTTTGATCAAAATTGATTAATGCCCTCTTGCTCATTTTTGTGATTTATTGTGACTGTGTATGGTCACATGTTGATACGCACTGTGCTCTACATCGTCCCCTAACATTTGCGTAGCACATATATTTGGAAAGACTCCAGTGGCTCGTGACTTATTTGTGTGTTTACGTATTTGATAAATTATGAAAAAACTGTCCCTACTACATCTCTCTCACTCACACACACCCTGCGTAAAAGGTCACTCTAACAATGGAGGGTGTGTGGTGACAGAGAGAAGAAGAAGAAGAGTTAATGATTGATGAAGAGATGCTAGTGAAAGATTAATTCAGAAGCATGAAGTAGAGAATGAGAAGGGGAACAGCCTGTATCTCCTCTCTCACCTCAGTTCATCGCTGCAGGTGTCATAAAAAAACAAATACAAATACAGCAGTACACTCTCACAGCTTTTTCTTTTGATGAGTTTAAAAATATGAAGCAATGAGTGTTTCCTGGATAAAATGAATCTATAAACACAGTGTGTCTGTGCTGCTAGTTGACCAGTAGAGGGCGCGGTGCACTGTTGATGTATAAGTGAGGAGATAAAAATGTAGGTTATCAGGCGATGCTGTGTGACTGTTGGACTGGAGTGGTTGGTAGCTACTGAATAATTCGAGCTGGCACATGTACACGTGCACACGCAAGCACATATTCCCTAAGGAGATGAGGGGAAGCTGAAAGCTGTTGGCATATGCAGAACTGCAGAATTTGCCTCAGGGATTTCCCACTCCCCATATTCACATGCAAACAGAGCCACATTACTGCAGGGGTTTGTGTTTTATGGTATTTAAAACACAACATTATTGTGTTTTCTGGGTACTTAAGCTTTATTTGTGTCCTCTACATATAGCAGCCCAGTGAGAGCAGTGGGAATGCCTCCGCTGCAGCAGGGAGGAGGAGGATGAGGACAGGAGGCAGCGATTCAAAGGGGGGGGGGGGGGGGGGTTTGGCAAGAAAAGGGGAGAGTGGGGGATGAAGCTGCCAGAGGGGGAGGTATGGTTAGTGTGCGCTGGGTGTGGAGCGGACAGGTTGAGGAGTATTGGATGTGCGTGCATGCTTTAACACAAGGAACGGAGCGTGTGAATATCTAAAGACAATACCATACACAGGATAATCTGTCTAAAACAAACCACTGTGAGTATCATTTCTTCTACTCTTTCATAATAATGTAGCAAGAAACGGAGAAACCTCAAATCAGAGTGATGAGGCCTCCGTCTGTAGCAGGTAGTTTGATTTTTATTTGCACAGCCAGGATGAGGTGTGCATGACATAGTTTTACAGAAACTCATGCTGTTGATGCTGGTGTGTACACGGTGGGTCGGTGGTCAAATGGGAATGTCGGTGCTAATCTGAATTCAAGTGTTTGAAAGGAAAAAGTATTACTGCAGGTGAAATACAAACAAGTGCAGTTAAAGACGCACATTTGTCTTCTTTCTAATTGTGGCGTCCAAATGTCAGCCTGTGTTATACTCTCTGCGCATCTTGGCTTATTTTTTAATTTTGTTTTTAAATTATTTATGGGTGATTGGAAGCTTGGAGGCGGTTTAGGAGGAAGTAGTTGTAGAAAGCGGGTTTCAGTGCACTTGGTTAAAGTGGGGATTCTGCTTGTATCGCCGTCACACGCAGACACTTCTGCTTATCAACCGACTGTGGCTGTGCAGGAAGGCTACGCTACTGCCCCCCTTCCCGTGTGCCACGAAACCCATTATCACCATAGAGATTACAGATTCCCACAGCAACCTTGACATTTCAGAGGCATCGACATGATGATATGATTACTCCACAATGAGATATCACTTCCTTTTCCCGCGTCTTGCTCTACCCTCTACCCTTGTGTCTTCTCTCCTAATTTCCTCATTTATTCCACCGCTGGCATTACCGTACACTTTTATTCTTATCAAGTATATTGTTGCAGATTACTTCCACTTACTGTCCCACTGGTGTTAGGGTTTCTGTCCATGCGTACTTCTATTGTTCTCATGTGGCTTTCAGACCGTCATTGCCTGTTTACGTATTTTAAAACAGTCAGTTAAAGACGTTTGCACCAAACATCTTTCTTCATATCTTCAGACCATAGAGTTGAAGGTGATCTATGCATAGCAAATACCTGCAGCGGCGCTTTGGCCTGTTTTACAGACACACACATACATTTTTTACTTTATTGTAGTGATTGATTTTTGTCAAGCAGTCGTTTAAAGCAAAGGAACATAAGAAATGCTTTTCTCCCTCAAGGTGAGCCTGTTTACTCTTGTTCCACAGTTGGGGGTTAGTACAATGGACTTTTTGTTTTTTCTTCTACTAACCGTCTGCCTTTCCTCCCTCGCTTCCTTGGACACAGAGAGAGGTAAACACATTCCATTCCTCCGTCTTCTGACCCTTGTACAGATTCTCTCCATCATCTCTGTTGCTCCTTATTGTTTAATTTCCTCAGCATTTCATTTTTCTCATCTTCAAAGTGGTTGTTGATATACCATAACACACACACACACATGCTTGGAGATCTAGGAAATGAAGACGACCTTCTCTGTCCTTAAGCATTTATTAAGTACGTTCACACACACATAAATAGGAATCTTTTGTTGAGTTGAGGGCTGGACTGAAATGTTGTGTCATACAATATTGAAGCTCACAGTTAAATGAAGTTGTTTAGATTGGTTTTGAATCAATTAATCAAGATGTGTGTGTTTGCTGTGTCGGTTGAATTAAGTGCGGCCCCATTCACAGAACACTACGTCTTCGTTACTCTGTTTGCTTTCTTTTTTCATTTCTTATATTCAGCACAGACAAGTTGTTTTTAGCTCTACTGAGTCAGGAGCAAGTTCTCTGCTGGCACCTTATTCACCTGCCGCAACTTGTGTTTCCTCCTGCATCATACTGATGTATTGACCTCTGTGGTCCGTTGACCTACATGTGTGCGTGCTCTGTGTTCATCAGACTGAAAAGGGTCTGTTCATTTTTCTATTTGTCTCAAAACCCGTCTCTCACACACACACTTGATCATTTATTGGTATACTGTACCACCACTGTTCTTTCCTTTTAGTATGTTTTTATTGACTAATGTTTGTTGTTTTAATTAATGTTTTCCTCTTTACCAGGGACTTTGCATATGTGGCAAGGGATAAAAACACCAGGATTCTGAAATGTCATGTGTTTCGCTGTGACACGCCAGCTAAAGCCATCGCCACTAGCCTGCATGAGATCTGCTCCCGGGTGAGTGGTTCAGACATGGGACCAAGTTTCGATTTGGCTTAACAGTGGACTTACAGCTGGAATAGAACTAACTGAACAACTAACAAGACGACTGATGAAGTGCTTATGGACAGTTAAATGTCAAACTAGGACTACCTACCTAAATATGTGTATTCAGACAGCATTCTGAAGCACCTTCGCTTTGTATGCCTACCTTTCCACAATCTGGGCATCTGTAGGCGTAAAATATGATGAAACTCTTTTATCTGGTGATAGAAAAAGTTTGCTTTCTGAATGCTGAGTTTGGTGCTGGGTGCATATCCTTGTAGCAGAGTGAGTTATTTATTAGTTAAAGGTTGTCTCTTAATCGTTTACAATCGTAAAATCATTGATTTTAACAACTGTATTATAATTAATTTAAAAAAAGGAAAAATAATGGGTCGCAACAGGGGCCGCTTGATGAGAATGTGCTTTAAGGAAGTGTATAATTTACTGGTTGTGTTTTTTGTGGTAGGGGAGCTGTGTGAGTAATTATTCTGTTTTCATGTCGGTGTGTGTGTGTGTGTGTTGTGCGTTGTGCGTGTGCACTCCGCTGGTGAATGAGTTAGACAGCCTGACAGTATCGGGTGAAGCTGCTTTTCCTGAGCCCTTTCGTGTTGATACTTTCATGTTTTTATCCCACTCCCTCATATTTTTAAATTTTCACACATTTTCTTCTCTTTGTCTCTTCGCCTTCTTCCCATGTCTCTGTACCAATTCTGCTCTGGCCTTACACATTATTTGTTTCTGTGCCTTTCTCTTTCCTCCAGATAATGACAGAGCGAAAGAATGCCAAAGCGATGGCAGGAGGCTCACTCCAGGAAAAGATGCATGCAGGACTAGAGCTCCCTCTACAAGGTAGGCTTCATACGTAAAGTTCCTCTCTCAGGGTGTGAGAGGGTAAATGCTATAAATGAGTGAGCAAGGGGTAGAACCCCTGACAGCTGACAGCTCATCAAATGTCACAAACAGCTAGTTTCATTTCAAAACAATTTGCATCAACAAAAATAGACAGAAATCCATGTATGTACTGTAGCTAGTAGGCACAAAATATAAAGATAATCTTATCTTAATACAATTAAACAGTTTGTCCCACATTTTGATATAAATGCTAGTGATTGCTAACATCACAAGACATTTGTGAGCTTTTGGTTGCTTTTATCTGTTCAAATGTCTGTTTTTATGAGTTTATGCAGCTTATACGTTAAATATGTGTTTGGCTTCTACCCAACAGAGTTCCCCACACCAAAGACTGAGCTGGTTCAGAAGTTTCAGGTGCTCTACCTTGGGATGATGCCTGTGGCCAGACCAATAGGTTAGCTTGGATTACAGACAGTACACGTATGCCATATAACGAAATTTCATACTACATAGACATGCATTTTTTTCAGGTATGGACATACTGAATGGGGCTATAGACAGTCTCATCGGTTCTTCCAACAAAGAGGACTGGACTCCGGTAGCTCTCAATGTGGCAGATGCTACGGTCACCATAAGCAAAGATGAGGTCAGCCACACAACTGCTCTGATACCCCCCAATACACACACACAATATAATTTAAAAGCAACATATTGTATAAAAAGCACACACAAAAATATAGAACAAAACGATCATGTAAAATACCAATTTGGGGACGTAATGCATTGGTATCCACCATTGCCATCTCCATGTGGATTTTTGTCTCTTTTATTTATGGCAAAACTCTTGAATCAGTCTTCCAAAGTCCAAACTTCCAAGGATACAGCCCTTGGCTGACTCAAATCCTACCTGGCCAGCGGCCCCTTAAAGGTATCTTGGCAGGGGCAACTCTCATTTCCTCTCCATAGGTGTGCTGCAGGGCTCTGTTCTTGGCCCTCTTGTCTTCTACATCTGCCACAGGCTTGGGCTCTATCATCCCTCCACGGAGGCTTTACGCTTATTGCTATGCCACTCGCCTCTGATGTGCCTGCTTGGATTTTTAATCATCAAATCCTTCAAAGAGAAGTTCTAGTCTTCAGAATTATCATTGATACCCAAGTAATTCTTGTTTGCCACATCTCTCTCTCTGACACGCAGGTTGTCCCTCTAGAACATCACAAATATCTCCCTGAGCATCCAGCTCCTAGTCACCCTGCCGTGTCTACTGCAGTGCTCTTCTGATCTCTGCTCTTCTTTCATGTGCAGCTAAATATCTTGAAATTATCAAAAAACGTATCACTTTAAGTCATTTAGCTTCTAGTCAATGTACATCAAATGTAGTTAAGCATAAGCAGCATTGCCAATAGCCAGTGCAGTGAACTTCACCTTGGACACACAGGGCATGATTGTTTGATTTCGGTTCGGGTTTTGGTATAGTCTGATCTTTTCTTTTTTCATTCAGTGTAATCACCTTAACATTTTAAAATACCCTTTATAGCTTGATACAAAGGAGCATAAAAGGTTTAATTGAATTGTATTGAACACATTCTATTGACAAATGGGGACGACTTTACCAGAGTAAGGAGATTGTGAAGACTTTATGTCTGTGAGCTGCAGTTCAGTGTTTGACCATTTAGATGACATTTCTGTTAAGTAATACATAGACGCTTATATCCTGTCTTTATTATATAATGCTGACATTTTTTTGTGCAGCTTCTCTATATGAATGTGTGCAACTATAAGTAAGTAGTAAAGTAAAGTACAGAGAAATGTTGGATACTAGTTTTCTCTCAGTGGTGTTTTTGCTTCAGACACTAAGTTAAGCTACTAATCAATAAATGTGAATTGCATGCGTGTTTCCTGAATAGGATGAAGGGGAGGTGTTTGTGGAGTGCCGTGTGCGTTTCCTGTCTTTCATGGGCGTTGGGCAGGATGTGCACACGTTTGCCTTCATCATGGATGCTGGAGGCCATCGTTTTGACTGTCATGTCTTCTGGTGTGAGCCCAATGCTGGGAACGTGTCTGAGGCTGTACAGGCAGCTTGTATGGTGAGTCAATGAGCAACAACACAGAGCTTATGACTCTTGATGCATATTCTCATTTCATATTATATTTGTGTAGTTTGGAGTTGTTGTTGCCTAAATCATGGGAAATTCAGTTTGAACCCAATGCACTTTAGTTCTCTGAAGGAGAAAATATGTTTTTAAAAGTACAAATCTAAGTTAAAAATGCTCCATATCGGATGTGTTGAACAAACTTCCTTCTATTTAGTTGCATTGGCATTTAGAGCCTCTCTCTGCTTTCGCCTTAGCTTACTGTGCATATACTTTTTCAGTGTTGACAGATGGGTGTTTTACTGTCCAATCTATACGCTCTATTTGGATTTAATGGGACAATCTGTCAAAGCACTGTTGGTGTGAA
Organism: Macropodus opercularis; assembly: GCA_030770545.1. NCBI lineage: Eukaryota > Metazoa > Chordata > Actinopteri > Anabantiformes > Osphronemidae > Macropodus > Macropodus opercularis. The sequence continues at coordinate 10,574,344 of CM061089.1, forward strand.
ACATGCATCTAAATCAAATGAAGCCAGTTAAGGTTCAAATACTGTGCGTTCAGCCTCACTTCTCTGAGGAGGCTGAACTATAACGTTTTAGATTGTATTAATATACAATATGTCTGATTAAGGAATCAGAAAAAAACTCCACAGAAGTGTCTTTCTTTTTTTTGCGTCCCATTAGTAGACGTTACTTCCACCTTCGTCTTCCTCCTCTCTGCTGTGTGTGAGTCACAGGATTTGTTGACTGCTGACTGGGTTATTGATCACACATCAGAACTTTGGGTGTTTGGACACACAGGGACCTGCACACACACTAAAACTGATTCATGGTGACAACACTCATCTGTCATTACTATCGATCTGAGCTGGCAGCCTGAACCAGTCCAACTTCCCTTCTCTCCCTCTGTCTGTCTCTCTCTCTCCCCGTGTCGCACACGTCCACAGTCGTACACTCAGCAGTTGTAACTCTCCATTATTTACAGCTGTGTCTCTCCCTGCCTCTTTCAGCTGCGGTACCAGAAGTGCTTGGTGGCTCGACCTCCCTCCCAGAAGGCCTGTGGCTCGTCGCCCTCCAGTGACTCTGTGTCCCGCCGTGTCTCGACCAGCGTGAAGAGAGGGGTCCTGTCTCTCATTGACACCCTCAAACAGAAGAGACCAGTCACGGAGTTGCCACAGTAACCATAGTAAAACACCACCAACATCCCGCAAATTCGCAGTCACCATGGTAACTAGTTGCATCTCTGCCAAAAGTCATTGCCACGTAGACCCCGGTAACCATAGAAACACAGCAATGCACCAGGGGTTGGGAAGTTCTGTCACAATTCTTTTTATTTATTTCTTTTTTTTTTCTTTTTTTTAACCGTTTACAATTCTACATCAAGAGTTTATCTTGAGTACAGTAATAACTGAGCTAAAGACTCTAGTCCCACATCAAGAAGGAAGAACCATGAGAAACAACCTAAGTGATGATGGAAAAACTGTTGATGTACATAGAAGTAGCTCATTCCCCTCAGCACAGCGACGAGGAGAAGAGTCTGAACTGAAGTAGGAAATGCTCCTTTAAGCACAGCATGTGTAGCGAGTGAGCTCATTGCTGCTCACACAGCTGATCCCTCCATGCTTTTAGTGTAATTGTGTCGGTGCCTGTACTGCCAGCATGACCTTGCTCACCTGGCCACACCCCTAGTTGACCTGTTAGACTGTATTCCCACTCTGTTCCTCTGCCTCATCAGTAGATTGTAACATAAAGCAAACGGAATGAAGGAATCATGAAAACCATGTGTCCGATCTTCACGTCAGTAAGTATCTAAAGAGCGTTGGCTGTGAGTCCACCCACTCAACCTGTTTAACTGATCCTGCATGACCTTTTTATATAAAAGTGAATCACTCTAGACGGTATCACTGCGCTGCCGCTGCTCCTGCTTTCAGAAATCTGAAGCCACATTGATTATCCTGCTTAGCTCTTTGTTTCTCATCAACTGTGCAAAGCTCAGCCTGGAGGGACTAGACGAGTGGTGACCTTTCACCTGAAACATTCTTTGTATGCTTTCAGTTTACTTCTGTTATCCCTTGGAAAAAGACAGATAATAGCCATAATAGAGAAAGAGATGTGGGGACAAATGGTGTTGCCCCATGCTGCTCTGCTCTTCTGCTTGATAGTATGACTGAGCTAGACTGCTGCTGCTCTTTGATACACATGCCGGAGGAAATTCGACTGCTTAAGTCCCACTTTAGTCCTCAGAGACTCCTTGTAAACTAATAAAAGGGGATTGATGACATAAGAAAGCTCGGAGGAAGAAAGGAGAAGATTGAAGGAATGTGTTTTTCTACCTGGGTATGGCTGCAATGGATTGAATGATCAACTCTGTGGAGGCGAAACGAACAGAATGATTTTATTCCCAGTCTTGACTGTTGGAAGAGAAGACGACAGCGAGACATACTGGGCATGTTCTGGGCTGTTGTTTGTCTGTCTCTAGGGTTTTGTTCTCTTGAATTCTCCTGTTTTTATCCGTCACCTGCTGCTTACTGTAAATCTGTCTTCATTAATGCCACAAGTTCACTGGCCTTTGTCTATTTTTCAGTGTTTTTTATGTTGTTGTTTTTTTTTTTTTTTACAAATCTCAATTACCCATTTCTAGCTTCTTCTCATCAACTAGGATAAGATGTTTTGGAACTCAAATCATGACCACTTGGTGGGTCCACCCACACAGTTCTGTTGGATCTAATCATCATCTGACTACTACTATGAAAAACCATCTTGTCAAACGCATGCCCACTTAACTAGCTTACGACCTAGACCAGTTCCTTTTAGTTCCAGGGTCAGGAAGCTTGTGATTCAGTAGAAGACTGTACCTGTGATGTTGGAAAAAAAAACAAAAACAAAATAATTTTAAAAGTTCCAGAGACCATGTGGATGGAAAAGAATCCTGTCTGAAGTCGCTTGGTTGCTCAGATATTATTCACCTCAAAACAGTGAGATGTGACCCATCTGAACCGCATACATCTGTAATCATCCTCCACAGAAATATTAGCATATCATATCACAAGGGCTAATAATGCTCCACATTACAGTGCACAGCCAGTGTTTGTGTGGAGGCTACGTGATCAGATGGTGAGCATGCTGTACTGACCGGCACCTTACAACGGCTGCTCACAGCTGCCGATGCAAGTTTAACTAATGCAAACAGAGCTTAGCAAATTACTAAATAAGTCGTCATAACATTAAACTCCAGTTAACATGCAGAATAAGGAGCTAGGAGGGTACTTGAGATTTTGTCACCTCACCTTTTTTCACCATAAAGGTGATGAAATGTGAATGAGCCGATTTGCTGTGTACATAGAACAAATTACGATGTAACATTGGGTATTAATCACGGTTATAAGCTATCCTTTCATTTCTGAATGTCTTCAGTTTTCTATTAGTTTCTTGAAATGAAATGCCTTTTTTGAGAATTCACCAAATGGCCAAAGTGTAAATTACTGATATACATTCTTGTAGATAAGAAAAATATGAGGGCAAATAATGAAAACAGGAGAGAGGATAGGAAACGTTCAGTCAGTTAAGTTGATACTGAGTTTAACTGAGCTATTATCTATGCATTCTTTTGATCTCACAAAATTGAAAGTAGTAAAGCCTTGCATGCCCTGGGATTGAAAAGAACGACTGTATGTACTGAACAGAAATATTTTTTATTTTATTTATTGTATTTTATAAAGGTATATACTGATTTGTTAGCGGAGGAAAGTAAAGTCTATGAACTCTGTCATTGTCTTGGTCCCTGGTTGAATCACAAAGCTCCACTCTGCAGTAGAAGTCTGATAAAGGAATAAATGTTCACTTTGTACGGTGCACTGAGATCTGGGAGTGTCCTGCTGCTCAGAACAAGAGGACCGATGAGGAAGAGGAGGAGGAGGAGGACGATGATGATGATGATGATGATGATAGCAGCACACTCCCAGTGTCTCTGTCAAAGTCACACATACAGTATAAACAACACCACACACTCCATTTGCCACAGATGGGTGTGTTAGCTTCCGTTTACTGCTCACTGATTTGTACACGTTATCAATGTAACCAGTGGTCAGAATAAACAGCATAATAACAAACGTGGCTTTATGTTTGTGTTTATTACTCGTGAGTTGTGAGCAGTTCAACCAAAGAGTAATATTTAATTTGCTTTGTTACCCTCATTTGGACTAATTTGAGTTATTGGCCTTGAACGCTTACCCTGAACAATCCTTTATTTCCTCCGGTTAGTTGGGTAATAACTGTTTTTTGAAAGTGTCTGTTCACTTTTGACCTGCCAATCAGTTGGCCCCCACTATAACCCAGGTAAATAGACTGAGGATGAGGACGCAGAAATGTTGGACCCCCGAGTTTGGGAGGTCTGGGAGGAAGAGCTCTTACTATGTACAGACAGAAAGGATTGGCATGAAATGGGCGGAAGGACAAAGTCTGTTGCCTTCACTTCCTGTGTCGCAGCTTTAATCTCCGGTGGAACCACGTCTCCTCCAGCCTTAATCGGACCTGCTGGTTTATCTGGGTCCTTTAGTGTCTGATCTTTGTTGGCAGACTGTGTGTTTGTTCGCTTCACCTGCTTGGAGGCTGCATGGGCAGTGGGTGGAGCAGGTGAGGGACGTGTTCCAGAAGAGGCTGGGGCGATAAAATCATCTGCCTGTGGTGACTGAATCCCTGGGTTGTCAATGAGCTTGTGCGCAGCAGCTGTGATAGGAGACAAGTGTTTGGAGGGTTTGGCAGAGGACATGAGCTTCAGCGTCAGGCGGGGGATCCGTCTCGGTTTACTTTTCTTTCGTTTCTTCTTGTGGCTTTTAGGCTGCTTGGACTCTTTGGGAGCTTGCTTTTGGGCTCGTTTGTGCTTTCGTTTGTGCCCTCTGCTCTTCTCTACTTTCATCTCTGCTGTCACTTCTTCATCTGTGTGCTCCTCTTCCTCCTCACTACAGTTGAAGGCTCCCTCACCTCTCTCTCTCCCGTCTGAAGCCATGACTGGATCTTGCCTGGTCACAAGCTTGGATCCCGTCTTCCTCTCTTCGCCGGAGGGGGATGAGCGTTGGCTGGAGCCGGAATCTGCTCGGTTCTTCCTGTTCTTTCCCCTTTTACCTGTTTTTGATTGTTCAGGAAGTATTCCACCCAGGAGGCCCTTTGCGGCTGCCCTCGCCAGCACTTCGTGCACAGTTTCCACCTTAGTAGGATCTGCCTGGATAAAGCAAGGGCAGTTCAAGATGTAACGTGAAGATACAACTCATTAAAAATGCAGGTCCCCTGGGTAACTTAACATCAAGGAGAGCTACAGCATACAGCCAACACGATGCTGTAGGAATGTAGCCATGACGTGAAGCTGCAATTTATGTAATCACCTGAACAGAAGTCTGTGCATGAATTAAACTTAACAACATAACATTTTAAGCAAGCGCTTGACTATTACGTGTATGTAATTATGCCAACTGTGGTTAATACTGGATTTAGATGAGAGACCATAATAGAGCAACGAGAGTGAAAATCCAGGGAGAATATTGTAGCCGTTACTTATCATCACTGAGGGCTGCGTTTCTGGGAAAGTCAACTCATACATAATACAATCTGCATATAATGTGTCTTTATAAGTCTCCTATATAATAAATGTTGAGTTGAGTCAGCTCACAGCCTAAATAGTACAAAAACTTCTTTCATTCACTTGAGTGTTTAATCTTTCTTTACCTAGTTTTCATTGTTCTTGCGTTGACAGCAATAACTGCTTTGAGTCATTTATAATCCTCAAATCTGTAATATTGCTGCCAAAAATGAGAGCTCGTAATATAAAATGGAGGAATACATTATATTAGAGAAAGGCTTGGAGGATAGAAGCCTGTCACATCTTCATGGCACATTTATGGTGCATTGTGTGATAAATATCCGGTTTCTAAAGTAAACGTCTGCTGTAGGTTCAGTCATACTTTCCACCACTTTTGGTTCAGACTCATATATATTGATATTCATCGTATTTATGGACAAATGAATGAACTGCTTATACAGATATTGATGGTCCACAGCGGATGGACTCTAATATGTAGCACTGAGTCATATTGCTTTTCAGATTTCTTGCTTTGTCCCTTTCTGTCTCTGTCCCACATCCTTTTAAATCATCCACAAGCTCAGTGTGCAGTCATTCATCTCCGCAGCCCTGAAACACCTCTGAGGTGTCAGTGTAACTAAGTCTGCTGCTCCGATGTGATCTGATTCACAGTGGGAGTGGAAGTCGATGCAGTTCTAGGCGCTGATTGTTAGATTTTAAATTACTGCAACAGGACAGGTGAGCAGGGCCTGGGAAAATTTAGAGACACAGACACATACAGGCTCTCCTCGCACTGCATTTCTTCAAGCTGCAGGTGATCAAAGAAGCAGCGTCTCTTTTCCCGCTGTTGTTTTTTTTTATTTTTGTGAGTAAAGCAAGGAGGAAGAAAAGAGGAGGGGGTGAATAGATGGAACTACAAGGTGATGCCACAACACTGGAGGGTTGGAGGGCGATGCTGCGAGAAGGTGCCAGAGAATTAGTCATTCATCTTTGCTCTAAAGTGCAGAAATGTTTCACAGGCTCAGGCATATTTCATCTTTGACCTGTCTCGTTTTTATAGAACAAGGCTCCAATGAGCATCCTCGCAGCTGTAGTCGGACCAAGCTGTGTGTGTGCAGACAGGCAGAGTCGGCCGACCTCCCAGCAGGCCGACTGTAAAAGACTGCAGCCTCAGCACTACTGGAAGGTCTAGCCGCCAAGCAATCACACGCAACACTCTCTCTCTCTCTCTGACACACTACGCAAAATCTGTTCACCTTCAAGCTCCAAACACAACCTCGTCCTCTAGACGTCTCTCGCTTTTCACTCTCACCGTCTCACACTCTCGTCCTGTCTCTCACCTGTCGGGACAGACGCGCTATAAAGCAGCCGTTGGTGGACTGAGATGGCTCGAGCCTGAAGAACTTGGACTCCGGCGCGTCGCCGGACTGGGAGTCGTCAGGGAAAATCGGTCCGTTCACCCTGTAGGATGAAACAACAGCGCGGCTGCGGATGAGACAGAGCTTTGACTCATCACATTAGTATTAGAGGAGCACTGCAGGCTAGACATTAAATACAGTGAAACAAGTATTCACATCAAACAGATTTGCCCCATGTGGCAGTTTTACTGTCACATGAATAAAGATTTTGCATCTCTAAATTAGACGTGTCAGCAGGGTCCCAGTTATATTACACGACATACTGTATGTGAATGATATGTCCCCATGAGACTGAGCTGCGTTTTATATTTAGTGCTCGCTCCTTTAGTGATACAGTAGTAGACAAAGTCCCTGCATTTGCATATACAGCAGGTGAAGGTCACCGCTGCTTACTGTTCATCAGTCAGTGGATCAGGGAGGTTGACCACGACCAGCCGGACCAAGTGTCGGTCATGGTCGTGGACCCCTCGCTGCCAGATGGCACATCTGGTGCGAACGCGCTCAACAGTAGAAGCTGGCAAATGTTGAGTAACAATCCTCAGAGGACCAACACCGTCCGATTCATGGCCAGATATGCTGATGTGACCTTCATTCACATTACAATTCTCAGCAAAAGCTAATAAAGCTGAAGTTTGCATTCCTCCCTTTTTAAGTGGAATGAAGACGTGTCCACAGCTGGAAGAGAAACCAAAAGTAGAGCGACATTTTATGTCTTTAATTATTGTCTGAAATTGCCTGGAAAAAAAACGTGATGTCACAGTTCTCTGCGCTACAGTGTCGCTCTCCTTCTAGCTGGAAACCCATGACATCATCTGGAGGAGTCTTCTGGTCAGGAGATGATGCTATGCAAAAAAACTCATTGAGTTCAACAAAAGGTAGTTGTAGTTACGTCCCTATCAGATGCACAGTAACTGAACCGATCCTTAGTGTTTACCTGAAGGGCAGCAGTTTGGGGTGAGTGTGCGTTTTATCTAACACTCTTTTTACCAGCTGTTCATTTTCTTCAGGATACACTGAGCGTGTGCAGTAAACCACCGTCTGAACCTTTGAGACTGATAAACACAGGAGAGAGAATAGAACAGCATAATGAAATAACCTTCAAATCTGATGCAATCTTATACAAAGTGTCCGCGTTTTGCTCCTAGGAAACAAATCTGTCTCTGTCTTCCTCAGTGTGTGTTGGCGCGTTGTAAGGCTCACAGTTAAGAGCGTGTGCTAGTAGTTTTGCCTGCTGGGCGGCCATTGTGTGTATTTTCTTCTTGGATACAGACCCGGTAGACAGATCTGGCAGCAGATCCCAGTCTGTCGAGAAAATGAAGCTTGGGTGAGATGTTTGGAGATTTAATACTCCAATATTTGAAAATCTCTTCATATTACCATCAACATTTACAATGTTATATTTTCATCCTCTCCCTTAATAACGCACCTCCGTGTTCGCTGTGGATGGTGGACACGGGGTCGCTGAGGGCAGAGGTCGAGCACTGAGGCAGCACTATGATGACCTTCAGGTGCTTGAGGGTGGCGTCCCAGTCATCCAGGCTGTAGAACGCGCCGGACACGACTCGCACGTCTACAGTAAGACGTGAAGAGACACAGGTGTGATCATTAACGGATGGACGAGTGTTAAAACCCTTTAAAAGAACTGTTACCCACTCTTGATGTTCATTTGTGTCAGCAGCTCCTTGATCTCCTGCACGTGCAGAGACGTGTGGTCGGCACCACACACCAACACTCGTCCCGGGCGTTCAGCGGCCACGACGGCTACATGAGCGACCGTCACGGCGGAGAAGGACCCCACCACCAGGACGTCGTAGTTGTCAAACAGCAGGGGCCGCAACACACTCACTGCCACGCAAAGGCTCCTGTCCTGCACACACACAGAGTCCAATCATTGCACGACACCTAAAAATGGGACTCGCTTCCACTTTAAAAGGACGCTGTTCATCCCCCATTCAGTGTTTTTTGTCTTTTGTTGATAGAAAGACAAATGACATTAAACTGCACATTGGACACGTGCGTAATCGAGGCTGGGGTTAACTGCAGAAAGAGGGAAACATCAAGACGTTTACTAACAGGGGCGAGGATGGAGAAGCCCAGGGGAGCATTTTATTTTTAGCTCTATTACACTCAGGTTTCTACCTGTATGTTCAGCACATGTGAGCTGGTGAGACTGTGGCTGCGAAGCAGGTCGTGAAGATGGTGCGAGAAGACGAGAGTATCTGGACAGAGAGGGTCTCTGCAGAACGTGGACTCTTTGAGGTCTGTCGTGTTCTTTCCTTCAGACAAACCAGCACTTTGCAACACTTCACACATTTCTTCAACACTGCAGAGGAAAGGACGGGAAGCAGAGTTTATTTGCTGGAGACACTGTGACCTTTACAGATATCAGACACATCGGTTCTACAGCTGCAACCTATCAAGCCATTTTACCCTCAGACTGTCAGACTGAACCTTCCTGTCTCATCTGCTCGGTGGATCCTCACAAGGTTTGAGCTGCTCTTCACGCTGTCACTTTAAACTCTCAGTGCGTCAGTCTTCTTTATTCTGAGCCCATGCAGTTATTCAAATATACACTGGGTGCAGCCTTCATCTATTAAAAGAAAGCTCTGACTGTGCTCAATACCTTTTAAAGCTCAGGAACTCCACAGATCCAACAAATCAAAAGACTGACTGTGCCACCAGGTTGTTCACTATATCCACAAATCTCTCATTTTAACATTTGAATCTAATACGTTTAAAGTTCAGTTTAAATAGATTTAAATGTGTGTGATATCCTTGCACCTGATCTTGAGCGCGTTGACCCACGCGTACAGCGGCAGACGCTTCGCTCGTTGATGTTTGGCCCTGACTGAATCCGACAGAAAGCAGGAGACGCTCTGCAGATCGTGTTTCACTCTGCAGCGAGCTAGAGATGCTGCCAGCTTGGTCTTCCACCTGCAACAAACACACGCACCACGTCGCAGCCTGATTAACTACGCACAAATTCCAACCCTTTCAGATGAGTGCTGATCAGACGCATACGCAACAGTCTTAACTAAACTCTTAAATACGTGGTAGCACGTGACTATCACACCTGTGCAGACTGCCCTGCAGGGCCCTGACTTCCGGCAGAGGCTCCTCCCCTTCTTCTGACAGACGTTCACGCAACAAGAACCTTCGATCCTGGAAGTCGTACAGCATCACCATTGCAAGTGGCAACAAGTCGCTGGACTGCAAAACATGAAGGTTTGGACAACTTCTATAAGCGTTTGAATCATCATCACTGGTTCATGGCTCAGACTAAGACACATCCTGTACTTTCATCGGCCTGTGCGTTTCCGTGGGACCTAGAATATGTACGGTGCTGTAAGGATGTGTGTGGCATCCCAAGGAGCTGTGTAGCAGCTTTTATGGTCTCACACAAACAACCTGTCAACCTATTCTGTGTGTTCACATGCGCACACACCAGCCAGTTTGCCCATGTGTGTGTTTTATGGTGTCGTTTACGATCTCCCGGTTGGGGAGTGTGCCTGCGTGTCTCCTGTATGCATCACTAGCCGCCTATAACTGGTCCGACCGCTTTCAAATCTGAATACAAATGGCCTCTGACTGCATTCACGTGTCACTCACCGGCCTTTTACCAACGTCTGATGGACACTGAGAGCACAGGTACTTCATTGGAAACCACATGACTCACAGTTTAACAGTCAGCAAGTAAGTGTCTTTAATAAGATCGGGTGTCGGGTCTGGTGGGACTCACAATGTGCTGGGAAATGTGGAAGCAGCTGTCGGTAATGACGTCCTCGAGTAAATCTTGGTCTGGGAGGGAAGTACAACAGCAACGTTAGACACAAATCTCAAAGGACCAGTTCCCCCAAATGACATAGACACGTTTTGCCGTGCACCGCTACACTGTCAGCAACAGAGGAGAGGACAGGAGTCACTTCGCCCCAAGACGCAATCTGCACTGAAGCAGGCCTTCAGGCTAATTGTTGGACGTCAAGGTAACTGTATGTACCCGAAGGACCAAAGAAGCTTCACGTTCCCAAGCAGTAAAACAAACAGTTTCCTTAAAGTCTAAAGTACAAGTTCGAGATCAATAAACAATTCAACAAGAAATATTGGGCGACGCCAAATTCCCTGTTTGATTTCCACCCTTCCTTTGAGCTGAGTTGGTGGCAGACGTGTGATCAGTGACTGTGTGTTAGCGCTTATACACTAAACGACTCTTATCTCCTCCTATACAGACATCTGCTGCCCCAGCTCCAGTAATTTGCAGGCATGTGGTGAAAGTAAATATTCCACTGTACTGTATGCTATTTAATCTACAGTCTGCAGTCGAAGCCGTTCAGAAGTGAATATTGGAGTCGACACGTGCTGCAGCTTCTCTGCTATTCATTACAGAGATAAGGCTGCTTTATTGGAGCTGTGTACAGAGGTAGATCAAATTAAAGTCCTCCTCACTGTACGTTCAAACATGAGCCTGGCCCCTAGATGCAGTGTGTCGTTCCGACTGACTCGCAGAAGTATGAGTGACTTCACCGTCATACATTTGAGCGTGTTGAAGGCGAGGTGGTAGGCCTGTCTCTGTGCGGCCTTGCCTCCGCACTCGGGCAGCGGCGCCTCCGTTTTCTTTTCATATTGCAGACGCTGACGTGTGTCGGGCTTCTCCTCGCGCAGCTGCTGGAAAATGATAGATGCGTGTACGAAGGCTTGATCTGACGGAAGGAAGGCTGCAGGGAGACAGGAACAAAACCAGGGGCTGTTATCCGGTGAGGAAGAGATGGTTGGACCGAACAATGTACAGGTTGTTCATTACTCCAGACATTACATTGTTTTTTAAATGTGGGTTGGCCTTTTTACATCCAACATATTGACTCGTCATAGTAAGTGACAGGATCTGTCAGAGTGAGTGGATCCGCATGAACAATGAACAACCAGCATTGATTACTGTAGTATCTACTTTTCTTCCCATCTCAGGAAAAATGCGAACTCCTCAAAGAAAAATAAGACGATAACTAACTCTAGGATAAACCTTCAGAATGTGGCTGTGTTTTTTTCCCTGTTGGCTTCAGGTGGTGCTTACGGCTTGTACCTATAGGCAACGGCAACCTGACACCACACACGTATATTTGAGAGCCACGTCTCTCTTTCTACAGGAAGAAGGCTTAGTCGTCGTTAAATGTTAAACATGTTCTCATAGTTGCATAATTGATTTGTGTTGAAACGCTTCCTATGCTTGATAAAGGTCGTTATTACGTTTTGAGATTGTGCTGGAAACTGTGATTACTGTGATTAATCCTGTTACCTCAATATGAAATGAAATACTGTAAGAGTTACCTGGTGAAGGTCCAGCTGAAGGAAGCTGAGGAAGCAAAAACGACACAGGTTCTCTGTTGATCTGCTGGTTGTGGTCCTCCTGTGAGTTGGAGGTGTCCTCTGCCTGATTCAAACCCTCGCTGGCATCCACTGCACCAGAGGATGTTTGTTTGCTCATGTTACACAAATAAACCCAAAAAACGATGCAGATTTAAAGATGACTTCCTGTAATCACAGCAACCGAACCAAGCACTGCACATACTTTCTTTCTCACACTACTGCCAGCTTCTCTTGAACCTGCAACTACACCGAACAGAAACAAACCCGAGCTGTGCAAATGTAAATAAGATGCATATCGTCAGTCAGGCCTGACATGTGATCCACCCTCCCGTTTCTGTGAATGTGAGCCTGGGCCACTGTGGGTAATTGGGCTCCTCCTGCCGCAATTAGATGGCCGGTCAAATACATCAGCATGAATAAATAATGGGCCTCTGCCCGACCCTGGACAAAGGTCCACCTCTAAGTGACCTGCTACGCTCGTCTCTGTGCTACAGCCGCCGTTTCACACGCACACGTTTGGTTTATGCAGCTTTACAGTCTGAACTGGTGCCGTGTATACTGAGTGGCATGAACACATCCCTGGATTAAAACCCAAGGGTTGCAGGGACCACTACCTCCTAATTAACCGGATTAATAGAGAGAAACGCAGACAGGGTGTAATCGGCTTTTACAGCACTCATCAATATTTAGCAGAAGAATTGACCAGAAACGTCCAACGTGTCCAATGAGGCCGTGTTAGTGCAAATGGAATAGATTAATGAATATCAAACAGCAGTGATTTAATGAGCGTGAAGCAGGTTCCTCCATATGAGGAAGTGCTTTAGAGAGGCAGCGCTGCAAGAAAGGGCTCCAGCAGCTTAGTCTAATCTGCATAGACGATGATGGGCTGTTTAAAATTGCATAGCAGGTCTTACCTTCGCCATTCACAATCCTCCCCACGGGGGTAACACAACTCATCCTCTAAAGAAACGCAGCTTAAGCAATATCCAGACTCTAACTGTAACACCGAGCTAGAAACGGGCCGTTTCTGCTTGGAAACGATTGTCTCTCTGTGATCAAACCCTATTTCACACACTCATCATGTTCTGGATCATGCTCAGTCCTGAGTTTGAAAAGCCATGGCAACAATATGATAATGAAGCAGGTCTGTGACAGGTGCACAGTAAAATATTTACAGTAGCGTCCTCTGTACCGTGTCGTTCGGATGCTCCTGTCATGTGGCGTTAAATCCACTGAAGACCTGACAAAGTCTCATGTTGAAAGTCATTCGTGGGAGACGGGCGGCTGACGTCCAGTAGGTTGATTTGCTGACAGGCAAGACATTGGTAATTGTTGTGTGTGTGAATCAGAAGCAGGGTTATCTTCATATAAGTGCAGCTCATTTGCCATTTACCTGCTTTGAGGTAATTCAATACTGTACAGATACAGTATGAGCAACACTACGCACTACTGAATGTCGGACCACTTGTAAACTTTATTTATGCTCCACACGCCCAGAGAGTAACGGCATCAAGGCATCAAGTCATCAAGGCTGTGATGGACACTGCACCATCACCCTGATCAATCCCACGACGAGGACGTTTGTTTTACATTAGGTACCGTTACGGCAAAAAAACACCAAAGGAAGGAGTTTGTTAGAGTCGTGAATGGTTTCTGCGGATGAACAAATGGATTTTAAACTCACAATTAATTGGGAATCCTTCATTAAGCGTGTGACGTAAATAAAAGCCCTGCAATGTCTGTGTCAGGCCAACAGAGGGAGACATTTTCCCACTTACAGTCCAGACTCATTCCTGCAGCGTGTGGTTCATTTCAAACACCACTTTCTGGCCTCATCAGAAAAGCTGGTTATATTTGAACCTGACTTTAAATCTCACATACCCACAACCCAAGACAAGCCACGAACACATTGTGTCATTTCGTGGCAGTGTGTGTGTTGGAGCTCACCACACTCAGCTTTCTGGGCCCAGTTGAGCCTCACTTCTCGACGGGTGAGGGTACAGCTGGAGAGATTATCCCATCCAACACGCGTCATCAATGTCGCCTCACCACAGGCCTCCAGATGCTTAGCATGTGTTGTGTGTTTCTGTGTGTGCGTAGCAGCGTATTCAATAATCAACCCAGTTGGAGACGGCGGGGCGTGCGGCTGTAAGCCGACCTGGAATTTTCTCAATAAAGGTTTAAACTTTACGTTAAGCTACAGAGTGTTGGAAGGAGTTTCTGTCTCTTTACTTAACCAATGTATTTACGCACTCACACCCTCAAACCTTTTATAGTTCAGTCACATTCAGTATTTACACATTTCTTTTATGTGTCAACTACAAAGACCTTGAGCTTATCTACTGTGAAAACAAAACAAAAAATAGCACCGTGTCGTACAACCTGTCATCCACAGTATGTTGACACCTTAATGTTGGTTTCAGCTCGTCCTTGCCCAAAAAATACCCAAACTATTAAAAGTAATAGTGTTTTATATTTACAGTGATTTATTTCTCATCCTTATAAACAACATTTTGAGTTATAATAATTAATTCAGTGCCTGTTCATCACTTTATTGTTGTACTTGTAACAATAGAGCTTTTTCCTACTACAAACAAAAAACAGAAATTATATAATTAATTGTCTATATTAATAATGATATAATTATGTAATAATAACTAATATATCAATTACAAAGGGATTGAAGTGCAAAAACATTTGTAAATTTGAAAATTCCTAATGGTTTGTGAACTTAGAGTAAAAATCTATATTGTGCTTATTCTGTGGTTAAGTCAGATTCAGAAAGTACCGTAATTAGTTACTAAGTAAGTTATTAGTTCAAATACAAATGTTCTGTGACAGTCTTTTACACAAAGCTGAGCTGGAACAATTGTTCAAAAATGGATTATTATTATTATTGTATGAAGCACTAGGTCAGAACTTAAAACAAAAACACACTTTACACAACAGCAAAGCCAAAAATACAAGTTTAAACCACTCAACCCCTCACCTGATACAATAGATTAACAAGAATCTAGTTCATGGTTCAGACATTCCTTCATTTTTCATGTCCGATGGCTTGACTGGACGCAGTGGTGACATAACGACGCCCTTTTCTTCCTTGTGTGTCATTGTTGTTTGCAGTATCGATTTGAGTGTTTCCTGGGAATCTGCGTCTCAGGTCTCTCGGTCCATTGTACAGCAACAAGGACAGGACCCGAGGTTCCTATTGTGGAGAGATTTTGCTTTTGTTTGCCGCTGTGAAAAGGCAGCGTGAGGAAGGTCTGGGTGTGCAAACAAAATTCACGCAGCTGCCGTTAAGTTAATTCCAGATTGAGTGGTACTTTTAATTTGGGCCAATGGAGACAGATGAATACACGAAAGTACAAACATAAAGTTACGACCAGCAGATGAGGGAGTTTCTCTGAGAAGCGCTTTGGATCATACAGTTACACTCAATATTGTGGTTTTAGTTTCTTGAAGACATTTCTAACATTAACAAAGGAAATTAGAGCTGTTCTCTAATAATGAACCAGAATTAACATTTTACTCAGGCACGATTAAAGATTATACTAAAGAATCATTCACTGTTGCAGCATTAGCTAATATAATAGTTTTTCATGCTGTGGTTTAAACTGTTCATAATTACCTGTAAAATGTACCAAATTATATTTTTTCAATGCAGTATAAAAATCTTGACCTAAATCAAACCAGCCTTAGCTCAACATCAGATATCCCACTAGTTTGTAAACGATCCCTCTGTGAAATATCCAGTCACCCTGGAGCAATTTAATGCAATTTAATTGAAACACAACTCATGGACAAAGTGTGTTTACACGCGAGTCATTTAATAACATCTGTTAAACAAAAACCTCATTTAAAGGGGTTTTTAAAAGTTTCATATTGACCCACCGTTATAGACCAAACAGGAAGCAAACATCTCATTAGTGTCAAATATTATTATGTTTTATTAAATGAAGGGCTGGTATCATTTAAACCGCTGGTAGCTGTTTTTACATAATCTTGTGTGTATCTTGTGTAAAACACACAGTCTGTGTTAATGTACTTAGTGCAAATAGCTGTTCAAAGCCTACACTGTATAAACATGCAACAATATTGAAACACAATGATGCCGACATAATTTTTACTGTGATGGATTATCTACAGCTCAAGCAAGTCTCTGCAAGTGGATACGTGGTGGGGAAAACCAGCGATAGAAAACATTTTGGTACAGCTGAGAAACCGTCAGAACCAATGAGCATATGCTGCCAATGAGCTAAAACATATCCATATAAATACTGGTTGTTGTCAGGATGCACACACACTGTTATTAACAAATAAAGATGACTGAACACCTGTAAACCACAGTATGTGGAGTCTGCAGTCTACCAGCACTACAGCTACAAAGTTCACCTCTAAATGTGTATTTCTGAGTTTGCAGAGCTTTATTCAAGGCGTGTGAGATTTGTTAAGTAAGCATTAAAGTCAAATGTATTGCAACACGTCTAACGGCCCGAGAAGCCTCCTCCCTGCCGGAGTTCAGCCTGTGTCGAAACGTTATTTCACTGTGTGTGCACGTCTGACTCAATCTCAGTTTCCTATACACACACACACGCACGCACACACAGTTGGGAACTTGCAAGTGTGTGTTTGTCTCTGAATGTATGCATGTGTGTTAGTGTGTGTGTTGTTACTCTAAACAGAAATCCGCCTTCCTCACTTCTCTCTTCTGTCCTCAGTCTGTTGAGCGGCTGACCGCGAGCGTTGCTGTTCGGCACAGCTCTCTCTGGCTCACTCGGTCTCCATGACAACTAGCTGCCACAAAGACGTCGCAGCCGCCACGCACCTGAGATCAGAAAGGAGGAAGTACCTGGGCCCGCCCATGCCAAATCTGGCAAGGAATTCAGGTAGGCAAACACACACGATATGTTTTAAATGCTGGGAGGCTGGTGTGTTGTAACAGCTCTACGTGATCCAACAAGACAAAATACTGTCACAAATGAAGGAGGATAAAAACGTGGGCGGGGGAGGTGAAACAATATAAAAGTGGAGAAAAAGGAGCACCAGTCCAACCGGTGCTGTTATCATTTGAGACATCTGCACTGTTTTACTTTCAGTTCAGGTTTACAGCTGGAGCTTGTTCAACAAAAGTGAGAAGCTGTTTGTGTTAGACATTCAAAGTTTCGGATTCCCGTCCAGCCCGTCGCGCCTGCGCCTACATCACGTTCATGCTGACACTAGAAAACACAAGAAATCCACCAGGGAGCGAGTGAGTTGTTATTACTGAAGGATGTCATTACAGTGGGATCCGCAGCGCACACGTCAGAGGTGTGAGCGCTTCAGCGTGAAGACGCTGTGTCATCCTGACCTCAGGGGTGATATATATTTGTGAATGAGCGCGGGGTGGCTTCTGTGTGATCATCGGTAATAAGCATGTGGCTGATGTGATCATGTGGGGAGAGGCTTTCGGGCTAGGTGTGCAGGAAACTCCTCTAGAGGAATGCTGCTCTGGCTGCTATGATTCAGGTCTGGCTGTTCGCACACGCACGCACACACCAGGGCCACAGGAGGATAGCATTTCCTATCCAGGATGATAGGAGGGAGGGAGAGAAGGCGAAAGGGAGGCGTGTTGGGGGTTTGGGCAGTCAGATTCTGGTTTGGTGAGTTTCTGGAGCAGGCGGTGTGTAAACCATACACAGATCGAAAGGGAGCGACACGGGGGAAGACAGAAGGAGGTTTTCTAAAAGGCGGAACAGCAGGCAAAACGTTTCCGAGAAGGTGTCTGAGGAGTTCAGATGACGGACAGTGCGGCTCCATCAGCAGACGTCCTTCCCTTCACGTCATCATGCAACCCTGATTCCAGTGCCGTGTCATTGTGATCTGTAAGGCTGATCCTTTCCTTTCCTTTCGTTTTGAGGGTGTTTTCTGATTATTGGCATGTTGGTGTATGTGTTTGAGGCTTTTTTCCTTTCTTATCCCTCCTTCGCTTCTCCCCCTGCCAGGTTCTGAGGAATGTGGGGCTTATGTCAGTGAGAGTCAGGTACAGACTCACTAATTACCGCTGCCCTTCCTCCCTCCATCTCTCCCTCCCTCTTTCTCTCTCTAGCTCTTTCCTTCAACCCTGCCACCTTCTATTCGCTCTTCTCTCTCCTCCACTTTGAGACCTTGTGCGCTCCCCTCCTCATTCTTGTCTCCTGCTGTTGCGTCTACAAGTGCTGTCGTGACTGGAGCAGAGGAGAGGACAGAGAGGATCTGAGTCAGAATCCAAAAAAACACCAAAAGAAGAAGAGAAACTCTGACTTGTCCCCTGTCTTGGCGCATGTCTGTGTGGGTGTGCGGGCGTTTTTCCTAAATGTTTGTGAGATTTCTTCTGACTGTGCTTTGGGGAACCTGTCATTGAAGACAGGACGCGCCTGGACAGCGAACAAGAACCTGATAGACTGCACACAGGAGGCGCGGAGGAGGAAGGGAAGATGCAAAAGTGACAGGCTGGATCGTTGCTTTCGATCGGTGGCAGAACAGCTCACGCAGCAACGACGCGTCCCGTCATCCTACAGGTTGTCTCCTTGTCTCCTACCCTTTGTCTCTCTCTCGGCCGTTTCTCATTGGAAAGTTTAAACGCTCGGCTGTAGTTGGGAAACGTGTTTTCTCACCTGGACACTCACATTTATATGGACAAACACACACGCAGTGGGTATCTGGAAGGACATTTCTTCAGCTGGTCTAGTGTTCGCACTGACCCAGCTGACTGCTGTAACCTTCACTACAAGGTTATAGGATGGGGACTGGGTGTTTATTTTTATGGGGACGTGTGTGATCAGTTGCTGCCTTGTCTCGTCATCTTGTGTGTGTGTGTGTGTGTGTGTGTGTGTGTGTCTGTTTTTCAGAAACTGGTTGAGCAGGGCGCCAGTTAGCCTTGAGTGTCCTGTTGTTGTACAAACAAGACTTAGTGAGCGTGTAAGTGTGTGGATGCACAGGTCTGTTCACAACCTTTACAGTTGCATCAAGGAGACTTTGTCTTGTGATGTTTTAAGGCTACATTTACATGAATCCGGCGTCGTGTGCCGTAGTCCGAAGACTTGACATGTGAACATATGCGTCGCTTTAAAAGAAGCTGTATGTTCTAATGCAAAGTTGTCAGTGCGTACAAGCAAAAGACCAAAGCTACCAGGTCTGTCCAAAGGCAAATTTACAAACCAAGCATAATACAATATATTATAGTTTTAACTTCCGGAGTAGTTGTAGGCTGCTAATAGCTTAACGTAATTCACTTCCTTGCTTCCCGACAGTAAGGTGCAGTGTGAGTGGCTGCCGTGATGTGGTCCTCCCTCAGCCTGTGCACATGTGTGTCCTCTTATCTCAACAGACGACCTGCTCCTTTGTTAATACTGCAAATAGTTTGCAGCCAGAGGTGTTGAGTGCTGGTCAAACCTGATGCGCGATAACAGATTGCTATCAAACCGCCGCATGCAAAACTAGATGCCAGTTAAAAGCTTAGTGGGTAGTTATTCAAATGAGTCTGCTTGTTTATCTCTTGACGCGTGTTCGGGAAGGGGCGTGCGTTTTAGAAAGACATTTTTTCTAATCTACCCTAAATCTACTGCGCGTTTTCTAGCGTGACCTTAGCGACGTCGTGTGCTCTATGGGCTCGCTCCAGATTCAGCATCGCCCGACGACAGCAGATGTGCAGCGGACGAGGAGGTTTTAAAACAGGAAACTGATGGGAAAATATTATTCAGTAAACCTCAAGCATAAGGAAGAGAAACAGCCTGAAAAGCACACACACACACGTAGTATATGGCCATGTCACATGACTGTCACATGATTGTCTTATGCTCATGATAGGGAAGCACAGATTTAGTTGAGTGTGTGTGCGTGTGTGAGAGGCGAAGCCACAAACCTAATCCACCAACACAGAAGCAAAAAATCTAAAGCTGCAGACTATTGAGACTAATACAGGAGCAGAGAAAGAGAAGGAACCTGTTAACGGCATTGTGTTGTTTATGAAACACCTGTAACAAGATCTGATCAGCCTCTCTCGTCTCTCCTCTCTCCTCTTTCTGTTTGTCACAAATACACACATACCTAAAAGCACAATGGCCACATTCTTCCCTCCGTCGCCCCCATCCACCTCCCTCTTTAGCTCCTTTCTGCTCAGGCCAAACGCTGAACAGCAGTGACATGCGAACGTTTAAACCACAGCATACATGCATGCAGACAGTGAGAGAAGCCGTTGGACGCAGGGAAGTGGACAAAGCTTTGTCACATGCTTAGTTTGTGTAAGTGTAAGCAAGAAGCTGAATGTGAATGCAGAAAGACTGGATAGCTTTGGGTTTTACCACAGTCTGCCAATATGTGTAGTGAGATAAAAACAAAATGTAACAATGTTGAAAAATGAAAGAAATTCACTTGAGGACAAAGAAATCAGGTGAACAGTGTATTGTATCCTGTGGGTTTGGTAACAGGAGTGAGCTCACCTGATCCTTTCTCTTTTCAAATTAAAGGATCGCTTTTCATAATTAGAAAAAGTGTTTAGCAAAAATAAAAACAACGTGGCCTGTGAAACACGTTATTTAATTCTCTAATCGCACTGTTACACTGTTCTAAAATGTGGATGTAACTTTTCCAGTGGTGTATAAGCAAATTGTTATGGTTGACTAGGTTTAGACAATGAAGTTTAGGGAAACACTGTGGTTTGGATTAAAATCAGCTCTTCATTAGACTTTGGGCCATTACTGTAACAAATAAGAACAGTTGCTTTATACCAGCGTTGGCTTTTTAGATGTAAGACCAGGTTCAGTGTTTGTGTGTCATATTCAGTGTTGCTGACCTCCATCATTTCAGTTTCCTCGTGAGTATGTAATATCGGTATTAATCCTTTGTTAAGTCAGACTCAAAGTCAGCTGTTCTGCATAACACAATGACCAAATGTGTTGCTGGGAGCAATGCGCAGCTTTCAGTGCTTTCAGTAATCACAAAGAAATAGATTCTAAGAATTAAGTATGTTTTGCACATGACAGTAACTTCATTGTAGGTTGTTCTGAAAAGATAAAGCTTTGAATAGCTTTGATAAAAATGACTCTGTCCCAGATATTGTGTTGAAATGCTCCCGACGTGTCCTGCAGTTAAACGTAAGCCCGGAGCAACTAAAGCATTACTTAACTGTCTAGTAATCATATATGAGTGTGGTGAGGTTTAGGGAAAGTTAATGTGCCACGAATTGACCTATAAGGCACCAAGTTTACTGTATTAATTTTTAACCACAACCAAACCGTAACCAGTGCGATTGTGTTGATTAACCACATGAAGGATGCAGATCGGTGTAGCACCAGAAAGCATTTGAGATTGTTTGTTTGTTTGTTTGTTGCTTTCGTAATTTGGGTGAGCAGACCATATAAAATGTCCGAGCGTTGTGCAACCATCCCTCTTCTGGGAAGGCAGAACTGTTCTGGCAGGACTGACACTCACTGTTGAATGTGTAAACAGGTGACATCCACTCGCTGTGAAGGCTGGATCAACACTCGCCCTCCCCTCCTTCTTGTTGCTCCCCTGCCTTCCACCAGTCAACCTTCCACCCCTGTGTAACCCCTTGGCCCCCCTGTGCGGTGACACTGCTGAACCCTCTCCTCCTACCCTCATGGCCTCCCTCCTCGTCTCCCTCCTCTGTCCTGATCTGCTTCTGCGCTAATGCTGTTATTATGCTTCATTTCACTTTGACTTTCTTCCTCTTGTCTTTTGGCTCCTTAAGCTAAAAGATATTTTGGGGGTTAGATTGTATAAAAACAACCTTAAAGCAATGCTGCACCTGCATCTATATTAACCCCATAGTTGATAGTTTTACACAAAACATTGACAATTACCTTAAATAATAATTTTGCATCCTGGCTATTATGGACTTAATAGACTATTAATAGAAAAAATGACTCTTTATTCACTACTGTATCCTTTAGCTTGCTTGTGGACACACACACACACAGACACACACACACAGTGTTCAGTGGCCTGTTCTCTAATAGGCTCTTCCCTGCATACCTGTTGCTAAACACAATGGGCTGGTTGTCTCAACAGCAGACCAGGAGGCAAGGTGTGTGTGTGTGTGTGTGTGTGTGTGTGTAGGATGGGTGATTTGATTCTGGCAGGGAATGCTAGCAAATGGAAGCAGGCGCATGTGTGTGTGTGTGTTTGAGGGTAGAAAATATCAAAAAAAAAAAAATAAATGTCTAGATATGGCTGAACACCAAAAACTGCACATGAACACATACACACACACACACACACACAATACACATCTTTACTCATTGATATGAAACATCCCAGAGCGTCTCACCTTAACACCCTTCACCCTCAAACAGTCCTTTGCAGTTGTCAGGAAGTGTTCTCACGATGTTGAAATGCTTTTAGAGCGGTGGCGTTAAATACAATCATGCCTACACACATACATACAAACAGACGCACACACTTCTACTCTGCATCCCCCCCAGAATGGAATGTTCCATGAGCCGAGACAGACTCCGACTCTGTGAACCCATTCACAAAATGGACACAAGGTAGACGCACTCAGGCCACACACACTTAGACGCAGTCCAGACAATCAGGCTCACCCCCTGTTTTCACGCCCTAGTTTTCCCCTCTCGCCTTCGTCTGGTGTGAGAGTAAGGAAACAAGTTGATTTTGCACTTCTTGTTTTGTCATAAAGCGCCCGTTCTGTATTTAGGGGCGTTAGCTGGAGTTGACTGGTGCTGAATTCCAGCCGCTTTTCATTCAGCTCTTATCTCGTTTGCTTTCCCTTCTCATTTTCTTGTGTGTGTGTGTGTTACTACTGAACAATTTGTCTCTCCAGGAAACGTGATGGTTAAAATGCCAGGAAGTGTAATGTCAGTACACTTGAACATGAACAACAAATTATGCGACGCTCCAGGTGACATGCAATCAATTTTCAAGTTCGGTTGAGGATGCACACACACCCGTCGACACCTGTGCAGTCAGGGATTGTGAGATTGTCTTGTTGCTGTCGACTTTTCTCGCAGGCTGAGGAGCATTTACTCAAACATGTTACTTTACTGTTGGACTTAAATTCAAGAACACATGTGATGCGACATGTGATCCACAGTGTGTAAATGCCCCATTTGACAGGAAGTGAAAGAACCACTGCGTTAGTACACCTACTGTATGAGTGATGGGGACAGTGAGCTTATATTCCACATGAGAAAGTCTGAACAGTCTGAACTTTGAACATGTAGGAGAGTTATAGAAATCAGCACTTATAGCCTCAACGTGTCGTAATGTTACAATGCTGCAAGGTCCCCTGTTGTAAAACTCAGCTGCAGGTGTATCCTGCTGTTTGATCAGTGCATCTGCATCACAGTACGCGTTGGCTGATAGGACAGTCAGCGCCGACGTCATGGCTTCTGGTTAGTGACCAGATAATTATCGGCTTCTCTGTGGTCACATGTCATGAGGGTGACTGTTTCTTTTTCCATTGTGTTCACATGTTTTCAGTCTGATGTGGATGTTTTCATATGCGGCTCCTTCTTTCTTCCTCCTCTCTTTGACCTTGATTGTAGCACCTCAGCGCACAATGCTCCAGCTCTGCCACTGGTTGGTGACAAGCCTGAGAGATCACTGCAGAGTCAGCTGAGCAAAATCTAGGCAAAGGGGGAAAGTTCTTAAGTTTTCATGTTATTTCCTGGTAGGAGGTCAGGAAGGCTTTAGTTTTTTGCTGAGTCATCTTTGTTCATCATAAATTGGACGCTGGGATTGGTTGGTGGCTGACCCACAGAATGAGGAAGTGTTAAGTAGTGTTTGTATAAATGCAAGCTTGTGACACCCTGTGGTTGCTGACGATGAGGGTCCAGTTTTTCAGCCGTTTTATTTCTTTATGACTAATAAAATGTTTGACTTGGCTTGTTAAAATAAGTATAATAAAGGTGCAATAAAAGAAATAAATTATTTAGCTTTCTTAGAGAGTAGCAGTAAATATCCTTTCAAAACTAATTTACTGCTTTAGGGGGCATAGTACATGGGTTTTGAATAAAAGACGCAGTAAAACGACAAGATCTCTTAGGACACTTTGGCCCATTCACCGTATCTCCTTGACAAACAAGCACTTCGTTCTGCTGAGGCCCTTCAGCTGTTTCACATGCCCTGCAGGGCCAGCACACGTCACGTGGCGTTCACGTTTCTGTAATGTTTATGTTTCCATTAACAGTTAGGACGTTTACAGCATCCCCCAACAGTGTCATTACTTCACTCAGGGAAAACGTCTCTGTTGTGAAATCGTCTTGTGATGCAGTGTTCAACGCACTGAGTCAGCCCTATACGTTTAACCAGGGGTGTTCAGGGGGAGATACACGCGTTCACTTGGCCTATTACACTGAGACAGTCATAGGTTTGACAGGCCACTGATCGAATGGTTCACTAGAGAGTGAGGGTCATTCTATTATTTTAGCCAAGATGTTGTTTTTGTTTATAAGCAATAAATGTATAAAACATTAAATACGTGTAAACCTGCTCATACTTATCACTGCAACGTGTTTCTGTGCACCACTGCTTTATGACCTGATGTCAGCTGACATGTTGGAGTGATCCTTTAACATCCCCCATCTATGCCGTGACCGTTGTAAAGCTGTTTGTGTACTTCTCACAGATGTGTATGGGTTTACATCTGACCCACCCCCGTGTCTCTCTGCTACTGAGCTGATGGCTTTTCCCATATATTCCGAGGAGATGTCCGTCCTTAATTCTCTGACTTTTGTTTCAATCCCATTATTTGGCCTTTGAGAAAATGTGAGCTAATAGAAATGAGTAAACACAGAAAAACACTGCAGTTGTCAGTATAAAGTAAATAAAGTAAGTAAATGTGTTGCTTTAATGCTTCACAACAGCGTCTGCTGGCTGCCTATAGGACATTATAAGGAAACATTTACAACATTGGACTATACAAATGAAGTTTGACTGGATTTGATGAGTCAGTGACAAGCAATAAAGTTACTCTGCGTTTCAGTCACTCCCTCCTGCCTTTTGGTTTATGCCCCTGCTTGGCCTTCACGTCGTCTTTTTACACCCCGAGGGACGGAGGACATTTTATATCTGTAAACTTTGAACTGGCTATCTGCATATACTGTGTGTGCGCGCTGGCAAAAATGTGAGAATCAGTGATTGTATGTCCTTCATTAACAGAGTCATTGGTTAATGTGTCACTCGAGCAGCGGCATTTGCACACACAAGCACACACTCGGGCTGGAGTGGAACGACACCCCGACTGATAAGACCACAGTCCCGCAGGCCCGTAGTTCGAGGTTATGTAAACTTCCACACATTGTCAGTGATGTCTTCTTCCTATTCTCCTGAACCCTCTGTGTGTTTCTGACACAGTTTACATCTGCTTTGCATTTTCTTTATCTGTAATGCTTTTATCAGCGTCACCTGTGTTGCCTTTGACTTTGAAATCACACCTAGCAGCACAAAACAAACTAAATCATTGTGGTCAGTCTGGAGTCAAGTCATGATTCGCAGAGGATGAACCCTTTTCTTGTAATTTGCCCAATGCTTTATGACCACATACCTTTCAATAGCAGCCCTTTGTTAGTTCTAATAAGCAGGTGTTGTCGTCTACTGAGCAGTATAGTTGCTTACAGGTAGCATAATAGCGTTCGTCATTAGGATTTAGCTAAAGACATTTAGTACGAGATGAGAACTTCTAGTAGCAGAAACTGTTCACGAGCACCATTCAGTGTTTGAACCCAGACTTTAAAGGGACTATGATTTGAACTTCTAACGACCGGTATCCTCGCATTTAATACACCTCGCTGTAAACTCGTGTGCACAATCACACGTACTGTGCTCCATGTGATTTGTCCCTGAGCATCACTTTTCATCACACCCTCTGCCCTTTAATCCCATCTGTTTGGTTTTGTATTATTATCAGGTGAAAGAGAGAGAGAGAGAGAGTTTCAAGGAGGAAAAAGCAGAGGGGGGGGGGGGGGGGGGGGGTTACCTGTACTTAGTGGCCCCACCTCTTCTGGCCATTGGGAATGAGCAAACACTAAACCACCCTTACTTACCTCCACACTGAAACACACATAGACAGGCAAGGAGAGTCTCACGGCTGCAGCCTGTCAGCACCTAAGGAGTGAATGGACAGAGAGCGCGTGTTGTAGACAAGTGTGAATCTGCCAAGTGACTCCCAAAAGCACAGCCCACACGCTGCATCTGCTCGGGCCCGCTCATCGATATCCACACTTGGGATACAGGTACAGTGTTGTGTGTTTCTGAGAGACTAGTTTGAAATGTTTTCATTATTTGCCTCGTTGTGCCAGTGTGTGGTTAATTTTTTTTTGCCTTTTTAGCCCAGCAAAGTGTTAAGTGATGTTAATGTGAAAAGACGAGGCATCTGATTGTTGCCCGTTGCCTTTATTAACCTTCCGATGACCTGACTTTAGAGTTTTCTGATCCTCAGTCTTGCGGAAGCGTCTTCCTGCTCTGGGATTGTGTCTTGGTGCTTGTGGTGGGTGACTCTTGCTTTGTTTGGCGACAGTTTACCAGACATACGGGTTTCACCAAAGAAATGATCGGAAAAAGGTGGTTAAACCAGTGATTGGAATGGAGATCAACATGTCGTCACAATGAAACCAGCGGAACCAGTGGAGCAGCATGGCATTGTGTGTGTGTGTTTAGGGTGGGGGATAAAAATGGTTCAGGCTGTTATTATTACCTATCGACTTCCGGCTTCTCTGTCATATAATGTGTGGACTTTTACCCCGGGAAGGTGAGGTGTGTGTGGGTTGCAGTCTTCAGTGACGTCGGGCTGGTTTCATTCACTTCAGTTGCATTGAAGAATTAAAAAAGAACCTGAGGAAATGCCAACATTTGCTGTTTTGCATGGTGATGATTACGCTGTAGTAACGGATGCAGTTACAGTTAAAACTAAACACTTGTCCTGAACTGATCAGGTTTATTATTTAGGCTTTTGTGAAATTGTGCCATTGTAATAATCGGATACACTCATTCTTCACAGTGTTTGCAGACAGGGTGGGCCCTTATTTGAGAACAACACGGTGCGTGAAGGTTAGCTCCTTTGTAAACCTGTGTAATAATTGAGTGTGAAGGGCACTAATAGAATATGTGGTTGTGTATTTGTGGTTCAGTGTTTCAAATTTCAGGCCTAGAATCTTGCTTTAAGCATCCCACACACATACTCACACAGTGGGGCCACTAACGGCATTATCACGAGTGTGACACTATCAACGTCGGTAGTAATTGTCTGAAACAATGTCTGCTTTGGCCTTGAACAGGCTCTGTGATTAGCCTGAGGAATGTGCTTGCCTCAAGAAGAAAAGCTCCTATCAGCTAGTGCTGAAGCTAAAGTCGCTCTGATCGCTAGTGAGGACTGTGTGGAGGAGACGTATGTGGCACTGGCTGGTGTAAAACACCACCTTTTAATCCTGTCGGGCTGTTCGGTAGCACTGGAGCCACGGCCCTTTCTTACAGGGGAGATCGTTTATCTTCAAAATAAAGATTTAATTGTTTGTTGTTGATGCAGATGGTTCTGGGTTTAACAAATGTTATGGCCTCGGTGAAATCTTGGCGTTTGTGTTGACAGTCAGTGGGGCCTTCAGGGTAAATGAACTGGAATCATCCCTCTGTGATGAAGCTGGGGTGGGCTGGAGGTGGTCGCATACGCACTCTGTCTGACCTGAAATTCTTCGGGCCAGTTTCACTTTGAAGGTCTTTCTACTGCCGAGGGACTGAGAGCGTTTGCCCCCCCCTCTGTTCGTTAGCCCTTTACGCTCTACTCTGTCTGGCCTCGACCTACACATGTGTGCATGTGTGTGTGCGTCCACTCCTCTCTTCAGTTCTTTTCTCCTTCTCCCTTTGCCCTCCTGTCTGAACCTTCATCATTTCTCCCTCCTCCCCGCTGCTCTTCTTTGAGCATGAGTGAGCAAGAGGAATGAGGGTGACAGGTACACGGATGGTGGCAGAGGAAAAGGGAAGAAAAATAAAGAGATAGAATCAGCAAAAAAAAAAAAAAGAGAAGAAAGATGTAATATACATTCAGTTATAACATGGAATATTGGAATATTGCAAAGAAAGAAAGTTTTAGGTGTCACCACAGCTGGAAATGTATAGTTAACGCATTTATTAGAATGTGACATATTGAAAGCAGTTGTGGCAAATGAAACACATCTGTACTTCTTGGTACATCATTTATACCAACTAGCGCTTCACAGCATCCTTCTTCTCAATCAGCAGAGTGATTTCATTCTCTGTCCCACTTCATCCTGGTACATTCAGCCTGCTGACAGCTGAGCTGGTTGACCTGTAGTGTGAGGACATCATGTGCCCTGTAGGGTCAGCCGTAGTTCTCACTTCCCTTTCATCGGGTTCGTTGTTTCGTGTGCTTCAGGTCATTTTCTGCTGCTGACTCTTGGTTTATACAGTCGTTAGTGACGTTTTCAGTGCATTGTTCTGCATTTTCAAGACTGAAAACCATGTGAACAAGCCGTAATCGCTACATTATGGAGTTAGTGATAATGGATATCAGCTTTTGTTGCTTAGTCTCCGATGGGCACAACTTCCAGGAAAGCACGGTGTGTGGCTGACAGTGTGCTTTACTGGCTCTCCAACACTGAACAGCAGGCCGTCCGGTCTTGTGACATGCTACTCATTTACTTATATGAATGACTTGTAATAACAGATGTTAGTCATACAACCTCTCAGGCCAAGATACTGATTACCAGCCCTGCTTGAATCCTGCTTATTCATGGTTTTTACCTCTGTGTGTGTGTGTGTGTGTGTGTGTGTGTCGCTTCAACCAGGCCCCAAACACTCTCTAAAATGATTAACTGCAAATAAAGTATATTTCAGCTCAATCATAATTTCAGTGGCATTTTACTAGACGGTGATTATATTGAAATTATTTCAAGTCTTATTTATGCGCTGTGGTTTTAATGGTTATTTACTTGTGGTGGATTCACGTCGTCCTGGACTCCATTTCTTGTCGTGTGTGTATTCTGACATTTCATCGTGTGTGGGTGTTTGTGACCATACACCACGATGTGGGACAGTAAATGTCAGGATGAGACAGTAAATGATCTCCGTGCTCGTCCCGGACCTTTCGCGGTTTGACGGTTAACCGTTGACTTGCTGGGTGGATGGGGCACCACTGTGCGGTCACCAGAACACCTGAACTCTCTGAAGTGACTCTGCGTCCTGATTGCTTTTCACTAGGCTGACAGTTAATCTTTGATTTATATAACCTGCTTGGTTTAGGAGGAACACACGCTGCAATATTATACAGCATCAGGAAGGCTCATCACATCCACGTTTCACACAAACCTTTTGCAATATTTTATATTCAGTTACATTTTCTGAACTGACATTTTATCATGACATTAGATTTAGTTTCTCAGTCCTCTGTCTGTCATTTGTGATTGAGTCTGGTGTCTTTTTGTCTCCGGTCTCTATGCTAAATAGACTTTTTTCCTTCCCTGTTTACTCAGTCGTTAAGTTGCGGGGTTAGTTTCAATAGCAGCTGAAACTCAGCACACTGTTGACCACACACTGTGACTTTCATCTCTGTCTGCCTTTCACCCCATCTGCTCTTGCTGTCCTTCACTCCCTCTTTTCAGAGCTCTGAGCAGAGCTTTTAAACGAAACTCTAATAACAAGTGACATTTTCTCTTGTGACTGTTCCTCAGTCGGCTCTATCTGCTCTCTTGGCTGCCCAAGAAGGTGTGTGTTGTTTGCTTAAGTCAGGGACATGTTCAGCTGAAAGCACACACACACACACACACGAATGCAGTTGTAACCTTGTGCTGACATGACATTACTCACTGTAGTGGTCCCTCTCAGTCAAAATGTCCAACATGAGGAAGTCTTCAAACACAAAGTTTGAAAGAGAGTTTAACTGTGACGTTTAATGTCAGCAAAATGTCCTTTAATTGTCAAAATAAAAGTATTTGGTAGAAAACATTCACACGTGGCTGACACATGATTTTATATGACATTAATAAATGGACATTGGTGTGCAAACAGCAATTTACTGTTGTAGCCTCTCAAAGTGTACAACATTTTTATATATCTAAAACGAAAGAATAAAAGACATTAAAAATTTGTGGTCAGGGTCAGAAACTCTAATTATGTTGCTTTAGTAAATGATTAATAATGAGCCGCTTTCCACCACTTTGTCTCTGTATTTGCTTTCTAGTGGATATATGTAAAAGTGGGGCTGACGGTCCTCCCACATTCACACACAGCACCTTTGAGCTCCACCCTCTTCAGCTCTTGCAGCTATGGTGGTGTGTGTGTGTGTGTGTGTGTGTGTGTGTGTGTGTGTGTGTGTGTGCGTGCGTGTGTGTGTGTGTGTGTGTGTGTGCTTAGAGGAGGGTGGCCTCTGTGCTCTGTGCCCTGCTGTACCTGTCTCTCATGGAGGTGGACTAACTCCCAGAGTAGGCGGCCTAGCAGCGGAGCGCTGTGAAGCAACAGGGGTAGCTATCTTCCCATCTGATCACTCTCTGCTTCTCCTTTCTCTTCTCTTTTCCTCCACCATCCCTCTGCTGCGTAACCTTCTCAAGATATGTGCTCTGTTTTAGTCTCACTTCCCTCGCTTTCTGACTATTTGTGTCCAATACGGAGACTTGAAACTACGGTTGAGACTGTGAAGGTCCTTATTTAGCACTTGCGTGTTAGATTTGAAGACGGTCTTGAATGGCTTTTGCATGAGTCACTTCGTATTCCTGCTGCTGTAATGTTGGGAGTTAGGGTAAAGCAGGGTTTGGGTGTCGTCTACTGTTGGCCTTTCATTGATTATATTGCTGCCTGCTGCTCAGCCACCCTCATGTATCCAGTGCTTACAACTAAGATGGTGCCTTTCTGGACTAGTGTCCCTTGAGAGTTTGTTTCGTCTTTGCTGTTAAACAATTTAATGTTTGGGAATCACATAGATCTTTGTTGGTCCACACAGTTCTGAACAAGTCCTGAGATTAAAACATGACAGCAGTTTCGATTTCACGTGAGGTCCGTGAAACTTCCTCTTTCTAGTAGTGAGGAACTGCGCTTTGATAATATCATGGCTCATTTACTCATTTGAGGGAAAAGATGGAATTTGCCTGCAGTCTGTGTTTATGATATAATCTGGAGGAAGCCTGTAAACCTTTTATTTTATCTGCTCGTAAAACAATCTAGGGCCCAATAACACGCTGTTAATACGTAGAGAATCAGGTGCTTCTATCAATCATAAACACAGAGTAATGGCCAATCTCCACAGCAATAACTGGAACACTTTAACCCAGCAGATTGGCGCCGTTGCCCAATCAAATCCTTGCTTCTTAACGTCCTTCGCTCACTGTATGCAGAGTAGCTAAGCCATCACTGAGTGAGTCCATAACCTTTGACCAAGCGGCATCTGGGCTGTGAATGTCCAAGTAATGTTTTACCTAATAGGTGTTCGATGTGCTGCAGCAAGACAGAAACATAGCCAGTAAGTGGTCTTGACTGAGGTTTGGTTAAAAATTGAGATATTATCTTTATGCCACCCATGAGGCTGTGAGTTCTCCTCACTGAGGTTAATCATTTATCTGCAGCCTCAGGTTTTCACTCCTTCTTTGTCCTATGTGCACATACTGTAGATGAATATACACAACCGCTACTTATAGTGAAACGTCACTGCTTTGATTATCATATATAATATTATTATTTACTTTACTTGAATGATTTTTGTCTCTCACTGTTGAGAATATTATGCAACAGAGGTGCTTTACTCCTGACACTTTGGCTGCGATTTCCTGCATCTCTCCTAAGGAAGCAAAAACTCAGCACAAATTCATCACAACAGCAGTCAGCATTTAGGAAGCTGGGACTATCTCCAAGTGATGAAAAGCAGGAAGTTGCTCATTCTATGCTAAGGCCAAAGACTGAAAATATGTTTGACACACACACACACAAATCATGCAGAGTTTTTAAACACTCTTGTTCTGAACACGCTGCTGAGTGTCCCCCTTGCGGTTTTACCCAGCGCCGTTTTATCGGTGAGCAGAACTCCCAAAGTGAATATTGTCCTCCCTCTGTCATCAGTCTGGCAAGATAAGGCTGATAAGAGATGGAGTCTCTTAGTACTTCACACGATAGAGGCAACAGAGGCAGGGAGGGCTCGTAGCGCTGACAAAGCAGGGAGGGAAGGCAGCACAGCAACAGTTCAAGACGTGATTTATTGCACCACGGCACATGCGCTGCATCTTTGCTCAGTCAGTGTATCTCTTCCCATCATTTTCTCTGAATTTATGTTTTTATATATCTTCATGTCATCCTGACCTTTGTGAACACGCAGCATCCAACTACAGGCTAAAGACAAAAGGAGGAAACAACTGCTGGATTTCTCAACTCTCGTTTTCGCTGGTTTGTTTTCCTACTTTGACCTCATTGCCTGTACATCAGTAAATGACTGAGCTCAACCATAAATAAAACATCATGTTTGGTTTGGTTTTGCAACTACATGTTTATTTAATACATTTAAATATGTTGTTTATGATCTGAAATGTGCATCACTGTCTTATGAGTTAGTTCAGAGGTAAACATCCAGGCTTGGGCAAACTAAGAAGCGAACAGGTGTGTGTGCGTTTGTGTGTGGGGGAGAGTGGGACATTGGGTCATGTCAAATGAGTGTGTGTGTTGCCATGGTTGCTTGGCTTTGTAGAGTTTTACCTTTGTTGACTGCCTCACCTATCTCCTTTAAAGTCTAGGCAATCTTGTGACGCACAAGCACGCACGCATACGCGCATGCTGCCCGTCTAACAGGTTGTTTTTTTAATTTGGTCTGTTTGCTTGCATGACATGCAGCCTGGCAAGGAGAAGTTTGCTTTGCAGGCTGCTCTGATTGGTTGTTCAGTGTTGTACGCAGCACGAAGATTTGTGGATTTAAAAAGCTGTGGATTTTTCCGTGCTGAATGCTAGCAGTGTTGGAAAATAACAGAGTAAGAGGTTTATGTTGAGCCGATTTCTGATTGTTCTCTGTTCCACCTATAGGGCTGCAGCCCTTAATGAGGTGGTGCACACACACAAACACACACACACACACACACAGATAAAGCTGCACCCACACACTGTATAACATTCATACTGATAAGGAAGCTGAAAGTTCAACACTGTCACTGTTAACAATGTGTAACACACAGGTGTGAGACAAATGACTCTGCACAGTTTTTTCAGTATAGAGTCATTTTAAACTGTTGGTTATTGACACACACACACACACACACACACACACACACACACATGCATAAGCATGTGACCCAGTTGTACCCAGTGAACCTTGAGCTTTTCAGGTTTTACTGCCTTTCATTCTCTCTGATAGGGTCAGAGGTCAGCAAAGGGTCTGACAACGTTGTAAAGCTGCTGATAGGAGAAGGCGCCCTGGCGATTTATAGATGCTGTATTTTTACCACCTTACATTATGTATGTTGATTTGTAAGTTAGGTGGATAATCTTGTGATTGTGGCTGCAAATTCTTAATCGTGTTGTTTTAGCTTGTGGACAACTTCTGTTTTCCTTCTTGTCTTAGTAATGTAGCTTAGCTTGATACAATCTACAACGTTTTTGAAATGTCTGTCTGTTCTCTTCATCAGGACCCAGATCTAATTGGATGGTTTTGTCAGAATGACAGCCGAAGATCCTGCTTCCTCCTCGAACATGAGCAACAACGCTGCCCCCTCCAAACCCTCCACTGGTGCCTCCCACCACTCTCACCATGGACAGATCAACATCCCCGAGGGTGTTGCTGGGGCTCCTAATGAGGCTGCACTTGTGGCCCTGATGGAGCGCACTGGCTACAGTATGGTCCAAGAAAATGGTCAACGTAAATACGGTCCTCCTCCTGGTTGGAATGCTCCATCTCCTCCACGCGGATGTGAAATCTTTGTGGGCAAAATCCCACGGGACGTTTATGAGGACGAGCTTGTACCGGTGTTTGAGTCCGTAGGACGCATATATGAGATGCGGCTGATGATGGACTTTGACGGGAAGAACCGAGGCTACGCGTTTGTTATGTATACAGAGAAACATGAGGCCAAACGCGCCGTGCGGGAGCTCAACAACTTTGAAGTGCGGCCCGGACGGTTGCTGGGGGTCTGTTCCTCTGTGGACAACTGCCGTCTTTTCATCGGTGGAATCCCCAAGACCAAGAAGCGCGAGGAGATTCTGGAGGAGGTTTCCAAGGTGACGGAGGGTGTACTAGACGTGATAGTTTATGCCAGCGCCGCAGACAAGATGAAGAACCGCGGGTTTGCGTTCGTAGAGTACGAGTCGCATCGTGCAGCCGCCATGGCTCGCAGGAAGCTGATGCCCGGACGCATTCAGCTGTGGGGTCACCAGATCGCAGTGGACTGGGCGGAACCAGAAATTGATGTGGACGAAGATGTAATGGAAACTGTGAAGATCCTTTACGTGAGGAATCTAATGATGGAGACCAGCGAGGAGACGATTAGACAGGTGAGATTTACTAACCATGTTTTTCAGTAAAATGAAATGTCTAAGCCACTCTCACATGTTTGGGTACATCCATGAAGGCTAACATTGCTCTTTTCTCAACCAGGTTTTCAGCCAGTGGAACCCTGGATGTGTCGAACGTGTGAAGAAAATCCGCGACTATGCTTTTGTCCACTTCACCTCCCGAGATGACGCCGTTATGGCCATGGACCACCTGAACGGCACAGAGGTGGAAGGGTCCTGCATCGAGGTGACGCTTGCTAAGCCGGTTGATAAGGAGCAGTACTCACGTCAGAAGGCTTCCAAGGGGGGAGTTGCTGCCACCCCAGAGGCCACTCAGCAGAACTACGTATACCAGTGTGACCCCTACACATTGGCATACTATGGCTACCCGTACAACACCCTCATTGGACCCAACAGGGATTACTTCGTCAAAGGTTAGAACTCATTTTTTCTGCTATTGTTCCAGTCGTGGTCATAACGATGACCAAACGATGCAGGAACTGTTAATTGGTTTTTAAATGGTCACGATGATGAAGACAATAGTGATTTAATCTTTGGTGACTAGTTATTCATTTTTGAGTGTTAATTACGGCTGGTGTCTTAAAATCTGAGATTTGTTAAGAGATAAATACAAAACAAGGTGATGGACCAATGGAGTCTAATCCCATTACCTTTGATGATTCATTACAAATGGTCTTTGGGTGGTAGCAGGAAAATCTATTTAACTTTCGACAATCATTGTGTTTTGGTTTTCTCTCCCAAGGATCCTCAATGATACAGAACAATGGTAATCTCTCACATCCTTATTCCTTACTTATTTCTTCAATGAACAATGAGCTTTCCTGCCATGTGACAAACTGTACATTTTCTAACACCATCTTTTTCCTGCTGCGCTGTCTCCCTTCATTTCATGCTCCCGTGTCATCGCAGACATCACAGCAAAACTAAAACACCTCGACGCACCATCGCATCGCACTATGAACTTACACAGCCAGAGCTTAAACTGAGCCTAAAGAACTAAGACTACACTAAAGCAGATATTCCTGGAAGATAGCAACACTGCTTTTGTAAATGAGATCTAAACGACCTGCTCCTAGTTTCTCCTATAGGAGCGGAGCATTGATTGTAAACCCTTGCCTCACATGTTGCCCCTGATGCCCAAGTCCCAAACCACCGCCTGTCATCATACCACTTTAATTGTATTTTAAGCAGGTACTGTGCGAGGTCGTGGTCGTGCTGCCGCAGGTAACCGTACCCCTGGGCCGAGGGGGTCGTACCTGGGCGGTTACTCTGCTGGTCGTGGCATCTACAGCCGCTACCATGAGGGCAAGACCAAGCAGCCTGAAAAGTCGTATGAGCTGATGCCCAGTCTGGAACTCGCTGCCTCTGTCAACCCAGTTGGCATCAAACCTGGCACAAGTCAGTGAGATAGACATGTCCACCTTTGTCATCGCCCTCTTAAAAGTCCCTACTAAACCTTTAAGCTTGTAATTTTCTGTCGTGTGGGTTTGAGAATCTTCAAGGTAATAGTTATTGCTGGATGGTCATGTGCAAAAGGATGTGATGTCTCTTTTCATACGAACACTAAATATACTGTGGATCCTTTCTAGCATGACCAGAAAACAATAGCTATTCTCTTTTCCTCCTTCTTTTCTTTTCTTTTCCTCTGTGTCAGAAATTTGTCTTATGAAGCGTTCAGACAGAAAAAGACTGTGTGGAAAAACACTGCACAACGACTTAACATACTTTTAGGAAGTTTGAAATATTGTCAGGAAGCAGGGATGTATCATTTTAAGTCTTAATGATCTTACTGGACTTCCTCTAATTGGCCAGCCCTTTGAAGACGCTGCATTGTTTTTGCCCTGTTCTGCCACCTCACTGAAATGAGTGCAGTTATGTTGTTCCATGTAGAGTTCGTCATTCTGAACGTGGATGTAGGTATGAGGGGGCCAGAACGTTCTGCTTTTAAACTGAAACCGAATGGATAGTACCCTGTATTTAGGTCAGGTCTGTTGCTGTAACTTGGTAAAATATGGGTTGGTAAAATATTTAAAAGTCTTAAACTATCCTAAGAAAGATCATTTGTGTTTTCTTATTTATTATGTATTCTTAAACATTATGTAGAGTAGTAACCCATCTGCATGTGTAAATTTGCTTTATTTTGAAGAGTACACAGTTCCTTTTCGTGCTTTCTTTCTTCTTTTAAAGACAAAGAACTATGATTGAACCTTGAAATGTAAAGTTAAAAACCTGAATAAGTCCATGTAAGGACATAAAAAAAATAATCAAAGGACGTAAAGTTACGTAATTATGGGTTTAAGTGATTCCTTCAAATTCTAATGTCATAATTTATGATTATGTCATAATCTACAGGAATGAAAGTTAGGAACTTCAAGACACGGAAGGTCCGACAAAGGGTTTTATTTTGTGGACTAAATGTGGACTTTCATCAAATCCGTAGCTCAGTCTCAGTCCTGGTCTGTGTGGAATCACAGGATTGCCACCTGATTAAGAAAACTTTTGTACATCTGAAACAATGACTGACGTTGTGTTTGCGCTGTGTGTGTTTGCGCTGTGTGTGTGTGTGTGTGTGTGTGTGTGTGCTGGTGGAGCATTAGGGTTAATCCACTGCTGAGCACCATCATAATCCAAATCACACCAACTTGTGTAATTTAGTTTTCCCCCTTTTGCCTAAATTGCATCTTTCAACATTTCTCTGTCTGCTCAGGTACGTTTCCTTTCTTCTTTCATAGATGTCTTTCTGGTGTAGGCATGTCTGTTTTCATGGGTGCATGTACTGTATGTGCTTGTTTCCTGCTATCGATTCATGTATTGTGAATACACCCATATTCACAATCTCTTGCTCTGTCTGCTGTCTACACTGGTCCAGTCTGTTACAGGGCTTTCATTCTTGCACTTTCTCTGTGTAGTGGCGTTGCCGACCCTGGGTGGGCAGTACCCAATGTTCAGTGCGGCTCCTGCAGCCAAGCTGATGGAGGAGGGGAAGGTGCACACGGTGGAGCACCTCATCAACCCTCTAGCCATGCAACATACTGAACACACCACTGCTACTGCTGCTGCCGCCACCGTCCTACCGGCGGTTTCCAGCCCTCCCCCTTTCCAGGTGTGTACAAAGGTTAATGTCATGATGGACAGCTTAAGTTAGATTCTGCTCACATCGTAGACTATGATAATCAAAAATGAAGACACGAATTTAAAGATCACCTTTATAATATATTGTATATATATTAGCAGTTATATAGATTTATGTTTCCTATTTTTCTTTCCCCTACATTTCCCAGGGCCGTCCGATCACTCCTGTCTATGCCATGGCCCACAACGTACAGCGTATTCCAACAGCTGGTGGCCTGTATGGAGCTGGATACGTCCCCATCACAAACTACGCTGCCAACACAGCGGCTCTGGCTGCTCTGCAGAAGAACGCAGCGGTGGCAGCTGCGGCATACGGAGGCTACGGCTATGCCGTGCCGCAGGCTTTCCCCGCCACGGCCTTCCAGCTGCCCATCCACGACGTCTACCAGACGTACTGATTGTGAGACCACAGTAAACAAAGACAAAGCTATCCTGCCTGTGACTGAACAACCACTGCAACATCTCAACAGTGTCTGTACCATCTTAACAAAGCAAAGCAGTAAAGTGCAAATACCCTGAAGGAGTGTTCTTTGAAACAAATATTGAAAATACAGACCGGTGATACAAAATGACAACCTGACACCTCTTACAACTGGCCTCAATTAGTTCTGGACCCTGGCAGCCAAATGACAAGTTTAATTAAGCAGCATCACCATTTATCTACTGATATTCCACCTCAACTAGACGAGCAGTTACCAGCTGCTTGAATGTGGTGACAATCACTCCCCAAACAATTATCATGACTTCCGATAACAACACAGCTCTGCCCTTTCTCTGTCCCTTTCTGCCTGACCTCCGCCACCTTGTTGTTTTGGCAACAGAAACACTGAAGGTACATACAGGTATTTATGAAGAGAAGAAGCATATTCAAGGTTTTATTCTCTGCAGGTCTCTTTTTATTTTAGGGTGTTTGTTGTTTGAAGCAGGGAAGCGCATCCATTACACTATGTCCATAACTAGAAAACGAAAGCGTCAACTACTGACAGATGAGGACGCCACTAACGGCAGTTTGGTTGTGCTAATGTTGTTTTAGTATTGTCCATTAATATTTAGCATTCTATCCCCTGCAACATGTTGCGACATCCGTCCGCGCTGGTTAAATGCGTATGCTTAAAAAACACGCCTGTTTGGTACTTTTTTTGGTTTATTTCGTTTCATTTGTGTTTTTGGTTGTTTTTTCTTTTCTTTAAATTAAGGTCCGAAGTTTTTTTTGCTTCTAATTGCTTTGCTCGTTTTTAAGTCTCTGCTTTAATTGTTGGCAACTCACGGTGTATCTCAGTTTTGCTTGATGAAAGTTGCCAGCTAAACTATATTGTTGTGACAGATTCCTTGGGGAACAAATGCTACAGAAAGATAAGTGAAAACTTCAGTATCGGCACCATGGTTTATAAACATATATATCTGATAGACAGCGAGAATATGTACATGGAGATGTTTTCCTTTTTCTGAAACTGTGCTGACAGGGGAACTAGACTGAAGTTGTTTTTTCTTTGTTTATGGATGTCTGCATTATGTTTTTGGACTGTTTGTCTTTTGAAAAGTGAACAAATATGGACAGAAATGAAGCTTCTATATGGTTTGGACTTCTCTGACATTTAAAGTACTCCTTAATCTGCTAGTACTAACCAAAACCTTAAGGCTCTGTACACTCCAGTGCCCTGACATTAGACAGAATCTCTGGGCCTGACTATAGTGCCTTACAACTACATGAATGTGCCTCTATTTACTTGCCTCTGCCTTTCAAAACAAAGCGAAGTAACGCGTGTTTGGCACAAAGAGGAAAAGGCCTCTATCTGTGCATAGCGCCAGAGTCGTTGGACTTGTGGAGCTGTGGTGAGACGAGTAGCTTTCAGTCTTTGCCGTCAGACGTGACAAGGCTACCTCTGTTCTGGGGTCTCTTCTCTGAATGCTCCGGCAGTAACACTCCATATGTCTGTCTCCTCTTTATATCTCATCCTCCAGACTTCGCTTGACCGAGGTGCACTTAAACATATTTATAAATGGCGAAATATTGCCACATTAAGATGAAGAGACATTAAATACTGAACATGAATTCACATGTGAACTTGGCTTTTTGACGTTTTTAAATGTATATGTGTGACACGAGGTTTTCATCGTGGATAAAACGTAAAACATAAAATAACCATTTTGAATGTTTAGTGGGCACCTTTAAAACTGCAGTGTCTTGAAAACAAGTGTAATGTTGAACCAGGAGTAATGTGAGCATTACCTCACACAATAATATACAAATAGCCATGTATGTATGTACTACAGCATACAAACATTATGGATGCAAGCAGCTGCTGAACATGAGATGACGCAAAAACCCTTTTGTGTACTGTAAACCAGGTTGGCAGTTTTGAATCAACATTCTGATTCGTTTTGTGCATTTGAGAATATTTAATTTACCAATTTTCCATCAACTAATCAATCCACACAAAACAATGTGATGAGATTGATGGAGGGTGGCCTGGATTTATAGGTTGTGAAAAAGATCCCAGCGGTGAGACAATGAAGTCTCATCTCGCTGCATCATCTCCTTGCTTTCTTAAAAACTGGATTTAACAAACTGCTGTTAACTGTTCTCGTATATAATGATGACATTAATACAGGATATATTTAATATATGCATTACATTGTCGTGTATGGAGTAAGAAGATAAAGGTATAATATATTCTAAAGCATATTTCTTTTAGGGACAAGAATAAAGTCAGTGTAACAAAAGTAGAAACAGAAACGTTTATTTGCCAAAGTGTCCAATAGTTTTAAAACATTCAAGGTTATTGTGTTTTGTTATATGTAATATTATGTTCGCTGTTTTAACTGGATTGTGTTGGGTGGGAGACAGCCTGCACTCACTGCTGCATTTTAACGTTTTCAGCGAACTGGCAGGCGACGGTTTTACAGACCATTGGCACCTCAAGGTGTTGATGCCAAATCTGACTGCGTGTCAGTTTTGTGTAACCTGTTAAAGGTCTGCTGTGTCAGACAGGAGCAACAGTGGCTTTCTGGCTCTGCGTCCCACTCAGAACACCTGCTTCTCTTTCTCTTGCCTGCATTTCCCCCACAGGGGACAGGAGGATCCGCTCCTGCTGCTCCCTGTACCAACAACGTGGAGGTACATATGCCTAGTTTAACATAGGTGTTACCATTTATATTCTTTCTAGTGTGTGCCTTATTGCCAATTGTGCTTTTCTATAATGTAGGCCTATACAGACTATTTTCTATCTCAAGTTTGTTTAAAAAAAAACTCTTTTATGGCATTGTTATATTTATAGTGGTAAAGTAGAAAAATAAAGCATTTTCAAAAGAATGTGGTGTGGTGTCTTATGTGTCTGCATATTTTTGTCTCTCAACACACTGAAACCATCTAAACCATGTACATAATGAGGATTAGTTTTAGATCAATCTGTATGAAGGGCTAAAAGGGTCAGGTGTTTCAGAGGCATACAACCTTAACCTCTGTGAATGGAAACCCTTCACTGACCTCATACATCAGCTATTATTAAGCAACGTGTCACATCGGAGAGAAGTGAGGAGTGTTTTTAGATTGTTTCATAAACTTGTCTGTGGAAGCTCAACTTTACTCCAGAAACATGTTGTACCCCAGCGAGGAGATCAGGGAGGGTTGTAAGAACATTAGTAACCTTCATCGTGTAGCACAGTATGTTACCATGTTAGGACTCTGGCATTTCAACAGCTATCAAAGAACAAAGATACCAACAGAAGAATGTCTTAAATTACATCAGGTTGATGTTATATGAGTATTTAGTAGAACACAATACCCTGTTCCTTAACAACACCCTATGTGCAATTATAAAGACATACTGGATATTTTGTACATGACTTTGGTGTAAGTGGTAACTTTTGTGGCGTATTCTGGGTTAAAATATTAATCGGTCTTTTCCCCCCATACATCATGAAATAATGATTTTCCATTAGAGCAGAACATCATAAAAGGTCCTTTCAATACTGGTAACGCAAACGTCCGACAACATTCAATGACATTGGACTAATCAACTAATTATGATTATTATTGCCTTCACCACAGTAAATGTGTTCGTGATCAATATATTATTTAATCATACTTATTACTAACTAACTAACTAACTAATACTAATTACTGTTTATTTCCCTTAACTATATTCCGTTGAGGTCCTTAATCTTAAGTAATGGCATTAGTTGTTCATGTTGGACAGGTTGTACTGTTACAATCTGTAGGATAACGTTGCCACCTGGTGGTAAAAGGTCGCTCTGTCGTAGCCACCTTCAGCAGAAATGCTGTTCACCCCGGACAGAGCGGGCTTTCATGGCAGCCATGTTAGCTCCACAGCTTTATTAGAGCACCGTCCATTTATGTGTTTTCACATGAAAGAAGACGTGTAAGCAAATATACTGCTCTACTGACAGCAGAGGACAAATTCATGTAGATTAGCGAATAAAACAGCCTACAAAAATCTGTAAGATTCCATTATTTTGTATTATTTATGTGCTTCAGATCAAACCGTGTTGTCAATTTAACCCACGATTTAGCATTTCTGTCTGAAATATAAAAAAACTACAAACAATACATCTTTTAAAAAGTCAAAGTGTCTTTGCGCTGACTTGTACTACAGTTCCCATAGTGCCTTGACAGGCTAGCCGTAGCGCGCTGACTTTGCGTCGCGATTGCTGTCATCGCTGATTTACAAACACTGCGGCTAGGCCGACTCGATCTGTAAAAGAAGCGCCCAGGGAAATCCAGATGGTTCTCAGCTCAGCTCACTCAGCTAACATGCGTTGCCGCTGCGGAACGTAAACTCGGTTTATATTTGGCTTAAAGGAGACGTAACAAAGAGCACAAAATGGTTGTGCTCCAGGCCCGGGCAAATAAGTAGGTTTACTATAGCTTTAAGAACGCGAAAACAGTGTCTGCTTCTTTAAAATTATATACGTTTATTGCTGAATAGATAATTAAGAAAAGTTTTCAATTTCTAATCAATAAATATATGTGTTTAATTTGCGACGAACCTAGCGCATTCACAGAAAATGCCCTGCAGTCGGAGAAAGGCCGCTTGCTATCAAAACGTCTTTAAACCAGATGTGGTTCGTCTCTCGTCGACCTGCATGTAACGGTAAGCCTGCTGGACTTTAAGCGGAATTCTAATCAGGCCCAAGTGTCCTCGCGGTTATGGAACCGGCCGGTGACCGAGTCGGGGATGTAAATAAAGGTGAAGAGCCGGCGCAGGACAAGGCCGCAGATCAGACCCCGGCCACCAGTACGGCCGTTACGCCGCGCAGGGGGCTCCGAGAGCGCGGAGCGGGTCGCCGAAGGTCCGGCGTCACTGCTTCATTAACAGACATTAACGGAGCTGCGAGCCCGCAGAACTCGGGACGGGTTTTAAGGGACAGGTCAACGAGGGCTATACCGGCCTGGCTGAAGGACACGAAGAGCGACGAGGACGACGAAGGCGAACCGAGCCCGGACACCGGTGCGACCAAGCGGAGGAAAGTTTCCAACTCCAAGCGGAAGAAAAATTCAGACTGTGCGGCTCCAGCCTCAGCTGAAGACGGGGTCGCAGGTGACAGCCCTACCGGCACAGAGTGAGTTCGTTGGCTTATTTCTAACGAGCCCGTGTGTTTGTTCAGTAGCACGCCTTCAGTGGAGCTCGTCCCCTCTGCAGCTCTGCATGGGGAGGGTGGAGTGAAACTTACCTGACTCCACAACGTGTCCCTTATTCTCCCAGTACAACATTTAAATACACTGTCATGCAGGTTATGTGATAAGTGATGGCCAGTGTTGCCTCTTGTTGAATTTTAGGAGAAAATGTCTGGTTTCAGTGTTTGTTTCCTCCTTTCTGCAGCTCAGAGGAACCAAAAAAGCCTGCCACAGATGCTCAAGGTAACCAAAGTTCAAAGAACCTTAATGACTGAATCTAAGTTAAGGCTAAACCTTTTTCTAGGGTGCTTGTGTGTGTTTATGTCTTGGCACACACTGTGTTTACTCTCCTGCTTCTGCTTCCTCCAGCTCTTTGCTCCAGACGCACCGCAGCGCAGAATCGAGCCAAGCCCCCGTCTGGCAGGGCTGTCCGCAGCTCCGCCAAGCCTGTGTGTAAGACGGAACCAGGGATGGAGAATCCAGCTGGTGAGCAACCTGTTGACAATGAGCTACTTTGGTTTAGCAGGTGGACTTTTTAATTAACAAACTGAATGTTGTAGACATAGTAAACACCATATTAGCTGCCACTTTTGAAGGTTCTAGTAATCTACCAAGAAAGAAGAAAATGTTTGTTTTATACAGGAATTTTCCAACTTGTTGTGGTGAAGAATGATTTCCTTTCTCAATATTTCTTTGTTATACAGAAGGAGAAGTAAATGATGAAGAGGGGTGTGAAATGTGAGTATTTTTGTTGAATTGAATAAAGCAGATTATGAACATTGCACGTTTAACTCCTACTGTACTTCACAAAATTAAATCATACAAACAATAT
Source organism: Macropodus opercularis (assembly GCA_030770545.1). Lineage (NCBI taxonomy): Eukaryota > Metazoa > Chordata > Actinopteri > Anabantiformes > Osphronemidae > Macropodus > Macropodus opercularis. Next base: position 10,618,267 of record CM061089.1, read on the forward strand.
TCATTTTGGAGTCTTAGTGATTTCTTTTCACAGTAAGCACAGTAACGTTAACACAGAGCATTCGTACTGTGGAATTTTGACTGTGTTTTGCACTTGCACTGTCTCAGTAAACAAAAGGAGAAAGACAACAAGAAGATTGCTGAAACAGTATTGGATGACGAAAACCCTTCATTTCAGGATGACCCGAAGGACCTCAACTACCAACCACAGAGTCAGAGGTACACCCAATGTCAAGGTGCTGCACTTCTACACAGAAGGTGAAATTCTGTCTTAATTTGTTGTTTCTGCCTTCAGTGGTGTAGAAGAGGAGGAGGACCTCAGCAGTGATGAAGATGTTCCCTTTACAGATGACCTAAATGATGAAAGCTATGACCCGAAGGGTGAAAGGTGCGTTTTGTGTCTGTCTTAGGTGGAGGATTTAGATCTGATGACTTAGCAACCACATCTTTGTTAAGTAACTGGATATTTTTTAGGGAAGTCCCAAAACCAAAGCGCAGAGCTCCTCCAAGACAGAAGGAGAAAAAAGACAAAGAGAAGGCACCTAAAAAAGAGAAAGAGGCCACTGAGATAAAGATAGAAGGAACCGACAGCTTGGAAAGTGTGGAAGAGGAAGTAAAGCTAGAAGAAATCGTGGAGGACCCAGATGGACCTAGAAAGTAAGCAATAACTAATATTTTTAGAAATAAGAAATGTTATCAAGATGTTTCTTTAACTGCATACAGTTGTAGCTTTCCTCTTTTTATTAGGTGACAAACTGCTGATCATTTTATACCTGCATCATTCTGCATGAATTGATGTCCTTTTGAAGAAAAGACTTGATTCACTACATAATGCAGTTATTAAATTGTTGTTATGTTTTTCAGGAGAGGCCGGCGGAAAAAAGATGACAAAACGCCACGGTTGCCAAAGAGAAGGTGTGAATACGGCCTTGATAACTTGTAATCAATAATATAATTTCTTGGACCTTCAATATTTGCTTTCAGGGTTGTGACATCACATGGACATCTTATGTGCTACTCCCACACAGGAAGAAGCCTCCGGTGCAATATGTGCGCTGTGAAATGGAAGGATGTGGTACAGTCTTGGCTCATCCGCGTTATCTACAGGTGTGTTTCTGCTGTCACGTAATATTTCATAGTTAAAGTGCATTACATGTACAGTTACATAATCGCTTTATTTTGTAATGTATTTTCTACATCGTGTTACAATATACACTATAACACTAAATGGTACCATAAACCTTATATACCATGACCGTTCAGTCTTTAAGCTGTTTCACCTGTTACTGATAATCAGTTGTGTCTTCCACCCACTAGCATCATATAAAGTACCAACATTTGCTCAAGAAGAAATATGTTTGTCCTCACCCATCATGTGGAAGGCTTTTCCGCCTACAGAAGCAGCTGTTGCGCCATGCAAAGCACCACACAGGTACACACGCATACAGCAACGACTTCGTGTTATAGAAAACTATGGAAGACACAAATATATTTGACTCTCCTTTGATTCTAGATCAGCGGGATTACATCTGTGAGTTTTGTGCTCGTGCCTTTAAGAGTTCCCACAACTTGGCTGTGCACCGCATGATCCATACAGGGGAGAAACCTCTACAGTTAGTACCTCCCTTTTCACACTGTATTTTTTACTTTAAAGATTTACTAATTCTGACAGTTTTGCTGATGAGTAAGACATTTCCCCTCACCCCTTTTTTATTTTACCAATAGGTGTGAGATCTGTGGCTTTACCTGTCGCCAGAAGGCGTCTCTCAATTGGCATATGAAGAAGCATGATGCCGATGCCACTTATCAGTTTTCATGCTCCATTTGTGGCAAGAAGTTTGAAAAGAAGGATTGTGTGGTGGCCCATAAGGCCAAGAGTCACCCTGAGGTGCTAATCGCTGAGGCACTCGCTGCCAACGCTGGTGCACTCATCACAACCCCAGCCTCCCTGTTGGAGCTGCAAGGAAACCCTGTGCAAGCAGAGGTTACAAACGTAGACATGAGCCAAGTAGGACAGGATGGCCCAATGGACCAGCTGAGCCAAGAAGGGCAAATGGGGCAGCAAGTGGCTCAGGTGTCCCAGATGGGTCATGTAACCCAGCAAGTGAGTCACCAAGTGGTTTTACTAGGACAAGACCAGAGCCTCCATACCATGCAGGTGCCAGTGACGATTGCTCTGTCCCCCATTGACCCGCCTTCACCCGCTGACAACCAGCAGCAGACTCACCTACAACTGCAGATGCCCGTCCAGTTTGTGCAGGCTGCTCAGCAGCCACAGCAGTCTCAAATCCAACAACTGACCCTCCATCCCGGCTCAGTGGTGACCCAGCACCAGCCCCAGCTCCAGTCTCTTCAGTCCTTTTCCTCCCAAGAGCAAAACCAGGGGCAGGCACAAATCTTACAAATGACCTTCCAGTCAGTGAACCAGTCCCAGACCCACATTCAGCAGATCCCTATACTAGCAAGCTCACAGCACCTTCAGACCCTACAAACAGCCACCCCAAGCCCTCCTCTCCTGTCTACAGGTCATCCCCAGTCCCAGGATCCAACCAACACAAATGGTGACACTTATATTCTAGATAATTCAGTGCTCACTTCATCCTCTCCATCAGTCAACTCCTTCCAACAGACAGAGGCTGTGAGGGACGACGGCGTGGTCTGGGAACAGGCGGGACAAGGGGAAGTTCTGGCTGGCAGCACTGAAAGACATGTGCAACAGGCTCCTGTGTAACACAAGGATGGTGGTGATGATGACATCATCAGTGACCTGTACTGTATGAAATGTTTGAGGTAAATGTAGGATCACCAATATATTACGTACTGTTCACTCATAGTCACATTTGGTAGCTTTTTAGATAATGTGTATCAGGGAAAATATGTTTGTGTCTATCTGTTGCCTTTGTACATAACAGTCCTGTGAACTTAACTAGCCTTTTATGTGAGTATATGTATTGATGCTGAGGTTGTGTTGCAAAGCTGTTGCTATTATGCAATAATATAAGCATACCTCTTAGTAATATATAGCACATCATATGCCAAGTGTGTGGCATTGACATAGTTCCTACTTGAATAAATCAGTTTAATTTATATAATACATTTAAAAAACACACATTGGAGAGCTATAAACAGGCCCTTGTATGTGAGGGGTGAGATGAATAGACTTTTATCATTTATTGTTGAGATCTGTTACAAAATATTTACTTGGCAACAGTTAAATGACAAACAGGTGATGGTGTTTCACTGATCTGTTAAGTCACAAAATATTAATATTTTGGCAGTGTCTTTAAACCTGGTTTGAACTATAATTCTTTAGCTTAGTTAAAGCAAATTAATAATAATAATGCATATAATTTTGTATTATTTACTAAAATCATGTCAAAAGATCCAATAAACAGCCCAAATTGACAGCAAGCACAGTCACAGAAGTTTGTCACTGAGTGATTCGTAATGTACTAAATCAGTAGCCCACTGATGTGTGATATAGGATGTGTGATAGAGAAAACACCAAAACTGCTCATTTATATAATGTAAATAAATGTCTTAACATTTATTTGTGTTTTCATTGCCTTTTGAGAACAGAACCTTCTTTCGATATAACTGGAGGAGCTGCAGTTCAGTTGGTGTTTCACTCCCCAGCTCCTCCTGTGTACACTACAAATAGTGTGTGTGGGGGGAATAAGGTTGCTAAATAAAATTGAGCCTTCTAGGAACATGCACACAGTGAGATTACCTTTGTCAGCCCACTACATACTACGTACAGCAGTCTAATAGCTCGTAGAACACCCGTCAGGGCATATTAATGCGCTCTCTGTCCCTCTGCAGGGCGTACTGCTTCATAGCTCGTTTGGGAGGTATCAATGTATTGCTGAGTCCGACTCTCCTCTTCACTTGCTTCTCTTCCACTGTTGTTGACGTCTGGGAGCCTCCGCCGCTCGAGCTGTGTGCGTGGGACTCAGCGCTGTCTGACACCGGAGCTTCATCAGTCACGGGTGGATGACAGTCCGTGTGAGTAGCTGGGGTTTGAAGGTCACTGTCGTGAGCAAACTTGCATTTGATCCCAAACCTGCACCTCCTGTCTTTCCTGTATGACACACATACCCTTTTACCTCCTATCTGGGAGGGTTTCGCTTGCATCGTGAGGGGAACATGTTTCTGCAAGGCGCTGAGCTTCTGGTCAGCCTGAGCCTTGAATGGGTTGGAAAACACACTGCTGTCAGAGCAGGCATTCAGAAGAGGAGGAGGCAGTTTATTAGAGGAGGCGCAACCCAGGGAGGCTGGAGTCGGAGCGGGCTGGCAGGCTGCAGTTTGGAAACGGGTTGATGATGAACGGGGCTCAGGGACCGACTCCCCTGGTTCTGATTCACTGCCTGAATCACTGGAGGCGGAACCAGACTCCAGAAAGTTGCGGGTCTTGTTGACAGCTGTCGCCTCATCACCCGCTTTTTTCACGGAACTTAAAATTAAAGTAAAAAAGAAAAAAGAAAGTAGTTTCACAGCATACTTTAATACAACCACCTAAAGGTCAGTAGATTTTAAAACTACCATTATTTTACTTTCTTACCTGACTCCAGCGCTGGTTGCCTCCGCTTCGTCTCCATCGCTGTCAGACTCAGAGGACACCCCGTAGCCAACCAGAGAGTTCATGCCTTTCAGCTGAAGCTAGGCTAGTTAGCCTCTTAGCTCGGCCTCTATATTCTACGCGCTAATGCTGTCCTGGATTATTGCAATCATATTAAATAATATTTGAACTAACTGTCGAATGCACTCAAGTAATGCAGACGAGAAGGGCAAATCATGACAAAATAAATAATAATAACATGCAGTTTGGTTTCCATTGACGTTCGCCGGTGACGTTTCTCCTCAGCTCCCGTTCACTCTCCACAGCCTACACTGACATCTGCAGGCCCGGCGGGGAACTGCGCCCACAAGCCACAACGCAGCGAACTGTACTTCACACAGCTGATTATTTTCATAAACGGGTTCCTTTCATCGCACGTAGCCGTGAAAAGGTGAAACATGTCGATAATCGCAATAACAGTCTCGGCTAAAATATTTGTCAGATCATTTGATGTTGTTTTGTGTTGCCTCCTGTGTATCTATGTCTTATATGGCACATCACTATTTATTTATTTATTTTTTAAATTGCTCTGTTAAGTTTAACAAAATCCACCTTTCCCCAGAGAGGTCATTTGTCAGTAATATGTTTCAACCATAGCTTAATGTTTGTAGCAGATGGGCCCTTTTCCTGGCAGAGTAAGTGTAACGTCATTAGTCACTTGTGACACAACCAGTTTCAGCAGGAGTAGATGCTACTCATTATATGACATTTGAGTAGTGGATTACTATTGTGTATTTACTGTGTATTAAAACACACAGTAAAATAAGTTGATACTGATGCTATAAAACTGTTATTATATTTCCAATCAATTAGCATAATATACTTCTACTAATAATAGGTGAAACAGGTGGCGTGTTCCCGGCAGCGCACCGCCTAAACGCAGCTGTCCTAAGCTTTGCCACTGCCAGTAAATCAGATTAGCCGCTCATATAGTGAAAGAACTCCTTCCTGCCGCCCCAGCTCGTCCAGCGCATTCAATTCCTGGAAAAACCAACTCTTACTGACACTGGCTGACGGACGCATCATGACTAAGTTTCACGGCCGTGAAGTGAACCAGCATCCGGACTCTGTGGGGATGAGCCTGGCGAGCAGAGGTGACTGTTAAAGCGCAGGGCTCGCTCGACGGGACGCTTGCTGCCTTGCTCTCTGTCAGCAGCTCGAGGTTTCATGGCAAACAGGCTGAGCAGCCGGAGCACAGGCTCCGATCCGAGCCGGACCAAGCGGGAGCGGGCTGCTAAATTGGCCCTGCTGCTGCACAAGGAATGCTCCGTCTTACTGGAACTTTATGTGAGTAGTGGAACTTATTTCTCTTTTCCTCTGGCTACAACCTGCCACCAGATCACAGTAAGATTATAGAGAGAGAAGCAGAGAAAGAGAGAGAGACAATTTTCCAAAGTTAAATGGAAAATTTATGGATTTTGTGTGTGTATGTTTCAAAGAAACACACTGATAAAGTGTGTGTGTGTGTGTGAGGAAGAGAGAGAGAGACACACACAGAAGACATATGCGTGCAAACTCCAGATAAGAGGCAGAGAAACGTGGTGTGCCTATGTGTGGAAGAGTCTGTATACAGCAGGGGGTAGGAATGCAGAGTGGTGGGGGGTGAACTCAGCTGGAATGACAAGAGGGCGTTTTTCTGGCATGAGCACCAAGCCTCCATCTCTTTGCTTCTAGGTGTGAGAGCTGCTGGTTAGCAAAACGTCCTGGTTTCCTGCCACGTTCCCGTGAAGTCAACTTCATTCACTTTACTCTCGTGATTTGGACCCTTCCTCCATTAACCTTCATGTAGTCTCATGTCTTTTCTGCTTCCTGACATAGTTTTGTGGTGTGTGCATACTTATCAGTTCGTGGGCGTAGCTTTGGCTCTAGCTCTGGTCCTGGAGCTACACAGGAGATTTATTCAGTGAAGTGTCTCAGCCTGTCATACAGGAATTTATGCATTTGTGTCTATGATCAGCATTTCGTCTAATTCAATAAATCAGCAAATTTTGTAGCTGAAGTCTTTGTTTTTCCATGCAGACTAACCTTGACTGTTCATTGGGTCGGAAAACATTCATTTCAACATTTCAATGCCTCCTAAATATGTTTTTTATAGCTTTTCCACGTTGTCATAATTCATCGTGATCCATGAAATATTGTTTCTGGTTCCATTATTACTTCCTGGGTTGTGTGCCTGGATCATTTCCTTTGCAGTTGGAGTTTTAACTATTAGCTTCCTGGCTGACTATGAAGCGCTTGCAGGTCACTGGTACTGGCCACCTTCATTAAGTGAGATGGGAGAGTTCAGATGTTGTTCATAATTGTTTATTGTGACTCATAAGACAGCGTGGCAGCTTCTAGTAAAGTGTGTCTCCTCTTGTTAATTCATACATGTGGGCCAGCTGAGTCTACTGGTTCAGTCTTCTCGTTAATATCTACATGTACATATTGTTTCCAAAATGTCTGTGATTATATTTGATGATTTAAAAAAAGTTGCTGAAGCCAGAGCTTTTCATGCAGTAAAGAAGTTTTCCCTCTGACAAGCTGGAGCTAATTCCTGTCCTGTTACATATTTCAGTTGCCTCACAAACAGTGACCTTCAGTTTTGTGCCAGACTCTGTGACATCAGTGTGGTTTCCCAACAGAAAACATGACATTATTCTCTATGTGTTCACTTCACCTCAGCCTCATTTCCACCATAGATGCTGACACACACCTCACCTCTGTTTGTTTTCTGTCTGATCCCCCCCCTAGAAAAAGAAGGAGAGTTTTACTAAAGACATGACTGTGGCTGACGCTCGTCTGGTGTCCGTCCCTCCTCGTTCCTCCCAGCTGGACGACAGGGACAAGCTGTGGCGTCTCCACTCGGCTTTGCTGCAGTGTCGCACTTTGCTGGAGAGGGCCATTGCCAAAGAGGAAGAGGAGCTAGGTGATGGGAGGAACGGCGAGTATGAGACCCAGAGGAACAGGGTCAAGGACAGACTCTCGTATGTCTCAGACACCATGGGAGACCTCCTCAGAGCTGCAGATGGCAACACAGTCCCAACTCCTGACTTGGGTGTGGAGGTATGTGCTGATGACATCATCACTGGTCTTATGACTGTAAAACAGCTAAGTTCATTTTCATTCACTCGTCTTACCTGCAGGTTATAAGTCCCTCCAATGTGTTTGAACTCAAGCGCTGGGTTTACCAGGTCTTTCAAGAGGTGGAGTACTGGGCTAGAACGGCCAGCACCACCTTGCAAGAGCTGTCTGTGGTCAAAGCAAAGGCACCGGCAAGCAGTGCGCGACCCAGGAGCACTAGAAGCGCTCGGAGGTGAAGTGGGCATAATGAGGAAAAAAAGAGAGAGAGGTGAGACAGTGGCAGGATGAATGAAAAGACGTGGTCACTCTCAGGCCACAGTGAGAAACGGATACAGAGAGAACAGCCAGTTTTATGACAGAGAAGTAGATTCTCTGCTCACAGGATGGGACATTTTAGGGCAGACGTTCAGAAACGATAATCTACCGTCACTAGTAGCATCACTAATAACTTTTGTTGGAACCAGTTTTTTAAGACTTATACTTTTAATACTACTTCTTTCTTTCTTTTTTATTATAGAAAACATGACTGAAGAACATAGCATTAAAAAAACAAAAAACACAACGTTAAGATGTTGCCACTCTCTCACCTGCTAACATCTACAATCACACTCATGTTCTCCCTTATGAATTCATTATTTCTTTGATACGGCTGAAGTTATTTTTAAGATATATGCACTGCCAGAATCCGCCGTAGCCAAGGGGAACGTTCAGAGGAAAATGAGAACATTTGAATTCAAGCCATCACTGAAGTGTGGTTCTGATTTGTGTTGTGTTGAATGCTGTAGCTATAAATCATTCCAAGCATGTTATTACCAGGGGATGTTCAGTGGGTGAGGAATAAATGCATATGTAACAGCCCCCTCTAGGGTTCCGAAGGTGCTATTACATGAATGAATTCCTTTCTTTCTCTATTGATTTTCCCTAGTAATTGTATTTATGTTTTTTATGTTCTAGGGCACTATTAGTACAATAAATCATGTACAACCATGTCACAAAGTTTAGGAAGCAACACACAGTGACTGAGGTGCAACATCAGTAATCTATTCCATATACAAAAGACAAAACATAGACTTTATTAATCCCACAGTGGGGGAAATTTCTGAATCATTCTGAAATAATATTAATAAATACTAAATAATATCAGATTTATTTGTGATGCTGATTTGGTTTGAAATATCATAATGATGACATGATGGCTTCAGTTCTATCAAAAACCTTACAACAATACGAGCAAAGCAACAATATGAACAAAAGACAAAGAACATGGTATTTAGTCACTTGATTATTAATTGTAAGGTAAATTTTAACCATTGAGCAAAAAGAGCGTTTTCTATACAACTGTTACTGTTTCTATACAACAGTTACTTTTTTTATACAGCTGTTACTTTTTTATACAGCTGTTACCTTTTTATACAACTGTTACTTTTTTATACAACTGTTACTTTTTCTATACAACTGTTACTTTTTTTATACAGCTGTTACTTTTTTATACAGCTGTTACTTTTTTATACAGCTGTTACTTTTTTATACAGCTGTTACTGTTCTATACAACTGTTACTTTTTTATACAACAGTTACTTTTTTTATACAGCTGTTACTTTTTTATACAGCTGTTACTGATCTATACAGCTGTTACTGTTCTATACAACTGTTACTTTTTTATACAACAGTTACTTTTTTTATACAACTGTTACTTTTTTATACAGCTGTTACTGTTCTATACAACTGTTACTTTTTTATACAGCTGTTACTGATCTATACAACTGTTACTTTTTTATACAGCTGTTACTGTTCTATACAACTGTTACTTTTTTATACAGCTGTTACTGTTCTATACAACTGTTACTTTTTTATACTACAGTTACTTTTTTATACAGCTGTTACTGATCTATACAACTGTTATTTGCTATAAACTGTGCTAAATAAACATCGTAAATATGTTGTTTATGGGGTTTGGAAGTGTTTTTTCTACTCCAATGATAAAGTGGCTGCTCATTACATCCACCTCCTATTATTGGTTTTAAGGTTATAAGTGTTTTTTCTGGCTCTGAGCTGGTTTATTTGCTGGTATTTTGGTTCCAGATCAAGAACAGTAAATGATGATGTGCAATAGTTTGACTGAGGAGTCATCTCACTGGTTGAAGTGAACAGGCTGTCATTGGGTTTTTGACTTTACTTTCATGTACCTGACCTGCTTTGTTGTTTTTGTTTGAGCACAGTGTTTGTCACCTATACATTGACAAACTGTCAACAAGCAAACATATTTCACAACCTGGGAAAAATACGTTTTTGGCATTTCAGCAAAAACAAAAATGACTTATAGAAGCCATTAGCATTGTTTGTCACCTTACGTTTCAGCTCTAAGGTGTAAGGTTTGTGCAGCGTGATGTGTGAGGTGAGGTGAGACAGCTTACTGCAACTTGCTGCTAAAAACCTCTCTAGTTTCAGCTTTAGACAAACATCCACCAGTTGTCCAAATGCAGCTTGCTGAAGTTTTTCTACTGAATAAAAACTCAACCGTTATTCCTGCTCTCATGATGGTGCACACTGGTCTCAGAGCTGCTGTATGTACACACACAGGAATCTTGTGTTTTTCTTTACTGACAATGTTTTATTTGAACTCAATTCACAGAGAAGGAGCAGTTACAGTACATGGTTCAGGCCCTTTTCAAGCACATACCAATGTTTGACATTGTAAATGGATTTTAAACAGCTTCAGTCTAGACTAGCATCACATCACTGTCCTGATTTATAACTGGAAAGGCATTTGTTGGGGTTTCTCTATAGGTTTCTCTTAGGTCTTAATCATTACTCTGTTAAGTGTCTAAAGATGACTTTTGTTAACACTATATAATAATAACTGAATGTGATTGGATGGCACCTTGACTGCGTCAGTATGCCAACAAGGGCGTATAATGTACAGTCAGGTCCATAAATATTGGGACAGCAACACAATTCTAATGTTTTTGACTCTATACACCACCACAATGGATTTAAAATGAAACGAACAAGATGTGCTTTAACTGCAGACTTTTAGCTTTAATTTGATGGTATTTACATCCAAAGCAGGTGAACGGTGTAGGAATTACAACAGTTTTTATATGTGCCTCCCACTTTTTAAGGGACCAAAAGTAATGGGACAATTGGCTGCTCAGCTATTCCATGGCCAGGTGTGTGTTATTCCCTCGTTATCCCATTTACAAGGAGCAGATAAAAGGTTCAGAGTTCATTTCAAGTGTGCTATTTGCATTCGGAAGCTGCTGCTGTCAACTCTCAATATGAGATCCAAAGAGCTGTCACTATCAGTGAAGCAAGCCATCATTAGGCTGAAAAAACAAAACAAACCCATCAGAGAGATAGCAAAAACTTTAGGTGTGGCCAAATCAACTGTTTGGAACATCCTTAAAAAGAAACAACGCACTGGTGAGCTCAGCAACACCAAAAGACCTGGAAGACCACGGAAAACAACTGTGGTGGATGACAGAAGAATTCTTTCCCTGGTGAAGAAAACACCCTTCATAACAGTTGGCCAGATCAAGAACACTCTCCAGGAGGTAGGTGTATGTGTGTCAAAGTCAACAATCAAGAGAAGACTTCACCAGAGTGAATACAGAGGGTTCACCACAAGATGTAAACCATTGGTGAGCCTCAAAAACAGGAAGGCCAGGTTAGAGTTTGCCAAACATCATCTAAAAAAGCCTTCACAGTTCTGGAACAACATCCTATGGACTGATGAGACCAAGATCAACTTATACCAGAGTGATGGGAAGAGAAGAGTATGGAGAAGAAGGGGGAACTGCTCATGATCCAAAGCACACCACCTCATCAGTGAAGCGTGGTGGTGGCAGTGTCATGGCGTGGGCATGTATGGCTGCCAGTGGAATTGGTTCTCTTGTATTTATTGATGATGTGACTGCGGTCAAAAGCAGCAGGATGAATTCTGAAGTGTTTCGGGCAATATTATCTGCTCATATTCAGCCAAATGCTTCAGAACTCATTGGACGGCGCTTCACAGTGCAGATGGACAATGACCCAAAGCATACTGCGAAGGCAACCAAAGAGTTTTTTAAGGGAAAGAAGTGGAATGTTATGCAATGGCCAAGTCAATCACCTGACCTGAATCCGATTGAGCATGAATTTCACTTGCTGTAGACAAGACTGAAGGGAAAATGCCCCAAGAACAAGCAGGAACTGAAGACCGTTGCAGTAGAGGCCTGGCAGAGCACAACCAGGGATGAAACCCAGCGTCTGGTGATGTCTATGCGTTCCAGACTTCAGGCTGAAATTGACTGCAAAGGATTTGCAACCAAGTATTAAAAAGTGAAAGTTTGATTTATGATTGTTACTCTGTCCCATTACTTTTGGTCCCTTAAAAAGTGGGAGGCACATATGCAAACTGTTGTAATTCCTACACCGTTCACCTGATTTGGATGTAAATACCCTCAAATTAAAGCTAAAAGTCTGCAGTTAAAGCACATCTTGTTCGTTTCATTTTAAATCCATTGTTGTGGTGTATAGAGCCAAAAAGATTAGAATTGTGTTGATGTCCCAATATTTATGGACCTGACTGTATATACCACCTTTACAACAGAAGAGATTAAATCAAAGGAAGGTACAACTGTTCATCTTAAACTTTGCAGTGATGTAAAACTGTTTTTATTCTTGATTGGATTTCTACATATGTTGAAATAAATGGATTTTCACTATGATTCAAGTTGTGCTTTTTATGCATGTGGCTTAAAACATGTGGAGGATGTTTTATTGTGGAGGAAAAAGGTGTTTTACATGTTGACTTTGAATATTAGTGGTGAGTGTGTGTTTGTGTTTTTTGTGTCTGTGTTTTTTGTAAATACAGACAGGTTGTGTATTTAGAAGGGTGCGTGTACAGTATCTGTGCATGTATCTGTTTATATATGTACATGTGCATGTGTGTGTGCATCTTTTCGTTTGTATGTGCGGTTGTTAAGGAAGGAGTGGCAGCCAGGATGCCTGTGGAAGAGGGGGGAGGTGTGTGTGTGCTGTATGGGTTCATGTGTGTGTGTGTGTTACAGGGAGAGAGAGAGAGAAGGAGACTGAGAGTGAAAATGGGTGTGTGTCTCAGTGTGTGTTTGTGCGCATGTGTCTGTGTCTGCTTGTGCATTTGTGTGCATGTGGGTATATGTGTGTCTGAGAGAGAAAGAGATGAAAAAAGAGAAGGGGAGAGAGGGCAGGAAAGAGAGAGAGTGTGTATGTGTGAGAGAGACAGAGAGGGAGGGGAGAGACAGCATGTGTGTATGGGTGTGTGTTTGTGTGTATGTGCAGATGTGTGTGTTTCTGCGCAAGAAGGGAATGTGTGTGCAATTGTGTGTGTGTGAGTGAGTGAGAGAGTGAATGAGTGAAAGAGAGAGGACGTGTGTGTGTTTGAGAGAGGGAGAGAGTGGGGGAGGGGTGTGCGAGGGAGATGTGCACGTGTGTGTGCACGCGCCTGCGTAGGAGGGAATGTGCGTGCACTTGTGTGTGTTTGTGTGACTTTGTGTGTGTATGCTGGTGTGTAATGTGTGTGTCTCTGACAGAGATAGAGGGGGAGGGAGGGCGAGTGGTGTGTGTGTGTGTGTGTGTGTGTGTGTGTGTGTGTGTGTGGGGAGAGCTAGGAGCAAGCTCTGCAAATGTTGTGTGTGTCGGTGTGTGTGTGTGAGAGGGAGAGTGTGTGTTACAGCAGCACAATATGTGCCTGTGCTGAATGAAAGGGAAATGAATGCAGTGTGTGTGTGCGTTGTGGAAAAGGGTGTGTGTTCTTTATTGGAACTCGTTGTGTGCGTGTTTGTGTACGTACATCTGTGTGTAGTTTGTGCAGACTGTATAAGTGTGTGTAGCTGTACATGTGCACAGCTTGCACGTGCTTGTGAATGTTTGTCTTCTGTAAGGATTGTGTAGCTGTGACAGTGAGTGCGAGTGCGTACGTGTGTGTATGCATTTGCATGTTTGTGTGTACGTGAATACACACACACACACACACCCATATTGGGGGTATTGGTGTGGGTGATGAAGTGTTCATGATAGTGTGCTCACGCAAACAGAGCAGAATTACAATTAAACCGAACTCATTCACCAGCTCCCACATCTCCATACATTTTCTCTCACATCCTTCTTCGTCTGTCTTATCTCCGAGCATCGTCTCTAAGCTTCCTGGGTACTGCTACATGTTCCTCATCGGGAACTGCACATTACTATTTTGTCAAGTAGCTTTCATTTACATTTCACTAGCTGAACATTTTATGCCTTTTCAAAAATGTGCAAAACAACAGGCTGACAATGGTTCAGCCAAAGGCCAGGCTTACAGCACTGAGGTGCTCAGTACAATTTCTCATTTATGTTTTAGTGTGTTCAAACTAAAACAAATTGTTTGACTGATGATAACTTGCAAATCAGGGCCCAGACAGCAGCAGACAGTTGCACTATACTAAAATAGACAAATGCAAAAGCATCGACTGTTGCTGGTTTATTGGGTAAATAATGAAAATAATAAAATGATGAATAGTCAGAGAAATGTGCATGTACTCATGACCTCATGGTCCACTTCAAGACTCCACGTGTTTTAAAATGAACGCTGAGAGTCAGAGCAGCAGAGGGACATGCTCCAACAGCGGTTGAACAGAGAGGACATTTTCAGCATTTGAAAATAAAGCTGTGCCTGTAAAACCCAGGAGTTTTAGTTTTTTAATGATGAATTTGTTTGCAGCATTTATTTGAACCATATCACTTATCTGATGACAAACTATGTCAGACGCTTGTTCACTCTAACAGCTAGTAAAAGAGGACATGTTGGAAATTCCGTGAAAACAGCAGCTAGTAGAAGTGTGTAGACTGTGTTCTGTCTAATATGACCCAAAAACAGGCCAATGACGTCAGTGTCCTTTTATCCCATCTGCAATAATGGAAGGAAGTAACTACATGTCAGATTTTTGTATAATATCTTTAAATTTACTAGTGTTTTTCCAGTGATATTTCTGAATGTGACCTTTTGGAGATATATGTAGGTTAAAAGTCTATAAGACGTTTATATATTTTATCTATTTTCTATTATTTTTACAAAAGGTTTTGATGCTTTGAGTAAATTTCTGATTAATCAGAAACATCTCCATCACTTACAAATAGGGCTTAACTATACAATAGTAGTCATTAGGTCTCAGCTGCCACTGCAACAGATGAACGCTCAAACAGAGCATCAGCAAAAAGAAAACCATTCAACCGTCCATTTCCAAAATATTTCATAGCACAAATCTTTATATTTGAATTATGTATTTGTGTTTTATAGACGTGTTGGAGGAAGGGTTCAACACACTTACCCATCTTGTGAAGGCTTGGAAGAGCTGCTCTTTGCAGATGAGGTCCTCACTCAGCTAAAGTCACTCACTACAGAGTTTACTACAAACCTTTGATTTTCAATTAAACAATTTTGTTATTAATATGTCATACAAACAGTACAAAGGCACTGTCTTGTTTGAAAGTTACAGCGATGTAACCCTGATTAGCCAGAAGTCATCAGAACTAAAACTAACACTAAAACTGCTGTGTGCACGTTTATTAAGGAAGGTAACACGTTGTTTTCAAAACTATTTTCACCTACTCTGCGTTGAGAAGCCTAATAGAGAGTGGATTGGCATGCTTACTCTCCTTAACATATTTTAGACATGATTTTTTGACAGTTGACACATTGCTGACTAAGTTGAAAAGTGTATGTGAATACAATTTAATACTGACTAATATTGGTTTAGCTAATAAGGCTGCGTTCAGGTCCTGTTGTTGACACTATTTGGTTCTGTCATATGTGTCTTGGTAAAGCATCCGAACATAAACTGGGAGCACTGTGCAAATGCAGGTTGTTAAAATATTTAGATAGGGTAATGAGCAATAGATCATTTTACAGGCTAATGTTGTAAACGTTAGAGGGTCGCGTCCAGAAATCTGACTGGCCGCTCGCGATGCCCAGAGGGGCTCCTTGACAGCAGGCAAGGCAGGCAACTGCTTGGGGCCCCAGCAAGGGGGCCACGGAGGGCGACAGACTTTGAGCTACAGCGTGCGATGTGCAAAGTTTGCCATGACCGTAGCAGACCTGACATTAATGGGCTCCATCTCTCACTCCTGTTGCAAGTAGCATTAGCAAACAATCCAGAGTAAACAAACAGGTCTAATGAAGTGACAGCAATTCAGAAAACAGGAAGAGGAGTTGGATATGGCATCGGACTCCAATTCAAGTTTTTGGATAAGAGAAAAGAAAAAAAAGAGGAAGGCAAGACACTTGAAAACAGAGAGACAATAAATGTAAAATATAAAAAAAAATAGTCAAAAGCTGGGAGTGTAGCATTAACTAGGGTAAAAGGATAACAATCTATCAAAATAATGTCTTCTTCAATGCTTTGAGGCCACTTTCGTTACACAATATCCCTGTAAAAGTTGGAGCTGTGTTACTACATATTATGACTGATGGGGTTAGAGACAGCAAATTTTGTGTCTATCAAAAAAAAAACATCAAGTTGAGTTTTAGGCAATGCTTTCTGTTGTCATCTTTCGTCGACCTTCTTAAAGATAAAGATAAAGGATAAACAACGACTAATTGGTGAAACCTGTCTAATAGCATACACTGCTCGCACGCTTGTTTTCTTAAGCTGTGGTGTTAACCTGTTGATAAAAAACACAGCGCGTAGACAGTAGAGCAAACGTTGACCTAAATGTGTTTTTCCTTTAGCATTTGAGAAGCAAACCTCAACTGAATGTAATGCTACATGTTCAATAACTCCGTCTCTCATTATTGAGCTAATCACTCTTCTGGAAATTGGATGGGCTTCTTTTTTCATGTGCTTGATGAGTGCATCCATTTCTTCGCAGGGGGGGAGTCATTCCCGTTTTTATTAGACGTAATGCAGAGCTTAATGTTTCTCTCTCCCCGAGGCGCCATTAAAACGCATATCGCCGTTTCTACGCCTTTCTCGACTTTTGCGTGAGTCGGGTTAGTCATTACAGGCTGTTTCCCCGCCGCCGCGCATCGCCCACCCCTCCGCTGCGCGGCCGTGGCGGCGTCTGGAATAACCTTGGTGTGAGCTCGGCGAGCGGCCGGAGAGAGGAGCGAGAGGCTGAGCGGTGCGGCGGCGACTGGCGGGTGAACATGGCGGAGACCGTACGCTCGCTCTTCGACTACCGGGAGACGCACAGCCTGGACAGCGATGGAGAAGGCGTCAAAGCGGCGGCGCCACTGCGGGGGTGAGGGCCGTTCACCAGCCATGACACGCTGTAGACAACAGTTTGGTAGTAGAGCGTCCCTCCGCAGTGACAGGCGGACTGGTGGGTGTGTGCGCGCGTGTAGGGTGTTGTTGATGTACCTAAAGTTGTAAAACACGCGTTTTTCGCCAGGTTCGTCTGTGGGAAAAGTCCAACGGAGACACGTTGCGTGATAAAGTGGCGCGTTTGTTTCACGGCAGCTCGTTCTTTTGAAGCGTTTGGTGGTGGTTTTAAAGCAGGTCTCGGGAGGTGTGTGCGCGCGTGCGTGGGTTTGCGTATGTGCGCGCGCGCTTGTGTGTCAGATTAGAATTCGTCCATTTAGTGAAGTGGACTTCACAGAAACACAACATTTCAAGACCAAACTCATGTCATGTACCTTGAATTTGTTACTTGTTCAGGCAAAGCGGACGAACTCGACATTTATAACAATGTGTTGTCTTAAACTGTAAATAGCAAAAGTTTTCAGGGAAATAAATGATAATGCAGCTGTTTAATTACACAAAGTTCTATTAATGTACTGTCAGGAGCGTCCCTGTGTGTGTGTGTCTGTCTGTGTGCGTGTGTGGAGTGGGAGAGAAAGACACACACTCACAGGGAGGGGGGAGAGCGTGAGCAGAGGAAGGAGGAGGGAGTGTGTGTGTGAGGGATGGGAGGGGGAGACAGTGTGTGCGTGACAGAGACAGACACTGTGTGTGTGAGTGTGGGAGATGGGGAGAGGGAGGAGGAGCACAGTGTGTAAGAAGTGTGTGACAAAGAGAACAGTAGTGTGTGTGGTGTGTGGCATTGCGTGAGTGTGTGTGGTTCTGTGAAAGTGTTTGGGTGGGTGTGCAAGAGGAAAATGTGTTTTTCAGGGTGTGTGTCTGCATGGATGCGTGACTGTTGTTGTGGATGTGTGAGAGATAGATTAAGAGAAACTAATGGTGTGTGTGCCTTTGGAAAAAGTGGAGAGTAAAGGTGCGTTTACTGTGTGTGGCAGAAGACAGAGAAATTGTGAGAGACTGTGAAGGACGTGTATCTGTGTGTGTACGTGAGAAGCAGCATATAAAAAGTGTGTGTGTGTGTGTGTGAGAGAGAGAGAGACAGAGATAGAGGGGAAGTGTGTTAGAGGCACAGGGAAGGGGAGGGGAGAGAGTGTTTGCACATATGTGTGTGTGTTAGGAGAGTGGGGGAGGGAATGTGAGTGTTTGTTTGTGTGTGTGTGTTTGAGAGATGGGGAGGTGTGTGTCAGTGTGTAAGCATGAAGGACTATGCTTATGTGTTACCAATTGTTATGTGGGTTTGAGTGTGTTTTAGAAATAATAACAATCAAACGTATGGTTGGTAAAGAGACCGACTGGGGGTCTGAAACGAACGTGTCTTGTCTTAAAAGTCAAACAAACTGTGTTATGGTGTGTGACATGTAGAAACAATGCAGAAAGTAGTGAGAGCTAGTGTGTGTCTGTCTTTAAGAAACTGGGAGATGTGTGTGTGAGATGAACAAAAATGGGGAGGGTTGTGTGTGCGTTTGTGTAAGTGTGTGTGTCTCAAAGAGAAGAGAGTGAGTGTGTTGCAGAGAGCACAGAGTGAGGGAGTGTGTATGTGTTTAAGAGAGAGAGAGGAAAAGCGAAGGCAGGGTGTGTGACAGGGTGAGGATCTGTGTGTGTGTCTGTGTGCATTCACTTGCGTGTGTACAAGCTTTTGAAACAGAAGGGGAGGGTGAGTGTGTGTTTGTGTGTGTGTGTGTGTGTCTTGGAAACTGAAAAAGAAGGGCTTGTAGCTAGTGCATATGCCGTGTGTGTGTGTGTCTCTGTGTGAGTGTGTGTGCATTTCTTCTAGAAGGAGAGGTGTGTATCTGTATGGGAGTGTGTGTGTTCTGCAGTCAGTAGAAAGGGAGGGAGTGTGTGTCATGGGGGAGAAAGACACAAGGTTTGTGCGTGTGGCTCCTAGACAAGGGCAGTGTGTTTGTGTGTGTGTCATACAGAGGGAAGGAGAGAGTGTTTATGCATCTACTTTGTTTATGAAAGAGGAAAGGATAGTGTGTGTGCGTGCAAGTGGGTGTGTGATTGCATGCTCAAAGGAAAAGTATGTTTGTGCGTCCATGCACACTGTGTGTGGGTGGTATGGTATATGTGAGAAGGGGGGTGGTGTGTGTTTGTATCTGTTTTATTATTGAGGATTCTGTGTGTGTGTGTAGAGAGAGAGAACGTTCTGCATGAAGGACGGAGTGTACGTGAGGCTTATTGAGTGAGTTCGGGCATGTGTCTGTGTGTGTGTTAAATCTAGACGTATGTGGCGTAAGCAGTAAAAACAGTTGCGTGACAAGAGGTTTTGTGTTTGTGTCTGCAAGTACACATTAGATTTGTTTGTCTGTGGCTGAGGAAGAATAATGCGTTTGATGGAATATGTTTGTGTGTAACACAGCACGGGGGGAATTTATTGTGGCAGAGATGCAGGAGTCTGAGTATCTGTATGTGCAGATTGTATGTGTGCATGCTTGGTTTTGGGTTTGTGTCAAAGAGGGAAAAAGTGTGTGTGCGTGTGTGTGTGTGTGTCAGAGATGGAACATGAGACTGAGGGTTTGGTTATTTGAGAGAGAGAGAGAGGTAGAGAGTGTGTGTGTATGTTTAAATGTGCTGTGTGTGAGTGTGAGCTTTAGAGGGGGTGTGTGCATGTGTGTCTGTGTGTGCGTGCATGGGAGCTTGGCTAGAGAGAGGATATTTGTGTGTACTGCGTGTGTGAGTGTGTTTGCGTGCCTGTAAGCCTGAGAGGGAGGGGTGTGTGTGAGTGCCTGTATGTTAGCGTGCCTGTGTGGGTGTGTGTGTTTGTGCATACATGTGGGCCAAAGAGGGGGAGGTGTGTGTGTGTGTGTTTTAGTGTGCACGTGTGGACTGTGAGCTGCGTGTGTGTGCTCACACATATGTGGGTCTTGAGTATGTGCCTGTTTGTGTATTTGTGCATGCATGTGGGTTGGTGGGAGGGGGGATGTGTGTGTGTGTGTTGGAGTGAGGAAGGAGAGAACTGTGCAGGCAAAGAAGAATGAGAGAATCGATCGAGAGGGTGAGACGGGAATGGAGGGAGACGTTGAGGGGTCAGCTCACTGAAGGAGTGGACGTGAGACAGATTTGGTTGGCGAAAAAGTTCCCAAAAACTCACTGAACCAGAACTAAATACACAGACACACACTCAAAACCCAAAAATCATCCAGCAGAATATGAACAGTGAGGAGAAGGGTGTTTACCTGGGAAACGCCAGTGATCTGCTTAGGGACTTTTGGCTTCGTCTGTCTGTGTGACTGTAAGACAACTGTTGCAGCATTGCTGGACACCCACCTGCCACTTGTGGAGTTGTGCTGGGATGAAGGGACATCATGTTATATTTCCCTCCCAGCTGAACTGACTTCACACAAGTTGACTATGGAGTCGTACACAGAGTGGACAGGTTAAAAGCTTGACTTGCTCCCAGTCACGTGTCGTGTGTGTCTGCTTGTCTTGGAAGGAGGCTGGTGTGCACTACTGTTCAAAAGGTTTGGGCCTTGTATGAAATTTACTTGTGTTAATACACAGTGAATGCAAGTGTGTTTTTTAATGACCAATTGGTTTTGGTTAGCTAAACTTGCATTAGCAAACCCAGCAGGCCACGGGACTAGAGGACTAGTGTTTACTGATATATATATATTATAAATATTTATATAATGCCTAAAAACAGTTTCCAGGTACAATATTAATTTATAACATTTTATTATCACTGTCTACACTGTATTTCATATATCATGCTGGTTGCACTGTTATGCGTGTATTTTTTTTTTTTGTGCGGTAGTGAGAAGAAAAACTCAACTGAACAAAGATGTTTGCACACTTTGTAATATTTTGGTTGCTTCACACAGCTCTGATTCTGAAGTGATTTGATTTTCATGGTGGGCAGGGTCCACATCATTTCTGTGTTGTTAGTAAAGTGTAAGAAAAGTCACACAGCTGTTGCTAAGTATTTAAATGCTTAAGCTTCCTCTTAATTTCTTGGTAATTATCGTGTTTGATTTTTGGAGTTGATTTTCAAAGCCGAAGTGTGACTGGGAGGTATTTGGAGGGAGAAAAGCATCTTTACATATGCGAGCACAAATGCATGCTCGTTTTTTGTGCACACTTTTTAAACACACAGACATGCGTGCACACAGTATCACAAGTCCAGATGGGAGTGAAGTGGATCAATACAAAGACAGTGTATCTGGCTGATATCTGCTGAATGACGATCTCTGCCCTGCTCTGTTCTCTCCCTCTGTCTTCCTGTGTTTTTCCCAGTTTGTTTTCTGCTGCTTCTCTTTTTCATTCCTTCCCCCTTTTTCAGCTTCCTCTCATTTTCTTTCTCCCGTCTGCACACGCACACACACACGCGCGAACACACAAGCAGACAGTAATGAACACTTCAAAATCCAAAGCATGATCTTCCTTTGGCCTAGTTTTAAGAGCCTCCAATGTCATTCGAGTAAAAAATAGACAGACAAAAACAATGTTGAGATCTGTGGCAACAGAGGGAGCCCAGAATCAGCTCAGGCAGGAGATTGAGTGTGGATGTTTTGGCATAGATTTAGTCTGAAGAAAATTTCTCTTGGCTGTTTCAGCCTAAGACAAGTGGCTGAGATTGAGTTTTGTACAATAAAGCACAAGCCCCGAGCAGAATCATCAAACCTGTTTGTGTGATAATTTTTCTAAAGGTCCTGTTTAGAGAATCATTATTTGATTTGTTGAGCTGTCTAAAAGTGTCCAAAACACATTTAAAGTTAGTTTGCTGCTTGAGCTTCGCCATTTGAAAGGATAATTTGTGAAAAAGTGATTTAAAACAAAAATTATTAGTGAGAAGTGTAAAAAGGCAGTTTTTGTTTTCACAAGAAATCATTTCATTCATTAACGATCAGTTCTGACTGTGATTTATTTCATTGTAGTCTAATGTTCCTCCCACAGAACTAAGGAAATGCTGAAATCATTTTGAGTAATGTTTCTTTGCCTCAGTTATTGAAATGAATATGTGCAGCTTTCACCAATCAGTATATAGCTGCAGCTGAGTATCTAAATCTAGCGAGCCCTGTAAGCTGGTATTAAATGTCTGGTGAGCTTTGCACTTATTTTTTCGTCATTTCAAACGATACCCAGCTCTATTATTTGGTTTTATCATTTGTGCAAGGTTGTCTGCAATAAACTGGAAAGATTTGTCTGTGACTACCATGAATTCTCAATAATAATCAGCAGTAATGAGTCCATAATGTTGTATAGTAATGTGTGAGTGGCGATAAATAACTCATTAACATTAATGTTACTATATTGAAACGCGTAACTTGTATTTCCTGGGGCCATTTATAGTCTCTACAAGCTCTGATTTTAAACCTCAGACACTAGATTTTAGGTCATTGTTCGTTTCTGTCTGTTTTTTGGTACTTGGTTTGCTTATATGGGAGGCTCGACACACTTATTGATCCATCTCAGCCTATTGATCTCTCTCTGACCTGATTGATGTGAGGTTTGGCTGCTAGGCTGATTGATTAAATGATAATTGCATGTATGTGTGTGTTCTCTGCAGGCGCGGATGTGGCAGGAAAAGGAAAGGGACACCTGTGAAAGTCTTTGTTACGAACACAGAGGAAGAGGGTGTGCCTGAGCACAGCTTCGGTCCAGGTGTGTGTTTGTGTGTGTTGTATCTGCATGCCACATTCCTACTGCCATAAGCTGTGTGTCTGCGTGTGAAGGCAAGAGTGTTTGGTGGTGTGTGTGTGTCCTTGTGCAGTGCATCTGTGTGTGGTTGCTATGGGGGTGGAGCCTGTGCGAGTGAGTGTGACCTACTTTTGTGTGCGTGTGTGTGCGTTTGCCTGTATATGTGCTGTGATATGCACCTGTGTATGTGTGCAGGAGATGGGGTGATGACCTTTGTGTGTGTGTGTCTGTGTGAGTGTGTACATGCATATTTCTATGTAATCCTTCTATACTGACTGTTGCTGTGTTTTCAGGTGATCGTAAAGAATCAGCAGAGAGTAAACGGCCCACACTGGACGGGCCTTTCCACCACACAGAGCCTGCCCCTCATCGCAACTGGTTAGTAAATATTATCATGGTTAATGTTTCCTACATAAATCAGTGTGTGCAGGTAATAAACACATCAGGACTGAGTTAAAAAACAACAACAACAGACGAATG
Source organism: Macropodus opercularis (assembly GCA_030770545.1). Taxonomy (NCBI): domain Eukaryota; kingdom Metazoa; phylum Chordata; class Actinopteri; order Anabantiformes; family Osphronemidae; genus Macropodus; species Macropodus opercularis. Next base: position 10,641,359 of record CM061089.1, read on the forward strand.
GTTGCTGATCTTAACTCGGCACTTGATGAGAGCTTTATCTTATAGCAGCATTTCTGACTCCCAGGCTTCACTAGGTACTCACAGGTTTTCATTTTAGCCCTACAATCAAGCTGATCTGTAATTGAGACGTCATTTGAGTAATTATTAAGTGATTACTTTAAACTTTAGGTTTGGTGGCTCCCTATAGCAGAGTCTACCTGCTATCTATTGCAGGTCATAGAATTCTACTACAGAAATCACAAAGTAAGGTATTTTTGACACTGGCACATTTCTGATCCTTTTTAGTAGTCACCTACTATTACTATTGTTGTCTATTAATCATCAAGTTGTCATTCAACTAGCTGTTTAACTATATTTGCTATACAAGCAAAAAACTGTAAATGTCCTTTGCATGAAAAAAATGTGAGTAGAAATAGAGCAAGAGTTAAAAGTTCAATCCTCCGCTCTCTTCCCCTCTCAGTAGTCCATCAGGGCAGCTTCACAACAAAGTATCTGCTGGTTCCAAGACCAGTTCCTGTGCAGCCTCGACACCAGCTCCAGCTGCTTCCCCAGCGCCGACCCCTGCACCAGTCCCTGCTCCTGCCCCAGCCACAGTGGCTTCAGCTCACGCTCCGACTCTGACCCCCGCGTCCACAGCTCCGGCTGCCCCAGCACCCTCTGCTCCGGCCCCAACAGCCAGCTCCTTCCCTCCCTCCCCCAACTGTCGCATTCGGGAGGTCCACTGTGGAAGCCAGGTGCGGCTGGTCGTTATCGCCATCCGAGACATCACCAAGGGGGAGGAGATCACTGTGGACTACAGCCTGACAGAATGGGGAGAGAACCTGGTCAGTGGCAGACGTACTACACTGTATGATGAGGTGTCTTGTGTTTTGTGGTTGTACTTTGGACGTATAGTAAACAGTGAGTAAAGACAGTGCTGCTAGAATGTCTGAGAAAATAATTTAAACAATTCAAGAAATGAACAAGAAAAAAAAATGAGCAGGATAGGACAACTGGTCAAAATGTCAGAATGGAAACCTAATAACTGGATGTCACACACCTCACATGTCCATGCTCACAAGCCCAGGGCGACAAACAGATTTTGATAATGCAGCTTTTTCTTTTCTTTCCTTTTTTTGCCCTTTTTTCACCTGAACCAAAACCTAATTTTGACCTTCTAATCTTAAATTTTAATCCTGTACCAGCCTCTTCAGTAGGCTGAGGCAGGGAGGCTACTTGGTCCTCATACGTGTAGAAAACACACTGTGTGCATATCTCTGATGACTTCACATAGGCAACCATATGTGCATTCGCACACTGTTGATCAGCTTCACACACTCACTGTCTGTCATGCACACTCAGACATATTCACATTACCCACTGTGCATGCTACACACAAAGCTAAGCAAGGCATGGGGTTACCATGGTGATGGCTGAGCTCCAGCTCCATCTCTTTACCTATAGTACTTTAGTAACAGTAACCATGGTTATTACAAGACATCTGTTGCGTTGATAGATGTCATTAGATTGGATCAATTTTGTTAAGGAAAACACTGAAAGAAATGAAACTGACAAACTATGAAGACGACATCTGAGTTATAACTGGTAAAGCTGCCACGTAGTTTACATTTTAGTTAGATAAAGTAGAAAACGCACCGATCACTGGCTGATTAATTTGATCTGTTCTTAATATTGATTCACAGTAGACGTCCACTTTTCATTCTGATGAGATGTTGCTTTGAAGCGCGTCTCTCTCGTTTGGTTCGGTTTGGTTTGTTGGTGGGAGGTTTGTCTTCCTAATCAGGCCTATGCTGATTGCGATAGAAAACATTAACGAGCAGTGGGACCGTTTGACGTGACTGCTCCGTGTCTTACAGGGTTTCCGTGGGACGTTGTCTCCAGCTCAACACGAGTGCAACTCTGACACGGAGAATAACAGTATCAAAAGGGTAAGATTTAATAAGATTTCCAAAAATCTGTTTTTTTGTTTTGTTTCAGAAGTTAATTAGGAGACACTATAATTTATCTGCCATGTTTAATTAAGCCTGAGTTTTAGCTTCCACTGTTTCCTGAATGGACTTATTACTCTACCCGGTTTTATAAGATCAGCTGAGATATAAATATCTCCCGATTTTTCTAATATGTCGTTCTCTCTGAGAAAAAGATTATTTGCAGCTCATTTCAGGTTTTATTCTGTATAATTGTGTATAATAAAAATACACACGGGGTTGTTGTGCAACAGCTACTAGGAGGCAGATCGAGTCAGAGACCTTCTGGTCATTTTAGTGGAGCTTTAGCAGCCGAAGAAGATATTTCCTTAAGATGTTGGTATATAAAATAGTAAGTACGAAAAACATTTCATGAAACTGAACATTCATCAACACTGGATGAATGACAATGACACTGTATTAGTTTTTGATGTGTAAATAGGAATTTGCCATGGTCACAGTCCTTATTGCTTTAAAATGTCTCCTCAGTATTTAGGCTGACACAATAAACAGTAAAGTCACCAATAATAAGATTATTTTCCCTGTTAGTTATGATGGGGCCAAAGTAGTTACAGCTTTGGAGAACAGCTCTAAAAGCACATGTAGTTTGAGGAAGTGCATTATCAATCAATATGAAAGGAAACATTCACATTCTCTAACTAATGACAAGTAATAAAATACAGTCTTTGGATGGCAGCTGACATGTTTTTCCTTTCCTCTCACTGTGTCTCGCTTCCAGGAGGATGAGCCCCTCTCTCTGACAGCCCAGCAGCCGCAGCAGCAGCACGTCACCCCTTCTTGGTCCCTCTCCCCATGCTCCTCCCCTATCTCCCACTCTGACGCCAGTGACTCAGATGCTGGAGATGAGGACAATGTTAGTCCCCGTGGGCGCACACTACGACGGCGCAAGAAACGCCGTGGCACTCCTTCGAAGAAAAAGACGCCGCATCGAACCCCGCCCAGGCGTCCACCACCTGTCTCTCCCAACGGCGCTTCCCATCCCCACCGCCCGCTTTCTTCACCCCTCCCTCCTGCACAGTCCTCCCCTCCTTGCTCTTCTTCCACCTCCTCTTCAGCAAAGCCTGCGTTTAAAGCTCCAGCTCCAGCTCCTCTAAGCACCAACAGCACAAGCAGCGTCAACACAAATGTCCCAAGAGCAGTAGTGTCCATAGACTCTATGCGACAAACCTGTGAGCACTGCGGACGGCACTTCCGCTCGTTGGGCCGCCACTTGGACAAACACCACGCCCACCAACCAGAAGTGTGTTCTGCTCTTGTTGAACGCTACACCCAGATGCCTCGTCTGCACGCACAGAACACAAACCCTGCTCACACACACACTCATCAGCCCTTGAAGTCGCCACAAAACCGCAATTTAGATCATGAACAGAGCGGCTCCCAGGACCTGTTGATGTCTCCGCCCAGTCTAACAGCAGCCAAACAATCCCTTGCCTCCTCTGGAAAAAACTCTACCCCACCTGTGCTGACTCCTCCGAGAGGACAGATCGCAGTGCCTGTGTCGGTCTTAAAGAGGAGCCCGCCCCCTGTGGCTGTGGCGCAGTCCAAGAAGGGAGCAATGAGGAGGCCAAAGAAAGAGCCGCAGCAGGATGAAGACGACGAGGAGGATGAAGATGTGGAGGTTGTGGCGATAAAGAGGCCCAAAGAGGAGGATGTAGGTCCTCCACCCTTTAGCAGTAAGTCAGCCAAAGCGAAAGAGGCGCAAGATGGGGAGGATGAAGAAGAGGAGGAAGAGGAGAATGCCGTGATGGAGGTGGAAGATGAAAGTGGGACTGAGGAGAAGGAAAAGGACTTGCTGAGGTAACTTAAGGTCTTTTCATTCAGTGCAGGTAGATTTGTAATTAGAGAATTTCATAGGTTCATAGGTCGCTTAGCAGAAGTATGGTAAGATTTAACAGAAAATATTTAGTTTTATTAATTATTCGTTTCCTCCTATTACTAATTATTATTAATTATTGCTGCTTTATTGAGCGAAACACTATAAGAAGTATGTGAAACAAACACAAGGCCAGAAAGAAAATGAAGAAAATTTATATTTCCAGTAATGAGCAAATACATTTCTGCTAACTTAAGTTACGTACATTAGTTCGGCTGTCAGTTCATGATTCTGTATTGAATTCTGTTGGACAGGCCAAATAATTTTTACTTGACTTATTTCCACCATTTTATAAAGAGCGATTAATCAAGGAATCTACTATATTGTTGCAAATAATTAGGTTCATCACGATTTCCTCTTGGGCTCTGTAACATGGTACAGAACTGGCTTGTGTGTTCAGTTTGAAACAGAAATGAATGTGACTGAGCTTCTCTTTGTTCGTTTTTTTTCTTAGTTCAGGGCGTCACCACATGCTGCCCCTGCTGTCGTCGTTGTCCTCTCTCGTGCTCTACCTTCGTCGCCTGCAGCACTCGGCCTTCTTGTCCCTGTCTCGGCAGCTGCAGTCTTCGGAGGCCTGGCGCCTTCTGTGCCACTCTAGCCTGGCTCTCCTAATCCTGTACAACCGGCGCCGTGAGTGTGAGGTCTCCAAATTGTCCATAGCTGAATACCGTGCTCGTGTCACTCCCCAGTGCCCTGTTCCTGTCCCACCTGGCGCCCCACCTGCTCTCACTCCACTGGAGGCCTCTCTGTCACCTTTTGAGCGGCTGGTGCTTCCTCACCTCCCTCGAGTCGGGGTTCAGGGTAAACGTGGACGTGTGCAGCCCCTCATCCTCCCTCCTCACTGTGAGCCCTGCCTGGAGCTCCTCTTGCAGACTAGGCAGGATGTAGGAGTGGACCCCGCTAACCCGTATGTTTTTGCCCGGCCTTACCACTCCCCTGCCACACCCCTGAGAGGCACTGACCTTCTTCGCAGCCTGGCTCGCTCCAGTGGGACACGCAATCCCCGTGCACTGACTCAGACCAGGGTTCGCCGCCAGGTAGCGATCCTAACACAGCTACTGCTTCTGGGAGAAGGCGAGGAGCCTGGGCAGCCGGGAGGCAGCGCTGTGGAGAGGCTGGAGCAGTTCCTGGAGAGGGAGTACCACGTGACGCAGAACTGTGCCGGAATTGGACAAGACCCGGGCCTGATGGGCCGAGTAGGCCGAGTAGTTCTGTGTGGAGAGAGAGACGGGGTGTTGTTCAGAGGAATGAGCCTGAACCACATCTGCCTGGAGCTGGATGGTGAGATGGATGAATGGTGAATTAAGGTTTCATTGGAAACAGAGAGAGTAATAACAGATTAAACTCACAAAACTTGTCTTTCTGTCTCAGTCATGTCAGGAAACTCTGCAGATTCGTACTCGGAGGGAGACTCCGACGGAGAGCAAGTGAAGGAGAAGACTGAGGCCCCCACCCCCACCCCTACTCCTACTCCTGCCCCTGAACCTGCACCTGCACCTGCACCAAACCCTACACCTACCCTGCTGTATGTCAGAAAGGGCAAGAACAACGGACGTGTGGGACGACCCAAGAAGCTGAAGAATGCCCAGCCAACCCCTCCACCTCCACTTCCGCCTCCTCCACCTCTACCTGCAAACCGTAGGAGGGGCTCAGGTTAGGCCAAATCAGATACGTTTGAGTGGCAAGAAAATAGCAAGTCTTAGGTTGAAAGAACATTGAGTCACACCTGAAAGACAGAACACAGACAGCGGATTTCCTCCAAACAAAGCAATACAGAAAAAGCACTAGTATAAGAGAGAAAAGCTTTGTAGAGTAAGCTTAGATGTATTGTGTCTTCCTGTTGTGGAGACAAGTTGGTAAAAGCAATGATAGAGTGAGACACAAAACAGGACAGAAAACTGTACAACACGCGCTGTTTGGTTTGTCAGATTGGATCCAACTCAATATTCAGAATGAAGAGACCAGTTATGCTTCACAGAGGAAGCTTCATACACAGTGACTTAACCTATGAAATAATTAGGGGGGTTAGGGTATAGTTTCACGACTGCTGTGATGTCACGTGTACTGTTGCTGAAGGAGAGAAGCTGACGAAACACTGCATCCATCTTTGACCCCCTGCAGGAAAGCGAGGCGTCCTGAAGCGCCCCTGGTCCGAGGCGGAGCGTGCCGCGGTGGAGGAGCACCTGACTCGAAACATTACAGAGCTCCGAGTTCCCGCAAAAGCTGACTGTGAGCGCTGCCTGCAGCAGTGCCCCCTGCTGGTCAACAATCACCGTGACTGGCGAGCCATCAAGTTCTACTGTCACAACCGCATTCAGCTGCTGAAGAAAAACCAGCGGCGTGAAAGCCAGCCCCAGCCCCTGACCGTGTGTTGAGAGGCCGAGGAGCGTGTGGGTCAGAGCAGACTCTCAGATGGTACCTGGCTGAAGGTACACTCGTTTTAAGATGGCGGTCCTAAATTTCGCTCCTCTGGTCATAATAAATGACCTCTAATCAGGTGTGTTATTGCATTTTCAAGAGAAATTTCAAAAACAATTTGTGCTGATTTACTTTAAGTAAAAGTCTTAGAAGTGACACTGAAGTCTTTACGGTGCTCCTGGTTTTTCAGTGCACGTGGTTGGGTGCCGTTTGAGACCGATACCACAGGACTGACCACAGCCCGTGCGGTTGTTGTAAATGGACGTTTTTCTTTGTCTTTCCTTAAGAGAAACACTAAACACAAACGAGAGGCAGTCGAGTTCCACAGTGTTGTTATATGAACGTCGTGAAGTAGCACTAGTATGTTATGCTCTTGAAGACGTTAACAGGACAAGTGGCCTGTGTCCGGACCACACTTCTTAATAGTGGCTTTATAATTAGAGTAGACTGACGTACCGCTAACATAGACAAATGGCCGCACCTTTCTTCACACACGCTAGTTCTTGTCCTATAGCTGACTGTGCAATTCCGACTATGGTTTCATTATATTTGCACCTTAATTTACATGTAGGTACTAGCTAATGAATGAGTTACGCTTTTGAAGTTACTATGAAGTTTGTGTTTTTTCATTGGACTGGAACACGTTACGATAACATTTCTAGTTGTAGGTTTCATGGCAGAGACAATGAAATGGCCTCCGAATGTTGTGAATTTACTTTTGGATACCTAAGATATTTAGTCCAACCACAGGGTCTAGAAAAGTTTTTTTTTTAACCTGTTGCATCAGACTCTTTTCCCAGCGGTGCAGACGTCAACTGCTACCGGTTCTCTCTAAGCTGTGTTCGTGTTTCCCACTGTTTGTTGTTTTGTTCCTGCCTGTTGCACATTTATTATTCAGAGCAGTAAAAGGTGCTAAAGGCCAATAAGCTGGATATCACTTTATATGTAGAGAAGAGATTTCTCATGGTTGCGATACATTTATTTCTTTCAAAGTGGGCATTTATCAGAGAAGTGATTGTTCTGTGTTGCATTGTCTGTGTTGCCCTTTTCTCTCTGTCCTTTCTCAGCCACACTACACCATTCGCAGCTCAACCACCTTCTCGGTTTCTCTCCAGTGTCGCTGGAAATCTGTGTTCGTCGGACAAAAACCTCCATGAAACCTCAAGGCAGATACTTGAACGTATTTAAACCTTTTGCAAAATCTGTATGTTGCTTCTCTAGTCCTGCCAGTTACATTGTACATAACAAATATATTATCATTACACTAACTGGTTGTTTGTGCTAGACTATATGTAGCTTTTTCCATTTCTCAGTTATTGCTTTCTGTACATATGCCTGTTTGTAAATACTCCACAGAGAAACAAAGGAAAAACACAATGTATGACATGTTTATTGTGTTATGTTTTTTCTTTTTTATAAGTCTTATAAAAATTTAAAGCTCCATATTTTGTGCTGTGGTTATTTCACAGGTGGTGGTTTATTGACAAATTGTATTAAAATTAAAATGTTTGCGTTGATGACAACAGCATAATGCAAAGTTTGTTTCATGATGATCAGATCACAGAATTTACACTGTGAAGTAAGAAGAACAAAATACAGTGCAAGGAAATCGTTTCGCAGGAAACAATAATTTATTTAATCGAATCGAGTTTAATAGAATTACATTGAAAAACTGAACAGAATTGTATATAGAAAATCCATCCGTTATCTGAACCACTTATAGAATATATATAATAAAAAAAAAACGAATCATGTTAACAACATATTTGACGTAATGTGCAGCACTATTGATGTGAAATGACTTGTACAAGTCACTACCTGAAAGTATAATGAAGTCAGTCTCCAGAGGCTTTGTTCAATTCTTCACATGCAATTTGTGGTTACAAACACTAGATGGAGCGGTTGGTTTATAAACCACAAACTGAGCACTGAGCAGTTTTCAGCCTGGTAAAAAAGTCACTAAAGTTATCGAGAGGGTTGTGACGTCACATGTCGCTCACTGACACAAAATACGTTCCATGAATAATACAGAACCCCCGCAATAAATATAAGAATATCCAAAATAAGCCGAGAACTATTTTCCAATATTGCAATTGTAACCCACAACAATTAATACTGGACCCAAGTGACATTTTATTAATATCCATTTTTTCCCCACCTCTATGTTGAGTGGTTATTGTTGTAATTGTCCAGTAGAAGACAGCGGTGGTGCTGCCAACCACTGCAAGATTTCTCTGTCTTGAAAAAATGAGTGAAAAACACAAAATGGGTGAAAAACACAAAATCACATGCTGCAGAAATGATGACTTAATGGACTTAACTCACACAGATAATGGAGGAAAATCTTGACAATAAGTAAAGAGACAAAATTAATTTTCTCATTTTGAAGGTTTGTCATGTTCGGCTGAAGATCTCTGCTTCAGAATTAATTTTTGGATTCTCCCATTGGTTTACAAAGCTCCACGCAGAACGCTCAGGTCTTCCAGGAGCTTTCTAATGATCGCTACTGTCAGGACAGGAGCTCAAGGTGAGGGATCGTTCCACTTCGCAGCCTACCTGAAGCCCCGAGAGCCGTGAAAAGTAACCTCAAGACCTACCTGCTACTGTTAGTAGATCTAACTGATTTTAGTGGGGTTGTGTTTGTGTAAAGCACTTTGTATGAAAAGCAGCATTCACAGCGAATAATTAAAGACGAGAGGGCCCTTCAGTAATTAGGGAGAGGAGCCTTATTACAACCTCGAGACATGTTTTTTAGTTCATAATCGTGTCAACTCCCTCTTAGGTCGAGGCCGATGGCCGGTTCTGTCCGGTTTCTTTTGCTAACAGAAGGTTCTTCTCTTTGCTGTGGCCCAGCGCTGCTCCAGGAGGAGTTGATAAGTTTTCTGTTTAAATCAGTCTAGTTGGTATTATTTTGTTCTATTTGTTTCTGAAGCTCTGTCTTCCAGTCTGAGGCCTTGGATTTTAAAAGACAGGTGCATATATATGACTGGAAATTATACAAATGGAGTGAAAAACAAACTAGTGTTGAAGCCTTGGAGACTTTTTATCTTGTGCAGCTGTTTGTGACCCAGGGAGAGGATTGTTCGCATGAATATATTAAAAGATAAAATGCATCCTCAGTAGGAAAGTACTGTAATACTTTAACAGGCTTATGCATCTGTGGTGTGACTATGGTGACAGTTTGTCCATGAATCTCCTGTGAACGAGATTAACTCATTCAATTAACGTCAAATGCAGATTTTAAAATAAATTCTTCCACACAAGTAGAAACTGCTTTTTCTTCGTCAAGACACACTTGTTGCTAAACCCTGATACTATGTGTGTGGCCATTTGTGTTTGGATGCAATACTGCACATCACGGTTTGTTCAGTCTGGTCCCAGCAGCTTTTCAAGTGACTGACATTTTCCACAGATTTCTGTGCACACAGACTCCTCTTATCTGCCATTTCTGTACATAAAGTGCTTTTCATCCAGAGCTGCCAACAAGGTGCTGAATGTGTTCACGATCCAACTAAGCTAATAACTGTCACAGCCCCAACTGGTTATTTGCATTCATTTCATGTAAAGGTTTATGAAGTGGTTTGACATTTCCGTGTTTTGTTTTCATTAAATGACACGAGACTGAAGGGACAGAGCTACTGTTGGTTGTTGTCGAACTGATAAACAATTTAATACATGACAAGTTGTAATTTCCCCTTCGTTTGGTAAAGGGTAGTAATGAGGCATAAGCAGCCATCGTTTCTTCAAATTAAACTCATTGTTGTTTTAAGTTAGATAAGTTCTGCTTTTACTCACTGTCTACGCTTCATGCAGCAAAATCTCTTATTCCCCTTTTGATTTAATTAAATTCTAGTCACCAGTCACATATTCCTGCGACACCACAGAGCTGTTTATGAGGAAATAAAAATACGTGGGACCTTTTATTAATAAGGACAAGTGATTAACCCCTTTATTTGATGTAAAAGAAAACAGGCAGGAGGTGTAGGATGTATCAAGGCCGATGGAATATATTTCCTGAAAGTCAAGTGACCTCGCAACCGAACAATTGATATGAAAAGCGCTGCTAGACTTTGGACTGTTATTCCCTGCTTTGGGTGACAAGTGACGTAGCACCAGAACCCCCTGATCTGAATAAAACTCTGTAAGAACCCCCTCTGCAAAAATACTACTCCAATAAATATCTAAGTTTGGACTGAAGTATGGACTGAACAAGGATCTAAGGTCAGTGAGACAAAAAAAAACAACCTTCAGTTGCAACGCTTCAGGGATTCACTCATCAAATATTTCAGCTTAAAGTCCACTCAGTGTTAAACAGCATTACTCACTTCATAAAGTGACGAGATAAAACAAAACGATGGCCATGAAATGTAATACATATATATATAAACTGTAACATTTTATATTGTCTGTTTGGTATTTGATTATCTTCTCTCCGCACTAAATTGCTTTTTATTTTCATCGCTGGTTGCTCCTTCAGGATGATTAGATTCACTTAATCAGATTTTCTGTGCTGGAAAACAAAAACCTTGTGCAAGACAACAAAAGCTACGTCACAAACACATGAGCTGAAGCTGAAAAGCTACAGCTGTGATCCTAAACTGAGCTGCGTAGCGAGGCTGTGTAATCCTACACGCCAGGCTGTTCATGCGTCAGAGACATTTCAGTCTGACGTGGATGTGTTTATAATATAAATAAATGTATATTTCTGATTAAGTGAAGCACCAGAGCTGCCCTGAAGCAAGGCTTTTCATCTTTGGTCTCCTGTCTCAGGAGCTTCAGAGCAGCTACGCCTCAGTGGCTGTCAATCCTGCAGGCTGCTAATATATATTCTGGCCACTGCCACTGCTGCTTCCTATTCATGCTGAACACACAGCAGCAGATTGACTCCTTCAAAGAAAAATATTTACTGTATATCAGAGTCTTCAATCAGAAGACTTGTCCGCTTCCTCCCAAGTGGTTTATGAGAAATTGTAAAGCTTCTTGGTTAAGTTGTACTTGTGTTAAATCCAGCTTCCGCGTTGCTCTAACTGTCTCAGTTAAACTTGGACGAAGGCTCATGGAAGAAAACCGAGAGCTGGTGAAAACGCTGATATTTCCATATCCTCAAACCACATTTTAATGCACACGCAGCCAGTGGCTGTGTTAATTAGCCGCACGTGATTTCTTCAGTGCTGTCAATGTCCTTCTCTTGATTCACACTGTGGTCAAACAACATAATGCCTGAAAACACAATTTGCTCATTTAAATATGTGGCACAGAATGTAATGAAAAGATAAAAAATATATATTTTACAGACCCTGGCATGGATCCTCTTGGATCTGGGCTACATTAAGATGCTGTTTGTCTGCAGTGGTAATTATGTTTCTCCTGTAAATAAAACAAGAGCAGAGTATTATTATGAATACACTGGTTTATAATGTGACAGTAACAGCATATTTATCATGTAGTGGTGTCAACGTTCATTATCAATATTCAAACTCTTTTCATTCTGGTACAAACGTCTTAGATAAACAGTATTTGGAGCTGTTTGCGTGAATGAGTCACAGCTCAGTGACTCACGGCCTGGAGGAGCGAGACGTCGGTACAGACGAGGCCTAAGTGCACCGATGCCTCCAGAGCAGCTTTTTATATACATCTAATAAACTCCCCCAGTCGTGAGGAAAGTAATGTCCTTACATTAGAGCAGCAACAGTGTTCATTCAATTAATCTATCACATTTGTATAATCGTGGCTCAGAAATAGAGATGACAGTAAGCACAAGTTTCATTTATTGTCCTTGTGCAAACATCAGCATTAATTACTCACATCATCAGGATACAATCATCACGTCTCTGTGTTTATTTTGTCAGTAGCTGCAAGATGGATTTAACAGGTTTCTGTGCCTTTATTTAAACGGGCTATGATTTATATTTTTATACATTTAAAAACATCTAGGAATCCTTCAATTCGTGTTGAAGAGCTTTACACAGAAGCTTGCGGTTTTTTTTTACAGTTTTTGTTACAGCTGCATTCAGTGAGAGACAAAGCTGGCAAGTGCTCCCTAAGTGGAGACTCGATCAAACTACTGTTTTTTATATTCCTTAGTAAAACACACTGAAGCTGAAGTGGCTCCCTGATGTGCAGGCACTGGAGCGTTTCGTCCACTCGCGTAGGAAATTGCTACATAGTGAAGGTTAAAAGTTGTCTGTGTACCCTCCTGTATTTCACTCATGGCTACGGAGACACAAGACACACAAGGACTTGACCCAGTAGACAAGCACAAAGTCTGATTACCTCCCTTTGTACCTACATGTCCCTGTTACCCCTTTTTGTTCTGCTCTTCCTGTGAAAACATCTGAATTTGCATTCACAGCGCCGCAACACATACCTCACGTCTCCTTTGCTTAATCAACTGCCAATTCTGTTACCTGCTCTATGAATGTAATTGCTAAGTGAAACGTGTCCCTGACTGTGATGAATGTGATGTAACTAACAGGCGTGATCCAGATGAAAAAAATCATTAGGTCTGCTTCGCTGCACTGATGGTGAATTCATCTTGCTCATACTGGCTCCTCTGAGCTTATGTGTCCCTCACATACACCTGCGCTCATTTAGTTCATTCTGATTAATTGCAGATTGGAAAAAAACTGCCTCAAAGCTACCAGTGAAATAATTTGATGGTTCCCCTTTCCCCCTACAAACGTCATCAAAGTGCTGGAACTACTTAGTGAACTAACACGAGCCGCAGTCATTTGTCGCTTTCTCATAATTGAACCAGAAGCAGCTTCTCTAGTTGAACGGAAACAGTGTCAGATTGATGTTGAAGATTCTTACTGACAAATTATGTTTGCTGCTTGTTGTTTTTCTCTTCTCTGTCCTCTCACATAAGATGTGAGACATTTGCAATTATCATGAACAAAACGCAGACGATTCCTTTAATGCAAAATCTCAATTTAACACTATTGTACAATGTGAAATACACGATGTTAAACAGTTTAACTTAACCTTGGTGAGCAGAGAGTCACTGTAAAATCTATGCCTATATACATTCCAACCCTGCGAACCGATTATGTTGTGATTATTGTTCTGATGATTTTCTAACTGATTGCACTGAGGAATGTAAACATTTATGCTGTTACTTTACTGCACGGGTTGAGCTAATGGAAAAATGCAGCAAAACAGCGTTTCAAAAAGATTGTTTTAAATGACATTTGCAGATGAATCACATGGAATAAACGGAAGACTTCACGTGACCGTGAATGAAGCAACGGCACTGATTCACCGGCTTCACGCCGCTGTTGATGCAAATAGCTGACAAGTCGGTGCCCTTCAAGTAGCCCTTGAAGTCTATGTACCAGACCTGTTGATGGGACCGAGTTGGATCTAAATTAAGCAGTACCGTACTTTGTGAAGGGTGGATGTTTGTAGAGTGCTGTGGCAGAGGATCACCTGCTGCCTCACTGATTAAATGTTAAACCTTTCAGCCACCATCTTTTCTCCAAAGTAAGTAATGACATAATTTACTCCAGCTTCGCCTCATCACACACACACACACACACGTCACATCTGTGCCGTTACATCCAGGCTGGGGATGAGTATTGATTGTACCTTTCAGCAGTGATCTGTGGCTCAGTAACAGACTGTCCAGCAACGTCAGGTTGGCTTTGACTGGTTTCAGCGCGTTTAAAAACCTGCTGCTATTCTGTAATTATTTGTATGTTTACATAGTGATGTTACGTTTTTACTGGGTGCAGGTTGAACGGTTTTATATTTTATTTTAATTATTGTAATGATTCAGACGGGCTATTCGCATTTGAGAGGTGGCACATAAATTAAAAATAATGATATAATATATAAAATCCAATCATTCACGTGCAGACTGGCTCGTTTTTCTCATTCAGCATTATATTATACGAACTTACAGGCACTCACCACCCTAAACAGGAGAAAGTCTGCCACCACGTCCTGTTTACATAAAAGCCAAAGTGCCTTGTTCCCTTTGACGTCAAAGACTTTGCTATAATGAAGTCAATAAAACGACAAAATCAAAATAAGTCTGAAAGGATAATAACGTCTTCTAACAATACGAAAAGGCAAATTTTATTGATCCACAAAGGGAAATTGAGGCTAGTTAGTCAGGATTGTTACTCTAGTGAGATACAACCAGTTACTGTATAACATCTGAGGGGGCAGCAATTAAATACTGTGAGTTTCTCCTAAAGTACTTAGTAGTAGATTGATGAACCATTTCCAAGATCAAAATCTAAATCAAAAACATGTAACATGTAAGCGTTTCACATTAAGCTTGTATTGCTGCTTAAGGTCTGGCAGCACAATTAAAAAGCTTGTATACTACAAGAAAATGAAATAAAATAAAATAAATGTAATCATAAAATAAAAAGAAGCACAGCAGCACTGTTTCGTAATTCAAATAATAAGCAGCAAATAATAAACATCTGCTTAGTTACGTTTACAGTCAGCCTGCTGAAGTCTGTTTCTACGGGTTATTAACTTTCAGCATTTTTATTCAGTGTGGTGACCCAACACCTCGTTTAGTGGAGCATGGCAGACGCTTTCCAATTACCTGATGTTTTTGTGACATATGGAAACAGGGTGCACAGGGGAAATAAAATAAAATGTCATAACAACCTGTTTATTTGGGCTAAAATGTCTACAAGCTGAATCCAAACTATGAAATAAATACTATTAATCTTTAAGCAATCTCTGTAATTTGAAGATGACAGATTCTGAAATCTGACAATATGATGCTTTTTGTGTTTTGTACAGCATCTTAGTAGAGATTTTGGACAAAGGCAACTAAAGGCAACACGGTGACCCCTTTAAAAATGATGTGAGACATCTTCCATTATAATAAAAGCCAAATTATGAGCAAGGAACACAATGAGTCTATTAGTTGCTGATGAAAGTTCTTCTCTGGCCACAAAGGTACATTTTGCAAAACACAGTGCACTTCATGGTTTTAGCAAGTAAAACGATTATTTTCCTGAAAAAGAATTTGGTTTGACACACACCGGTTCTACCACTTTTATGTTGGACCACACATACACACGCAGAGTCATGAGAATGCAGGGTAGACTGCTACTTGCTGTAAAGTGAACATAATTAAACCACAAGGACTTTTGCTGCCACAAAAATAAAACATCATGATGTTTCTAAATTATAGAAAATTAAAACACGTACAATTTATCCGAGGACACCGTTTTTACTTTGTAAATATGTTTTTGTAAGTAGTGAGTCACACACACAAATTAAGGTTAATTAAGGCAGTTTGTGTCTTTATGTGTATGTCTTTTATATTAATGATCCAGTCTATGGATCAAAATGCAACAAGTAAGTGACTATAGTCGAAACAATTGTTAGCAGTAGCCTCAATGTAGCTACTGTCCAGAGAGAACGTTGGGTGCACAGTAGTGTTTTTGTTATGACATTGGTATCACATTGACACAGTCTTCTACCATCTCAAACAGGAAGTGGTGTGGCCCACTCCGCCGAGACACCTCACTAGCTGTCTCCCCACTGCTACTGCGGAGCCAGGGCTTCAGGAGTCGCTGAGAGAGCAGCAGCTCTAAGGTGTGAGCAGAGTCTGTTTTGGAGGAGCTGGCGTGGGAAGCAGCCAGGTGTAGTGGCGTGAGCCCGCCATTGGTCTGGGCATTCAGTTCGGCCCCATGTTGTAGGAGCAAACTGGCCACAGCCGCATGGCTCCAGCGGCAGGCGCTGTGAAGAGGCGTCCAGCCGTCAACTGTGCAAGGGTTACTTTTGGAGCCAGCAGCAAGCAGAGCAGAAGCCATGTGAACATGGCCGCTGTACGCCGCACGGTGCAGTGGAGTATAACCGTCCTCATCACAGCAGTGCACCAGTAACGGATCCACAGCTAGCAACCTCTGGAGTGTTGAAAGCTGGAAGAGAAACAAAAACGCTCAGGGTCAGGAAACAGTGATATATTTTACAAGAATTCTTTTTTAATCCTTCCTAATCCCCTTCTCTATACAAAACTCATCCCAGTACGCTCACAGCTAAATTTCTTTCTTCTACATGCTGCCTGTAATGAAAGAGGATCTCAGCGAGAGGCCACCCCAACAGCCTCACAGGAAAGAGTCAAATGTATTATATTATAGAAATAGATTCAAATATTCAGACCTCTTCACATTTCGCATACTTTTTGCTGCATGTTTATTTAAATGGCCAGGAATCAACACTAAAATGTGTTTGCAAATATTTCTTTGCAAACATTTAAATCATCTCTCTTAGATTAAATGAATTGTATAAAAATTAACTTGACATTTACTTTGAACTGAATTATTGTTTCATTATGCACAGGGTTGTGTAATGTTTTGTGGTTCGTTAAAAGGGTTCATTCATTCTTTGCCGCTCTGTCTTTTTATTGTTATGTGGTGTGCAACAGCAACATTAAAGGCTAATCACACAGGCAAAAGCTAATGGACTCGAGTTTGCAAACCTGAAATTCAATCAATGAAACAAGCCCATAAATGTGGACTCAATATTTAAGTTTGCTTCACAAGAAAACCTCTCCTTATAAGAACAACGATGAAAATTAAGGTCGCGAAAGGTGGATTTGCGTAAAGATGGCCGAACTAAAAGAATAAAAAATTCAAAGAGCTGTTAATGGACCTTGCTTCGTGCACTGACTCCCATTATCTGGATGGGTGAGCAAAGACTTTTGGCAATATAATGTATGAGCAAGACCATTATAAGATATTTTTAAAATTCTCCTAATATATTTTCCATGATCTCGAGCTGGGAGAAGGAGTAAACCTATGTGCAGCTACACGTGAAGCTCTTGGAGCAACTGGATTACTGGTGCAACCTAGTTGGGCTGCAGGTCCCGGCTCCTTCCACTGAATTTTACGGAACCACCTTAACATTAACTTTTAAAAGCGATGTTTTTTTGAGCGTGTACATTTGCCAATGCATCTAATTTGCAAAGGAGGTGGAAAAACTGCAAACGTAGGCGCTAATAAAAAAGGGTGACGTAGATGAAGAGCAGATTTATTTCTGTTCACAGCTCAGACACTTTTTTAGCTTTGGCACAAGTCAGCTACACTACATTTAAAATAGCTGCTGCTGTCAACCTCAATCCTGCCAGCAAGGTTCACTATCTTTTCACAAATAGGGATCACGCCTGAATCTGAAATACCTGAGCAAAGTGACTGTTCCTTAAAGATCCTTTTTTTTACTCACACGATTGTTTTCTGCTGCCCACAGAATGAGCTCCTTGGGCCTGTCTTTGAGTTGTTCCTCCTTTTCTAGATACCACTCTTCAGTGCGCTCCACCTCGTCTGCGCTCTCCTCATCCTCCTCCTTGCTTCCGGTCCACAGGTTGCTGGCCCCACGTGGTATCAGGTGTCCATGTGTATTCAGAAGCTCAAGCTGGTTGAAATCCTCAGGAAACTCCATAACTAACTACTGTGGTCCACAGAATCCAAGCCTAATAAGACAGAGGGTCATAATTATACAGCTGCATTGTCTTACATGGCTGAGATGAGGGATGATAAATACTTATTTTAGCCAAGGCTTCTGTATTTAGACGTGTTACACTTACAAATGTAATCATGTAGGACCTAAGGATACCAACTGGTGCCGCTTCAGCTAATTCAACAGCTTTGTTCACTGTTGTCTGTAGTGGATCTGACCTGGAAGCAGGTCGATCACATACAACCTGTGTTTATGAAGCCAAGCTGAGTTTCGTGCAGTGATTGTAGCCGCTCGTCGCGTTGAGAGGGTCCCGTTACACAAAGGTAGCGAACTGCTAGTAGCCGCGGTTTTAATCTCCAAGACGAACCCAAGGGGTAGTTTACGTTTTAGCTACATTAGTTAGCTGGGCTGGGCGTTAGTTACGTCACACCGTAATGTATAGTAACATTACGTGTAATCACTGAGGCGAGCTAACGCTAACATCTCAGCGGCGTTGAAATCACAGCTATTCACACTCACACTGGGGATTTAATAAAAGTAAAAACACTATCTCCATCTCACCTTGCGCTTCTGGGCATTCAAAACACACTAAGACCGCAGCGGTAGGAAGGACCCGTGGTATGTGTAGTTTGTGACTGTGTTTTATTCACATAGTTAAACTGTTGAAACACACCTTTGAACACCACTACCCATAATGCCACACGGCCGCGGGCTTCTAGTTTTTTCTTCTTCTTCTACTTAATTAAAGGTAGTATAGTCAATGCAGCTTTTTTATGCGCCATCTAGTGGCAATATCTTGATCTTAAAGGACGTCTGGCAAAAAACATAACCACAAAAAAACACACAACAACAATCAAACACGTACAGCAACATAGCGCATATAGTCAGGTATTAGCCCCATACTGTAGACGTTTGCATATATATTAAAACACGAATTACGCTATTTATTAGGTGGACACAGTCTTGTAAAAAATGTAAATGTATGTCTTGAGAGTCTGCATTGCTGTAAAGTAAGAACTCAATTTTCTCTCCATTAAATTTGTCCTGAAGGGGTTTGTATGCTGACTAAATCCATCAGAAGGCTTCACAACACACGCTCAGGCTCTAATTATAATACATTAGCACCAAGTGCACTCAACTTAGTTTGGTTAGAACCAGCACAGCATATTTTAATTTGAAAAAAAGAAATACAACAATAAAAGAAAATACAAATGATGTGTTTTGGAAGCCTGTGCTGCAGGTGTTTTTGTCCTAAAACATAATCTCTCTGATGTAATGCATTTCTTACATTTGTAATTTGTTACTTGTTACTACTACACTTGATGCCGTATTTTGATGCAAAATAGCCAATTAAATAAACACACCGACCATAAACACAAAACACTTACTGCAGACATGTCCATTATACCAAATAAAACACAAAAACACTTTTAAAAAATGTTACCTTTTTGTGCTACAACCATTGAAGCTGTTGATTCAAACGACTCGTTCCTGTGTTGTCGGCAGCGGTGGGTGTTCACTTGCTGAGCACCCTTCACCCTGACTGTGCAGTAGAAATTTAAAAACCAACGGACAAGAACCAAATGTGTGGAATGTGTACACACTCACAACTACTGCGAAACATCCCAAATTAGGGAGCCGTACAGTACATCTTCTGCCTGTATTGAATATGAAAACTGTAATAAAAATCTCTCATCAGTCTCTGTGTCTACAAGTACATATCATTATGACTTAGACAACGTGTCTGCACGACTTTACTCATGTCGTGTGTGTTTGTGCGTGAGCTTATTAAATGATCAATAAAGCAGAATCTGTGGAGCTGCACAATACATACACTGTGTTGATGCCGCTGTGATGACTGCTGGTCTTTGTTAAGGTGGTGTCGTATTATTTTTATCTCACTCAAAGGACAGTCAGAAAAAACAGCATGTTAACATAAGGCAAGACTTAAAGTAGAGCAGCTACAGGAATAAGATGTTATTGAGCTATTAATCCCCAGTTGAATGAAAAACCTGTGGAAACTTGCTACTCACATATATCATCTCCTCGTTTCAAAGCCAAACAATATAACAGTCTCTGTTTTGTAAGTGGAAAATGTGATACACAAGAGTGACTCATTATTTGTTCACATTAAACTAAATACAGAGAAGCGAAGAGGTTCTGTAAATCATGATGCAGGGTTGAAATGAAAAAGAAAAGAAACATGTCATCTAATTTCTTCAGGATGAAAAAAACGCTTGATGCTGAAAATACATACCTGACATTTAGAAAGAAAACAAATCCATCAGGCAATAATAACGTTCATCTTCATAGAGCTCCCTGTACTGTAGCTAAAAGCTGGATAACAGAATGCAAATGAATTCACAAAAAGTCAAACTGATGCTCATGGTTCATTGTCTGTGGTAAAAAGCCACTGGCTGCAAAGTTTGTTCTTCTCATCTGACTACAGCAAAAAAGAAAAGAAAAAAAGAAGCATAAGCAAACAAGTGTAATAATTGACAATGAAAGACTGGTCAAATTCTAATACTGTAAAATCAATTTATCATCATTACTAAAAGTCCATGTTGTGTTGTGATGCTGCCTCATCCAGAAAGACTTTAAAACACGAGACGCTTTAGGCAAACCATGTCAGTTTGTGAGGTTATTGTAAGGTCATCTGGAAAGTGGTCTCCTCACTACTTAACGCAGCTTCTGCAGCTCGAGGAAAGATGTTTATAAGGATCCAGATTCCTCCTCTAGCTTGGCCGTGTCTTCAATTACCTGAAAGGATGTGGGTAGAGATGACTTGTTGGGATAAACGCTGAGCTCTGAACACTCAAAGACGCGTCCACCCAAAGTGCATCATAAATATACAAATTAATGCTAATACTAACTCTGAATAGGATTAAATAATACTGATGAGGAAACAGGTGGTCTCCATGTCCTCACACTTTCCACGTTTCTGTTTATCATTCATCACTCAAACGTGTGACCTGATTAAAATAACACATATTAGTGTGAATGAATGAATGAATGAATGTGTGAACAAATCACACACAATTATGTTAATTGTTTTTATATGAATATTTCACAGACATTATTAGTTGTTCACGTAGCTTGGCTGAAAGTTGTGACTCATGGTGATGAGAAATGATCGAAGTCTGATGAATTGATCACATTGTATTATCCACATCGTGCTTTGATCTCCTTATGGCGCACGTTTGCAGAATCATTTTAAATAATCTTACTCTTTCACTTGGATAATAAGACCTGACTGATACTCATAATAATTCTGTTAAAACATATCTGCAATGGAAAAAAAACAACAACAGGTTAATGTTCAAGTCACTCCAGATGTCAATGAAATTTTCATTATGCTACCACTGCACCCACCAGAATATTCACAGACACACATTTAGTGTTGTTTTTTGGATTATACTATAAAAGCAAGCAAGAACCAGAAGCAAGCTGTTGTTCATTTGGCTGCTTTAAAGCTTCGGTTTGTCTCTTCAAAGGGAGTGATTCACACCTGTTCGTATACTTTACCATCAGGTGTGAAAATCGATAATACTACACATCAAAAAACTATTTGTTGTGATGCTGCGTTTGCAGCTTCTTACTGAGCTCACGCTGCTACAACCCAGTAGCCTCTGTATAGTTACCTGAGTCTCACTTCAGCATCGAATTGTCATTTTCTAGTTGTTTTGTGAAATGATTCTCTTTAACACAGCAAGTTCAAGACTGAAAAGGCCTGGGGCAAAAATCATTCCTCCCACTTTCTGCATGTATCTCTCATTAACTGGTTTGAGGTTATCATGTAAACATACACTATGTAAGTGCAATGTATACTAAAATAAAGTGAGGTCAACATTTCAGAGCTATACTCATTAACATGTACATATAGAGCTGAAAGCAGGATTCGATCTGCAACTATTCCGCCTCATACAGAGGAGCGATGGAGCCGCTATAGACTGGACACGGATGTTAAGAGGCATTCAGTTCAAATGCACGTGTGCCTTATTAATTACTTATCACTGATATCAAACATCATTTTATAACACAACTTCACCATATGCACAAACTAGTCAGATATATCAACGCTGCAGTTTGCGAAACAGTGCACTAGTAAACTAGTTAAAATGACAAAGTGCACTAGTAAACTAGTTGAAGCCACGTACATTTCACATTAGCAAATGGGTTAAAAGAAAAGTAATACTAGTTAACTAGTTCAAGCATCCTGCACCCTGTTTGTTTTCATATTACACACTAGTTAACAATTTTCACTTCACTAGTTAACAAGTAAGAGGAAAGGGTGCTCACTACTATGTTTGAGCATCACTAGTTAACTAGTAAGCTCAATAAGATTTAAGTGGTTAACTAGTGAGGTTTTGGTCCTTGACTAGTTGATTGGGTTGTTTAACTCCACTAGTCAACTAAAAATAAACGACTAGTTAACTAGTACTGTTTTGCCCCTATCAACTAGTGCTTTTTAAAAAAAACCTTCCTAGTTCACTTGTAAGTGTGTTTGTCAAGCTGCAAACTAGTGGACCCACATATTCAACTAATGAGCGTTTATACGTGTCGGTGTGAGATCACACGCTCCTCCACGCAGGGAGGACATTCACCGTGGCGCTAAAACACGGAGACGCGTCTCTGTCTCTCCCTCTCTCTCTGTCTCTCTCTGTCTCTCTCTGTCTCTCTCTGTCTCTCCCTCTCTCTCTGTCTCTCTCTGTCTCTCCCTCTCTCCCTCTCTCAGTCTCTCCCTCTCTCTCTGTCTCTCCCTCTCTCCCTCTCTCAGTCTCTCCCTCTCTCTCTGTCTCTCTCTCTCTCTCTCTGTCTCTCCCTCTCTCCCTCTCTCAGTCTCTCCCTCTCTCTCTGTCTCTCTCTCTCTCTCTCTGTCTCTCCCTCTCTCTCTCTCTCTACACGCGGACGAAGAACAGCAGCCGCAAACTCGCATCGCTCAACTTGTTGCTCGTGGTCGGAGCCTTCGTGGCTGAGTCCCAGCGGCGGCATGCGGGCTGTGTGCGTTCTGCTCTTCGTGGACCTCTGGGTCCGCGGGTCCGACCGAGCAGCGGCGGGACACGGAGTCAACGACACCTCACTTCTGGCAGAGAGGACGCTTTCCCACGGGGAGCGCTTGCTTAACATGTCGGGCCAGCTGGAGAACCGGACTTCGGGGTTTTTCCTCCTGGACTTTGACGAGGGGATGCTGGAGGACTGGCGCTCCCTCGCCAGCAAGAGGCGCCGCGGCGGGGAGTGGCAGGACGGGAGCGTGAAGGCGCTGCTGGTGGCCGCCTACTCTCTCATTATCGTGGTGTCCCTGTTCGGGAACACGCTCGTCTGCCATGTGGTGGCGAAAAACAAACGCACCCAGTCCGCCACCAGTTTGTTTATCATGAACCTCGCCGTGGCCGATATGTTTATCACTGTGCTCAACACACCCTTCACCCTGGTAAGCGCCTCCACCTGGACGCTAACAGGTGCCGCGTCCACGACCTGTTCACCTCGTCACGTTGCTTTACTTCTTCATGAGCATCATTGCAGAGGGTTGGAGGAGCGTCTGGTATATGCACACGTTTAAGTCGTGTAAGCTGAGCATCTTGAGGAGTTGCAGTGATTTGAGGGAGGTTTACTGAAGCAGAGGGAGACTGGCAACATGCTGGACGGTGCCCCCCCCCAGGAACAGGTCCACAACCAGGTTTGAAGTGTGCCCTCATTCAAATTTAGAGACGTTATCTCCCGTTTCACAAAGGCCCTGTTCTCCTTACTCAGGCTTTTCATCGTGCAACCTGCCGAACCTCGTCTGAATAAGATAAAACGCGCGCCCTCCTGCTCATGATGGGTTGTTGAAAGTAACAGACGCCCTTTGTGGTTTTCTCGGCTCCTTTTTTGGTTTTCACGTTGCCAGTTTCTGCATCTTACTCTGAAATATCACTTTGCCAATTTAATATTTACAGCCAGAGGACAGAGACATTTTTAGCTGTGCTCAAGTATCCCTGGAGTTCTTGCACCGAAAATGATCATTTTACTATAACTTCAAGCTTCTTTTACAGGCTTGGTAGGAGGGTTGTTTTTTACAAACATGCTGCTACACACTCCAGTCCAGTAGGTGGCAGCACCACTGACACCAGGGTGTGGGCCAGATGCTGCGGGTTCGATTCCAGGGTTGCCCAGGATGCCTTTCTGTCTGCAGTTTGCAGTTTGATTTTCCTACCATCATCCCTGGGACTGAACATGCATCTCATCATTCGTGTTTAATTAGTTTGGAGGCCATAAATGAAGAACAACGTTATCCTTGCTCTAGACTAAAAACCCTTTATCATTTGATCCAGTAGATGGATGAGGTTGACTGAAGGTAGCGGCTTGACCATGACCTGACCTCTGTAAATGTGCTTGTTGCTTCAGGTTCGCTTTGTGAACAGCACCTGGGTGTTTGGGAAGACAATGTGTCACATCAGCCGCTTCGTACAGTACTGCTCCCTGCACGTCTCCACTCTGACCCTGACTGCTATAGCACTGGACCGACGACAGGTTTGTCTATCGCGTCTTAATCCCAGAGCCTCCTACGTCTTTGGTTGTTTATATATAGGCCCAGAATAAACTGTATAACTTAGATTTAAATAGTCATTCAGACCTTTGGACCTTCAGTGGCGCCTGCAGCCGTCTTCATTGGTAGGTGTTAAATATTCTGCTCATCTCAGATGTAAGCAGAGTTTTCAGGGATCAGGATCATCAGGCAGCAGCTGGTTTCTCAGATGAACTTCCCATAAGTACCACACTTTAGCGGATCGGGATCTTTCTCGCCGACAAGAAGCACTTGGTTTGGTGCCTCCTGCAGAATCTGCAGCAAAAAGTAGATGACAGTCGAACATCAGCAACACACCTGCTAAACTGAGATAGCACAAGAGAACTGACCTCCAGGGTTTCAAGTGGGACTTTGTGTGAACGTCAGACCAGTTAGAGCTTGAACACAGACAGAGAAAACGATTCGTTCTTCTACGCACCAAACCCAACAGCACTTAAACTGAGTTGATTAGAAGGTGCGTCTGGTATTTTTAAAGATCAAGCCCAGATTAGTGCGGCACTCAGTTAAATGTCGACATGTTTTGTATGGATCTCAATGAGCCAGTAATTTCATCTAATAAACAGATTGAATTGTGCAGCAGCGAATCTCCGCAGCGACTGTAAGGGTGATTGAGGAACTAAAAATCAATCCACATTTGATTTGTCGTCGGCATTTGTCCACGTCGTCCCCTCTGCTGGAAAAGGGCGTCTGGGGAGCAGCAGTAGAAGACACACGAGGGGCCCATCTCCTTGAATATGTCAGATTACAGGGGATTTTATAGGCTGTCGTCTGATGGGACTGAGACGCTAAACAAACCACAACAGATGTGGATGCTCACAGGGGCATGTGCATGGAAAGAAAATCAAATAAATAAAGTGTAGTAGCTGAGTACTGTCACACACTGTGGTGAAGAGTGGATGGGACTGTGTGTCAGGCTGGATCTTCTCTAAAGAGACCTCCAGTATGATGGCAAACCATCTGTGCGCTGGCACGGTGCACCAGCTCACCTAACGCCGGTTAGACTTTGTATTGAAAGTGTTGCCCTCAACCACAAGCTCTCTGACTATTTGAGCCCAATTGTGGGGGAGGAGAGGAAGAGA
The DNA here is from genome assembly GCA_030770545.1 of Macropodus opercularis. Taxonomy (NCBI): domain Eukaryota; kingdom Metazoa; phylum Chordata; class Actinopteri; order Anabantiformes; family Osphronemidae; genus Macropodus; species Macropodus opercularis. The sequence continues at coordinate 10,666,715 of CM061089.1, forward strand.
CAAGGCTGAGAGGACGCTACTGCGTTTGCCTCGCTGATTTCAAACACTTATGTTCCCTAATGACGTCCTTAATCTCATTTCAACTTAAAGCCTTTAATAGCTCACTAAAAGAAGCTGACTCAGCGGCAAAGCAGCATAGGAGCAGTGCAGTGATCATAGTAAAATCACTACACATAATACAGAAAGTGAATAACTGGAGGTAGTAATGACATCGTGACAGGAACCCTGCGCCTCACTAGCTGTAGTTATAGAAACAAGACCGTGAAGAGCCGTTACTGCTGCAGTCAAAGCGCTGATGTTGATGATACTGTCTGTGCAGGTTAGAAGCTATATAATATATATAGCTATGTCTGAAAACTCTTCCTGGTCCATTGAGTTTACTCCCGAACCAGAACAATGTAGTTTTCTGCACAATGACAGCCCCCGGTGTAAAAGCCTGTTATTGCCTCTGAACGCAGCCTTATTACAGTACTCCACAGTGCTCTCAGACTCTCACACCTGTCTCACCGCTGCTGTGATTCATACCTCGGGAGTTGAGGCGAAGTAGTGTACGTGCAGTTCTTCAGCTTTTTGGCTGGAAGTTCAGCCTTGGCTTTGGAAGCAGCTCTTTGTTAGCAGGAGCTGCTTTGTGTGGACCGTTACCATCTCAGGACAACCGGTTGCTTATCAGCTGATCTGAGTCATTTGGTCTCTGAATGAAACAAAAACAGGCTCGCGAGGCAGCAGATATAACTTCTCCCTGTTGTTCAGCTTGAGGAAATTGCATTTTTCATTTTGCATTTTTCATTCAGCGTTGGACCCATTGGGTGTTACATCTCACGTAAATAATAAGTTGCAAAGAGTAGTTTTAGACCAACTAACAAAACAGCAGCTTGCATTTCAATGGCACCAAGGGAAGTGTTGGTGCACAGCTTAACGTAGTAGCTGATTCCTTAAATGTTCAGTGTGGTACAGCGACATGTTGCTTCCTATCGACCTTTTTTGCACTTGGTGCTTACTACATATTCAAAAGCAGCCCACAGTTAGTTGTGTCACACCTGTAATGAGTGCATTTAGAAGAAAGGCACAAATGGAGAATTGACTTTAAATGTCAGATAAATGTACAAGACATAATAAGCCTGTAATGGGTGAAATGTGTTTGAGGTGAAGCCTGAAAATCTTCACAGCTACAGATGTGAAACCAAAGAAAAGACCTGGAGGGTCTTGAAAACACTGAAAACATGGAAGGTCCAGCACCTGCAGCAGCTGTCAGTTTTTCCATAAAGGCTTTTAAGACATTTTATTGCGTCAGTCATGTCCATTACTTGTGTCTGAACATGTGTCTGTAGGTTCAGCAAATGGCCACATGCCCCTCAGTGCAAACTGACTACGTCCATGGAAACACATTCTGTCACACCACACAACGTATGCAAATAAAGTGGTGAGAGGTGAGAGGATTCACCTGAGAACGAACCTGGTAAAGGCACGTTTTCATTTGCACAGTTAATGCACTAAACTCCAAAAAGCTTCTATTCTGAGAAGTAGCAAATTCACATGTCCTTCATAATGGAGACATTTCTCTAGAATATTGTAGTAGCTGAGAAATGATGCACACTTTTGGCTTATCCATGTTTTTGGACGTTTGATGCCAGTGATGAATTCAAGCGCATAATGCAACGTATAAAAATATTCTGACAGAATTAGGTCCAGGTCTGGGTCAGATTCTAATGATAACTCAGATGCCTCATGTGGCCTCTGCTTCTAGTGGACTTTGAACCTTTTTTATTCTCTGGTGAAATTTGTTTTTAATTAATAAGCCGAATGTCTGTACAAACAGCTTCTTGTCGTAATATTCAACCCTCAGAGCATCATGAGCACCAACAGCTGTATTACGTCTCTCTAGAGGAAAACAAGTTGAATGGAATGAATGAGCTTGTTAAGGTCGGGTGCATAACATTATAACGTAACATTTTGAATAGTTACTACTGTCCCAGACTTTAAGGCCGTTCAAGCCAATAATTCAAAGCGTTGTGGAGATAATGTTTCAGCAGTATTCATATATGCACCTGAACACTGCTGAAAGCCACCTTTGAAATCGAGACCCTATACTTTAATGACTTCCCTTCTGTCAACCATCATTAGCTCATTATGAATAGCCCGGTAGCTGCATAACACGGTGTCCTCACATCAGAAAGACCCAGGGAGAACACAGACAGTAATAAGTAGTGCGTGCGTGAAGTAAGACACGTTTTGCTCGCATTTTTAAATATAAAACGTTTACAATAAATAACACGGATTAGTCCTCACACTTCGCTTCACAAATTGGCCTAAGTTCGTGTAAAATGATTCGGGTTTGTAATTGAAGATGACTCATTTAAGAATCTGCAGCGTTCCTCCCAAGGTGCAAAACGGTTTTTAAGTAATGACTCTGCTTTACGTGTGTGACTTACAGAGATTTGTCTTCTCAGGTGATTCTACATCCTCTAAGGCCAAGAATGTCCCCAGCTCAGGGCGGCGTTTGGGTTGCTGTGATCTGGATCATGGGCAGCTGCTTCTCCCTCCCACACGCAATCTACCAAAAACTCCTGACGTTTTCATACAGGTAAAAGCATCCAGCGTCCAAAAAGAATCCAGCTCACTTAGACTTCAAAAGGCAACACCCACCCATCTACAAGTCATAGTTGTATCTTATGTGCATTTCTGGGGGAAGTATATAGAGAAAACAGTGAGTGTAATTATTAATGAGAAAGATCTAGTTAATAATTAGTCACAGAGCTATTTCTATGCTGTGGCCTCATTCTTACCCTGCTTCCCTGTGTTGCATCCTCTGTGATATAATTCTCTTCACCAGTACGGAGAATAAGCGAAGCCTGTGTATCCCAGACTTCCCGGAGCCATCGGATCTCTACTGGCAGTATATCGATCTCCTGACCTTCATCCTGCTGTACATGCTGCCGCTCCTCATCATCACCGTCTCCTACACCACAGTTGCTCGCCGGTTGTGGCGTCACAATGCCATAGGCGACACCACAACAGCTCAGCACGCCACCCAGAGACGGAAGCGCCGGCGGACCTTGGCCATGTTGCTCCTGGTGGTTGGAGTGTTTGCTGTTTGTTGGTTCCCCCTCAACTGCTACGTGGTGCTGCTGTCCAGCCAGGCCATCCACTCGTCCAACGCCCTGTACTTCTGCTTTCACTGGCTGGCCATGAGCTCCACCTGCTACAACCCGTTCATCTACTGCTGTCTGAATCCCACGTTTCGGCAGGAGCTCCGGCTTCTCATCGACATGTGCAGAGGGAGACGGAGGGTGGTGGTTGGGCTGGAGCCAGAACTTCGCCCCGCGGACGCCTGTGCTCCTCGCCACAGGATCGCATGGCCTGATGACAACGAGTCCTCAAGGCCAAGGCATCCTTTGTCACATTCGGACCATGAGTCACTGCAGCGGAGTCACGCCTCTTCCAGTCAATCCCACAATCTGAAAGACACACACGTGCTTTTCACGGCCAAGCAGGCTCTCACCGGGAGAACTGACATCCTCTCAGTTGAGCCCATTGTGGCTGTGAGTTGACTGGAGGGAATCACGGGGCCTTTCGTGAGCATCTGACATTCTCAGTCTTGATTTTAGTTTTCATCATGTCACCCAGAGAGGACAGCCAGTCCGTAAATATCAGATGTGGGCCTACACAGCTGAGTCTTGTGATGACGTCAAGCTGGAAAGGTTTGCAGTTGTAGTTTCCTATTTTTATTGTTGGTGCATCGTCTGTCAAGGATAAAAAAGAAGAATGACTTCAGTTCGACAGCTGAGAATCTACCCACAATTAGCAGCTCCTTCGGTCCCATCCTCCTTCCATCCCTGTTATGTCTGAAGGACTTTGTGTTTACCTTGAAGACATCATAAGGTCCCTTTAGCAGACGATGTGGTGCTGGAACAGTGTGTACAGTACAGTAATGCTCACATTTCAGACATTCTTTATGGATGAATTCATCGTTAAACTACTTCAGTGAGTTGCTTAATAATTTACAGTATAAATAACTTAAACGTTCACCAGCCGCATCAGAATCTGATATAAATATCTTTATAATGTTGTGAAACAACAGGTAATGATACTGATGTGTTTTTTACAGAACTACAGTGTCTGTTCTTTCAGCAGCCTTCACGGGGCTGGATGAGGGAATCAGCAAAGTTCATTCATCCCCCAAATCGCCTCTGAAGAACGGCTTCACCCAGATGCTCATTGGAGATTTACCCTCACAACCACTCTCCTCACGAGCACAGGCCCTGTGGCTATACAACGCAGTGTGAATGAAGCTGTGTGCTCGTTATTTCCAAAGCCACTTGATTGACGTCTTAAAGAGTGTTTTTTTAATGGACACAAAGCACATCTAAAAATACTGCATTACACTCCATTATGTGATATTCTGTTATTGTATTGCCTTGCATGGCTGTCTGGGATAGTTGCTCTATAGGGTTTTTGCATTGCAGCCCTTGAGGTGGTAAAACGTCCGTTGTGAATGTTTTGTGCTGTGAGACACTGTACGCTCATCGAATTCTTTTAAATTTGGAGCTCTGACGACCAAAAGGAGCCCTAAGCAGAAAGAAGCGCGTGAAAAACGTCAGGATCAAGTAGTTGATGAGAATAAGAGAGTAGGTGTCAGCAGAGACAAAATGTCACATTCAACACAGCTTTCAGCAGCTTTTACACTTATTACACATTCACATCTCATTAAATCTGACCCCAATTAAATAATATCTTATCAGAGGATTATTTAGCCTTCATCCAGCCTCTTATAATTACTGTTTAATGATGTTCTCTTACGGTTGAGATGATTAAACACCATAGGAGACAGAATCTGAAAATTATTTTTCATATCAATTTACTTACTTTGGTGTAATTTTGGTGAATCAGCTGCCGATCACAGTTGGATCTGCCATTTGTGAGTTTTAGTAACACGTACATGACTACACCTCAGCAACCAGTCTTCAAATTGATTCCCACCTGGTCTAGTGCCTGTGTTTGTTTAAAACACTGCACAAAAATCTGTGAGCCTGCATTTGCTTTTCTCAATCGACTCAATAATCACACACGATAATTACAAAGAAATTATTAAGGAAACAAGTCTTTAAATGTGACGTCAGGATAATCAATGGGGAGACTTATTGGCTGCGAAGTCACATACTGTAGGTCACATTATGATCTTTGTGTATTTGATAGTTTCTCGTTCTTCTGCATTGAAAACATTATCATTTCAACACGACACGCAGATGAGATCACCATCATCATTTTGGTTTCCTCTGTTAAAAGCTTGCAGGTGTTTGTTCTGAAAACATCACAAGATAAACATTCACAAAAGTAGAACAGAACTAAGCAAGTGAGCCACCTGTAAACACAAATCCTTTTCACTTATTTGACACCGATCGCGTCCCCCCAGCCCAGATTATTGTTGCCACCTGTTCTACAGGTTCGTGCTGTGTGCGCGAAGTCTCTTTGCTCTCTCATTGAAAGTGAACTGTTTGTGCATGCAATCACTGCACCTGACAATATGTACATGCCCGGTGGTCCTAGCAGCTGGTCATCTTTGCACTTTGCAATATTCCTCTGCCCGCTTCCATTCGATAAAAACCAAAAAAACCACGGAGAAACTAAAAAGGAAAAATGTGTTTCTTCACGACGGACTCAAAGTTCAAAGCCAATTTCCTCGGTAACATGTTGCCTTTTCTGTAGAAGAACAGGTCTGAGATGGACTTGAAGCTGAGTGAAAAGCAGTCAGTGTTCAACCAGTGGGCTGGTGGTGTTAAGACACGAATGACGGTTTTCAGACCATCTGGAGTAAAAGAGCATCGAGGAGGGAGATGAGTATGTTTTAATTGGTAATTAAGTCACGTTGATGTGTTTAACCACAAACTGTATGGTGAGTATTTTGTTGTAGCACAAATGTTGAAGTGTTCAGTGTCTAAGAATCACACATTTAGGTTACAGTTAAAATAATGTCTTTGTGATGTATATTAGTTTATGTGTGTCAGGCTCTCATGCATTAATGCAGTAAATATGCTGACATGTATTGTTGTGAGTGTTGTGAACAAAATGTTTTATGTATGAGAGAAAATAGTGAAATGTGTCTAAAATATGCAGTTCATAAGAAAAAGAGTGACTATTTATACATGTTGTGTCATTGCAACTAATGAATCAGTCATTTTTTGTTTGTTGCATTGTTGCATCAGAAGAAATGAAAATGATGAAAATAAAATCTTCATGTATCTTTAACACTGGTTAAAGGGGGGAAATTCAAGAATATGTCTATGATCTAATGTGGTGAACCACCTGGGTCGGCTGTAAATAAATGAAGTAGTGCCCCGTGCTGCTTCAAGGAAATGGGTCTTTCTGTTACATTTCTCCGTGAGGGTAGAAGCCAAGCTCCAGCAGCCTGGTTAACACCGAGCGCTTCCTGCGACGTGCAGATGTTCCCATTCCCACAAAAACAAACTGCTCTTACAAAGCTGCAGGTGAATTGCTGAGACTCATACCACGTAATAATGTGCATCACATTTTTTGCACTACTCTGTGTCCAACGGAAGATCTGCACTTGAGTGGAAATGAGCATGACGAGGAGCAACTGAAGGTCACCGTGACCAGCAGCGCTCGCACAAAGTTATTGCGACCGATGCATATGAAAAAAGTTGTGCTGCGGCAGAAACCTCTGCACTCTCAGCGTGAATCAGTCGTCCTCTGATTGTGCAGCTGACCTGCAGTACATTTGGCCATTATGAAAATGCCACAACGAAGCTTTGTGTCTTTGTAATGATGGGAAAGTGTGCATGGAAATGACTCGCAGACTTGCAGCGGAACAGTAATTGGCACGTTTTCGGCATCTCCCCTCTTTTCTCCCACTTGATAATGGCATTTCATTTGCGCAGGAGTGGAGGATGCTTTGTGCTTCATGAATGCACATCTCGCACACAGCTCATTCAAATAGCATTAGATCTACAGCACTATCGTGACTACAGTATGTAGCAAGTAAGGGACAGGTCTCGTGACAGTAACACCCATCACCTCTTCTGTATTTTTGCACATGTTTGCCTATTAGTGCTGCGTCTTGTAACAGGTTTTGTTAAAAGCTATTAATAACTCAACCCTGCAACAACAAATTGATTTGATTGAATATTCCTGTAACCACGTTTGTGTCAGAAACCTGCTGCATCCTTGGAATGTGATGGAAAAGAAATGATGAAGGTTGTGATACATTTGAGAGTAACTACATTGTGCTGAATTATCCTGAGAATGTTTGAAAGCGTATATTTGTATATTTACAAGCCTTTCGTCAGCGTAACAGGAGCATCACAGTAGTCGTGACTGTACTCACTGGACCTGCTTCGACATTCCGCATCTCACAAAACCAAGATCACGATCTATTTTTTTTGTCAGCGTCAGACACCACTCTGAAAACGTGTCCTTGGTCCAGCAGTGTTTTATGTATTTTTATTTAGTATCTTATTCATTTTGATATCAAGTAGATTTATGAACTGTACATCTATCTGTGTCTATTTTCCTTCTAGAGTCCACACGCTGCTTTTGTGAGCACACATCTGCTGCTGAAGTTGCATAAAACAAGCACATCGTGGGCGACGAACAGTCATTTCTGGTGACCCTGTTTCACCACAGCTGAACCGTCGTTAAATGGCAAAATGTGGCTGATTTTTACCTTTGACTACATTGTTCTTGCTTTGCCTGATTTGCATCTGCTGGCTGAGAAAATTAACATCAACAAGAAATGATAAAATCTTCAAGGATGCTGCTCTGCATTGCATGATAATAGGACTAGAAGTGATGCGATGAAATTACAACGTATTACTTTAAGCGAAGATATTTCAACAAGGCAGCAAAGTGCAAAACATAAGCTCTGATGAGAATTTTAAAAAACCTGAGAAAGTATGACCTTAATGTAACAGTAATGTCTCTGTATTAGATTGAACTGGCTGCCAGTTCTAACCTTATTCAGCCCCTTATGCATAACAATATTCCAGCCACATCCAAAGTCAGACACTTCAGAGATTTTAATGTTGTCACGTTTTAAATAGTGTGATTTTACAGGCACAAAAGATCGCTGAGCAGTAATAACAGTAATAACCCATCAAGCCCAGAGAGCAGGACATGCAGATAAAGCCTAAAACTATTGTTCGTTATTCAGCATTCATTTTTCTGACAGTGAAGAAATTTGAGCTGTGTTGACCAGAATCTCAGCTTATTGCATATCAGTCGTTTACCAACAGAGACAAAACTATTCTGTGGGATCTGAGTCATTACAGGCTTTGTGCTACGGAGACTTTCACAGCCTTAACAGGATCTTACTTTGATGTTTTATATGATACGAAACATATTCATATGTTGTATGTATGTCCTATAAAACTATGCAGTAATGTTAATGGTCAAGCTGCAATTAATATGACTTAATAGTCATTTTTCTTAGAATGATGAATCTTAAATAACGTGAAGACAGGATTGTGTACAGTGCAATAGTCGCCATCGCTCTTTGTAGATTTATAACCTGTAGAATATTCTAAGCATCCATTTTGTCTATTTTCATGAAGCCAAGCTGCACTTTATTCAAGGTCAGTGGTGGCTTCAATAATAACTAATTCCACTTGTCTACAGGGGCCATGTGGTGTTTTGAGGTCTGAGGTTATATATAAGCCTCATGTAGTTGTGACCTGCACGACCCAAGGCTTGAGGTAAATAGGTTTGCATGCTGGCTGATTTCATTCTGCCCAATTTAATGAGTTATTTAAAAAAAAGTAAAACTCACTGACGTCAGGCTCTGCCCCAGCTCTGCTCACGGTGTGAGTTCAAGTCTTCATGCAGTTGTCACTATGTTGCTGCTCCCTGTAGAAAGTGTGATAACGCGTAGAACTGCGAAGAAGCTTTTATTTTGTTTTACAAAGCCAAAACTAACCAACTAGTTTTCATCTGTTTCCAGCTTTGCTTTCACACTCAGTGTGTACCAGCAGCTTTTCAGCTAGATTCTGCTGATGGACTGTGGTGCTGGACTTCATCCAGGTGGACAATCAGAGCAAACTTTTAGTTAGTTAGTTTGAAAACTAAAAAACTCTCATCACATTGCACGTTGTCATTGTAACACTTAATACTGAAGATTTCAAAGGGATGTTTCCTATCTCAGCTACATTTTTCCATAGTGTCTGTGAGCCGGGAAACAGTTCATGTGTCTGCTGGTTATTTTTAATTCCGTGATGACCCTGTTCACCAGCTGACCTCCATGTTTCCTTCCTTGTGCAGTTATTATCATCTCCTGTAATTTTCCTCTCGAGCTCACTGGGTTATGGCCATTGTTGCGTGAACATGTTATGTGTGCACAATCTTCTTCTCCCTGTTGGAAAATAGTTTGAGCTGTGTCTAAACTTTGCCTGTTAATTTATTTTTTTCATTCCTTCCGTCTGGCGTTTGTTTGTTTGCCTGTACTTTCTCCTGTCGTTTTATTTAATCGAACCGCTGCCAATTTGCCGCCTTCCTAACTTTCTTTATATCCTGTAACTTCTGTTTTGCTCCTGCATCTGAGTTCACACGCTTCACATTGCACCACTCAAGGGCAGCACGGAGATGAGCCAACAGGGGATTATAATTACACTAAGTAAATGGAACCGAATGAAGCTCACAGGAAACTAGCTGCTCAGTATGGATATTGTGTTCTCTGTGTGACTATGCCCGTGGTCTACACACACACCAGATTCAAACAAATTACCTTAATTAAAGCAAGAAAAGCACAAATGCTGCTGATTTATGCTTTCTCCTACATTAATTAAAACACAGTTAAGTTTATTTTGGCATAACAGTAGAGTAATTCTGGTTTTGTATGCTGTTTGTACAGTACATGGCCAGTCAGTCGCTGTTCTAGCTGCATTACTTCCGCTTATTGTTGTTTTCATGGTACCAGAAACAGGGTGAAACAGTTTGTGACATCCAAGCCTGCTGTTGAAATGTTAACATCTGCGTGTCCACTGTCCAGCTGTGTGCACTACAGGAGTAGGATTGCAGGGGAAGTGCAATCAGGGAACTAAAACACGTCCTTTCAGCAAAACCACTGAAGTGAGATGAAGGTACCCTGCTGGAGATGATTCACAGTGATAGCATTCATAAATCGTAATCATACTAGCCTAACTGTTTCTGTGCTCCACAGAGAATTAAACCTTTAAATGCAATAAGAGACATTATGTTCAACAGAAAGTACATGAACAACATGTAGGTACAAAGCAGAGATGGATGTTTTTCAGGTTTGCTCACAAAGTGGAAATAAAACCTAATAGTTTGCAAACTTTTAGCAGTCAAGTTGTTTCTCCACGTGACTCAGTCAGTGCCTTTAAAGCTGAACAGCAGCATGTTTGAATGTGAGTGGTCGTGGTTCTGTCCACCACAAGAACAAAGTCTAATATTCTGTTTGTTTCTCTGCCCCACTACTGAGGTGGGTATTTGCCCACCAGCTACACGCTGGTGACTGCCGGCTGTTTGGTGCTGAGCAGCCGTCGAGTTGCTCTTTGAAATGCATTCTGGGAAACAGTGTGTTTATACACCTATTGGGAAATAACACACCTGAACCCCGCCCTGAATGAAAAGCTAACATGAACACGTTCCCCCTTTTCTTTCTGGCCTTTTAGTTTCTGTGAGAACAGCAGAACAGTTTTCCTGCTCTATCTTCTTTGTCTCAAGGCCTCCAAGTTTTACTAAACATTTCACAAACAATACTTCTGTTGCTGCCTCTTCACTCTGTTCGCTTCACCAGGATAATACAATATGCTTCACCTTCTGTTTCCTTTCTGATCATGAACTGAGATACAATGACTGAGAAACAATGGTGTCTTTGCTTCCTACATTCAAAGCTGAATTTGCCATCCTTTCTTACAGCACAATTACAATACAATATGGTTGTATTCACTTAGTTTTTAATAACTATTTCATATATCCTGTAAGTTATAAGTTAGTACCCGGCCCAGTATGCACCAGAATACTGTGCACCATACCACCAACGGACCCTAAATCAGAGGAAACAGAAGCACTAGCATTAGCCAGAAGCAGGGGCGAATCTAGGATGACGTGTTTAAGGCTGCACCTTCAGTCCACCTGGTAAACTGCTGGTTTCACTTTACTTTAGATGCTGTTTTAATTCCATAACAATACTGCTTTGATTCCATTTTCAATGACATCCCACTATATCTAAGCCCAATTCCACTGTCTCTCAGAATAAACATCTGTAACATCCAATAAATCAGCTTTTCTGTAACTAAGCCTTAAAATTATAATCTTGATCATTTGGACTGTAGCCTGATTATGTTTCCATAATTGTGGTTTGTGCCACCAATTTAGCACATGAAGAAGCCAAGGGACATTACTCTTTATCCCATCTTCTTGATGTGAGAAATAGAGTTTTTCATTTTGAGATGTCAACCTTATTTTTACATTGAGATGAAAAGATAATTTCATCATCAAGGCAAACATTTGTTTTCTTATCCCAGCGGATTAATTAATTGCTTCATGATCTGGAGAAATGTTTCACAAACTAATTACAGGGACAAATCCACCTTAAAACCATGTCTCTCACTAAGGGACATGAATGAAACAAATTAATCAGGCACAAACTACTGAATGACATAAAACATTGGCCTATTAATCAAACAAGAACAGCTGCTGTGTAGGTCAAGATGAGGGTATTTGCACTGATCTACTTGTATTTCTAAAAGCATTAGCAATCGAACTTCTTGCTCTGCGAGCAGTAGCGTTGCATGCGTCTGTAAAATGTCATAGAGCCTTTGTATGCGGCGCAGCTTCACAGCTGCGCGTTTGTGAAAAACCCACATTCGTCACCCACAGTGGCAGAAAACTGGACGTGCCAGGCTTTCAAGCTAAAACATCTCCTCAAGAAAAGTGCTAAAAGTGCCAGCGTTTTGGAGGTTTGAAAAATCATAGAATTGGTTTTTTTCTTAACAATTTGGCTCCCACCAGTAATAAAAAACAACTCCTGCTGAACACATACATAACACAACACAAACATGTCCAGGAGTTTCTAATTGGCTTTCACTGACCCAGTTTTAGAAGAAAGATGTTATCTAAAACTGTAATTGTGTTTTTAAAACAGTTATTTTTATTTTAACATCTCACTGCTTTGCTGTTAAAATGGTAGTTGTTGAATAACTTTATAAATATGTTTTTTATAATCCTCTTGTAACTCAAGGTAGCTTCTTTTATTTAACTTGTTCGTGATGGATTTCATTTTTTCTCTTTTCTCTGAGGTGAACTTTCTGGGATCTGTGTGAAGACTTGTTACTTTTGTCTGAATGCAGACTTTACCATAGATGCAACAATGTGCTTTTTTTTTTTACACAGCCTGCTATTAGTTACTACCTATTAACTCTGGAAAACACAAGTATGACCCAAACACAGACACACAGACCAGAACTGGACAAGGCTGAATCAGCTCAGTTCTGACTCACTGCAACTGGATGGTTTTCAGCTGGCGAAACCGGCAAACAGGCAAACAAGGACCTGCTGCTGCTTGTTTTCTACTATATCTGACCATCTTATCGTGCTGGGGGATGTATGATTATCAAAGCAAGCAATTCTGTGGAATAGTTGGTCACATTTGATCTTATATGTCACTTTTAGTCTGTTAAACATACTGAAGAACAAACTGAGCTGAGCACATTAAGTAATCAACTCAATGGCTCATTGTAACAAGACTTAACAGCATGATGCAGCTTGCCACAAACAAAAAGACATTTTATGTCTGACTACTGAGAAAAACACACACCTTTAATCCACATAATAAATAATAAACTCAAATTAAAAAAAATGTTTAATTACTGTGTATTCAAGGATGCAGGTTATATAGAGAATGTTTCATATGTACTTTCACCATGAAATCCTGCTTTTATACAAGGGTTTCATAATAAAATAATACAATAAAAAAAACCTTTAGGCACAAACTGTAACTATTTTGTCGAACACAGCCAAGAAAAGATTTTAATACACACCTGACTTCATATTCCTATAATAACTTAGTGTTTGCTCACATCTGCAACGATGCACAGTCAAATATTAACCAAGACACACTATATAACTGTTCCTTCTAGCAGATCATTGTTTTCGTAGATTAAAGAAAATGCTTTCTTCTAACTTTTCTATAGGCACTAGCCATCTTTTCTCACGTTTCTTGAAGGTGCAGTCTCTAAAGAAATAGAAACATCTATTATTATATAGAAAGAATCTATACAACGCTTTGTGAACTTTCATTGTAACTGAAATGCAGCGAGCGCATTGATTACCTTTAGTGTAAGCGTTGGAGCATTAAGCACCAAAGGCACAAAAAGCAACCACTAAGTCAGATGAAGTGAACAGCGAATGTAGACAAGTGATGTAACATCTGTTCTCTGTAAGCTGCCTCAGCAACGTTGGAGGCAGTGGAATAACTTACAGAAAAAAGGTAAAATATCTTCACAGAGAACATTTTGCGTTGTTAAAGTAAGCACGGCCATGTGTTCAATTAAAAACACTATTAAATTAAAAGTCACCCTCCATGTTGTCACTGTGGCTTATTGAGACAACTGACTAGAACGCAGCCATTGTCCGAAGGGAGTCTGTTGCCTTAATGGCGACTGCAGTAACAGAGAGGAGCAAACCATGCAACAAATGCGCAACGATTGGTCAATGTCACATTCATGTCTTTATATTCACGATTACAACACTCATAGAGATTGTTTTTTGTGGAGGTTTTGTATAAACTGTTTGTTTCTGGCATGCTTCACAATCTAATGACTCATCTGGCTCCTAATGGCAGACCTTGAATTAGAGAATGCTATTGAGATGATAAGACAAAACAAAAACAATTGTTAATGAATATATTATCTTTTCAACTTTAGATTTATCAAAAGCATTTTCTTCTTAGTAGATTTATTTGCATTTGTCAAGTGCAAAACTCACCTAATTCATCTAGTTCCATTTTCATATTTCATATGCTATTGAATGGGGAATAGTTGTATTCACAAATATGTGTATATGTAATTACTTTTTTATCATTTATTGTCACCTTCATTTTCCCTCCAACATTCAGGATGATAAAATCCATAAACACAGCAGTAATCACAGACAGACAACACATCTCACCATTTCTAGATAAAACTCCCAGACGCGCAGCCTTATCGAAAACAAAAAAGGTTTGCTGGGTGGAGAAACACGGTGGCGAGGCGTTTCCTGCTTTGACTTTATTCAGGTGGATGTTTACTCAACAACTCCTTCCACATCTAATCTTCCTCCTCACTATCATGCGCTTTCTCACCAATCCTCTTCTGTTTCCCATTGAATTGTATTGTTACAGATCCTCAAAAATACTACGATATTGTGCACATTTCCTTTGTTTTCTGCCAAAGCATCCAGAAACAATTTTGAATGTTCATGAGGTTTAGTCTTGCACTACAGTAAGAGCAGGAAAAGCTCATTGTCTAGAATAAATAAAGGATACACAAACAGAAGAACACAATGGTGACAAACACTAGAGCTACAGGCTGTCACTGAACCTAATCCACTAACAATTCTTTCTCCTAATGTTCCACCAGATGTTCCAGTTGTTAGGCATTGTATTCTTCTTATCCTCATATAGTATCTTTCTCTCTACTTACAGAAGTACTTGAATGGATTATTACTCTGTTTTGCTTGGGAGGAACACCCAGCTCCTCTTTCCACACCTCATAGCTTCTTTGTGTGTTGTTTGTGGGTTTGTCTGAGACTGTGAGCATATGTGTGTGAGCATATGTGTTTCTAGGTCCTTCTGTACCATATATAAAATATTTGCCACGTACAGTAGAGGGGTGAGCGGGTTAATTGTCAGGTCAGGACTGCATCTGCCTTTTGGACTAAAGCATTGCTTCAGTAGGTGAATACTCTCTGTGGTTAAGTGAAACAATACTAAATGTTCAAACAAATGTGAATGATAATGTTTACTGTACTTGTGGGGGTTCGTCTGTAGAAACAGTTCATTGCATGTGAAGTAACACATGTTACTTCCTTGACAGACTGTTAGTGGGGACTAAAAGTGGCATCAACATGCGTTGAGTACTACATGATTTCTGAACAGATGGCCATGCGGTGTAGAAAACCGTGGTCTGAAACACCAACTGTGCAGCTTCACCCTATTCTGGCTGCTTGTACAAGAGCTCCAGGGGGATATTCAGCAAAGAACCAGTGGGCTGGGAGGTTGCACTTTGGTCAGAGGAAGCTTGTGGTTTGCAGTCTAATGAACAATACAGAGTAAACTGCCAAAGGATAAAGAATGCTGGCTGCCAACAAACTAGCTGACTAAATAATGACTGCTCAGGCAGGGGGAGACTAACATTCTCACTTGAGTTTCTCTCTAACATGGCAGGGGCTGGACACAAAAGCACAGAGCAGACTAACTAAATGAGAACTCGTTCAAGTAAAAATAAAATTAATTAGAACAAACACAGTATCAAAATAACTCTAAATACAAAATCACAGGACAGTTCTAAACACAAAGGTAGAACTAACAATCACTGCACATGCAGGAAAAAACTAAAATGGCAAAATAACAAACTTACAAGGAATGACAAAGATATCAGAAACCAACCAGTGGACATGAACTTGAGACGATGAACCAACCAAAAGAGTGTTTGTGTATGATGAGTCCTTATATAGAGAATATGGAGGCAGGCGTAGGAAACTGACAATGATCGGACCAGACAGGAAACAGGAAGTCATGGCTGAACAAAGACGGAAACAAGCAGGTTGGAGGCCGAACTGCAACAACGTGTCACATTGTCACTAAACTCACATTGCAGTTAGCATAGTGTTAGTTGCTCATTGCTCACTTCTTTGTCTCAGCTGATATTTCTGAATAGAATTACACATTATTATCACGTCTAAAGGTGTGAGATGTGTCCTACATGTGCAAAGTTTTCATTTGAACATTGAGCAAACGTGACACAACTCAGTGATCCTGACTGACAGTCTTGAGTTGGCTTCTTTGTACTTTCTTAAAGGAAGCTACTACTTTACTGGATGTTACCTTTACTTTTTCTGTGCTTGCACCTGTAAGGAGGAGCAGTCGCTGCTGTTGTTCACTGTCATCGCTTCTATTTTAATGCAGTTTTCCCCGTAGCCTTTGGCCAAACTGGCTTCACTTACTCTCTGTCCAACTTATCGCTTCTGCTAATAAAATACACATTTGCATGTTTTATCGTGACGTCATTTTATTTTGAATGGCTGTTGTTTTTGTGACTCCCGCTGACGTCAACGTTTGCCACCGGCTCCCTCGTGAACCAATCATTGCCTCTGGAAGTGAAAAAAACCACACGTCACTCGTAGATGTACTACGCTCCGCTTCTGCGCAGACTCACACCGAGAGGAAGCTCGGACTCGCGTCCAGCAGAAGATTCAGAGTCTCTTAGAAAGGTAAAGAAAAATGACTGTTTTGAATCGTTTGTTGTCTTGGCAGTGGCCCGAAGTGTAGATAAGCTTTCGATCTTTCACCGTCTAACTGTAGGATACAAACACCCGGACAGGACTATTATTCTGCCTTCTGGTTAGCTGTTATGCTAACCGGCGAGAGCTAGCTAATCTAGCTAACGTTACCAAGTAGTGGTTAGCTTGGCACCTTGCTCTGAAGCTAACGCCAGCTTTTGTTTCATTCAGAGTCTCTGGCTTCGTGAGTATGACATGATCAAATTTAGACATGGACACCTGCGCGACATGTGTCCTGCCACAATAAATATGATGTAGCGTCAGTTATCACATATTACACCTAGTAGATTTAATTGAAAAGTGGTTTCATTTATTTTAGTTGTGTTCATGATCATAGATGGACGTACTGCGGTAAAAATGATCCATTGTGGTTAGAATTCAAGCCACTCACACAGAAATAACAGTAGTGTTAAACTGCCTAATGCGTCACTTTTGACCAATCCAGACCTTTCTGACCTGTGGGATGTGAAACACAAATATTCACAACAAAAAACTGAGAAGTCATGAAATGACTGACTGGCTGTGTCAGAACCCAATAAACCACATTTAAAAGCAATATTTAAGCCATAAGTACTACAGAGCCAATATAAGGAATATTGGAAACTATACCTTTGATGGTACCAGCAACAGATAAAGAGACAAACCTGTTTCGCATCGGGAGCATCAGCTCTCCTCTAGGAACTATCTCCCTCAGTTCCCAAAGCAACTGTTGTTCCTTCTTTGCTTCTTTCCTTTCTTGATTTAAACTTTTTTGACTCTCTTTAGCGATTGCATTGCAGTGTCACAAGAGACCCTAAAGTCATTCTGGTCTGATATTCATCCTCCTACACAGAGATTTGAGTCTGCTCTCAGTTTGATAATATGCATCACATACTATTAAAGAAAGTTGCTGTCTGTTCGTCTTCCAACAATGTGCAGCTGTATCAGGAGCTTTGAGAAACTTGTTTGCACAACATCTGATATAATCCTGCTGTAAAAGGGCATTTATTTAACTACATTTAACATAACTTAACACAGTGTACACATCTTGAACGGACTAATTGGAAATCATTAAGATGATATCCGCTACTTGCTTTCGTGAATGACAGTCATGATTAATCACCTGCAAATGGTTTTGCATTGTAGTCTGGTGTGAGTTCGAAGCAAGTGAGCTTAAAGTTAATATTAATAAAGAGAGAACATGTTTGTTTTCTTTACACCAGCTCCTAGGAGCTCATCACCACCAGTAAAGCTGTATAAGCCCCGGGTTGACGGGACCGAAGGAAGTGGAGCGTTGTACAGGGAGTTCACTGCTGACATTACAATGAGTTATAAACCCATTGCTCCGGCGCCATCTGGCTCCAACCACACTCCTCCAGGTACTCTGACATCTCACTGCCTTATATTATTGTAATGTTCATGCAATTACACACCAGTTTACATTTTCTGTGTTATAGCTGTAAACATTTTACATAATGCTCATGAAAAAATATTTTAGTCAACAGTCTGATCACATAGGTTTTGAGGTAGCCCAGGTAATAACAGAGTAAAGTAAACATCATTATCACCACGCTGTGGATTTTCACCACATTTTCTGAGAGATTAAAGAAATTAAAGGGCAGCTTTTATCTATTTGTTATTTGTGTTGTGTGGCCATGGTACAAGTCAGGTGCTTTCACAGGCTTCTGAATATCGGAGAACCTTGGAGTGAATTCTTGCTTATACCTTCATTATGTGCTTGTTTTTCAGTTCCGTGTTCAGTATAATGTTTTCTTCTTTTTGCCAGGTTCTTCGGTGCCCTCTCCGTCTCTCCCTTCGTCGTCCACCTTTAGACCAGCTTTCAGCGACTTTGGTCCACCCTCTATGGGCTTCGTTCAGGTACGTCGACACTTTAGTAATAACATATGTAAAAATGAAATGATCATCATAAATGAAACGCACGTTTTACATGTTAAGTGACTCTTCTTTGGTTAATTCACCTGCAGTGTAACATGCCTACATTAATTGCTGCTCTACAGCTGTACGCAGTAGTAACTACAGATCTGTATCGAATGTGCTGAAAAGCAGCTGTTATGTGAGAGCAGAGAGAGTCAAGAGGCCTGGGTGACTCATTGCTTGATGCATGTTGTACATTTTTGCCACATTCTTCTCACTGGGTTCATTCTTCTCCCCAATAATGTGTTGTGCTGACAGCCTGTCAAAGTGTCTCAAGGGTCCACCTACAGTGAGCTGCTGTCTGTCATTGAGGAGATGAGCCGTGAGATCAGGCCTACATATGCTGGGAGCAAGAGTGCCATGGAGAGGCTAAAGAGAGGTATGTTAGACTTTTCAAGAAATACCTGCATCACATTTTTTGCACTTTATTAAAATTAACCGGATGCAGTTTAACACCGTGCATCGGTCTTGCCCAGGTATAATCCACGCCCGTGCACTGGTGAGGGAGTGTCTCGCAGAAACGGAAAGAAGTGCCCGCACATAACCTCCAGTTTTTACCTATAGAAACGTATCTT
This sequence comes from Macropodus opercularis, assembly GCA_030770545.1. NCBI lineage: Eukaryota > Metazoa > Chordata > Actinopteri > Anabantiformes > Osphronemidae > Macropodus > Macropodus opercularis. The sequence continues at coordinate 10,685,713 of CM061089.1, forward strand.
GGTCAGTTTTACAGTAATTTTTTAAAATCCTCCCACCTTTTGTGCTTTCACTGCTCGGTTTTTATATGTGAGTTGCGGCCCTCTTGTATCCCGTTCGCTGAAATCATCACATCCGTTTTAGAGTTTCTGTGACCTGTTGAGTGGTTGTAACATGCAGTTTTCTATTTTTGAAATAAGCATGTGTTTTACTAAACACATGCTAAACTCTGGGTAAAATGGACATGTACTGTTTTTAGTATTTGTTCAATAATGAAAACTGACCATCAATTTGGCTTGATAAACTCCAGTGCAACCACTGCTTTTCAAAGTATATCTAATAGACTTAATTTCCATTAACTGTTGCTTTATTTTTATTGTTTGTGTTAGTTTACTATTAGATTCTCAATCCCTAAGAACTCTGTACATCAAGTCAATTTGTTAGTATGGAAATTTTGTAAACCAGATTTTTGCAGTTCAGTATGTATATCTTAATTAAATAATGGAAGAAAAAACACTTCTGCCTTTTTATTTCTATCCATTGGTTTAAATGGAATTAGCTGATTGAAGATGTCAACAGATTTTTTCGGTTTTGAACAGTTCAGCATTACACTAAACAAACTGACTGAATAATTACTGCTTCTTTTTAAGTATTTGATGTGGGTTTATCTATAATGAAACAATGCAAGTGGACACTGATGACTTTTTTTCTAGGTATAAATTATTTGAAAAAGGTAAAGCCAAGGATAAACACATTTTATTCAGTTACATAATCACAACCTCAAACATCTTACTTTAGATAGGCTGTTCTAATGACCAATGTGTTTACAAAAAATCAATATCTCTTTCTGAGATAGATACTGCAGGTTTCACTGAGTACATCTCAACTTGAACATTTGTATTTCTTACATAAATGAAATAAGGTCCAAAGAATATATATATATTCTATAATATATATATAATGACTGACACAGGTTGTTGTTTCCATGTCACCTACTAGGAGATAATAATCTCCTATTAAGCTGTGATCTGCTTCCTCCATCGTAAAGACAGAACAGGGTTTCTAGAGGTGCAAAGTAGAGGTGTGATGTGAGTAGATTGTGTCTCTTGTGCAACACAAACAAACAAAAAAAACAAACATTCCTGGCGCTTTCTTTGCAGCGGCAGCATTAAATGTATTTGTCTTTGATTCTGGTTGTCACTATATAAATTGCTATAAAATTACTTTTCACAAACGTCACATAAAAAATTTTTTTAAATAAGAATCGGCTGCAAATTGTGTAAAGGTCATTGCTGAGGTTAATGTGTACTTAGCTCATTATTGTGAGCTAGTCATTTAACCACGTTACAGATTTCTGAAACCTCCAGCAGCTCAGTAAGAGTCAGAATTGAAAGCGGCTTTAGAAGAAGATGATTCACTGAATTAACAGCGCCGCTGGCCAGTACACACGTACTGTTTTTGTGGAATTGTGAACTCTAATCAAAGTCAAACAGACGTCAACATGTGGTCATTAAACCTGTTACCATTACAGAGGGACTTCATGAGAATTAGGCAAGAATAGGAGACTGCACCATCTGACTTTTGTGTTTGTATATACAACCCGATAATGTGTAAGCATGTGTCTGTGTGGACCGATGTGGGCAGGACGGCAGAAGGTTTGGCATAAGTGCATCATGGATAAAACTAAAATACCAGCAGTGTGTACAGTTTCTCCTCCATCTTGGAATTGGCCTGCATCACCTTGATTCAACCCTGTCAAGATTAAGAGGATTTTAGATACCTTTAAAATTCTGTATTGAACATAATAAATAAATAAGTTCCAACTGGACTTACTGTAGTGGCAGTGGCTGTTGGTGCGCTGAATAAGCCTTTGTAGCGTCCTTTCTCCTCCTTTTCCTTGGTACGGATCTTCTCCTCCATGGCCTTCAGCTCTTTGGCCACAGATGGACCAAGAGACGGGTCCAGCTGCAACACCTTAGCAAAGTCTGCTCGCGCCTCTGTCTCGTTCCACACAGCAGCGTGAGCTTTAGCCCGCTTGTAATAAGCCTTTACGTTGTCTGTTATGTGGGACAGGAAGTAAATAAATTAACATGTCATATTTATGCACATCTTGTACATCACAAATAAACTGCAAATTGAGAAGGTGTTATGTTACTAATCTGTAGCAATACATAGCTTCCAATAAAAGTAAGTCAGGCTATATTAACACAGCACCTGAACTTTCAAAGCATAGAGAATAAAGATGAATGAGCAGTACAATAGTACCATCATAAAAGGATGTATGACATATATATATTGCGATGACGTGAATTGGCCTGTCCTGACCAGCAAGAACACATGGAATCATATACCTTGTAAGGGACTGGTGACACAACACAAAAAGTCATTCAACAGGAATATGCTTCCCAATAAAACTTCTGTTTAGCAAAATGAAATGGACAAGTTGAAATTCTGAAATTTGCCAACAGCTTGTGGGCAAACGATTAAAAATCCCAAATGAATAGCTTGGAGCATCTCTGCTTATCAGCGGTTTTTGTAGTCCAGCAGTGCACGGATAAGGATGAACTGGCAAAGCCTCCTATGCATGTTGTGAAAGAAAATGCTCCTTGGCATTTTAGCAAACGCTACCATACATCTTTTTTATTTAAATACTCCATATTAAGTTTCTCTTTCTTCGTAGAAAACCTGTGTTGTGTTCTTGACAACAGACCTGGAGCTCTGCAGAGTGAAATGCCTCATTTTATTCTTGCATGGCATTTTGGTGAAACATAAATGAAGCAGAGTAGTGGTTTCATAAGACCTTTAAGACGTGTTAATTATCCTAATGATCAAGTCTAAGGGCATACAAATCTTCATAAAAGGTGCCACAGTCTGAAACAATACCTACCCTCATATTTGAAGACCAGTGATGAGCAGTGCTCAATGACTTCATAGTAATGGCCTTGGAGTAACTTGCACTGGCAGTAGTTAAGGAGCAGTGGTGTGATCATAAGGTCCAACTTTACCCATGCTTGGTCTCCAGGGTGCTCCTGATATAACAGATAAAAAATAATAAAGAACCATTACAGACACCTAAACCTTTTACGAGAGCACAGGGAATCAAAGGGCTGCATAAATCACAGATCTTCAGCTCTTCAAAGGTCTGCAATTACATAAATAACAAGTGCTTATTTAACTGTTAGTATATTTAGTTAGTTAGTATATTCGCATTATTTACAGTAAATTACAAAAATTCTTTCTGCCCAAACCTTCATCTGTAGATTTTTGAGGCAGGCAATGCCATTGTAGTACTTTTCTGAAGCCTCTGCAATTTTGCCTTGCTTGAAGAGCATGTTGCCTTCCTCGTGGATCTGAGGTACAAGTGCAAGTTTTTCTTCGTCTGTCATAGCCCACACATCGAGCTGGAATGATCCTGGAGGAAGAACCTGAGCAGAAAATTCATTATAGGGTTGGCATTTGACAAACTGTATGTATACTTCATTTATATGTCAACTAAATATTTTATGCACATGGCTGCAAAAGTTTCACGTCTTTTCTATGGATTCTGGGTCAATCTGCATGGACAAGCTGTCAAAATGATACAAGGCGAAACTTTTGTGCTTTTGCAATTTCCTCCTTGTGCTGTCAGCAGACAAACCGAGGTGACGTCTCCCTAAATAGTTCAGCTGTCTTACTCTACTCTAGCAGCAGAAGTACTAGCTTGCAGGCAGCTGACATGTTAATGATCACTTCAATCATATAAGTACTGGTATTATAACACCTCCGGCTCTTCCAAGCTCGCTCACCTCCAGCAGCTCAATAGTGAAGACAAGGGGCTGTGGATTGGCTTGAAGGTGATCCAGGTCCTTGTGACCCAATGAGTGGTGCGAGTGGATCTGGGCGATGCCACAGCAGTGCCTCTGACCTTCCAAGGGGTCTTTACCGGCACTGATGTTTCTCAGAGATTGCGATACGAGTGGGTACAGGGCTGTGTGCTGAGGGGTGAGGAAAAAAAACAGTCAGCAATGAGGGGGGGGGGGGAAGTTGGCTGATCTGTCACATCTATCAGGGCCGGTTCACAAACCTTATCGTCGCATGCAAATTCTGCAAGTTCTCCTACTCTCATGGTGATGATGATTCTCTCCCACACAGCTAGTTTAAACTTCTTGCCCAGTATGAGCTCCATGGGTTTGCTGCGGCCCCCCATGGTTCGGGAGTCATCCAGCACTGTGCCATCACACAGGCTGGTACGGTAGTGGAAGATCAGCTGGTGCGGGAGCGACGAGAGAGAGAGAAAATGTGATAAGACACAACGTAAAAAAAACATGTAGCCGCTCTACGGACAGACCAGCAGAGCGTGTACACCTTTGTCCAGCTCCGACCTGAAACATTTGATTGACAGTGTGCTGTAACCAATCAGCAATCATAAACACACGCCATCCTGTCCCGCCCCTTGCTTTTCCATCAGACGAAAAAAAGGGAAAATGTAGCCCGGATTAAAAAAACACCCGTATCTATAATGACTGAAGGAGAATAACAGCAATGGCAGGAAAACTCTAGAGTCTGTTAGCAGCGTAGTTTTACAGAACCGGCGCGTTTGCTGTGACGTTCAGTAACAGTTTAGCACAGCCCAGTGCGTTAGCCAAGATGTAACTGGTGATAGCATTAAGCTAACGCGCTTCGTCGTTTTTCTTGAACACACCCAAGAGACGAAACCAAACCCAGTGAACCGTGGACACTGTAGATGTACCTTGGTTCCATCGGGGAAAGTCGACAGCTCTCCTTTACCAGGACTGACCAGTTTCTTTCTAATTCCTTCCTCGAGAAGCTTGCGTGCCTCTTCCTCCATCCTTCACCGAATGTCGATACACGAGAGATGACGATGTTTCCCGAAGCCCGTCGTTTCACGAGACGCTCTAGTGCGCCCCCTACACGTACACAGTGGAAGTGTCACCATAGTCCAGGGAACCGTTAACTTCTTTCAAATGGACATGTTCACAGAAAAAAACTAAATCGATCATGTGTACTTTTATTTCAGTTCATATTGGAAGTTCGGTTGTAAACTGGTTTTGACTTACATCTTTCGATAGATACACCCACGTGACAAGGTGATAAATTAATGGCAAAGCTGCTGTGTCGTATTAGACTGTATATGTAATAAAATGGCCAAAATTAATGCAAAGGTTTCAGGGTTTGCTTAGTTACCCGCCATTATGCCATGTCTTTATTGTTTCAGAGACCACCGGTGAAATGGTTTTGCTGGTTGTCTGTCCTACTGGGTTGATAACTGCCTGGCACTCAGTAGTGGAATTGCTCTTCATTGAAAAACAGCAGGTCTGAGGGCCGAGATTGGAGATTACTGGGTGTGCAATTGCAACTGAAGAACCATTATCGTGAGACAAGGGAGTTGCAGTCTTAAGGAATAATTAAAGTAGTGCCCTTTCAAGTGCAAAACACCTACACAGTCCAGAGAGCTGACAAAATATCAAAAACATCCAGTCCATGGCTATGCTGAAAAGTAAATATGACAGTATAAAATAATACTCTTAATAACACACTCTACCACTTCCAGAATTACCATGTTGTTGTAAAATACAGTGGATAAATGGTTTTAATTTGGATTTAAGCTTTTAAAAACAAGGCCCGTCAACCAAACAGTACACAAGCATGACTCGTTTACCACAAGCTTTGGAAATTCAACAGGTAGGATTTAAAAAATACACAATACATAAAACAATACTAAATGCATTGTATGCAAACTGTAACTAACAATTTGAATATACTGTATAACAAATGTCTTTGCATGCAGACCACTGTGAGTTAAGCTCCCTGTTCATTCACACCCATCTGGTCATAGATTCTACTTTTCTGCTCCAAATAGTTCAAAGTGGAACACCAGGCAACACTCACAGTTTGGAAAGCAACTTCCATTTACACACATTAAAATGCTAAACATTTATTGTAATTTCACAGTCATTATTCACACAACATAGAAAACACAGGCAAGACCAATCTCCTTCCTTTGTGTGTACAGCAATGTCAATTCATGTAGTGGGAACAAAGTCTAGGCACTGAGTGGTTCAATTAGTAGTGGTCATTACAACGACAAGTAAAAACAACGCAATTGTGACAATACATTTTTGTCAACACAGAATTCATTTAAAGATAAACAGAAATGTGTCAGAAATATGTCTCATAAAATGTCATTTTTCAAAATAAGGTAAGTAGAACAGTTTGAAGCCTCTTCTTCCACGGACAGCGCAGCTGATGTAGATCACATGGTACACTGCAGCGCAAACAACAAACAACATTTTTAATGTAAAATGATGTATTAGTTGCATAGCCAACAGAAAATGACACAACATTGTAAGAACTAAATGATCAATTTACCTCCAGGGATAAAGAGAAGAACTCCAGGCACAAAGAAAATAGCACTTGAAACACCTGCAATGACCGTTTTTATTAGTTTCTGTATTTAGAGAAAAGGCCAGAGCAGAGTGGATGGATTTTAAATCCCTTACGCTAAGTCAATATGCTGTAACATAAAATGTACTTTAAACATTGTACGTTTACAAAGCAATATGCGTGTACAGATGTTAATCACAGTATACACTTACAGTGTATATCAAAATCAAGCCTTATATAAATCACAGCTTTATTGGTTTTTAGGCAAAACTATAGAAGAATAAAAATAAAGAGATGTGTATGTGTGAAATGTTTAAGTACATGGGAACCAAAAGTCACAAGCATCATAAGTGACAGTGATACAGTACCTGTCCTGCACATTGCATTTTTAGCTTTAATCTTTTATGGCAGTTGTAGAAGACCTTACTTTGTATGGTACAGTGCCAGGTTGACAAACAAGCATCCAGACTTTGACCTTAAAAGACTGGTCTAGCTTCACAAGCAACCCAGCAGACAGTTTGAAGTAGTAATATTTAAAACAGTTTAACAACTAAATATAAGTTATGACTGTGTGCAGCCAGGATTCACATTCCTAGACGTCAGTAAAATGTATTGTACTGCTGACATTTAAATACACAGAGTAATGACATAATGACTCTTAGAAAAGTGTCTGTTAAAAATTCTATTAAGATGGTATGTAGTCACCTGTAATTTTCTTGTAATTTATATATTTGATTTGTGGCAAAGTTATTGAAATATTTATTTACTAGTCTAGTAAAGTCTAGAACTAGTTTATTTTATTGGATCTTACTTACCTGCATTTGGATTCAGCTGTATCACAACACCTGTGAAAATAAGAGCTAAAAAAGAAAGTATATTAGTGAGGTATAAGGACAACCCAGTATTTATATAAAGTATTTACAACACCTTTCATTCTACTTGATTTTCTGGGAAGGATCTAATATAAACAGTGATTCAACAGGGGACAAAGTTTACTATGTGAAGTGCCAAACATGTCAGTGACTGACAAAACACTGAGAAGAACTCTTGGTGTGAAACTGTAAAACTATTTGAAAAAGAGGCACGTTTAAGACTCACCAACTCCAGTAATGAGGAGAAGGAATGACGCAAGCACAACTCTTCTGTTTTTCTTCACCAGCGGATGAGACACCCACCTGAACAACACATTTTTTCAAAGTGACTGTTTGTTGTTGTTTCATTGTTTGGGAGACTGCTGATCTGTGTTTGAGTTGTTCGAACAAACCCGCAACAGTGTGCAGAAAGATGCGTCACAGAACTCAAGGTGCTGAAGGACCACTGGGAGCTGCAGTAAGACAGCGTCGCAGGGTCACTGTGAACAGAGCAGAGACATATTTGATATCACATTCGGAGAACATGCAGACCAAAAACAAAGCCACATCCGCTGTCATACATATAACACACACCTGATTTTGAAGATGTTATTGAACGAAGAATTTCCATTGTCGCCCAGGGCATCTTCGTTTTCCAGATTCTAAAAAGCGGAACATAAAAAACAAGTTACAGCGTTAAGTAAACAACAAGCTGTATTTGTACACGCAGGCGTTGTAGGTGTACCTGGTACTTCAGGTTACTGTGGTCGGGTGTGCCAGCAGCACTGGGGGCAGGATGAGTCTGAGCTTTAGAGAAAGTCAGAGGACCAAATGTCATCTCTCCTCCGTCTCGGTCCTTCCATCCCTCCGTCTCTCCGTCTGATACAGCTCCCTCCTCATCTCCCTCCAATACAAAGGCATCATCAATACTGAACTGTGCTGCCATGGTCGCCTCTTACACCCTGAGGTCCTGTGGCCTGAGGCTCACTGTGGGTCAGGAGTAAAAGACAAAGATACCAACGGTACTGAAATCATCACTGCGCACATTAGCACTGGGAAAAAAACAGTAGGAGACTATTTAAAGGCTTTTAATGACATTCATGGGTTAATTAAAGACGCTGCTTTATAATGTTGTAAACAACGCCACACGTATCAAAAAAAAATAAGGAGTTAGCTAGTTATAAACGTTAACATGTTAACCAAGGCTTAAATAACATTATAAACATTGAAAAATACATCTGTAACTGAAGAACTGCTCAATCATGTCCGTCATAAGGGAACAGACACAGTTCCCTATTCCTGAAAGTAACTAGCTGCTGTGTTAGCTGCGGCTGCCATTGTTTGTGCCCTTTCCGTTAACGATCACCGAGCGAAAACTTACTGTTGAAGTAGCTTAAATCTCCAGCGAGGTGACACTCGTCTTCTAGTTTAAAGGCAGGTCACATGGTGCTTTCATCTGCTGTCGCCTTTGTAACTACCCCCTGCAACAGCTTGTTTTGATTTCAAGTTAAAAAGAAAAAGCCTTTGTACAAGTTTATAAGTTTGGAGCCTCTTCCCTTTTCCTTCAACACCCGGTTCTCGATTGAACACGACTGATTACGCCCAGAGGTCTCCTGAGGCCCCAGCCCGATCCATCGAGCATCGATTTATCGATCGACTCCATAACTTACGCAGGCATAACATGACAATGCTCATCAGCTTTTTTAATATTTGGTTCAATTGTTTTTGAAACCACATATTGACAAATTACTATCGATTCATATTAGATGTTTTGCTGATATGCAACAAGACTTGACTTACATTTTTTTTTTAATTTGATTACTTGCAATTTGTGCCTTTTTGTACTTTTGTACTCCATAACCTGGGAAATACATTTGTGGTCTCCAGCAAGAAATCATCAGAAAGAAATAAAAACATCAACAAACCACTTGAATCTGGTCAAATCAACTACCTCTGATTAGTTATCTTAGTCATGGCTAATATTTATATAAACTGATATATAATATAATAATGACAATAAATAAATAAAGTGCATTCAAGCTAATTAAACCCCATCATCCCACATAGTATTGTCTGCCAACCTGTGGAATCATGTGATTTCCAGAAAGTCAGAAGACCCGTGGCTTTGCAAACAAACGTCTCTAAATCAACATTCATAGTTTAGTCATTGTTGGTTTGACGGAGCAGACACAAGAGGTACATGAAGTAAATGGTGGAGGATAAGGCAGAAGCATAACTGGTAGAAACTAGTGTCACTGCCGAATCTCTGTACATCTGGATATTCAAGAGACGTAAGTTACATAGTTTTCGTACTTTTGAGCATAAATCACTGAACCAAAGTACAGTGATTTACAATCTATTGGACACTGCTGTTATAAAAACATATACTGGCTTCTGAAGATTTATGGCATTAATCTGTTAGTAGCAAATTAAAGCTAAAAACAAAATGATAATTGTTTGTAAAGTTTAATTGGTGTTTATTTTCTAGATTGCGTCACATATTGATCTGGTTTCCAGCTTGGTGCCATCATTTTGAAATCCACTCTTGCAAAATAACAACTCCATTAACTTGATACTCTCATTTTACTCTTTGATCTGTGCTTAGATGAGACTACCGGCTGTACTTTGCCTCTTGCTGCAGCTCATTTTTGAGGTACACCTACGTGCAAACTGTTTAATTAGGCCATCAAAGCTTAGGCTGAATGTTGACCTGTATTTTTCAGAGCCATAAAGTTATTGGTTAAGAGAGTTCAAATGTCTGGACATTTTAATTTGTCAGCGTTGTGTTGTTTAAATTCTGTTTCTGATTAGCTGTCTTCATGCACAAATCTCCGGGTGATACCTGGTTCCTCTCTGGAGCTGCCATGTCTCAGGGCCCAAAACGATGTCTCAGAAGCCGCAATTACTTGGAAATTCAATGGTCTTGTTGTTTTTGTGTAACTCTCAACATTGTCTCTCTCTTGGAAAAGTGCATTGTTGCATATTTTGACAGTATTGTTTTCCAAATACAGGTGAACATGTAGATGCACAGTCATCTGGCTCAGCTAAGGTTTTAAAAGACGGAGCATATATCACTATATCCCCTGTAACTGCTGCCAACCAGGGCGAATATGTGTGTCTGGTGAAGAGAGACAATTCAGAGATGAGAAACATGTACAATATCACAGTTGTTGGTGAGATAGATGTCTACTTTTATTTTTTATCCTAAAATTATGAATATTGTTTCATCATTAAACTTTTGTGTATCTCGTCGCAGAATCCATTGGCTTTACTATTAAGGTAAACCAAGGCTCCGGAGTTCACCTCCCTTGCTATCTCCCACGTACCACCAATGACAATGCTCGCTGGTTTAAAGAATCGGGTGAGAGACTGAACACTGACGACGAAGCTAATAAGAAAATAGAGCTGCTTTATCCAAACGACTATGATCAGACCATCCTAGTGAGAGATGTTGCCATAGAAGATACTGGAATTTACTACTGTGAATCGGCTGAAGGAGAGAGGCTGAGCACAATGTATCTTATTGTTGAAGGTAGGCTTGGCATTATTTTCTACATTATTCCACATGGTTTACATGTTCATTGATGTACATTTGAACCATCTGCCCAACTTTCTTTAAGCTGCTGCTAAGTCTAAATCCCACTCATGTGCGAACTTCACTACACCTTGGGAGGACTGCGTGGACAAGGACAGCCGCACAGGGGAGGCCATATTGAAAGAATCCATGACAGAGTTTTCCATGAACTTGTACTCTCACCTCAGACAAATCCATTCCTCTGGCAACCTGCTCTTCTCTCCTATCAGCATCAGTGGCGTACTCTCACATTTATTGTTAGGTAGGAAAGTTTATCCTGTGGTAGTACAAATGTTTCTTTTAACCATCACAGTCATATATATTTATATCTTTATTTTTCTAGCGCAGGAAATTAGCAACAATTGTGCTGGAAATTAAGCTATAATCTTTCTGGAAAAGGTCTATTCAATTTGGTGCTAATTATCAGAGAAGATTAATTGAACGTCATTGTAGAAGCATATATTATGATGCCAACTGTGTCCTTTAAAATTACCGTCCCAATATATCCATCTACATGTGTATGAATATGTCGAGAAGAAAAGCTTACATGGCTCGGAAGTTAACTTCTACTGCTTTGAAATGTCATAGCAATTTTCTTCCACTTCCGTTAAATGTCAGACATATTTTGAAGCGTTCTATATTATATCTTTGTTGTGTACCCTTTAGGTGCGAGAGACAACACCCGCAAAGACATTGAGAGGGCGATGTCTTTGCCTCATGACTTCAGTTGCACTCACTTCCAGATGAAGAAGCTGAGGGACAAGTTGTCCGGCTCCTTGCTAATGGCATCACAGATCTTCTTTGACCCACGTATTACATTCACTGTGTGGAACACACAATATAGCCTCTTGCTACATGTGGTGCATACATACCATAATATATAATTCTCCACGTTTTTAATCTTTTCCTCAGAAATGAATCTGACTCAGTCCTTCATTGACCAATCTGTGGAGTTCTACGAAGCAGAGCCCACCAGGCTGCTGGAAAGCAGCGAGGAAAGCGCACAGATGATCAACAGCTGGGTGGCAAATAAGACCAATAAAAAGATCACACATTTGGTTGATACTCTAACACCTGATACACAGCTGATGCTGCTCAATGCTGTCTCCTATAGTGGTCAGTGGAGTCTACGTGTCTGCCCAAGTGTCTGTTTACATGTGGAAACAGTATTCGCTAATAAACTTTATATATGTTTGTGTCAGGCCAGTGGAAAGTTAAGTTTGATCAGAAACCAAAGAAACGAGCGTTCACAAAACTGAATGGCGACGTAGTGAAGGTGCAAGCCCTCTATCACCAGAAATACATGGCAGCCATGGGGCATGTGGTTGAGCTAAAGGCACAGGTAACAAACACTCACCCTCACCCAAGGGAGTAATGATGTATTACATCCATGTTGTACGTATTCATGCTGTACAAGCTGTATTTGCTGCTCACTAGTGGCACCAGACTGAACATCTGGATTGTATTATTGTGCAGGTGGCCAGGTTTGCTCTTACGGGTGAAACCAGTCTCTACATCCTGCTGCCCCGCGCGAACACTGCAGCTGACCTGCAGCAGGTGGAGGAGAAAATGACCGACAGAAATGTGCATGATATGATCGAGTTCATGAAAACATTGAATCCTCAGCACATAGAGGTCACTCTGCCCCAACTCAAGCTTGATGTCCAGCCAGACATGAACATACTCATGAAAAAACTAGGTTTGTTTCTCTTTTCTGCTCTTGTTGAAATCACATTTTAAATGTAACTAATGCTTTCACCCCAGACTGAGCAGCCCTTAGGTTCTGTTTGTGAACTATGTCTCCCTGTGTGTCTTGAAATGACAGCATGTGATCCACTGACCTTCCTTCCCCGCTGGCTTTTTCTTGACGTTTCACTCTCTTTTCCCTAAACAGGACTGACGTCACTCTTCGAGGATGCCAACTTGTGTGGCCTCTACTCCACGAACAAGGTGGCTCTGAATGAGGCAAAACACAGAGCTGTGCTTGCGCTCACGGAGAAAGGAGTGGAGGCTGGTGCCGTCACCAGTGTGTCATTCTCTCGCTCCTTCCCATCCTTCTCTGCCCTGCGGCCTTTCATCCTGCTGCTGTGGAGTGACCAGGTCAATGTGCCGCTCTTCATTGGCAGAGTGACCGACCCAGAGTGACTGAGGGAGTGAGGAAATTTAACAGCTCATGATTAGAACAGACATCTATGCTGCCTGCCTGGCATAAGTGAAATACGATAATTTGTCATTGAGTTGCTCTGCTTGTTCTGAGTACAGTTGCTTTTCCAGAGTTCGCCATAAACCAGTTTAAGGTGAACATCTGTATTGCTTGAAGTGTTCAAAAAACAAATGACTTGGATGTGGTTTGCTTTCAAATGATGATGAATAAACATGCGTTCACACAAGACGTCTCCTGCCTGATATGTTCACACAAAGGCGGATCAATTAATTCCAAGAAAAACAGACGACTACTGAAACGACTTCAATTTATTTTGCCAAGTAGTCACACAAACCCACCACAGGATGGCAGCCATACTGTGTGATTGACATTGACAGTGAATACACAGGGACTGCAGTAGTGAATTCCCTTCTGATTCCCATCTCAGCCCTCCTGCATCATTACCACCAATATCAATTTAAGGAAGACAAGTGTCAAGATCTGTGACAGTAAAGGTTTTTTTCTTTAAAGCAATAGTTTGCTTGGTAAAGCACAGCAACTGAGCAAGAAATACCCTGAATCGTCATATTCACAAGCGAACACCAACGTTAACAGACCGAACTGATGGCACAGGCTGTAAACACAGCGTTCAGAATGATCGGCTAAGGTTGCACTGTATTATACAAGCCGGTGGTGTCTGCTAAACATGCAGCTGTATTGCAGATAAAAATGATTACATAAGCAAAGCGGGGTCAATAGACGAGAGTCAGAAAATACGATGAGTGTAAACAAAACCAACAGATCCAGAGACAAGAATGAGCAACCATCCAGCCAGAAACCTGCCCTCTATCAGATCACTGTCACCCGTCCAAACCCCAAACAAAGTACAGAGGTTTCCCAGAAATGCATATTTGATGCTTGGAGAACATGATAGTGTTGTTTTGGTTTGATTATCTCGCTGCTGACGTGCTGGGAAGTTTGGTGTGCATAGAGAAAGTACAGATTAAACCCACCCTCCTGTAAAAGTTATTCAAGGTTCAACTGAAATTGAGCTTAAGTTGCAACATATACAGCAGTTTAGTTCCAAGCTTTCATTTAATGCCCTAAGCCCTTTTGCTCAAAACCTAATTCACCACTGACGGATGTATTCTTCGCAGCCAATGATGAGACATTCACAAGGTTGTCAAAGGACACTAAGAATATGAGCAGCGGGATCGATGCAACAGTTAGAAAACTCCCAGAGGCCGCTGACCGACTGTGAGTGTGCTAGTGTCAATCAGTGTATGGCCATAGCAGTACTGAGAGGGGAACCAGGGGTTGAACATTTAGACAATTCAGCAACAACTGAGCTCATATACACCATCAATAGCAGAGATATGCACTGAAACACGTAATACACATGCAGATAAATTTGCAATCAAGCATAAGTTCTCAAGATCCTGTTATGTCCACTGTACGAATATCTGCTGCCCCCAGACATGTTTGCATGCAGGACGTGATCTCGTTTTACCTCCTGAGAGTCAAACGTGAAGGAGCGTCGTTCCTTATGTCTGCATTCCTACCAACTGCACACAGAAACAAATCCTGTTCGACAGATCTTAAACCAGAGGAGAAATAATCTAGAGGAGATAAGGTAAACATGCTCAGACCACGTTGCTGCAGCAACTCAGATTCTGGTTTATGCTGATCTAACTCTCTCTGGCAGTGGGGGAATGAGATGGCAAAGGTCTGGCACTCGTGACTGACAGCTTGCCAAATGTCCTTCAGCCAGGAACCCTCACGACAGAGGTATGTGGTGGCGGAGGGGGACGTCCGCCGTGTGTGTTTCCTTCTTGTCCTTTGTTATTATTTCTTCACACCTCTGCGCTTCGAAGACGGCTCTGGACACGTTGAACGCGGCAGGAAGTGAGTGCAGATTGACACGCACCGCACACAAGGAAAATGTAGGCACTCATATTCTCATAGCCCTCATGCACACAAAGACCTACACCCACACACACACATTCTGACACATTAATGTCCGATGTGAAGGTGTATAGAAAGCCACTGTCACCAAAAGACAATGAAAAGACATCCGAACAAGAACACTGAAACGGTAAAGGTACAAATCCACCAACTGGATCATTTTGTGCTTTATAATATTGTTTTGCATCAGCTCAACAACCACTAAAATGGAAAATCTCATTACAGAATCACCCTTTTATAATATTCCTGTTCCTGTAACTATATCACATTATGAGTCACTAGGGTGCACGTAGTACTGGCCCCTTTCACTGGATGAATTTCAAGTATAGTGTCAAATCCCTTCGTTAGGAGAAAATCAGGTAAACAGATAGAACATGAGCGACGTCCACACTACAGTAGGGTAAGTAAGCACAGTTTTGTTGTGTATTGATGGGTTACGTCAACACTTTAATGAGGACATTGTCACAATTTGGCTCAACTTTAAAAAACGTGTTCAGATTACACCTTATTACCATCACTAATATTAGTATGAATATCATATATATCAATATTTTGTTGCTTGTAATTATTGGCATTATACGACAGACTTCATTTCTAACATCATTATTATTGCATGTTTTATCCTTTGCTCTTATTACTGCAGGACTCTGCTTTCAACTAGTGCTTTGTGAAGAACTGTGTGCGAGTGTGTGCGTTGTTATGTGTATGTATGCACGACTGTCTTGGGTGATCTAGTCCGGCTTGTCACTGCTCGGGGCTCCTTGCTGTGTGAGCGTATGCCAGTACTCCACTTTCTTCCCTTTGTTTTTGAGACATTCGAACCAGTGTTTGAGTCTCTGGCCGCTCGCATTAATGCCCAGCTCCACTCCACCTGGAACGAAAGAGGGAGATGTAGTCATCTATAGCGCTTGGAGAATTGCCAGAGACGTATTACCTGCTGGTTTTAGGTCTGTTGTCTGAACGTCAGCTTTTCAAAAGTTTACTGACCTTTGTTTGTTTGTTTAGTCTTTTTGATATTTTACACCACATGCGGCAGTCGCTTGTAATTATTCATAAATATACTTCATAAGTGTACGTATGCTCTTGTTGTAATTGCTTTATTTTGGGTGTTTGTTTTAATGTCTAATCTAACATTTATCTTTGGATAAATCCTAATCAAGCAAATCTTTTTCTTAACTTGCGCTGGAGATAGTCTAGGACCAGCAACTCCAAAATTGATACAAAAAAACCGAGGGAAGCAGACAAAAAGAACAGAAGAACAAAAACAAACACAGACTTTCATAACAACAGATTTGTCGAAGGCGCGTGGTCACTGAGCATGATGCCTAAGGGAATAAATATGCAGACAAGCAGGAAGTGACTCAGGTGAAAGTGAGTGGAGTGGATCGAGGCGTTGGTGGAGAGGCAGCCTGTAAGACATAACAAGGTCATTACAGAGCTGCTCCCCTGACTGTGATTGCACAGTTAATAGAGCACAAAGTTTTAAACACGTTGTTCTGGCAATGCCCGTTGAACAGTGCCTCTGAAAATGACAGCTGTGAGCACACAAGGCTCGATTGTTGATCTGCGACTGATCTGAGCTTAATGCCGATCACTGCCTAAGAGGCTGCTGCTGGGAGGAGAGAAGCAGCCTTTAGTCTTTCATAGCCTCGATCCTCATTTTCTTTCATCTCACACACAGACTGACAACTGGAGGATTAGCTCTAAACCTGTTGACAGAGTTTCAACGGGATAATCACGCCCAACACTTTGTCACCTCCACCTCCGTGCACACAACAGTCTCACCACCTCCGAGCAGAGATCGATGGAGTGTTCCCTGGGGGCGGCGGACTGACAAACGAACGGTCGGCCATCCTGACATGTATTAGGGGGGACGGAAGAAAGATGAGGAAGCGGTGGGGGATGAGGCTGACATGCACACAACTTTTATCCAGTTGTCTGTCTGCTTACTTTTACACAAAATCCTTTGCTGCCTCTGCCACAACTCAGAGCTGATACAAAAGCACCAATCGCGAGCCAGCTGTCTGGCGGAGATGTAGACCCGAAGGCGTCAGCGCGCTTCAGACAAAGTTCCCATGGGATCAGCAAACAGCACCTGAAGGATTGTGTCCCTCCTCCTTTCGATGCCTGCTTCTTAAAACGCTTGTTGCTTAAAGATACCATCTAACATTCCTGACTCAAAATCAGGTCTAGATCTGGTATGTGTTGGAAGTGAACGTGCAATATTGATCACTACCTCAAATCACCCGCTTGATTTATTGCGTGAGCGTGTTTGTTTTTCCTGGACTTTCGTCCTCACATCTTTCTCTCTCAGTGCCTTTTTCGTCTCCGTGTGGTGCTGAAATCTCACCTTTCACCGTCTGACGTCCTCTGTCTTCTGCTAAGCCTATTAGCTCGCTTGTTATTGCTCTCGATCTCATACTAGCGCGCTGGGATTGCGTTCCCTCGACCTCTTTATCAACTCGTTCTCTCCATTCTTCTCTGTCTCTGTGTCATTTTTCTCCCAGCCCTAATTAACATAACTGGCAGGGTGCTGTGGCTACACCTGTAATGATAATGGTCAAGGGAATGGCTGTTATCTGGAGCTGTGCATTAGAACGATGGCCTTTTCTCCCAGCAGAGGTAATAGCTCACTAGTCTTATCTAAACACTACTGTCTAGCGCCAAATCACCCGCCCACCCACATGTGCACACGTACACATACAACAGCGTAAAATGCTTTGATCTAACGGCCTTCAAGCTCAGGGAGGTAATTCATTCTCACTGCTTCCTCACTCTCTCAAGTCCACTTGCCATGATATACACACCAGTAAGAGCTAAAGCTGTTTAGCAGTTTGAAGAATCAGGAGCAGTCTGTGAGCCAAGTCCACAGGAAAACGCCACCCAGTGAAATGTGATGTCTAATGCCTCTCCATCTCGCTCTTTCGCTCTCCCTCGCTCACTGTTCTCCTCCGGCCTCATAATTACTCCTCATCTCTCTGCATTTTTTTGTTCCCCTCCCACGCACGGCCTGGTTTTTATGTTGTCTGCGACTGCCACGCTTTCATTCAACTCTCTTGTACAGTCATCTATACTTTTCTGCTGCTGCTGCTTTCCTCCTCGCTCCTCCCCTCCACAACGTGTTTTTTTTTTAGCCTACCTATGAAGTCGTTGCTCATTCCCAAGTCGTAGTCCCACACGGAGATCTCCAGGGTTTTCTTTGCCAGATGGTCCAGAGACACTTCATATGAAAACTCCTGCGCACGTTGCACACACACACACACACACACACACACACACACGCACAAGAACATATTTGAATTAATGATTCATGAACACAAGAGTGGAAAGGAACTGAATTTGCAATTTAGCGCATTGTCAGTAGACGTATTCAGACTGATCCTGAGAAAACATTCAAGGAGTTAAACTTGAAGTCATTTTTGAAAGGTTATGCTTAATTGCGGTCTGTGCAAACTGAAGCCAAGCGCAGTTCAGTGGAGAAATTAATAGGTTGTCAGATGTCTTGTCTGTGTTTCCAGAACAGGCTTTACCTCATTGAATTCAGGGTTTAGAGTCTTTTTCTTCACTGTGGTCTTGTATTTCGACTTTTTCCCCATATCGGGCTGCAAGATGCTGAGAAATAAAGAAAAAAAATCACATAAAAAGCATAAAATCGTAATGTTCTAAATCTGCCTCAGGACATAATGTGTGACTTGAGCTTAAAATACAAGGTTGACAAATAAGCCCCACTTTAGTTTGGCTTCCTGTGGAGAGAAGGTTGATGCCTTAGAGCTGAGCGGAACCGTATATTATCATGAAGATTAGAAACGGATGACCTCTGCGTATGGATGTGATATTTAAGGGGTTCAGCTTCAGGGATGAATTTGTCCAAAGGTTTAACGATTTGCACAGATCCTCAACTGCATTTTAAAACTGCAAACAAATCAAAGCAAGATTAAACAATATAATTACTATACTGTAGATCATTATGTTTCTCAGTTGTGACACTAAACTTTCATGAATGTTGCATCTTTTGTTGAGGGAATTGTGACCTAGAGGAGAACTGAAGCAGGGACAGTGAGTTGTAAAACAAAAGGAGTGAGAGACAGTAACCACAGCAAGATTATAATCAGTCTGATGTTGGAGTACACGCTTCAGCAAAGAAGCAACAGAAGGATCGCTAGAGGGCAGCGGGAGTCACCATCAGCATATATTCCAGTCAAGATGTTGGGGCGTTGAGATATCTCACTCTTTCAGCCTCCCCAATGCCAGTGACGAATCCTGGCCTGACAGCTGATGCATGAGATGGGGCTTGAGGCTGTCACTGCCGGAATCAGAGCAAGTGAAGGATGG
This sequence comes from Macropodus opercularis, assembly GCA_030770545.1. Taxonomy (NCBI): domain Eukaryota; kingdom Metazoa; phylum Chordata; class Actinopteri; order Anabantiformes; family Osphronemidae; genus Macropodus; species Macropodus opercularis. The sequence goes on from CM061089.1 coordinate 10,704,939, forward strand.
AGGTGGGGAAAAACAGGAGGAAGAAAAGGAACTGACAGAAAAACAGGGTGATAGCGCAAAACTCTCTATCACAGGAGCGTAATGTTTGCAGCCATCCTACTGTACAGTGCTGGGATTGAGGCTGGAATGGGGAACATTATCACAGAACATTATCATTCATTTGGCCTTGCCTTTCTGGACACATGATAAATTTTGCTCTCTGCCAGCTATTGAGAGAAATATCTGTTTGTCTGCTGCTAAATGCTGCATTTCGGTGGAACAAGTTGTGCATCGTGTTCTGTTTTCCCTTGAAAATGGCAGCGTACAATGTCTAAAAATGAGAGGTTTCAGATTATGTGTAGATAAACTGCAGAGCTGGATGAGAGGCTGAGCCAAAGATGGATTTATTTTGAAAGCTTCAAAATTGTGGTGCAGTTTTAAACACAAGATGTGGAAAGAATGTTTGACGTGATAAAGTATTACAGAAAACAGAATAATCTAACTCAGTGGTGTTTAATCCAATTGCCTCAATAAATGTTTCAAAAGAAAACCTTGAGGTTTACTGGATTTCAAAAGGTCATTTTCTCCATAAGCTAAAATACCTGGTGATTATACAGTCGTCTGCCTGCCACCACAAGAAAAGGAAAGGTACAGTGGAAGAAAAGGAGGAATCAATTGAGAGCAGCTGCCAAACAAAGCCTCTGTTTGACCAGCAGCATGTGAGAAGCTAAGGTGAAAGCTTGCGGGGCATCTTATTCTGAGCTGTGCCAAATCACGTTTTATGTTCAACTGTGTGGCAGCTCAGACAGAGGAATTTCAACAAAACCTGATTTGACAGCAGCATTCTTAACATTGATAGCATAAATAAAAAAAACAGTCTTTACAGCAGCAACCAAACTCAAATTACTGTGAAAAATCCAATGCGAAGAATAATTCATAACATGGGAGGCTGCTCCGTGGCGATAGGAGGGATTATCCCCTCGGTTTTTTGTTAGCCATTTCCTTAAAAAGTAGGCTGTTCGCTGCAGAGTACAGTAAACTAACTGACCGTACATTCTTGTGTTGTACCCATTTACTATTTCAGCTCTGCGTCGCCAGCCTTCACTGACTGATAAGGTCACAGGAAGTGAGAACTATTTCCTATAATAACTGTGATGGTGTTTAAATGCAGTTTTTTGATTAGGAGCAACATGAGCCAGTGGGGACACGTAGTTGTCAGCTTACTTATGTAAATGACTTTGTTCCTGTTTACTGCGCTTTACAGCCAATGTGGACACTGGGTAACGTGGTAGCAGCTCTCTCCCTCTCCAGTGTGTCAGGAATGTGCTGTGTTGGAGTAAAAAAAATACCTAATTGGAGCCATTCTCTGTTTGTTTAAACTTTAGCTTCAACGTCAGACGGCTCAACACTGGTGGAAAAATGCTTATTCACCTCCTGGCTGAGGAGTAGTTTAGAACAATCAATACAGGTGGACAGATTTCGCAACGTTTGCAAAGAGCCAAACGTCGAGACTCTGCTGCTTGTTGTCTGTTGCGCTAAAGCTGTTTTGTATTTGTTAAAATGACGCTAATAAAGCGTGAAGTAACCGGGTTGAATGTGAAAATGAAATAACACTCGAAACACTGTATTCTATGCACCAAATGTCACATGATGTCTTTTTTTCATCTCACTTGTTTTTGCCCAGAACACCCACCACATGACAAACTAACAGCTTTATAATATGTGTGGTTGCGATAACCTGGTATGTTAAAACAGTGGCACAGGTCAGAGGGAGACCAACAGAAAAACGAGACTTCCCACTGTAAAATGACAGTGAGTGTTAAAAAACAAGCTAACCCACGACATCATGATGCAAAGAAAACGTGATAAAATAAGTGACAATTGGAAAAGAGGAGCTAAATATATGCCTGCTTCAGTGAGAAGTCATGATTCTCACTTCACACGGGTGTTCAGAGGAAAACGAGAGCGAGAACAAAGCATGTGAAGCTTGGCAGTGTGCTGGGTCAGCAAGAAATATCTGACATGTTCTGCACTTTTTTCTGCCTTCACATGTCTTTTTCCTGACAGAATTATTTATTAATTTAGGAGGCGTGAGAAAATATAGGGATGTAATTTCATTTAGTCTAAATGTGTCCTTGTAAATGGAAGACAAATTGCTTCTGAGCTAAATTTGACCTTGTGTCACTCGAACGTCTTTGAAAGGCAGTTTGAGAGTAAGACCAATTAGAAAAAGCCTTGTGGACAAATGCGAACACACACACGCAGTCACACACACACCATGAATAAAGAATGATTGGCATCAAGATCATCTTTAGGTACAGATTCCTCAAGAGGACCACTGGTGGTAGGACGCAGTAAGTCAGACAGCTCTCAAAGCAAATTCATTCCTACGGCAATCTATTCTTCAGTTCACTCCAGAGACACAATTCACCTATGCTTGGTGAGCCTGCGCTGTAAAATGCCTGGGATGTAATTATAACCACAGAAGGATACTGTGCAGACCAGTGACTGAAGACAAACAAGTCACTTTGTGATGGATACAGAGTTGTTGTTACAAAAACTCAGAGCAGAACAAAAGGTAACTCAAGCAGACTGGCAGATGAAAAATCCCAACAAACGGCTCAAGTGCCAGAAAAACGAATCAGAGCACCGGCTTAAACAAATCATGTAATCCTAAAGAGTCTGTACAAACAAAAACAGCTGGTGTGAGGATGACAAGAGAAGAAAGAAGCGAAAAAGCAGTGAGCCGAATGAAAAGGAGGCCAGGAAGAAGGAGAGCTAGGTCCTTCCAGTGCATATGTCTTTGTCTTGTATTTATAGGCTCATAGAGCACAAGGCACCACTTTTACAATAAATCAATAACTTGCAGAGAAAAAAGATAAAGATAGTTGAGAAAGAACAATTTTCCCGTTTTGCTTTCGATTTCGCTCATCTCCTGCTGCATTAGCTGAGAAGACCTTAAAAATCCCAGTAGTATGTAAAAAGTAGTAAAAGTATTGAATGATGAGTTCAATATCTGAAAACAGCATCTTCAGTCCTGTAGTTCTCACTGCCTCCGTCACTCTGTTCCAACTTTTCAGTGCTGAAAAGAAAAGTGTCGGTCTAGGATAAAATGCGTCATCCAGGCCTCCGTGTACGACTGGGCTCACAGAAATATGCGTGAACCTTCCTACAGACCCAAGCAGAGAAGGGTGTTATGGGTATCTGTGGGGCGCTGAGGCCTCCAAACGTCGTTCCGGCCCTGCGTGACCGAAACGTTCAGTGGATGCTTGGGCATCCAGTCCTGTCAGCACATCCACGGATAAATGTGTCGAAGTGGGTAGAACAAAAAAAAAAAAGCCAGTGTCCCTGAATGGAGCCAGTGACACCAGCTTTGCAGAGGCAGTTTCCTGAGACTGCTGCTCCCTCTACCTTTAAGCCTCCCACTGCTGGATGTGCTGTCCTGTGTGGGAGCTCTCACTCCTTGCGCTGTCGGTGTTCGGGTGCAGCGAACAGATGGAAGCGTGAACTGAGTGGGTTTCATGCCACCGTCCAGGTGACAGACACTTTGCCTCTGTGCGGTTTAGACTATGAAGACGCCTGTGCCGTAAATGTCACCTAGTGTGTAAGTGAGATCAGGAACAGGAGCTGGTATCCACCCACTTCCCGCTGTTGTAGGACTGATTGTTTTGGATGGAAGTGAGTCCATCAGGGCAGCATCCCACTTCCACTCAAACACAGCCATTTAAGCCACAGTCATTCTGGATCATTACTGTGCATGAGGGCAAAGTGTGACCTAGAACAACATTATCGTATCTCAGAGCCATCTGACCTCAGCTATGCTCAAACATGTGTATAATATATGCACAACAGACAACACCACTAAACTGAGTAGACTTGAATTGTGAGTGTGAGCTTGATGTACAATATTGTCCAGTAATGTCCTTCGAACACAACGCAACAGGTCGCCAGTCGCCACGGGGCCACACATACACAGACAACCACACACGTTCATACCCGCAGTACAAACAATTTCGATTTTACAATTACACTGACTGTCTGACTTAGTCCCCAGAGACAAGCCAACCCATACAAACTGCAGCAGAAAGGCACGTGGCCTAAGCAGTACAGCATTATGCCACATGCATATGGATCGTATCTCTGGAAAAACATTTTGCTGTCTCGCTGCATAATTTAAGAGGCACTGACCTTATGTAGTTGGATTCTAAAGTAAACTAAACCAAAGTAAACAAAAAAGGGAAACGGATATGCCCACATCTACAAAAAAATCCAATTCCATTTTATTAATGTTTAAAAGAATAAAGGTCTTTATAAAACACAGACTAGCATGTTAGACTCTTGCCTTCCTTGGAGGGTCTTAACAAAAATATGAAATAGAACTTAATAAATAAATGCACCTGTGTTGAATGAACCTACAAGTAAACACATTAGGGCCTGTCAGGCCACTAGGAGGAGTTAAAAAGGGGAAAACATCAAGCTGATGCTTTGCTTCAGATACTGTTATGGTCCCTTTGTTTATGATTACGAAGACAGTAACGACAGTTTAATTAGAAAAACGTCCACACTGTCATGAGGCCAAACAAATCAGGGTTCAGGTGATGTAATGTGCTCAACAACACAACCTAAACCTCCCAAAAGGTCCTTAATGTCGACTGCCTCCGCACGAGCATCGTTTGTACAAAAAAGCACTTTATTCACGAATCTTGGACGTGACTTACATTTTGACGAAGGGGTCAGAGTAGCCGTTAGAATCCATTGCGGCCAGATGGGCACAGCGTATGATGCCGACCAGCAGGCAGCCCTTCTCTGTGTTATAGCAGAGTGACACCAGGATGCGGCCACGCTGGGGACACGGACGACAACACCGTTACACAGAATAACTGTTTCCATCTTCAGTGCATGCACGCTGTGGGAATCCTGCAGCCGAGGAACCACATTTCACAATAAAATACATAAATAACGTATTTAAATGAGAGCTTTTAAATAAAGGTCTTATCTGTGTCTTGCAAAATGTCACTGACTGTTTCCTGCTTTTAATCTCCTGATCTCTAATCAGAGGCCAGAAGCTATTACATTAAACGCTGTCTGTAAAATCACCAGAGGAGAAAGACACTGGACTCTCTGCAGTGGTGTGATTAACAATTTGTTGGCATGTGTCGTCCATGTGAGGAGTTTTCCTTCACACTTGTCCATTAAAGTTCACATCTCAGAGACACGCACCGATTACAAACTCCGAACTAAACCTTTTTTTTCTTTTTTGCAGTAATGGAAATTAAGGATAGATTCGAATTAAGATAAACACATTAGACGTAGATGAGTAAAAGGAAACTGCACTGAAAACGGCAATAATTAGATTAGAGATGATAGACTTGATGAGAGCATTACCTCCTCCTCTGCCACGAGTGCTCCCTGCTCCACCAGCTGATTGTTAGTTTCTTTATTCTGGAATGAGACAAAGACGAAGCGCGACGTCGTGGTTATAGCCTACAGAGAGTCCTGGTGAACATCTGTTAAACAGTATTATGTAGCATTTGAAACCGATGCCAGATAGACCCCGGGCTAACATGCACGCTGGAAAGAGGAAACTACTCGATAGATATTTGCCCCAAGAAAGCCACTTGGCATTCATGGGAAAAGTCCATCCACACTCTCAAACACACACACTCACCTGCGCAATTCTCTCCAGGCCCATATTGTAACGTTTGCTCTCGCCCTCTTTCAGTTTTTTGAGAGCCACTCGCACTTCTCCGATGAATTCGTTTCGCCCGAGTCTGTCCATGTCACACACACACAGCCTTCATGCACAAAACCAAAGGAAAAGAAATAAAACACACACGTGCACAGGAAAACAAAGGAGAAGCAGGTGAGTCAGTGAAAGATCATAGATGAACTGCTCATTACGGTGACTGAGCCGAATATATCCAAAGTGCATCTGAATAATCAATCAGCTCCTCCGCCAGCGACACAAGATGAATCTTCCTTTCTGTTTTCTCACGAGCAGCCTCGTGAATGATGAGAAGCTGCGTGATTGAAGCTGTAAAGAAAGACGCTTTCCAGAGGACTTCAATCACTTCCTTCTTGGCTGCTACTCCATCAGATGCTAATTTGCTGTAATTGAAAGATGTAGGAGAAAACATTTTAGAGCAGGTAATCAGTTGAAATGCGGGGATTGCTATGACATAACGTGTAAAGACTGTATGGTAAAAGCAAACTATTGGTCGACGTGATAGTGAACGTTAAGTCAGAGAGCTATTCAAAGTGTTCTGTCCAGCAACCCCACGCAGTTCAACTCCATGTACTCTCAGTGATATTTGCATCAGTCAACGTTTTCAGTGGCAGATATGACAGATGTAAGTAGCCTGCGGTGGAAGTTAATTAGTCTCAAAACACTGAAAGTGGCTCTGGCTCAGTGATGCGGAAATAAACATATAAATGTACCTTCCTGTTATCAGATCTGCAGCAAGCTCTTTGGTGCTGCCCATTGCTCTGCGTGTTGGTCAGTCCCCCTCCGACCGTCACCGCGTTATTTCACTTACAGACTGATCAAGAGGTTTGGTGGAGGGTGAATTTTCCACAGCCTCATCGCCTGCTGCGCTATTCCCCCTGTGATCAAACATTCCCAGTTGGATTTGTGGCTCTACATGTCTTCCTCACTCTTCCTCTGTTCATTCTCCCTACACACACACACACACACACACACACCTTCCCTCGCTCCTCCTGTTTTCTCCCTGTCGATGTGACATTTGGATGTTTGACATGCTGGTTCCAGCCTTTAGTCATAAGTGATGAATATCTCTAGCAGAAGCTTCAAAATAACTCTGACTCACGACCACTGCCGACAGATGATTTATGAGCCTTTGCTCTGTCATACATGTCGGGTGTCTGCAGCCCTGGAAAGCTTGCGCTGAAAGGTGACACCACTTAGGCCGGAACCTTCTGCTGTTCAAATGTTCCAGCTGTGTCCATCCTCACACCCTCACCCACAACAACAGACATTTGCACACGGGATCGACTTAATCTGTAGTATTAAATTCACACATACTGCTTTTATGTAGATGCTTTTGATGCTTATAATCCTATGTTACAGAGATTTGTGCGGTTCTAAGTTTAAATTGTTTCAGTGTTTCCACATTTGGGTGTTACATCATGTTCCCAAAATTAAATGACGTCTTCAGGTCGATGTGAATGATACACTGTGTCATAAATGATTTAATATTTAAATATTGATAAGATTAATTTCATGGCTACTTATTCTCGACATCCCAGTGGCACATTTTTATTATGGTGATGCATATCTAGCTTCAATATGATAACAGAAATAAATGTAATATGTAATATTTATGCAATGCTGGAGGCTGCGCATAGACTCAGACATACGTTAAGGTAAATACTAATGTCTGCAGCATTTGCTAATGAGCTCAAAACACAAACATTAGAGGATCAGCAATGTAAACAACAAAGTGGAGACCTGACCAACTGATACTGCCACTAAGTTTAACCCTTGCACTAAGCAACCAAACGTAACATCCTCAGCCCTGCAACCTGCACATCAGCCATTTAATCAAGCCTGAGGTTCATTCCAGTGTCTTCACAGATGAGGACAGTGTGAGTCAATTACAAACCCCCAACAGAGGTACAGTAGAAACACACACACACACACACACACACACACACACACACACACACACACACACACACACACACACACACACGCTCCATCTCTAACAGCCTGATAATCATTTTACTGATAGAAACCATAATGAGTTTTACAGATGAGATTCTCCCTCTGCATGGCCCTGATGTACCATTCACACATACATATACATGAAGAGGTTGTCACTAAAATGAGGACAAGCTCCAAGCCACCACATTATCACTGCCACTGTTCGTCAATCATTTGAAACTGAGGCAGATTGCACCAACTTATATTTGGACCCGACATTGACTCTTTTTTTTTCAAAAATTATGTTGTTATCAACGCAATTCTCTAGATATTTACAAATTTTTAAGAATATTTAAGAATATTTAACAGCTGACAAGTTAACGTTGGCTTCTTTCACCTGAAATAAACAAGCTTTAACTGCTAATTATCATTATATTCCTGTCAAATGTGCCTTGACAATTTTTACAACAAAGTAAATAAGTTGTGAAAATGTATATTTTAGCAACATATTCCACTTCAGTTGACTTTTACTCAAGACACGAGCACCTCCGGCACTCTTGCACCAATTAAAGGATTAGTCGGCGTGAGGCCAACCGTGAAGCCTGGATTGAGGACATGAGTTATTAGTTTACTCAGCTGGTTCATTCTTAATAACAAACTGGACCTCTAGTGGCCCTTCAAGATAAAGTTTGCATACTGAGGAGGTTGTTGAATGCAGAATATTAAAAAATGAACGCAGTTAAAACCTCTAAAAGCAATTTAAAACCAGCCTCTATTTAGCTGCCCCTTCTCTATCTAAGTGCCTCAGCATAATGGCTTTATGTAATCATTGTAACTGCAAATGAGCGCATGAATAAAAATAAATAAGTCTTCTCCCTTCGCTCGGTGCAAGGCATAGCTCTTTCCACATTTGTGTTCAAGTACACAGAGCAGCGCAGCAGAATGAACTTGACACCAGAGAAATTTTTTATGATGCCAAGGTTTGTGGCTGCACTCCTGCTTCGCGCAGTGCGTCTGCAATGAGATGCTGTTCAGAAGTACAGTATTGCTTCTCGTCACATTAAAACTAATTTTCAAGGTCTGGCTACACGTGGCCCAGTTTAGCTAACTTTGTACTGTCCGAGCCTTGAGGCGGGTCCACTGAGAGGCTGAGTCTTGGCACAGTCCTTCTGTTTAGCAGGGGATCAGAGAGCACAGCGTCACCCTGCTGGGGCCGGCGTAGCAGGATGCAGCAGCACACAACCCAGTGAGTAAACGTCTCTCTGGGGACCCCTCTCTGCTTCTCCGTTCTCTGACGGCTCGCAGTGAGTATTGACAACAAAGTCTGTTCATGGGCCGACGTATCGCGCTGGCAGCCGAACACATCCAGGGAGAGTTTGAGCAGCTTTCCTCGCTCATTTTATTGCTGTGCTGCTCGCGCTCCCCACCTCTCTCCCCGCTGTCAGACAGCATTTCATTCACTCCTCGCTCATTTGCTGTCTCACATTTCCTCACTGTCCTCATTCTTTCGTTTTTTGGCTCCCCTTTGAGTAAACTCCTCCCCATCGCTCGCCCTTTTTTTCCAAGCTAAGTGAATTCCCTCATTCATCACTTTATCATTTCTCTACTCTCTCAGAGCAAGTCTCTCTCTGGCACTTGACCCCTGGATTCCCTCCACCCATCTATTATGTCATCTTCCTCAATCTTGGCCTCCCTCGTTTCCTCTTCCACACCCCCTTATTTGTCACTTGACATCATTCACGCTTTCCCTCCTGCTCTCTTTGTTGGTCTTGGCAGCCACCTCTGGTTTGACTCTGGTCACACTCCTCCTCTTTGGCTGCCCAGAGCCCCCCTGCTAGTTTATGTCTGTGCACTGTGTCCTTGAACAGAGGTCAGGTGGGTTTCCTCTGGTTTGGGAGCTCTCTCCTCCAGCTGATCCATGTGTGCATATGGATGCTTGTGTGTGGGGGAGGGAGGAGAACGTATTATTATTTATTATCTTATTTCTGAAGGTGTGCGTTTGTAGTAGCTCAAGGACGTGTGTTGTTTGTGCGTGTGTCTTTCCCCTCACATACAAACGAAGGGCCATGCGTGCTCTTTCCTGCCAGTGATTGCCCTTGACAAATACGCAGGAGGATAAGCACACACCTGACCGCCTGCATTTGAGAGTACCGGGCAGATATGTGTGTGTGCACATGCTTACGTCCGTGTCCATTTGCGCTCATGTTTCCTCAGGATAAACAACGCCATCCAATCCTATTATGCATCCACCGAGCGAGCTGACACTGATTGAACGCAGCGCACACGTCCACAAACAAAACACGCGCAAAACTCTGAATCAACTTACACAGGCGGGATAACATGAGTGAATCAGAGTTTTTGGGCCAAGATGGCTACACTTGACCTCAATCCCTCCATGTAGAGAGCTCTGTGGGAAGGAGGGGGCGGACACCACGTGCACAGTCAACACCTGGGCAGTTACCGCAGCAATGGCAAGTGGACCGGTTTGCTGACGTCACCCGGCTACAATAATGAGCTATCTGTGAAATCCTACTGGGAAACACAGATTGCCGTCGGCAGGTCACTAGGAGTGAAAGCACGGTCATTCATCCTCTGCATAACAAACTGGGGAACAGAGATAATTGCTGTTCAAGCTGAGCCCCTACCTGAGTGTTTTGGTGGTCATGTCGGCTGCTGTGATGCCATGATACACCAGCGTTTCGTTCCACACTGGGTTCAGCGTATTCTTCAGGGTTTTTGTGCGTAGCTTGTTTGCCTGAGGAAGAAAAGAAGACGAAAAAAGAAAAGAAATCAGGGAACGTTTAAAGGCTTCACAAGTAAAATCATCAGATCTGAATAAGAAGATCACAAAAACCAAGTGACACAAGTGACACTAAAAATATAAAGCAAGAGAAAAAGAGTGAGAAAGCATCATTTATTTCTGTCCCTCGGGACATCGCAGAGCATCTGTTGCCTACTTTGTAGAGGAGAGTGAGAGGACGCAAGGCTTCCCTCCCCTCACCTGTCCGTCTGTCTCCTTCCCAACATGATAAGACAGTGCATTAGCACCAGTAAGACCTCTAGAACAAGCGCTGTGCCTCAAACACAACACTGCACAGCAACCAATTAAATTTCAACACAATTAGTAGGGAAAATTAAAGCTTTCCAAGAGGGAAAATGCCCATGAGCCGAAGAGCTTCGCCAGCCGTAAATAAACTTTGCAGGCACTTTCTGCCTAATTTCTCAATCTTGTTTTAATAATGTGTTCATCGTTTTTTTTCTTATTTATTTGTTTTACTGACTCTTAAGATGCGTGACTCTGTGCGCACCAGCTCCTGCTTAGCCAAACCTCTGGCTCAAGAACGGAAGGGGCAGACATGGTCTTGTCATGAAATGTAAGTTAATAAGACACTGCAGAGGCAAAGGCAAAACTAATTGGCTGTTCTCAACTGCAGGAGTGGAGGAAGATATTCAGTAGAGTTTGAAGATACTGTCCTTTACTAAAGTTTCTGTTTTAGAGTTAATCATTTTTTGCAAACTTGAAAAACCTAATAAAGCCATTATTTATAGTGTAAAGGGAATTAATCAAAACAAGCTAATGAAAAGCGATGAACTGAACATTGTCAGGGGGGAGACGGCTTTATATACGTTTTCCTGTTACGTAGCCACACTGGTGCACTAGCTGCCCCGATGATCCTCGATGATGAATTTGGTCAATGTAGTTCACTTTAAACTGAGCATTTGATCCATGGTGAATAATTGTACTCTGTCCTAGAACACATCCACCACAGAGGACATGGTTTTGGTCTTTTGGCTTTGTCCCTTTCATGAAAACCTTGACAAAGCAAAAGCTGACATCACTCCTATAATGCATGCATTATAAATGTATGTAATGAACGTTCTGGAGTGAGTAGGAGTGTGCAGCCTGTTCTCCACTATGCTTCCCTACTCTGAGCCTCGCCGCTGTCTCTTTCCACTCTCCTTTTCCTTTCTCCCACTTGCTACAGTGCCTCGGGGCCAGGCGCAGAACTCTCCCTTCCATCGCCTTGTTCCTCTTGGTCTGTTTTCATCCCCATATCTCATTGTTCTGTCTGTGCCACCTCCCCTCCTTCTCTCTTTCTTCCACTGTCCCATTTTTAATTCCCCGTTTTCTGCCAAAAACTTTGGGCTTATCTACAGGACTCAGCCCTCCAGAGCTGCCTGCGTGAAGAGGACACGTGTTTCTGATTCATTGTTATTTGTTTGTTTGATTCATTAATGTGCAGTCAGAGAGGGGCTCAGACTCATGACTTTGCACAGCTGTATGTGGGCTAGGAAAGCCACGCATTTCACAATCATCATTCATGATTCAGAGAGCGTCTTACACATCTACAAGCATCTACACCAGTCCCCTCTTCCTGCTCGCTGCCACTGACTGTCGTGATTATTTGCGCTTCACTTTTGTATCCATTTCTAAACATTTTATCTCTTCTCCACCATCTGCCCATCGCACACCCCCCCCCCCCCCCCCCCCCCCCCCCCCCATCTGTCTGCATGGATCTTTTTGCTTTCTTCACACTCCGTCTCTTTTAATCCCAACTTCCCAGAGCTGTGAGTGAAGTCTTGTCTGTGAATGAATTTTCCATGTATCTCCATTAAGAAAATCCCAGCGACCATCACAGAGGCAGCAAAACATGGCTGCATCTGTGCACATTTGCCTGTGATGAGGAACAAGAGTAAAGGAGAGAGAACTGAAAGCGGAGCATCTCTGTGTGACTGTGACGACAGCCTTAGCATGTGTCTGCAGATATGCAAGGTCATGTGCAGCGTGCGTTGCACTGTGTGCGTTTGACATCACGACAGCGTGCCTGCCTCCGTTCTGGTTAAAGATCATGTGCTGGAGGATCTGCGAGTGAGAAGGGTGGGAAGTGGGAGGAGTGGCGCCTCTCTCTCTCTGTGCTCTCTGTGACAGCTCGGTTCTTTACAGAATCTGAAACCTTTTGTGTTGTGGATTATTCATTGCAGTGCTCATATGCACCGTCTGAGTGGAGACTTGAGTAGGTGTGCGTGTGTTTGTTCATCACCCTCATGTCCACATATGCACAGTCCCACTTTCTAAGTAACGTGGCCCCGCCCGCAGGGTATTTAACAAAGTGCGGTTCACGAGTACTTACCTACTCATTGACGCTTTCACTGCACACAGCCCACCGCCAGCCCTCTCCCCCTATCAACACGCGCCTGTTGACGTGAGCCGTGTAACAATCCTCCCTGTTTCCATGACAACCACCTGCTGCTGTCCTCCCCTCATCTGTCTCTTGCTCCCTCCCTCCCTCCTCGACTCCCTCCCTCCCCCCTTTTCCTCCCTCTCAGTTTTCTGCCTTTCTTCTGCACACTGTTGGTATTTCAAGGTCAAACAGGGTCACAGTCAGATAGTGAGATAGAGACAGAGATAGCGCGGGAAAGTGGGGACAGGAGAGCGATAGCAATGGGAGAGAAGACAAAGGATAGCTGGAGGACAGAAATCCCCCAGACATTGTGTATTGTTACCACCTTAGACCTCAGACGGTAGCCTCATTCAACCTATCTTTGCTCAACATGCTTCCCGCGCTTATAACCTCATTTCGTGTCAACCTTGAGCCAAAATGGCCGACAACAGGTTGCATTTTGCCGGAGCTGGGGGGTTGCTGTTGCAGCGAGCCTTATCTTTCCTTGCTGCTTGAGCTGAAAACAAGACAAGAGCAGAGCAGCAGAGCAGAACGTGTTTGTGCTCGATAAAGCAGAGCATTGGACAAGCCACATTAAACAGTAACCAACAGTAACGCTCCCCTAAGCTGCTTGAAATGACCCGCTGCCATGTTTGTTTGTTCAGAGAGAGTTTTGACCTTTTCATAGTGTCTGATAAACTAAATTTGAAGTGGAAGACTGCTGTTTACAAGAGTGAAATTATTGTTTTGTTTTGGTTTTTATAGACTAATGTCTCTCGTTTCAGTTCGTCCTCAGTTCCTCTGTGATGTGGGGCTTCGCGTGTCATGTTGGGACTGAGGTAAAGTTTGTGTAGTGACCTTGCTAGCCCCGGGGAGAAGATGGAGCTTGACGTACGGATCGGCCAGCCCATTGGAGTCCATGGCTTTCAGTCCCTGTGGACACAAGCAGACATACATACACACCATGATGATGTCATCATGCCCTCAAACGCTTCACATAACTGACAGAGTCAGAAACAGACAGTGGACATGACAGACCTCTACTGTAGTTACATCTCAAAAAAGCTTCTGGGTGTTTCTTTCCAAGCCACTGTTTTATACATTCTTTGACTCTTTTGTGTTGTCCTTAAGGGAACCGTTCAGCCAGATTTACATAATTAACATCACGTGACAGCGCCCATCATGTGAAGCTAGGCTGTCCTTGTACGATGGCCACACTAAAACTGTGTCTGTCACAGCAATGGAGCAAAGTTAGCCGACATTTTGTAGGGCTATTAGATGATTTCGTCTTAAATAGACAAGTTGCAGAAGGTGTGTGATGAACACGTTAAATTAAAGAATTTGGGAGAAGCCAATTTGGCGTCTTGGGCAAAGGCTTCTGCAACGACACATGCACACACAGACAGATAGGGGCCTGTTTGTATGAAGAAGATACTGAAACTGTGCGTACCTTTGCCTTGTGAATGGTACAATGAAGACAGTTGTTGTCCTGATCAAAGAGCAGGCTGAACTCTAGCGTTCCCAGGTAAGCTAAAAAAACAACCCAAGCCATGACAGTTACTGCCAGTGAAAGGACGGACACACACACACACACACTCTGAGTCATATTTGTAGCAGATGGCCTCCTACAAACATGATGCTGCCTAATGTGAATTGATCTGTCTTGTTTGATTACTGTTTGGGAAAGAGGTGAAAACTTGCAGCCTCAGTCCTACTACTACTGCCACAGGGTCTAATAAATCAATGGTGCCACTGCGTCACATAAAGTGGGAGTGACAAACACTTTGGGAAAAATGCTTGACTCCACAATTACTCTGTAAGCAAAATGTTCAAACCCATTTTGGGTAAAAGAAGAAAAAAATGATGAGTCCCCACTTTAAAGTTTCAGTAGCTGCCTGTGTTGTTTTTCTTCTGTTGTAATACTTAATGATTCTCACATGAATAAACAAGCTAGTTCAGCCCACACAGAACTCACTGTCATCATCATCAGAGTCGAACACCTCCTCCTTGTCCCCGCCGTTGTCCCCCCTCCTCTCCCCATCCTTGTATCCTCCACCCGTTTCCCCATTGAAAGTCTCCTCCTTCAGGATCTTCTTCTCTCTTGGAGGTGGTGGTGTGCAGGGGTAGTCGTGGAAACGTGGGAAGAAGTCTGAAATCTGCGGGATGGGGAGAATGGGACCTGGGCACACATTGATGGCAAAATGCTCCTGCATAGAGATCTTGACCGGTGACGGAGGGGGCAGACCTATGGAGTTGGGTGTCGCCAAAGGGGAGGAGGCAGATGAGGAAGGGGTGGAGGTGGAGGAGGGGGGGATGGCCAGGTGGGAGGTGGAGGGGGGCGGCGGGGGTTTGGAGACGCTCATACGAACTGTCGAACGGAACTGCGAGGTGAAAATGAAGAGAAGGAATGCAGAGAGAAAGACAAAAATAGGGTGAGAAAGATAAATAAAAACACATCTCAGCAGAGCGGAGGAAACCAAGAGGCTCAAAACTGGGATCGAAAACAAAACAACAAAGTCACATCCTCCGCCTCCTCTCAATTTCTATCCTCCAACCGTCTCAGAGCTCGCACAGCATCAGCAGCAGAGGGAGTCACTTCTTTGCAAGGCCAGTCAACGCTGGCAGTATTTCTTTTTTGTAATTCATAAAATATCCAAAACATCCTGGGGAATTTTTTGGTTTGTTTTCATCTGCTGATGCAATTCTGACTCCTCAAAAGTCAAAATAGAATTTGCCAGAACCTTTGGCACTTTAAGTGTGACTCACACATTGTGTGAGCAAAGTCTGTGCGCTGAATTAATATTCAAACGTAGTGCTGCGAAGTATGAACAAGTGATGTCACTTGTGTATCTGCACTTCACTCTAATCCTTCCCTTATTTTCCTCTTTCACTCCTCTCGCTCCGATCTGTGAGACCCCTGAGCACTATTTACATAATGCTATTGGAAGCCTTCCTCAGTCCTTTGCACATTTGTCAGTAAATGAAGCATAATGACTGTTAACAAACTCCAACCTTGTTAAGCCAAATATCGTCGGTTTCCTCCTTTTCTCATACGGGGGAGAGATTGACGACATGTTTATTCTCACGTGCCGTCACGCTGCTGCTGGGTCTTTATTATTTCAAGAACTGCTGTGATCATCACAGCGACGTGACAATTCTCTCTCTGTTTATTGGCCCAGATAAAACTGCTCGAATGCAGTCAGTGGTCATTTTAATCATGCTCAGCGCGAAGCTGACAAAATAGTAGCTCTGTTTTATGCATGAGTAACTTCAATACATCAACACTAGAAACACTGCTACAAAGCCAAGTCATCTGAGGATGCATATTGCTTGTCATCCCTACATATATTGCATGTGTCAATCATGCCACTGCCGGTTTGTGTCATCGTGCGACCCCTGTTCCTTTTATGTCTGTGCAGATTTCTGTGTTTATTAAAGTCTGTCATGGTTTTAGAGACTTACTCATTTCCCTCGGAAGAAATAGTTCCATCCTTTTAGTTTTGACTAATACGTGTTATATGGATGCAAATAACTACAGCAGCCTGTATGGAGCTCCAGTAATGCTTTTGTGTTGCTTTGAAAGCTGACCCCGGGGCTGTAGGCAATTATTATTTTGTGGACAGTTAATCTTCTTTGTTTTTAATTAACTGGTTATTTTGCATAAAATATTAGAAACTAATGGAATATGCTTGGCATAACTTCCCAATGCTCATATGTCTTCAAATAGCTTGTTTGACTTAATAAGATAATCATTAGCATTTTGTATTTAATGGCTTTGTCTTAATTAATAACAATAACATGTGTGCGCTAATGCACAAGCTAACGTCAGGCACTAAAGTGTATAGCACTTAAGCCAAGATGACCTGCAATTTTAATAAATGTCTTCCGATATTGTGTCTTTTGTCCACATGAACAGTTTGCTTGTGCCTTTAAATTCAATGAAAACACTCACAGTTACTCACAAAACAGCCTCAGATCAAACCAGATGCTAATGTGATGAGACTGTTTCTCTTTGCTGTAACTCTTCAGCTTATAACACATTGACTCTCTTTCCTGATACACACACATAAGATGGGACAGTATGTATTTTAGCCAAAGTGGACATGTACAAGCAGAGGAAGCCTCGACTCAGCTGGAAACTTAGATTTGCTTGCTCACCCTATGAAGTTACACAGACTCAGCCTCACACAACCACATGTGCATAAAGCCCCTACGAGCTGAAAAGACCCCACACTGCCTGTTCATCTTGAGCACCTAGAGCCATGCAGTCACTCACGGTGGTCTTACATAACACCCCAGTTCACTGCAACATATAAGTGATCACTTGCAGCGTGTTGCTCACAAAACTCATCAGCTCTGACGCTCTTCGCAGACAGAGGCACACACCTGGAAGCTCACATGTGCAGGCGATCTCTCGGGCGCAGTCACACATGCACAAACATAACCATGCGCCACATACATACCCAGGGACAGTCTTCATCTGTGCCAGCGCTCCATCTTGCCTGCTCTCATTTTCTGTCTCTCACACACTGAGCATGCAGACCAGCTTTGAGTCAATATGTTCCTCTGTACTCGCTCTCTCTCTCTCCTCTCCCTGTCTGTGTTCATCGTTCGCTCTCCTCCTCTGCTCTACTCCGTCCCTCCCTCCTTGAGTTGTGACGTATCTGGTTAAAAATCCCTGTCAGTCGCAAAATGTGCATATAGTGCTGCCGCTCACTTTCGCAGCACAAGGGAGATTTAAGGAAACCCGGGAAAAGGGGGTGTGAGCATGTGTGTGTGTGTGTGTGTGTTTTGGTGGCAGATAAGGTGTCTGAGAGAGAGAGAGAGAGAGAGAGAACAAGACAGAGTGACAGATGAGGAGACAAATACTGACAAACACAAAGTGACTCAAGCAAAAACAAATACAAAGGGACATAACGTATACAGTAGATACACTGAACGTACACACACAGAAGAAAATATTGCCCAGGGATGAAAAAAAAATCCACTATCTGAAGGACAGAAAGAGGAAATTAAACTTGTTGACTGACTGAACAAGGCACAAGGCTAGAAATACAGTGACGCTGCCAGATTACTATGACTATAGCCAGTATTAGTCAAAATTACTGTAAGTGTGTGTGGTGTTTTGTCTGGAACTGTGGCAGCTCTCACAGCCTGACACCTGCTACAGTAACAAGATGAATCAAAGACAACATTGTATGAATAACACCGGACGTGTGAAGTGTAGTGAATCACTGATGGAAGCAATACAGGAATGGACAGATGAAAACAAATAGGCAATAGATGATTTACAAAATATACCTGCTATAATAACATAATAATAACACAAATAAAGGGACCAAAATAGTGTGAAAAGCATATTATATTGGTAATATACTTCAAATGAATAAACAATAAACAAACAAGTACAAACGAATCGAGGCAGAAGCTCAGTTTGCTGCTCCTTCGTTTGCTGACAATAAAAACGCCCCAATGAAAGACATTTGAACGATTTATTATCGATTTAAAAAACCATTGGAGCATTAATTGATTTTCAACTTTTCAATTCGACATAGTTGAAAAGTAACAGATGAACAACAACAATGTAATGTCAGGTAAATAAATCATCAGGTGCCAGGAGAAGTGGGTAAACACAGTATTTACTCATTTGTAAACGCGTTTAGTTTGGGCGTCTCATTACATTGGACCTCATCAATATGACGTTAACAGACCATTAAACTGTATATTCATTAATCTGCACAGAGAACGTGAGGGCTAAATGAGTTGAAATGAGACAAATGAATGCTCAGTCTACTAATGCAAACTATCTATCAAAAAAAGGTGCCGCAAACACGGGCAACATGCGTCAAGTGGATTCAAATCATTTCATCTAAGACCTTACTATGTGGTCAGAAAGTCTGAGTCTGAGTCCTTGTGTCTTTAATGAGAACAAACACGCACAGTGTGTCTATGAGGCACACGCACGGCCACCAAACCCCTCACACACTCTGCACGTCTCTGGAAACCCAAGAGACACATTGTACCAGGACTCAGCCAGCACCAGAGCAGGTGTCTGCATCCAGGGCTAAACTGTATGAAGGCAAAGCTGCTGTCTGCCACAGACTCACACTCATTACGGTATCAAGTGTTTATGATGTTGGAGAGCTTGACGTCAATAATTAATCCAGTTATCAATAAACTCATCAGTGCTCTCTAGTGGACAAACTCTCTAATGATAAGACTGGTGTGAAATTGCTTTGAATGTTTTACAGGTTTGTCCCGTGATGGACTGATGTACCCAGTCCCTCCCGCAGCCCTGCGACCAGTAACACGATGAGCGGTTCACTTAGCACAGCGGCTGGATACATGGTGTTACTCAATGAACTACGGAGGACAGTGTACAAACTATGGGTCATATCCATGTGAACAAGAATCTCAACTACATGTTTCCATATAGTAAATAATGTTTATAATTTCCCACTATTTAAATGTGATGGGTGAGGACATCTTGCCAACAACGTGGTGACACACACTACTCAACAGACACAAGCTTAACTGGCTCTGTTCTCCATCACCGCTAAGACAAACTATGTGGATTTGTCTGGGTTACTGCGTCCTGGAAAGTTCTCAGGAAGGAGTGAAATCAATCGTGCTGGAAGAATGACGTGTGGACAGTGACGCTGCAGCATTGATCTTTCTCCAGGGTAAACATTAGGATGCCTGTCAGATTGATATTTAACACAGGTGCCCACGAGATGACAACAGCAAATACAGCGCAAGCAGCAACCGAAGGGATGCGAATCTCAGCCTGGAGCGGCCGTATGATGAAGAAGTATGTATGGAATGATAGAAAATATGACCATGAATAATATATCTAACAAACTACATTATTAATATGAGTACTTTGATGCCAAAAAAATTTTTGCGTAGAGAAAAAAAACGTCTTAAATCAAAGGTCCATCCCTGACTGTAGGTCATGCCACAGTCTTCATGATTAAAGCATCCACATTGCTTGTGAGCACAATATGAATAATAAACATCTAGAAAGTCAGAGAGGGAGACTGGTGCAAAGCAGGAAGAGGGTACAAGCAATTTGTGGAGGAGCATTCATCCAATCCTTCTGCATGGGAAGATAATCTTCTCCCATTACTAGCACAAAGCAGTGCAGGTTTTCCATTAAGTGTACAACCGCAGCCTTCCCTGCCTCTTAGCCAGCCATTAGTTCTGAGATTAACTAAACCTCTATTTACACACTGTAGCACAGGAACATGCTGAAATTCTTAACATCTGCCACCGCGCAGGATGGGAAACTGCATAAATTTACAGATAACGATCAGAAGAACTGCTTAACACATCTTACATTCGTCCTTGAAACCACGTGCTCTCACGTCTTGAATTCTTCAATTACCTCTTTTTTCCTAAGTGCTGTGCTGCACACACAAAGTCAACATATCTCTTAAGAAATCAACATCCCTACCTGGATCAATCACATGATCCTCGTATGATACACAATCTTCCTTAGTGTTTCCTGTTGTAACAGGACTGTTACAACAACAACTGTTTAAAATTCTACTAGTACATAATATCTGTTTGCTGATAAAGGGGAAAACACTTTTATGCATGAATGTTCACAGTTAACACACTATGATGTGCTCCACTTATTAGTGCACTACTGAACCACCAGTGTGTCCTCTGGCAGCGCCAGCTCACCAGCCCCAGTCAGTTGCTTCCATGGGAAACATGAGCCTAGAGGCTCCAAGCTTAGATGCAAATGTGTTTCAAAATAGGTCCAACCTATTCACAGGAGCAGAGTCTGTAATCTAACATTTCAGTTGTGCTTCATGTAACGTTTAGGTGTTAGAGCAGAATGAATGTCTTTATCTCACTCCAGCCAGCCGCTTCAAAGATCTCATTAACGTATGGTTTTGATTTCTGCCATGAGGCTGGACTGACATTTTTCTCGCCTGCTGCTCTCCAGCTCCTGGACTCACTCTGAATCGGACTTTCACAGCTTCTGTTTATTAATTAAC
Organism: Macropodus opercularis; assembly: GCA_030770545.1. Classification (NCBI taxonomy): domain Eukaryota; kingdom Metazoa; phylum Chordata; class Actinopteri; order Anabantiformes; family Osphronemidae; genus Macropodus; species Macropodus opercularis. The sequence continues at coordinate 10,725,752 of CM061089.1, forward strand.
ATAAACACATAGGGTGCTGTTTTTTGTTTGGGGAATAATGAGGCTGAATCTTTCTTTCTGGTTTGCTGTTGCTGGCCCACCAACCTGTCTGTGTTTTGTTTCTGCCTACTGTTGTCTTCACTCTTTTCTATCCCCTCATCTCAACCGGTTGTGGCAGATGACCACCCACCTTGGTTCTGGCTTTCCTGGGTAACTCTTACACATTTTGTTTTGCTGTGTGTCTGAAGAACTAAATATCAATAGTCTATACTGACATTTTACCTGACATCAACCATTTTTACACAAAATGAAGAAACACTTGAGGCTACTAGGAGCCAAGGGAATAAACCAGAAGCATGAACGTAACGTTGCAAACGTCCTGCTGGTGACATTTGTCCAGTGTACAGAACGTTTTATGCGATAGCTCTACGCTGTAATGTAAAAGTGTCATAAAGTCACTGAAGCCACAGCACAGACTAGCTGTAATTTAAAATCAATTTAAATGTTTCATAGCAGTGAGGCATTGTACTGCTCAGTTCAACTTTTCATCTGTTAGAGAAAAAGGATCTTGTTCAAAAGTGATGAACAGGCAGCTGAAAGAGCAGACTCTTAATGGGCTCAGTGTGATTGATGATGTTTTCTGCTGCTTTTGAGAAAAAGCATTTAAAATACATTTGACTTCAGCTCAGTAATTTAATGGGCAACGTGATGCTGGCGAGTGCATTTTTTAACAGGTGGCTGTAGTTGTTGAGGTTCCCCTGGGGTGGCAGTTGGTGTCACAGGTGCTGTTCGCGCTCCACATCACTCTGCTTCGGGGGGGAATCGTGCTCGCGTTGGCAGAGAGTGCTGCTCTGTCAAGGTGCATTTTTCTTTTTACCGCGTGTCACATCCCCAAACTTTGGTCTCGCATGGCTCCTGCTCTCACACAAGCAGCACCTCCTTCTGTCCCTTTCTGTCCTCTTCCTTCCATCGCTGCTATCATCTTCCGCTTTCGCCTTTCCCTTATTTTATCAGTCGCGCTTCCTCCCTCGCGCTCTCTCTGTGGACTGTTCTGACACAGACAGATCCCATTAACCCTACCTCTGACGTGTCCTTGTTCAGAGGGTGCACAGAAAAAGAACAGAGGTGTGTTTTTTTTATCTATATACATGCACAATGTCACTGAACTGAGGTTTTCTTTTTTCTAATATCTTGTGACAGACCCAGTCAACAATGCTAAGGAAAAAATGACCCCTGTCAAATAAATGACAGATTGACAGAATGACATTCCCTTAGGTTAGGCTGTTTTTTATTGTTTTATTTATTTATTTTTCCTATGTCTCATATTGTTCTTTTCTCTGTTTCATTACGTTCCTGGAGAACATACACGACAGAACCCTCTGATATTCGTCACGTTGTTTTGCATCTTGCCGTATGGTTTTGGCGTCAGAAAACGTGCAATTGGATATGAAGCAGACAGAGTCAGGGCGCTCTGGAGGTTCGAGGTTACCTCATTTCCTTTTTTATCCGTCATGAAATCAAATTACTGTCCTGCTGATGCTGATTTGGAACCAGCCTGCTGTTCCAACGACGAAGCAAAGCTCAGCACTAACATGGCCACATTATTTGCCACTGACCCAATTAGATGCTGCATATACTGTACTGTAACGTGTTTCTCACTCCCTTGTTCACCCTTTCCTTATTTTTCCTCATTTTGATGAATGACTTTGCTTTTTAGGACAAATGACAGCTTACTGATTAATCGTGTGTGCTTTTGCACTGTTCCACCTTCTCACTTCTTTTTCTATTTCGATTTCTGTTTCTCACACACTAAAGTAGAAAACAATATTTATATCTACCAAGGTTTGCCCCATCAGCATAATCCCATAAATAAAAGAGGGGGAGAGGGCTGTAGTGGAGTGGACATGGAGCGCTGGGTGGGGGCTGGGGCTGGTGGAGTGGCCCAGAGGCAGCGCAGCAGCCATGTGCAAAACGAAGAGGTGAAGTAGGAGAGAAGAGCCAACTGCTCAGGCTCACTGCAGTGAGTAAGACCGAAGGTGGAGATGAAATGAAGGTGAAACACAAATGGTAGAGAGTAGAAAATAATTGTAGGAGGTGACATGGTTTAAAATGAGAAACAAGGAGAATTTAGCACAACTGGTGAACAAAAAGGTGAATTGCATGAGGATGCAGAACAATTACCACAGCAAAAACTGAAATCCGTGAAAATACCTTCAGCTCCTCAGTGAGTATTTTCATAATTCGAAGGAAAATGTTCCCCTTAATCAAACGACAAAAGGAGAGTAAACGGAGAACTTGACAAGAGAATGAAGAGCAAAGCAGCAGATGAAGTAAAGCGGAGGCACGTTGAGGTAGCAGTGATCGTAGAGAGGTGCGCTGCCAGTGGCCCGGAGCAGGACGTCACGCTGCGCCTAATGAGGCGACGCCACAAGCAATTAGTTCCTGATATGACATTATCAGTCACCAATAAGGGAACACGTCATTAACCACGCCACCAGTCCAGCGGCCTCCTGTATGTCTCCGGCCCTCGAATATAAACAGCCCACGCACACGTGCTTTAATATTTATCATTATAAAGCGTCAGTCGTCTCATGTCCTGCTTGGAGCTGCACAGTGAACGCGACGGGTGGAAGGAATTCACCAGGGTTTGTAACCTGACTCACATCTAGGCTCTTGTTAAATGTCATTACACGCAGACTTTGTTTATGGCCCACGTTTACAGATTCAACCAGGTTTCTCAAAGTCTAGTACATAAGTCTGCTTTATGTTTTATTTCAAATGCATTTGCTCCTGCAGATTAAATCTATATTATTCTGATGATAATGTTCAGTTGTTAATGTGGACAATAAGGCTGCTGCAATGTGAGCGTTGCCATTAAAGCACTGCATTTATATTGTGCACCAGGTTTATTTTAGGAGCTTTTCACAAGCTCATTCACCCATTAACACACTGATAGAAGTGAGTATAGCACCATGTGAATTGCTGGACTAATCGCCAAGGGCAGTTTGTGATTCAGTGTCTTGCTCAAGGACACTGTGATCTGTGGACAGCAGGAGCTGGGGATTGAACCACTAACCTTATAATTACGATGAGCGACCAGATCCACTCCTTATACATCACGGTACTGAAGTTATTGTCCCTACACTAGGAAATACACAGTAGCTATATGAAATGACTTTAATTTAACATCTGTATATGAATGAAATTACTACATATTACTTCACTGCATATTTATTGGGTGACATTTTTAATTTGAAACCTGCACATTCTAAATGTTATAGGGTTTTTTAATTGACTATTTTTGCTGCTTTTATTTTCTGTCCAGATTCGAGACATTACATGATTACATTAAATTTAATTTTATGCACATTGCACTTGATCATTCTACATTAATAAGCACGACCACAAAAAAAGCTTTTAGGGAATTTAGGAACCATGATCAAAAGCAGAGCTCCGGTCAAATTTATTCAAATCCGTGCCATAAATATAGATCTGTGGTGTAATATGTATTTCCTGTGCCACAAATGGTGGCCATCTTGGAAAATGAAATTTGTGAAGTGACTTGATAGGATTGTTCAGTGTAATAGTTCTGTTCTGGTGTCTGTATTCAGGCAGCATTTCTGGTTAGTCCACTGTCATATGAGCAGCATTTCACCACCTTTTGCGGTTTCATGCTGCTTGGACCTGCACTGGTGCCTCCATCCAATCCAAGCCAACTATAAAAGTTGATTTCCACTTAAGTCAACAATTCAAAGGTCTACAGTCCATTGGGAGCTGACTGGTGCATGAAATGTGGCAACATTATAAAGGTCTACAGTCCATTGGGAGCTGACTGGTGCATGAAATGTGGCAACATTATTGCACTGCCTTGTCTTTTTTTTGTGAAGGCAAGAGGTGAAATAAGTTTCTACTTCTTCAAAAAAAAGCAAAGTGCTAAATAAGGGCTTTGGTTGGACGCACTAAGCATATTTGAGCGTAGAGAGGGTCTGGATGCTTAGGGGAGTACGTTTCTCAGCCTCGCTGGGCAAAGTTAAAGAACAGAAACAGAGGTAGAAAGCGTAAAAATTCGATTACACCGTACCGGCAGCTTTGTCTCCTCATCAAAACAAAAACGCCAGTAAAGTGTTTTGCTCTTTTTGGGCTTTCGCCTACCTGATTAAAATAATAGTGCTTAAGTAGATCCACTAGTCACGCTTCTGTAAAAGTACTGCTTATTTTTCACTGAAATCACAGGGCAGACACCTGGTTTTGCATTGATGTGCATTTTACAGCAAAGTGTGACATTTACGAAAGATACGATTCATACAAGAGGTTTGTCCAGTGAAGTGAAACAAAGTTCAGCTACTGACCACAGCAGAGAAAAGAAAATGTCAAGGAGTGGAAGAGCGAATCATTTGTATGGCAGCGTCACCGTCTTCATGTTTGGTCACATATCCGCACTGAAGCTTGTGTAGATAACGTACAGCTGCTATGATAAACCATTCTGACCTCGTTCACAAGGTAAATTTACAGTGTCCTTTCAGCAAGGATAGTGAGACAAGTTGCCAGTCAGTAAACAGCATAGTTTTCCATAGAGGGACATGAAATCCCCCTAAATCCTTCATCTGACTCAACAGACAGACAGCAGTCAATCAGGGGACTCTGTCAAGAAAAACTCTGCAATAGAGGAGGACGTGCAAAAGTGTAAAAGCTACAGCAGAACAGCTACGAGTTTAATTTACATCGTGGAAATCTGCAGGTCAAACATCCACAACCACCTAAAAATAAACTTGACTACATCATATTCATATCACAGAGGTGCTGCTCATTTCACCACAGTATTTCAACATGTTTCACACAGTTTGTAATGGATCCAGAAATGGGATTCAGTGAAGAAAACAACTATTGCAGTTTGTAGTTTTGTTTCGTACAGCAGTTCTTGTTTATATTTACAAATATATGGGGAAATTGTTCTCATATTCCCTGTTCTCAGTTTAAATCCGGGTCTAGAATAGATGAATTAGAATAATTAAGTTTCTACAATTATTATACATGTTCTATTTTCATCTGTGCTGTATAACAGTCCATCCAAAACGTGAATAAGGTACATTTCCCCACGTATTTGTGAGCTGCTTTAGGTGCTGTCCTGTTTGTTCTGGCTCTGGATGATCCTCCAGCAGAAGAAGGAGCCTTAGCGTTGGGTACGTCCCAGATCCCTTATTTGATCATTTCTCCGCTTATGTTTTTGTGGTGTCTCTGAGGGTCTTGCTTTGAGCTTTCAGCCTAATGATGCTACGCTTCACTAGTAACGGGGCTTTGGACTCCATTTTGATGGTTAACAAGATTCACAATGCAGGTGCCAGGTCTACTTTTGCTGCGTGTCCTCATTTTTAAAGAAACTAATGTGGTTATAACACATGTCTGGTCCTCAAATAGATGAGTGCCCCTACAAGTTGGAGCCTATGAGCAGAAATGGTTGTATGATGGCTGCCTGAGTCACGCGATGCTACACTTCATACAAAACGTGAATCGAGTCTGCCTCAGTTGCAGTAAGACAGTATCATTCACCTTTTTGTTCTGGAGGACAGAGGCATCCAGTTACATCTCTAATCCAGACATATTTAGCTGGATAATCACCTTCCATTATATAATCCCCTGGTTAGATAAGGCTTCAAACAGATACGTCTCATTTGCACCTGTCACCCAAGACAAATAGGCAGAACAATCAGATAAAATCGAATAAACACGGAGCAAGATCTTCTACTCTTTCTGTTTCATTTGCTGGCTTGAGAAGGTAAGTTTGTGTGTTTGTGACAGCTTGTTTATTTAAATAATTCACAACAACTATCAGGTATGGTTCGTATTTAGCCTCGTATAAAGCATGTCTTAAATTACGAGATTTTAGTTTTCTAATTTACCTTTAAAGGTCACATATTAAATGTATTACTCACATATTGATTAAATATTTCAAACCAGATCCTTATGGTGCAAACCACACACACACACACACCCACACACACACCCACACACACACACTAAACTCATCTCCACAAACACAGAATTACGTAACATATTTTATTCTATTTTATTCCCATTGGCTGGGGAACAGCTGTAGGTCTGGCCTGCAACTGCACCACTTCTGTTTGTCTGAGGGTGGGCAGGGTGGTGTGCTCAGGGACCGTAGCAGCTAAAACAGGCCCCGAATGAACTTGACTGAAGCTTGATGTCAAGAGGGACAGCGTTTTGTAAAAACTCAACCAAGTGTATGGACCAAACTAAAACCTGGGTTTTCCATTGCCAGCCAGCGTGAAAACACTTTTATGCCAAGCCTTGGGCCTCTGACTATGCACAGTATGACATCAACGTCAAAACATGACAAAAAGCTAAACACGACCACTTTAATTTGATTGGACATTTAAATACACTCGTGATTTTGAGCTGAAATTTACTTCAAGTTAAGGAACTACAGCGTGTTTATAATAAACACTGATCTGCAAAACATAAACACTGTAGAACATCACGCTATGAATTTTATACCATGGCTTCTAACATCATTTTTAGTAGTGTAGCAATGATTTGAACACGATGTGTTGGCAAAATCCATTAAATTATTTTTAGTTCAAATGCAGCAACTTTTATTTACATAAAAATAAAATACAAATTTTCCAGCAAAAATGTCATTATGCTTTACTTTTCCTCAGATGAATTGAATATGTGAGTAATTAGTGTTTTTATACTGTATATATTATTAGACCAACATACATAAAATGTGTCATAGTCTGGTTGGCATCCAGTCAAATCATAATTAGACAAGAACTGAACAAAGCAATGAGGAGATGTTTACACATGAGAAAACAGAAAACACTGTCAGTGAACAGGAAAAATATTTCATTCTCACCCTCCCCTTGTTCCAATATCTGGGCCGATACCAAAGGTGACAGTCTCATTTCTGAGCCGTGACAGAACATCAGTGATGGAGAGAGAGAGAGGAGGACAGACGGGCAGGAAGTGGTGGAGAGGTGTTAAGATAGGTGAAGATGAGATGGAGTGCCAGACCAGATTGCATTACTATCGTTGTTTATGGATCAGACACAGGCTGATTTGGTCTTCTGGGATTGATTGTCTTCTGACTCAACAGCAGGTAAATAGAAAGATACAAAAACAAAGACAACACAGGGACACAGTACAAAGAAGGTGATGCCTCACACAGACTTAGTGCCAGCCTTAGTGCAACTATAGTTCTATTAGTAATGACAGCAGCTGTGTAGAAATCACAAGACATGTTGGAAAATGAAAGCAATCTTGTGATGTTGATTTGAAAAAAAAAAAAAAACAAGTTGCCAAACCACTAAAGCTGAAGCTTAATTTTCGACTATTAGTTTGCATTTTGGTAACGTAGGCACCAGGTCTGATACAATTAGATATGAAAAACAAAACAATCTCTCTGATTCTGAAACAACACAGATGATTAGAAAGGATAATAAGTTATGTTCCACAGTATTTACATTTAATACTGCTTCTAAATGTTTAAACTCAATGTAGTCCCAAGCTTTGGATAAAATAATATTCAGCTATAATACGCAGATATGTTTAACACATTGCCTGGGTCCCTGTGTGCACGCAGACGGTGCTCAACGACACGTCCATGGTTACCCAGCCTGCATAACGCTGCGATTTCTATTACTAAAATGAAATGATTGTGTAAAATAATTACCTTGGTGAAGAAATTACCTTCCCAAGTGCTTTGAATTTGTCCATGTGTGTTTATGCCCCGAACACTTAACTCCGATGGCTCTTGTGAAACATATTTACAATTCCTATTTAATGTTTAACCCCATTTGTCTCCTGCAGCAGAGTGAAGCTGGGTCCCCATCATCAGTAGCTGTGGCTGTGTTTGTATTAGCCGCGTCCACCTGGCCCTCCATTTCATTACTCCAATTAGCCTGATTAGGATCTAAAATGGCCTGTGTCGGCTTGGTGATTGACAGCAATTGGCCACTTAGGGAGGAAAGTTGCAGATACACAAACTGCTGCTCAATGACGCGTGGAGTGAAACGCGCATCTGGGCATTTAAGTGTACGTGGGTTTGTTTACCCTGATGGGAGCTGTGCTCACTGAGGATGAGAGCAATTCTTCAAGGCAAACAGAGTGAGACCACGGGTATAGAAAGTCTGGATATATAGCTTTACTCGTACTGTATGTGCGATGTGCGGTGTGTGTGTGTGTGTGTGTGGTGGGGTAACACTATCAAAGCCTGCATGTACTGCAGACATTTCCATAAATAAACTACTGCTGTACTATACACATACAGCACAGAACCATGTGGAACTGACGTATACTTTCCACTTTTTATCAGACTCCACAACTCTAATCATATGTGGACGTGAAAGTTCCTCCCATAGCACCTGCACATCTTAACATGTTGTCAGCGTGTCTGTGTGACAGACAGGTCATCACTGCGCAGCCACGGCACGTTCTCTGCGTCCCGGTGGGAGTTGGATGTGCAGCTTGTTTGGCAGAGCCACATTAAACAGCCAAGTGTAATTTAGAGGAGCGGCTGGTCTTCACGTCTGTTTCCATTATAAGCAATTGTGGCCTGTGCGCCGCTAAATAGCAGCCGCTGGAGCAGATCTTCATTGACTGTCTTCACACCACCTTCATGGCATATGAAAGCACATCTGTGCCAAGTACAGCTGTTCATCATCAGGAGCCAGAACCACAACGCTTCATGAGAGATTATTCTCCTTCTTCTCAAACAGAATAAGCGTTTCCTCCTCCCTCTCTTCTCCAACTCGTGTACGTGACTGTCGCCACACCTCTTCTCCTCATCTTTCTCTTTCCCATCTTTCTTCGTTTCACACTCCAGACCTTCCATTTTCCCCACCCTACTTCTCTGCACCTTAAATTTCATTCATCTCGCCTGTCGTTAGCTTTCCACCCACTGGTTTTCTTTGTGTCATTGTGATTATATTTATGGGTGTGTGTCTCAATAGAACAGGAAGGTTTTTATTCAAACTGTGTCATACTCTACGTCTATGTCTCTTCTTTTAAAAGCAGCAATTACGAATACAGAAATGTAGGGATAGTTTAAGCTTAAATTTGTTATATGTATATTTTATTTCTAAATAAACAATGAAAACCATTACTTTGTGTAACGTTAAGCAAGGTGCTTGTATTGTTAAACTCAGGTAGTAATAATAAAGTAATATACAAAAAACTAAAATGCAGCCTGGACATAAATCTGTTAAACTTTTTTTCACCTTTTTTTGTTGCACTCACATTTCTCTGCATGTTTATCTGCATATTTTCAGCAGCGATGTCTGTGAAAAGTGCAAAGGGACCAGAAAGCAGACCATCCCCTGCTGTCAGGTCTGTGAAAGCAAACTCCGTAGAGAGAGAACATAAATGTAAATGGATACACTCTTAGTTATTAGTCACGATGTTGGTCTAAATCTCATATTCAGTGAGTTCTACTCATTTCCTGTCTACAAAGTTCAGTGTTTGCAATAATAATAAGACATTTGAAATTGAGGAAGTCCTCTTTCTCTCCCAGCATGTCTCCACGAGGGGGAAAGGGAGCAACGACTGGCAGATCGCCTGCTGTTGGGAGATTCAAAAACAAGGCCCTTCAGCTCAGCCTCTCCAAGAAATTCTGGTTATTATTATTCTGTTTCTAATCATCATTGATCGGGACGAGAGCCGTGTGACTGTGTAGATATGTTCACCCAATTAGTGTCATCAATTGGTACATTAGCTGTGAAACAGGCCTGCAGAATTTCAAACTCCAGTTGTTTCTTTTCTGTTTCTGGTGTCACAGTTGACGTCAGCTAATTGGTCGACTGACATTTTTCATTCGTTTCACTCAAGCTGGGCAATTATTTCATTGGGGGGGGGGGGGGGATAACACCTTTCTAAGAATAATACCCAAAAGGTTCACTTACGTGTGTCTTTTAAAGTAGGTTAGGAGGAGAAATTATAGGCCTGACTACGATGATGACAGCTCTCAACACTTAGCATGCAAATGCACGCTCCACTTCACAGCACCAAGTCCCCATCGGCCCAGCAGAAGGGCACCGGTGAGGAGCAGCCACGACGACGCGGCAAACGAAGTCTCAGCAACAGCTCAGCGGTGGCCGCTGCCTACGTCGCCTACCTCAATAAACTGTTCGGCCAGGTCAGCCCCACAGCACCGTCACTCACTTACACGCATAACGTCGACAGCTGCCAGCAAAGTCGCTCCAAAAAGGACAAAGCAGCACATTCCACCTATTGGTTTCATCTAAAAAAGCAAACATCACACTCCAAGTGCTCTCAACATGACACGATTAAAGACATTAATGTAAATAACTAACTTACTGACTGTTCAGATATAAAGTACACTACTCCATCAACAATAGATCTTGTCACAATCATTTCATGAGAACTACAAAAGATTCCCAACTTTCTGAGCAGCCATGTATATGATCTGTGTGAATGTTGTCACAGAGCTGTATGTTTGGATACTAATACTAACACCGATGCTTATACATATATTCAGTACATCGTGTACATAGAATGTGTGGGTAGGCCTGTAGAAGCCTGTAGAAGTATTCTTGCTGCTGAATCCTGATTTTCTCAACAGGCAACATATCTCAATCATCCTCTTGGACCTATTTGCAGCTACATGAATCACGAGAGCCACGAGAGCCACTATTATCCTTGACCCCTCACTGTCACAACCTTTCTGTTTCTAGGGCTCTGTTTTATTTTGAGAACTTGTTGGATCCTGTCAATAGTTTAAAAAAGCAAAGCAAAACATAATGTGACAATTCACTCAGTGCCCAGTTACTACGTAAAGTTATTTACTACTTTATATTTTTGTGACTAAAGGAAAAACAAAGAGCTACTTTTTAAATCATGTCCCAGCATTTACTTATAGTAAAAATATCACACAAAAAAAGACAAAAACGCAGACACAGACCGAGTGGTCTCCATCCTTAGACTATTCTAAAGATCTCTACCACCAGCTCGAAATAAATAGCAGAAAATATATTAAAAAGTAAGCACAAAATATATTTTTAAGATACACTATTGTATGTGTTTACACTTCATTGTTTAAAAATTAAAACAAAGTTCATTGTTGGACCTAATTTCAAATGGCCCTGACTGGTGGCGTGTGGAAGCCCAGTAGAGACAAAACATCAAACCTGGGTCTTCTGAGGAGATATTTTGCTGCTTATATTGTGAATGTAAAGTCCACATGTGAGCTATTAAAGCACCTGAAGGGGGACATTGGTAAACACATACACACCCATCCAACACTTTCTCTCATACTTAAACTCAATCATCCGGCTGCTATGAACGTTCTTTATAATCTGTCTTCTCAACAGCAAATCCAGACAATAAGCAATGTAATAGTTGTATGAACAGTTCTGTATGAGGATGAGTAAAGCCTCCACAACAGCGACGGCTGATTTAGTCTGTCCTGTTCACCCCTGTCCTCAGATGGGTTTTCCATCTTTTTAGGCACAAAAACATGAGCTCAGCTGATTCTCTGGGTAGAGCAGCCGCTGACGTTTAGCGTTCGCTGCTCTGGACGGACAGAATTTCACTCGTTAAAAATCAGAAAGTCTTCCTTTCATGTCTACATGCAGCTGTAGTTTTTGACGATATACTTGTTGTAGTATCAGTTTAATAAGGAAGGAAAATAAAACAAACTCACTAACAAAGAACGATACTAAATATGCAGTTGCAGGGTTAGGAACCCCTGGTACCACCTTTAGTCACCACATGGTGACGCCAAAGCTAACAAAAGGGCCGCGCTACCTAGAGCCTAAGGCCCACACTACAAAACTAAAGGGAAGGACCCAAACACACGACCCCACAGATAAACGATTAACTAATAGTTTAATACTCAAACAATTACAGGGCACGATACAACTTAACGAATCCTAACAAACCGAAACATCACAAACTTTCACACAGACAGGAACAGGAATCTAAACAAGAACAAAGCAACCGCACTGCAACAAGCCTGAACACAAAGAGAGACCCAAACATTACACAGCAGAACAAATCTGAACGTTAGATTAAACCTAAACTACAAAAAGAACTAATCCTATTAGAAATAACAAAACCCAAACCAAACCAAACGCATTACTCATGATTACTCACTACTTGTACAAATAATCAGCCAGCAAACAACAAAGGCACAAGGAGGAACTTAAATACAAACTAAACAGGAAATAACCAACAGGTGAAATCAATAACGAACACAACCAGGAAGTGGACAAACAGAAACCAACAAAGAAGAAAATGGAAGCGCGCCCACTAGTGGTTGGAGGCCGAACGGTTACACCTACAGCATGAACCGCTAATACTATGTTTGGCCACACGTTGCTCACAGAACGCGCTGTTTCACACATTATATAAAAGGGAGAAGAGGGCAAATGTCAAATCCAGGACATTTATGAGTCTGCCTCGTTTAATGCAAGAGAAAAAAGGCATTTATTTAGGATGCTCACTACTCATTTATTTAGGATGCCCACTACTCATTTATTTAGGATGCCCACTACTCATTCTTATTACGGAAGAAAACTCACTGAAAATCCTTTTACCGGTGGAACCTTGTGTGACGCTGCTGAGACCTTATTACAAGCAGAGCTAGAGGCCTTTTCATAAATGCCTTCATCACACAAGAGAGATTAACTGTGAATGATAACAGAGAAATCTACACTAATGGAAGATGTGTGTCTTTTAATGGTTTTTCAAAAGAATATCTCCCAGTGCCTAATGGGACAATTGCATTGTTTTAAAGCGATCTGAAGGAAATGAAAAGCCATTTCGGTGACCTTGGGCTCCTGAGGTTTCCTCTTTCCCATGCTACCCTGAGTTGCCACCTCACCTGCCATGACTGATGTGCCGTGTTTCACTCTGACAGATCCTGGTTTGTATTTAGTAGCAGCCAGGTGGACAGGTCAGCATCGTTTCCACTGGATAGAGGACACATTGTTTTAGTAGCTGCCCTGTCACTGAGCAGGGAGACCATCCATCCTGCAGCCGTTCCTAATCCCTGCCTCAACACAAGTATTAATAACCCCCTCAGCAAGGTTCACTGTCAGCTCTCATTAGATCTCTCTGAAGAAGGAGCTGGAGGAGACGAAATAGCAGGAGAAAAACAATTGATGCATCTACAAGTCAGATAGAGTCTCTGGGGGGAAAAACAGACGGATGTATAGCAAAACAGACTCTATATGTGCATGCTGTGCTCCTTGGCTGTTGTGCGGTTTTAATCTAAAGCCCATATGTGTGTGGGTCAAGCATGTCTTGTATGTGCTCGTGGACTGTGCTTACCAAGCAGTGGGCTGTTCAATGGGCCATGTGAAGACAGACAGAATGAAATTAACTGTTAATGGGCTCAGTCTGACGGATGAATTGCGCGACCGCATGGCACGCTGTCTAATCCTTTTCGGGTGAAAAAAAAAACCCAGTTAATGTGTTGACCTTGCTCTCGAAATGTGCCCTTGCAGGCTGGAGGATCCTGAGTAAACAGCAGTGCTGCATTCTAAACAACAGAGGGTTTCCTCCCTTGCATATTAAAACTTAAAGGCTTCATATAAATCACGAGTGTACATATAGTAAAGTGAGATAACTCTTGATGCAATTGCATCTTACCGACGCATTTCTGTTTCAGCTCTGCTGGCAACATTGCACATGAATCATCTGAAGGCATCTGCATCCACATAAACATCTACTTTTCCTCGAGCCATTGTGCACTTTAACAGGATGACCTTTGGTGATTAATGTACTGTACATATCTCACATTACATTGACTTCACATTTTTCCTTAATTAGAACTTTGCAGATCTTGTTTTCTCCCACCCAAGTGCTTGTTTCCTGTGTTAGCTTGTCCACTGGCAGCACAGGATGTACCACAGATAAGCTGCTACAGTAAATGCCACTGTTGTGTTTCAAAGCCATAATATACAAGTGTTGTCAGAGAGAACACCTGTAACACCCAACACTTTTCTACACCTTAACAAAGTTTGAGCATCCATAACTTAAATGCTGTTAATTCTGTCCTCATCCGACTGATACGTTTAAAGTAAGAGGTACTTTAAAATGTTTATGAGTCCAGCATTACATTACATACATGAACTTATTTCTTATTTAAATGAAAGATATTAAATGTAACAGTTCAGTAATACTGGCTTTGAAAAACGGCTAAACACGTTTCACAAGCTGACCTTGTGAAAGAGACTAATTTCTTCTGGTACAGCAGGTAGATTCAGGTTCATCTCTTTGCATTTAACTGCACTGCTGCTCTGATTAGCCTTGTTTTATCTCTCACAGTTTCAGCGGTAAGAAGGACACCTGAAGGTTGAATATGTTCCTTAATAAAAAATAGCAATAATGTAATGGAAATAGACACTTTATTAAATGCAGCGATCTCCCATAAAGGAAAAAAAAAAGTAAAGCGAGCATTAAATAGATTTAAGGATCAAAGGAAAAACTGCTGCAGCTGATGCATTCAAATGATTAGCGGAGCCAAGTTCCTTCACTTCATACGCTGTACTGCAAAGACACACATTACATGTCTTTGGCACTTGGTTCAGTTTTTCTCCACGTAGCGGTTCCCAAATAGCTACCACAATAATACAAGGTAAAGAGAAGAGAGGTTCAACATGTTCCTCTGAGTGTGGACTACAGTCTACAAACAAAGTGAAATGTCTGCTCCATGGATGGATATATGAGGTACTTACTACTGGGTTTTATCTCAGGGAATTTTATTGAGCCTCAGTATTTTCCATACTGCATGAAAGTGAGGAAAAACAAGCCCAGAGCAAATATTTTAATGGTTGTGCTGGCAGTGATCAAAGCTTTTACAAGATTGCGTGTCACTCTGGTTTCTTTGAACTTGTAGATATCCACAGGCTTGTGGTGTCTTTGTGCTACGTGATATCTCCACATGTTTTTCATATTGGCAAACCCAAGAGTCAAGATGCTGTAGGAGCAAACACAACGTTAGCAGACGGGAGAATACACGATGTTAAAAACACTCCAGCATATTGTTTTAAGGGAACATGGACAACTGGTGCCTGTATCGTGTCTCACTCTCTCTGAGTCCTTTGTATTTCTCAGGCTTCTTGTGTAACTTTCTGTTATTATTGCTTGGTATCACTACATCTATTACAATGACTGTCTTCCTCCTATTGTTACTATTATTATGTCAGCCGTTACCATTTGTCTGAGTGAAGTCCCAGCAGGGCCCCCAGCACCTTAGCTTGGTCCTTCTCAGCTCACTTTGCATTCCAAGCCACATTTGACGCAGGTTCTCATTCATCTGTATCATACATACCAGGATGGCTGGTGGTTAAGGTGTTGGAATTAGGACCCATTAATCCATCCAAGCTAACTACTTGGCCGCTGGTTAAATATCTGTTCACATGCTCAACAACAAGACCTTCAAGCTCCTGCACCTCCAGAGTTTTTAACACATTTACTTCCACTCAACATACCGTAAGGACTGCGACGATATGTAAACAGGGGAGTGAAGTGAGATGAGAAATGAGATCCTGTGCAAAATGCATGTCTCATAGCTGCGGCTGTCAGTAGAGATTGCAGCATGTATCCATGTTTATTTGCAACAGTGCAAGCTTTGCAAAACTCGCCGTCACACGGCTGAGTCTTGTGTGGACACGTGGACACACAAGCTGAGCTAATGCTGCGTTTCACTCAGGATGCTGCTGATGTTTTGTGTGCATGTGCGTGTTTGTGAGATGTGTAGGAGTGTGCGGCATTGTGTGACTTTACAAATTAGACAGACATGTCACTGGGTGAAATCCCATTAGTGTGTACTGTCAGCATGCAGCAGTGTTGACATGATATGCATGTTATTCTAATTTGGTAGTCGAAAACAGATTATCACTGGGGTAGTTCTCCGGAGATTTTTCAGTTTTTAAAGCTGCCCTGATTTTGTATCTCTTCCTCCAGTTCTGTCTGGTAATTATTTCCACTGTCTTTCTCCTCTCTGCTCCGTAGGAGAGAGAGCTGATGCCAGAGGAGTTAGATGGTAAGAAAAGGCTCTAATTATCTCAACAGATTTTATGTACTGCCGCATACTGAATTGGCAGAGAATTTCACAGCCTTATCAATCACATCTTTCCTATTAAGCTAAGTCAGAATCATTATTTATGTTAGAGATTGAAGTATTCTTAGATTTACCTTGAAATGTTCTTGGCCAAATGCCATCACATTGCTAAAGTGCTGTTCCTGAAAGCTGCTCTGCCTCCTGATACTTGAAAGTTTTGAGTATGGCCGTCATTGTTGGTGCGTCCCTTGTACAGTATGTGTATGTGAGGGGACAATTGTTTACCCTACATTACAAGTTTGTTGTTGCTCTAATTTGTTTGTGTGTTTGACAGAGCTACGGGAGGCCTTTAAGGAATTTGACTACGATGCGGATGGATTTATCCATTACAAAGACATCGCAGACTGCATGAGGACCATGGGCTATATGCCCACAGAGATGGAGCTGATTGAGATCATCCAGCAGATCAAAACAAAATGTGTGTATCTACCTGTCTGCCATATGCCCGAGTGTGTGTCTGTGTGTGTGTGTGTTTTCATTTCCTCCTCAGAGGTTAAAGCTTGTGTGTATGATTGATGGGTCTTTTGAAATAAGCAGCATCTGTCAAAGCCTGTGCGTGTGTGTGTGTGTGTGTGTGTGTGTGTGTGTGTGTGTGTGTGTGTGTGCGTGTGTGCTCGCGTGCATGTGTGCGTGCGTGCGTGTGTGTGCGTGTGCTTTGTTGCTGCACCTTTTTTTTTTGAGGCATCGTGACCAGTGTTTTGTTTTAAAACATATGAGATGTAGAGATGTACTATTGCTACAGACGTGAGAAAAAGGTTTCTAAACTATTCCTAGTCAGGGTTTCTATAAGCGAGAGCCTCACAATACCAAAATAATTTTAAAGTCCAACTTGTAAAACTGGCCAATTCTGAATCCAATTTAGAGGTTAGGACAGCAGAAGTTTCCAAAACAGGGTCAGACGCAATAACACGCTGTCGTATCCAAAAGCTGCTGGAACAGCTGCATATTATATCATATTGTATTTTCACAGCATGTAATATGGTCGAACAAGCTTTTGACCAGTAAGTTCTAATCATATTAATGCAACCCTTGTTTACAGCGTAATCCCCACTGATCCATTAATACCATGAAGTTCTGTCTTTTTTCTATAACTAGCTTCACACTATCAATTAAAAAATATTAATAATCCCATGACTTTTCTGAGAAAGGTTTTTCCTGCGTGACCCAATGAAGGCACTGACTCTGACTAATGCCAGTCACGCTGAATAGCCGCCACGCTTTCAGGCGGACGCTTTGTCCGCTCAAGATCACAGCATTAGATGCCAGATGTGGGTTTTCAATTCAGAATTTTTGTTGAATTGATCTGTTGTTGCAATCGCTTCAGCTTCAAGGTTAACATCAAAAGTGTTTTTCAAGCAAGCAAAGTTTAGTTTCACAGTTTAGATTCTCATTCCCAGCTGTCCTGAAACTCAAAGCACTAATTACATTTTTGAACCACAAAATGACCAGAGGGCTTTTACTGAAAAGTCTTTCATATCCGCCAAGGCCCAGATAATGAAAACAGACCAAGACTGCTGGACCATACTATCAAATAAGTCTGTATTCGGTCAAACCGATCTGAAATATTCCTATTGTCACAGCTTGTATTGATAATTAGCTCCACTAGTGCAAACTGATTTCTAGGAAGCATAATGAATCATTGTTGTGGCAGCCTTCATGCACTGAGGACATTAATAAACATTGACAGACAAGCTTGATATTAAGTCAAAAGCTGCAGAAACATTCATATTTACACCATACTTATATTACTTATTTGACAGCTATTGTGTTCTTTTACATGAAGCACATTTGTCTACTTGAAAAACAAGCCTGTGACCAAATGTTGATTTTAAAGAAACTTATTTTAGACAGTGAAACTAAAGCTGTGTACAAGCTACACTAACAAATGAAAAGGAAAAAAAAACATTTCAGTGCATTTTTTGACAAGAGAGCACGGTTGTTTGTGATATTTACAGTAAACACGACACTTGGCTCTTAAATACACACTCTAGTTTTTGCTCTGTGGAGTTTTTTTCCTTTTTCTTCAGCAAAATTGGGTCCTAGTTTATCTTGTACTGTCAGTGGTCTCATAATTAGTTTCGAGCAACACGAAGCAGCTGTATTTAAAAATAAAACAACAATAACAACAAAGAAATCTCCACAGCACACTTACATAGTCTTCACAGCTTCACGTGTATACCTGTAGGATGTTAAAAATATCTAAAACACAGCCACATTACAGTTTCACAGTTTGATACACTGCTGACACGCACAGTATTACTCAGATAAACCCGTTGATTATGAATAGCATTTATAGGATCTGAGCACTTGCTCCATCACTGTCGCTATAGATAGATAACTAGGCTGCACACACTGACACCTTATGCTTAATGGATGTGATGCATAAACACTCCAGGGAGCCACACACGTTATTACTTAGCTAACCTGCCTGTGCATCATGTCTGAATCCAGTGTGTGTGTGTGTGTGTGTGTGTGTGTGTGTTCTGCAGGGGGTGGTCACGTAGACTTTGATGATTTCTGCGAGCTAATGGGGCCGAGGATGCTGGCTGAGACGGCTCACATGGTCGGGCTGAAGGAACTGCGCTGTGCCTTCAAACAGGTACGAGGTCCTCAGCTACGTGCTCCAAGCGAGAGATTCAAGGCTGGAGCTGGAGCCGTTCTTTGATGTGTGCGGCTGGACCCTTTTCAGAGGGCGAATGGATCACACTTGTGAACACGTTTGAGTGGAGAGAGCTAGAGAGGAACAGACTATAAAGGGGTAAATGAAGACCTTTCGTATATAGAGCGGGTGCAGCCATACCAGCCGTTCATTTGTGCACCATACCCACGTCCTGCATTTTGTAGTGGTTGGAAATATCTGCTGAGTTGATCTCTGACGTCAACCCAGAGGCAAGTACACAAGCTTTTATTTGATTGTCCCCCAAGGCCAAGGGCTGCTGGGATGTAGTCTTTGCAAATGAGATAATGTTGTTAGTTGTAAGCGCAGCTCCACACACCTGGGTTCAGTCACATAACACATCACATGATGGATTTTAATAGTTACTGCAACAATGTTAAAAATGCATTTATATTCTGGGTTGACTCATTTAAGGCTACTAAGAAAAGCAAAGGAAGTCTGGTAGCTACTCTGGTTGTTTATATTAATATCTGTGTTGGTGTAGCACAAGGTTAAAAGGTCGTCACTGAATCATCATCAAAGTAAAGCTGTCATCATTCTGATGTTTGATTTCTAGAGCAATATACTATCAGGTCATTCCAGCTCTGCCTCACAGTCGCCACTAACTTCCAGGAGTCAGCATCACTACCTCTGCAGACTTATGCTGTTTTCAGACTTCCTGAGACCTTGTGCAGCCATGTTGGAGTAACATCAGTAACATCAGTAACATCAGTAACATCAGTAACATCAGTAACATCCATTCTCCCTCTGTTCGTCTTCATACTTTCCTCACTTCACATTAGTCCAGAAACAAACACTGCTGCTCTTCCCTTTCTTTGTTCCCCATGTGACCTGTATTTCTCTTTCCCTCTGACTTTCCTTGCCCACTTGCTCGTATCGTCACCCTGTTACTCCCCTCTAACGCACTGCAGTTTGACTGTGACGGTGACGGAAAGATCACACTGGATGAGCTGAAGGAGGGCATGAAGGCCCTGCTGGGGGAGAAGCTGAAGAAAGGCGAGCTGGAGGAGATCCTTGGTGACATTGACCTCAACAAAGATGGCAACATTGACTTTGATGGTAAGATGTAGATGTTGAGGACCCGGGAAGTCAACTACAAATATAGAATCACCAGGTAATCAGACGTTCAAGCTGAAGTACCTGAATAACTGAGGAGAACCCACACAGAAACAGGGAGAACAAACCCAGCGCCTTCATGCTGTGAGCTAATTATGAACTATTACAGTTGATGGAAATACGATTACAACAACATAAACACTGTAGTTAAAAGCTTCCAGGACAATAGCATCTGGTTTATATTTAGATACAAACACATGGAGTGTGAAGGGTTCACTGTGAACGAAGAGGTACTTGAGCTCATCCGTTAGAGCTTGTACAGGCGAAAAGCACGAACTAGAGGAAAGGACAAAACCCAGAGGCCAGCGAATGGATTCAGGATGAAGGAAACATCGGCGGGAAGTGTCAAAATGAAAAAGATAAGAACTTAGGCAGGAAAAGGACTGGATGGTGAAGGAACATTATGCTACACACTAAGAACAAAACAGGATGGAAGCCGTAAGGATCATTATTATTGGCATAAAAACATAAACATCTGCAAATAAACAATACAATTTAGGCTGCAGCACATGTTATAGGTTAAAGGCGTTGACATTGACAGACGTTGGTCTTGTCGCAACGAGTCAGTCAGTTTCAATTATTGGGAACATATGAATAAACATGTCAGGCACAGAAAAGATCAATGAGCAGGTGCTCCCCATTATTATCAATTAGCCCCCAGGCCAGTTTATCCCCAGTGTTAAGGCACCTGGCTGGCGAGCAGCCACAGCAGCTACTGGAGCTGTCAAAACATCCCAGTGGCAGCTCAGCCTCTACGTTAGAAGGACTGGGACAAGGCTGCTGCTCCACTTGGCTCGCTTCCTTTCATAAAAGACGGTTAGAGGAGCAGCATAAGAGATAATGTTAGTGGGTTAATCTGGAATTAAGCTCTCGAGCTCAGTCAGTCAATAGATTCACACCTACAGTCTGAAGTCTTAAGGAGCAAAGTGCTTCATGAAGACAATGGGGAATGGGAGACATGATTGAGAGGATGGATTCAGCGAGGAGCACTTCCAGCCACCTGCAGATGTGATGCATTGACAGGACGCATCAATATCCGTCTTGACTGAAAAATGAATCCATAATAATGAATACAGGACGCTGAAACAAGATGTTTTGAAAGAGGAAATAAACAGAGGCAGGAAATGTGCCAGTCAGCATGTTAGAGTTGGGACCATTTTAAATCCAGGACTGGCTTCAATCCCAGACTAGGAATCCCACCCCAGCCTGCATCGGGAAACATTAACCTGCCCCGTTTTAACTGAAACAGTCCTTCTCTCTTTTTCGCTATGAAATACCAACTCGTCAATGCTTCAGTTCTTCATTAACTGAGTGATGATGAAAAACATTTGGACGTGGCATCACACCACAGAATCACGAGGGCTGATGAGGATGCAGCTGCATCCCCTGGTCTTTTTATGGTATCAGAGTGTCATTAGTCCTTATCGTGGATCTGCTGCTGTCTCCGTCTCTCTCTGCAGAGTTTGTTATGATGCTTTCTGCACGATGACCTCTGATGGAAGAAGATGGAGGATACACCCCTGGATATGTGAGCTATGCAATAACTCATCGTCAGTCTTGTTGACGAGTCTCTGTGACATGTAGTTTAAATGTTGTATTGGAGAAAGAGTTAAAGAAACCAGGTTCTACTTTCATAATAAAAGTTGCGGTTGAGTAAGCGCTGAGGGTAAAGGGTGTGTTATGAAACACTAAGCTGTGTGTGACGACAGTGCTGCGCTGATGCCTCCTAGTGGCATAAAACATATTTGAGCTTAGGTACGTCTGACATAAACATACAGAACCCGTGTCCGGAGTCGTGACCTTCTCTAAGATGCACTTAAAACTCACGACATAAATCAAACATCTGCATTTTCACTACTCAACATTTGTTTGCCAGGCAGTAAACCCGTTAGGACAGATGCACCACAGTATTACATCACTTTTCCTTTTACACATTTGGAAGCCGAGGCTACTAGTTGTGGCAGATACGTCAATGCTGGATATAAAGAGCTGCTCTTTCTGTGGTTGCTGTGATCTGGTTCTCCTCTTCATGAGGTGTTGTGCATTTTCAGCAGGACACAAGCCGTTTTATCTTTGCTATGAGGAAACACTTCTGTTTGTACTGAAAAAAAGTTTAAACATTGGACTCATCAGACCACTGAACACATTTCCACTATTTTGAGCTCCCACCCTTCACCTTTATGCTGCTTATCTGTGCTGGACGATGAATTAAAAGGTCAGTGAATAAATTAACATTTACGCTAAAATTGAAAAAAAGAGAATTTATTGAAAAATTGATAACTTAAAACATCAGTTCTGTTCAAAATGCCTTTTTACAAATGCTTTATAACTGCTATGACTTGACCTTTTTCCCCCACAATGTGTTCAAAGTGTGAACACGTGTGTCTCAAATGGAACAGAAAAAAAGCATTCATACAAACTAGGTAAACAAAGGGAATGGGAGCCAACACACTGTGGTGTTCAGGTCACAATGTTAAACGCTGTAAGGCAAATGCAGCCCCCTGGCTGTTCTCAAGCAGCTTTGCACAAACAAGGCTAACCCACTGATTTTATACATGCGACCATTGTCTCTGCATGTGTTGTAATATTATTGCAATACTCAGATGCTTAGTCAGAATGTACAAATACATTACTTTATAAATTACGTTTAAGTTAATTTAAACAAAAGCTGCATGTTTGGCTTTGAGGAGAGACCAATAATATAAGGAAAACATCTTTCATTGCAAATTCTTCAGACTGGAGCAGGAAGGTAGATCTAAGGTCAATCGCAAGAGGAAGAATCACATTTAAAAAGCATAGAATCAGTTTAAGATTTCATAGCCGTGACTTTGAGAAGCAAACGGGAAAAACACTTGCCACTAATTAGAGGCAGCAATGGAAGCAGTGAAAATACAACTTTTGGAGGAGTGACAAGAAGAAACCTTGACACCTGGAAGAGACTGAATGATACTATTAATTAAATCACATCAATCATCAGTTTGGTAACTCGTTTTTGGGTTAACCCTATTCCCAATGGCTCCACTAAATCACACTGGATTTTGCTCCACATAAACTCTCCATTTCTTCTCTCTATTCATAAATATTACAGTTAGTCGCAAAGAAAACAAACAAACAAACAAAAAAAACACCTTTTGCACTGGTCTCACAAGATAAGACAAAACAACCCAAAACAGACTCTCTTCACCTCAGATCCTTCATCTTGAATGACATCAACAAAATGTTAGCCAAGAGTAGTGGCAGCTGATCCCATTTTAAAAAGAATCATTCAGTACGTTGTGTCCTTTTTGACAATCACAAACAGTGTGTGTCCTTAGAGGTGTTCCTGAGAAGGTCTGATCAAATTTCTGATAATAGACGTGAAAAAGTTGACTCAAGCTTAGGCCTGGCTCTTATCTTGTATTAGGTTAATGCAACTCAGTGGTTGTAGACGTGGAAATACAATTTTAAAGGATCTAATGGAAGGTGAAACAAACAACATGGTTGCCTTAGTGTTGTGGAATAGTGCAAAGAGAGTTTGTGGTGGTGAGGCGATGAAGCTCTAGTTGTTGGGGATGCTCTGCAGGTAGGTGAGTATGTGCTGGATCTTCACCAGTCGTTCTCGGAGGCTGGTCATACAGAGGACAGACAGCTGGTACCGTGGGTCAATAGGCAAAACAGCGAGGAGCCACCAGCAGCAAGCTGGACCATTGGGAGTTGCCTAGAAGGGAGAAGGAACAGCTCGGATCAGAGTCACTGTAAAGTTAGTGAATCAAAACAAAGAGGAATTCATTTACAGGAGAACAACGAGGACTCTGGCATATGTCAGAGCTGAAACGACCTTGTGATAAAAGCACCCAGGAAAGATAACTTCTGTGGTCACTGCTATGGAGACTTGGACACACAATTGTATTCTCAGATAACCTTCAAGTCCAAGAGCATAACATTTTGCACCTACCTATACTATTCTGCTTGTGCCTACTCTCTCTCACACACACACACACACCTGTGTTTCTGAAACTGTGACAAATGGGAATCGTCCCTTTAATTAACAGTCTGAAGAAAAGATCCTTGGCATGAACGCCACACTTCCACCACACCTTGATCCAAATTAATCTGCTGACATTAATATTAAAGGTAGATTAACATGCACTTTGAGCACCAAGTTAGTCGTGGCGAACTACATTAATGCAGTTACCACAAAGCGTGAATAATGTTTCACAACCCTGGAAGAAAGAGCATTTAAGATAAACGATCTTTGAAGGTAATCTGCTAGAGAAATTCATGTCTGCATCAGTTACACAGCTTTCAAGTGTGATTGTCTGAACCCGTTACAGAAGGTCTTTAAAGTATTTGAAATAATGATGTCTACACTATTATTCTATTTATTTTCGATGTTCCAGCAATTAATTGAATAACTTTTGTATTTATCTCTGGAGCAAAGCACCAAAAATCAAGTTCAGTGCTTTGGTAGATGTGGGGAATCTCTTCGCGACACTGTGACGTAACAGGGCCGGTGGGGTTAGGCATGAAGCACAGACAAAGCTGTTTAACCTACATTACCTCTAGACTCTAGTCTGTGGTTGCTCTAAGAGCAGACCTATAATCCCCTTCAGAGTGACAGGACGTGAACCGAAGCCACCGCTGAGCACATGACGCAACACGTGTTCCAGTATTAAGGCCTGGCAGGTGAATTTGGGGTAATGTGGGTTTCCCCAACGACCGGCATGTCACCAGATCATACGACCTTTGTGTCATATTAAGTCCCACGGTGTCACATTAAGCACTGAAAGCTCACAAATCCTGCAGTACTGGTTGTGTAATTTATAGCTATTTTTAATAGTATTTCTGCAAAACCCAACCTTATGTATGTAATTAGACACCAGACACAGGGGAGCGAACAGTGGGCAAGTCAAGCTTCTCAACCAATATCACATATCTACATCCCCAAAGCTAAAGCAACTGTTTCTGACTTTTCTGACTGAGAGACAGAAACATTTAGTTATTAGTAGTTACAGTATTCATCAAATACTACAAGCAAAAAGAAGTTTACCTGGATGTCAGCTTCTCGTTCTGGCATTGGTCCAAAGTGCTGCAGAATTTGGTTGTGGAAGCGGATCTTGAGGTTTTGGAACCAGACGCGGGCCTGCTCATACACCTCATCGTGGAGCTGTTGGAGTCTTTGCAGCTCATCACTATCCTCCACCTAAAAGAGAAGTGGAGGTATTAATCCACCAGTTACTCTTGTACTGTAGGAAGTTCATATCGTGGCAGACTCATATTTAACATATAGATTTTGGCTAGAGATTGATAGAAAGACTAAATACTATAGCTACTATGTCAATGGGGTTTTTACCCTGGTATCCTCCAAGTTTTCGATGTCAGCAGTACTGTAACCATCCTTCATTCCTCGCGACAGAACCCGAAAGCGTTTCCCTCCAATTGTGTCCACTATTGATCGGCCATCAGGGAGGAAATGGACACTCCTAATGATCAGCATGCAGCCATAGTCGGCAAACCTGCAGGGATTGACAAAGAAGCTGAATTTTGGCACATTGTTCCAGTGAGATAACCCATGAACTGAAGTATATAACGTTTAGGTCATTAAGAGAAAATCCACCAATAAATGTAAGTGCTTGCCATCTAGTAAACTTCCCCATGCCTGTTGTTGAATATGAAGATATGCCTAGTTCTAATATAATCATTGTACTGAGTGTTTGTTTTCGCATTCTTACACTTTCTGAGGATCATTAATACACATCCCAAACTGCCGTGTGCCAGTGTCCATGCAGCGGCGAATCATCAGGCGGTAACGTGGTTCGAAGACATGCAGGGGGCAAGGCACGGTGGGGTAAGCCATGGTACACACAAAGATAGGCACGTTCTTAGTCGGGCTGTAAAAGAGAAGGGCAGACACATTTCAGACTGTGCACACGACAACGTCTGATGACGAACAGAACCAGGAATCAACCAGGCTGGAATATGAAATACTTACTCAGAAAGCTCCCTGGTCTCCGCCAGCTGGGTTTTAGTCCTTTCTGCATATTCCCGACTTAAATATTGTTTGATTAGCTTGTCTAATACTGTTGTCACCATGTACTTCCTACATGCTAGATACTGGAGAGAGCAGAATTTCATAATTAATGATTAACACGGAAGAAATATACACCTATTTTGAATACTGCAACGCTATTTCATTGAGAGGAGACAGTGGTTTCTGACCTCTTTGAGGCTCTCTTTACAGAGGGGACACTGGGGTGTGTGGTCCAAGCACCGTTCTAGACAGTTTTTACAGAAGGTGTGGCCACATGGCGTCGTCACAGGCTCATAAAACAACCTGCATGTAGTAGAAAGATGCAACAATTATTTATATCTATATATATATAAAAACACATATGTAGATTGTATGAAATGCCCTGCACCCTTACCTCAAGCACAGAGAGCACTCCATGTCACTTGGATCCAGCAGATCTGTAGGAATATTTCTGCAGATAGTGTTTTTGGTTGCTTGTTTTAAACTTATCACACCTAAAAATAAAAAGAAACAAATGCATTTCACCTTTTAACATAAAATACATTTTGAAATATAATTCCTTCTAATTTACAGTACTGTGCAAAGGTTTTAGGCAGATGTGAAAAAATGCTGTAAACAAAGAATGCTTTCAAAAATGGTGTTAGTTTAAAAGTGTTAAACATTTATTTTCATAAATTAACAAAATGCAGTGAATAAACAACAGAGAAATCAAAATCTCATCAGCAGTTCTTCTAGTTCACTTGCTCACAGTTGTTGAAGGAACTCGGCTGGTGGGTTGTTCAAACATACGTCATGATGTTGAGATCAGGTCTCTGTGGGGGCCAAGCATCACTTCCAGTAGTTACAGTACTGACGTAGTGACACCAAATATTGATTTGATTTAGATTTTTCTTTTGTTCACTCATTTTGCATTTTGTAAATTGACAAAAATCATTATTTACATTTCTGAAAGCATTCTTTGTTTACAGCATTTTTTTCACACCTGCCAAAAACTTTTGCACGGTACTGTACATACCCAGGAAAGTGCATATTAATAATAAAATGGTGTAAATGCAGCAGAGGGCGGTAAGATGATTGGAAAATAAAAATATAAATTATTAAGTCTTAGTAACTGACCTTTTTTATGTTTGCTACTTCCACGGTCCACAACACAGGGTTCTGTGTCCGACACAGACAGCTTCCTCTTCAGCAGGCTCCCCTTCTCCTGATCACCCAGCTGGGGTGCAGAGCAAACTCTTTTCAGACCCTCTTCCACACAATTAGATCCGTATATTCGCAGTGAATGAGCTCGGCTCAGGCCGGTGCGCTCCAGACTTTCCCAGCGTTTCTGGAAAATGACAAAAGACCAAAGGTGAGATGATGGTGGTGGTCTCTGAAATGGCTGAGACAACAACTGCAGTAAAACATGCTCTATTCACTAGTATACTTCAAAATCTTCTACCTCCTCGTTGTCGACATGGTCGTGGGCAGAGGTGGCACGAAGCTGATGATGGGGTTGTCTTTGGATTGGACTCTGGGGTGGAGTTTGGGCATTGGCCATAGGGGCTTTACAGCGCATGTGAGGTAAGGTGTTCAGTGTTGTTTCTCTCAGGCCGACCTTGACATTCACATCAGCCGGAGACAGGAGGTCACACAAGATCTGAAAAGAGCACAGATCGACATGGAGCAGTTTTAGAGGGATATAAACATAAAGTTTTGCAAATGGAATTACTTTTGTTGCATAAATGTGCTATTGACTGAGTGATTGATAGGTGTCAACATCAAAGCAATTGTGTTTGACTGGGCCCAGAATACGTATTAATGTACAAATAAGAACAAACTACTTTGACTAATAGCAAGAGCAAAGCACTGCACTAGTTCTGTCTACATTAAAAACACCACACGAAGATTTGTGGTGAAGGATGGAAGAGGTTATGTAGTCCCCCTAGACTAATGACATCAACAAATCCTAATTGGAGTCAGGAGTTTGCAAATCTGGAGGCCAGTCACTCAAACAGGATTAGAAGTGTGGTCTAAAAGTAGGAAAAACAATGTCCTTCTACTTTTATGAAAATACTATAATAATAATTATTAATATTAGTAGTAGTATTAAGTTTTATTAATGGACCTAAAGTTAGACTGACTCTGGTGACGGGTTTGCACTGCAGACCTCTAAGCTCTAAGAATGAGTTTAAAAACAATGAACCCCAGAGCAGCAACAGAAGGCCTAAAGGGATAATTGGACCCAGTTAACAATTATGTCTATTTGTCTACTCATTGCAAATGATGGCTAGAGCTTGACTACAGCATTATAAGCATGTAATGCTAGTGTCAGGTCACAAAGATTACTATTGTCCGTTCCTATTTAACTAAGAACATTGCGTTTGTCTGTCTACACTTGTGACTCAGACGCACAGCACCAGAAAACATCAACCTTTCTTTCCAGTTCACTCAACGTTTGAGGGCCTGAACAATGAATCACTTTGAACACATGCGCAGCGTGAGCTGCAGGTCCATCAGCAAACAGTCTCACTCATTCATCCTCACACAAGTCTTTCCTTGTAGTCTCCACAAGTCCACAATTTCCCAGAGTCCTGCTGAATCTTGTGTGAAATAGATCAGAAGTTACTGTTGATATCCTGCATGAATGCAACGGTTTTAACTGATTGATTATTTGAATCTGGTCAAAATGATTCTTGCAGGTTTTTATCCTAAGCGAGGACATTCGGGGTGGAGGCTGTTTTCTTTTTCACAAATTAGCCGTTTTCATTACATGAGTATTGGGGAGGCCTTTGAAACTGGAAGTGTGAGTACAGGCTGAACAAGCCTAATTGGATGTTCTATTGATACAGTCTATCTTGCTCCCTCACTTCTTAAGGCCTGACCTGTGCCTTAAACATGTTTACCAAGGGAAAACTGGTGACAACTAATCTGACAATAAGTGACTCGTCCTACCATGACAATTATGCAAACCTGTATGACAGTTTGGTTAAAATGTGTTGAAAGTGTTTGTAGCCCTGCAAACCCAAGTCAACTGTATATCTCTCATGTAAGTACAATATTGTGTTTTTTCTATTAGGTGTAATTTAGTTGTTTTTTTTTAAAGACTTGCATCACTTGAAAGACAATCATGAAATGCTAATTTCATCAGACACAAAAACTGCTCTTTAAAAAAAATGTATCAACGTTCTATGAAATATGCACTATACAGTGACATTATCTACTTCTTTAATTCTTCGACATTTAATTCAGTGTAATCGCTGAAAACAATCATTTGAGAGACACCTTCTACACGTAACGTGTGTACATCCATCTAAAGCCGGAACAAACGATGTAAACCAGCATTCCTGAAAAACACAGCTAGACATTAAGCATTTGGTGCCACTAAAAAGGGTGTAAGGGAGATTTCAGGAAAACAACAGCAACTAAAATTTAGTCTCTTTCTCTTTGTGGATCAGCCAATCAATCACAGCTCCTCCATGCTGTCTCACCTTTTCCACTTGTCTTTTAGCGCAGGGGAAGTCCTCATCCACTGCCAAGCAATGGAGGAAGAACTGAAGAGACTCATCCACCTGCCCCATCTCATGCAGCACCATCGCTTTTCTGAACAAAGTCTGAAAAGAAAGAGGAAAAAAAAGACATGAATTCTATTTCGGTATTTAAATGTATCTACACTGGGTATTTTCCAGCTTATTCACTTCAACAGCTGTCTCCATAAACAACAAGGCTGTTTGTTTTGCTTTGTAAACAAACGTGCCAGAAATTATATTTTTATTTGGTTAATTCAGCGACCAGTCATGCAAACAATAACATTTATTACACAACACAATAAATAATTCAATCCATCAGCATGACTACGTGCTGTATATCTATGCCAGAATTTCAAGGTCATTAACACGTACCCATAATCCAGTGACATAACAAATAAGTTGCTCACTGTCTGTAGCCTTAAGGCCTGGAGTCTTAAAATAAAACGTGTCTTACTGTAGCTGACCGATATATCAGTACAGGCTGACACGCGACAGCTCCAAGACAGTAAAAGGAGGTAAAATAAGATAAAAAGTGGTTGTAAGTATAGTATTATTACACTGTATAGTGATATTTAGCAGTGAAACAGCCACACAAAATCCTTTTTTACAAACTTTAACTCATATAATTATGTATACATACATGTATATAATAATGACCTACCTCAGCAGAACAGCTGGACCCGTGACAAAACTCAGTGTCCTCCAAGGCCAGACAGTATTGTTTCAGAGCCATGTAGGCCTCCGCTCGAGACAGTCGAACAGCTGCTGTTGTGTCTGAATCTGCAGAAAACACGAGGAAATGGAAAGTTGGTGATACACTTAAGAGGCCATTACATCAGTTTAATTTCCGTCATGCATCGAGTTGCATTTTCATAACATATGGATGCAAAACAAAAGGTCACGTAATGTAAATGCAGAGAACTCATTGCAGACAGATTTTGGCAGGGCAGTGACCTTCTAGGTGGTGAGAGCATTAGGGCAGTAGCGGTATTTTGGTTTCATAGTACATTGTCATAATCACACTTCATTATCATGAAGTACATTTTCCTTCTTTTAAGCATAAGTTCGAATCAGACACAGTACTGAACACCACATGCACACAGAGGAACTGTGGAGAAGCAAGGCTGATTTCACCAGACTCCAGCCCTCCAACAAAGACCAGAAAATCAGTGTGGGATTGCATTGGTTATCCCAAGGACAAATATGACGTCAAGGACAGATATCCAGTTTACAAACAACGTAGATTAAACATGGCTGACAATAAAGGAAGAACTTCAAACACCTTTGCCCAAATGATATGTCCTGTTAAAACAAATAAGCTCAAAGGTCTAATTTATAAGTGAAGAATTCAGTCACATAACTGCAGGAAATTGGCAACACCAAACAATCCAGCCCTTAGGTGGAATAATTTTACATTTATAATGCAAATAATTATTAGTTACAGTTGGATCTAATATAGTTTTATATATAGAATATTCTGCACTAAAATTGAAGTTATAGGATTTCTTCCTGGTGTTTAGCTCTTGTCTTTGTTCACTTAAAAGGTTCTTGTTCATGGTAATAATTGTATAGGAAAGTCTGAGTAACAGACAGTTATATGTGTTATTATATCACTTGACCTAAATACTACTGAAGTTTCTCTACAATCGCTCGTAAACCAGGTAAAAGTTCAGAACTACTTTCTAGTCAACAACCTAACTAAAGCAGATGACTAAAGAATGTAATCTAGCATTTAGTGGCACCAATGTTTAAACCAGATAAAACTCAGTGGTTATATCTTCTTTTGGCAACACTGAGGCAAAGCCATGGTCAACACTAGAGCTTCAACTGTACTTACAATTACCGTATGTGAATAGATCATGTTGCTGAGCTGAACCTAATGTCTTAGTTTTTTGTTTTTTTTATATCTTGTTTTGGTTCACAAACAGATTCCACAAATAACCCAAACGGCTCATTTAAAATGATTAATGTTGTTTATGTTATTCAAGGTTCTGAATCAGAAAACACTAAATTTTTACATGTTTGCTTGACAAAGAACTAGAAAAACGATGGAACTTGTCAGTATTGACGCAGCTACACGTTGTGAAATCTCAAGCTACAGTGTTTCTATTTCACTATTATTTTCTGATTAATCGTGTTTGAAGGGTCTATTTTGACCATTAATTCTCCCCCCTCCCCTTAAATCGACTCTCTGATGTTCTTATTTGTATTCGTGTATGCAACAGTGGCTCCTACAGCCATAAACACGCGTCCCCTCCCTTGATAAGTTACAAAACCTGCCAAATTATGTGTCACGACCTGCCTTATGCAACGCACACCCAGCGCGCATGCCCAGTGGCATTTCGTAAGCAGGACCAGCACATTACCCATCAGCCAATGGGAACTGGCACCAGCCCAACACATGGCACCGGTGTTTGAAATGTCGGTCAGTGGAGCTAATTCCACTCACCCTCGGGGTCCGCGGGACACAAACAGTGACGCCTGCAGCTCGTTAATGTGTTTGTGACATTATGACACATAGCTGAATACATAACGTCTCCGGAGTCGGTTCGTTATGGTTCTGCCATGTTTAGTGAGTCTGCGCAGAAGACGCCCAGCAGCAGTAGGTGTGTGGTAACGAGCCTCACCTGACTGAATCGCCTTCGTTGCTAGCGACACGGCTTCGTGGAAGCGTTTCTTCCTGCACATTTCGTCCACCTCCCGCAGCCGTTTGGACTTTTTCACTTCCTCGGGAAACCATTTATCTAAGAGTCCGTGCAGCGTCACGTTGGTTTTCTCCTCGCCCCGCACCGCTTCGCCGCACAGCTTGCACTTGAAGAGCAGCCGTCGCTGCAAACACCTCTTGCAGTACGTGTGTCCGCAGCTTATGGTCACAGGTTCGCCTAAAAAGCTGCGGCAGTTCGGACAGTCGAACACATCGTCCCCGAAGCTGGCCCGACTCGGGCCCGTAGGTGCCCCGGGCCCGGCCGCTTTCCTCTTAAAGTTGCGGAGGATGCAGTCCACAAAAGTGCTCAGCTGCTCGGGTCGGGCGGGTCCGTAGCGTCCGGCCGCTGAGAACCAGTGAATGGCTTCTGTCAGGCAGTTTTCCGCCGCCAGCGCGTTGGCTTTCTGTAGCACCAGCTGCTGGTGGTCCTCCTCCTCCTCCGACACCGAGTCGGCAGCTCCGATGAAGAAGCGGCCTCTCTCCTCCGGGCCGTCCGGCACACGCTGCTGCAGCGACATGGCAGCGTCGAAAAGGGGAATGAATAGAAATAAACGTTACGTGCACGCAGCCTGGGTCCCGGGGCGTCTATGCATTTCACCCGCCGTCGCGCTGCTTCCTTCTGTTGTCAGCGGACTTTTCCATAGACCTTACGTAAAAAAAACAGAGGCACGTGAGCGTCAGGCTCGAGCCGTGATTGGCCAGAACGTCTCCGTTACAAAACCTGCGCTGGAAAGTTTCATAACTACGGCAGCGACTAATGAAAAGTCCCGATAATCTATTTTTATTATTTTTTATATATATTTTTATCTATTTTAACCTCATATGTCACATGTCACGCATATGTTCTATGCGATACACTACAACGAGTGGCAAAAGTGAAGAATAATTCCTTTCACCGTGTCCTCCACGGGGTTATTCAATGCTGCTAGAAAACTCCATTGTAAATGGTTGTGTAATGACATTTTGTAACCTTCCAAATTTCAAATGTTACTGAATTGACACAAAGTGTGACGGTAGCATTGATGCATTGATGTGGGTCAGCAGCTATATATATATATATATATATATATATATATATGTAGCTAATATATCTAGTGTTTCATCATACTGTGAGAAGCTGTTAAAAGTTGTGACTGTGTGGTCTGCATGTATTCAACCCTTTTCTTCCTTACTGACACTGACAGCGTTTTCACACTGCCTATGCACGACTCACAGAGGTTAAACTTAGGGTTTAGTGTTTTCACACTTCAACGCATGACTGGAGGAGCTGGGAACTGAAGCACAGACCATCATTAGTTAAAATAATGTTTTACTCAACTCATCCACAGTTGCCCTCCAATAAAAACACACCATGAAGCCCAGGTGGAACTGCAGCAGGGGATCTGCGTCTGATCCTGGCTTTTATCACCATCTACATTCCTAACCTTCTTCTTCCTGCTGTGTTTTTCTCTTTCGACATATTTTCCATTTGTGATTTTGATGTGATGTTTCTCCTGCCTGTTTTTTCTCCTTTTCCATTCCTCTGCATTAATTTTTCTCCAGTGTTCAGTCCTGCTGAAAATGCTGGAGATGTCATCTTTAGAAATCCCTTGGAGTTTAGGTTTCAGGCCAGTCTAACTGCTTAGATATGTATAACATTCAAAATATCACAGAATGTAATGGTTTAGTGTAGGGTGGTCATCTGGTTAATTAGACACTAATATAGCATCTGACCAACAACGAGCTCCAGAAGAAACCAGAGATGAAACCAGTTGTAGGGTTAACCCAGGTGCACTCGCTTTGGATACACACACATCCATCTCCTGTGGGATGAGAAGGGACATAAGACTGGATGTGGATCCTGCCACTGCAGGCATCCTCCAAAAATGTGATTTATATTTATGTTTCAAACGTTCATCTTGTATTTCCAGGAAAATATTTTGCATCACCAAAAGGACAAAACATTCCTGAACACATACATTTAGTGTTTTTCTGATTACCCGAGTGCTGATAAAAGTATCAAGGTGAATTCTGAAGTGAGCTGCAGAACTGATAGCATGGTGATCATATTAGAAATAAATAAACAAAAACCTACAACAAAAGCAAAGGCAAAGAAATTACTCATTGTGATCCACAACCTTTAGATAATTCACCAAGGTTTGAGGATGTAAATATATTTGGAATTCTTTCTAAACCATGTGATAAATGAAGCATAAATGGTATCTACACACACAACACGGAATATAATGCCCATTAATACTTGTGCTCATTTATCTATTTATTATTCTAAATACCTGTCGGTGGAAGGAATGTGAGACTTGACACTGTGAAGCTTTGTATGTTGTGGAGAACCACCGCCCTCCAGTGGCCAGAGTGCGTCATTACTCAAAGAGGACACGGGAGAAAGCAGCTCTCAGAAAATATTACACGTTAGAAAATGTTTGTATTCGACAAAAAACTACATGTTGCTAAATGCAGGCGCAGCATTAAGTGTTTAGTCCTTAGACAGATTCTACCGAAAGCTTAAAAAAAAGGACAGAACAGCAAGTGTCACTGATGCTTTCGTTATCCAAGTATAGTAGTATATGTTTAGGATGCTTAAAAGTGTACTTTCCTACTTCTTAGTCTAAGACAATACTTTAATATAATATAGATTTGGCATCAGGTATTTTTCTCAGACCAGAACTGCCATAGACACTACGTAATGAATAGCGTGTTGAGTCAGTGAGAAGCTGGAGGATAGTGGATCAGGCCAATCAGCTGTGACAAGAGCTGGTTAAAAACCAAAGCGTACTCCTGTTTGCTATCATACAACAGAAACATAAAGTATACTCGCCGCCTTTCTTAACTACACACTACTACACTATAAGCGCTGTCTATCCACGTCTATGTCTGTTGTAGTGATGAGCAAACGAATTCTACCAACGCCAGCAGAGGACAGTGTTGAACTGAAACAAACACAGCTGGTCGTAGCACGTAGTGACCCCTGGTGTCCGGCCGGAGAGGACGAGCACATGCGTGACAAAAGTCCTGAAACAGAAAGGTAGAAGGAAAACGATACAGTGGTTTATAACGTGATCTTTTTTAATCATTTAAAGCTTTTCCAATCTTTCCATATTTCTCTAGTCATGCATGTTTTCTGCCTACCTGTTCGTTCAGTGGGTGTGACTGCTGGCGACGTGTGTACTAAAACACAGCTGTGCACTTCGGTCCTTCTGTGTGCGTCATGCCACTTTTTTTTTTATTTCTTTGTATCCCTCTCTGTCACACAGGCATCCACATGCGCGCACACACACAAGATCATCCATACCAGGACTGTGACACGTCTTTGTGGGACGTGAATTTGACCGGGTCACGACGGGGCTACGGCCGATTAGGTCATTAAATCAACCTGTGTGAGAATCAGCGTGTAGGTGTATTGATGCAGGCGCATTCTGTTCATGCCTGTGTGTGCACCAACCTATTTTTTTTAGCAGACAGACAGATTTGTCTTTGCCTCCAAAAAATCTTTTCTTCCAATCTTTGAAATGTCTGGAATATTGAGATAAGTTGAGGAATGATATGAGGTTAGCTGTGAAAACACTGTGACTAAAGACTATCAATCCGCATGTTGACTCTTAAAATACGGCGTTATCATTATGACATACCGTTTCTGTTGCCACAACAGTTCCACATAGTGATCCATCAGTGTACTGCAGTCTACACGGTGATGCATGAACCACAGATGGTGTCAGATATTTGGCATCTCCCGTAACCAAACATTGACTGTGCTCTGATCATGTGAGCGAACCCTTTTTTTATTGCATGACGTGACGCGATACTAAGCTGTATTACTGTCAAATGCACAGTTTGGATCATTCACGGCCGTTTTGCCTTGTAGTTGCCTATTATGCAGTTAAAGGGGAAAAAAGACAATCGCACCTCGCACGGCCCAGCAATGACCTTTACGCTGTTCTGTCCCAAGCTGAGTTCAGCGTTCTTTAATAAACACTAAGCAACACACGTTCATTTATCAATGTGGGAAACCTTCGGCGCTCCGTTCTCAAACCGCGGTGCAGGAATGCAGCGTCTTGGTCAGCCTTATCTGGCTCTGCATAATCTCCCAGAGGTGTTTGGCTTCCCAGCAAAAATACATACATGTATGTGCGGAAAAACAAGCCCGCGTCAGAACACACACCCAGGAGAAAGCCAGGCGAGACATTTATATGCCTGCAGACATTTTGATTTCGTGTATGTGAGGATTTCAGAGTGCTTCAGACCTCCATGTCCCGAGTTGCATGAGGTGCTGTAGGCCACTAGAGAAACAGTGACATGCCAGCACAAAATGTAAACACATCATCTTAGCTGCAGGCTTTCATACTCAAGTTTACACTTGTTCCTGCTGCCACACTGCACATGTGAGGAGAATACCTGTGTACTATGTCAGTACACAGACTATGTTACTGTACAAGTGTGTGCCCAGGGGTTTTCTCCTAGAACTGGCCTCCTCGCACTTTGCCCAGCGATTAAAAATATAAAGGGGTACATTAGCCCCCACTCTGACCCTTGAACCCTTATTTGCCGCGTGACTGCCCCCTCCTCATTCAGTTTGCCGGGTCTTATCCAGGCCAGTTGTGATACAATGGACCCCTTTGTCTCCTGCTATATGAAACTTATGTAAGAAATAAGACAAGTGAGATCCCTCTATAACGAGCCAGTTTGTACCCACTTCAGCTTACGCTGCTGAGACCTAATCACAGAGTTTTGAGTGTGGAATAAAAACAAACGTGAGTAGAGAAATCCAGAGTTAGTCTGGATCGGAGACGGCGTAAGCACTCGACAAGCCGCTGCGTCAACAAATGACTAGAGCGCAGACTCAAAAAGCAAAATCATCCAGAGGTTTTTGGTCTGAAAGGTCATGTGGTGCATGTTACACAACTCTCCATCCGACTTGTTACTTTAATACATTTAATAGTGCACTTTGATTAAGCTGTACAGAAATAATATTAATAAAAAAAGATAAAACATTTGTTCACTTTGTAACACAAAGCTTAACATTTACAATACAATAAAATAAAATGGTATGATACAAAACAAACATATATCTGAGGTATAAATATATTTGTTTTAAATTAACTGTCATTGCCATGTGTTATTATTTGGCAGAGACACTGTTATACATGTATGATATTAACAATGGCTTAGTGAATTAGTCATACAAATCAAAATGACACGGATGCAAACCCTTAGACCGAAGCGCGAGCGTTATGGATGGATAGATGGGTGGATCCATTTCTTTTGAACCACAGTAGAAACTACAGAGAAAGAAGCTGACACAAAGGCTTTTCCTTCCTTTAAAACCACACAACATTCAATCTGCCCTCGTCTTTACAGTAAAACCTGTAAAATGTCCACCTTTATAAAAGGACCTTTTGCTGTTTACGTCTCGTTATTTCTTATAGGACTTCTTACAGTGCATTGTTTTTCTCTTTGTGTACATAAAAGCAAGTGTAAATGATGTCTAGAAGACAGTTCTGTGCTCTAATGCTGTTTAGTGGTGAGGAGAAGCTTAGTATGGGGAAACTACTTCTTTCAGCTTTTCCTAGATTTGTCCTTACTGTCCGTTTTAATTTGCCATCATGATCATGCAAAATATACTTTTCCAACACTAAATCTTTCTGTGCTTTAAATTCACTAAATAATTGAGCTCCAACAAGAACAACAACTTCCACATTAAACACGGTCACTTCCTAAATAGCTTCTTCTTGTAGATACGAGGAGGCAATATGAGATTATTGGTTTGCAAATGAAAGTTTTCCATTTTGGCGAGCGCATGCATCTGTCACTGGCTTCATCTACAGCCACGCTAAAACCCTCTGCAGCTACATCCTAGCTTACAACACCTGCCTATTGTCTCCACTCAGTCTGCAAACTACCAGCACATTCACGTCTTTCTTCACCCACGGACTCATCAGTCAAGCAGCCAGAATATTTGTCTGTTTCACCCCTTGTGCTTTGCTGTAACCAAGTAAAGGTCAAACTAGAGAGCCACCAACGATCACTGGGAACTGAATACTGTATATACACATTATGTTGTGACTGAAAACCAGTGCGAAAAAGGTTTGTTGCTTTGCACACAGTCACACACTCACGAACGCACACAATGAATCCCCCCCTTTGCTTCTCAGAAGCAATAGCACCCAACGGATAGTGTTTGAACCACACATCCTGCATTAGCGACATCATGTCCTTTGGCCCAGATCAGTGTTTGTGTGACATGTGTCCCCAAATGGTAACATTAGCAAATGTTTTTCACACTGACATAATCAGAACAAAAAAAGTCCTTCAATCCAGGATCCAGGGTTTGTTCTTTGTATGTGTGCGTGAAGAGTCTTTGATGTCATCTACGTCTTGGATGGAATGGGCGGAATGACTCACTGCAGGTCCTCAGCAGGATCCAATTATAGTTAGCAGTTCAAAGTAGCTGTTGACAATGATGTTGCCATAATTGCAAACTGCTTTTCATTTGTCCATGGACACGGTGAATGAGTCATGTATCCGCGCCACCTCAGCAGCACACAAGTGTCCATAAAGTTTGTTGTACCACTCTGGAAAACGTCCCCTGAAATAATAATAATAAAAAAAAACCATTAACAAACGCAACACAGCGGTAGCTCGCTTAGCTGTTCAGTCCACGTCGATCATCCACTCACCTGCAGTCGACTCTGGAGATATGCGTGAGTCGAGATTTGTTGGATCCACAGGGCTCCATAAAGTAGCGTGAGGTAAGGACATTGGCTCGAACGCCGACAGCAGGTGCCCCTTCATGGTCCACAGACGTACACACGAGTGCACACGCCCCCTTTGGCAGGTCAGTGACCCAAGTTCTGGTAGAAAGAGCAGGGAGAGAGTTAAGCAAAGCGTTGAATCCAAGCAGAGCAACAGAAACGTCGAAAATGGACGAGACGGTGCCAGGTCTACCTGAGAAGCACGTGATCTCTGGTGGGATGCGGGGCCATGGTGTTCCTGACGTACTGAAACACCTCAGTCCTCTCGTCCAGAGTCTCGACCACTCTGCTCTCAAGCAGGTCTTCGTCCCAGTGGGCCTGCTCCCGTAGAATGCGAGTCAGAATCTCCTCAGGACCCGCAGGCACCTCCGCGGTCACCTTCCACAGCCGCAGAGGAAACCCGTCATGCACCTGGAGAAACGGATGCGCTAAGTTACATTGAAAATCTTACTGTATAATAGAAAAATGGACACTAATGTGAAGTTATCAGTCATATTTAAAGAAATTAGACATGGCCGTCATGTCACACTTCGGCTAGTTTCAAAACTTCCACGTCGATTTAGTTTGTCATGATAAAGCAAACTCATGCTTTGCCTTGTGACTCTCCAACTGGAGAAAAGATCAGTTAGTACTGAATACAGGAAATCTAGGCCTGAGATAATCGTGAGGTTGTGTCTGCTCTTGTGCGCGTCTCTGTCAAGCTGATGTCATTCTGGGATGGAGTCCAGTACTGGGACGATGGGAATGAAAAGGCAACGACCAGGCCACTTTCACACGCCTGTGCTTCTACACAGGAAGCGCTAAGTGCTGGTTTTCCACTAGATATGTAGAGCAGCAGGAGACAGCAAGAGGCAAACACGAAGAGGGAGGGCGAACCCAGGAAGCAGGTCATTAATAAGATGCCGTTCGCTTCGTGAATAGTGACTTTTTTACACAGCAGTGACAGACTGATGAGCTAATTAAGGAGATGAATCCCATGCTTTCACGCTGATCCCTGTAGTTTCACAGCAAACACAACGACGGCATCCACACGGAAGAGCTGGAAGATGAACTAGAGAGAGCTGCCGAGCAAAGGCTGGGGTTTACCTTTTTACAGGCGAGCTCAACGTGTTCAGGGGTGGAGCAGCTGTCGTAGCCTCTGAACTTATCCTTGGCCTCTTTGAGGAGGGCATCTAGGCTTTCCTGTAGATACGCCCTGTAGCCTCTCTGTCCAGCTTCTTCACTCGCAAGCTCCTCCAGGCGTCGTGGCAGCAGCGCCTGCTCCACGTAGGAGTTCCTGCAGTGACTCATCTCCTCTGGTATCTGGTGGAAGGACAAGGACAACATTCACTCTCACTGTGAATGAGAAAGCCTCAAAGAGTCCTATGATCAAAACTGGCCCTTTATGCTGTTTAAGATTTAAGGGGGACTCAACGCATGCTGTTGTCAAAATTGTCGTAATAATCCTCAATCTGTTTGAAATTGAGATCATTCCTTAGAGGAAGGAGGCCGGTTTAAAGTGAATATAATTGCAGTCATTATTTCATCGGCCATCTTCCCCTCGTTAGTGTCCACAAGCCAATGGAAACCTAATTAAAAGAAAACAACGCGGACGTTAACCGAGTTATGTGATGTCAACATGACAGGAAGCCAGGAAACGTTCCCACACGCCAATAAAACTGAACATTAATAAAACTCCGCATGCAGCTAATGATTACTGTAACGACAAAGCAGAGCTGGACAGAGCAGGCATCAGGCTCAAGGGGACTGAAATCACATTAGGAATTATGTAGCTTCTTTGTCATTTCCTGTTTAAGTATAAATGGAGCATTTGTACTGTAGAAAACTGGAATCAGATGTCACATGCGTTTTACGTAATCATAACATGGTTTGAGCAATGACAGCATGAGTGGGGTGTTATGCAACTATGTTGGTTTACAGGACAAACACACAGTACAGTGAGCTAGAGGTGACCTTCATCACGGCAAACACACACCTTC
Organism: Macropodus opercularis; assembly: GCA_030770545.1. NCBI lineage: Eukaryota > Metazoa > Chordata > Actinopteri > Anabantiformes > Osphronemidae > Macropodus > Macropodus opercularis. Next base: position 10,766,580 of record CM061089.1, read on the forward strand.
ACTCGGCCACAAACAAAATCTCAGTCAGGGATCTTTTGTTATTTTTAAGCTACATACATTCAAGCTCTCGACTTGTTAATTACTCACTCTGAAGAGTTTCCTGCACTCCTGGATCATGTGTGCCAGGCCGTGAGTGGCAGCCAGGTTCTCATTCAGGTCCCTCTGGTCCGGCTTTCCCAGAGTCGGCTTCCTGTTCATCACCCTTTGACCAAGGAAAAGGGAAAAGGACGAGAAGAGGAAACAGTAGATAAGTTATCTGCGTTCATAAGGTAGAAAGCAGAGGAAACTTCAGGCAGAACGTAGATAGAGTTTTGTTGTCTACAGCAGCTGAAATCTTTACATGTTAAATATATTCATTTTATGGAGAAGGGCTTATGTAACCTTTCTACCTTATTTCCCTCCTCTCCCAAGCTTAACCCTCTTCCTTTTTCAGTATCCTGCTCTTTTGTTTTTTAAAGCGACCTTTTCCTGTTTTCACGGTCTATTCATATTGTATGCTACGCATGCTACCAGTGTAAAAATAAGGGCGATATAACAAAACCGAGCTGAATACAATGGCGCGCACTTAGACACACCTTGGCGACGAGCTCTCCTTGCGACGCAACGTGTTGAGGTGGAAGAGCGATGGGGCCAAGCAAACGGCCAGGTTGGTGGGGGTCATCTGGTTCTCAGCCACGCTGGCCGTCACGTCGCTCAGCAGACACAGCAGCGTACGCAAGGCCTCTCGGTTCTCATCGGGCAGCAGCAGCACGGCGGCGCGGGCTGCCTGCAGGCGGAGCTCTTTGGGCATGTCTGGAAGAGGGAGAACGCCATGAGCGCGTCACCTGTCTGGAGCGAGCTGGCCCAGCGGCCCATACGTGCTTGTATGTGTGTGACATGGACGTCAACAGGGACCAGCAGAGAGATGACTTGATGAAGTGGATCTACAGGGTACATATATGACCTCATGCCACAAGTATTTCCTGTGCTCATCTTGTTTGTTTTCCTTTCACGGTTTCACAACTTCTTTCAACACGACAGGCAAGCATCTACAGCTCTAAGTCAACACACCCGTGTGCACTCCTGCGCCCTCTTTAAGATGCGTGGCATGTGTGACTGCACTTGGATGTCTGCGCAAGATTTTGTTTACGTTTTCTATGTGTGTGTGCGTGTTCTTACACTGATATATCTGGAGAAAGGTCTCGGAGAGTTTGCTTGTGAGCAGGGGCTCTGGCAAGTCTCTGAAGTACTGTTTCAGCATGTCTGCAACGTCGTACGCTGACTGGCCCTCGTAGCTGACTCCTCCCCCATCTGCGCCTCTCGCCTCGTTCATCTGGCGGAGAGCTTGAATTCGAGACTTGACACCAGATTTCCTGAAAAGACCAACCTGCAGAGAGATGAGGACACGGTAAGAGAAATGAAAACCAAGCACACACAGAAACCTAACAGGTCCTTGTTAATTTGCTTATTACACAACATCTTTAATGTGCATCAGAAAACATGAATGTGTCCGTCTTGTACAGCTGCAGATTCCTGAGGCTGTAACATCCTTTGACGAATCCCTGAGCCCAGATTATGGTTAATATGGTTACATCACAACAGATCTTGTTGACTGTATTTACAAGAGGCTCCCATGACACCCAGTAGACACTCCAGTGCGTGTTCTGTAGGACTTCATCAGTGGCCTTTTAAGGCTGTACAGAACTGCAATGTTGGGGAGGAAAGGTGGAAAAAAGCCACTGGCTTGTCTCTGAATATTTTCCACTAGCTTTCACCACTTCCAAACAGAGGTGCCTTGTCCTGCATTTGACCACTACTCTTTTTTCCTCTCTTCCCTCCTATATGGACGTACCTATGCACACGGAGACGAGCCATTCGTTCTGTAGATGAAACAGATCTAACAGCTGCACACTTCGACGCTGCGCAGGCCTCATTTCAGCAAACGCGTGACAGACGGAAACTGTATAAACGCTCTGACTAAGTGGGAATCGGGCTTTTCCTCATTCACCGCTCAGTTTATTCCAACAAGCAAAGGGGAAACCGTGGATAAATATTTGGCTGAAGACAGACAGCCTTACATTCAGATAGTATAGAAATTCGTTAACTGCTAAAGCTGATAAATATTCTTTATGCTGAATTGAAGGTTGCCGTGCGTTCCACTACAGTGTAGGACTTATGTATACATCTCTTCAGACATATGTTCATCTGTGTTATATATGTCACCTGGTCCAAGCACTGATTGCGCAAGTAGCGCATGGCCTGCTGGATTCCCTGAGGGAGGGGCTGGCCTGTCCGCTGGACGATGACTTGCAGTGGCACACCGAACACATTCCTGTCTTTGTAGTCGCGCACCTTAATCCGCTTCATAAACTTTGGCACCGCCCTGAAATAGAAAAATCGACACCTCATTATTTTATTCAGCTCACTGTATGGACACGGATCTTTATAGTTACATGACTCTTGTACGCGCCTTTGGCAATTAAGCTGTAAAAGCTATTTACTTCAGGTTAGCCTGTGTGTGTTTTTGTTCAAGGAGGAAACCTGTCTTCAGGTGTAGGAGGAAGACAAACAGGGTGAAGGAAGTAAAAGGTCTCCTGCTGATTTATAAAGCATCTCCATTTAAGTTACTGCTTGCTGCTTTGCATGTGTTTGTATTTGCACATATGCATGTTTATAGCCACAAATTCATAGCTGAAACATGCAGCCCAATAGTTTCACAAGAATGTGCCCACAGATTTATGGCTGTGTGTCCATGTGCATGGGTGTGAGTGTGTTTAGCAGAGATGCTATGCGTGTCTCAGAACAAGCTTGTCTTTGTAAGACGTACTCACAAGGCCCTGAGTGCTTCTCAAAATGACTTTTTTTGGGGGTAAAAAATGAAGAAGGAGCATGTTATGCTGCTTCTGAATATGTGTGGGCCTCCAGCAGCCAACAAGTAGCGTCTGTCTTTCAGTGAGCCACAGCCGGTCATAAGACTGTCCTAATGCCTGCTATTCCTGTCCAAAGCGAGCCTCGGGTCAAAAGAAACCAGAGAAACCGAAAAACACTGACAGTGATTAGATTTATTCTTCTCATCTGACCTGGTGGAGTTGGACCAAACAGGTAATCCTGGCCAATGTCTGGGTCACAGCAGGTTTCATGTCTAAGTGTGTTGTTTTCAAGGTTTCCCAATTATTTGGACATTAGAAGGCAACGCTGGTATCGGCTGCTATTGAACGTTCGGTAAACAGCCTATGACGTGATGTCAGAAGTGGTATAGAAGGCGGTGGTGGAGGGATAATTGTGGAGTGCAGATTTTTCCAGCCTCCAGCTCTTGTAACACCATGCGTGTGAACCGCCATGATTGCCCCGTCGAGAAAAAGACGACGTACACCCCTTCCCAGCAATTACAGGCCTGGGAAAAGAATGTGAAACCCAATCTCTGCGGACAGCCGTCATCACACTATACAACAACCTGCAGGTGGAAGGGACGGAGTAGAATGGAGGGCTAGTAGTTAGCTGCCCGAATAGATAACAATTACCTACGTGCAAAAGGCATTTCACGTGAAAACACAAGCTTAAAATGACGTGTGTGTTGAGCAATCAGCACAAAAACCCCTTCAGTGCATGTTCTGCTCTGTTCTCCCCATGTCCACTCACCAGCTGAAGCCATGTTTGTTTGTAGGCGTGTGCCTCTCCAGCAGAGCAGTGAGCTGCAGAAGTGAAAGCTTCTGGAGTAGATTCATCTGCAGCACAGACTGGCAGCTGATCTGGAGCTGGGCAGAGGCCAGGCTGGGCCGGTGGGAATTCTGGAAGCTTGGCCAACGAAGTTTCTGAGGCCTGGAGGACGGAGATGGACAGAGAACACGGTGTCAGCGTGAGGAGAAGAGCTTTGTGAAAGAGCACTTTAACTGTTGGGATCTGCGTCATGCTTTTGTGTACATGTAAGCTTAGAAAATAACACACAGCCGCACACAGTATTTGTAGTCGTCTGAGGCAAGTGATCAGTTCAGGGATTACAGGGATTTGTGTACACATCAATCAAGAGATTGTCCATAAGACTAAAGACCTGCACCCCCCTTGGTGTAATTCGTCCTGGATTCCTGAAGAAACAGCAACAAGCTCCATGGAGACGAAGCAGCATTCCAGAGTATGCGGCATTACATAAGGAGAGAAGTCTCAGCGTGTCCCCTGGGTTAATCTCTGCTGTCGCGTTTTTTTGTTCTTCTCTTTATATTCGTATTCGTCTTTCTATTGTGTTATTGTTCGACTGTTTGGTTCACTCATATAAAGAAGTTTGTAGCCGCTTAACTATACCGGCTTGTCGTTGCATCTACATAACAGACATTTTCAGGTAGTTTTCACTTTTTACATAAGAACATTGTGCTTCACTGACCTGCTGGTTCGAGTTAGAGATGCTCCAACACCAGAATCTCTTCTCTCCCTCATGCCCTCCTCTCCCTCACCCAGCGGGTTCCCCGTGCTGTCTTGGTCACTTCCAATTTCAGCCTCCTCCAAGCGATTCTGCAGAGGTGAGGACGGACATGGGGAGGCCGAGTCCAGCGCCGAATCCGAGTCCCCCTCTTCCTCGTCATCTTCCTCCTCCTCCTCTTCACCAGCCACAGCCTCTGACCAGGCATTAACGAAACGCTGCAGGCCGCTAACACGTTGCAGCACTTCCTCCAGTTTGTGTTCGTCCCCTTCCTCCTCTTCTCCTTCCTCCTCTCTCTCAGTGTAGGGGACGTTGTCGTAAAAGCTGAGGCGGCTGTCGACAGACCCTGAGGAGCTGCGATGCTGGTGTCTACTTTGGTGTCCTCTGAGGATCACAGAGTTTCCATTTCCATTTCCATTACTGCGTGAACTTCCATCTCGCAGAGCTTTGGGAAAGGTTCCTGGCTTATGACCCTCTGGCAAGTAGAAGATGATCATGCTGTCATCTTCCTCTTCCTCCGCCTCTTCCTCCACTTGCCTGCTATTGTCTCGAACGCTGCAGTTGTTCCTGCGGTTCTGCTCGTCGACTGTCATCCCATTAGCAGCATGGCAGGGGATGGGTGGGGCGGATTTGGGCGAAGGTGTTGGCTGACGATCTGACGCTTGCTGTTGAATGCTAAAAAGATCAAAACCCTCCAAATACATTCCTCCCCTCTTACTAGAGGCTGCGGCTGTGCTGTGGCTGCGGGCGCGAGTCACAGGGCTCGGGGTGCTCACGGCGCTTCCGCTGCTAGCTTCTGAGTGGCTGCTCCCAGTGCTCCCAGTGCTGCCGTTGCTGGTCTGGGTGGAGTAAGATACGGAGCGATTGCGGTTCAGCGTCATCGTTTGAGTGGGATTGCGCTGGTGATTGAGGTTATGGTTGAGGTTGATACTGGAGATGTCTACGCAGTTGAGCCTTTTCAACTTGTCGTCATCTAGACCCTCTTTAATGACAGGCCCACTGATTTCTATTTTCCCTCCACTGGTGCTCCCCTTCTTCTTTTTCTTGGAGGAGGTGCCGCTGCGCACTCGAAGACTCTCCATCCTCTTCAAGAAGCTTTTAGCTCGTGAGCGTGTGCTTTTGCCGCTGCTGCCGCCTCTGTCCAGACTTCCACCGAGCCCTGCCATCGCTGTTTTCACATCGAACGTGAACTGTCCAAGAGTCTCCAGCGGGGATGGAGGCAACCCATCAGACAAGGAGTCTTCATTAGCGCATCCTGACCCACCCGTGCCCGAGGAAGAGCACATGCTTGCTACGGAGCTGGCACGAGTAGCACCAGCAGGCACAGCCTCATTCACCAGGGCAGCACCACGACTCTTCTCCTCTCCTCTCCCTCCACTCCCACTGCTGTGGATGGAGCCCACTTCCGGCTGCTCGCTGAGGTCAGTCAACACGCTCTCCGAACTATTACCTTCACGCAGGACCCGCTTGCCCTTCTGGGACACATGGTCCTTTGCTGATAGGGACTGTGCAGCATCCATTGGCAGTGAGGAAAAAACCTCCAGCTCCTCCATGCGAGACCAACGCTTGCTGTCCCTCTGGAAGGTCCAGCGGCCACTGATGGCACACGGTTCATCCTCATCAGAGTCCTCACTCTGGAAATGGGAGAAACAAATCTTTGCATTTGATTTGCATTCATCCAGTAAACGTATTTGAGAGTTTGATTGATGATTGGATAAATAAACTACATCAAATGAATAAGCCTTCACATCACAAAACACACACACACACACACACACCTTCCAAAAATGTACACACCTCCCCCAGTTTGGTTAAATTATCTCAGACCCTGGAGGGAAATCAGGAAATTCCTTTAAGACCCCCGTAGCTCATAATGCAGCCGACCAGACTAGGGTGAACCCTGCCTTTAGTCTTCATCCCCTCTCTACACGCCTACGTATGCACTGCTGCTGTTAATGCTGCTTCCTCCACAATTAGAAATCAAATGTGAACCTTTCTGCGAACTTTCAGAATTCACAGAGGCTTGTTTTTCAACCTATGAATGTGAAATAAGTATCCGTGCTGTTGTGCACGGGGGGACAAGCCAACACTTTCACCATTCGTCAGTATTCTTACTGTCTTCAACCATCAAAGCACCAATGCGTACAGTGCAGCTGTGGACTCATGGGATGCAGCATGAAACTATTATTACACCAAGACACAGAAATGCAAAGGAAGGGCAGACAGGGAGATGGAGATTTGTGAGAGGGAATGTGTGAGAAGATCAATGCATTCCTGAGCTGTCTACTTGGGGGGTTGTCATCCCACAACGATGGCAAATAACCTCTTTGACTGCTCTATTCTGCTGACTTCTGAAATGAAAGGTGACACAGAAAGGGTCATCCTAATGAATACTACCACACAGAGAACAAGGATGTCCCTATGCAGCATCTCTGGCCTATGGGGAACCGCGGTTCGCTTGTTAAAATGAAGCGATTATTGTCACAAGGCGGCATTATATATCAGTCTATATTTTCTAGAGCTGGATTATTCAGAGTTACCTTCGTAGTGGAAGAGAAACGCAATTCAAGAGGTTGTTTCCTTGACAGAAAGACATAAAGTGAAGGAAACAACACGATAAAACACAATATGACGCGCATTCAGCATGATTCCAGGCAGCAGATAGAAGGTCTGCAATAATGCTGAAAAAGCAGCATACCGACACGAGGAGGTGTTCGAGAAAGAAGTGGAGCTCCTCTTGAGGAGGGGGAGCTCCTGGTAAATGCAACCCCTTCATTTAGACATTAAAGCTATCCTCCTTGCCCCTAGGGTCCTCACACACCACTTGATTTAGAAATAAATACAAAAGGTTCCTTCTCATTAAACTAGATGAGAGAAAACACAAGTTTGCCCTGTGGCCAAGAGTGAACTGATGTGTGAGGTGAGGGAATGCAATTGTGGTCGAGGAGATTGCAAAGGGGCTTTTCAGGAAGGAGTTCGTGTGGGTGCATATGCACTTACTCGTTTTCTTTGTGGCGAGATCTCCAGTCTCATCAGCGCACACTTGTTGAGGGTGTTCAGTCTCCTGCAAGCACAAAATTGGGAAAATGCTTTTAACGTGATTTTTCTGCCGCTCTGTGAACGTGTACGTATGGATGGAGAAGAGGATGAAACATGACGAAAATCAGAGGTGAAGAGAAGGACAGAGGGGGCGTTGTGGGGCACTCAGGCTGGCTAATGAGCTGCTGAAGGACAATTCCCACATGAGCAGGAAGAGAATGAGAGGGAGACAGAAAAGCGGAGGGTCTGCTGGAGTGGCGACAAAAACTTGGGGAGGGGGGCGAAAGCTTATCCCCCCAGCCACCTGGTGAAGGGGAGCAAGGGTGGTGGTGGGGTCCACCCTCTGGAGGGCTCTTAGATCATGTAACAATGGATAGATGAAGGGATGGGAGCTGGGGGATAGTCGGGGCTGCAAGGACGGCCTGAAAGGCTGCCGAGAGGAGATGATAGCTTCCAGATGCATGGAGGGACACCTGCTGTCTTTTATTACTGAGTTTGAATTTGATGAAGGAGTCAACTCCATTAAAAAGCCATTAACCTCCCCCTCATATGCTAATTAATAAGGATACCAGCTATAGAGCAAACTCTGCCTTGGAGACAATGTACTATTGAGCTATTTGACCTGTGTTACATGCACAAACATTGATTCCACCACTGGGAACTAAATGACTAAACGCCCTGAGACTGAAAGAAAGACTAGATGCAAAGAGCACTGCGTGACTGCAGCATCTAACAGTGAAAGGCAGAAGTGAAATATGGTGCGACTGTAACGGCTGGTAAACACCATCAGCCTCAGAGAAGAACTAACTGAAAAGCGACGGTGTGGACACAGAGAGCTGAAAAGAACGAGGGAAAGCACATAGCTCCAAGGTGCTTATCGCCACATGCTTTCATCTCCTTTTGAAGTCGTGCCCTCATGGTTTCACTTGGGGGAGAACAAGATATAGAACAGAAAATAAAGAAGAGAAAGAAAGATCCCATCAAAAGCACAAAGGGATCAGTATCACTTGCTCACCTGCAGAGAGCCTCAATGGCATCCCGATCGAGGAAGTCGTGGTCTCTGGTGACTGAAGAGATGTCGATGGGGAACTGGGCATCTGCGGAGTTGACTCAGGTTAGTGTGGGTATGTCTGGATCAGCATGTTCAGCTTAAGTTAGAGATACAGCCCCTAGCCTCCAGAACCCCCCCCCCACACACACACACACACACAGCCTTGATGAAAAGCTAAAGGAGGAAGTAGCGTCTTAGCCGACCAAACAAACACAGCTGCAGCATTCAGACCCAGCAGGCAGGGGGATGTGGAGCACAGAGGGAGAAAACAGGGGATTGACTGAAGAATGACAATAGCTACTCCACGGCCACTCAGAGGCCCCACTTCCTTTTCTGCTTCTTGTTCTTTCTACCTCATTAACAGGATGACTTCTTCACAAGTTAAAGTAATAGTTCATGTCTCTAATATTGTTGACATATTTGTCTGGCTTATCAATCCACGGATGGATAAATATGTGAAATGCTGTCTGGAATGTGTTGACCAACCCAAACTGGGAATCTTGCATCTAAACCCTTGGGGATGATCCTATTCAGCTGAGGCGAGCACCTTCAGCCCACAGTACTGAAAACAGGCCTATCACTGCACTTATCTTTAGTGGGGCAATAGTCTTGACAGCACAGACAATTGAGATTGTCCCTCGGATACAACGGCAGGAAAAATCTGTCACGCATCAGCAGAAATTCCAAGTGTGCTGAGGCCATTTGTGGTTTGCGCTCTTGTCCTGCTGCTTACGTGTACACGAAAACAGTGTCATCACGTGTGCAGAAACACAATGAGGCTTTCCGCCCAGAAACGGAAACGCCGTGTGTGTTTAAGAGACAACAAGCAATGACCTGTTGACAAGGACAGGTTAGCACCGCTGTCGTCCTCCTGCAGTTATGTAACAGCAACTTCAATGTCCCGTCCATGCAGTATAGTCAGAGGCGTTACGCAGAGTGCAGAGAAAGTTCGGTGCATGCATTTAAAACTCAAAGATTAGCCACAGTATTTGCTTTTGTGTCCTTACCTTCGTAAAGCTGGGCGTACTGTGGAAACCCTGCTGCTCGCAGCCAGGTGCAGGCCTCTTTGGCTTCGATCTCTACAGAGGAGACGGAGAAGAACAGCGGAAAGACGTGTTAGGAAAAGGCAGATTATGACCATAAACATGTGGAAGAGGATGAATATTCAAATCTGTAACATTTGAACATTTCAACAATGCACCAATGCAAACTCCTTGAGTCTATTTCAAACTATTTCAGTCTCTTGTTGTTCTCATAGAGCAGTACTCAAAACATCATGATTTAATTTATTTAACCTTGACTCTCAGACTTGGACATTGTTATGCTAAGTCCTGCGCTCTAGTGTATGTTAGACAGGGGACAGGGACATCTCCCAGTTATGTGTGAAAGTCCTTTAGATGACAGACGCCAAATGGTTGCCCACATCTCAGCATCCTCAATAGCGCCATCACCCCCACAGTCAACAGTTTAAAGAGACAAAGGCCAGTCTCCAGGGCTTAAGGAGCTGACTTTACAATGTCCTCTTCAGCAGACAGATAGCAAGTACAAATGTAGCACAACCTTGAGAAAACCATGTCGACAAAGACAATTAAAGGCTGACAAATTCAAGTGACAACTAATGTAATACTGATGTGTGAAGTCAGGACAATTAAAACCCAAACCTCTTTTGTTTTTTTAAGTACTGGTGTTGTGATAATTAACCCGGGTGAGGAAATGTAGTGCAGCCTTTGACTAATGACGCCAGTCTAGCAGGTCTACTTCACTACAAGACTAAATTACACCAAGATCTTTTATCTCAAGTCCAACAATATGTATAAAAGGAAAACAGACATTTTCTCTACAGGCATTACAGATATTACAGTACTACAAAGACGCGGACTGGAGAAAGTTAAACGGAAAACACTATAAGGCAGACAGAGACAGGTCTACTGGTGTAAAGGCTCTAGGCTCAACCATATACAAGCATTTACATACCAACAACAAGCCTAGACGGCAGACAATCCCACTAACAACAAGGTGTGACGCGGCCAAGACAGGGTCTCCCCTCAGCCGCCACAGACGACAGCAAACACCGGGACCACGGCAAGCACCCGTCCGTCAAACATCACATTAGCAAGTAGGTTTGAACCTTTTACTGACAAATGACCTCTAGCTTTCCTACAGCTTTCCAAACTGCTCGTGGACAACTATGTCTGAATGTGTGTGTGAGGAGATCATAGTTCTTAAAATAAACATTTTGGGAAGGAAGTGCAGGGCTGGAGATGTGTGCATACCGGGTGTTTGCAAAGACCAACCTCATGTTTAAAGACAAACCACTGAAAAGACAGTAAAGCTATTGAAATGCAAATTAGACACATGGTTAGCTTTTCACCCGCCCCCCTCAAAAAAGCTAGGGTATCCAATAAGTGCTTTGGAGGGAAGCTATCCAGTGACACACCCCATTGAGCTAGAATGTGTGTCAAATCTACTTTAGAGTGACATAATATGGACTGGGAAGCAACAGTATTGTGCAGGTGGATCAAACTGAATAACATTTGTCACTGCAGAGCATTGTGTCTCCATTCATTCAAAGCAGGAGCAAGAATATTTTTTCTCTTTTGTTTGGCTGCAGGAAGTGGACGGGGCACGGGGCAGCCAGCGCAAACAACCACACAATGGAGCCACATACATGCAGGCGACTAGATGCATCTGGAGTTGTTTTGAAGATGCCAGGGAAGAATATATCCGGCGTCCGGTGACACAATTCAAAACAATGTCCTGCTCAATTTGTCTTCGTATAGATAACCTGAGATTTGGGAGCCTACTTAATTTTATTTTTTCCCACCGTCCGCCCTCATTCCCAAGCTGCGAGGGACCTACCTCACTTCCTCTTCCTGCATCCCTCACAGGAAGCGAGCAGAGCGGCGCTGCTGTGGACGCCGAGCACCCGCCCAAAGGGCCCTACCTTCGTTTGTTCCTGGCCAGATAATAGGCAGAGCAGCAGCCAAGACAAACACAGGCTCCGGCGATTGTGTGCACTTATCAAACGTCCTCGTGGTCACAGCTACGAAGCATCACATGTTTTACAACAAGCACTTCACGCAAAACTATGACACCAAGTGAGGTTCAACAGAGTTACCCTCAATGTTCATCACCTTTATTACCATGTGTTCAGTTGGCAACATGCAACACATTACAAATCACACACCACATGTCTATCGTCTTTTCTAAAGCAGCACATTCTGGTCCCATCTCGCTTTGTGTTTACTTTTCCTCTAGCAAGTTAAAGTGTAGTTTATCACGTTCAGATATACTTACACAGCAGTTCATCAGACCTTGTCATTTTGTTTGGCTGACAAGCAAAGATTGTGGTAGGCGTTCAAACCAATAGACCCGATACGACCAGAACGTCCGGTCCTGCTACAGGGGTTGTCTGAAACCTCTGGCCTCATAAGGAATAGCTGGACAGAATTACTGGTATCATTTCTAAACTGGCTAAGTTTAATTAGCCAGTTTCGCCAAAGAGACGCAGAAAAATCCCCTCATCTGGATTAAATATGTTTGCCGCAGCTTTGCCTGGTGTGAATGAGCAGACAGATGTAGAACAACTAACTATCCGAAGATAACAAAACCAAAGCCAAACCAGCGTTATCAAACATTTTATGTATTGTGAAACAGCCTTTGTCTTGGACTTTTGTCAAAGCTGTGCTGGTGACGGGACAGTCAAAGTCAAAACTGCCTTGCTGAGTTGAGATCTAAAATTATCCATCATGGGTTTTTTTTTCTTTGTTTTGCTTTTCCCTGTGCTCACCCACTTCTCCTCCACTCTTTTATGCTCATTTCAACTCTGTTCACCACTTCTCTCCTATCCTGTGGCAGGAAGTTCTCACAATTGCTGGCCAAGGTCCCCCTCGGGCTCAGGAGGCGGTAAGGTCTGCTTTGGCCAAGACTGAATGCTCAGCTCTATTGGGAGTTAGTCTGCAGCCTGAAAACAAAGACTGCAGCTCCCCACCTCAACGGCTCGGCTACATACTGTACATGGCAAACTGGACGTCCAGTGTATGACTTCTGGGGTGAGACGCAGAGGTACTGTGTGAATTGTAGCAGTTTATGAAACATGGTGGCTTATCTGAAACGACCCGATAACTATTGGCACCAACTGTAAAACAACCCCAGAAGCAGTGAAAAGGTTCTAATCAGCTCCAAGTCTGACCAGGTCGTTACGAAGGAGCTGAAAAGTGGGACAACACAGGTAATATGATAAACCAGGCTCAGTAGCAACAACCCAGCAAAACCAGAAACCTGTAGTGTTTAAGTCTATCTTTGTAACTGAATCACGACCTAAGAATGATGACAGAGTCCTCAACAGCTTCAACGTGCGCTAGAGAAAATGTGATTTTTAACATTGCATGTGTAAAATCCTTACGATACCTGAGAGGAACGCAGTGACCCATAACACGTTTTCTCCGTCATGGAGATCGTGTTTTCAGGATCTACGACTGAGACAGCTGGCGTTAACTGAGAAGGCCTGGCTGTTGGCTACGTGAGATGGTGCCAGGAGTATCGCCATCTGGATAGCCTCAAGCCATGCCCTGCTGACACACACACACACACACACACACTATTACCAGAGCCCATACCAGTTATCTACCGCCAGCAGGCACAGGCATGCATCCAGAGACAGATGCACGTTGACTCACAGCTGGCCCAGATGGGTCAGCGCTGAGCTAACCCCAAAGGGCACAGAGCTCCACGCCAGCAGATTTGTGCTCCCACGGAGAACCCTAGCTGTGGATCAGGCGACCGGGCAGATTTAAAGCCTCCGAGAACCTCTCCACAGCCGGATGACGGCCTACCTGCTGGGACCCCCGCCGATAGCTCATGTGTTCATAAACACATCTGAGTACCTTCAGCACAGGGAGGGTTCAAGTCAAGATGAACACACGTGTCTCCTCAACGGACGCGCAGGAACTGTGTGCCAGATGGACGTAAATCTTCCAGATAAGCCCCCAGCTCACTTCCTGTTGCACTACAAGTCCAGATAAAAGCACATTTCCTTCTTCTGCTCTTCTCACAAAGCCAGCGCCACTACACCCAGAGACTGGCTGGATAATTTACAGTGGATCTGAGAGAGAGAGAGAGAGGGGCAGCCAGAAAAACACTGCCTCCATCAGCGGTCACTTTGACTAATGCCCATTCACCTTGCGCACCCGTTGGCTCCATGTTCCTAATAGTTATATGGCTCAGCTGAAGCTCACTGCGCTCGTATCAGCCCCAGAGCCGATGTAGCTGATAAGAAGCCATGTGTTGGAACAAGCAGTTAAAACCAAAGCCCACAAATCAAGCAAAGTCTGCCGGGAACAGGGTTTTTATACAGCCCCCAAAACCTCCCATCGTTCCCCATCAGCAAAAGGTCGGCAGTGAGGCAAAAGGCGCAGGCAGTTAAACCAAGTGGAGGCTGACAGAAGCTTCCAGGCACCGTGTGCGTTAGAGATGTAGAGAGATGGAAACGTAAAATGCATCCCTATAGGAAAGGTTTCTGGAAGATGGGAGAGCAGGGAGCTTTGGAGAGGTCTCTTCTTATCTGACAGCCCGAAGCGTTGCGCCGAGAAGAAACCTCCCAGCGCGTCTCGCTTTCAGGCAGATCTCAAGGAAATCGTCAAAGTCTTGAACGCTGAAGTTGAAATAACACGTTGAGGACTCATCGTCATCTTAACCACTGTGTTACGCGTTAATGGAGAAACGGGAAGACGCGCAAACGCAACGATCAGTTAAATACAAACGCGTTAAAACAATGTCGAAACGTAACGACTGGAAGTGACTTACGTGTTAATATCATCTTCAGCGTGTCAGCGTAAAACCAAAATTCCTCTCCAGTCAGATCGGTCCGCTGTTAGGACGAAGCCCGCATGATAAATCCAGAGTAGACACGACTATAGAGTCCGATCCAAATGGGTTCTGGTCGTCGTGCAACACAGTAAATCCATGATTTGACTTCGATTTCAGGTAAAACGACTCACAATCCTACAGTCCTACAACCATAAACCCCCCCAGCGCCGAGTCCTTGAATGAAGCGGTCGCCAGCAGGAATGTGAATGGGAGTAGTGTGATTCAAGCTTTAGGAATGGGCGACTGCGCCGTGGCTCCACCCCGCGCTCCGCCGCTTCCACCTGATAAGGAGCCAGATCCCCGCGGATCCAAGCCGCGCAACCTCAGCCCATTACACGTCTGTGGCGATTAAACCGTCCAGTGTGACCGTGTGCGTCAAACGGCCGCTGGGCAATGAACTAAAGACGGGTTTTTTTATTTCTGCCCCACGAAAAGTTTTTGTAAGAGGTGGAATTAATCAGTCCCTTCCACCAATTTCCACATTCACTTCGCTTGGTTTGCGCATATTGTATAAAATCGAAAGTGATTAACTCGCTCCTCAGGTTTCCCTTCTCCTCATTCCAGCTCCTGTCTCATCTGAGCCTCTGAGCACCTCCTCTAACAGGCTGTAATTGCCTCGGAGGCTGGTGCCAGGTTTGCATATCATTGGGAAGCAGTGGAGACAACAGAGAGGAGCATTTTGTGTGTAAAGTCGGCCTGAAAAGCGCAAGTGGCGCAGTGAAAGAGCGCAGTTGGAGACGTGGTGAGTGCTCCAGACAATGCTCGTGGCGCCTCTGACGCACAGGTTGACGCTGCAGAACGTCCAGACTGCGTCCAAGCACATGTAGATGTAAACACCGCCACAGCACTAAACCTTAAAGTAAACACGGGCATTAGAATTATATATACCTGGTAATCAGTGCCATGATGGGGCCAATATAACACGTGATTTCTAAATATCTTGGGGGTATAAGGGAGGGAAAAATACTAATTTCTGACTGATCTATTGGTAAAGGTGAGTGTGTTTCCCTGTGTTCTGCTCTTTTCCTGAATCCCACGGGTTTGATTCACACTTTCCAAGAACTACTACAACGTCAACTTTTGGCAACAGCCATCAGTTTTCATCAGCTTTGTTGCCATGGTACCACACAGTGAGGGGGTGCAAACAGGGGAAGCCAGACAAGGAAAAGCAAGTAAGCCAAAGCTTGGACAGGGAGAGAGGGAAAGAAAGGATGAGACAGAAAATCCTGGCTAACTCTGCCGTCTGTTGTTGCCCGCCGCTCCGGTCCCAGCTGGCGGAGGAATCACAAGTGATTCACCCATAAGACCCTTCAAGCTAACGTGAGCGAAATCACGAGTTTATACAGTGCAGGCTTTCAGAAGAAGGGCTTGGAGCTTGCATCACGTTGATACTTCATGACTTTTTCCAAACATTTAAGCCGTTTGTTTATACGAACGATCTTCAGCTGATGACATGTTTCAGAACACACAGTAACACTGATTGAGGTCCCACAGGCTACAAACACAAGTTTTCCTCTATATCTGTAATTGGTGTTTACGGTAGGTTTTATGCAGCACTACCCAAACACAATCCCAACTAAGTCTATTTGGATTCCTGTTATTGGAGTTATATAACAATTTGTTCACAAATGTGTAACAGTATTTTGCCCATTCTGTGTTTTAAAGATCCTTTGTTATTATTCATAATCTGGGGGAACCCAAACAGAAGTAATGTCCACAGAACATTAAACGGTTAACACATGCAGACACTCAATATGACAAATTAATAGTAGCTGTAAAAGTTTTAACACTATTCTGATTTAGATCAGGGAACCAGTCAGTAAAACTAAGAACATGACCAAACAACAACGTATCAGTCTGACAGTTTTTGAAATTTGACACATTTTGTCACTTCTAAGTTTTCACTTGTATGCACATTGAATACATCCAAGAAAAACACAAGCATTATATCAACAAATGAATAAAGTAGGGGGACAGAAAAAAAAATCAATGCCAGTGGAAAACGTGATTTCACAAGGAAAGCTTCTTGTGATTTCTCTCCTAAATCTGTACCCTGAAGGCAGAGGGAGAGATAATGAGGCACTGTTAGTGTATGTGCATGAGAGAGGGAGAGACAGGGAAGGGAGAAAAGAGAGGGAGAGAGGAAGGAGAGATGAAGCGAGATTACCAAACAAGGCCAAATCTCAGAGCCACAACAAAACTCGACCACCCAGCGGCTGCGCCCAAGAAGCCAACCCAAAGCTACCCTTAGCAGAAACGGGTCAACAACCCCGCTCCGAGACGCCGGGCTTCATGCTGTCGACTTGTTTTGTGGTGACAAATACGCAATAATACCAGCGTATGTTGATGAATGTGTGTGGTAAAGTATAAGAGATCAGACAAGCAGACTGCCGCTGCTGCCAGTGGCTCAGGGGCAAATGAGCGAGTCTCTTTGGAGTGTCTGCAATTTTCATTCATCAAACGCTTGTTAGAGTCAGACGCTTGTTTGGCTTATGATTCAGATTCAGATTAAATACACACGGGGATAATGAGGGCTTTGGACAAATGAGAGGAAATGGAGAGATGGAGGAGTGTTACAACAGATACACACAAGAGATTAGAGATGCCGCTAAACGTGACTTTTCCTTGAAAAGAGATAAAAATAAGAACTTTTACCTGTAAGGATGGGAAAGTTTGAAGGATTATCTCATGATTCATAAAAGTTTTGTCATGTCTGTCATGTCATGTCTGTAGCTGTTTTAAATGATCACTATTTTGAGAGAAGAAGTATTATTTGCTCTGTCAAACCACTGCTGCAGTGTTGTTGGGTGAAGCTCCTTTTGTAGGTTATAAACTTTACAGCCCCCGACCCGGATACACAGAGGGAGGGGCTTAGAAGAGGGAAAGAGAAAGTGAGAATAAAAAAGACTTTACCATGACTAAAAGAGAAGATTGACAAAGGAGATATTCTCCCACCATAGGAAGAGTTTGGGGTTTATGCTCCCTTCTTCCTCCATTCCTAACCTCACACAGCAGGGCCAGATGCAGGTCGGTCCAGCACACATGCAAACACCCAAGGCCACGTCAACAGAGGCTCAGGGAGAGAGGAGATAAGCAAATGACAGGCCTGCAGGTCATAGCAGCCCTCCTGGGACACAGACGAACCTATCAGGTGTGTAGAGGTGAATCTATGGCGTAGGTAGGCCATTCAGCGTCCGTACGGTGCCAGTTTGAGGTAATGGGTTTAACTGCTGTGCATGACAGGGAGAGGAGGTGGGAAATATTTTCATAATGGGAATCTCCAGAAATAGCTCGTCCATGGTCTTGGGGATTGGCCCAATAAGACACTGGCTATACAAAAAGAAAGGAGAAAACACACACACAATGGTCAGGAGGAAGTGTAGAGACAGAGGCTTGGAGCAGCATACACACAAACACACACACACAAACAGAGGAAGTGTGAAGCAGACAGCGGCCCAAATGCCTCGCCGACACCCTCTCCGGGCTTTGATGGACTGACCACGATCACAATGGAGGCAGGAGGCTGACACACACATACTTTAGACAAACAATAGATCAGTGTTGTTACTGCCATGTACTTTTCTGTAGGATCATCCAATTGTCACTGAGGTTTTCCCTGTGCATCACAGCAGAGTGGATATTATGGCAAGTATAGAAAGGCAGTAAAGCATCAGTGATGGAGGATTACTGCTACTCCAAAACTAGATTAAGTCTACAACTGATAAACGTTGGATGTGGCCCAAGCAGGAAACACAAAGTCCTGCCAGTAGGGATTAATCTACAAGCTCTAATTAAAAAAAAACTTGTGAAATACTGCTGTAAATGCATATAAAACTTAGAACAGTGCAAACTGTATTGTTCTGTTTCATAATAAGCACTTACATCTCCTCCCAGAACTGCTGGGCTAAGATTAATAACACATCAGGCACTGTCTGAAAACAGCAACAGCATTCATTGTGCAAACTCTAACAACAGAAGGACCTGGACCTGATCATTAGTCCTACTCAGCTGACTGTAAATCTCGCACCTTGAGCACCTCTGACATGTTAAAGGTGTTAAATCACAGTTTTACCGCAGAGCACTATTATATACGGCTTTTGCGATGCTTTAGACTTCACACAGCAGAGAGAGAATTATGGGCCAACACTAATGTGTAAGTGCTGGCCCACAGCGTCTAGGTTTACACACACGCACACGTACAGTACAGCCACTTCTTCATACCCACTGGTCACAGTCAGTGGAGTGTTTTCTGCATGACAGACATGTCGTGTGCTGTGGGTAAACAAAGTGCTACGTAACCCAAGGTCATAACTGGAAGCGTCAACCTGCAGCGTCAGAAACGTGACATTATTTAATTCTTCATTCAATTCACTTCTCTTATTCTTACCTTCAGTGGGGGGGGGCTGTTCTTTAATGTACTTTTAATGCTACTACAGGGGTGCATTCAGTTGGGTTCTATATTGAACATGTTACATTTATTTCCAAAATCTCAATAAAATAATACAAAGGTTTTCATTATTTTAACTGAAAAAGGAGACATGGTTCTGCAGAAAATCGCGTCTTCAGCTGCCCCCCCCTTAATGTTGATCGCGATGAAGATCACGACACACGCAGGCAGCTTTGAATTATTGCTCGTATTTCTCATGTTAGTCATGCTCAGGGATAGCGGATTAGTTATGGTTTGCTTGAGGGAGGAAAGAGGCGGAGTAGGACCAGGTCTTTAAAAAAAAAATGTCTAAAGTGTGGTTGTCACTGGCCCAAAGTGAATAAACCAAGATGTTCTTGACTCGGTTCTTACACTGTAGAAACAGCGTTTCAACACATAAAGAGCAACTGTGTGTGCAACCACAGTTCCTAAGAGTTACAGGAGGTGGAGGTCTGCTTGGGAAAGCTAAGGCGAATACTTGAGCAGCGGTTAATGATGCCAACCATATGGCTGTGAAATGTGCACACGGCAGCATTTTGAGGTGGGCTGAAATGCCTGGAAACTTCCAGAATGCCTTGCTCAAACCAAGGTATAATAATTATCGTTCATAAAAGTGTCCTGTACATAATGTCTCCTCACACACTAGCAGCATAAACACATCGAGTATCAGTCATTAACAAAACCTAGCGTCCAATATCTGTTTAGTTTAAAGTCTGGCTGTAATTGCTCTGCACATTAAATCCCTTTTAACAGGTTTCCTCATTTCCTCACTTGCCTTGTAGATTCAAAAGTAAACTATTTGTGGCCACTTGTAGCAGCTTTTCTTGTTGAAAGGGGAAAATTCTAATGTCTTGAACTTTGCCACATCCCATGTTTATTATCTTAAAATGGTATCTAAATGGCTTTTTTGTAAACAGCATCTTTCCTGCTTGATGGCTTCCATGTGTGTCTACTAGTTGGTTGAGTGGATTTGGCTTAATTAAAGCAGTGACATATTTAAAATATTTGTTCTTGGACAAAAAGTCAGTCTCGGCCGACTGCAGGATTGTATGATCAGAATTATCCTGGAGGACAGAATAGTTGGCAGAGTGTCAATCAAGTGTCAAATGTATGCCAGCTACCTGTCAGCAGTGATGAGTCATAGGAACTTAAATGCAAGCGATGACATGCTCTACGCTTCTGTGTATGAATGAAGAACAAGGTAGGAGTCAATAGATGTTCAAGTGCCAGTGATAGATGACGTCTGGGTAGAAAAATGGCCGCGCGTGTGTTTATGGTTACATGGCGCGTTGTTGTTTGTGCAATTCTGAGCTGACTTAACAATCCTGACAAAAAAGCGCAAAACTTTCTTCCATTTATTACTTTTTCCTGTTTGGTGTTTTGTGTTCCACGTTCTTAAATATCTTTCTGTGCCGAATCATCCAGCGAGTAACGCAGGAAGTTCATGCTTTAGTCTTCTCTGCCCTGACCCATGACCTCCTTTGAACCCTGACCTCTTGCGAGCCATGTGACGATCCGTGCAGACATCTAGGCTGTCATGAAAAACACAAACCAGGTTTAGCAGAGAGATTATGGGCCTTGGGATATTTGCATCTAGCAGCTCCCAAGTTCTTACAGCTCCTGGGTCTCGTGGCATCTTTCAGTAGATAAGATGAAAGAAAGTCCTCCTGCAAATCAAAGTGAAATGGGCTAAAGTACAGCCACACCAGGACGAATCCTACCCCAGATCCAAGATATGACGAAAGCCTAAAATCAATTGTCCGCTCTTCTTTACTAAAACTTTGCTGGTTTAGCCAGAATTTAAATTTAAGTTTGACTTCTCTTGGCATCTGAACCTACCATCATGGTAGAAATCAAGCCCGACAAGCAAGCTGGCAGCAGGAAGGAGCTTGTCAGACGGTACATATTAAGTCATTCACGTGACAGCCCTGACCTACTAAGCTATGCATGGACACTAGGCTCAGGATGAACGTCAAACGTGCCAGTATTAGGAACATTCAGACTCAAATATTTCCTTGTGGTTGCCTCAGCAAACCTACGTATATGCATGCTTGCCATATTTTTAAGATGGGCTTCTGTAAGCAGTGACCAACACAGAATGTTTTGATATGATTATGAAGGGCCTTAGTTCACTAAGGACATCTAAATGTTTGCCTTTATGCATATCTGCCCCAGGTCCAGAGCACAGGAATCTGAGGAATCTGGTGTATCGAGCTGAAGACAAATAAACAGAAGGAAGGCGGTGTATGTGTTTAGCTGTATATGGTCAAGGCGAAATTCCCTATTAATCGAAACCAAGTTTGCAAAGTGGAAATCAACGCCAGGCATGGACTGAAGAGAGTATTTAATTAGTAGTTTTCAATTAATTAATTATAAAAGCAAGTATCCTTATTATTACTAATGACACAGTTTAAACGGACACTTACACCCACATAACATAAATATTGCACAGTTAGCTTATTTACTTTAAGAGCTAATGGAGAGCACTGATTCGTTTGAGGGCAGAAAGTCTGGTGATGAACACAAGGGACAGGCAGGCGTGTGACTCCCCACCTCATCGCCCTGCTCCTCAAAGGTCTCTAGGGGAAGATAGCTCAACGACTCAGTACGGAGGGGGACTAACACCATCCAGCTGGAGGTTGCCAGCAGTGACCTCCGTATGCCCGGTAGATTGAGCTGTGGCTCGCATCGTCAAGCAATACTGATTACTCTTGTAATTCAGGATCTCACTACTGCCTAAAATCCATACCGGCCTTTTTCCAGTGGATAAGTGGAGTTTGTGGATTTGGACCTGCTAGTGGTCGAATGGCGAGAGCTTTGGCATCTGAACCTACCATCATGGTAGAAAGTTAAGCAATACCAATACAATTCATCGAGCAGTTATTAGCATGTCTAAAAATGGTTTGGGACGATTACGACTCTGGAAGCTGCACCGCGTTTTCCATGTCTACTAAACAACGTTGCTGTTTTGCAAATGAACAAAGGGGAAAGTTGTCCGTCCTTCACTGAAAAGAGAAAAACTGTATTTTTCCACATGATTCTAGTGTGAGGAAAACAACGACTCCTGTTTTCTCTGAGGACAATACAACCCTTACAACATGAGAGCGTATGGGCAAAGAGAGATCAAGTCAAGTCCCAGTTTAAAGAAAACACTTTCAGGCCTTAAGAACCATGAAAACAAGACCAAACCATCTTCTTCCTCGATTTTAGCTTAACAAGAAAACCAGCATTACTGTGCTCTGGCTTTATTCAAGTGCACATTTCAAATGTGATCCTCACAACTGTCACGCTCATGAGGCTCTTGACTGACAGGATTTTCTAGCTCACGTTTCAGTGCAAGCATACTGGTAAGAGACACTTGACAGTTATTAAAGACCCTGCAGAAAGACAGGTGAAGACGTTTAAAGGCCCGGCATGCTTCTCATACCTTACGTTTAAATGGAAGCCATTCAAGAAAGGAAAAGACACAGGGATCACTGAAATGTTTAGGCACCTCAGAGCATTTAACCCAAGAAATGCTGGACACACATTATGTTCACTGACCCTGACCTCAACCACACACACACACAAAAGACATTAAGCCGTCAAAGTGTCACTTAGCCAACATGCTAATGCTAAGTGCTCCAGCGCTTGTATTATTACCACCTGTGGGGACTAAAAGTGGAGGTTGGCCTGGACACAGAGGGTGACAACAACTCAGCCAGTGGCCTTGTGTTCACCCATTCAAGCTGGAAAAGGGGTTATGATCCCTGAAGCTGCAAGGTCAAAGGTCACCAGAAACACCTCTTGATCAGAACGAGAAAGGGACATTAAGCGGGTGTTCAGTCTGGGGACAGATTGCGTCAAAGCGCTCTGGAGATTCTAGGGGCGTAGAAAGGCAAAGAAACAGGTTGTATCTTTAAACAGTGGACACAGTGCTGATGCCTTTCGGTGGTGGCTCAGAACACAGCTCGTGACGATCACAATGTTCTTGCAAATATCTCTTTTGAAGTTCTTAGAAAAGGCTTTTAAACTTAATGCTATAGCCCAAAGGCAGCTGTAGCTTCCTCGTCTTCCAAAGTCTTCCTCAAGTCTTCCAAAAATGCAGGTTAGTGGCATGGAAAAGACAAAGAAGCAAGGAAAGTAAAGAACCAGGTTTCATATGAGAGAGGCTCATGTTATGTTGGCCAACATTCCCTGAATGCTGTCCTGCATTCTGAAAAATGAATCTATAATCAGTTCCCTTTTTAAATTTCTTCAGCACATCCACTCCCTCAGTTTCCTTTCCATCTGTAGATATTCAGTGGTTATGAGCTAACTTGAAATTTAAACTATTACAGTGCTGTGGACATTATGAACGGACATGCGAATCATAATGTCCTATGTTCTACTGAGACGGCTAGATGCTAAAATTAAGGTTCAGCTCTTCCCAAGAACACAATGAATTTGGATTTTCATTTCAAATACCATTTTCAGATTTGTCTATTAACTCGGTGTTTCATCCAGTCAATTCTGAGTCTTTGCCCACAACTTAGAAGACAATTTATCTCAAATCTTATGGGATTTGAAAAGCCAAAAATACCTGCAAGACTAAACGGATTAAGTGAAAATCTTCTGCAGACAGAGTAAACTGAAGATGGCTCACCCAGCGAGACATGCTAGTGCCACAAAGAGCAGCAGACACGCAGGAAATTAAGGCCCACTGAGAGTAAACAAACAACATACCACGAGATCAGGCACCCCAAGAGGCAGTTAAGTCACCAGTGATGAGACAATTTTAATGGGGCACTAAAACTTGTTCTGAGTACACATCTGGAATAGATTCGTCAGGAATGTGGCTGTTTTACGACTAATGATCAGTGACGAGTCGTCACGCTATCGTCTTCCTCTCGTTTTGCGTCACTGCGTAGACTCTGCATCACTAATACGGACAAGCACTGAAACTCAAAAAAGACATCCTGTTGACTTTGTCGTGCTAAATATGTATAAACACCCAGCAAACACAAACATTACGCGATCCATGTAGACCTCTCCTTCCGTTCACCGTTGCTGTGAGTTAGTTCTTCCAGGTGAAGGTGGATGGTTGTGAATATATCAACAGAATGTATAATGAATATGTATAATGTTCCTCTGTATAATAGACTATATTTAGTGTATGTTTGGTTGGCTTTGCAGATACAATACCAACATGTTTCATTTAATTGAACCCCCTTGGCACATTTCTTCACCAGCGCTCGTTCACAGACTAATAAAAAAAAAAATAAAGGCACGAAACATTCTCAATTGCAGGGGAACTAGCAAATTCCACAATGTGAGCAAATATTACAGACAGATGTTGGGAATCCCAAGCCCTGCCTCAGTGCTGGCCCATCAAGGATGCTACCTCCTACCCAGTGCCACACAATATCAAGTGACGCTTCATACAATCATACCTCCTTCCAACGTGGCTTTAAGGTTGCGAAGCCCAAACCTGCTGCCTGTGTGTTAAATGTCTTTATGATTCACGCCTCCTCTAAAGACGGAACAAATCAGACATTGTTGGATCCATAAAACAGAGAGGGGTCTCATAATGAGACCGGAAAGAGATGCTTCGAGTGAGTTAATGTGTTAAAAGGAGGAAGTGGAAAAAAAAGTCTGAAGGAGAAAGTAAACAAGTTTGGCATGAGCTGGAGTCACCGAGTTTAGCAAAACATTCCAAGGTCTTGGAAACGAGCAGCCTTGTGAGAGCACAGGGGCAGAGACGAGGGGGCTTTAAATTACTGAACAGGAACAGCGTTGCCTCTTATTCGATCATAAACATCACCCTCACACACCAACATATCAAGTGCAGTGACCACCAGTTACCTATGACAGCAGGATAATCAGTCAGGAAAAGGAAAGAGAGCTTCACTGACTCATAAACAATAGTGTTCTGAATATTACGCTAAAACAGAAGTAAACACCTTTAATGTGCTTATTGAGAAGTTGTCCTTTGTTGTGTTCATATGGGTTGTGGCTAATCGCATCACATGCTGGCTGAGACTAACTGAACTTTGAATCGCTCAGTATGTGGCTCTTTGATATATTAAAAACCCCATTAACAAAGGTTTACATTTCTGAAAATCTGTCTTTCTTAGCAGCCATAATGTTGAGTAAGACGTAACATGTAGAGTACAGTGGTCCATGAAGCAGGTCAGGGGAAGAGCCTGTGTAGTTAAGAAGGAAAACAAGAACAATGATGCAGAAGGAGAAAACAGTATGTCCCTGGCACATGTCCCATAGTCGTGTCTAGTCGAGCTCGGCTGTGATGTTATAGTACAACAGTATGCATACTAACACAGTAAGAGTCTGTGCATGCTGTTAGGTATGCCCTGAATCACTCACACACCCAAACACGCAAACACTGTGTTTTATGGCTCTTTCAGTATTCAAGTGTGGCACGCTCCACTCAGGAGGCACGCAGACTTCATACAGGCACAGAGATGGCAGGAAACGCTGCTCTTGGCCTACTTTTCCGTATCCTCCTGACAAAGATGGAATGCAAGCTTCAAAGCAGTTCATCTGCCTTGATAAATAATAAAGAGGGGCTATTTATAGTGACCCAAAATGACTAGTTGAACTTAAATGAAAGCAAAATGGAACAACTGGGACGTGGTGACCATAACCAACCCAGTCTTTTATTAAATTAAGCCACCAGGATAACCACAAAATAAAACGCCATGAACACATCTGTTGTGGGAATTGAAAGAAAACCAGGAAAGATTAAAGTCAAGTGGTGTGGCCTCAAACCCCTCTGACATCAGGACGTAGATGAAAAATATGTGCTTTTAAGCAATACAGACATGCTGTGAGAAAAACTCACCAGGCTTGAAACACTTTAATTGTTGCCAAAACCATAAATGTACAGTATGTGCCACAAGGCAACCAGCAGCCAGGGATCAAGGGTCAGCAGCAAAGCAGCAGTGGGTGTCAAATGGTGGGTGACACAAAACGAGCAAGGTCCTGTAGAACCAGACATTACTGACACTGTTGAAGTGCTTTTTACACATTTCATCTGTCTATCAGTGAGTGGATAGAAGTCTCAGCCCTACTTTTAAACGTTCTGTTCATTCTTGGGGTAAATCTGTTTTGTAGATGCTAATTGGTTACATGCTGCGCCTTTATTGACAGAGATCTCTGCTGATGTCACACTGGTGTGTCCTTTCTGACTTTCTCTTTGGGCGTCCAGAAGGCGTGAAATGACCCTGCTGGGCCACTGTAGAGTCGTGTAGGGCCACAAAAGGCCCAGGACATCTGTGTAGTTTCACAGTACGCAAGGCCTGAGTAACCCGGAACATATCTATGGACCTCCCACTGGCACACCCTTAAGTCTCAGACAAAAGCCTGGTTGCCATTTAACAATAACACATTCATGCACAAATAGGGGCACAAATACAAGCTCACACTGGCACCGAGGTATTACAAATATATTTTTGTAAATCCATGCAGAGAGGACTAAGCTGTATTTATTGTAGTCTTTGTGTTTGGATAAAAGGCCACTTCAGAAGCTGCATCTCTCTCCTAGTTGCTGAACAGTTTTTAAAGTGATGTCCTTCAGTAAGTGGCATCACACAGGGCTACAATATGTGGACGGGCGTCCAGTTCACTTCAGTCCCTTTGGCTACATGCTCTGTGCCAGTTTCAACTGGTCCTGTACAAGGCAGGTTGTTGTTTACCGGTGTTAGTGTGGTCATAATGCGGTTTAGAAAGGAGGGCACGGCGATGCAGGTTTGGCAGTGCAGGCAATTTTGGTTTTCATTCTGGCGTTAAATTGTGGCTCCACAAAGATTTGGCACAAACTTGTGGTCTGTGCTCTGTGCTGGAACACTGACGCCGTTATAAACTCACAAACAGACTCACCTTTAAATACACACAACTGAAAAGACTATTAAGCCTTTTACAAAAAAATCCTGAGGATACCTCAGAACAATGTGGCAAAACTAGATCAGAAACAACTGGTACATCTTTAGTAAATGCCAGTGCTCAGGAAACACATTGGCTGCTTTGACTATTGAAAATATTGCAGTCAAACATATTTTAAACCCCCCCAACACATTTGCATTAAGGACATGGCGTCGACATGCAGTCACCGTCTGCTTTTCTCTGGCAAAAACACAAACTAAACAGCTAGGACTTGTACTGTGCCAAGTGTGTTTTGAGAATAAAAGCTAACAGGAGAAAAGAATTAGGACAATGAAAGTCGAAAGAAGGAACTTACTGTAACAGGGACACCAAACTAAACAACAAAAGTCATCAGTGGAAACATCATTAGTGTAGCATTCCTGAAGCGCTGCAGCTTTCTGCATGTTCAGAACCAGAAGAAATGTAACACCACATTATGCAACGTCTACGTAGGTATGTGCTGAAATGTTCTAAGGCAATATGAAATAATCCCAATAGGCCTATTACCTCCTTTCACATGATCCTGGCAAATGGCTTGATTGACAAAGCTCTGGTGGTCATGTAACAGTATTATGGTGGTAGCTAGAAGCATTATGAAGCCAGAAGTGGTGCAGAAGTAACCTTCACGCTGATACAATGCACCATTATATCATATCCCACCTTTCTAGAAGTGTCGCTTTATTAACAATATGACACAATGCAACAATCAACATGTCACAATTTTAACTGATACAAACACAAAATTTAGATTAAGCTAGATTTCATCCTGAATAATATGTATGGCAGTAAACCTCATGTCCTGATCTGAGTCCTTATCTAATGGACTAAATGAAACACATTTTTCAACAGATTGTGTCATCACCCTGTTTTTTTCTTGCCCTATCTGCCCTGGTTCCAGATGCCCTTTGACCCCTCTGAACCTTATCACACACCATTTAAAACAAAGCAGAAGGCCTGCCACTCGTTCCGCACTCCTCTTTTATTCACCACTGTCCAGAGTTAAAATCAAGCACAGGCGTCCTACCCATGAAAAAGTTATCAGGCATTCATCAAGCAGGATATTGTTTCTTTGTGTTATTTTTTTAAGGGGACAATACGAGCAGCAAATGTCACCAGGGCTCAGAGGTTCTAGATATGCAGCCAGTGAGAGGAGTCTCACTGTCCAGTCCTTGTGCTTTTAGAAGGATCACATCATCTTCACATCATATGAAATAAATATGAAGGATGACATTGAATCAAGCAATATTTTAAATTCATCAGATCATTTTGCTATTGAACAATTTGATTAGCTTTGGAATGTTTTGTGAACTTTTGTGAAAACTTGCATGTCATGTTAACATATTAGACATAATCGTGTATTAGGACAGATTAAAAGCCTGTGGAGCGATAACAGTTTCATTTAATGCTATTTCCTCAGTGTAAGCTTTATAATGTTAGAGATTAATGAAATTAGCGTCAAGCTCGTGTGGTCACAGAGAGGCTGACTGATAAACCCCCCAGTACAGCACAGTGTGTCCCTGCACTCTGTGGACAGGGACACTCATGCATGTATTGAAGTGTTTAAGACCAGCCTCTGAAAGTAGCGGATCAGGTGAGCTGCGCTTAGAGCCCGTCTTTGACCCATTTTCCCACTCTTTCATGTGTGACAGGGAGCTGTATGGCAAAGACATGAAACATCCTGGACAGTGTTTGTCAGTGGGTATTTATCACTGGGTGCTTACGACTTCAATAGAGAGGTCAGGCCAAAGGGCACCGACCTTTAGATTCAGTGGCAAAATTTCAAACACACTGCAACCAAACTGATGTCAATCATAACAGCAAAGCATCATCACACCTCCTTTAAACACTTTGAGGTGGCCCGAACCTTTAGATGACAGTCTGCCACGGCCAACATTCCTCAAGAGCAGCTCTGTAAAAACATTTTCCTTGCTGCTGATAGAGCAGCAGATATACGGCCATCTGTATTATTTAGAGACAGGCTGCTGGAGGAGCTCATTATTTATACATGGGTCAAAAAGAAATGTATCAACTGAGGCAAAAACAAAACTGCTATTTCAGACTCACACATGAAACGCAAACACACACACACACAGAAACAGACCTGCTGTCACATAAAACCCTAGAAAATAAAAGACTAGCTGAACTACTCGACGCCTGCAGCATTGCCACACATCCGTTACACATTCTCTACTGATCCATCTGTCAGAAACGCTGTTCACTTTGCGAGCCTGGCAGCGTATCTTGCCTCTCTAGGACAATGACGAGGCACTTTTCTCAACCTGCTGAGCATCTGTGCCGACGCGAGCGGAGTGAACTGCGACTACCACAGCTGCATGCCGTGAAACAACGCAGTCACGCAGGCAGAACAGCTCCATGCACAGCTTCTGTCAGTCACCGTCTCCCACACTCACCTGCCGGCCGGCTCTCTCGAGCGGTCTTGCTGAGCATATCTATGGCTTTGGATGTCGAGGACCTGATGTGATCACTGAGGGACCTCTGAAGTAGCAGGAGCCTCATAGAGCGAGACATGTTAGCATCCACCCAAACGCAGCCACGTCAGGCTCCTACCTTTTCACCGCACCTGCTCTGTTCTGCTGGCTGTTCAGCCCCTTTGTGCTTAAGGTTGTTTAACCTCGTAACATGCATTTTCCATCTTAATCAGACTAATTTCTGCGTCTATCTTGTCCTGTTAGACCCTATGTACTGATCCAGTTCCTGTCTCCCTCTTTCTCACTCTGTTCGTCCTGCGTCTGGGCTGTACACTCCCATCTGCTGCAGCAAGCATCAATGCGGTAACTGCTGGGACACATCCAGCCGGTGCTGCAATGCTCATATTCTATTCTGCGTCTAATATATATATAAAAATGTGAGTGTGGGGAAATGTAAGTGCTTTCTGACACATGCGCTAATGCTCTTGTGGGTTTGTGAGTGGTTCAGAGTCACAACTAGCATCTCTCCCTCCCTGAGCTTTTTATTTTTATCTCACATCCCTCCTCTCATCTCTGTCACCGTCCTCCCTGCCCTGTCTAGACACAGACAGCATCACCTCCAGTTACATAACGCCCTGCCCAGGCTGCCTGCTTGTTCTGAAGTTCCACCTGTCCTTGGTCACTGGCAGCATCACAGAAGCAAAACAAAAAGACAGGAAGGAAGATGTTGAAGAGGTGCAAGATTAGGTTTTTGGTCGCCCAGACAGGGCTGTAGAACAAAGTAAAAAGGGATTTGTAACTGTCCTCTTACTCCTCAGGCACAGCAGAAATCTTTGCAGCCAATTGGAAATACAGTTGAAACAAGGAAATGGAGAAGGCCTAACCAGAGAAAATGTTAACTTATAAGAAATAGGCACACAAGTAAATCTGAGGCAACCAAGCTCAAAGGGACAAAAACACAATTGAATCCATTACTGAGACTTCTGCTAAGTTGACTGGATAATACAGATTTAGCTAAAGCAAAAACAAGAACTAATCACCGGTGGTGATTACAGGTGACCCAGAAAACAATTTATTACCTCAATATGTGATTATATCGCCAGCTCAGTTCTACACTAAGCTCATGATAGAGGAAAACAAGGATAACTAAGTGACGGTAATGTAACTATCATTTGCTTATTGCAGCCTGCTAATAGCTCGGCGCAGACAACTGACTTTACGGCCCTGAAAGCTTTGCCAAGACTGATAAGGCTGGATTCCTGCGTCTTCGCTTTTTCACGACCTTTTAGTTGTTGCTTTTGCGATCGTGGATTGACCTTTTCTTTTTACAATGCTGTAAATGGGGATTTGGGTGAAATACAGAAAAACAAACTTTCTATAAAAGTAACACATCACATAGTATGGGGGGGGGGGGGGGTGTAGGGCTGGAAAACAATAGAGTTCTCCTGCATCAGGAAGGAAAGTCTTGTAAAATGCCCCGTCAAACAAGCCCACTGTGCCAGTAATGACCACCTACATCTACCTTCACAGCACAGAGGAAAGAGATGGTTACCTGCCAATGTACGGACCCACAAATCAGGAGGAGGGTGTGAATTGTTTCTGGGAAGACTTCAAACAGTCTAAGTAAACAACATGTCAGTCTACCATCAAACGACTGTGAAGAACAATGCGCTGTGCTCTGCTCTTTACCGCGCGGCCAAAAATGTGTCCGTACGTTGAAGCATGTATGTGTGTGTCCTTTGATGTGACCATTGGCTGGAGGTTTTTTATTATACATGCAATGCCTCACCCATAACTGTGCTGCCCATATATAACATACAACACCTTGTCTTTCTGTACCAGTTAACCCAAAAGGATTCAATTTATGCCTTCAGCGACACCTTAAGGTATGAAAACACCAAATATACCACCTATAGTATATCCAATCCAAAGTATACAAAATAAAAATGTTACTCTAACTGTAAAAAATAAAATAAAACTACAACATGACTAGAATCACATCTATTATACATGAAGTATATTGTTCCTATATATCAACCACAGTTTCTTACTGGGCTTGTTGGGACACTTGATAAAACACATCCCAATGTGAGAAACCTTTAGTGAGACTCTGAAGACTCCTTTCCTCCTTTTAAGGCTTCAGTGCGTCGTACAGAGAAGACTTGTTGTTGTTCAGCAAACCATCTTCCTGTTGTAAATTCCCCTCCATGCACTGGTTTCCTGTTCAGTCTGGGAGCTCTGACACATGAACATCATTTCTGTCAGGGTCTTTCCAAATAATGATATTATATTATATTTTAGCCATTATCATAACAAATTCCAAAGTGTCAGATGTCTCCATAAATAAAATTGAACATGTGTATCATTCATCTTGTGAACTTATTCACTGCCAAAGTTGAAGTGTGAGATATATATGGAACTATTTCCAGTATGTTAGAAGACAGTGCCAGTCTCCACACAGGAAACCAGGGAAAACGAGTGTGTCAAGCGGAAGGAGAGGGGAGGAGCTCTCTGGCAGGGAGGCTGGTAGAGACTGGAGGGTAGGCCAGGAATGTGACCTTGCACAGACAGCGAGTCCTGCACTGTGTGAGGAGTCGTAGCAAAAGAGTGGAAGAAACCCGATTCAATCAAGAGCAAATAGCAAGAAACAGAAACACAAACGTCGGACATGAACTGTTATTGACTTGGCTCCAAGAGCATCTTCACATCTGTAAAAGCATCGTCTTCAAAGGGCACATAGCCGCAGGGTATAAATTACTGGAGCGTGGCACCGGTCACAAATTAGGAAAGTCAACGTGTCCTCTTTTCAACCAAGAAAGCTAGGGCGCCCCTCCGCCGCAGTACGCTCCTTTATACGACACATCTATATAAATACTGACCCAACATATTGATGCTGCTTTTTGATTCTTGTTAAAGCTGAACTTAAGATGTGAATGTTAGCCTTAGTTAGATCTAGAAAACCAGTTTTACTTGGCAGAAACCGGTCCATTGGTTGTCAAAACATGAAAAACTGGTTTTGAAATGAAAAATTGTCTCTGAAAATACCCTGGAATGATCTAAGTCCCACAAGCACAAATGGAGTTTCAATTTAGTAAGCAACGCTGTCTTACAGTACATAGACAACTGTACTGTACAGACATTGGGAAACAGCAGCCATAACAATATTTGCTAAAAACTGCTGCATTAAATGGATTTATCCATTTAAATGTCTACATCTGAAAAACAAATCACGGTGCACAATTGGTCAGAATAATATAGGGAAGTTTTAAACGTGTGTAACAGTACCGTGATTCATACTGGGAATCCACAGAGGTCAGCCCTTACGCCTGGGATAATACTGCGAATCAGATAGCTGCATTTAAATACCAGTAACATGAACTTGTCACATAAATTCCAAGAAGGTAGGATGATGACAAAAGCGGAAACGATGGTAGAGAAAAAGGAAAAGCAGACGGCAGACAGAAGTGATGAGACAAGTTGTTCCCCAGAACCCATAATGTTAGAGGAGCTTCCCCCACACAGGGCCCCCTGAGGGTGCTAAGCCACTTCCTTTCCTCAGTTTTCCTCTCCTCCACCTACTACAGAGGCAAGTGTTTTAGATTATGAGTCCAGAGTAAAAGGTCAGAATGTAACCCTGTTGTTGGTTGGATACCCGTCATTGTGTTTAGTTTACATCAAACGATTCCCACCGGTTTATATTTAGTTTAGAAAAGAAGAGAATTTGAATTTAACACACATCTTATGTAGCTTTACATCCCTTAAGTGAAGGTGTTTTTTTTACTCCTTGCTTCTTTTCCCCCTGTTTATATTAAATGTGAGGCCTTATTAACGAAAATACCAGAAATCGATGGCAGCATGATTTTTATCCACACTTCCCAATTGTGAGTTGCGAGACTGCATCATTTTCCAAACCTACTACTACTCAACCTGTGGTCCGGTCAGCAGCCCTTTTCAGCGTTAGATGTCTTGCACTAACGTGGTATGGGATGAGTTGCGAGGTCTTGCTATTCTTAGGGCCTGTGACGCTCCTGCTGTAAACGCATCACAGCAGCCTCATAAAGAACTCACCTAAACCTCGTGTTGTCACAGAGAGCTGTGACACCGACCACTCACTGTGGTATGTCCAACGCCGCAGGCAGGCCGTCACCTCTGCTCTTACAGAAGCTGTGGAAACGTGGCGCTGACCACTGGTTCGCCTCCGTTGTCACAGAGACATAACCATGAAAGAGCTGCCTTTCATGGCAGGATGACAGGAGCCTTCAGGCTACGGTGTGTGATGTAACACTGTCACAAATGTGTCATTCCCAGGGGCTTAAATGGCGGAGACACAGAGTTGGCTTTGAAGTGTCACAATGAACACTGGGCTTTGTGCTCCCCCAAGTTCCCCAAAACTCCCATCACCCCCCACCCACCCCCGCTCTAGAGTCCTGGGTTCCATCACGCAGACCAGAAATGGTTACATAACGTGCTTACAGGAAGTGCAAATGATTTAAAAGTGGGAAAAAAATCACCGGCATTTCTTAACGGCCCTTGAATGTAACATTTCACATACAGTTTGCACGTGTGTATATGGTTACTGGGAGCGTCTGCACATTTTCCCTGAAAGCTTTTCAGCAAGTGGCAGTAATTAGAGGGAGAGAGACGGTGAGAGTGAGTGAGGAGTCCCAGCAGGCTTGGAGACAGCGGGAGGCAATATGAAAGCCTCGTCCCCATGTTCAGCCACCTCTCTGGTATTGTTTACCAGCGGACCGAGGACACAGGGGGGTGTTTAATGAACACTGCCCCCCTGCTGGCTGTCTGAAAGTAGGTCCGTCCATCCATAGTTTCCTGATGACCCTGTGCATTACGGGCAGACTGCTGACAGAGAGGTTGGAGCCAGAATGGAGGGAGCAGTCACTACAGATTGAGTTTATTCTCAAGATCAAGTGATAATAAAGCCTGCAGCGAGGATGACAGACCATACTGCCAAGTAATGACATAACGTCAATAAAAAGAAGGCTGTTCATAATGAAGAAGCCCTAAGGCCTGACGACTGTAGGCAAATAGCTGAACAGCTTAGCTGCTTGCTAAAACCTTACTTGGAGTAATATGGAAAGTTGAATTCAACTGGAATTCTGTCACTGATGATTTTAAAACAAACAGATGTCAACGACCAATGAGAGAAAAAGATAAATAACTGTGTGCCAGAAAGCTGTGGCATCAGTCTTGACATACAGTCTGGCTCCGAACTCAGGAAGGCGACGAGCTTGATGGTTGAGCAGACGAGTCTATGTCTTATCTAGACTTGCACAGACCTCGTCTTCCTTCACTCAGTCTCCTCCCACCTTCACGTCTTACCCGATGTTGTGAACACTAGACCAAACTATAAATCAGACATTGCATAGCTGAACAGTTTCACATGACCCCACAACGCCAGACCCAGACCAGGTCAACTGCAGTCACACTCACAAACTCACTTACGATAAAATAGAAAACAGGGGGATGCTAATGCTGTCACCCTGGGGGTCAAGGTCCTCGTCTAAGCAGTCAAAATCTGTAGCTGAGCCGTGATCATGAAGATGCAAGAAGAGGAAACTCACCTGCTTTTTCTTTCTCAGGAATTGAGGTCGACTGGAAGAGAGAGAAGAACAAAAAGGATGAGAAGTGAAATAACTTTGAGGTAGATGATAAGCATCATGATTATGAATCACCTAAAAAGAGGTATTTACATTATAAAAGGTCGTGAAAGTAAAGTATCAAATTATTGTTTGCAGTGCATTTGAATACAATAGTCAACATTATCATAATATTGTTTAGAAAGGTTCTACCTAAAACCCAACAGGCACAAACTGTGCACAGACTGAATGAGACGCCATCCAGAGACTATTGAATATCTACCGTACACACGTACTGGATTGTTCTCACACTGAACATATGCTCTTTATAATAAGTGTTAGTCTTGGAAAATACTAAAACAGCACTCGTACTAGCTTCCTGCTGAAATGGAGCAGTCTTGTGTCATTTCAGCGGTCGAGTGTGTGTGTTTCACTGTGTGACTGGGTGTGTGGGGCAGCAGTCAGCTGGAATGCAGAGGTCTTCCTTGCCTCTGACTTTTGACCTCGGGTTCCTTAGCTGACCTCCACACCCTGACCCGTTTTAATCCACACTCCCCTGGAACGCATCAGCGCAAGGAGGAGACGTGCGTGCTCAACATTTCATCCACAACGCCTTATGTGGAACAAATCCTTCCTCTGAAACATCCACTGAAATAAATGCTTTCCTTCGTTTTCCCCCCACAGGCCCAATTAAAGCCATTTAGCGAAGTGTCCTGCTGTGACTCCTTTAAAGCCTGCTTACCCTTCGGCATCTATTTACAAAGCAGACTCAGCACAGACAAAAGCACATCAGTTCGACATCTGGAGGAATATGGCTCCTCTCTTGTTTTCTGAGAGCCAGATGAGAAGATTAACACCACTCAGCAGCAGGTTTATCCAGCGGCCAGTTAACTTCACGCAGCAGAAAGGAAAACTGTGGCTCTGTCCTCTGCCTCCGCAAGCCCCTCTAAACTTCAACTAACGTAAACAATGGAGCTCTGCGAAGTGACCGATGATCACAAAGAAATCTGGCACACAGCCCACTGCAACGCGTCACTTCGGGATGTATTCAGTGATGTTTCAGATGCTGCTCTCTTTTTGGAAACAAGAAACGTGTATTCATTGATGCATTATTTGGTGTATTTTCTGTAGATTATTTCCAGCCACAGCCAACAGCTTGGACGCATCCTAATGCTCTTCATTACTGCTGATTTAAATAGATGCCTAAATAATAATGAATTGGCCAAAACAAAGCATTTTTAGCTGTTTCCTTTTCTCCTTTCTTGGAGTCAATTATATTTTGAATGCATGGGCCCCAGACAAAATAAAAAAGTCTTTTTGTCTTATTTGACAACATTATTATATTAATCTAAACCAATATTGATAATCTTCTTTATTTTAACATGGCAACAGCTGCCTTGTATAACAGAATCAATATGGGAGGTCTCCGTGACTTCTCTGCGTAGCACTAAGACACCAGAGTTCACCAGTGTGCGCCCTTCCTATTGTGTAAACACTCCACCATGGGTTCCTGTCAATGACCCATGAAGTCACTTACACACCGTGTAAATCTCACCTCTCATACAACGCTGTGTTTTCACTCATAATAGCAATTACAGTCGAATAAATGTGAGCGAAGCAAAACAGAGCCCAACAAGAATGTGTCTGAATAGGCACCGGTAAGGCACCAGTGTTTTCATTACTCCACGTACGCCTGTTTCCCCCTGGCAGGGTATCCCTGTGTGGGGTTGTGTCAGGTGTCCACTGGGAGCTGTGGGCTACACACTCAAGTGTCAGCTGCTTCATTTACTGCCACTAATTTACTGGAAGTGGGCGTATGGGACCACATGGGCAATGGTATGTGTTTGCTTGGACAGCGAGCATGTGTGCCTGCATGATTAACCTCTGTAGGGTCATTACTGTCACTACTGTAGCCAGGAGCTGAGTAAAGCAGTTCCTGACAGAAATCCTTTCAGTCTACACAAAAGACGTTTCAGTTACCAATGTGAGACAACGATCTGTTCTAATGAATGATTATGAATAATGTGGTTAATCTGAATTTAACTCAGAATTCAGTTCATTCAATTCATATTTAATTTAAGTATTTCACATCATGTTCTGTATGAGTTTGTTCTGACTGGCCCACCAGGAGCCTAAAGCTCAAAGAATATGTCAAGAAGAGGATGACGGAACCACCACGTAATGGCAGCTTTCACTACTTAACGTGTTTTGATGTGCTGCAGCGGCTGCGAGACATAACGTTTTGTTTTTCTGTAATCTGTTGACTGCATGTTGTGTGCACGTGCTCCTCTGTGTGAATTCGTTAGAGTTAAGCAAGCCATCGGCATGTTGCCCTTGCACAAAACTCCCAAGCAGTCCACCATGCCTCTGCCACCCTCTCCTCTCCATCCCCCTCCTGTGTGTGTGTGACCACCCATGGTCTGCGCTGGCTTAGGATTAAGGGGCTCAGGCCAAACCAAACCTTTTTCTTCTCCACTTAACGCAAATGGCTAAATTGGTGCAGATGGCTTATGGTCAGGTAAGCTGGCGGTTCCAGCGCTGGACGTATAGGATAACTGTGTGTAATAGATAGAACAGAGACATCATGCGTGTGTGTTGTGAGTGCGCCCGCGCGCTTGTCCTTTAGAGATGTTATCTGGAGCTCATTCTGCGTTTGACTTGCATGAATGTTCTCTTTCTGCCCGGCTCTTATACAGGAATTTATTCTCCATGCTCTGTTGACCCCCAAAGTGCACATGTGCAGGAGAACGTGGGAAACAATTTCATTTTAGCCTTCTCTTTGAGCCAGAGTGTTACCTCCGTCAACCCCCTCAATCCCTCAAACTTCCAGCCCCACATCCCCGTTCGATATTTTAACAGTTTCCATATGTCACACTTGGAGTGTGTTAACAGGAAGTGATGTGATGACTTGGTGTAATGATGCACTGGAACATTTCCTGCAGAAAAGTTACATTCGTGTCCAGATGTTGGACTTAGCAGCTATTTGAAAAGAGAAACAACTGTGAACACAAAGTTGAGAGATGTCTTAGTAGCGTGTACTGACAACTTGTAAACTCAGATCTGCAGCCTGAATGTCTGCGCTTCCAGCACTATGAGCAGATAATGACTTCAACAAACACTGCACTCACTCTCACACGCTGACCACCAGCCGAGGCATCTTTCTCTCACTTAACCTTGAGTCATGAGATATGTTCTGTATGGGGTGTTGTTGACTGAAGGAGAGTGAGAAAAGTGGGTCTGCACACACACACACACACACACACACACACACACACTCCCTTTGTTTGAAGGAGTAAGCCAAAGTAACAGGGTTCTAGTTTCAGGCGCTGTCTGGTGGGATTTAGGGCTGGGCCCCTGGAGCTTAAACTCTGAACTGTTGACTAGCCCTGGGAATCCACATGACAGTAACTCTTGACTTGTCTAATCACACGACTCTTCCTCCTTGAAGCAAAAATTAATTACATATCACAGATGTCTTGGCAATTCTCATGGGACCAAGCTGAAAAATTATTTTATATTTATATTATATATGAAACTTATTATAGTCTCATTATAACCTGTGAGATATGAAGAGGATTCTGTACAGTAGTCAGCAACTGAGCCCTGAATGTCCACAAAACCTTTGGGCAGTGGTCCCTTAATGACATGTAATTCAAAGCTATTCATCCTCTGAGACAATTAACAGGCACCTTCCTTGTTTTTTGAATGAAGCCTTTCTTTGTTTGTCTCCTTTATATGTTGCTTTTCTACGTGTGGGTGTGCAAATCTTAATAAAACAAATTGAATGTCTGAGAATGTGCTTATTTTTAGTTTGCCTTTAAAAAGCACGTGGGAATGTTTTTGTGACGCCCTCTCATTAAACTGATTAGGAGACAAAGTGAGTCACCTGTTCCCGCTCACCGTGTTCAATTCGTGGCTTATGGGCCAGAGCTAATGTGGATAAGCCTTATGATCCCAACTGCACCTACACTGTTGGACTGTGGATTAGACACTGACATTTTTGGGAGAAAGCACAGAGCGTTAGCAACAGTGAGGGATTAGACTGGAGACTGTGACGCCCCCCCATAGTAGTATTATGGCAGACACACAAACAGAGGGTGACACCACAGACACACAGGTCACAGTTGAAAAACCTCGGTGCACAGACCAGATGTACTTTTATCTGGTATCATACTTCCAAAAAGCACTTAGATCACTGTAGGGCCACGAAAACACAAATATTTAGGCCACTTGGTTATTGAAACTGAACAAGTTACCTGAGTGAGACATGTGTGTATGTTGTGGCTGAGGTAATGTGACAAAAACGTGAACACACTGTAGCTGAACGCCCCAATTAAAATCCTAAACCACAAGTCTGAGTAAGTGTTGCCTGAAAGAGCACCTGGCTTTACAATGCATTCCTGTGTACATGTTACAGCATCTGTGTGTGTGTGTATGTGTGTGTGTGTGGGGGGGGGGGGGGTCTCAGAGAGCATTCAGTTTGTTTGTTCGCTGGTGCGTTATTTATGGTGCTTCGTTATGAGCGGGCTGCAGGGGTGTTTCCAGATGCCCACATTTTCCAAGTCATCTTTAAGATTTACAAGCCCCATCATCCTGCAAACATTCTGTCTGCATCATGTAACAGACGCACCAATCACGTCGCTGACTCAAAGCCTTTCACACCAACTCGTACTGTGGTGAAATGACGCTTTGTGATTCAAGAAACGTTGTTCGTATTGAAAGTCACACTGATGATCAGCGTGTGATACAGGTATGATGGCACAGAATATAGTAAAACAAAGTTGTTACACAGTGTAAACACAGAGGAACACATACGCAGAGTGTGGGCAACACATTTAAAGATCACATGCACATGCGTTTTATATCCTATAGCCTTAATTCAACAGGAAAAGTATGATTTCCTTGTGGGGGTTGAGGAGAAACTCACATCCTGCTCTAAACTCAAGTCTTTTCTTTTTTTTTGCCCTCTTTTTCAAAAACCACAGCAGGTCTGTGTTTGTCTCCTCGTTCCAGCTGTGCTGAGCAGAGGACTGGCCTTGGCGACAATGACACAAACAACACACAAAGCAGCCTGCATAGCCATGACCAGAGCCACTGCTTGCACCCCTTGTCAGGCTGAATGGTGGTTGGTTTCATAGCTCGCTGGTTCATTATGGCCTACGTCAGTCTTAAAGCCAAATCTGTGGGTGGAAAGGGGGAAAACTTAATTATGCCTGCTGCACGTGTTCTTGACTGTCGACCAA
This sequence comes from Macropodus opercularis, assembly GCA_030770545.1. Taxonomy (NCBI): domain Eukaryota; kingdom Metazoa; phylum Chordata; class Actinopteri; order Anabantiformes; family Osphronemidae; genus Macropodus; species Macropodus opercularis. The sequence goes on from CM061089.1 coordinate 10,806,519, forward strand.
CAACGAGAATGAAAGTGAGTGGGAGCAAATGTAGCAATAAATAAAAGGCGGTGATAGTTGCAGAATATGAAGTTGTTTATCTGAGAGGGATATTGAGAAGGTGTGGTTTGGATAAAGGATGTTTGGAGCTGCCAAAACGGAACATGGAGGAAGGACCGAGCAGAGATCTGCTAGTGACCTTAGCACGCAAACCACAGCACTTCTATTGTCCAGCAAACCACAGACAGATAAAGAGCCATGAACATACAGAAATGACTGGCTGCAAATAAAGCCCTTCCCTCATTCCAGCATAAAAATATCTCTCTATCAATCACGCCACAGAAGATCCCTTAAATCTAGACACCTAATCTACAGGGATTACTGCTGAAATTTACTGTCAAACAGCTGTAAAATGTCTCAAAGACGGAAGTTGTGTTTGGAGTAAATTTGCCTCATCTGACCAAGGTTTAAAGGCTTCCCTGTTACAGTAAGACAGCAAAGACGAGCGCCTTCATGACACCAAAGTCAGGTAAAACACCCCACTGCTAAATTCAGCCAGTAGCTGAAATCCCAGAGTAATTCTGAGTACACAGTAAGTGTTACTAGAGCAAACGCTCGGGGTTGAAGGCGACTGATATGTTGTTTCCGACTGTAACATTCGGAGGAAGGTGGTCAGGGGTCAGCAGCCTCCACCCGCCTCTGTGGCTTGGCACATCCTCTGCAGACTCTAAAAATAGAGTCACATAACAAATGGTTCCCCGACCACGCATAGATTCAGTTTGTCACTAAGGACCACACTTATAACAACACATGTATTACTACTATTACACTACTACAGAGACCATGGTGATAGAGCACAGTATCGTAATGAACAATTCATACCAAGATCGTGAAAACTTGTGCTGGTCAGTATTAAAAGTAAGTAACAATCCAATAGGCCTAATCATGTGTAATATTTCAACTGAAAGCAATTTTTTATTTGCCCAAACACGACATCTGAAAGCATCACACTGAGTCTGCAATATTTAAATTCTACAAACCAAGCAATAAGCAGATTAATCATTAATGAAAATAGTTGTTGGTTGCAGCCGTAAATACAAAATGCAACCAAATAAACAGACACGATGGCATAAATCAAATCAAACCCACCTGTTGCAACAACACTGCAAGCGAAAACAACATTACACACACCTGCTGCACTAAGTGAGTAATAGTAACCTGCCAACAACAACAAAAACACTCTGGACAAGGAATAGACGTTCCACAATGAGACAAAACACCTGCTATGGCACAACATCCGCGACGTTAGCCGCACATTCGATGCAACAATAACAGCCACCTGCTGGAAGCCAACAATAGCCACCAGCTAAGCCAGTGTGGAGCCAAGAATATGCTCACTTGAAGCCAGGGCCTCCTATGCAGCAGGGGACGAATGATACCGTAGAGGACAAATCAGTGTGCGCTCAACACATACCAACACTTCACATTTATCATGGTTACATAAGAGAAAGAGCGGAGTGTGTGTTTGGTATAATCACGGCGAGTCTTACGCTGAATGTCAGCAGGTGTCAGAGGGACAGTAACAACAGTTGCCTCTTGCATAAGCCCGTAGAAGATGGAAAGAAATGTTCCACGAGCACTTGGAGGTTTACGCGGGCTCCACTGTCTCTATCAATAAACTACAATATCTCACGCTCAGGAATAAACATATGAAATGAGATGACTGGCACTTGATGCGATAGCGCCTGGCTACACGTCCGGTGGGCATCCAGAACTCATCTAACCGTAGCAACGGCCCGTCGCCGCGCGCGTCTCACCCACGCAACCCACAAAACATTCTTTAGCTGCCAACATTAACAGCGGTGACTATTTAAATTCCCCGCATTCACTCGCGGTCAACATGGTGCTTTGCAGCGCTGCACTGGCTTCTCATTAATTACAGTAGCTTTCACTTACTCCGAGTCAAAGCTGCCTTCACATTTTTGGTCAGTCACCACTGGCTTGTCAGAAAGATACACGTTGCATGTCGGCCTGTGTAAACTTCCAAACATGTTAGAAAGACTGATTGAAAGACTTCATGCGTATGTTAGCAAACTGCTATGGTGCTGATTTGACATGGATTCATTCTTTTATCCCCTCGTTTTGGAGTATTTGTAAGCAGTGGTTAGTGAAGGCTGAGAAAGAACAATCATAATTCTGTCATTTTGTGCTTAAATAAACGTCAACATAATTTTCGAATTTAATTTAAATGTACCTTACAGTGAGATGAGTTCAGCGTTTCTGTTAACCTGCCTCAAATTTACATAATTTAACAGATTTGTATTGTCTAGCTAAAAAGATTAAGGGGGCGTCACAACAGTTTAGGTTTGAAAGGACTCGTCAGTCCCCTACAACTATTAACTACTGAGAATCCCATTCATGAGGTCATCGTCTCCTTGGCCTTAATCAATCACCCCACGGGGGCCTCCACTGTAAAATGCCTCCCATTAGGCAAAGTGAAAGCTCTGTTTACTCAAGTCTGTTACCTTGGGTAACTGCAGGAATGGAGGTTGTGGAAACACTGGCCAGAGTCACACACTCATCACACTCCGCAGAGTGCGTTGAGCTGTGCCTCTCAAATTAATCGAGAGATATTCATATTGACAGATAAGCTGTGACGTCCAAGAAGACAAAGCAGTGTCAGGAGGGAAGAGATTATTCAGGAATGCGCGCCGTCCTTTTTGTCAAGGAATTCTGACGTTTCCCCAGGTTGCAGTGTTTTGTTCCAGCAAGATAAGAGATAAGAGATGTTTTGCAACAGACATATCCAGTTTGACATTTAAGTCAAACTGCTGTGCATCTCTACAGAGGTGAGATAAAGCGCATTAAAGCCGCCCGCGTCAGTTTTACCTTCCTGTTCAAAGAATTATTTGTAAAAGCTTGCTTAAGTGCTCAGGCGCTGTCTGTCTGTCTGTCGGCCTTGTTCACTTTGCCCTTGTTCTCAAGGCAACAGCAAGGTTTGCTTTTCAAACCCCATGATTGCTCTTAAGTGAGCAAGCAGAAGGTTTGAAAGCACACATCTCACTTGAAGCATGCCCCCCACCCCCCCCTTGCCCCGGCTTTTCACCTTGCCGATCCCCCTCCTGACCCCTATTGTTGGGGCGAAGGGGTCTGGATCTTTGGAGAAAGCTAATTATAGAGTCTTAACGTCTGCTTGGCTAATCCCTAAGTGCTGCGGGACATGCCTACAATAGGGAGATTCACTCAGCGTGTATGGGTGTGTGTCCTCATTTGCTGATTCTAAAAAACTTTTCTCAAATCTGTCCTAAGAAAAAAAAAATTATTAAAAAATTGAAAAGAAAAATATTGATTGTTCAAGCGGGGGGAAAAGTCACAGTTGATGTTTTGGGGCCTTTGTTTGTGATTCAAGAAATGTTGTTCATGTTGAAAGTCATACTGACGATTAGCGAGTGATACAGGTACGATGGCACAGGATATAATAAAACAAAGCTGCCATTGTTACACAGTGTGAACACAGAGGATTTCAACAATTAGGCACTTAAGCTAATAAACACATACACATAGAGTGTGAGCAATGCATTTAAAGATCACATGCGTTTTATGCAGTTTCTGGAGACCAACACACGTCTTACTAATTGGTGCTGGTGTACTGTGGTATTCCAACAAAAGAGCTCTTGACTTACTCCACTTTTAGGTTTAGCTCCAAGCACGGGTGCGGGTCCTGAAGGAGTGGCAGCAGGAACCCGCTGATGTGAAGGGTTTTCTAATGCCGCTGGCACCGAACCTACATCCACTTCCTGCATTAGAAAAAAACATCTCATACATTACGCTGTTGAGCAAATAGAAGCATTTTCATATATATATATATATATATATACCACACAGGCAGGTGTACGCACGCGGAGCTGTCGTCGATGGAGGACGGGGGTGCTGTCCATGGAGGACGTAGCGCTGAGCGCATTCTCAATCTCCTGGTCCAGCTGATCCAGCTTCATCAGAAGCAACACCATCGAGTCCAGTCGAGCGTGCTCGCTCTAAATAAAGTCAAAATCAATGATATAAATATTCACCAATGCATTTGCAACAAATGCAGCAAAGCCGTAGCTTTATTCTCACTCTGTGGTGAACTGCGGCAGTGAATATGACAACAGGCAACTGTTTTACACTGTAATGTAAATGTAATACTCTAAATAATAACGTTTTTGGCACACACAGGATAAAAACATTTGATTTCCTGTTACTGCCCAGGACAGAGACAGCGATAAGGTAAACTCAAAGAACGTTTCAACATCCTCCTTTATCTAAGCAAAGGGCAGGTACATCCACTGATGAATCCTCCATTGTGTATTAATGTTATTAATAACCTAGACAAATTGAGAAATAAGAAAGATTCTATTTGCAGCATTCAAACACAGGCTATATTGACAAACAAATAGGGTCATGTCTCAAAATGTAAAGAATCTGCAGTTTAATTTATTGATCTATCCAAGTGCTGTCTGTTTGCAGCAACACATGAGAATGAACTTATCCCTGAAGCCTTAGTTGTAAATATCATCACTATATAGAAATACATAAAAAATACTAATAATATTTTTAATAAAACTCCATGATTAGTACTTACGTATGCCGTGTTCAAACAGCTGACACAGTGCAGCCAACGGAATCTATGAGCTATTCTACTGCATAAACTGCTTCCCTCTCGACTTTTTACCTTGTGCTCTCACTGGATCCTTCTCCCTGCTCCTCTTTAACTAGCCCTGCTTGCCTCGTGTTTTTTTTTTTTCACACACCCTGTGCTTCTCCTATTCATGATCTCTGATCCATTTTATTCATATGACGTCTAGATTTTAAATATTTTTCTTTTGGTCATCTAACTTGTTGTGTTCAAAAGTCAGACCCGTGTGAGAAAGTGTCTCACACTGACCTCAGGTGGCGTCTCTCCAGTAAGACAAGCTAACTCCCCTGTTCACACGTTGTGTGCTGTAGGCTTTTTATTTTGTTTCAAGCTCTTGTGGCTCTTTATTCTCGTGGCCCCGGGTGTGGCTCTGCATCTGGGCTATTCTACTGACAAGGAATTACATCACATAACTGGCTCATTAGGACCCAAACAAACCTTATTACAAAATCTTACATCAACCCCTGTTAAACACTTTACGAGGGTGAGCTCATGGGACACAGACATTGTGACTATGTTTGTACAAAGGTACAGAGGCATGTTTATAGTTTAGGTTTGAATATATTGACTTGTCTTATTAGATTATGCAGTATGACGTTAGTCCTTCATACATATCATGGGCATGTCCTGTGAAGCGGATAATGTGGCTTAATTTTACAATCTGTGATTAAACACGACAACATTCATATGAGCTAAACTGTGACTAATACTAATCTGCGTGGCGTTGACAGCCTCATGGATCTGCATCACGATAAACAGCCTCCACCCCGCGGCTGGCTCCAAGCTTCATCCCTAACAGCATCTTATGACTCGCGCTTGCATTTATTTTCCAGTTAGTGCCCAATTAGCTTGTCAATGTCAGTCCCTACTGGGTTTGGCGAGAGAGCGGGTAGAGGAGGTTCCACGTGTGCCTTCGAAATGCGCCTCACATTGATGCATTCATCGGCGTCCTGCGCTAGTGGCAGTGCACATCACTACATGCTGTCTTCCTGGCGAAGTGTCACAATGAGACATTGTATTGTGGTGAAACAATGACATCTTTACGAGGCCTCGCTGAATGAACAAAAGCATCTGGCTCGAGATGGCAATAACAACCACAAAACGGCAGAGTCAAAAACAAGTGCAGTGCAACGTCAGGCGCCTCAGAGGGGCAACGTTTTCAGGGGCTTTCTGGTGGTTTGGGTGTTCTCACAAGGTTTCTTTTCTCTCCTTCCTGTCTTTTGAGGTTTGTGTTACATTCCTCTCCACTTCCTGTTTTTTGAGATGAGAGACAGTTCCCACAATGTTTGAACTCTAACCCCCCCCTTCCCCTTTTCTAGCTCTCCTTTTCAATCCCCTCCTACACCCGATGGACCACATCCCATTTCTCAACCTGTCCTTCAGGATTTTTTTTAATCTAACTACAGATACTGTGAACAAAATTATGCATTACACAGGGAGTTCGCCATTTAATGTAGCTTACTCATAATGAAGTAAATCAATAAATAACAGGGACAAGGAAAAAGAAATATAGCATCTAATGCCAAGTAGTCTAAGGTCTGACTGGGGCCAGACATTGGCCCTGAGGTCAGGATAAGGTCTTGTAGTTAAAACAAATACAGATACCAAACACAGTAGAAAAATACTGATATCAGGCTAATCTCAAGTCATTATGCAAACCAGATGAGATCATTTAACGAACTGGATGTGCAACAACACCGTTCACAGAGGAAACATTAGTCATAAGTTGATGCAGTGATTCCAGAAGGAGCTTGAGAAATTGTTTGACACCAAAGTTTGTATTTACATCAAATATGTAATGTTACCGTTAGTAATAATGCAAAACCTTACGGCCTAATGTCATTTTGTTTCCGTCATCTTGCCTTAATCCTGTTTTATTGAAGAAGCCTTTGTACAGTATGTAAATACAAGCCATGCTGAAAACCCTGGGGTCCTGTTGAAGAGTGTGCAAGCCTCTGCCATATGGCGGATGGATTGCCTTGGCGCCTTCCACTTTTATGAGTAGGCTCCTCCTGTCAAGTTCCAGGAACCAGGTTTTAATCCAGAGGTTTAAAGTCTTTCTATGACTGAAAGCGAATTTTGGCAGCTGATAATGTAACATCACCACTGGTCATGACCAATAAAATCAATTGATGCTGTATTAATAATACAGGAAAATCCCCAGAATTATGCAACTATTACATTTTTCAGAAAAATACTGTCGCAACATAAAAACAACATATAAAATGCTATCAAATAAAAAATCTTCATAGTAGAATTTGAGTTTTGTAAAATAATAGGAGCTACGTGCAACTGATGACGGTTCCTTGAGCTTATTGAAACAAGGCAGATTAATGAAATGCTGTGTGTTTTCATGGGCAAACAGTGTAGAAATAGCAGCCTCCACCATTTCTTCGAGGAAACTGTTTGAGTCTTTCCCCTTGAGATTACTTGAGCCTCCAACCTCCTCGGTGTTCACAGCCTTCATGCCCTTATACAGTAGGACCTTGTTTTGCAATGAGCAGTTGAGAAAGAGCAAAACATTTCACAGGTCCCCCCCCACTCACAACTAAGCATGTGAGAGTGAAGTCACTGTTTTCCGAGACGCCTGCCAGAATGTGGGACAAAATTATTTTTGAGCCATTTCCCCCAGTAAACTTCAAATAATAAACACTGAACTGGCACAGGCCCAACTAGTACACGTGTAAACTGTGAATCACAGCCTTACCTTTCTCATGCGCACTTTCACCAAGCTGTCCTTTTTCAGGTCCCCAGGTTCATTTGATCCATGTGAATCGGCCTCATGCATCTCTTCCTTTCTGTGGTGTCCCCTCTGACCATCTGCCACCTCAGAGACAGGTGACTCGTGGAGGTAATGGCCACAGGCCTGGTTGCCATGGACTACTGGTGAGAGCTCATCCTTCGCCTTGGCTGAGCATGCGGGCAGGTTTTGTTGTTCAGTAAGCGCATGTGGACCTTTCCTACAGAAGTGCTGAACAGCTGGATTTTGGCTGGGATCTGGGACAGTGATCTCTCCAGGATCCGTGTGGTCACGTGGCTCAACGTGGCCAACATCATGGCTGTCACCCAGCTTTAAACTGCTCATTTCCAGCTGCTGAGCTATGTGTTGATCCTGACTGGAAACCAACGTGTTGGTGGGTGAGCTTTGATCCGCGTCTTCTATCGGTTGAATTAAAGTTGTCATCTTTTCCACACACCAGTCTGCGCCTTCAATCTTTGTCTTTGTGGCGTTTGCGGTGCAAACGTCAGATGATGTGACTGGCTCATACCTGACATCTGCAGCTTTCTCGTTACTTTCTACTGGAGTCGTTTCCTCTCCCTGAAGCCTGCTCATTCCTGTCATTTCAAAATTAGGTTGTTCCAACAAAGTCTGGCACATCATTTCACCACCATGGACCTGATCCAGTACCAACGCGCAGTCGTCTTCAGTTCCTCCTTGAATGTTTCTTGAGTGATCTTGACTTGGTTTTTCATTCAGAGTTTCCAGATAATTGAATCCGTCCGGCTTGTCGGGAAAATCTGAACTCCCGTTTTCAGTAACTCCGCTGTCACGTCCATCGTCTACAGCTAAAATCACAACTGGCTCAACACGTCTGCCCTCTGGTGACCTCACATCACCAGCCTCCATTATTAAACTGTCCAACACACCAACTGGCACATTTGCACCAGCGTGGTCAGAAGGTAAAACCTTACCCTCATCCTGTGGGATGTCAACTTGAGGCTCCAGTTCAACAGCAGTGGATGAGTTTAGTGTGGCCTCAGAGATTTCAGGAGGCCTGCTGTAACCCTCTGTATGGCTCTCCTTTGTTTCCTTATGATCTGGAATTTTGCCAGGCTGTTCACCAGCAGATTCAGACAGTGGAAGCCCATTGTGTGAAGAGATAGAGATGCATTGTTGCACTTCATGAGAGATATGTGGACTTTTAAAGGCATTACCCTCGCTGCAGATGCCGTGACTCTGTGTGTTCTCTGTGCCATCTTCACCTTCACGGTGGATAGTTTTGTCACCGTCAGAGCTGATATAAGTCGCACAAGACGAATTTGTGCTACAAATCACGCTGTTTGAGTGAATAGCTTGAAAAGTCTGCATGTTTGCAGTTTGAAGATGCTCGGATTGAACATCCACTGCATTATGAGGGACAGGAACCGACTCCTCCTGCAGATCCAGTGAAACCTTTTCGTAGTTTTTCATTAATTTCAAGTGCTGCGGTTCAGTTTTCCTGTTCCCAGCAGAAGCTGCTGCGTTAAGTGTCTCAGCCAGGTCGTCTGTGGCCAGCTGATGGCAGCCTTCTGGCATAGAGGCGCACCTCGTTTGTCGTCCTGGGTCAGAAGCCCCAGCTCCCATCCAGGGTCCTTGGCTGTCAACTCCATGAAGGCACACCAAATCCAGGTCATCATAGCTATACTGTAATCCCGAAGGGTGAGTCACATGCTCCTCCCAACTTCTTTTCCGTATGGCTACCGGCATGGTGGGCAGCCAGCGCTGTCCCACAGAGCTGCTTTTCACACCAGGTGAAGCTAGAGAATCTGTTCTGCAGCAGCAGGAAAGAGAAATGAGAATGAGTGAGGTTCTGAAGTGATGAGTTTGGAGTAAAGTAACGTACGGACGACAACGTGGTGAGAAACGCTTGACTTTAAAGAAACATCTGGAGTGAGGCATGGTGAGTGGAAGTTCAACAAGGTCATAATTATATTGCATTCATACTGGGAAAGTCTCAACTCAGCTGGGTCTGTATAAGACGACAGGAACTTCTGTTATTCTAATCTAACGTGTGAAGGCCATGTCTTAAATTTCACATTCATCCATGCCAGCAAAACAGGATAATTGTGGTTTAGAAACGCAACTTAAACTTAAACTGAAAGGTACAAACGAAGCTTAATGAGCGTAGATGGGCCGTGTTTACCTTTAACATCTTCACAGTAAATTCTCAAATGAAATCAGTTTGTTAAATTTACATTACAAACCTTAAATGGAAATTGATTTTAACCGCAAAACTGGACCCCCAGCCCCAACCATGGACCCTTAAAAATGAGAATAACATAACTAAGAAATGATGTCAGTCAGTGTCTGTAGTCACCTGGTTCTCAGCAATCTAACACCGTAGAACCTGGTGATGTGGAATCACATGTATCAACCCAAAACACGACTTTTGAGTCAATAATAAAGTAACTACAACCCAAATGCAGAATGACGATTCAAGCTGAACATCTGCTGCATTATAAATAAATCACATTGGGCATGAAATTTGTTTCCTGGATATATCAGCTGTGCTTTCAGTTCAGTATATTCACTCTATATAGCAGCAAGTCACCTCCAGGCCTTTACACAGAAAGGTGTAGGACCCTACAGAAGAAAACACAACCACAGCAAACAGAGAACTTAACACACCGTATTCTACTGTAGGTGTCTGAAAGCTACTATTTTCCACCTTGTGTTTTCTGGCACAACGCTGCACCTGGTTATTAGATAGAAGGTTATGTCCTGAAGCAGCTGCTCCTTCAACTTACCCCGTACTAACGGCTAAACTGTCACCTCAGTCCATTTATGGTAGCTGACTCTTCAGTACCAATGCTACTGTATATAGTAATCCCGTCGCTGTACGTTCAGTAATTACACACCAGCTGATATTCCAGTTTGCTGATCCGGCATTTGCTCCGAGTGCAGTTTTACAGAGGAGTTTCGCAATTTGCCTTTTCATTCATCCGCCAAAAGCGATTCGCCTGTGTGGAGAAAACGTAAATCCATCTCTTCCTCACTTGACATCCAGTTTACTTAGGAAGCCGCTGCTATTCCAGGTCCCTGTGAACCATTTTCTGAACTTCAGTCAGTATCTTTACTGTACAGCTGTTGGAAGAGCAGCGAAGACGAGCAGAAAGCCGGGGAGCAGGAAAGAGTCCATAGACTACTTCCATCTTGATCACATTAGGGCTTTTGCTGACGCTGAATGCTGAAGAGTCGGGCGGTGTAAGAGGGGCTGGGTTTTCTTTCTCCCACTCCACCCCTGCTCTCCTCCTCCGTTCTATCCCTTTTCTAATCAGACACCCCCCCCACTGATTTTGACAGGGAGTCCCATCCTAAAGTTCCATCCCCCGTCTCATAACTTACCCAGCGCACTGTATGCATTTATTCCCTCCCACCGCCCCGACTGCGCTCTCCTTCCTTACTATTTTAAAAACTTCCTCTCAAAACTCGGCTTTTCTCAGCGAGCTTCGTCTTCCTTCGCTTGCTATTTCACTAAGCTGGGCAAGGCTCCACCAGTTGGCTTTGATTAGTAACAGGCTGCCTAGTAAGACCTCTGGCTGTGTACCAAGACTGATTGCTCTCTAATGTTTTAGCAGTTATATCTAAGGCATGTTATTTTTCATTTGTCATTCTTTACCTAACGCACTGGCACTAATAAAAATAGATTTTTAAAAACAGCCTTTTAAAATGTGAAAACAACAAGTAATGACCATGGAAAATAGCTGATTTATTATCGTACAATTAAGTACGTATTAAATAAGTACGTAATTAAGTAAATTATTTCCAAATATAGTCATTTTCAGCAGCACCTAACAGAAATGCTGGAGATATTAATGTTTGCTGTCACTAAGACCATTTAACACAATTTCTGACACCATCGTTTTACCAGCTAGTACGACCTCGTCTGTGAAACAAGCTGAATACTGCTGTTTGTAAAGCCTGCTGGCCAAGAACACCGGAGCCCCCTAAAACCACCCTGCAGCGTATGCTTGGTTGCGCCTCCTTCTGTAGCTACAAAAAGCTCAAGGTGCAAACAAATGAATAGGGAATGTATGTCAGCAGGGCCAGCTGCATGAAATGAGCAATACTTCAAAGCAGCGTGGGACAATGCAAGCACCAGAGACAAGTGGAATGAAGCCCCCCGCAACTGTCCCCGCAACGCTGGACTTTGACCTCTAGGTCGTCCAGATGTGAGCTGAGGCTCTGGAGGAGGCTTTTCTTAGAGGCCTTGCTGGGAAACTGCGCACTGCCGTCACCGTTGGCTCTCCAGGGACACAGATGGTCATACTAAAGGGGACGGATCCAAGTTCAACAAGACTTCGCTGTGGCCTGTCACATGATGTGCTCTGTGGTCGCCCGGACTTTAACAAAATACAGATCGTTTCGGACCATGTGGATACGGATGATGATTGAAGTGTAGAGGCGGACACAGGGCATGACGCAGGCTATCCGCTCAGTGCCTCCTGTAGTCACCCAACGCAGGCCTATAATTTAAAAGACGACCCCCCCCCCACCAGTTACATACCCACGCAGGCCCACAGGGCGACTGGCCCACGTCGCAATCAGATCCATCAGCGCTGTTGTGCAAACAAGTGGTCCTTCAGCAAGACGTGTGACAACATCAGCAATCACTCAGCTCAGTAAGTACTTAAAAATGAAACCTTTCTGATAGAACATCTAATGCTCAGCATGACATTAGGACATTTACTATTCCACAATCTCATGGGTATGAATACTCTCCTTTTTATCTCCAGAGTCATCTTTGCCAACATGACTAAAAACAACTCGACCTCTTCATTATTAAACATCACTTATAAACATGAAACGCACTAAAAACTGTCTTTCGTGTGCAATTTGTTTTCTAATTTACGCGCTCATTAAAAAGCCAAACTCTTTCGAGGCAGCGCTTCACAGAGAACAAGCATGAGCGTTCTAATAAGCATGCAGCATCACCGGTCACATGTCCAAACGGGTGAAATACATAAGTAAGAAAGACCTATTCATGATTCACCCTATAATCCCCGACTGTTCAGCCCCTTGGCTTCTTAAGTGGAGCACTGAGGGCCCAAAGGAAACAGCCTCACATTCCTTACTGAGATAGTTTAGTATTGGAAAAGTAAAACAGCCTTTACTCACAGGAATCAAAGAACACAGTACATGTGCCCATGAAGCGAAAGGATGGAACATTTGGTGTCAGAGTCATTTTAAAATCTTAGTGTAGACAAAAATTGCATTCAAGAGATTTTGTTGCGCTGTTCTTTCATGTAATTCTTTCATAGCTGTGGCCGCCGAGCTGTGTGTGAAGGTACAAAAGCGGATCCTGGGTTGACTGTCACTAAAAAGAGTCTCATCTAATCATCAGATAGTTCAAAATAACATGAAGAAACCACCGTCTCGTGTGCAGTCAGTGCCTGCTGCCTGCTATGCCCTGTGGTTAACGACTCCTTTTCAAAAGCTTACTCATCTCAATTTTTAATAGCAGCGTTTGAGGTCTGGGTGGGAAGTTCACAGCATTTTTGAATGGAACATCCCAATGATGCAACTTAACAGCATGTGGAAAGTCATGGAGTGTTGCATTGCTTTCTTAATTGAAAACAACAAAAAAAAGAGACTTTCATCATCTGTTGACTCCCTTTCTTGCGTTGGTCTAAACACAAGCCGTTGTGGGAGACACTGAGGGGGCTTTGCCCACCGATCATGACTCTTGTGACCGTGGGAACAGGAAGTACAAGTTATTGAGGATACAAACCATAACAAGCTAAAATAATCTATCTAATCTTCTTGTGAGAGGGTCTGTGTGTGTGCGTGTGTCCATGAGGCGATGTATACATGTGGGTGTGTTTTGGCTCTGTGCTGTGTGTGTGTGTGCACGATTCCTTGCGTGTGCGCCAAGATTCTAATAAAGAAAAAAGGTCTTTACTATAATAAAATGTAATTATTAAAGCCAATCTTTTGTTTTATGAACTGTAACATGAACCTAGATGATCAGTATAGTAGGTTGTTTTTCACAGCACATGGGTGAATCTAAAGCTCAACAGAAGACAGTTTACAAACTATTGTGTGTTTGACTGTTGTAGAAAGTTGTAATATTGTTGGTTTGGCAAATTTGTGCGTATAAATCATATATGTACAACGGGGAATAATACTGGGTCACATACTGAGGAAGACATCTGTGTTTACTTACTGTGTCAACATCTGCTCTTTGTTTTCTGTACCACATAGTTTTATATTGTGCTGGATGACCAACAGTGTCACGTTGTCATTTTAGACGTTCCTACAAGTGATGACTCACAGTCAACGCATCTGTGTTGGAAAGCAACGAGCCAAATATAATAGGGATGTCCAAATATAAAAGCATGCAGGGGGAACATACTACACCGTTCATTAAGGCTTCAATTATTTTATAAATAGACAAATTATTTACCTCTAGACTATCAGATTAGGCAGTTTATAAATATTTGGATGAGTCCTTGTTGCTTCCTGCTTTCAAGAAACTCAAAATATTGTTCCCAACATATTCAGGCAACACAGGACGTCGGTATACAGTAGATTTAAACAGTCTATTCTAAACAAAACCTTACTGTGCCATGAAATGGAGATTTCGGTTCCCCTCCTGAACTCAGCAGAGCACTGAATTATTAGACAGGGACAGTTTAATAGAACTTCATCTTGGACAAGGCGTAAACAAAAGCTCCAGCCAAGAAATTCATTGCAGACTTTCTCTCGCCTCTTTGCTTCTCCCTACAGCTCAGGTTGGTCCCATTTGAGACATTCTGGATATGGACCATTGTCCTTCTCACCTCTACCCATGTCATTTACAGGAAAACTGGATCCTACATTAAATACAATTCAAATCTAAAATCTGTTTTGTCAATTTGCTTGAAATCTTTGGAGCATGTTGGTTTCATACCCAATCATAAGAGTCTCACTTGTTACCAGCTGATCTGGCAATTCTCTAATCATCTAACTGTCTTATTAGATTTTCCGACGTTAAGATCAAACTCCCTCATTCACTTTAAACAACATGGCCAAAGAATTCTTTTCTTTCATTATTAAAATCCACATTCAGATTGGTTACGGCTTTCACTGCCACGTGAAGGATTTCACTAGCTCAGGTTGGAAAGTAATAAGAAAAGTATAGTGATTCACAAAGGATCTATTGTGGTACTGAAGAGTGAGTAATTGATTACCACAACTTTCATCAATTTGCCCCCTCCCCCCAAAAAAGTAGGTACAACAAAGAGATTTGTAAATATTTGCCTTTTGCGATTCATTACTTGCTCCAGTCTTCTTCTAACAGATTGAATCTTCAACGTATCTGAGGACAAGGACACATAATATTTATCCAACTGTCTTGTTGTTTATGAAGAATGATTCTTGAGCTTGGACCAGTCCCTGTGAGAGCCAGAAAAGTGACACACACACACTCACACCAAGGATTCTGTTGAACATATGCTGTACTGGCCTTGACTTTTGCAGCAGAGATCCAGGAAAACGTGTTGTCCTAAGACACCGTTGCCACAGCAGCATCAGCAGGAAATGCTTGAGTCCCAGAGTCAGGAGACGAGGGGCAGGAGTGTTGCCGTCATCTGACAGCAGGTCTCTGAACACTGCTCCGTGTTCATGTGCACCGCGGTTCCAAATGTAACCTCCCAACATCTGTGGCGTGTTCTCATACACATACTTGTTCAAGTTCTGCAAAAACTCTGTATATTTCTGTGCTTCCTTTCTATGTAGAAGACAGTATTGAAAAAACGATGCATGAACTCAGCCAGGGAGGGATTTTTAAAGTGCATGAGCACAGACACAGCACATAGGTGGAAAGTGGATGCTGTTGCCTCAGGTAAATATTTACTTTCTCTTCTAATCTGTCTAGTCTGCAGCACAGCAGAAACGTCTATAGTGAAGAACTTTGGAGGCAACTTGCAATAACACGGCGCTGACTGCAGGGGGCGACAAACGTACAATTACCCATTTACATGATTAGAGTTTTAACACATTTTGTTTTCATTTTAATTCGTTGTCTACTAATTTACTGGCGTGACCCAAACCCGTGAGCCCTTAAAGTTAAAAACTCACTGCTAAAAAATGTTTAATGCTGCAAGAGAGACGGTCAACAAGTCAACAAGTTAGTGATACGTTTACCAAGATGCTTATTAAACCGTTTATACGCGCAGGGAGCTTCCAATCCTTTGTCTGAAGCAGCTCATAGCCTTCATCTGGGCCGTCAGGAACCGGGTCACAGCTCTGGGTCCAGCAACACAAGCCTTCAGTGACTGCACGGATCCAGCAAACGGCGCCAGACGCCACACGGGTCGCAACGAGACTCCAGGAAGCCATGCTGCATTCAGGAAACATGCGGAAATCAGGGCATTATAATTATTGTTGTTGTTGTTGTTGTTGCTGTTGTTGTTGTTGTTGTTTTGTTGTTGTTGTTTCAAACGAAAGCATAAGAAACCTAGTCTAGCTTTCACTAAATTATTTCCCATTTAAGCCTGTGGAGTTTGGAGTTTGTTTGGAGTGTCTGTATCCACTGTCTGTCTGTGATTCTAGCAACAACAACAACAACAACAACAACAACAACAACATAATTTGTCTGTAACATTTTCCAATATATTGAGATTTCCAACGTTATATTCCTCTGCATCTATTTTTTTATGAAATGAATGAACATTTAATGGCTGAATTATTGTTACTGACTTTATGTTGTTGTTGTTTTTTTACTAGCTTTTCCAAAGGACAGCATATGGAGCAAGTCAAGTGGCAAAACACAACTGGTAATACTTCACAAGGTTTGTGACTCCTTTTTATTTGTCACCGCTAATTTATCTCCGAAACTTTATTTCCCTTTCTGAGGATAGTTTTGATATTTCCGAGAGCCCGTGAAGGCAGCACATTATTTTTGACTTCTTCCGCCTTTACCTGCAGCAGCTAAAACTCGGAGACGTTCACGTTACAAATGGGCGTTTGCCCCTGAAATGAAAAGGATATTAGACCAGCTAGGTGCGTTGTTGAACCTTTGCACGTGTTATTGAGAGAAAGAGAAGATAGGGCGGGCGTCGGATGAACTAAACTAAAAGTTTGGCCGGGGAAAAGACACAAACTTTAGTTTCTCTCTTGCTAAACTTAGCGTCTCCTCGTCGCCCACAATGGGATGTTGTGGCAGCACAGAGGTGAGTAAAGCAGCTGAAATGCGAAGGAAGTTACTCTAAAAGTTGAAGCCCGAGTAGCAGACGAGCACCGCACAACGTCACGTCTTCAGCAGTAGCAGCGACCCAGCAGCCTGTTCGTCAGCAGAGCAGCTCTGGCACCGCGGCGTCAACACACTGAACCCAGGGTCACCGCCTCTCTGTTCTTTATGCCTTGGCAGAAAAAACGGGACTGGGAGCCGCTGAAGGATCGCAGCTGCACGGACGTCCCATGGCTCGTTCTGTTCGCCCTGTTTGGTGTCGGGATGGTGAGTGTTTGGCTGCCGTGTGCCGTCATGCAAGTCGTGATCAAAAGCTGTGTTATTTGTGAAGGTTTGTGGAAGTGAAACCTTGTGTAGTCAGTTTAACACATTATTACAATGCACTGCAAGACACATTGTTTGAACCTTTTAGAAAGTTTCTAGATGTGCCACAAGCCTGACGGTCATGGATGTAGTCAATTAAATCCGTCACAACCTGGTGCTTTTTGCATCTTCACCTTTCATGCGAAGAGCTGATTGATTTTACCCTGTGTCGTCCACAGCTGTGCATCTGTGGCTACCCCATTGCCACAGGTGGTGCCTCCAGGCTGATCTCGGGATATGACAGTTACGGCAACACTTGTGGGCGGAACAACACTAAGATCGAGGGAGTACCCCTCAGTGGCAAGGACATGACGGAAAACAAGTAAGTCTGGCTCTGCTCTGCTTCATTTCACCTGATTCTCTGATTCAGCGCATCCAAGGAGACGCGCCGAGTTCTCTTTTTCGCCTCGTGTCGGTGGCACAGACGAGGCCGTTTGGGTTGCATCACGTTGTCCTAATCTACGTCAGCTGGGTTTCAAATTGGTAAACACTTCAGTTCAAGTCTTCTCCATCTTAGTTGTCAAGATCGAGCTGTGCAAACAACATCCTACTCACATTTACACACAAGAAATACCCCTTTATTCACTCACTACCGTTATGTGTAGTACATGTGTATAGTTTTAAATCGGATCTCACTACTACATTTTTACTACGAAGGTCCGATTTTTATCTTCTCCTGATATAAATGCTTTTTGGTTATGGTCATCGTTTTGGGTCATAGCTTTCCATCAACAAGCAGCAGCCTCCGCTCCCAGTTTCCCTGAGACAATGGGTCATGCTTTACAGATGGGCTGATTGCCTGTGGTGGCTGTGAGTAAAAGGCGTTTTGGTTACAAAGAAGGATCTGTGTGACAGGGTAGCAGATGTCAACCGCTTTCACATTCGGCCCAGACAAACAAGTCCCGAGTGATTCAGAATAAGTCGGACGCGCTTGTATTTTTGCTCTTGAAAAATAGTTTTTTATATTTGAGAAACACGTGGCAGCACTTGTGGCATCACCATTGTGACATAATAAAGAGGTTTCATTGTTTCTTCCAGGTTTGTTTTCTTTTTAGAGCCTTGCAACGTTGACATCATCAACAGGAAGGTCAAGTCCATTGCCCTGTGTGTCTCCAGCTGTCCTGCTACTGAACTCACTACATATGATGATTTAAAGAAGTTTGCTCTCAATAATGGTGAGCAAACCGCATGAGTGAAAAATAGAATAGAGGTGATATACTTGAAATGCAGTTCTTGCCTTCAGCACTGATAATATTTTAATGAGACTCAATCTGCTTGTTTGTTTGTCTGTTAGGCTCTTATCTCTGCTCCTATGATATTTCTTTTACAAAATATACCAGCCACCCAGATCGGTCCACTAAATGTCCAAAACTCCCTGTTCCGAGAAGGTAATCACGCATGACTTTTATCTCTGAATATAATGTTACTCTAACTCGTAAACCAAGAAAGTTACTCCCTTTGTTCTTTTCATTTGTTTTTAATCCTGTTATGTTTATCTCCAGCAAAGAGCACATTCGCTCTTGATAAGGGTTTAGTGCAGCCGAGGTGGTCACAGTAGCTTTAAATCACAGAGATGTTTACAGATGTGTATTTCTGTCTGTTTAACATGTTGTGTGCTCAGTTTTCCAAGTCTACAGTGCATTCAGTTATTTATTTTCCTGGGGAACTTCAAACCTAATTACACCGTAGCACCACCTTCTTATATATTCTCTGCCACAGTCCAGTAACCAGAGCTTTTCGTGTTTGCAGTAAGGCTTTCCCGCTGTTCCACCGCTGTATTCCTGTGGATATCGGCTGCTATGCTGAATTCGCCCAGGCCTTCATTACATTTGTCAGTGACAACTCCGTGCTGCGCCGGGTCATCGCTGGTGTGATGGCCAGCAAGGAGATCATCATGGGCCTTTGTGTTTTGGCTTTAGGTAAAACACTGCGTTACGTCCGAGCTGACGTGTGCGTCGGTACAGACATATGCATTTGCATTTTTTTAAGTACCCACATCTCGGCTCTAATTGCTCGTGAGGATTCAGTGGGGACAGACGGAAGGGAAGCTATTTTTGTTGCAATAACAGGAAACGTTTTAGCAGTTACAGTCATTGTGTCCACTGCCGTTTAGCTGACAGGCATTCATTTGATCAAGATCTGCTTCATCTGCTCTCGTCTGTATTACAAGAAAGACTAAATTCATCCCGTGGTACTTTTTGATGTCTTTGGTCTCTGGAGTTCTGAATTTGATCAGCCTGCTTTGGGTGTGTTGCTTGTTAGTTGTCAGTCGTAAGCAGAGCTTTTGTTCTAGTTTGCTGTTTAAATGAAGCCCTGCCACCCATGTTTCTAGATAAACTGTGTAGTAAGACCTGCCATACGTTTTAATACGCTCTCCTCATGCTTGTGTGTTGCTCATACAGTTTTGTCCCTTATCATGATGGTCGTGATTCGCTACATCTCCGTAGTGCTGGTGTGGATTCTAACAATTCTGGTGGTCATCGGCTCGATAGGTAAACCTTAGCACGCTGCACGTGTACCTCACTTGTACACATACGCCCAAAGTCATTCTGCAGTCAACGGCAGTGGAGGGACCTTGTTTTGTGCTCTGATCTTTCGCAGGGGGGACAGGCGTCCTCTGGTGGCTGTACGCTGACAGCAGCAATGCCCTTAATCATAACACCTTGTCAGTGTTTGGAAAGGAAGTAGCCTCAGACAACGTTAAGGCCCTGCTTGTGTATTCAATTGGTGCTACAATTTTCACGGTAGGCCTGCGTGCACAGCTAAGGCATGCATGTATTTGACAGTAGTGTGTTTCCTTTTCTTTCAGAGGTGGTAATAAATGTCTTTTCTGATACGTTTCCATGCTTAGCTCCTTAGCTCACTAGTCTTTGTGTAACCCTACAGGTGGTTCTCTTGCTGATCATGTTTTTCTTGAGGAAGCGAGTGGCTCTCACCATCTCCTTGTTCCACGTGGCCGGTAAAGTGTTCATCAGTCTTCCCCTTCTGGCCCTGCAGCCTTTTTGGACCTTCCTCTGCCTCATGCTCTTCTGGAGCTACTGGATCACAGTTCTTCTCTTCCTTGGGACTGCAGGTTAGAAGCTCTTGTGCAGTTCTTGTGCATTCATTTATGTGGATTACATGAATTTAGTACTTGCTCATCAGTGCAGTATACAGACTAGTTTTAGCTTCTAAACAGTGTCCACAACAAGTAGAAAATTAAGTTTTCTACTCGTGACATTTTGTTTTGTGGCATAACTAAACTCCCACATTTGAAATCTCGTGCCAGTTCCGTGATGTGGGAGGATGGGCTCAAACAACCACTTCTCTCTTCATCTCCCACTTCTCTTTTCCAACATTACATTTCCATCAAAGTAGCATTTAAAACAGCAGACGGCACAAGTCAAGAAAAAAAAAATTCTAGTTCCTTGCTTCATGGGAATTTTTTTTAGGTTATGTTTCGACATTAATTGGACATAAAATTAATCACTTATACTTCGTTACACTTTTTAAATAGAAATATCAAGAAATAAATTGGCATTAGATGTATAAAACTACTACTAATACTCAATCCAGTCTTATCCTTCTTACAGGGACACCAGTAAAGAATAACTCTTCTAATGTGGTTGAGTATCAGATGCAAGGCCCTCTTCAGTACCTGGTGTGGTACCATGCTGTGGGTCTCATCTGGGTCAGTGAGTTCATCCTCGCCTTCCAGCAGATGACCATTGCCGGAGCTGTAGTCACCTACTACTTCACAAGGTACCAATAACAGAACCATTCAATCCATTTTTTATGACCAGGGCTGTCCTCAATGATTTAATTATGTCCCTGTTTGTGATTACCTTAAGAAATAAGTCCCAACTGCCAGCAACTCCCATCCTTTCTTCCATGATGCGCACCATGCGCTACCACCTGGGAACTCTGGCCAAAGGCTCCCTCATTATCACACTTGTTAAAATCCCTCGTCTCATCCTAACGTACATCCACAGCCAGCTCAAAGGGAAGGTTAGCTGAGAAATGATCACTGTTCAAAGATCTGCCATTAGAACCTTTCATATGTAGATGATACAGTTACGTTGTGCGTATCCTAATATGTTGTAGGAGAATGCCTGTGCTCGCTGCATGCTGAAAGCCTGCATCTGCTGCTTGTGGTGTCTCGAGAAGTGTCTGGCATATTTAAATCAAGTAAGTAACAGCTTATATTTCAATAATAAAAGAATGCAATGGAGAGTCTGAGTGTGAACGCTGTCAATCTGTGTCAATCTGTACCAGAATGCCTACACTGCGACAGCCATTAACAGCACCAGTTTCTGCACCTCTGCCCGTGACGCTTTCCTTATCCTGGTGGAAAATGCTCTCCGAGTAGCCACCATTAACACTGTGGGCGACTTTGTCCTCTTCTTGGGAAAGGTACCGGACCTCACGCACATTTTCTGCTTTTGCTGGACTCTCGTGTGAGATGCCCCTTTCAGACACAAAAGGACCTGAATGTTTCCTAATCTGCTGCGAATCCCTCCTCTCAGGTGCTCATAGTCGCCTGTACAGCTTTTGCTGGCATCCTGGCTCTAAACTACCAGCGGGACTACACGGTGTGGGTGCTGCCGCTTCTCATCGTCTGTGTGTTTGCCTTCCTGGTGGCCCACTGCTTCCTTTCTGTGTTCGAGAATGTGGTGGATGTTCTGTTCCTCTGCTTTGCCGTGGACACAAAGTATAACGACGGCAGCCCTGGACGAGAATTCTACATGGACAAGGCTTTAATGGTGAGAGGAAATCATGTTCATACAGATAATATTTAAAATACCTCACTTTAGACAGTTTCTGGTTCTTTGAACTTAGAAGAGGAGAATAAAACAGTTTTTTAGAGCTATGCCTTTGACTTTGCAGGAATTTGTTGAGGAGAGTAAGAAGATGGGTCGATACACGGCAGGCGATGGAAGTGGACAAGAGATGAAGTCCATGGTGAGTTAAAAGCTTGTTGTGTAAGTCGGTTAATTCCAGCTCGAAAGCAAATCTAGAGCAAATATGTCAAAGGATAAAATCTAAGTTGGGTTTGTATCTGTTGCCTCATTTAAATAAAGTAAACCACAGCCACTTCCTCAACTGCAATTTTAATTATATGCTTAAATGTCTTTCTTGCAGGCGCGTGGAGGGACTTTAGCCTAACAAAATTTTAGGACAACTACCAAAACCACTAAAAGACGCAAAGAGTTAACCAACATTTCACTCCAGGGACATTATGATAACATTACCTTTTATACTGAAGTTTAATAAAGTTGTGTTTAGGTTTTAGTGTTTGTCTTTGTTGCTATTTTATTTGACACTAATATCATTACTGGAAAGAAAAGTCTGTGTGTTTTTCAAAAGACCTTTCGTTTAATCTTTTTTTCTTATAACAGCCTTGTTTTTAATATTTTTTTGTACTGTTGGCTGCAGTTTGAACAACTCGGGTACATTTTAAATAGACGACTATGTTGTGTCAAACGTTGATAAAGTTGTTTATTACTTATTACGTTTTATACTTGAATAAACAGATTTGTATTGTTTGATGTTTTGTTTGCATGTATAAAAAAACCCTGCAGAGAATCAGTAAAAACATCATAAAATGTCTCCTCCTTGTCTAGTCATGTGTTAGAAGATACTGTGTAGTTGGTTCACACGTTTAATTTTAAGTATTTTTACTTTTACTTATTTCCTCATGTAAAAATGCATTAGCTTAGATATTAGCTGGAACATCTCAAATTGTCTAAATCCAACCACATGGTGGCAGCAAATCATGCCAAAAAATGACATTTCCTTTTTATGTGACCTGTGGATGAGATGCCCTTCAGAAATAATAACAACATGACAATATAACTTCATAGCAGAGTTAATACTGTAGTTTTAGAGTTTAATAGGCAACAAATTATTATGTTTGATGCCATTGTATGCTTTTGCTTTAGAAAAGATGAAACTTAAATTAGTTTTTAGCAGTTTGGAGTTAAGTTTAAATATGGGATTTATGTGTATTGTTAAAACTGTAATAAATAGCTTGGCATGATTGTGATTTAGGTACAGTTTGCAAGGTAGGTACAGATTTTTTTTCAAATGCATATTAAAGTATACGACCTGTTTTAGTTCATTTTTCCGTCACAGAAATGTTCGTATAAGTTGTTGAAATCACCTCGCAAATGCTACATGTTCAGTATCAGCACAGAGGGGAAACTGTCCTGCCATAAATCTGTGCTCCTGTGTGTGTCCACAGTCCGCTGCCGTACAGATTACCGCCTCCTCCTCTCCGGATTCTTTTCAATCCGGCATTGACTAGGCAAGAATCAAGCCACTAAGCAGTTAGACGTTATTGATGGGAAAGCTCTCTGAGCACTGCTGCCCACCTCCATAAAACAGGAATCCAGTGGAACCGCTCGATGGCTGGTGAGTCACACGTAAGTGATTTCTGTAGTGCTCGGGCCATTCCTGGAAACCTTTGTCACTGGACTCAAACACAGGCAAACATCATCTTTCAACAGGAAGCAGCAAGTTTCAAGAGCCTAGACTTTAATATACCATCATTATTAATCACATTATTTAGAATTATTTACTTGATTAATTGTTATAGATAGTGCATCAAAGCTCTTCTAAATGATATTGTCTTTGGACACTGCCAGATTTATAAGTAAGATTTAGTTTAATCATTTTGCAAATCTGTGTATCGTTCTGTAGTTTTCTCTCACAGAGAGAAATAATATTTGCTTCTTGGCAGAAGCTCTAAAGCTCTTCAACTGGAAAAGATTTTACAGAAACAGTCCTGTGCTGCTGCTAGATGGAGGTCTATTGTTTGTGCTGACTCAGGTGCAGTAACAGGAGCTTTCTAAGTGTGTGTGTGTGTGTATTGACCAACAGTGGCTTAACCATTAAGATGAGCCATCCTGCCTCCTCAGCAGCCTGCTCGGAGGCTTTTACAGTGGTGCGAACACAGATGTGCAAGTAGAACAAGCTTTATACAAAATACTGTAAAGCAAGGATGGGGATCATAATTCACATGCATACACATACACACATACATCATGTTTATTCTAAAAGTGAGGTCTGCAGTATGTATATGGAAAATTCATAAAAGGAAACAGAGAAAAGATCAGCAGGCTGTATCAATAATAACTAGTAGGAATATAGATTTACATAAGTATTTATACTTATTTTACATAATTGTAGGCTTCAATCATACATTTTGTTAGTTTGCCTACATTATTAAAGGTGCACTTAACTAATTATATATAGTACATATGAGGTTTAGCTCATTACATATTACAAGCTGCTTCAAATCTGATGATCACACCTCACACAGCAACAACAGCTTCACCACACCCTTAAATGGCAGAAGCAGTAAAATAACGAATGTAATGACTTTATTTTTAAGAAACAGACGTTTGAAGGTCAAAGGTGGTTTCAGATACTTGGGGCATTTTCCATCAGCGCTCAGTCATCCTGTCTTCAGATCACTTTATGTTGTCGAACACTCTCCAAAAGCAGCCTCCACTGTGTGGACGTTAGCAGTGGATGTGTTTCTACAGTCAGAACACACAGCTTCAGGAACAGTGTGTGGAAATGAGCACTGGGTATGTACCCGGTGACTTCCTGCTCCGGAGCTGCTGCTGCTGACAGGTCCTGCTGCCAACACACACACACTGTGAAATGTTCTCATGGTGAACAAAGGGGAAACGGTTGTTTTCGCTCAGATCAGTGAACGCACCCTTTTCTTACGCTACTTGATTTAATGGAAGAGTTTCCTCTTCGTGTGTTCATGTGCGATGGAACATAATAGCAACATCCACTCGTTCCTGACCTGCTCTTGTGCAGAGGACACGCTGCCTACAGCAAGTAGAGTTTGTCAGGTCTTCGCCGCTAAATTTAAGTCATGCAGAAATTTCCACCTAACAGATGTTGTCATTTCATTTTATATTTATCTCAATAACAGCTGCACACCTTAAAATGGTGGACTGTGGCCTCCATAGTGCAAAAATGCAGCTTGTAAATAGAAGCCTGAAATAAAGAACTGAAACTTTAGACATGACACCAACAGAACATATGCGACAGTCAGTCAGGCATGTATTGGTCAATATAGCTTTTATTTCAGCAAATCATACATACACTGTAAAAAATGCATCTGTATCATACCTTTAAACACTATCCGAGCTGAGATGACAGTGCGTGATTGGTTCAGAGTGGCTACAGTGTCTGAGGTCATCAAAATGATTTGCATGTCATCACGCTCAAACAAACAGCACTGAAATGGACTGAAATGCTTTCCAGTTCAGGAAGTGCATTGAAATTCCAAGTTAAAAGGAACCAGGCAAAGAAAGGACTACTAGACATTTAGATGGCACTTTTCAGGTCTTAACATGGAATTTCAACAGATGTTTGATTCTAAACAAAGCCAGATGACAGATTAATAATTGAAAATAAACATTGTGTGACTGGTCCCAGGTCTGTGTATACAGTCAGAAAATACACACAAGTGGGCTCAGTTTCAGACAGATACACACTATAAGTAGTTACAGCAGATCAGGTACAAATCAAGCTTCAGAAACAAAGTAAAAGCAAAATACTGTAGATTTTCTTCTCTTTTTTTCATATAAAGCTGTCTAAACCAAAGCTTCCTAGCAAGTGTACTAATATATAAAACATTTTCAAATCCAGCAGAATCTACTGTGTTTGTTTGCCTTAACTGCTAAGTATCTCTGTGCTTATCTACATTCTAGCTATCCAGTGTAATAAGTCAAAACATCTGAAATATGGCCGTCGTAAGAGAAACTCCGAAACAGAGGACACACAAACCCCAAACTAGCGTCTAGTCCAGTCAGCACAGCTCCTGCCAGTTCAAGGCACACCTTACTTTTTAATCCCCCTTCTACACATTGTCAACAGGTCTGCATGGCTCTGTGGTTTTAGTGCTGTGCATGAGATTTGTTCTGTTTCACTGTGGGCTCAAATCCTGTTAAGTCTGACTCCTGTGTGTGAAAATTTAAACCCACGAGGAGGCCGCGTTGTCTTCTGAACTCAGATGAGGCTTTTCTTTGAGCTCACTGACACATTAAAGGTCAGTAAACATTTTTTATCACGCAGATTTGTGCCGTTTACGACTTTAAAGTGTACTTTCATCTGTACACGCTTTGGGGAATTTTTAACCTCAAGCTCCATTTTGTTTTGAGTCCCACAAAGCTTTAGCCTCTGGTTCTCCAGCCTGAAACATCACACGATATTAGACATGCTACAACAAATCTGTTTCATCTTCTGTATTCATTCAAGAACGGATTAGAAAAATAGATAATATTTTCCCCCAACACTGCCGGCCAAGCAGTAATTTGTCTCTTCTTGTTGTTGAGCCTGTGAGATGATTTGACTTGATTTGTGTCGTAATGAAAACAGCTAGCATGTCGGTTCTGATTGTTATCAAGCTCACACTGTTTTTTTTTGTTGTTTTTTTCCCTTAATTCTCCTAATGAAGCATGTCTAATTCTTATCTTGTTTTATTCCACACAGTTACAGTCACAGTTACAAATCGAGATGAAAAGAAACCTAAAAAGTGCAATATTCTCCTATCTACATCATCAACGTCCCACCTATACACAGGAACCGAGGACAAGAGGAGGATGAAGGGATGAAGAAGGGGAAATCTCTTTTACATTGCGCCTCAGGCACCAACATACTCAGGCATCAGTGCTGCACAAGGACAGGACACACTAAGACATGGACTGTCCAATGAAGGGAGAACATGGCCAGATCCAAGGTACTGGACTGGCGTCAATTAGTCCTTGTTTATATTCTCTGGTTGGCTGACACACAAGTGAACAAGTGCCATTAACCAATCATATTTTATATTCAGACACAAAGTCATAAACATTTTTTTTTATCATATGAACAAACAATACACAGAGTAGTCCATAGGCTGTTAGTATGAATAAGTATCTGTCTGGGGGAGTCACCTAGAAACGTGCAGTTTGACGAAAGAAACAGTTTTTGTTTACGTGTTGTTGTTGTTTTTTTTTTTTTACATTACGACAGATACTCGTCGTTGACGTCGTCATCCTCCTCGTCTTCATCGTCCTCATCATCCATCCCAGCCTGGTCGTTGAGGACAAATGAGTCTTCGTCGTCATCGGTGAAGAGCGAGTCTCCACTTCCGAGGTCTCCAGACGACTCCAAAATCACACCTAGTGACAGAGGTTGAGCCGAAAGTGAAGGTTGACATTCTGTGAAATGCAGTTATTTGGTTTCTTGCTGATGTTTAGGTGACAACATAAAACCCCTCTCGTGTACTGCATGTGCAGTGAAGCTACTGTGGAGCCTCCAGTTCGGCCTAATGTTCCCTTCGTCATCTGCCTACCACAATCTGCAGGTCCGTGAGTGCGCGACCCCGCCACCTCGTTGCCGTATCGGTCCGCGCACCAGCACTGTCCGCTGCTGCTGTGACACTGGTGGGACCTGTAGTAGCCTTCCTCATCGCAGGATGGGAGATACTGGCCTACACGCACAAGCCAAAACACACAGACACACACAACGAGGAAGGGTAACGTGTGTAGAGCTGTGTCAATAGACTTGAAATGTGTGTGTGTGTGTGTGTGTCTCACCAAGTAACTTCTTCCCTGCTTGCTTTTTGTTGATACTGGATAGCTCTGCTTTACAAGGGGAGTCTGAAAGGCAGAGACAAAGGGGTTGTGGTAACAAACTGCAGGAGTCTGCTGTTGTGGGAATACATCTGTTTGTGTGAACCTTGCCTCCTCTGTGTACTTTCTGCTTTCGTCATGCTATTTGTTATCCTGCTGTCTTTGTGCAGCTCTGGTGACTCATTTCTTTACAACAACAACAAAAAAACCTCGACTTCTTCGTGCTCGGCCTCATACAATGGTGCTTTAATGCACGTATTGTACTGTATTGTGCTGCGTTTTATTGTATTTTACAGTGTGCAGTAGTATATTGTGTATATGTGAAGGAAGAATGCAACTTCTGATTGGTTATTCAGCGTTTCTGTCTATGGAAGTTGGTATATACACTTTAAAACATTCTGTTTTGGTCCATCTGTACTTTTAGTGTTGCTACCACCAGCCTCAGCGTAATTTAAAATACCTGAAATAATGCTGAAATTGCGACACCGTCATAAACATCCTACAGATGTCCTACCTGTATACCTCTGGAAACATGTGCACCACTCAGAGCTGGTTATAGCTTTGTCTGCATGTGCATCGCAGGACTTAAAGAACGCTTCAGAGCAAGGCTCGTTCCGGTCCAGGTAGAGGCTCTTGATCTCCGATTGGTCAAGCTGGAGGTCGAAGTTCGTGTCCAAGCGAGAGAACGTCCAGCCCAGAGGGTCCTTACAAACAGGGGCTGCGCCAATCTCAATTTCTGTAGAAAAGGGGTCAAAGTGTACTTAACGGCGGTTGTAATCATGCATTATTATTAGCAAACGTCTCCTACTCACTGTTCTTCTCTGGCTTCTGGATCTTGACTCTCTTGTGGTTGCCATTTTCATGCAGCACTCTGAACCAGTCTCTCAGACGGCTTACGACCTCCTTCAGGTCCGACTCGCTGCACACTGAGGAACAGCACCAGTGAATAAGGAGGATAAGGTGATGCTTTAATGTCTCGTTACAGCAGTAAGTTAATTCCTTACTGGAAAGGAGAAGCTACAGTAGCGATTGCCCTAAAACCTGCAGGGGCTTAAACAGAATTTTGGACCAAAAAAATGTTACAAAGAAAAATGGATTGTTTCTTCTGCTGAGAATCCTAGTTCGCAGTGTGTAGCCATATGTGCAGAACTATGTACCTTTCTTCTCCGCAGTGCTGTGCTCAAGCTGAGAGGGGCAAGGACACATGCCTGAGCATTTCACAGCAATCTTCTTCCCTGTGATGCATGCCTGGTAGTCTAACTTACACTGAGCGAAGGAGACAGAGACAAATAGAAAGAGGCAGAAGAGGAAGTGAAATCAGGATGTGCCATTGCCGAGAGGGAACAGGGTCTGTGTGCGTGCAGGTTTCTGGTTTTGGCGAGAAGCTGGAGCGGTTGCGGGTGCGTACCTTGGTGGAGTAGGTGTGACCGTCCGTCCCGCAAACAGGTGACGGGTGAACCACGGGGCAGGGTTTGCACTTCGACCCAGGACTCCGGTACAAATTAGCCTCTTTAAAACTAGAGAGGAGATTCAAAAGAGCATCGTCTTGTTCGTACATCGCTTCCACAAATGAGACAAGGATTTAGGATTTATATGCGATTATTTTCTGATTTGCTTGAACTGTGCGGTCGTAATTGTGTTGTTGCTAAGAACGGGAAATGAGGTCAGTACGGCGTTACTGTCCTCTGCCCAGTCTTCAGCCCTGTCCGGCAGAAACACAAACCCATTCATATCGTTTGGCAGGACTATGCGTTCGCTGTAACGCAGTGCCACTGCTGGGGTAATTGGACTAAACAGTAATGTCACACAACAGTGACAAGAGAGCTGGGCAACCAGTAGGCCAGCTGGGACGAGAGGAAAACAGTCGGGCCTCGGGTGCTGTCGGTTGTCATGCTGCATGAATAACAGCAGAAAAAACAAAAACCAAGGGCGGAAAGAAGAGACTGGAAGAAATTTGCTCATGAGACACTGTTATTGCTGATTAGTTCAGTGGCTGCCTTGAAACACGGGTCTGTTTTAAAGAGCAGGTGTTCGTGCGAGCGTTCGTTCCTACCTAACTCTCCTCTGGCTGACGCACGTGGCCGTCTTGTAATCCTCCGTCACACACACCTTGTGGCGGCTGCATTTGACCTTCAGGCAGGGGTCTTTGGCTGGATCGAGCCCTAAAAAACATGTAGAATGATAACTGACTAATTAAAACGTGTGTTTGTGTACCTGAGTGTGTGACCAGTGCACAGCCTCTAAAAGCTTCTTAGGGAGGTTAAGCCCATTAGGACAAACAGGGAAAACTTTCACAGGTTTCACATCTCATTTCTTTCTTTCAACTATTCACTTCCTTTTGTTTTTATAGGTTCGTGCTATGTGGACTTACAGATGTCTCCCACTAAAACCTTATCAATACAACTAAAAACTGTTGCACAAATTCCTTCTTCCATCAGCCTGAGCTGGGCGTCAACCTCCTTTGTGCTCCTGCAAAAATCCTCAACCTGATCTAGTATCGGCTCTGAACAATATCTGGCTTTTACGGTCAGAGCTGATTTTAGATCTAAATCTTAGTCCTAGGGTGTGATGTCTGCTGGTGAAGTAAAGCTACTGTAGCTGTTTCTGACCACAGGATCCAAGACCATGAGCTGATCTCAGAATAGTGTGTGAATGACCTCTGCTCTAAAGAACCTTACTGTAATCCCAGAGCAGCTTTGGCAGATTATCCTGCCTCCATCCTCCAAAGCATTATCTAACGCTATTGTTTCCCTGACATGTCTGTGTGCGGATGGATGTGTGTGACTGCGTTTGAGAAAGTGCTCTCGTCCTGGTGCGACTGCTGCGTGCAGGAGCTTATCAACAGACAAAAACTGAAGGGGAGAACATCTGCCTCTGTTTTACTGTGGGTGTTTGACAAAAATCAGCTTGTTGGCCTTAAAAGATACAAATGCACGTGGAGAATTTTGCAATCAGTCAAAATCCCTTTTAATCAGAGGGATGTAACAGAGGATGGGACGAGACGCTCCTTGTTTTGGGTTATGACTCTTGAGCGTCATCAGACCGAACCTAAATTGTTTCTCGTTGCCGTTTGTCTTTATACTGTTTGTGTAGTGCTAATGCATTTTGATTCTGAGCAATCCTGCAAAACATCCGGGCATTTTAACCAGAGGTTGGCTTTCAGTGACAAAAGTTAAGCAGATGTATTCTCATTCTGCGCATGCAAACACCGACGCTCTTGGCCTAGAAGACGTGGATAATTATTTAATAACTCAATTAAGTTTGAGCAGAGAAGCAGTCGTCTCGATCTAGTTTACATCTGTGTTTCTCTTTGCATAGGTTAAACTTACATAGTGTAGGTTGACGTCTTGTCATCGCTGAGGTTCCTCAACCCACACAGTGACTTTGACTGCAAATCTAATAATACTGCTGCCTGACGACATGGAACCAAAACCTTTTACTATTAGTTTTTGACCCCATCCTTATTAAGTATTATGTATAAATGTATTTACTATGCTTTAGTTGTTTTCAGACAGTGTTGAACCTCGTTCTACCCCTAACAGTTTCAACATTTTATATGATGTCTGTGAAAATTATGGCAACCTCCGATTTGTTTATTTATTAAGTTTCTCTTCAGACGCACAACTGTGGCTAAATATGAATCCGATATGAAATTTAAAGGAGCATTTCTCCTTTCAGTGGTTGCTGTCAGAAAGCCAACACCACCACTGCAGGCTATCTCGCTCACACCCACCTTGATCGAAGGGCTTGGATGGAGTCCATGTTCCAGGCTCCTGTAACAAGGTTAAGCAATAAACAAAACCATGAAAATATAGTTCAAATGCAAACTCAAGTAAATAATATATGGCTATATATATATATATATATATATATATACATACAAACCTCCACTTCCTTAAGGAGAAAGCAATACAGAGACAAAAAATACACATTGGTTTGGATTAGGATTAGACTTGTATAACCACATAAAGTGATGGAAAACAAACACAAACACTAATTTCTTACACATGCACAATATGTATGAACCGTGTTTGATCAATATAATCATGATGGAGCATTTTCTTCCTGTCATGTGCCTCTTTAAGTGTCACCGCTTGTCTCTTCAATTTCAATCAATAGAAGTTTGTTTGTGCTATAAGTCATAGGCCACATGACATGAGCACACACAGCAGAGGGAGATTTCATGGTTTTCAATCACTGCCTCTCAAAGAAGAAAATTATTATTATTAAAGATTATTTCAGCAGTTGGCTGGAAGTTTCACTAAAGCAGGCTTTAATATCAGGTCTATGTGTAGATGAACTGTGTATTTAAATTATTATCAGCCAGTTGAATTACCGAGGGATCTCTTTATGTCTCTTTGTACTAAAACAGCTCACGTTTAGCTTCCGTCTGAAACCAAAGCTCCGCGTAGAAAATATGTGCTTTATTCCAATGGATTCCTGCTTAGCGCAAGATTTACAAAAGTGCTGCGCTGTACAGTACAAACTGTACAAAGTCCATTAAGAAACGCACGTAATCAGCAACTAATTTATATCCTGGGCGAAGATCTTGAGTCATTCCCTGAATGCTCTGAAGCGAGTTATTGAGTAGTCAAACGCTTTAATCAGCTGTGTGTGAATGTGTCCTTACAGTCTAAATAAGGAAGGCATCCGCTAGTGAGGTGGGTTTTTAATAAACACCACAGGGAGACACACCCGCGGGAGGACGGCTGCTCTGTCATGCAGATATAAAAGAGGCTAAAGTTTGTTTTTAAATCAGCCAAACTGAAGACAAGTTAAATCCAAAGACACTGCACCAAACTTTATCTCGTGCTGTCGCGATTAAAACATCTTTTTTTTTCTATCAAATTTCATTCACACACACACACACACACACACACACACACAGCGTAGTGAGACACCATCTTTGTTCGCAACAACTAAACCTTGACTAAGAAGTAATGACACCGCTTCTGTTAAAAACTACCGGCTAATGTTGGAATTTTGCATAATCGTGTTACTTACATTTTTAAAAAACGTTTTTGTCTTATTATTTACCTTTATTGCGAGTCATCACTTTTGTCAAAACGTGTTAATAAAATACAATAATATAATATATATAATGAACAAAGAAAATAAATGAATATAAGTGTTTGCTTAAGTTCAATAAGGTCATTAATATTGTATTAATTCTAATTTGAGTGCATACCGATTTTTTCATACTGGTTTTTGTATGAACGATAATCAACCAGCTTTTTAGCGCTGGATCACTGGCACCAGCATTAACGGGTGCAGTATATTAAAACAGAGGCAGTGAAGCCAGTGTTTTATGCCATATTATAGTGTCTTGGGTAAAAATGTCGGAGTAAAGACTTGAGCATTTATTTAGAGAATCCAGACCTGCCAAGTTTTGAAAGCTTCGGTTTCAGTTCTGGTTGAACTGTGGTTGTTCTGTATTTCGTGACTGTGCTTTTGCAGTTTACAAGATTTTTTTTTACCAAGTTGTCAAACTTTTGGAAACTAAAACACACTTACACTGGATTGTTAATTTTATCAGTGTCTGGGCTGCCTCAGGACAACACGGTGCATGTGGCAACCTTTACTCAGGAAACCCAAACTGCAAACTCAACTAGACTTAGCTTATTTAATAGACCCTACTGAGAGAAATTCATTTATACAAGTGGACCTCATGTAGATGATCTGTGTGTATTTTTTCCTGCGTGTAATACTATATATGCCTCAAACCTCACACAAACCCAGATACTCTCAGCCAGTCCTCCACTCTCTTACCTCCCAATTTGCTACAAGGTTAACAAGGTCAACGCTTCTCTCAGCTCTAATTAAATTCTCCTTTGTGTCCTTCATTACTGATCCTCTTATGACCTTCAATGCAGACTCCTTATTTGTTATTGTATCTCTTTTTGCTCTACCTTCTGTTTCTGTGAAAGACTCCGTAGTGGCTCAGTCTGTGTCTCAGAATGATGCGTATTGCACAACACATCACAACATCCTACTGCGAGAAGAACCTATATTTTGAAAGTCTAGCATAAATGACGCAGATTTCAGTTTTCACTCTGTCTGTGCTGCAGTCTATGACACTGAATAAGGAGAAGGTTTTGCCATCTGATTTCTACAGTGGGAGTGGAATCAACAAACACACACAATCACATGTACACAAAGACTACAAACCATCAAATATTTGGACGAATACACTTCACTGCACATGCAACCAGCCTCCCACTTCTTCCAAAAACCACTAACCACTTAAATTCAACAATAGGTCTAATGGCCTTCTGAGTGCATGCTAAAAATAACCACTTTTCAATCCATCTCTCCACCTCTTTCCACCTCCTTCCCTTTTCTCTCCTTCACAGTTGTTTCCTCGTGTAAAGAAATACACACAAATACGCCAGCTGAGTGTATTTGGCTCTGTTAACCAAGCTCCTAATCTGACAGTGCAGATAGGTGAACGCCATAGAAGTGAACCCTCGTGAATATTCTGTTTCTCACTGCCACTTTTCCCACCTTTGCTCTTCACAGACTTTTCATTTTATGCCTCCAAAGTGTGTCCTAATGACTTCCTTTCTTTTCCTGGCTTCTCGCTGCCTCCTCGCTAATGTCCAACAGGAGTAATGTGCGCATGTTTTCACTGCACTGGCCCTGCTTGTCTTGCACAAGCTTGTCGTATGCATGCACACGCGAACACGCACAAATTCACACTGAGGTGCTTTGAAGTGGAAAAGGCCCCAAGCTTTGTACCTTCTCTACATCACTCACCCTCCACAACACAAACAGCACAGGACAGACACGGATGGTGAAACACACAGAGAGGGGGAGCGAACAGGAAGCCAGGAAAAGGTGTTTTCTGCTCTAACAAGGCTGATCTGAACATGCTGGTAATTTACTAATACAATACGCAATTAAGCATTGTGCGCGTCATCACACATCATTCACTGCGTTTTCCTTCGGCTTATCCCTTCATTCCGTGCCAACGCTGTGAGCCAGCCGAGGTCCGGCAAGCGGAGCAGAATGTCTAAAAACACTGTGACGGCACCAGCGCAGCAAAGACAGCCCCGGGCCACCTCCAGCCATCCTAACAGGACCAAGAGCCTCTCTAGCAGCGCGCTTAGCACAACAATCACAGACAACTCATGCTGAGGAATAATCTTGATGAAGAATACGTATTAAAATGTAAATCACAGTAAATCTGGGTATCGCTCATGTGAGAGGCTAAACGTGTAGCAGAGAAAGTTCCCTGTGTCACGATGTCAGATCTGACGTGTCGACCATATCCCATTACATCTATTCCATCCTAGTACAGACAGAGTAATTGTATAATGGTGGCTAAATTAGACTATACCAGACACTGGTGATCAACCATTTTGGTTATACCTGCATCACCACAATATAACTATCACAGTCAATTAGAATGGACTCAAACACTTAGCAGCTAAATGTGAACAGAATAAGCTAAATCAAAACACACAATATTTGTGTAACGATATTTGTTCCCCATGTTGAAGCTGTGACTTCCAGTAGATACAGGACATGACAAAGAGTTCAGATAACTTTCATTATGCATGGTTGTATCAGCCAGACTGCAAATATGCACCATGTAGTGTATATGCGCAACAGGCTCATTGTTTGTTCAGGGCTTGTGGCCTCTGTGCCACTGGAAACGAGCGTGTGTGTTACCGCCGCTTCAAAAACAAAACTTCATATATGGCTGCGATGCACAAGTATTCAAAAGCACAGTTACACACAATCTGGGACACGGCACTGAAACAGGAAATGAAAAGCACGAACAGACGCTCACACGGTGCTTTTGAACTCTGCCTCTAATGCCTGAGCCTCAAGGTTAAAACACAGACGTAAAAGCACACGGAGGCTTCAGCTCGCAGCCAGTCACCGCGCTCCATCGCTGTTGTCTCTCCATCTCAAGGCTCATCTTAAATAGCACGGCACATGGCCGGGCCACATTCCCGCGTCTCAATCCATGCAGACACCCTACGGTAGGTGCATAATCCAAATCCTGCTCAGTTGCTGGACCTGTCGCGTATCACATGGGTCCACCAGAGCTGATGGGTTCACATGCTTAAGTGTGTCAGGTAGGGAAGGCGTGAGCTGTAAACAGGCCTGGTACACGTACAAACCGCCTCTTGTGTGGACACCTACATTACATAGACTGATTCTCAACATGACTTATTGTCCACTATGTGACTTTTAATTTTTAAAACCATGTAGCTGGGCGTCATGACTACAGCCTGCGAGTGCTGCGAAAGTCACCAGTGCATTACTGAACTAAACGGTCTATATAAACACATCAGGGTAATGATGGCTGACAGCACCTTGTCGAAATCCGCCAGTGCATACGCTCACTGGCGGCATAATGAGCCAGACCCCTCCAAGGACAACCACTGGTAGTCTGGTGGAGTGAGGAGACCACCAAGACCCTCAGAACATCTTCCTTCCATCCCAAAGGGCCCGTGAGGTTGCACTGGACCACACTGCTCTGTGGCATCGCATCAGTGTAAATATATGGGCTAAAACCAATACTCAGCTTTCCACCACCGTCTAGCAGGTGTATCTGACCACACAGCACATGCAGGCCTGCTGCGGACTCCTTTCCTGTGCCTGTCCATAATTAGGCCCACGTCGGGCACTCACAGCTGCTCTCGGGCGTCTTGGCGATACGCATTTGTGTTTCTCGGAGGCCTTAGCTACCTCTGGCGAGCAGGCTGCCGCCGATGAGCGTGTGGCAAACACCACAGCGGGGCCTCCGCGACGCGTCGCTTGGACACAACGAGAAATCGACGAGCGCATGATCACAAACCAGTGAGGGATAAATGGGGGGGGGGGGGTGTAAAACATGATAATAAGGAGGTAAAGCGCGTTTCCAACAGACGCCAGAGAGATCACTTACATCCCTGAATTTGTCCCATCTCCCGGCGAGCCACTTATCGTCCAAAAAATTGCCGCTGTCGGAGCGAGCGGAGACGCTTCCAAAGGCGACGGCGCACACACACAGCAAGGCGACGCTCAGCATCTACGGACACACAACAACAACAACACGGAGGGAGGACATCGGATCAGACTGCGAGACCCCGAAATCGCGTTAAAAACAGAGCCGTAGAAACTGCAGCACATCATGACGCTGACGGGCTTTTCTCCTACCTTGTCGCATCAACTGCTCTCCAGACTGTATGTGCTCGCTGCCGCTTTCTGTCACTAGTAATAGCAGCCCTCTCCTCCCTCTCTCTCCCTCTCTCTCCCTCTCTCTCCGCACCGGCCGTCTGTGCGCAGCAGAGTGCGGGAACGCGCATGGCACCGTGCGCGCCCTGCGCTCCGTTTCCCTTTCTCTCTCTCTCTCTCTCTCCTCTCAGTGCGGAGGAAACGGGGATGATGGCTCGCTGTTATCAGGCCGCCGCAGAGTATTTCCCTCTGATTACTTTTGCGAAAAAGAAATTAGTCCGCCCTTTGGTTGAGGTTGCGAGAAATATGGTTTTATATCTCAGCTAAAATGCAGCACGTCGCGGCAGTGTTATCGATGTGCGTAAGCCACAAAACAACACAACAGCGCGTCGCTGGATTAGATCGAAATATGTTTACATTAAAAAGAAAACACGCGTGTTTGTTTCTCAAAATGAATATTTCTGTGCCGTTCCTTTCTTTGTCCCAGGCTTCTGCTCCATTACAGCCATCTCCTGCTCAGGCTTGTTTGTACATTAGTGACTCATGAAATAGTTTCATTCATATCGCCAGCAGAGGTTAGGTCAGGACTGTGAATGGATGCTACGCGAATACATAGCGTAGTACAAACTGCACCACTCTGGGTAATTTGTGGTGGTGGGTCGAGCAGTGGAGCTTAGTGCAAAATTCAAAACATTCCTCCTCAGAGTAGGTTTTGCTGTTTGAAGGCTTGGTGCACTTGGCTTCTCCGTGGGTTCTGACTTTAAGTGAATTTAAGTTAATGAGGTGCAAATCACGATAAAGCTCACGGAAAAGCTGCCAGTTCTTCTTTCATTAGAACTTAACTAGAAGCTAGAAGTGCTTCAAAACCTCCCGCTGATGATCAACCACCAAAGTGGTGACTGCAAAGACCATGGCATACAATTAGCATGATGCCTTCCTGGACACGGTATATGGGTGGTCGGGGCAGGTCAAGACATTATTATGCACAAACCAGCTTTAACCTCATCCTTAAGAGACTGTGGAGAAGCCGCGTTTTTGTGTGTGTCCGTGTTTGTGTGTGGGCATGTGGAAATGATGACAGGGAGCAGATATTTGAAAGTCAAATTAGAACTACAAAGCATGCATGACTGCATCATGGCGACACACAAGAGTGGATCGTGGGCTGAGGTGCGACTGCACCAGCACACACAGGTAAAAAAAAGCTTGCTGTGAGTGTCGCGTTTACAACAGGAAGTGTGCAGCATGTAAACAGGAAACGGGTTGTAGAGAAACCATAATGGTTAAGAGCACAGGACACGGCGGCCCGCTATGAACCACGCTGTCAACTCTCAGTCTGCACACGGTGATGGCATGGGGGGGGCTGTGGAAGAAACAGACGGAACTTTATACCTTACTTTTAACGTGCGCTTTCTGAAATATGTGCAAATGGAAGCAGTGAAAAGGTGAGAGAGTGAGAGAGTGAGAGGGAGGGAGAGTGTCTTCAAGCCCAAGGAGTTCATAAATTATTCAGTCTTAGATATTAAAGATGTAGATGTGGTCAGAGACGTATGCAGCAGAGACAGTATTCACACGGGCACACGCACATTAGGCTCGTCCACGTACGCAGTTCACATGTTTCCTAATGAAGCCCTGTATAGATTTCTCATTCTGCACTAGTTTGATTTTCCTTTTGCTCCTTTAAATCAATTCGTGAGGATCACACGTCGTTTGCTCAGTCGCTACACAGACTGGGAGAAAAGATGATAGAGGAGGGATGGAGGGAGGAGGACGCTGAAGAGAAATAGGATAAAAACAATGTGTGTGTGTGTGTGTGTGCGTGTGCGTGTGTGTGCGTGTGCGTGTGCGTGTGTGTGTGTACGGGAGAGGCATGAATCGTGTCTCAAGGAGCGGAGATTTCACAGCTCACTGACTCTGTCACTGTGCACCTGCTCACCGAGACAGTGGGAGGGAGGAAATGAGAAGAAAGTGATGGAGATGAGGGTGTTTAGGGTAAAAGGAGGTGCAGAATCCACCAGAGGAGAGTTAAGGTGAGCGGACATGTTCAGGAGAGGAAGCACGTCACAGCACGTTAGGAATATAGGTTATGTAGATATTAACCAGACTCGGCCGAACGTGGACAACCAAACATCTGAGCATCTCACTCCAAAGCACAGGCAAGCGACGTGCTGCTAACACCCTGCCCTCTTCTAGGATTGTGCTTCACAGGCTGCAGGGAGTTCCCATTTAGCAAGAAGAGCTTTAGTGAGGTCGGGGCTCTGTGTCTACATTGGGAGCTGACCCACCGCAGATGGTTGACGCAAAGCTGAAATATCACAGGCCATTGTCGTGACACGCTGGCCATGTTTTGACTCAGTTTCAGGTTTTGTGCTGGCTCACTACGATGCTGCTCGTCTGCGTCTCCTTCTGAATCTTATGAGTTGCTCAGTAAAACCACGGCCCCAGAACCAAGTACGTAGACAGGACTGACATTAAGAACAACTTAACGTAATGTAATTTAACAGGGCGAGCACCGAAACGCTATGAAAAGTGTCAGATTACAACGTTGAAAACGATGGCGTATCATTCCCACAGCAGGAGACGTGTGTTTTCCTTCCAGCCTCTTCTGCTATGATGAGAGAAGAAAGGTGACAAAACAATGAACTAGGGAGGTTTGTAAAAGTTGCTTTTTATTAAGAAATGAGATTTAATTTTATCTAATTTCTTAGGTGAACGTAAACAGCAACGTCGTGTGTGTGGGTATTTTTTTTAAGTGCGTTTGCATACATGCGGGAGGTGTTTGTGAGTTGGTGCCTGAGACAGCAGGAGTCAGCGGGGGGAGGGCATGCGTGTGTTATCTCGCAGAGCAGACGTTTTGAGCATAGCTGTGACTATAAGGTCAGTGTGAGTCCTGTGTTTTAGCCCCGGGATGAAAAGCTAATAGCGCAGTAATGACAGAGAGGAAAACTGCAATCAGGAGATAAGGCAGACAGAAACAAAATGGCCATCACTGAGAGGGCCTGATTACAGAGCCAGCGAACGGGCCTGAGAGACGAAAAGAAGCTGAAAGGAGAGAGGGGTCGGAGCGGAGAGAGCACAGATGATTGATGTTTGAACTCTGAAATCCTCCGAGTCACATTCCAAACGCTTTTCTTGAACGTTTCCTCAAAAGTGCACATGACGGCTGTGTGACATTTATTAGGACGTAAAGTTCCGTCTATTTAAAAGAAAAGCTGCTTTTCTCAAATACTGACTGCAGAGCTGTCCTATCTACAAGCATCCAGCTTCACTTCCATTTAACTTTGTCATATTATTCCACCATTGCTCAAACATGTCTGCACAGTCTTCAGGGTCTTTGATGTGGAGGCTAAACACAGAGTCAGACGCGTTTGAGGGAATATACATGAACAAACAACTAGACTGTACGTAAAGTGTGGACGAGCATCACTGCGCCATCAGTCACTGCAATGATATGAATCTAACGACGGTGAGATGCTGCAGATTGTTTCTCTCGTGGTGTTTGTTCTCCCCCTTGTGGTGATTTCTTCACATTACACTTAACTGGAGAAAGTGATTGTGAACAACTGGCAGATCAACATGTCCAGTCAAACCATGTAGATTTCTACATACAGCACAGACCACATTCACAGAAAGTCAAACCATAGTTTCATTACAGTGAATTTATTCTACCTAAAGTAAACAATGTCTTGCTTTTTATGACTCTTGCAACAAGAGGAACCACTGAACTTAATGTTTAGTAATTAATTTGTCTCGCTCTCTCTCTATCTTCCAAACGTTTCAGATAAAACATGTAGGACCTGTTATCTCCTGGACATCGTTGGCCTGGAAGATGTACACATGTACAATCTGGACAACAGATGATCTGATAGGACCCACACTGCAACCGGATCCTGCGTGTTTACACACCATCCAACGTCCAACGGATGAGGACTCTTCACCAGCCCCCATTTGAACGTTGTCTATCCTCCTTGCTGAGCTTACAGCTGCTCCATCCGTGGCCGTGGGAGGACGCGGCCTTACGAACCTCCAGCAGCTCCGTTCCTGCCCAGTCTGCCGCCCCACAGATTGGCTGCCCTCTGGCCAGGTCGTTCCTTCCACTGACTCCCCTTCGGAGAAATGACCTTCCCACTCCCGACAGCAGAAAACTCCTCTCTCATCTCAACTCATCTCATCTACAGCTCAGAAAATAGCTTTTCTTAGCTTCTTAGACATTTTATTTCGAGGCCTTTACTCTATTGTGTTCACTGAGCTGGCAGTTTATTAGTCTACTGGTTCGGTAATAGATCATATAGAACGTAGATGAAAATGTTTAAGCCCATTATTTCATTCGTTTGGGCTTCTTACTCATATTAGTTTAATATTGTTTACAATAAAGACTAAAAAGCAATATTATAAGTTAAAGTGTAAATTCCATTACGGGCTGTTCTGCATCATGAATAAAACGAGTCACGGCCTCTGTTGTGTTTTCTTTGTGCGTGTTATAGAAATGCAACACTCAGCCCTCATGTAGTCCCTGGCTAGAGGACATGACCATCTCGTCCACCAGGGCAAAACAGAGCCGACCCATATGCAGAGCCCAGCTTTGTTTAGCCTTTCAGAGCCATATTCTTCGGTAAACAGCGAGCAGAGACTGGGTTAATGATACCTTCTCCCTTTGTGAGCTGCTTAACAAGGGAATTTCCCCGATGTGGGGATCAGTAAAGATCCCATAGATTGTCTGTTCTATTTACATGACATTTAGATGAGTTTAAATTGAGTACAGTCGACGGTGCGATGCTTCAGCGGGACTACACATTATTAGCATTCGTGCAGCTGAAGTTGCTTTCATTCGTCGCAACAGATCATATGATATTAGATTTTTGCTGAATGATGGGATATTCGTGTGAGCTTTGAACACTGGGGCCTGGTGCTCAGCATCTGGGGGTTTTAACGTTCATATTACGCGTGTGAAGCAGCCTTGTGTTGTCTTTTCTGGTGTGTTTGTGAACGGCTGTATTCCATCACTTTTAAAAGAACGTGTAAACGCATTTTGTGTTTCGTGCAGCTTCCATGGTCAGTGTAACACACGTGAAGTATTGGCTGACTTGGTTGTAATATTATGTATGTCCAATAGGGGGCAGAAAAGAAAAGGAAACAGACTTTCCACAAACTCCCTCGGTTCAGTAAACTGTGATCCAAAGACTTTATTGCAGAGCCATGTTTGTTCAATTCTGTTCTTAATAGTAATTATTTAATTATTTCGCGGAGTTTTATTGGCCTGCCCTGTAAAATGGCAGATCTGCATCCTCATACAGGGACGCTATTGTTCTCTTTGTTTGCGGCCTCCTTTGACATTTCACACTCACTGCTCAGAAGATTTCTCAGAAAACCTGCAATTCTGTGCAGCTCCGCTCTGCATCGCCCCTTTCTCTCTCCTTCCCTACTCAACACACACACCGCAACTCCCCATGGGAGAATTCTGTCATGCTCTGTAGATTGGGTGTCCCAGGTGATTAACTATTGATACGGAGCTCAGGTACCACACCTGATATCTAGGCAGTAGGGGGCAGGGAGGAAAAAGAACGACACAGGAAGCGAATGACAATGAGTGAGAGTGAAGGTAGACAGATAAGTATGGACTCGAATACTCTGAGACGACATACAGGCCTTTTTGTATTGGAGGCCTGGGTACATGCTCAGGACCAGGAACCAATGGCAGAATGGTACATTGTGATGACTCAGGGCATAGCTGAGGAAATGGGATGGAGGGCAGTGAATGGATGGAAAGAAATGAACAGTGTGTGCGTGGTGGGCAGATGCATAAACAAATGGATCACTGTTAGAGAAGAAGCAGCCATTTGTCACGGTCCCACTGCCCAGCCCCCACCCGCCCCAACAACAGTTTGCATTTCCTTCAGTTAACGTCTGTGTATTTGTGTTTACCGTGTAAACAAACCTACATCTCTGTGCCAGAGCCAGTGTCAGCAATAATACAATGAACTCACCTTCCCAAGGCCCTGTCCCCTTCTCCTCTGTGCCTGATAATCATCATCCATTCTGAATGCGTACAGACGGGACCTTAACTAAAGCCCCATCTCGAGCCTCACCAGAAACCTGTTCCGCCTCATATTTACAGTATTGTTTTATGTGTACAGGGAGCAGCCGTGTTTTGGCGGCTGCGTGTAGAATGGTGAGAAATGCCTTTGATTAAATGGACCAAATTATGTACAACTCTAGATTTGTCCGATTTAAAAACATCTTAATGGTTAAATGTTAGTATTTAGGCTTGATGACGTATGAGAGAGGTTCAGCAACAGCAACAATCACGAGCCGAAAGTGGTCGTTGGTGGCTCGTCTGCTGTTTGGGAGAACTGTATTTGTAACACGTTGATAACGCGAGGAGGACATTTACTGGCTGCGTCAGGTGGACGCCCTGCCCCCTCCACCTGTGCAGCTATGATGTCATGCAGTGTCTCAGATGCAGAGGCTCTGTCTGCCTCAAATGTCGATTATTAACTCCACGTAATGCAGAAGCTCTACCGTCAGTGAGAGGTGGTCCTCAAACGCCCCACGCTCCCCTTTCAGCCCCCGGACGCGGAGGGAGTTACCTCTAGCGCGGTCACAGCACCTGTATGGGCCGATACTCCACACCCAGCCTCCCAGTCTCTGCCCCGCCTCTCGCGTGAAAGGCGCTCTGCGAGTTCAATGTCCTTTCTGGACGTCTCCGAGACCCGGGGACCGATTTCACCTCCACGCAGCATCACCTGCCTTCTCCCCGACGCTTTAATTCAGCTGAGAAGAACCAGAAGCGCCGCGGTTTCACCAGAGCGTCGCTCCAGCCGCAAGGTGAGGCCGAGCCGGCGAGGTGCAACAGGTGTCTCAGACCCGGTTCGCTCGGGGGACGTGGGCTGAGGTTTTCAGTTCAGAGACGCGGTGTCGCTCAGTTTAACAGTTTTACTGACAGGCCCAGGTGCGACAGTCGAAGCCCGAGGCGCAGGTGTTTTACGGCTTCAGCCTCCTTCAAGTGTCGCAGCGCGCGACTCGGTGTCTCGTAACCTGTTAAGTGAGAATATTCTGCAGACCGCGAGTTATTTCCCGCTGATGATTGGACGATAAGGTCCAATATTATTTCTGTTTCACTTTGAATGTGTGGCTGAGAGCCTGAAGGCTTTTCTCGCCATTACGCGTCACCGGAGGAATATTAAGCTCCCAAAAAGTAAACGCCACTAGTTTTGTACTGCGGTCAAGCCGCCGCTCGCGTTTCCGTGGCCAGGTTAATTTAAGTGCGCGACACGAGTGATACAATCTTTACGGTACTGGATAAGTAGCGAATACTTTAAGTATTTGTTTTGGTGGTGGTAAAATACGGAACAGTACTGTTGAATAGTTTGGGATAAAGGGGTCATTTCGGTTTATTATTGTACAAATGAATGACTCATAAATTGCACGGTAAAGGTCAAATTAATAGTAGTAGAAAATGAAGGTGTTTCTACTAATAGCAGGAATTTTATTTAGTTTCAAATTGGAAAAAAGTTGTGTAATAATTGTGTTTATTATAGACATTCCAGCAGTGAAACGTTCAAAAAGTGCACATTAAATATTATCGTCGTGAACTTTACCCTAGAGCGAGTCCGGCAGCTCGCGTCAACGGTTACCGTAAACATTGTATAAATCGCGCTCTTAAACTGTAGTGGCAGCTGGGTTGAGCACGGAAATGTCCGTCCGGTCAACTCGCCGATTCTCTGGCGCGACATTTTACACGTTATCAGAGTTTGCCTGGTGATATGTAAATAGTATGCTGTACGATTACATTACAGCTCCAAGGAGGTTACCCAAATATGTGACGTCAAATCAAGGGTGAATTATTCTCTTTTTCGCGAGGCTGCAGAGATCAGGACACCTGCTAAGTGGCCAATTAAGGCCCAGGAACGGAAGCTTGAATCGTGGGAGAGGTGACCGAAACTGGCCTGTTGCACACGAGCTTACAAGTCACATGTGCAACATCAGTGATTGGAGCCTTCAATGAGGTTATGTATTCCTCCATAAACGCACCTGGCCTGAGGTGGCGAGGTGTGAAAGTTGTTCTCACTGGAATCTTCATTGTTAACATTTTACATTATGTTTTGGGGTTAATACGTTTGTGGCTTTCGTGGCGGTTTTGGCCCTAGTCCTTTTGTATAAA
This sequence comes from Macropodus opercularis, assembly GCA_030770545.1. Taxonomy (NCBI): domain Eukaryota; kingdom Metazoa; phylum Chordata; class Actinopteri; order Anabantiformes; family Osphronemidae; genus Macropodus; species Macropodus opercularis. The sequence continues at coordinate 10,851,420 of CM061089.1, forward strand.
TTGCATCTTTGTGTATCATCTCTGAGAAACACAGAACCTGTGTGACCTGTTTTTGTGTGCTGATGGTTGTGGGGAGTATCACAGTAAATAGAGTGGGAATTGTGTTGTGTTTCTGCAGAGCCTGTAAATTTCCAGCATCACTTAGCCTGATTGGCTGCAGTGTGGAGGGGCTGTGTGTGTTTCTATAACATAACAGAGGATCTAGGTAAAAAAAAAAGTGTTTATAAGTAACAAATGTTGGAGGAATGAATGATAGTATCTTCATGATAACACCCTGAGACATAAGGGCATGCAGAGAGATGTTGACAATGTAAACAGCTTCCAAGGTGCTTTGGCAATGAAAGGTTTTTTACTTATTATCACCATAAAATCAAGATATTTATTGTACTCCATGACACGAAAGATAACCCGCATTGTGTGTCTGAGGCATGTGGTCTGCTTGTCTTTCAGTATCCAAATGCAAAGTTTCAATGACCCAGTCAGGCCAGTCATGTCCTTCAACAGACCCCAGTTTGATTCTTAAGCAGCAAACAAACCTTAGATAGTTATCTTGCTCCTTTTGAAAGATATGAAGCCAAACAAACATCTTGGAGTGACTTATCGAAGTTTCCCTCAAAATCAGACCTTTGAGGTCAGAGCTCCCCTCCCAGCAGGGCACATCCAGCTAATGGACCTCTTACTGTGGAAGGAGCAAGGCCGCTGCTCTGCCAAAGTCAGATAATTGTAGGCTAGATTATTCTGTGGCAATAGAGGGTGTGGATCGCTGTATAATTACCATCACGTGTGTTTCCTAGTGGTTGGCTATTTCCTCCTTCTTCCAACTGATACATAATGGCAATAGAAGCCAAATAATGGGAGATACAGTAAGAATTACGGTTGGTTAATAATTACATCAATTGTGCATGTCATTATAATTATGTAAAGCTTTTAGTGTGAAGCCAAAATAGTAGGTTGCATAGAAATTGCAAGTAATCTTTTCATTCTCACTTTCATTCATGCTTGTTTGCTCCGAATTAAAAGAGTAGACCAGTAAATTATAATTAAAAATGCAGTGTTTTTTTTATATTATACAGTATTATTCTGCGTGTGTTTTTCTTTGTCTGGATCAGCTCATCATCTGATGTCCCTTAATTCTCTTAATGTAGGTAATTTTCTCTGAACTCCCTGTATGGAGCGTAACCAGACTCCATTGGTTGTAACTTAAGTCATGACACAGTCCTCAGTAGACGGTGGTTTCTATAGTTACCGTCAACAGTCTAGGGTGAGAAGTGCCTGTAACGAAATCCTCAGGACGGCGCCTAAACAAAATGGTGACTTCGCTGGTTTCTCTTCCTACCAGGTTTCTGCTGGCTGTAGAGAGTCTAGCGGTTGATGCCCGTGTCATTTGGTTTAGATGCTCAGCAGAAAACAGAGGGGCCGTGCTGTGGCAGGCAGTCCGTGCCTTGTGGGACGTAACCGTTTACGTTAAGGGTGGATGTGCAGCAGGTGCACATATTAAATAATTAGGTGAAGAACTGATTCATCCGCTGCAGCTTCACTTTAAAAGAGAGAATTTAGGCTGCTGACATTGCAGGAGAAGCCATTTTCCCCCCTGTCATTGCTTCCATAGCTGCTACATGTTCCAGTCTGAAGCCACAATCGCACTTTTGCTAATTGGGTGTCATTTAGACCTCTTATCCACAGGTTACAGCGTTCTTTAGGGTTTCAGGTTAGTCATTGCAGATTAACCTGGCTAAATAGCGTCCTTCTCTCTAGAGAAGGCTCCAGTGTTGATGATTAATCCGAGTGAGCGGGGAATGAGTGTAAGCATATAGAGCGCAGGCTGTGACTTGGGATCATGATAACTGTCCTTTGTGTGTGTGAACAGAGTGTCTGGATGCTTTAGAATGACGCTGGTGCTGCCCACACAATGTCAGTGACGACTGTGTGCAGAGGAAAGAGCCGTGGAAGGGGAAAGGGAGGGTAATTAGGACAGATGGGAATAAAGTGCGTAACTGCAACGGCACCGAGAAGCTGTGTTTGTCAACGCTATAAGAATGTGGCCTAAATAATTAATTCAATGTATAAATGATTTGTGATGCATTTCTCTGATTCCATAATGACAGGACGCTTCTTTGTTTCAGCCATGATACTACCCTCGCTGCTACTACTTCTCCTCGGCCTCCTCTCCTGGAGCCCCAGTGCATCATGGGCCGCTAAAGTAATTGTGGTCCCTCCCATCATGTTTGAATCGCACCTGTATATCTTCAAGACTCTGGCCACCGCTCTGCACCAGGAGGGTCACGAGAGCCACTTTCTAGTCTCAGAGGGTCGTGAGGTGCCGCCCTCCCCTCACTACCACTTACAGCGCTACCCAGGGATCTTTAACAGCAGCACGGCTGACAGCTTCCTCCAGTCCAAGGTCAGAAACATCTTCTCGGGCCGGCTGACATTTTTGGAACTGTTCGACATTCTTGACCACTACTCTCAGAACTGTGATGCTGTTGTGGGCAATGCTGAGGTAATGACCCGCCTCAAGGAGGCCAAGTTTGACCTGCTGCTGGTGGACCCTAATGAGATGTGCGGCTTTGTGATCGCTCATATCCTGGGTGTGCAATATGCTGTATTCAGCACAGGACTGTGGTACCCCGCCGAGGTCGGTGCCCCGGCACCATTGTCATATGTGCCTGAATTCAACTCCCTGCTGACAGACCACATGTCTCTGATCCAGAGGATCTCAAACACTGCTGTTTACCTGGTGCAGCGCTTTGGAGTCCATTACATTGCACTACCTAAGTATGACCGCATTATGAATAAACATGGAGTGAAGCCTCAAGTGGCCATGGCCGACTTGGTGCAAGGCAGCCGGCTGTGGATGCTTTGCACGGACATGGCTCTGGAGTTTCCCAGGCCCACCCTGCCACATGTGGTGTACATCGGAGGCATCCTCACCAAGCCCCCCAACCCACTGCCACAGGTCAGTACGCAAACCGCTGCACAACATGACACGGGCAAGGAAACCGAAAGAATTTACCGCTGAAGTATTTTACTTGTGAGAATGTGCCGTTTGATGAGTAGTAATTGTTGATGCACACAAAACTGAACTCACTGGCCCCATAAACGTGCTTGTCGTGTACTGATGGCATCCATCTCTGGAGTTTGTCACAGCCTGAGTATTTGTACTGTTTGAATCTTTGCTTGTTTGTACCTCTTGTGGTCGCTCCCTGCTACAAAGGGAGGCTCTGTAGATGATGCTGGGATGAGGATGGGTTGGCCTGAATGGACATGGTAGAAACAGGAGAGGGAGGGGAGTCATGTTGAGCAGAGGCGGGCGGTGCCAGGGGTTAGTCCAGCGTTCAGATGCCAGTAGTGCGGACTGTGCCTATCTGCTGTGGGGGGGTGAGGAATGCCACTTCAGCCAATAGGAGGCATTGTGCCCTCTTGTGTGGAGGGAGTTATAATGGAAGTGAACGTAGAATGAGGACATTGTTTTTGGAAGAGCACTGGGGGCACTGAGAGTCTTTTATGGGGTCACTGAGGCTGTGTTGTTGGTGGGACACTGAGCCCAGTGTGCCCCCGACGCTGCTCTGTGCCAGGGCCTTAGCTGCTGCAGCTGGACCGTTAGCCTCCTTCCCTCCAGTTGTCTTCTGCTTCCATCACTCCACCATGTCTGCTCTCAGACGGGTTCACACCCGCTTTCCATTCTCAAATGCGTATTTTACTATACAAAGCACTGCTGCCGCCCCAAATACAAATTCCCAAATGCAAAGAACCCTGTTCTGGGCTTTAAACCACTCTTTCTCCTCTGTTCGTGTGCCACGCGCTGTCCTGCAACCCAACGACACGGTCTGTTCTGAGAGGTTTACCGGCTGACGCACAGTGGCTAAACCGGAGTGCTTTCACTTTCCCATAATGAACACAATGATGTTCGATCGGCATATAGTCATTATAACATTTAAGTATCGCAACAACCTTTGTCTGATAGAACACGGTAGTATCCCTGGTTCATTATCCAAAGGAGGCGGGTGTTTGTACAGTAGAGGGACATAATGCTGCTTGGATTTCTAAGAGCATCAGAGGCTTCTTTCATCTGCACTGAGTCAAGGTGACACCAAACACCTCAGATGTGTCTAAATTCAGCACATAACATTATCTGTTGGTGGCACCGTGGACACAAAAAGAATGATTGTTTCGTTTTATCTGAGTGATCTGACCTAGTAAAGATGTCTGGATCAGATGAGAATACAATTTCTAGTTATTGTGTGTTGTGAGTTGATATCGGCTCTTGGTTTATTGATGTATGCTCCAAACGGATCCATGTACCTTGTAAAGAACTGCTGTCCTCTTGGGAAAAGGAATGCGTTGTGGCCTTTGTACAGTACAGTCATAAATGACAAAGAAAACCACAGTAGGTAGCGCTTTATAGATATTCACCTCACGTTCTTGGAGAATACATTATGGGCAAAATGACTGTTGATAGGTGGCTTTGTGGGCTGGTACTATTCGCTAATAATGTGTAATACAATACCAGTGTAAAGTCCAAGCTCAGCACATCTTGCAGTTATTCATCGTCTTTTTCTATGGGACCGACTGTGTCTTGTTTGATGGACTTCAATTGTGGAATTGTTTGTCTGCATAGACACATTTTCACACGTGGAGCCAGGTGAAGTGAGACTAGGTATCAGGCTTATAACAGGAGTAGCTCAGCTTATTATCCATTGCTCGTGTATTGCAAAGTTCCGTTAGCTTGATGATATTGCTCTTCATTTACGTGTAAATCATTCATGTTTTGAATGATTTACATGTGGAAAATTGAGAAACAGTCATAAATGAAACTTGGTAGAGAAGTGGAATTTACGCATGTGTTTATTTGAATTCCTGAAATAGATGAACAAGCATGTTTTGTTTGGCTCGCATTGATGTTTTTTTTCCTTACAGGATTTTGAGGCCTGGGTGAATGACACGGCGGAGCACGGCTTCGTGGTTGTGTCGTTTGGAGCTGGGGTCAAGTACCTTTCCCAGGATATTGCTCACAAACTGGCGGGAGCGCTTGCCCGACTGCCCCAGCGTGTCATCTGGAGGTGAAGTACCTCTTCTGTCACCTCTTCTCATGCACAGCTCTGTGTGAATGATGTGAACAGGGCTTGAAATAGTGAACCTCAAGCTACAGGCCGTCCCTGGCTTAGTCACACCTAAATGTCCGTTTTCGGGCACAGTATGCGCTTGTATGTACGGTATATTGCCTGTATATCAGCTTTACTGCTATGATCAGTGACTGAAGTGTTCGGTTTACTTCTGGAGGCCAAAGTCTTTGCTCCATCTGCACATTTGCATTAGGGAATTACCTGAGGGCAAACAGTGACTAGTGAGTCCTGAACATTTAGGAACATTTCATAAGTGGGTTATATGGGAAATTAGCTTAGTCGAGTACATTGTTGGCTGTTCTACCAGTTTTATGTGGAATTGCTGTCAACTAGTGATTTGACGTCATGAGGACAGAAGAACTAAGTAAAGGTGGATGATGAAACCCAGAATCACACACTTAGCATAGTTATGGGCTTGTTTGGTGCATGTGTAGGCCCATAAACCCCACAGAACACAACTGTCACTGTTGATTGGCAGTAGTTTCCAAACACTGTCCCAATTGCATTCTCACGTCGAAATATCTGCACGAGTGCCGTGCGTATATGTTGAAGCTCGGCTCGCGTTTGAACACGTCCCTGCATGCAGAGGTTGGTGGCTCGTGCATGATGTCGTCAACCTCCGGAGATATGTTGTGTGATTCTGGTTCTGTGTCCACCATGCAAACCTGTCCTTCTAGGCGTACGACGGCAAAACTCCCGCAGCAGCAGCAGCAGAGGTGCAATCGCACACTTAAACATGCGAGGGGAGAATTAGACAACTAAATATTTGTATTGTTTTCTTGGTAATAAATGTCGTGGATACGACATAACATCGGTTAATATGAGCGACTGAGCGGAGGAGGATGAAGTATTTAATGTAAGTGAGACATTGAGATTTACTGTGAAGGAATGTGTCTGCTGACAGAACTAAATAAAGGGATTAATCTACTGTAAAGGGAGATAAATTAAATTCAGGTGACACATGAGCACATAATCTAACCACAGTGTTTATTTAGCCACATTTCAACAGTTATGCAACCACCCACATGGGAGTGGTTTGTGTGTGTAACAGCTTCAGGTTTGCCAATAGCTTTCCTGGTCACCTTCGCTTAAATGTGAGCTTTGACAGCGTGAAAGGGACGGTGACACAAATGACTGTAACTCTGAATTCTGAGAAATTCAATGACTTTTTATTTTTTTCTGCTGGAGACTAGAAAAAGAGCTGAGTCCCCCACGATCAGGTTGTGGTTAAACTGTCTGCTTGTCAGAAAAAGTGTGCCATCGTTTCTGGAGATCTTGGCAAAGATATTTAGTGTATTTATTTTCTTGCCATGTAACAGAGTGGGATATATTAGGATAATAAAACACCGCCTTTGTTCTCAAGCACTGACCTTTTTATGGTGCGATAACACGCTGGTGCTTCATGTGACTGGCTCTGAAGGTGAAGCAAGTCGCCGGACTCGCAGGCAGGCAGGACACTCTTGTAAAAACTCCTTTACATACTCTTTGTATGTGACACTGAATGGTAATCTGGCTTTGAGTTGCCCTCCCAAAATGAAAGCGTGGAAAAGGAAGAGCGCTGACGAGCGGGGCAAGGACCAAGCCACATGAATCGTGTCATTGATAATTGGCCGCATGAATGTAGGCTTTGATTGGCAGACAATGAATTAGTCCTTTGTCAGACGGAGAAAGTGAGATGAAAGAAGGAAAAGACACGTAGCTGGACGGATGTGGGTTGAAGTGTAGCGTGCATGCATACATCACATTTGTTGAAAAATGCTTCTGAACACACAGTCATGAGCACCAACAAACACGAACGCACAATGCTGTACACATTCTCCACCCGAGTAAAGGACAGAGTGTTGAAACCTAAATGTCGGAGCGTGATCCAGCAAGGTCCTCCCGCTCGTTGCTTATTGTTTAAGGAGAAACAGATCTTTAGTGTCGCCTCAGTGTTTACTCTCCGTGTCTGTGTCCTCCCTGAGTAGCCACGCTGAATAGAATTGAAATGCTAAATAAATATCTGTTGTTTTTTGTTTGTTTTGTTGTTGTTGTTCAAACATTGTGAGATAAACTGTCAAAATTTCACTTAACCGTCCTTCTTGGGTGATTGTTTTTTTTCTCTCTTTATCAGATTCTCTGGAGTCCCACCCAGTAACCTCGGCAAAAACACCAAGCTTGTTGATTGGATGCCACAGAATGACTTATTAGGTGAGCACATTAGCAAGGCCCCACTTAATGTGCATGTTAATGGAAAAGACGAAGCCCAAAGTAACTGGCTGCTACAGTAGATGGTGGAAAATGAATCCTGCCGTGTGTTTAGTTAATATCATTTTAAGGCTTATAGATGTCCCACGTCCAGACAAAGCGTTGCAGAAGCTGCGAATACTGACACGTCCCCCTTGTCTCAAATGTTATTGGTCGTCTTACTTTAAATGGCTTTGAGGTACTGCTGCGTTGTGCATCAGTTTGTAGGATCTTCTGTTGAAGATCTACAAGTTGCAAAAAAAGTCCGAAAAATAACAACGCACACATGTGATGTAGGTCATCCCAACACACGTGCCTTCCTGAGCCACGGCGGGCTGAACAGCATTTATGAGGCCATGTACCACGGGGTGCCGGTGGTGGGCGTGCCCCTGTTTGGAGATCACTATGATACCATGACTCGAGTGGCAGCCAAAGGCATGGGCGTCATGCTGCACTGGAAGTACATGAACGAGGAAGACCTCCACACGGCCCTGACCAGCATCATCAACGACACGAGGTTAGGCTTTATTACACTGGTTGTTCCTCAGTGCCATCTGCTGACCGTGTGTGACATCACAACCCCGTGAGTCCGTAGTGCGCAAGCTGTCAGACGCGGGTGCAGTGTTGCGTCTGCTCGTTCGTTTTAAACATGACACATTAGAACCTCCTCGGTAATAAATAAAATAAATATATTTTATATGCAAAAGGTGAAGGCCTCTTCTTACCCGTGTTTCCGACCTCTGTCTACACCTACCTAGGTACCGCCAGCAGGCTCGTCTTCTTTCTAACATTCACAAAGACCAGCCGGGCCACCCTGTGACCAGAGCTGTCTACTGGATCAACTACATCCTCCGTCACCACGGTGCTAACCACCTACGTTCTGCTGTATACTCGGTGTCCCTCTACCAGTACTTCCTGCTAGATGTGATTGTCACTGTAGGAGCCGCCTTGGCTCTCGCTGGCTTCGCTTTGCGCCGATTGGTACGGTTACTGCGTGGGAAGGCTGGGGGCCAGAGCAGTGGAGACGCCAACGTGGCCAATGGACATTGCCATAGTGAGAGCATGGCCAACGGGAAACACAAACGCAACGGCTCCTTGAAAAATGAGAAGAAGGTGAATTAATATTTTGAATGGCCTCGAAATACGAGGAAGAAGTTGCCCCAAGGACTCAGCTCTAGGTTTGGTTTAGTGGTTTAATGAAATCATGGTGAAAAGCAAGCTGTTCTTAGATCTGCGTCGAGAGGCAACTGCTACTCAGAGCAAGCTAGAGGCTTTAGGAAGATGCATACTGGGCACAAAGCAAGGCATTGGGTGCTCAAAATCTGTGTGTGTGTGTGTCTGGGGTATGTGTGTGTGTGTGTGTGTGTGTGTGCACTGAGGCAAATTTAACGCACACTCTTAACATCAGCAGCTAGAGCAATACAACACCAAATTGTAAAGTCACTGAGGATGAAACCCAGGAAAGACGTACGGGGGACATACAGTAGTTTTACACGTGCGCCTTCTATCCTGCACGTTCTCTGTTGTCTTTCTGCCCTTTTTACCAGCGGAAGGACAAAGAGGGGAAATCCTGAGCGCCAACTCCCTCACCCACAGCACAACACAACCAACACCAATAACTCTTGAAATATTTGGGATTTAATGTTTTTAACTGCAAAATCTGCTTCAACAAGTGTAGGAAGCTGTAAATAGAGGGGAAATGTATTTATTACTGTACAAATACACTGTAATGACGGACCTTTGTAACCTTGTTATTAATTTATTACATGTCTCGATGGTGTGATGGCATGATGGTGGATGTACACTCCCTCCTCTTCGCTAATATCTGGATGTCATACTGTGTGTTTTTCATGTTGGTGAAACGAACAGAATAAAAACTGACGGCAGAAGTCTCTGTAAACCGCCGCAGGTCTGTGCTTTGTGCTGTTGCACTATCCACAATATTCATAGTGGTTTGTTTTTGACTTCTCAGAGTGTTGACATTCACGACGTTTCCCTTTTCACATGGTAGTGCCAACGTGTGACTGCACTTAGTGGCTCCGCTTTCCCATTGTCTGATTTGAATAGTAGCTTGTTTTGCTAGAGAATAACTCTGATATGTGTTTGGCTCACTGGTGTGAAAGGGGCGATAACATTAACACTATTGTTAGAAAATAATAACGACTGCTGTGGACACTGTGGATGTGCAGAGCAAGATCAGAAAACCAATCTGGTGATGCGGGTGGATTGGGTATTGATTGGTCTGTGGTCATATTTGCATGTCTCGTCCCCTGCCTCCATTCTCTGCCCCTCATTTATTGCCATTTTAGTGCTGCATCATTCTGCCATGATCATTTTTTGTGGCAAACTTTAAATTACATTGCTCAGACTTGTGTGCAGCTCTACCACAGTTTTTGTTGCATTTGAATGTGAGTGATTCACAAGGATTGACGAGGAAAATATTACGGTATGACTGCATGAATATCAGCGTGTAAATGTCTTGTGCTTCCAGTGTTGTTTCAGATCACTTTATAGTCTTCTGCATAGTCTACAGCAAAGCAGGTGAATATTCGGTTATGTGAAAACAATTACTGGCGTTTTAGTTACATCCAAGTTCTGCTGCTCCTGCAAAGGATGATCTGAGTAACTCTGAGCCTATATGTCTGTTAGCCTCACGTTATTTTTCTTTGGTTATCTACAAAGGAAACCCATTAACTTGAACATTAAATAAATTCACATTACAGTGTTTTTTTTATTTTTTTGCTTTTCCAATTTGCATGTTTTAATTAAAACCAGAATTTCCTTCCTACGTCATTCGTGTGACAAATCATTCAAATTCCTCAGAACTGCTATGCTGCAGGATTTTCCTTGTACAGAAGCTTCTCCAGAAATGTTGAACAAACCAAACCGAAACGCACTCATCTGTTCGTCTGCGGTCTCCGTCGACATGCACACAGAGGTGAAACCACCGAACCTCTCCAGTGTGAAGATTGACAGGGACGCTCCGTTCGGCGTCGCGCCTTGAGCTCTCGGACGTGGTTGGACACCTCTGTGCAAATCTCATTAACTCGAGATTAAAGTCCCGCACACAGACCAACAGCAACAGTCTTCCTTTCTCTGTGAGCTATCGTTTCCTGCAACTTGCCCAGTTCTGCTGAGATAAAGGGACTTTTATACTTGAATAATCATCATGTCAATGATAACATTAGCAGCTGGGTCTGGTGGGTGAGCCTGCAGGTGGCCTACGAGCTATGACCAGAGTCAGGAGAGGAAGAATGTTTCTGTTCCGTCTGTAGTGTAGGTTCGGTATTGATGGTGTGGCTCATTTGGTTCAACCGTACCCATCATTTATTTTGTCTCTGTGTGACATTTTCTTGTTCTCTTGATGTTTGCGTTTCATCAACTTGAAGATGTTGTTCTGTCCTCGACGGATCTGTTCTTGTTTTATACCCTCTTGACTTGTCCTTCCACCAACCTACTAAATGTTAGATGTCTCCACTTGCTCATTTTTGTATTTAAATTGACTTTGATTTCAAAATGACAGGACCTGCGTTTTCCCCTCGTGTGTCCATGTTGTAAATACAACAATGTAGACAAAATACTAATGCTAAATAAAATGACATGTTTTGTTCTCAGAGATGAATGGAACTTTTTTTTCTCACAAAGTGGCTCCAAAATAAGGCAGATGAACATAAAACAGAAAGTCGTTCTCACTCAGTGTATTGGAAATTCAAGCGTGTTTTCGAGACGCGACAAGGTTGATGCTGATTGCAGCACTTGAGGCTTCCAGTCGTGGTCGGATAGGGGATGTATAGGTTTTCTGGCTGGAATTGTTACCAAGCAGCGAGGGAGGTTTTGTAGGTATCAGATGGTGGAATCATCTAAAGTAGCCAGCGACACACTCGCACATGAGCAAGCTGTGTGGATAGATAGGGTCATCTAATGCTGTATGCTCATGCTGAGTCGAGGCTAAGGTAACAAAACACCCAGATACCCGGCCTCGCTCACCGGCCTCGTTAATTATTCACGCTGCCTGCAGGGGCCTGTAGAACGCACGCACACACACACACAGAGTCAAAAGCATCTCCAGGTATGTTTAATTTACGTTGTTGAAGTTGCTTGCGTTTGTGTTTGTGCGAATGGCCAAGTTGTGCCCTCTTCTGTTAAGTCTGACACGAAGAAGCGACCAGTGGAGGAAAGTGTGATATCGCAGAAAGCACAGTGGACACCATTCATGACGTCCTCCATTCATGCCCAGCCAACCCTCCCTCCTCAGACCTAGTAAGTGCCCATTATCTACCTTTCCCCTCTTCAGGAGCAATTAACCGCTTTGTGTGGGACTAAGTGGGCTGACCGTGTGGAGCAGGACTCCCTCCTCTCTGCTTGATCCCAGTGATGGATCTGTCGATAGTTTGAGAACGGGGTGCGCACCTTCACCGCGGACGCTGGACAGCTTCGTTGTGGTTGGCTTAGCTTGTATACGCTGAGCTTGAATGAATGATGGTCTGTTCGTCTCTTTTTCTCTCTTTCTCACATTTAAGCTGTGTTGCTGTGAAGCCACATGGAAAAACAGGCTTGTTCCCTCAAACCAAAATAGCACGAATCCATGTATTTTGGGAAATCGCAGGTGTTTTTACAGTCGGGGGAGGTGCAACTGTTTGTGCATACGTTTTGCTCTTCAAGCTTAAAAATTGCAGCTTTTCTTTTCACTCGAACTTCTGAGCACGTCGCGTTGACAAGGATACGAGCAACAGGTCAGTATTAGTCTTTGCACAGGTATCACTGTAAGCTTTCAGACACTTAGCTGTAGCTTTATGCTCCCAAGGGTCAAACTAGACAGATGTGATCCTGCTGTTTTCCCCAACGGCCAGTAGAGGGCAGTAGTGTCCCACCCCGTCTGTACCGTGGCTGCCTCATGCTTCTCTCTATTCTACTTTCTGCCCCTGTCTTCTTCTTCTTTCTCTTCCTGTGATTTCAACAACAGTTGATGGACCTGTTGACTAAAGTTTCGACACTGAGAAGCTCAGAGTTCTGATGCAAAGATCTTGCAATAGTTACTGTGTGTGTGTGTGGGGTGTGTGTGTGTGTGTGTGTGTGTGTGCGTGTGCGTGTGTGCACGTGCGTGTGCGTGCGTGTGCTTGTGCTACTATTGTCGCTTTGGCTCTTATATCTTCAGCTGTAACTCCTATTAAATTTCACGCCCTTGCAACTTTGCATGACAGAGAAACCAGGGAGGAATTCAGTTCAAACATCAGATACCTTCAAGTGCTGCCTGTGTGCGTCCAGATTTTAAATAAAAGCTTAATGAAACAAGGCCCCTTTAGGAGCCTCCAAGATAAGAAGCAGCCAGAAGAGATGGATAGAGGTAATAAATAATTGCAACGAGCAGACATAAATGGCCCATGTGCTACTGTTTATTTATGCGTTCCAGATTTATGTGTGCGCATGCGTTGACATGTTTATTTATATGCATGTGCGTGTCTGTGTGCGCATGCATGCATGTGGCTGTATGTGTGCGCGTGTGTTTGTCAGGGTGTTTGGGATAGATGGAGCCCTGTCACCGTGTCACCATGGAGATAAGAGAAGCCTGACAGCACGGGGAGAGGGAATGACAGCTTTTATATCAATCACACTGACTTATAGCAGCGCGCGCGTGTGCGTTTGAGCGTCTCTGTACATTAAGGGGTTAGGGAAGGGTTTTAAGCTGGAATCAAAAATGAATCAGTGTCGTGGTTTGTGCTGTGTGTCGACAGCTGTTGTCAGCTTGGCCTCACCTCTCGCGGTAATCTCTAAACTCCAGTGACCACATGTAAATTCACTCATACACACATACACGCCGATGCCAAGCAGACAGATGCCAGTGTGTGTCACCCATCTCTAAATGCCTGGACAACACCCAGAAGCAGCGACTTGGCCAAATGTTGCCCTGGCACAAAAATCGACATCTTTCAGCTTCTGTGTGATCTAATGCTCTGCGTCTAATTCACTCTCTGCACCTCCACATGTCCACGCTGCAGCTCTACGCCTCCTCCCGCTGCCATTTCTTCCCACTTCCTTCTCCATCCTCTGTCTATATACGTATTCACAGTTCATTCAGCCCGTCCAGCCCAGAGTCTCAGTGAGTCTGTAAGCTGATGCGGCGTATCTGTGAGGAATTGGGAATTCAATTGGAGAAAATCGGGCTTTTGAGTTTTCAGCCAGATATTTAATTATGGGAGTGAATTATAGCTGTGTGTCGCTGCGGGGACGCAGCTGAGAGGTAATGCGACTAAGTAAACAATAAATAAGCACTAAATAAACATAAAGCCAATGCCATGCTTGATTAGAAACGTAGCACCCACTGCAGCCCTTGCTACAGTAAATGTCCCATGCCTGCTCACTTTAGCCAACAAAATCCAAATACAAATACTGTGTGTGTGTGTGTGTGTGTGTGTGTGTACCTGAAAACGTTTCAGCAGTGTTATCTGGACCCTTTGCCTTCAGAGGATCTCACACAGTAGAGCTGAGCGAGAGGCCGGCAGTGAGATAGAAAGATACAGAAGAGGGAGACTTGAAAGATCAGGAGATAGGATCTAACCTCCACTGTGATTAGGTACTGACCTCAGACCTGCTGTCTGCACTGATAAAGAAGCAGGAAGACACGCACATCATTTTCCCTCTCCCTGATTTTGAACTCAGTAAATCATTTGATCCTTATCAGATGTTCATTCACTTCATTTCTTCTTGTCTTTTTTGCTTTCTTTTCATATTTCCCCAGAAAGCGAAGAAAGGAGTCTCGTCTTGCTATGATCTGTTCTCGCAGTGTTCAGCCTCTTTCTCATTGCTCCACTGAATTACTTGCCTTAAACTAAAACGAGGTAAATTCACCACCAACGAACGTCTACCTTCGATCAGCGATGACACCGTTAAACTGCCCTGACACCGCAGTGCGTTCTTATGTTCCTGAATGCACCATCTGATGCCAAATCACCTGGAGATCAAACGTGCTAAGTGTGGGTTAAGGCAGCAGATAACGTGGTTATCTGCTCTGATACGGTGACTCCGTCGCATTCAGGTATCCCTGCACGCATGCGCATGCGCAGACAGACGCTCAGACACCTTCATTGAGTCAGTCAGCGAGCTCTCCATCATTGCCAGTGGTACCCCGCTGCTCTTTGGTTGGTTGCAGGTTGATGGATGAGTCTCCCTTGAGCAGCTCTGTTAAAGCGCCTCTCTATCAGGCTGCAGTCGCATGGGCCCTCACATTTGATTAGATCCCAATGGAAGCCAGTTGCTCCCTGTCATCACTCATACAGCACCGACACGAGATGCAACGGAGACAGCCATTGGAGCACGGAGGCTGACACGCTGAGGAAGCCATTTCGGTGCACAGAGAGGATATTATGTGACTCATGTACGACGCTGTCTCACATGGGTGGCGCTGCACTTGGCTGGACAGGAGAGATAGCGTGAAGGGAGACGGGCCCCCGTGGCGAACGGAGTGTTATTTTCATTCTTTGTGGGTTATGCTCAGAGCAAAAGGACTCATCCAAGATTCTCTCAATCAAATTGCCGACAGATTCTTTTAAATTACACCTGAATGAGAGCGAAGACCATCACAGCACTTCAACACTCAAAAGCCTTCTGTCGCTGCGACTCCATCTCTGTCTCACTCTTCTGCTTCTCTCTCTCGCTCTCTCTCTCATCTTTCATTTCCCTCCAGTGGTATTTACATGTCAATGACTTTTGTATAAATGCATTTCTCTCTTTTTTTCCCTTTGGTCTCCTATTTACATGTCAGAGGCTTTTGCTGCTTGATGGTGCAGCGTCGAAATGAAAGTAATTTGCTCTGTGACAGTCAGGCCATTTTACCAGCTATTACTCTCATCCATTCTGGTCAGTGAATACTGATGACAATGAAACCAGGGAGCTGTGAAGACATTTTCAAGCTCTCGTGTTAGTGACGCTGGTGTGGCTTTCATGTGTTGACAGCCCTGCTCCATTCACCTCGAAAAGAGTTTCTTTTTTAAACGGCGTGGAGCTAATTTGTCCGTTTTACAGTGGTCTTCCTTTAACTAATCATTTGCGAAAGACTCGCTTTGAACTTAATTAAAGGTATTCGCTTCAGTGTTGCATCTGGTGAGATGCAAGAGGAGTTTTCATTTTGGAAGCAGCTAGGATCCAAATGTTGTTTATTGCTCCTGGTCACAGCAACCTTCAGTCAAGTCTGACATTCTTTATGAGCTGCACAGCCATGTGAAAACCATCACACGTCCAGACAACTGCTTTGAAAACTTAATAGTTGCACACACAAAAAAAGCAATTTCGGCATGAAATCAGGGGAACTTGCGAGGGCCGGGAGATAAGTCTCAACTGATGATGTGGTTTAAAAATAAAGACTAATTTCCTTTTAATCAGCAGCATGGGCTTCGCAGCACAGCAGAGGAGTGTTAAATCACTGTTGCTAAATTGATTTCAAGATTGTAACTCACAAATCACGGAGGATGGGGGTGAAATGCGGGGACGAGGGGGCGCAGGCACAGTTCGCACAGGCCAGCGGCTCACGACTGGAGACACACACACACGGACACACACTGCAATTCTCTGCTGTGTTGTTTTTAAGAGTTCCGTTGGCCATTAATGATTCAGTCTTACAGGCAGGACAGAAATATGTCTGCTTATGACTGAAATATTGATGGGGCTGTGTGAATTATTAATAGGGCTGATTTCAGGAATAAAGATGCAGTTGACCTACTGTAGTCAGAGGTGAGTTACAGTGGCTCTTCTGGTTTGTGCAAAGGATGGTGCTGGCACCTCTGCGTTTGCACGTACACGTCTTGTGCGTGAAGTCGGGGCGAGAGTGTGTGTCTTCTGTGTGTCTCTCCCCCACTGCATTTGTGAGTCTGTGACAAATAGTCCTTAAGATATGCATTTATGAATGAGAGAGAATTGTACTGAGGTCATCCCATGAGTGACGTGTTTATTCTTTAAACAGCTACATGGCCCACAGATTGTTAGTCGGTTAACAAAGTAGCAGCCTGGCTACGACGCACAACACTTTTTTTGGCAAAACAACCTGCCTGCTTTTAAATCTGTTTGTGTTTGTGCCGTCTCCAAATGAATCCAATTTGGCACCGTGGAGTGGGACTCCACAGCAAATCGCAAATCTTGGTGAGCTCTTGGATCTGGCAAAGACAACGTTCAAGTTACAGACACGGCACACAAATAGTCAAAGCAGTGCTTGTTAGAGAAAGGTAAAGAATTCCTGTGTTTTGTTTTTCACATCGTGTTAATTAAGCTCGTCTGTGCGTATAGCTGTAGCTGTCACCTTCCCTCGTTCCCTAAAACATTCATAAGCCTTCAGGTTGTGTTTCATCAGTTTGAATATTCACGTCGCCTCTCATCTGCCCGTTTCCTCGCAGTTCGTAAACCTTCACGTTGGGTTTCACTGCTGGCTGAGTTCTCAGACTTACGATCGTCCTCTCTTAACTCGTCCTCTTTCCTCCCTCACAAATTAGTGGAGCACTGGATTGATTTTTCATCCTCTCCCTTTATCTTAACATGACCCTCCACAGAGGGTTTGACGACGTTGGTGGGGGCGGGGGATGATAGAGAAAGATGGAGTTCTGGAGATGAGTTTGACTCGATGCTAGAGGGAAAGGAGACAGTAATACATGCTAACGACTCACAAAGATTAGGCCCTAGAGGTGCACGAAGGCTCTGGACAGAAATGTTTCAAGGAAGCACAGGGAACGAAAAGGGATTACGCTGCTCGTTTAGGCCTTCGCTAAGTTTGCTGGTGTGGACTGCTTCGTCCTTGACACGGGTCAAGAGGACAGAGGCGCAGAGAGGAGGGGTGAACAGATAGAATCTCTCTCCTCAAGGGATGGAGGGAAGCAGAGGGGATAGAGACGTAAGTGCTGTGAGGAGATGGAAATATGGAGGGATGGCGGTAGGGGTGAGTGGAGGAGAGAGGCCACAGAGTGAGGGGTCGGGCAGACGCAGTAATAGAAATGGGAGGAGGAGAAAATGAGAGCAATGTGTTTATATTTAACTCGTAGGCGAGTGGAGCAGACTTTACAGTAGAAGCTCTGGCTCTGATTACACTTGTTTACATTCACATTTACACCCAAATAGACACTGCTCGCAATACACATATTTGCTTCTTACAATAGCCTCGTGCAAACCCGAGCGCTTCGATGATTCTGCTGCGTTTTTAGTGTGAATACCTGGGTTTAGACGGCAGGTATAGATGAAACAGAGTTAAGGCTGTAAAGAGATTAGTCATAATCTATAGCTGAAAGCTGAAAGCTCCGAGCTTTGGGTAACAAAAAGCACAATGGAAGCCTGCAGAACTGGACTGTGTGAGTGTGTGTATGTTCCTAAATGATGCGTCCCAAGCCACCAGCTAATGGTTTTCATGGATTTATTGGCGGTGCAGGGGGTCGTTTTAGACGAGACAAGCTGCAATATGTTCCTTACTCAACCAGGCAACAGACATCAGACTTAATACCAGATGGGTGAATGGTTGTCAGATGAATTTGTGCAGGAAAGGGATGGACATGAGAAAGTTTCTGCTACTGTAAACAATGGGAAGGCATTAAGTAATAGCTGAATGCAACCACAACTAGCGCTTAGTCACTGCTCCACACGTGGATTTTGGCTCGGCCGAGCTGTGACCACCTGTGAAATCACGGCACAGAGCATGTGAAGCCTTTAGGCAAAGTACTTGTCTCTCCCAACAATAGTGTTTTCATAACCAGCCAACTGGGAGGAGATCTAAAGAGAGAGGCCGGAGCACTAATCAATAGGAGAGGGCGGACCAGTGTCGAACTGCAAATAAACAAACAAGCCATTATCCTGACACACACATCTACACATCTAGATCTGTACAAATGCAACACACAAAGGCACACTCTTGGTAAATGCATAATAAAAAGTTAATGTGCATGATTGTATGCAAGCGGCGGCACAGAAACCAACTCATTCCTATTCATGCCGCTTCCCTGCACTGCATCTGTCTGCTCATATGTGTGTGTGTGATCCATTCACATGCAAACAGGCCAACTATGCCAACGTGTGAGCTCTGAACACTGATAAACGTGGGTGCGTGTTTTCCCGGAGCAGGTAAAATAAGGCTAAAGTAAAGAGAATGTGGAGGAGAGCAGTGAACGTGGCCGGTGTAAACACTGATATTACTGTATTGATCAAACCTTCACGTCTGGTGGCAGTGAGAGGGTCCACAGACGCGACTTGTGCGTTAAAGTGATCATCATCTTTTTTTTGTGTATGTGTGTCTGTGTGTCCATTTGTCTGCGTGTGTGTGTGTGTTCTTTTATCTCACTATGTCAACAGTTTGTGTGTATGTACGTGCGCCTCCGTGTGTTGATGTTTGCTCTGGGTAGAGCTGGTGGCTGAGCGAGAGTGAAGAAGAAGTGCTATTGATTTTTTAGGCCGGAGAAAAGCTAGAGAAAGATCTGTTTGGGTGGAACTGTGATTACCTCCCTTTCTCACCCCTTTTTCTCCCCTGTCTCGCTGTCTCCCCTTTGCCTTTCACTTAGCATACATGCGCCTCCTTTCTACCCGTCCAACGTTTCACCCGTCTCAATCGTTAGGCCTAAACGTGTGATGTGCTCTCGCTGTCATCTATTTCTGGATGCCAGCACGTCTGGGAGAAAATATGTCTCAAAGTTTTCGTTGCTTAGAAATGGTGTGTACCACACCACACCACATAGGCATTGTGTGCGCGTGTGTGTGTGCAATCTTCGTAAAACAATGACAATGGTATATATGAGGTTTTTAGGGGCGAGTCAGTTGCCTGGTTACCAGAGTCTGTTTGCTGGATTACCATTTGCATGCTCTCAGCTGACAACCACACCCATGCACATGCAGTACGCAGCATGAACTCACTCCCAAGTGCATACGAGTGTGTTTCATTTTCAGAGGGACTAAATACGTTGTAAAACATGCCCCACTTCCTTTGCCAAACTTAATCCTGAGCACTGAACTCACACTGACTGATCAGTGGGCATCTGTCTATCGGCACATCTGTGCGTTTCCGTGCTCGCCAGCCTGTCCGTCGTCCCCTCGGCCTGTTAGAGTGGACCAGACGGCTTCACAAAGCCAATCTGTGTTTCTCAGTGCTTGTAGTGAGATAAACAGATAAGTGATTAGTCGCAGTAGAGGAGAGGGAGTCTTAGTGTCATCATTACGAGGGAGAGAGGGATTGGGATTAAAAAAAGCATTGTCTCTAGCAGATTACTGGGTTTGTGTGTGTGGTTGACTGGTTTTCTCATTACAGGATTAAAGAGCATCTGGTTCAATGTTCCTACTCAACCCTGCCATTTAAAGTCACACAGGGAATAACACAGTGCTGTCTGGAGTAGGTGTAATGCAGCCTGCGCACATGTGCACATGCCACATACATGCACACGGCCGTGCATGCCAACGGGGAGCGCAGATATGGATTGAATGGAACTGGACACAGACAGAAATGAAATTGCTGCGTCTAGGGGCTGTGTCACAGAGAGTGGAGAAGCTTGTATTGTGGGCTGTCTGGGTAAAAAACCTCTCGACTCAAATCTATTTCTGGTTATATAATGAAAGGTGGACTGCGAAAGGCTTAGTTGGATCTGCGGGTGAGTACACAGCCAAGAAAAGGGCTTGAAGAGGCAGGCAGGGAGAGGTGGAAGAGAGCAGGGAGCGAAGACTACTAGTGGGATTAGATAGATACATAGATGGAGAGACAAAGATAGATCTGGATAATAATCGCACTGATGATGGTAAAGATTTCCTGTCTAATTGATTCATATAGGGCCGTGGCCTGGGGGTAGAGTACAGTAACAAGCAGCCAGGCCCTGTGTTTAATTTAATCCCCACTAGCTAGTTCCTCAGCCTACGTATACACAGTGATACACGCTGAGGAGTCAAACGTTAAAAAGCCTCGTTTAAGCTGTTACATGTGTGGTTCTGTGCGTCGTTGTCAGTTTGCTTCAACCTTTAATATGTCATTTTTCAACGAGCATCCAGATTGTTAGCAGTAAATTGACTCTTAAGTAAATGTCTGATGAGGCATTTTGCAATAAATTGTTGTGCATTTGCATCTCCTCAGTAAAAACCTTTATGGATATAGAGACAATAAATGAATAATGGATGTCACAGTAAACTGTAACACTGTTGTAAAACACCTATAAACTGCATAATTATAAATAACCTTTTACAGTTTAGTTGTTCTATACCTGCATGGATCAACTATTTTACAAGCTTTCAAATCTTTGTCAAGCGCTTTGCACAGAAAGAACAAAACCTCTGTGATGCCATCACGTATATTCATTTAACTGTGGTTGCGTTTCACTCAACCTAAACTTCACTTCAATTTATGCAGTGCAACAGTGTGAATTGTATTTTCATTTGTAATCGACACAACAACAATACATCATTGTGATTGTGCAGCTGATGGTTGTGTTGGGCTAATAAGACTGGATGCCAGCTTTTCTGTGCTTTTGTGTATGTGCGCGCTTAATGTCTGTACTCCTATTAATCAGAACCTATCACTTGTGCCTAATGGAGATAGATTATAGAGTAAAGTATAGAGACGTGACCGTCCCTGGAGAACGCCTGTTTTCTCTCTCTCGTCCCTCCCGTGTCACTATGATATAGCAAATACCCCAATAACTGGGTGATTTTCTGCTCGACTACTGGAGCCGCCATCATTCGTGTCACCTCCAGCCCTGATAAGCAGGGCAAAGTTGTGATTCTGGAGACACAGGTTGTTTACTCATTTATTACTTTCTCCCTGTGTGTTTGTGTCTTTAGCTGAGCCTCTGCTTGGTGACATGCTTCACATTTGTTCCCTAAATAAACAAGACTTAACAGCACCCGTACAGGATTCTTCTACACGCTGGAGAATAGTTTGCCACCAGCGGCGGCAGGAGGCTTTAATGCCTCAGCGATGCCTCCATCATCCTCACTTCTCTGGGTGAAACATCAGCTACGTGCTAGTATTTCCCCGTTGCTTCGTTGCAGCGTGTCCTTGCACTGCTCCCTGGGACGCCTCTTGGCCTCTTTGTAACATTTCAGGTGCGTTCATCAAATCTACCACATCAAAAGACTACACACTGCAGGTCACATTCATTTGACAGGCACGGTGTAACGTGTATAGTTCAGTGGGCCTAAACACGCTCGTATCCGTGCGCACGCATAATCCCATACTGACAAGCTCACACGAGGAGACGCACACTTGTGTGAAGCCATTTTACTTTCATTAAGTATCACTCAAAATGGATAAGAGCTCTCATTTCACAGAGTGCTGCCACAGAGTTGATATGAATGTCTGCTGAACACGGAGACAGGCACAAGCACAAAGCACTGTAAAGCCCCATGGTGCTAAAGTTGATATGCAGTATCAAATCAAAAATACTGATGTTTTAATACTGTGAATCAATTTTGTATTTTGCTAAATAATAGTTACAATGTTTAATTATACACTTGTATGTCACATGATATAATTGGATCTGATAAAAATGTTTCTTATAATTGTATAAATCTCTGGGATCACTGTGATACAGTGTGTAGTGAATGGACTGAATAATATTTCCAACAAACAGCAGTTGTGATGGATGCATTTTAGATTTTGGTTTTGGACAAGGAGTAAAGAAAATGTTCAAATCAAACCTACTTACTGTTTGCACGGTTTAGTCTCATTTTGTCACAGGCTAGAGAAAACCTAATGAAGTGTCCTTCGTTGGACAGCTCGTGCCATTTGAAGGTCAAATGAAACAACGGTCAAGTTTTCTCGTCTTAAAGGAAACAAAATACTTGAAATACTCAAATAACAGCCTCCTCGCTTATTGTTCCATCTTCTTATTTCTTCTATTGATTGCCAGCTGTCTTCTGGATAGTCAGACTTGCTGATGACCTTTAAATCCTCCTGTATGTGTGTGTGTGTGTGTGTGTGTGTTGGTACCTCTGTGTGCTGCAGCATGTGCTCCCTTTGTGTTTTGTCATGTTATCGTATTTTCCCCTGTTCTCCTCATTGATTACCTGTCATCAGGCTGAAAAGTGGACTTTTGTTTCACCAAGTTAGCAGATAGTGTGTGTTCGCTTCCTCTCTGCATCTTCCTCTGTCTCTGGTATTTCTCTGTCTCGGTTGTGCTTGTCTCTCATACTTCTAAAACACAACACTGTCGTGCCAAGATTTACCTTTATCTGCCTTGAATTTCACAACTACTTTGCGACATACTCATGTCCTTTGTCTTTCTTCCTCTGTAGGTTCACACTCATTAAATACATCCACATATTGTTTCAGTGCCATATACTGTAGAGCCCTGTGTCCTAGAAGGTGAAATCAAATTGCACCTGTCACAGCACATCTGCTATGCGTGGCTTTGTTTGTTTATGTCTTTGTGAGTCTGTTTTTGCATACCTGTGTATTTGTGCACCCTGTGTGTATGTGTGTTTGTAATGCTGGTAATTTGCATGGCTGAACACAGTCCACTACTACTGGCACGCTAAACAGCAGAAGAAGAGAAGGTTAAGTAGGAAGGGCAACAGGGAAGAGCAAGGGAGATCATGGAAACCAACACATTTCCGTGGACGCCGTGGCTATTTATTCTCATTTCTATGGAAAAGGAGACATTTTTTGCAGGTGATCAGGCAGCCTGCCTGGTGCCAACTTGACACATCCGCTGCAGACATTTGGAGGAGAATATACTGTAGAGCTCTGACGTCAACAAACGATGCGGGAGCTCCTTTATTATTATAAATCAATCAATCAAATCAATTCAAATAATGAGTAAAGCCTTATTTAACTTTACTATACAGTGTATTTAACCACAGATCAGAGTAAAAACTAAAGGCAATGACAAGTAAAGTCCAGGAGACTTTGGCATCTGAGGAAAGTCTAAGTGACAATGCGAGTACAAACAGAAAGTTTGGAGATTGATAAATGCAGGGTGTGAGAAGTTGAGTCAACAGATCTGCAGTGAAGGAGGTTGTATGAATGACTGTCAGAAAACAGGCCTAATTACAGCCACCGTCAGGTTCAGTAATTCGGATGAAGACTCAGTTAATCAGAGAAACAGATGCAATCACACTGCTCGTGTTGTGACAAAGGAGCATCAGCAGCATTTGACTAAAAAATACGTTAACTCCGTCGTCAATAACATTAAAAACCCCACGTCTTGAATTGCTTGGTTTGTTCAATCAGCAGTTTAAAATCCTGAAGTTTCTTTTCATTTCAGTGTAACATTTTCTAAATGCAGTGGCTGCTTCTCATCTTATTCGTTCTCTCCTCCATTTCTTGACTTTATCTGTCTCCGCCTGCCTCCCACATGCTCTGTCACTCCCCCAGTTCTGTGTGTCCCTCTGTTGCTGTTCTGCTCTCTTCTTCACCTCCTGTCTCCTCTGCCTATAACACCTCTTGTCATTATGGCCAACTCCTGCTATGACAAGCCATGGCTTGATCTATTTCCATCTCCTCTCAGACAAGTGTTACTGTACGCACACCAACTGTTCGTGTGTGTATGTGCTCAAGAGACAGTGAGATAGGGACATGCAAATTTAGTGCACGTCATCTGACCGTCAGTATTAAAATTCACATCAACAACATGCACAGTGCATCGTTAGAGGTGTGGTCTACACGTTTTTAAAACTTGGACTTGGATACTTTTATTCCTAAAAAAGCATTAATGTGATGCTTATGAGCCCTGACTTGAAATCACCACAATTGTATAAGTTATTAATGCAGTTATTAGAAATTGCAGCTCCTCCAGAGCACACCAGCGTGTTTATCCAAAGTTGTCTTCAGTGGGAGCAGCCGTGGGTCACTCATAGCAGCCCTTCTTTTCCTCGTGGTGCCCTGTTAATCGTTATGTGAACTGTACTGAGCTGGACTGAGGACGGCCTATAGCTTGCACGGGTTACCATGCGCGGTGCTGGAAGCGTTTTCGTGCCTACGCTGATTCTCTTCCAAAACAACAATCTCAATTTGTTTCGAGATGCCTGCTACTTTTTCTGCAGTACGAATGTTGTCCATCTAAATAATAATTCAAGATAACACATTGTGAGTATAACTTACAGTATTTGAGTTTTGTGACCTTTAACTTTAATTAATTTTCCTTCTGCGTGGAGCAAAACAGACACTAGCAGCTAAATAACCAGATGTGGTCCATTGGGAGTTGGCAGAGACACCAACACATAGTAGTCTTACTTACTCTGCTGCCTATTGTGTATGTATGACTAACACATACTGTTCTGTCTGCCACAAGAAGTATGTTAAAATTAATTAATTTTAAAATGGAACTATGTTCTTGTTGTTATTAGAAAAAGATTTTCCACATTTCGACGCCTTTTTGTGCTCCAGAGTAAAACTACTGCTACTTATGATGTGAGATGTCGTGACATTTTGTTCTCTCTGTGCTTTTTGAGCTGATCAATTTGAGAAGTTATTGTTTGACTTTGTGATGTTGTCTGAAGCTAGGTTGTGTGTTCAATGCAGTGATTAATATCCAGTCTGATGCGCTTCCAACGTTCGCTGCAGCATGTTCTTATATAGTGAAAGCGACTAAAGGTAGAGAGAAAAGCAAAACACAGGAAAGTAAAAAGTCAATATAGCTGAGTATAAAGTAAAAAAATGTGGGATCTAAAGCAAACCATACGCTGGAAGGATCAGAGGTCTGTGTTCCACCCTTTGTTCTCTGGTGTTTCCAGCACAACACACTGCTGAATGATCTCAACAATTCCTGGATAGCAACTCTTTCCCTAGTTGAGGTCAACAAGTTTGTGTGTGTTTGTGTTTGGAGGCTATCATAGTCTTATGTCTTTGCTGTTCTCTGCACAGAGTCATCAAACCCTTCACTATAATCTCCTTGGAGACCTTGGTGTATTTAGTCTCTGTATGTGTGCTTCACTTAATGCAGGAACCCAGCCCGCACCAGCCAAAAGATAGCGTGGTTTTCTCTTTGACCTTTCTTGTACCCTTCCCTCAGGGGCAAACGATCCAATCAGGGGATAAGCCTATTTTCAGACCCTCCCCCTGGGAGCAAGAAAGATCCAATCGGATAAGGGTTCATCTCAGATCAGAATCAGCAGGGGACCACACAGGCACACAACCATCAGAAGAAGAAAGGCAGAGAGGGAACAAACAGAGAAACGTCTACACTCACACAGCGAGTGAATAATGTTTCCGTACCTTAGCTAGACCACACTCAACAATGGCTGGTGTATGAGGTTTCAGATAAGCTCAGAGTGGGCTCCTGTTCCTCCTCATGTGACTGCAGCTGAGCCCCTTACGATAATTGTCAACAAACGTTTCAGCGAGTGGGACAGCTGAGCTTGAAGAAGTGACAGAAATAAGTCCATCCTGTTTAAAATAAGCAAAAATAAAAGGCAGCGGTCTTGGCTCGAACGTGTAAACAGGGAAGGGATGATAAATATGTTGGGGATGATGCTGTCACTTTTCGTGTTGCATGCGGCCTTGGACACTAATTCTCCTTTGCTTTTCCATTAACATTTTTTCCTTGCCCGTAGACATTTTGTGCTG
Source organism: Macropodus opercularis (assembly GCA_030770545.1). Classification (NCBI taxonomy): domain Eukaryota; kingdom Metazoa; phylum Chordata; class Actinopteri; order Anabantiformes; family Osphronemidae; genus Macropodus; species Macropodus opercularis. Next base: position 10,877,268 of record CM061089.1, read on the forward strand.
CCGGCTAGTGTGTTTGTGTGCTTTCTGTTACTATAGCCACTAACATCACTTTCATCCATGTTTGCATCTCTTCAACCTATGTAACACTTTGAAGACTTTGATTCCCTCTTTTGCTCGCAGTGACACCCAAGTATGCGCACAAGAACACAAACATTTGGTCCCGATGCTGAACAGCTTCATTTGCATCCATCTCTGAGCCCTGGAGGAACAAAAGCAAAGTATGAAGCATCTCCTTCAGTTTAATTGTTTAGCTGCCCAGAGGACAGGATGAGTGTGCATGCTAAAACATGCCCAAGTGATTGTTAATGTGTGCATCAATAATATGTGTTTCTTACAGGATGTGTGCAGGAGCTTTTTTGTGATCATCCGAGTCTGATTAAATGACATTTTGCTCCTTTATCCATCTCGTAGTTGCAGTACGTCCTATTCAAGAACCATTTCGAGTGGAGTTGGGAATTTCTTTTGTTATAATACAGATGTTTGTATATGTTCGTTTATGCTGCAGTGTTAATGTGTATTTTCTTGGCTGTGTGTGTCTTTCTGCATTGCTAAGGGCAACAAATGTCCTTTATCACTGTCAAAATGCCAAATAAGTTATCAACACCTCCCTGCTGCTGTGACATCTATGCCCACACATATAGACAAACACGCGCACGCGCACGCACACCCACACGCACACACACACACACACACAGCAGGCAGACGGTATTACTCAGACGCACGTAAACCCAGCAAAAGCCATGTTGTGTCCATTTTATTATGTGAAGATTTTGGCATTTGAATGAAATGCATTATTTGTTGTGAAGTTTGTTGTATAGCTGTGTGTTTAAACACCCCCAGCCTCTGTGTTTATGTGTGTACAGTATGCATTCATGCTGTTGGCATTTCTTCACCGTCAGTTGAAAACTGTTCTGCGGTAGAAATGTAGATTTTCACCTTTGTGACACACAAACACTCACTCAGCTGAATTGACTGGTGTCTTACTTAGGAAGCCTGAGGCAGCTGAGTGGGTTGGATTTCAAAAAATTCTCTCTGGCAATTTATGATGGCGAGTTTGGAAGTGCTACAATGAATTAATTAGCAGTACCAAATAAAAAAGAACTGTCCTGAGATTAGACTTTTATTTCTGGTGTTCTCATAGACACGGAAAATCCCTCATAGGCATCCAAAATGATATGCATACATTATGAGCATATTAATATTGAATTGTGATCACAGAATTTGTGTTTTTAATACTCAAAATCCAGCAAAATATTGTCATCAGACGCGGCTACACCATTTCGAATGCATGCGAGAATAAAGTTAAACCATAATAACACTCACAAACTTTAAAATTGGTTGTACATTCCTTGTCAGAACAACTAAAAAACATTATGCATGACAAGAAAAATTCTGCTGCAGTAAAACATTTTTTATATAAAAGAGGTAATGATGGAGGCTCCAAGGAACAAGGTGACGGATATCCATACAAAATAAAACAGAATGTACCAACAATAAAATTAATACATATAATAATAAAGTCTGTGTTATAATAGTAATAATTAATGTAATATAACATTAATTAGAAATATTATTATTTCAATAATTGCTTAATCATGACATGCCTTGAAGTATGACAAATATGAACAAAGCAAAAAAAATATTTCCACCACCACATTCATCACTTTCTATATCACTGTCTGCAGGTCACTGTTGTGTTATTATTGATTAATGTCCACAATGTTTCCCGAACTTATTTGTTAGTTCCCTCAGCAGAAAATTCACCAGCATTTAATTCATCTCTCATTAACAGAGACGCGTGTCTGCAGCTGTAGAGCCGTGCTCACCAGCCACTAAACCAGAAAATGACATTTAATTACAAATGATTACACACAACTAAACGTAGTATAATAAAGTTAATTTTCTTTGTTTCACCTTTAATAACAAACAGAAAAAAAAGCTAAAGCAAGAAAAATCTAACTCCAATTAAAAACACAAGTTGTTGACCAAAGCACAGCAGTGTGTAATGTGACGCTGGCCACATTCTCTGAATAGTTTTCTCAGCTCCAGCACTTGTCGTCTCTCGTCTTCAATAATGCAGCGTCCTACTGGCAGGGCTAATGAATGTCATGAGCAATTAAAGCTCCAGATGATCCAGAATCAGGCTGCACATCTCATTTGTAATCCAAAAGAACACATTACACCACTGGAGATGACTCTGGGCTGTATTCCAGTGGCTGCCCACATCAGTTTCAGAACACGCCTACAGCGCTCAACCTAACATGACCTTTCCACCTGAGCTGCCTAATCACAGGTCTACAATCCGTCTCATCAGCTGTGATCTGCCGCTGAAAGCCGTGTGATGGTCCCCAGAGCACCCAGACAACAATCCCAAGGTTTTCCATTCAGTGACGGTGGAAGCAGGCGCGACCTGCCCCCTCTGCCTCTCTCCCACTATTCCTCAAACCTTTGCACACTGAGCTCATCTGGACAAAAGTTTTTGCCAGTCTGAGCATATAAAGAGTCTGAAACTGGATGGTAGAGTATATCTGACTGATGATTAGATTAATATGTCCACTGGCAGGGATGTGCTGTGAACATAATCCTTGCCAACTACTCCTGTGTGGCCTCATTTTGCCTTCTGTGGCTCTGCTCCTTTCTTCTCCTTCTTTCTTCTTCTCTTGAAGAACATGAATATTGCTCACTGAATTAGCAAAAACAAGGCAATCAACGGGGAGACCCACATGAACTTTGCGCGGTTACTGATTAATAAATGACGCTTTGTCGAAGGCCCTTATTGCTACGTTACGACCCTGTGTTATCGAGAGCCATCCATCAAGTTTTTAATATCATCTTTCATCATAAATGCATGTGTTTGATGTGAGTGTCTTAATGAAGTGGAACGCACTGTGTTACTCCAGTGATGCAAAATCTGTGCAATACTAGGCTGAATATTTAGCTGTGAAGATATGAGAGCTGCACGCTCACACTTCTGTGAGCAGAGGGTGTCCGACTCCCAAACGTTTCTAATTATCGGGGGAAGTGGATCCTGATATAGGTGGTCGGTCTCCTCACCACTGGGTGTGTCTCAGGTGTGATCCCTACTGAGTGTAAATTGCTTAAAAGACACGTCAGACTCAGCAAGGTCCTTCTGAGTGGTTGTCAGAGTCACAGCTCAAAGTTTCATCAAAACAAAAACGCATTCGGGCCACAGTGTGGTGTGTAATAGAAAACAAGGCAGATTCATGGTAATGTAGGGGCTGAGAGCACAAGTGCATTTCTGGGTTTTATATACAGGTCACATCAGGGCTCATTAGTGGCTCATACTAAGTGCTGTGAGAATAAAGTGCAAGAATAAAGCATGTGTTTGTGAAGATTCATTGCATGTATGTTCGGCCACTGCAGCTCGGTGGCGGCCCCACGTCCAACTCCTCACGCAAATGCGACACTGGTAAATTAATGACAAAGTGATACAGCTGGCGTGGTGGTAAATAAATGAGGCCTTTTGAGCACGCTTCCTTAGAGATTCCCGACTTCACAGGGAGGAGAAGAAGAAAGGGACACAGGCAAGGAGAAGCACGAGTGATTGAAGAGGACTGAAAAGGACTGAGACAGATGAGCAAAAACAATTTTGAGATTTTCCATCTCTTTCTTCTTCTATCTTCTCTTTTTTTGTCTTGATTTATATTCCTTCTAGTGTTTCCTCACTCTTCATCTTTCCTTCCCCTTGTCACCGCGCCCCCTCCGAACAAATGCTGTTTTGTCTTCCCTGGCCTGCGCTAAGCCAGGAGGTGAGAAGGGGGATAGATTGAAAACAGGAAATAGAGAACACGGTGGAGCTGGAAGATGATGGCTGTCACCGTGTTGATACAACTTCAGTATCTGTCTCACACCTCCTGTCAGCTTGTGTTACTGCATGAACGGGTTAAACTTGGGTCTGATTCCCGAGAACACATTCAAATGCTATAATAAGACATCACGGAGCTGCTTTAAATTCAGGTAAAGTGTCAAAGGTCAGCTCTCTCTCAAAAATCATGATTGGCTCGTCCACATGCAGCCAAGGTGACTTCCAGTACACAATCTGATGACCCGGATGCACATAGACACACACGCTGTATGCAGACTAACCCTAACCCTGTCTTCTAAGTCCCCCCCGGTCAGTGCACACGTATTTGCAAAGTGGCTGCACTCTCTTCATCCTACCACACTACCTGGCCTCCATATCACTGCATGACAGAAATCCTCCTCTGTGCACTGATGTTTCAATCCAGCTTCTCCTCTCTTAGCATCTAATTTCTACAATAGCTGTGTGGTTTATGGGCAGCTGTGCTGTAAACCTCATCTGCAGGTGCAACCTAATAGATTGAAGAGCTGGGACTAATTCAACAGAAGACGTTGTCCCTGTTATCCTGTGCTTTGCAAGGATATTTTGCACGCGAGCCAAAAACGCAAAAACTCTATTATTTATTCAACAGAACACATTTCTTTATCTGCGGCTAAGCTAAATGGCTATAGCACCACAGTGAAACAACCACACAATCATGTGTCGCATGTGTACATGTCAAATTCAGTCCAACGGGAAACTCAGGTTTCCAGTGAACATCGTGTGCCGTGACCATAGGCTACCGAGGGCTCTCCAGCCTTGTGTATGTATTTTGTACAAGCCAAACCTGAAACTTACTTGAACTAAATGTCTTTGTCCAATAAGAGAATTATTCTCTTTTATCTTATTTGTTTTGGTGCTGCTGTGATTATTTTCTTTTTGGTTTGTTTGTTTTTATTGTGTTGAATTTGGTAGAGCGTCAGGTGCATTGACAGAAACTTCTACTTGTGACATAAGAGAATGAACCTTGTGATCTAATAGTACATTTAAGCCCCTTTCTTATATGAATTTCAGAAGAACTGTGATAATTGTACAGGGGTTTACTTTGATTAGTTGCATTTCAGCTTAGTCTCACCCAGATGTTTTGAAGGAGCACATCTGTCTGCATCCCAGTGGTTAGGTGTGATTGACTTCAGAGGGTTCACACAACCACTTCAGGCACACTATGCTGTACAAACATAGCCATGGTGCATGATTAGCTAAATACCAGTCCACCACTGTCGAACCAGCATCCACGTTGTCCCCTTCCATCCTTTCAGTCCACTTGCCTGTTGACCTCTAAAGTAAAAAGTTCCCTCGAAGTGGAGCAGAACACTCTGACGTCTGCATTACAGCCCTCTGCTATATCTCTACTGTCCCTCTCACTCTCTACTTGTGTCCTTGCCCTTTAAGCTGAATATAGTGTATACATGTGTGTCTTTTTATGCGAGGGTGTAGTGTAGTTTGTGCGCGTACAGCTGTGTGTTTAATAGTAAGTGTGTGTGTGTAAGACAGAAGGAGTAAAATGAGGACATATGGCAGAGAATTCCCAGAGATCCCACCTAAAACGCTGCAGCATCCAAGGCATAAATCACCCAGACTGCTGAAACGCACAGAATAACTCTGCGCTTACGTTTACGGATCCACGCGTGCAGGCTTGCACATTTGTGTTTCTCTCTTTGTGAGGAAACATGTGCTTCCATCACATCTACACTCAATGCAGATCTTTAATTACCAAACGTATTTCTAGCTTTAACCTTAAAAGCAAGAAACACTAGGTAGAAACACTAGCACACGCGCTCGAGCCTCCATTTGCATTTACTGTACGAGCCTTTATGTGCGACACTTGTGGAGCGGTGACATCACACTAACATCATCTGCATTCTGGTGTGTTTCTACGTGTGTGTGTGTGTGTGTGTGTGATCAGCATACCAGTGTATGATAATGGGGGCAGCTCTACAAATCCCGCCCCTCTAGCTCTGGTCCACCCTATCCCCTCTACCTCCCTCTGTCTGTTTTTCAGGTTCAGCGCAGGTTCTCTAATGCTATCACTCTAACCATATGGCGGGAGCATCAGTTAAATTGCTGCTGTTTCAGCGCTGCCTGGCCTGCGTACAGATCAAACACACACACACACACACCTACACGCACACAGCTGTATGCCCTCACACACACACAAACACACACACTGGCTGGCCTGTGCGCAGATCCAAACAAAGCCATATGGTCCTTCTCTTTCTTCATTTATTCTATGTAACTCTGGTGCCGCTGAAGGACAAGAGCAACCAACACCTGTCTTTGCAGGCCACAGTACACAGGAAGCGGGATGATGTAAAGTAGTGCACATAGCGCTTTCCATTTGGTTTGATGTCAGCCGCCCCGCCCTCCTCCTGCCCAAACCCACTTATGCTCCACAGCCAGCTACACAGGGCGAAAGAAGAATGTAGGAGATTAAATTATAAGATGAAATTAAATTCTGCATCTTATCAGCACTGGAGTGTGCTGCAGATGCATTTTTAAAAACCTATAGACCTGTCCTGATTACACACTTTCCTTCATATAAAAAAAGGTCAGAACTGAAACTGCAGTTTATCCAAAAGGATAAAGGCAGCGCGTCTGTCTGTCTTACCTCGTACCTGTATGTGTGCCTGCTTGTGTATCTGTTTTGTGGGAACATGACTGTGGATGTTTCCTCTCCCTCTAGCCATTAGAAGGGGCTCATATAACCAGCCTCTGGGCCTCAGAGAGACACACTCTATAAATACACACCACTTAAGGGCCTGTGGGGTACACGATACACACACACATGTACACTCGCACACACAAACAGAAACACACACAGACACACAAGCAGTAACTCCACTACTCCCTATTAGGGCTTCAAATGGATGTTTATACGTTTGCTTAATAGGAACAGGCCTTGAAATTGTACACTTCAAAATTTAGCAAGGTCAAAAAACTAAACTTTTAGTTGGGCTGCAAATAAATTCCATCTCCCTAATGTCCTTCTTATTGCTTAGCCTAACTATTTCATACGGCCCTCGTATGTGGCTTTCATTAACTTAATGAATAAAACTTGTTTTTCGTTGTGGGCTTAAAGGAGAAAAAAGTGGCGTTATTACAGTTCAGCATTTATTAAACAGGGCTAGTTGTAGTTCCCTTCATATATTGTGAGCCTTAAAACATTGTGCTATGAAGAAGATCAAAGTGTAGAACAGACATCTCTGTTGTTGTCCTATTTGTGTGTGTGTGTGTGTGTGTGTGTGTGTGTGAAATGTACAAATCTTTTTCCATCTGTATTTGGAGTCTTTTAGCACCTTGTTTTGGCAGCATGTTCACTACTTTTATCTGGTACCGCAGTAATGGTCAGAACAGTTTTAGACACACACACACACACGTGCACAGACATGCACATACACACGCATGCGTGTGTAGCAGTGAACGAGCAAAGACGCACACACATCTACCACTTCCTGTGGTAGATGGTCTTCAGAGATACAACGTCCTCTCTTCACCTGGCCTCGGGCGTCACAGCCCCATTTCTACATCAGAATGTCAAGCCTGTTCAATTTTCTATCCCCCCATTAACGGCATCCCAGCAGAGTTCCTGTTACCATGTCTGTCTGATAGTCTGTTTGTCCAGCTCATCAGAGCCTGCTTTTTTCCAAAAAGAACACCATCTGTCTATTTGTCTGTCTTTTCAAACTGTCTGTCCATCTGTTTGCTCTCGCACTAAGTAGCTCTCCAGTTATAAGTCCTGCTGCTGCAGTGGCTACTGATGTATATGGGTGATGTCAGGTCACCTCATCTATTTATCCAGACAAACATGACATATACATATAAACCCTAATTTTACTGCTTTCTAATGCTTTTTATTTGCTCAATAATTATGTCCTAATAATGGAATAGTTGTTTTCCTCAGTATGCGTGCGGTAGAGATCAGCATGTGTTTACTTATTGTTATTGGTGAATAATTATTCATAATTCCTGTGCGTGTATGTGTGTAAACCTTTTACAGTGGGGTAACCCCATGCTGTTCTTCAATTGGCTGCTCCAGAATTTCCTGAGCTGCAGGTTTTTGCAGTGAACTGATACTGTTTTCATTGGAACATTACCTTCTCCTTCTCTTTTTCTTCGACTGTCTCTGCCACACACACATACAAGTCAGGACAGAGGAACTGGGACCAGATGTTCAAACAAATTCAGCAGGAAGCTAGTGATGGAGTATGGGCTTAAAAAGGAGGCAGCTGGATGCAGGCTACACAAAGCTTTTACTTGCTTTCCCTGATTGCTGTTCTATTAGTGGTTGTTGGTAACCCACTGCTTTACACATATTTTTTTTCTTTCTGAGACGAGTAGTAATCCTTCAGTTTCTTTGGCTGTAGACGTGACTATATTTGTAACAAACTCAGATTGTCTGCCATTGGTACATCCATCTACATTTCTGTCTTCCATATCGCAAAATGTACTTTGCGTTCCCATTCCAGAGAACCTCATAATTTACAGAAGTCAATAAATGTATTTTCCCTTATCTGCTGTTAAATACACACCATTGTATGTTAAATGCTTGATATGGTTAGAAAAAAAGCTATACGATGTTATATTACATTCATTCGTTTGGAAATTAGATGAAGATATAAAGATCCTCATGGCTTTCCACTGGGGAATCCCGTTTTATCCAGTTTTGAGTATTCATTGTAAAAACACATGCTGAGAAGTGTTTAAGCAGATGCTTTTCTATGATTCATAGGTTAAATAAAGCAAAAGTCTTAACCAAAACAAAATAATAGTAAAATATATTAACAAAGTAGATTTTAGTGGAAAAGGTACCCCAAACAAACAATGTATATTTAGTTTAGCCACAGGTTTGTGAGATGCAGTGACTCACCAGAACAAATAAACACATATTTTAACAAACTTTATTCAGCCGGGAACCTGTTTCAGTCTTGCTGCTGTGCGATGGAGACTTTCCGGCTGCTCTCCCACTCACTGAACACAGTTGTCAACCCACAGCCACAGATTCACTGAGCTGTACTGCAAACTCTCTAAAAGCAAGAAAAGCTCTTATCTCCCCCAACTTGCAATGCGTGTTTAACCGAGTGAAACAGCGCCACCATGAATTGTATGGTGACATGTTGCATTGCACTGAAATCTATCTCAGTTGTTCAGGGTGAAGTCAGTATCTGATTAGAAAATGACGTGAACGTCTCGCCTGTGCCAAACTGTGTTTAGATAGGAGTGCGTTGTGGGATACAGACTTCACGCCAATGAAAGCGTAGCATGGAGTCAACTTGACCTTTAGCTTGTTGTACTCGTAGCATTAGCGTCTTGTTAAGTGAAGTTATTGAGTCATGGATGTGTTAGATTTAAAAGAAACGCCAGTAGCAACATTTTAAAATCAGATCCGAATCACGCCAGAACTACAGCTGCTTTACAGGGAGGAAAATGAGTCACTTTGACTTTGAAAGCGTCCAGAACTGCTAGCTGCTAGCTAACGGCTGTTTTCTAGCCTTGTCTAGCATAAGCTGAGCTCATCGTTGTGTCTTAAAAGAAGAAAAAAACATGTGAACACGTGTGAACAGGACAGACTACATATTAACTGTCTCTGTTGTCGGGGATTTAAAGGCCAGTGGGAAACTATCACATGGTTATTGACACTTCACCACCATGACGGACAGGAGAGCGGCCTCCCTTCACACACGGTGAGTGAAAAGCTCATCCTCTCTATTCTCTGCTGCTTTTCTGCAGACTGAACTGAACTGAACTGTTCACACAGCGACATTATGTTGCTTATTGTGTTGCCTGCCTGGGTTTAGCTGCGTGTGTCAGCCTGTGTCAAGTGTTTGCTTACATACAGAACATAAGCACCACAGAGATGAGATGGAGACTTTTAGCTCTGTAGGGTTGGTTGTCTTTTACTCTATATTACAATGAAATGAAAAAAGTCAAACTTGTGGAAACCACAGTAATGGTAATCCAGGTTTTCTGCACATATACAGACATGCATCTTGGAAAACATTGGAGGGGAATTTATGTACTGCATTTTATACGGGGGCATTATCAGATCGTGATCAGGTGGGAGGACCAGCAACTTTTAGTTTATAACATATAGTCTGCCCGTAAGCATGTACCAGTGTGTACAGAGTCGAAGTTGTATGGGTTGTGTACATGAACGCAGGTCACACCGAAGAGCAGCCATAACGGCCTTGAGCCGTTTGTTGAGACGGTGCAGCGCTAAGCAGCGTTAGCTCATTTCCATACCTGCTTGCTCATGTTCAGGTTCACAGATGAGCTTGAGTCAAACCTACACAAGACAGGAAAACACACACTGTTCTCATGGGTCACAGGATAAAGGCAGACAACAAAATCAAACCTGGGGGGCGGGTTTAGATGTTCCATTTACCTGCCTTAGGTGCGGCGTGAACAGAACTGAGCTTCAACCCTTGCTGTGAGCTGACACTATTAGCCACTGATCCGCAGAGTCTGGCTACACGTTATTCCCTCTTCTAAGACAACTTAGACGAGGCCCGCTCTGGCAGGAATCATGGTGCAGGAGGATAGAAGTCTGCCTTGGCTGGTACACCTCGGGGAGCACCTCAGGGCTCTGACACTGAGGTTTAAGGTGCTCTGAAGCTCAGTCAGCTCAAATCAGAGCTGTTGGCAGGGTGAATTCTTCTAGGCAGATAGACAGCCGTGCACGTCTCTGCATTACCACTACAGAAACGTAACAATGCGTTGGATGTGTATGCACACATACACAACTGTTATTGTTTATCTGTGCAGGATAACAGATGTTAAAGTTGGAAATCCAGCCTCAGATTGTTTGCAGTAATTGGCCTCATAACTACAACCACATTACTTGCAAACTGTATTGTTCACAAAAACTGCTTCACACAGTTTGGGAGGCTGAGCTGCTCTAAAACAAGATCCTGGGGGATGAACACTGAATTTGGAGTTTTTTAAATTATGCTGTCTCTACCTTTTTGTGTGTGTGGGTGTCTGTATGCACAAGTGCATGTTCGTTTTTCCTGCATGTGGTGATCCATTACTCTGTCAGCGGTTTCCCATGATGCTTAACAACAACAGGAATATTTTGACTGGAGGAAATGACTTCATCCTCTGGAAGACAACACTACCTCATTGCTTTATTTCGCTCAGAGCATCTTTCTCATCTGATTCTTTCACTCTTACTGTTACAGTGTACAGATCACTTCTCTCAGTTCTGCTTTTTCTATTTTCTGACTTTGACTCAATTGTTTCATGCTGTTTTCCTCTGCTGCACTGTGTGTCTGTTGTAAAGAAACTCTGTGTCCTCTTGTTGAAGATGCTTTGGAATATGTGTCCTGAATCAGGGATGATTTATCTTATGTAGTGAATACATCCATTACAGTTTGGGGTTACGCAGACAATTTCAAGAGTAAGCCTAAAATTTAATAGGCACTATTTTATGATTGAACTAAAATGTCCAGTGCATAATTGCAGTTAAGTTGTTGGACCTACTCGACCATAGCAATCACTGCAGTTGCATGAATCTAACGCATACTGTATGTGACTCACCCTGGTGTCCTGTGCTTTGTTTATCCATCCTAGAGTCATACAAATCTACCACAGTCTAGAAAGTGGATTTTGCATAATAAGGGCACTTTAAAGCATAGGGCCAACGGATGTATAACGTATAACTTAGTATAATATTGAGAATCATTGTGAATGGTGCCAAGAGATTGAGGAGTTTGACACAAAACAGTAGCAATAAATGCATCTTATCCTACTGTAATCAGGGAATAAACTTCTTCATCTGCTGCCCTATTGTTCAACGAGAGGTTTGTGAAATTATATCTGAAGAAATAGTCTCAATAGGGTTTTGATTGCACAATTTGTCTCAATGGGTCAATATCTTGTCTGTCTGAATAGTGCGAGAGATGGGAGAGATGAGCATTCATTTAAAATTGTCTTCTCACTCCCTTTATTCTTTATTCTTATGATTGGTGAACGTAGCTGGTGTAACGTACAGTGAATCGTACATGAAGAGGAACCAGCCTATCAAATGCACTCAAGAAATTAAACCTTGAACTATAAAAAAATAGGTAAACCTAAGAGTTTCATTAAATTAAATGATGTTGGTGAAAGCACAACATTTGGCTTCAACTGATCTACATCATACGTAGTTAAAAAAAAATTTCAGCCTGTGAATGCACAAATTCATAAATGCATGAATTCAATTGACAAATTGTATAATCATAGCTTTCATAGAGTAAGTTTATACTATTTGAAGGGAAAAAAGAAAGTTATCCTAGGATTTTCTTGGAATAATGATGATAATTATCCACTTGATTACAAGTGTATTTTTTTCAAAGACCATCTTTAAGAGTCATTGCAAGTGAAGTTTTGCAAATTAAATTTTTTTTATTAATTCTTTATGGATTATGATTTTATCATCGGCCATACAAAACACATCTTTTGGCAAAGATGTGAAGACTACTAAATTAGTTGATGAATGCAGAAGCACTTTTGTAATAAAAATGATGGCACATAAACAGACTGTTTCGACTCCACAAGCTTTGCACTTTGAATGTTTTTGCATTTGATGCTGACTGTATTTTTTCCTTCACACCATTCAACCAGAATATAATTTAGATTTAGGTATTTTTAGGTCACAGTTTAAATACTAAAGTACACAAAAATATACTTTGTTACAGTAACAGTAAAAGTAAATGTAATATACATCCCTGGTGCATGAAGCAATTGATATATTATGTTCCTGTTCCTAGAATTCATTGAATGTTTGTGTGTGTGAGAGCGAGCTTGAATACAGGACTGCATGCGTACATGTGTAATAATCCTTTCACTTCAGTATTTTCCTCAGTATGGCAGCCCATTCAAATCCAATTAAAGCAACGCAGAGGGGTTCCCAGCATCATCCATTCAGCTGCCATTCGGCTTCTCCTCCTTTCTCTCTTCCTTCTGCGCTGCCTGTGGATGATTGTGAGGTAGCTGGGTGTGTAATCAGGCTACCACTTCCTTGGTATGTTGTTGGAATGTTTTGATGCGACAGCTTCGGAAATATGTTTAGTACTTCCCACACCTTAAGGATTTAATTGAGTGTATCATTGTGTTAGTGGGCATGGTGAACTTACCCTGTATTTTCAGGTTTTATTTTGTGTTCCAACAGGACTTAATTCGACCCCCTGTTTTACTGTAGCACTCATAAGTGGTGTATAATAAATTATTTATAGCTATGAGGCAGCTTTGAACTGGTACGTGTATGGTTAGGAAACAATAAACAGTAAATGCTTTGCACCATACATACATTTCTTTGAATGTTGATTTATTACATTTTGTAAACAAACCTTTTTCTGTTAAGACCTCAATCTGAAGGCCGATCTGACATGGCATCAACTTTCTTTCTCTAATTTTCTTTCTCTGTGTCTCTGCTCTCATCAGCCTGACTGGTTGGTGGCTATATAAGCAGCTGCTAGGAGAATCATTGTCTGCCAGATTGTCCTGCCTTTTTGTGCTTATTTCGTTCTGCAGAAGAGTCTCCAGCCATCCGCTCTGATTGATCTCAGGTTGTTTGGACATTGCCTACATTATCAGATCATATTTTAGCTCTGTAAGTTTAATTCAGATTCTCTGGTTAATATTTATAACTCTGCCTGTCTCTGCAGTAAAATTGCAGGAAAAAGTGACTCATTAAAAGTCTGTGGAAGTCGTGTTGGATTCAGTTTTATTCCGATTTTTTGTGTACTATTTAAAACTTAGGCATTTACATGGTAAAGTAATCAACGTGCTCTGGAGGAAATCTGCCTGGAGTTCATTAGAGTTCTCTAGATCTGTACTCCGATTATGAAAACCAAGTTTCATGTTTGCGTGACATCTTAAGTGTACTGCTTTCTTCAGAAAACGGACTGGACTCTTCCTACTTATGTACCAATAAGGCAGAAAAAGTGTGATACGACTTTTCTAGTCAAATAGATTTAATCGCCGCCATCACCTGTTGTTATTAAACATCTCGTAACTCATTATATGAGTCCACACACCAGGTTTCTGATAGTGGCGTTTACCAACCCTTTTTAAATATACCTACATCACGTAAACCCATCTTCTACATCTTTGTGTATTCGTTGAATGTCTTGTCAGTTGATTAGAAGCGGTTTATAGCACATTTCATGGTTTGTACCCTTCATGTTCTTCGACATTTTGTACAAGAAACCCAATGGCAAATTTGGGACATACTGCAAAGCAACAACTCTCACATGGCAGCTACAGGGCGTCCCTGTTGGCAGAGTAGGAAGTGTTCCTTTCCAGGGCTGCTACACTATCACCACCAAACAGAAGTGTGACTCGTTGCCAAAATTTCCCCTTCAGCACTCTTGGTATAACAAACCTGTTTTGGAGCCATAACCATGCCATCCTTCAGGGTGAGTTACATAATCAAGATAGACATTGACCGTACAGGAAAATTAATTAGGCAGCAGTAATGATGGTGCAAACATAATCAGCAGCAATGCAGTCGAGCTCATGTGTTTGCATCAGCCAGAAGGTAAAACGTGTGGAGCTAGGACAGGAGAAAGATTGGAAAACAAAGCCTCAGATAAAGAAAAGCATAGTTGTATAGCGACTGAATAAGTATTAAAGTAAGTAAAACCTGCACTGAAAAATAAAACACAGTCATAGAAAGATACTAGTTTTGATTAAAAAATATTCCTTTGTATCCTCTTTTCATTTCATGTCTTATGTTTTTCTGTGATTATCTTGACTCTGTATTGATTTAGGTTTTTCTAACTTTCTGTTGCTACCTGATGGGAGGTGAGATGAGGAAGGCTTCTACGGTGAGAGGCTGAAAAGATTGAGTTCATGCCTCACTGTGCTTGTGGCATTTTTAACAATAAAAAAAGAAATTCTTCTACTTCATTTACACAAAAAACTTATTTCAACTTATTATGTAAAAGACTTGTTATTTCACCAGACAAATGTTATTGTAACAATACGAGACAAGAAATTGGCTGAAAGAAATGACATGATGCATTAAGGTCGTTGTGCTCTCTCAGTAACATAATTTCTACCCACAGAGAGCACAGAATAAAAAAGCTAACTTTAACCCAGCTCAGTAACACTAATAAGGACACAGAAGTGATATATGTTCCCTCTTCGTTAAAATGGAAACCATCCTCTCCCGAAAGCCTCCCAGACCACAGCTGGCACTGAGAGAACGCTGACGTCAAGGGAAAATGAAGTGATGGGGTTTTAAACCCGGGATTGGGATTTAAAATATTGATTGTTAGATTCTTTTGTTAGTTTTTTTTTTGGAGTTTTAGTCGCAGCTTGTACGGTTATTGTTTTATTTTTCAGACACTAATTTCAGTGCCAGTCTTTACTGTTTTAGTTCAGGCAAGTTGCTGCTGAATGCGTAAACTCTGCGAGGCTTGATGCTCGTATTGTGTCTTTTTATGCATTACTAATACACGGCTTTGTTAAGTTAACTGTCAGACTCAGCAGGTGCGGTGTTGAAGCAAACTTGTAAAATCAAAGTCCGCATCAGTGTCATAGCAACAGATACGGAGAGACACATTTACAAACACGTATTTTTTCATTCCCGTGCTCATGTCAGGACGTTCTTCGCTGTGTGGTCTAGGTAACTGCTGCTATTTCGGTGGAGTGGATATTTTCGGTGAGGTGGGCACTTGGAATCGTGTCATGCTCAAGTCCAGACAGGCAGCGCTAAACTGGGATGTTCGTTCATGCTCACCTTCTTGGAACATCATGTATCAGAATGTTCTGTGACATCACCGTTTGCTGCTCCATATAAAGGCTTAGACAAAGAGCAGTGTTGGCGTCATTCGTGCTGTCCATCATTCAACATATAGTGATTTAACCGCAGCTTGTTTTTCACCATTAACTTCAGTATAGCAAACTTTTATGCACTTATTTTGTGGCTGTACATTACAAACAAGTAGCTGCTGTGCCGAGTTTCAGACACGCATGTCAGATGTGATTTGTATATGTTACCAGCTGACTGCTTAGTAAGCCCTTTTTTCATGGGCTGCATTTCGACAGTTGGGTTGATATAAGTTTGTGTGTGCGCTCGGGGGACTGCTCTTTCCATTAATGTCCGTACTAAGATGCAACTCAGCTTTCTGAATTATGTAAATGAGGTGCTGTAAATTCATGACAGAATCAATGGCTTTCATTTTTATCAAATCAATCAGACCTTTAGCAGTCCACAAACTCCACACCACTGCAAGATACATGCACACAAACATGCACAAACACACTGCAGGGCCTTATATTAATCCCACCAAGGCAGGCCTTAGAATAATGAGCTTTGGAATGATGTGTATACAGTCATAAATATAATTTTTTCGGTTAAACATCAGGTGATTCATGATAATGTGTGTGTGTGTGTGTGTGTGTGTGAGAGAGCGAGATCGAGTGGGCCTTGTGTTATAAGTCAACTTTTGGGAGGTTACCAAACAGATCCCACCCTGATTCACTATGTGTCAGAAGAGATGTATTTTATTGCATATAAACTTTCTCTGTCTCACACACACACACAGACACACACAAATACTAAATTGCTCCTGTTACCATGGCTGTGGTATGCCATGCTGTAAATACACGCAGACAGTTTGAAATATATCCTGGTAGTGTGTGTAATGATTGAAAGGGAAGCCTTGCTTTGGGTGCGTGTTTAGCTGCCATGTTTACATCAGAAAACAGCAGCCTTGGTTGAAGCCAAAGAGGCATTAGACAGTTTGACCCATAAGAACCCACGGTGTTCAGAGACGTGTTGCACGTGGTTCATATTGTTTGGTCCATATTCCACAAAATGTTCCTTTAGGTAGAAGTAGGTTCTGGGCTCTTATGGGTTTAGACACCGGTCGAGACTTTTAGTTGTTCAGCTGTTAGATGGATCAGGCTCATAACTCATTCACAACATGCATGTTTATGCTGAGAAGAATTAACTGACTGAATTTCTTAGACACATGCAGAGGAAGACACTTCAGGCAGGTGGTACAGTACCTGTTTTACTTAGGTATGTAACATTCTGAATTATGTTAACAAGAGATCTGTACGATTTCTATGATTATGATTGTTTTTCTCTCGTTTTCTTGCTTGTGGAACTTAATGGGGGTGATGCTTCGTATTGAGCACTGCCTGTAGATACTGGATTAATGGGGCCGTTTCACTTTTCCTCCCCCACTAAAGACGGATGCATTCATATGGTAATGTGTGGGGTAGAGCTTGTTCTCACCTTGACTGCAGCAGCCAACTACTGCTGACTGAGGAAACTGCTGATTCAGCATTAATGGGGAAACATTAGGGGAAACTTCTCTTCAGTCATAAAGATGTGTTGTCTTAATTTTACTAAATGTACATTGTTGTTACAGTTGCTATTGATGCACACATTTTTGATTAATCAAATCGTTTAAAACTATAGCAAATATTCTCTTCAGAAAAAATGTCTTTAAGTGCTAGAACTGTACAAACTAAAGATAGGTATCAGATCATCGGGTCCTACTTATCCATGTTGTGCTTCCTGCTTTGGGTGTATTATAGGCATGTGTCCACTAATGGTTGCTTGTCTTATCCCATCAATCTCATGTTCCCACTTCCTCCCTATATCAAATAAAGTCTAACAGGGATTTGTCAACCTCTGCTTATGCTTGAGGGCTCACTTCACTCGTCTGTCTCATCATGTCACGTAAGCATTGCCGTACACGATATCTTACCTCATGTACTTCTCTGTTCTGTGTCAACCATAACAAAATGTATGTCAAACACTGATGCTATATCTGTTTTTAAGATTTTCTCAGTACCTTCTTTGCATAAGTTTTGTAATGTCTTGTTTGTCTAAAGTAAAATAACAGTGTGCAGACAGCTGTTGGGATAAACTACTGTATGGCGGTAAGATATTTACTGTATCTTGAAGATCACTGTGTCTTTATTAATCAAATATAATAGTTGTATATATCGCTTGCTTATTATTCAGTATTACTGGAATTGCAATAACTTGATCGCAGTAAATTAACAAGCTGCTTTAGGAACATTTAACATTTAACAACATTTTAAAATACAGCCATAAATCCTATGTGACATATTGGTGTATTACACTACTTTGTTTATCCAAATTTCTTGCTTTAACTTTCATAATGTATCCAGGAGGGTGTGTGTGTGTGTGTGTGTGTGTGTGTGTGTGTGTGTGTGTGTGTGTGTGTGTGTGTGTTGGCATGACAACATGACACTTGGAAAGCGTTGAAGGGTAGATATAGAGGGAGAAGAGGAAGCTGTGCTTTCTCCATAAATAGACAACAGGAGGTTTCACATCAGCTTTGAGAGGAAACCTGATACTTGAATTTGTTAGTGAACATAATTCAGATCTCAACTTCAAACTCCATCTAAAAATATAGAACATAAAAAAATAGAAATATCAAAAAAGTGAATCTGAAAGAAGGCCAAAAATAAAATGACCCCAAAACTTAAGTAAATTTGACTTTTACATCCTTAACTACAACTTTGACACAAACGTGATAAAGTTTACACTGTACCTCCCTCCAGAGAGGAATGTGTATGTTTGTGAATGTGAGATTTTTACACACGTCAACTTACACAATTAATAGGGTTGAAGCACTGTCTCCTCATTTATGAAAGGCTGGGTCTAGCAGCAGTCATTATGAGACATTAAAGTCATTCAATATGGCTGGCATATTGATTTTGTATATCTGTCATCCGCTCATATAATATTTATGAAGAGGCAGCGTTTTTCATTCCCCCATAACCACAGATACCAGCAGAGATACAATTAAACACTCTTGTGTGACCTTACTGTCATTACTGAGCAGTTTGCTCCTGTGAACCACTGCTCCATCTGTATAACACAGCTGCAAAGATGTTTCAACGTATGAAATGGTTAGAATTACGTCAAAAAAGAATGGCTCTGCGTTCAGTCATGGAGATAAAATAATGAATCAAAAGTCATATGAAACAATGGGAATATTGTCATCTGAATTATTAATCAAGATCATTCACCTTGGTAACAGTAAGAATATCTAATTCTTTGCTGTACTGCTCATGTGCATTTGAACTATGACTGTACACACACACGTTCTTGCATATGCAGAAGACACTTCTTGCCTACTCGACAGTTAACTCCTTAAATTGGGTTAAAGACAAAATGTAAATCATGCAACCTCTCATTGCATGAAATATAGGCAAGGGGGGAGATCGATACTCAGTGGGATGAAGAGAGATCGGTTGGACCAGCAGTTTGATAGGCAGCAGTCCCTTCAAAACTCTCTTAAATGCAACACAGGCAAGCCACAAATAGAGTGAGATCCGCTGGGTTCTTTTTTCAGACTGTGCACATGTGGGTGGTTGTGTGTTTTGCACAAAAACAACGAACCCACCTCACAATACACAAAATACGCATTGAAAACATGCCATTCACTAGTCAAACAGTTTTCTGCATCTACTTTTTTCCACCTTTTGTTACCAAGACAACAGACATATAAAAACTAACATTTTGTTCAGCTCCAATTTGCCCCTGGCTCCTTTCGCTCCTAGGTCAAAATGTCTGAGCACATCCAGTATTATATTATTATCCAACTAATGGTTCAGTATCTTAAAGAAAAAATAAAAGTCCTGAACAGAGTTTGCCTTGCATGCAACGCAGCGGGAGAAAGCAAACGGCAACAGACGTAGAGAAGCCGTGTGAGAGACTGCGAGAGGAAGCGGAGGGCGATGAGGGAGCGTCGCGGCTAACACCCACATTGACTTTTGCGAGGCAGAAGACAGATCGTGGTGATGGTACGGTCTAATAAAAGCCACAGTTTCTTTATTTGCATCTCATTTTGTTTTCTAATTGGTGTGTTTATTCAGTTAGAGGGATGGCAATCAAAACTGTTTAATAATGAGAAGCTGATAACCTGCTGTATGTTAACACAGCTATTAACATTTATCATGCTGTCACACAAACATGCCTCACAGCCATTTACTAACGTACGGAGCACTTATTTCTTTGCAGTACATCTTCGTGTCAGTGCTTTGTCTGCACTCTATTGCCACTGGCTTCATAATAATTACATTTAGACTTTTTGAGCTCTAAATAGAATTAGACTAAAACGACAGAATCACAATGAGACGGGACACAGCGTGACACTTTATCAAAAATGTTCTTTATTGAACTTTAAAGGGCAAACTGCTTCTGTGCACTTTGTTAAGGGCCTTTCAGCCTTTTAGCTGGTATTGAGATTTACTAGGCCAAGGTCATGCAGGAGTAAAGCCATGACAACATTGCAGTGAAGTGTGTGAATGCTCAGTCTTTCATACTGCTTTTCCTCCAGCAAAAGTGTTGAGCCTTCCTGTCTCTTTGATTTCCCTATAGAAATCTATTTTTACAACTGCCTACTAAACATGTCTGGAGTGCCGTATGACGGCGTGTAAGTCATGCAGTGAACCTGTATCCTCCATCACGCCAGATTAATTGTCAGCTCTCACGTTAAACAGACACAGCAGGATATCCGCATGCGGTTTGCGCTGAGCAGAATGCCGAGTAGTATAAATTTAAGTATAAATGAGAATCAGCAGCAGGAACTGATGCACCATACAAATTACAAAACATTCAGGTCACAAATTAGCAAAACCTTTGATATCAGCCGTGTGCGTAGAAAACTTTATTTCACTTGTTCCTGACGCCGTCATACATTGTACTTTTTGTTATCCTATTTATAAATGATGATCCATGGCAAGGACACGGACTTCAGACACATCACATTTTACATTACATTCAATTCATGCAATTGACAGTGGTGACACACATGTTCAACGTCTTTAAGATGAAGTATAATAGGACATAATTTACTAAGCTCTAAATGACATCGACTGAGTCTGGGGCCTGTTTTACCGTCTTGCTTATCCACTTTCCCTGAAGTGAAGTGCACATTAGACCATAAACAAGCTGAATGTTGTGCTTCACGTGTGGTTTTGCGACGCATGATTAATTAGTTTTGTGTTGTGTAAAACGCATTTCATCTAATTGTTTTCCCCTACGGTGGCAGTATCAACACCATCGCGCAGAAGTCGGTGTGTGTGTCATTAAGAGGACATATCATTTATCAGCCATTTCCTGCTGTTCATACCTTGCAGCCACATATTTTCAGACACACCTGCTACAGGAAATGCTAAAACATTCCAGGCATTCATTTGGTTTATATTTGTATTTAGAGAATGTCCAGTAGACACTGTAACCAGCAAAAGCAAAGCTAAAAATATAATAATAATAATAATCATTTTGTCAGGTCACAACATGCATATACTATATATATGCAGTGAGCAACATACTTGGTGGTTATGAAACATTTATTTATTCATAATTGTCATGTTATATCCTTGTCTAGCCTTTTGGTGTTATATTTATGTGTTGATGTGTTATGTGTTCAAATTCAAATTCATTATTTTTAGCCCCTCACCCATAGTAATCCTGCAGCATGGATTTGCAGGATAAAACAGAATGGACCATGTGGAAATGTTTAATAAGAAATCCACTGGGACTCCTGCACACTATGTTAATGAATGGAAATTTCCTGGTATGCATCATAACTTCTGCTATTGAATTCTTGGAAGGTATTTCATGTAATTATGTTGAGATCATAAATATTATAGAATGTTTAGGGGATAAAAAAATACAGAGCAGACTGTGGGTTTTTCAAACCTCAGGCCTTTTAAAACAACTCGGAAATACTTGTTCCACATTTACATGCATAATTCTACTACATTTGAGACCGATTATGCAGCACCAAGCATTTAATGTATGCGCAACACACAAATACACAACACAAACAAATAGAAATAGTTATCATTAAGGTTTTCAGCTGAATTCCACTTATACTGTGCAAACATGGATCCACTGAATGTTGCTTTTGTAAAAATGAAACATAGCCATAAATTAGCCCTATTTAAATAAAACACAGGGAACATGGTGGAGTGGTTGCACTCGCTACTTGCTAACAGCCATAATTAATTGAGCAATTTTTAGCCCGTTCATTTACTGTATCTAATGACTTCAAGCACAGAGCTTTTAAATATAAGACGGTGGAAGCAACAAGTAAAACAAGTGAAAATGCGTTGTATTCAGCAGTTTTAGGCTAATATGACATTTTCATTTTATGAGTTACTGCTGGTTGGACAGTTTATATGTCATCATCTCCCAACTTTACAGCATTAATGATTTAGTCACAAGTTGAATGCTGAAGCAATCACGACCGGAAACGAATACATCTGTGAAAGGATGTTCTCACCCACTGTTTGACATGAAGGCATTAATGCACACAGAGGACAAACCAGTGGCATGTTCAGACGCGTGTCCTACAGCTGCAGAACATTTAAATGTCGAGCGTGTTCTTTGTGTGTGAGCGTTCTGTGGAGCTTTGTTGAGAAGTTAGGGAAACGTGGCATTTCTTTTTCTGATGCACATTTCCAAATCCCAAAGCCAATTGCCACGAAGAAACTTCTGTATTTTAGTTCAAGAGTTCTTAGAATCACTCAAAGTGGAAATATAAAACCTCAGAATATAAAATAGCCATGTAGTCAAAGAAGATATTCAAGCCCTGTTCCACCAGCGGCTCTCTGATTCCTGTTCTCTTGGACTTCTTTGTATATTTGACTCATTTCCTGTGCTTGTGCTTCCTGAGTCAACACCACAAGTTGTGATGTCAAAAGGTTGACGTTTGGACTCTGCTGTTGCCTTCTTGGAGTTTCGCCTCTCAGTCTTTGATTGAGATTGAGAGGATTAAGAAAAACAAGTATATGATAAGACTAAGAAACATTTTGACTTGTGTATGTGGATTTGCAGCAATACGTCACAGCAATGGTTCCATGTGTCCCAGTAAGTCAACATCTCATACAGTCACACGTGAGGGTGTCCTCTACCTAAATGGCCTGATTAAGAGCACCACAAGCGCTGAGCACACACAGAATTGCAGACAGTGCTTCAGTTCAGGTGGTCTCCTGTGGTGCTTTTTCACTGATACACACTTAAAATGGCTTTTACTCATCAGTGCCTCTGTTCATGAGGGTGATGATGATGTATGACTTGTGCGTGTGCTGTGTGACGGCCAAGTACCATCAGTGTGGTCCAATTAACATCTGCTCTGTTCAATACTATAACCTCTGCTGCTCTAACTTCAATCTACTTTGTTTTACATTACTCTGACTTGTTCTATGCTTATACTATTATACTAGACCCCATGAACTACTTATGAGCCCTACAGATATGTTTTGCTACCGTGTTCAGTTTTTACAAGCTCTGTGTATTCATGAGTTTCGATAACACATTTATTGCAAAGATGCATTGTGGGTACATATGTGTGCACGTATTGTATGTATGTTCTGTTTATGTGCGTCATTCAGAGGGAATTATTATGTGATTAACCGGCCACTGAATGTTACTGAGATTCTGCACTTCTCTTTTCCTGCTAGTCACAACTTCTGGTGGCTTACACACACACACACACACACACTAAGGAATGCCACTGGACACAGACACGGACTGTCAAGCTTATGACACACTCTTCATTTGTGCTCTGACAGCTCGGTGGTCGTTCTCGAAGAAAGAATTGACAGTTCAAGGTGATGGGTACTTCCAATCAGTTCAGTGTTTTCGCTGTGTGATGGCAGCTTTGTGTACAGGATTTGTCTGTGTGTGTGTGTGTGTGTGTGCACACGTGTACGTCTCCTCTTTTGTAGTGTGGGTCTAGGTAGGAGATAGCTGACAGGTGTCCCTTCTTCTTATTCATGCAATTTATCACCCTACGTGTGGTTGGGGACCTTTGCCGTCTTCCAAATGCCCATAGAACAAAATGCTCTCACTTACTCTCTTTCCCTAAACAACAATAGGCAATGATCAAATGTTCTATGGTATATGATGTGTTACGAACCCTCACTGTTACGTACTTCTTTGTCTCCTCTCTCATTATCCAAACAGTGTCATAGGCATGTCATCCAAGCAGAAAGGAGTCATGGCATGCTGAGCGGCTGCAGAGATTTTAAATCTTTTGTTCTTTCTCGCTTAAGAATAAAAAGTGTTCCAACACTCAGTATGAGCCAGCTGTCAGAAATAAACCGTTACTATCAATATCCCTCGCCAGATATCATTATTTTACTTCTTTTCAATTAATTATGAAAGCATGGTGAGACGGTGCTTTAGATCTCATTTCAAGCCTAAATTGGTTTGTGAGCATAAAAACCTTTATTGTGTATGCCCTGCGGCACACACACATAGACATGGACATAAAAATATGCTGTGAAGACTGAGTTTAGACATGGATGTTAATGTATAATTTTGTATCTGGGGCTTGCAGCCTTTTTCAGGTTATCGACTGGCTTATAATCAAGATTTTATTGGAGGTGAAAATCTATCTCTTCATAGATAGTTTGTTCCACTGGAAGATGTTTTTTTACTGAAATACACATTCCTTCACTCTCTCCTTGGTAACAGTAGCTTTCACTGTGGGGAGCCTCTTACCACCCCCCCATCCACACACACCCCCTGCACCTCTTCTATTCTTTTCATCCACTGCTGCTGTACCAAATCAGCTGGTGAGGGCTTTAGGGAGAGATGGGGGGTGGGCTGGAGAGTTGCAGAAGCATGAACCATGCTGAATAACAGAAGCTTAAGGACAGGACTTAAAGTTGAGATACAGATCCAATTCCTGGTTTTATTTCTATTTTTTCCCTCTTCTATTTCTATCGCTGTAGCCTCGCTGTCTTCATCTGCCCCGTCTCTCTCTCTCTCTCTCCCTAGCAGTGGAAGGAACGAGTCAGGCAGGGTGATAAATAGGTGGTGTCCGATGTGCTTCTCCTCTCCTGTCGCTCTTTTTTCTCCTTCTTCTCCCACTCTCCTCCGCTCCAGTCTCGACTCGCTGCACTCGCAGCCCAACAGCGTGTTCGTTCCTGTCAGCAAAACGGGAATCGCTGGAACAACCAGCTCTTCGGTGCATAAGGACAAACACACATACACTTTGGCACATTTTCACACAGACCGCACACATATGACCATCCAAAGAGGGCACACATTAAAAGTGATAACATGGGGCAGTGGTGGTAAAATGAGTTCGAAGACTCACAAAGAGCCACAGTTGCATGCTGAGCTGACAGAACATGCACAAACACACTCACAGCCAGAGTCTATTAGTGTTCACGATGCACACAGTCTGGATGAATTAACGTCAGTGGTCACCAGCATCGGCTCTGCATATGCACTTATGTATGACAGGCTCTTTCTAGCCATGAATATGTGTACGTGTTTAGATTATTTAAGAAAGGAAGACGCCTGCAGTCTGCAGGAGAGGGTGGTCAATACCTACCTCAGTCGTGATGAATGGTGGCCTCAGAGTTTAAGGCCCAATGTAGCTTTATTCTTGCTACCCTCTAGTGACATGTGTCCTCCCAGAAAGCCATTATCAAAGTAAATGTCTGTATCTCAAGCAGCACCATATATTTGAGGCTTTAAGAGCACTGAACGGTGTACAACTCCCTTGTCCATTTGGAAAATCTTTTGAAACGACCACCTGTCTGGATCTTATCAGTATATCGCAAATGGGGGCAACACATCACAAGCTGCATTCTGGCTTTATTATAACATAGCCTGTAGTGTTGGTTCTCTCTCTCTAAACATTCTCAGCGGTAGTGCACTTCCCTTGACCCCTTGCTAGGTAAGTGAGTGTGTCGCTGGAGCTTTATTAAGGAACAATTGGTGTAAGCATCCCCCCAATGCTGCCATGCATCACCTGTTCTATAATTGAAGAGGCTATGAGCCCGTTAATGATCCTCTGCTTGACCCAGGGCCTGTATTTGCATTGTTTTAAGCTTAGCGCATGGCTAATAGCTAGCCTGAAGGCACACAACCTTGCTAAGGATCGAACACCAATTTCCTTCCCGCCAAGGGCGAGCTTACCACATCATTTGGAAAACAAGAGTAAAGGTGCCCGCACACCAACGCAGCCGCCCGTTCTCTATATTTCCTGTTGCAACCCAGACTGTCATGCACACATGCGCATACGCTGAACCTGTGTGGCCTGGGGAGGTGTTGAATAGGAACAGTGAAAGGTGCTATTTATTTAGCTGATAAGAGTGAACCTGTTAGTAGAGGGGCTGTGAGGGAGAGGCGCTAACACCTACAGAGAACTGCCTCTTTACTTAACCCAGGAAGGTTCTTTTAAAGAGGTCACTGAGGGCAAAGGAACACACACACACACACACACACACACACACACACACACTCACTCACTCCTCTATTTCTACAGAACATGTCTTTAAAATGGGTTGTAAAAATGCATCTCTTTCTTGCTCTGGTTTATATGAGAATCCAATCCACAGCAACAAAGGGGTGAGCAACAGTAAAAAGTGATAAAAACAAATAAATCAATTTAGCTGCGGGATTTATTTTGCGATCACAGTGAGCAGTGAGTAATAAAAACTGTATTACACCAATGATAAGTTTCCGTTGCAATTTTCATTTATGTGCACAGCATTTGCATGTGTGTGTGTGACATTTTTTTCTTTGCGCCTAGTAGATATATTGTACCATAACCAATACACGGTAAAACCTGGCTAGGTTCCATTTAACAACACAGAGCTGCCTACAGATGTAAACCATGTTATAGTTCCTTCCCTAGCCCGCTGCTGTCCTTACGCTGTGTCTATATATTTTTTTTTATGGGGCTTATTATTTTGAAAGACAACAGATATAAAAGACATAGATTGAGTGTCATTTGACAGATATACTGAGGAGGATATTGGGAGAGGGGCAGCAAAATTGCCTCAAATCGAAAAACTATACAGAAAATAATTTACTTGGACTGTATGTCTCTAGGCACTCAACGTTTAGAATGGGCTCTGCTACTTTAATTGAAAGGGAAAGCGAGACAGGGTAAGAGAGAGAAAAGCTGTTACAAACAAGAGCATGATTTATGAAATTCATCCCTCTGTTCGTCAGAGCTGGCTCATTATGTATGCACAACAGTGAGAGTGTGAGAAGACGGATGAGTCGTCCCGGTGGCTGCGGAAGAGGAATGGTGCCGCTAAACTCCGCCGGTAATCAACTGGTGAAATTAAACATCAAAAAAACAGGAATGATTGTGTGCGGCAAAGCGATTTGTCTGCAATTAGCGACTGGGTGCATAACTCACACACAGGCGCACGTAAACACATTCACGGTAAATGGAACAAGACATGTCACCGGGTGTGTATTTGTGTGTATGCAGATATACGGCACACGATAACCATAAAAACTGTTTAATAAACTTGAGAGACATTAACAGGACCTGGGGCAATTGGTGAACAGCTACTTCATTTGTCAACAGCTCGTATTGAATGCTTTCTGAGAGGTAGCGCTTGTATTTATGGCCTTGTCTCTGTCATTTGTTTTCTGCTGTTTTATTTAAAATGAGAGAGTAGAGGTTGGAAGAGGCCAAGCAGGAGAAAGGAAACATGGACTTTCTTCTTACAGTGTAATGAATCTTTGCCAGTATTTTCAGTACATTATCAGAGCCGCTATCATGACCTTTATGGGGTTCCATGATCAAACACAGTCTTGAAATGTGCCCTCTTACCTTCGCAGGATGACAGCCAAACATTTGTATTTGACCCAGTACAGACAGTGCCCTTAATATAATGCCCGTGTGCCTCAGCTGCTCTTCCGCAGTGGATACGAGACGATGGTTACCAGAGCCCGAGAGTGCTGTTTGGAGCTCAGTTTCATTTTAGACATTCGCTGTATATAGGCAGAGTAATTTATCAGGGTGTTGTTGCGAGTGTTTACCTCAGCAGGGGTGCTGCATGGCTCACACCCAATGTCACAGCTGACAGTGTAGGATCTTCACCGGTCCTTCCTCAGTAGCTAACAAGCTGCTCTCATATTCCTTCTGTCTAATTGAATTCGCCGTATCACAGGATTACTAGCTGTCTGAGCTTAAGCCTATACGTTTTTTAATCCTTAACATGATTGCCTGTGGTTGTCTCATTTGAGAGAATAACAAGTGCCCTAACAAGCCAAGTTGAATTAAAGCAGCTGCAGACTTCCACCAGTGTACTGGTAGAAGATTGCAGTGCACAGATGTGGTCAATGTAATTTGTCAAATAAAAAAGCAATTTAAAGGCGCTAGACATCTGAGCCTGAGTTACTTCTGGGTAAAATAGGCAGTTTGTGCAGTGTATGAGTACATTTGAGTGTATGTGTGTGAGGATTATGCAAGAATAGTACCTGATTATGTTTCTCACATTTGAGAAGAAAGTGTCTAATGAATTTGTCAGCATGTGATTGATTTGAGTGCTTTGAGTGCTCACCTTCGTCTTCTCCACCTGTCCTTCTCCTCTCTGTCTCACTTTGCCTCCCACCAAGTGTTGATTGAGTCTTCTGTTTGTCTGTGTGCTGATTCCCCCCTTTGCTGGCGTCATAGAACAAGGACAACTAGAAAGTAGCAGCTTAATCAGAACACGTTGGTACAGCAACATCTTTGGCTTTGGAGGATCCACTAAACACCAAACGCCACAGTTCAGTTTAAAAGACAAGAGCAAAAAGTAGGGGAGAGTGATGAGTAGTCTCTTCAGCTGGAGTGGAGAGTCTGTGGACTACAGAGATGCTGAGTGGAGACCGGTGACAACATGGCAGCGCCCAGTGTTCCTGCAGTGGAGGCGAATGCCCACAGAAAAACAAGTTAAGTATGCTTCTGTCACTGTGCTTACAGGCTCAGGCAAGCAGGTAACCATTGGTTTTAAAGGTTGAAAGGCAGAGTCCAGGTCTGTTAACATATAATCTCAAAAAACATATGTACTCAAGGGTTCAGACAATCAATCAAGTTAGGGTAAGCAAGGGTTGCGAACACAGCAAAATAAGATGCAGGCACCAGAAGATGAGTTTGCAACTGTGACCCCTGTGAGTTTAGGTAAAACCTTTATATTTTATTTTAAAATGACTTGATGTTTCCACAACAATTGTGCGTTATCTTACACTGAAATGACAGAAGGACCACCTCTTACTAAAGTGACATGATTGGTCACATATCCCAGAGAGATTAAGAGATAAAGCTTAGCCTCCTGATATGAGTTGTCTCAAAACTGAAGCACCATAGCCTGTGTACTTATTGGGATCTAAAACCTGTCTTCTTTGCTTCCCTCTATACTCCGAAAAGAAAATTGCTTCGGCACACGCTGCTCACTAAAAGGCGGGCAGAGATTGAATTCAGGGGACCTGAGCTTTGAATGAATTGTGTGAACTGCTCACAGGTAGCATGTTGGCTTTTAACCTCGCTCGCAGCATGCAAAGGAAATGCAGCCTGATATTATTCTCATGACTTCAATCATCAGAACAGGCTTGAGGGTCAAATACAAAATCCACATGTACCACGGTCTCTTTTTAGACAGTTCCAGTCCCTCTCAATCTCAATTTCTCCCCACAGTCTTCAATCTATCTTTTCCTCTTTACCTCTGACCTTCGGATTTTTGAGGTCCTCCATACCAATCTGCTTTTCTATCTTGTCGTTTACGCTCTCTGTCTCAGTCTTGCCATTCTACTGACCTTTCAGTTTCAGTCTTCCCTCTATGTCTCTACCCCTCCTCTGCTTCTGGTCTGAGTTGTAATTCAGTTTGTTTCAGGGCCAGTTAGGCAGCCAGTGGAGTTAATCTGTCTTTTCAGGTCATAAATCACTGTTTGGCATCTTTCTCTCTCTATCTAGTCATCTTTTCCTCTCTCGCTTTGTTTTTTTTTCCTTTTCTCTCACTTGAGCCTACCTGCTGCATAGACGTAGCGCATCCTTTGAGGCGATTGTGTGTGACAGTCGGTGGTAGTGTTCTTTGCATGCGTATTTGTGTGCGCATGTGTGAGATTGTGTGTTTATCATGGCTTTAACACCCTACACATAGGGAGTGAAACTGTGTACTCTGGAGGTGCCACAGCCAATAAGAAGAGATTGCTGAGATGCCAAGTCCAATAAGAAGGGATGCTTCACACTGATGGTGGAGTTTGAACCAGTGTGTTTTTAGCTCACAAACACAACCTTGAATCGCACTAACAACAGGAACAGATGGAATTTAATAGACGACAATTAATTCACAATATCATACAATAATTTGACCTTTTGGATAAATTCAAGCTGCTTTTAGTGTGTCTGCGTTCATTTGGGTGGGGGTGGGGAGGTGCAGTCTGACACATCTACGACCAGGCAGGTGCATGGGAAACTGTTGGCCCCTACCACAGACAAAACCACATCAGCAACCCGAATGTTGGGGGGTGGCAAAAACAGAAGAAAGAAGGGGAAAGACAGAAAACAGCTTAGCGTAGCAGGAGGTAGGACAGAGAAGGGAGAGAGAATGCAGGAAGAGGGTGAAGTTGAATAGCAGAAGGGCGGGTGTGGGAGAGTGGTTGAATGAACGTGTTGTGTATCTATTGTGCAAGGTTCCTGAATGGAGTGTTAGTAAGCTAAGTAGTGACTGGTGATTTACAGCTCGGAGGCTATATCAGCTCAAGTGGGCAAACAATACCCTTTCACAAACAACACTGAGCAGCCAGGAGAACCTTGTAGCTCTGTGCTATTCTAGATCTAAAGTGGGGTGAAGTGTTTTGGAAGTCTGTGGTTGTGTGCAAGAAGACGATTCAGCACAGAGGAAGAAGGGAGGTAGAAAAAAACCATGATGAAGAGGCAGACAGCGAGAGACAGAGTGAAAAGTCTTCTCATCTCTCGTCTCATGCTGCTTATTAACCAAGGTGGTTATTCCGTTTTCTCGTGTTTACGTTGGAGCGTCACGTGATCTTGCACTACTGTGCTAAAATTTACCACCAGGCTGTGCTTGACATTTGCGTGCGTGTTCGGGGGTAGAGGTGTTGTTGTCAATAATCTCCAAGCTCTCTCTGCTGGTTGCAGGTTTTGCAGGCTCCCAGAGATCGGTTTCCCTTCTCCCTCCCAGCTTTGAGCTACGTTCAGCATCTTAAAGTGCCTCCCAACCACTTCAGATGTGAAGACGCGTGGTAACTCTTCAATAACATGAAGATGCATGAGCTAGAAATGTTAAAGTCTGCATTGGCTAAATGGGTTTTCTGTTTTTCTGCCAACCTGTCACTTTTTCTCGCAGCCTATCCCCCACACTCAGAAAGAAATGTTGCGATATTACGATGAGCAGGACTGCCCTGAATGCAGACCTATCCGTGGCATTAGAACAACAAGCTCTGTGACGAATGGGGAAAAAATGGAGGAGCCACGGTATGTATGTGTCTGTCTGAGTGGGTTCGTGTGTCCCCAGCTACACGTTTGTCATTCAGATGCGTTGAGAAAGACAGCGATGCAGTCGACCATCCTGACTCCATTGTGCTGCAGACTTGTGATAAGGGCCACACAGACGCACGTGCGCCGTCACACTCATACAAAATCACCAAATCATTCGCATAATCAGCAACTCTATCCCGTACTGCGGTGCCCATTCTGCTCTGCATATAGATTGCAAGGACGATAGTCAGGAATGGGAGACACACAACCGAGCGCCACTTCAACAACATAGACAAGTGCAACAGTTGGCTCAAGCATGCCTCCCAAAACCCACGGGATCCCCTCCCAGAGACCCCAGAGACCTCAGCCTGCCTCCTAACGCTCCTCCATCCCTTTTCCAATTCATCGTCTCCTCTGTTCTCTTCCTCCTCCTGCTCTGCCCTCCCTGCCCCAGAGACTTCTCAGTTCTGACAGAGCAGTTAATCATACACTCTCTGCAGGTCTCCTCCTACATGTCTGTGTGTGTGTGGGTGTGCATGCGTGTGTGTCATGTACACCTTCATTTCCAGCAGGGTGTGTGTTTCTCATTTCTGCTTTTTTGAAGTCTTTGTTGCCCGTTCTTCATTTGTTAATTCTTACCAGTGCTGGTATAAAAATAACACATTAGTTTGCGTATGTAATGGGTAGAATCTCCCTGGCGAACGTCCTCCCTTATTGAGGCTAGTGGAGTCAAATTTGAGCAGGATCTCGAATTTCTAATGGTTCTAATGTTGTTGCCTCCTCCCTCATTTATTTAAATATGGTGGCCATCACCATAATGCATAGCAATAAACCTCCAGCACCCACTGTGACCTCTATAATACATATTGTAGAATCATCACCTTTTTGACAGCTTCAACTTAAAACTGATTTATAACCTTGTAAAAGCAGAATTAACAGCAGGATTGCTGTACTGTATTGAATTATACTGTAGGTGTAGGTGTACCTAATAAAGTGGCAGCAGAGGGCTTTGAGTTTACCGTAGTGTGAGCTGTGCCATGACTCTAAGTAGTCTAGTAATCTCCCAGGGTAATCCACAGCACATACACGGCTGTTTTTTATAGTGAGCATTGCTAAAGTAATTTAAAAGTATGAATTTGATGGACTGCTCCTGTAATAAGAAGTTAAATATATTGAACTGGGCTCTGTTGAGGCTGTTGTTGGTGAAGGAACTGTTAATTCTGTCCCTGCTATAGTGGATTTATCTTTCTTTGGCTATTGTGAGTTTGAAAAGAATCCCTGTGGCGGTGAAAGGTCTCCAGCAAAGATGACCAAGTTGTTATGGAAGGCAGTGAGGAGGCCTGCGGTTTTTTCCACTGAGCCATTACAAGATTTGGAAAGTTTCTCAGCTAGTGAAGTGTGAACATATTGGGCTTATGCCTGACTTTGATGCCTTAAACTACAAATGCACTGTACAAATGTTTCACTCCCAGTATGTTGGCTCAGCTTTAGACAGATTTTATTGGCAATGTCTGTCAGAATAGCAGCAAACTCTCATTTAACATTTGTGATTTGATCAGTTTAGTAGTAGAATACTCCACCATGGGGAACGTGCTGAGTTGGTGCTGAGACAAATTGCTGTCTCTCTAAAAAATTATATAGGAAACATAAATAGTATAGGCTTGGCTGAGAGACACAGTAGTGGAGTAACGTATAACAGGCCTAAATTAATTAGATTTTGAACGTATTTCTTGCGCATAACAATAATCTAACAATAGCCTGTTTCAGACCTGTGAGAACATTGAACAAAGATGAAACAGATTCATTCGACTGGAGAAAAACAGAATAAGTTGCAATTCTCTTAGATTTCAACGTAACCAAAGTGTTGCCAGGGAACATGTTACTGCTTTGTACCGTAGCACAAATTGATGCTGAGCGTGTACGTGTTGTTTAGTTAAAGATACACAAACATTGTCAATGTAAGTTACATGGATACTCAATGGGTGTAAAAATGATGTGAGCAGAATCATATCAGCTGTAGACAAGTGAAACCACAACACTGCAATTAATACAGTATTTAGTTCATTTTATAGATTAGCTAACATTAGTGTTAGATGCCTGCAAATCCCTCCAATAGATTAGCAATTAATTTAAAACCATTTGCTACAACATGGGCACAATTTAGTTTGTGAAGCAACTGAAGCACCTGCACCGATCCCCTTCTACACCCTAGAGTTTTGTGCTTTAAGGGTTATTATAGGCACTGAAGGTAAATAGAGACGTGAATGGCCGTCATTCTTCAGATGCTGACGTTGCTAATGTACAGTGTCGTAATTATATTGCCCAGCATGGCTATATTTATTTAACGAAATACAGAATACGTACGGTCTGAAGGGTTTAAATGTTTTTGCATATGTTAGTAGGTAGAAGAGAAAATGCACCAAGGGAGGATAAGTGAAATTGAGGCAGTTGTTAAATCTTGTGTGAACCTGTGTAGCGTCTTTCCAGCAGGCACAAACCGATATTAAAATGGATTAGAAAAAGATCCCAAGCAGTCCCTAATTAAAGCTGTGCTATGTGATCTCCGTTTGGTCGCTTATCAAGTAACACACACCACCAAACTACAGGGTGATTACGTTTTATCCCATTAAACCTGTGAATTTAAAAAAAAAAGACTTTGGTCTTAATAAAACAACAACACAAGAAGCTATTTGAGACTTGTTAAATAAAGTTTGGAGTAATATTTGCCACAGATGAAGGAATGTGTGAGTGAAACCATCCATGTTCTCCCTCCAGCTGATATAATACTGTATACTGATGGACACACACACTTTCTCTCTCTCACACACGCTCACCCGTCAAATGTGCACTGAAGTGAGAGTGAGAGTGAATATTACCAGTCAGCAATTTTGTGGTGTGAAAATTTCTCTTGCTCTCCAGGATATTTTTAATTTCCTATTAAAAGTCATTACACTCACGTAATTACGCTCAGAAACTGCACCCATGCACCGCACGCACACGCGCACACACACACAAAGACAAACTCACCAAGATCACACTGTGTGACTGGCCATGTGATGCTCATCCTCGTCCTCCATTTCATTAGACAAGAAGGCGAGCGAGCTATTCTGGGAGAGACCGGTAGCTCTTTGTTGGTTGGTCAGCTAAAGAGATGTCTCCAATGGCAACTGTGACCTATGGCCTTCCCTCCCCTGTGGTGCCCAGCTTTTTAGACTTTGCGCGTTTCCATGACTGTCTGTGCGTTCGCGTGTGCGGCTGCGTTTTGCATGTACGTTCGTGTGGGAGCAGACAAAACAGGATGCGCGCCGTCACTGTCAGATCTATAACGGCAGCAACCCGGCGCGGGATGAACATGTTAGTGTCAGTTGCAGGCGAGCAGAGGAGAAGAGTGATGTGACTGTTATTGATCCTGCCTGGTAATTACGGCGCAATTTATTACGAGAGAGGGAGAGGGTGGGGGTTCAGTGAAGGGAGGTATCATATTTAGTTTGGGGTTGTAAGTCAGGTTTTTGGCGAGAGTGAACAAGGTCAGAGAGAGAGAGAGACAGAGATGGATTACTTTACCCCTCCCTCCCTTGAGCGTTGTGCGATCTGATCGCTGTTGTGTTTTCTGAAATCCTCCCCCGTTCTTTCTCTCCCCACTCGCTTGTGTTTTCTATTTTTTCTGGATCTCGCATGGCCATATGATGCCGATACCACTTCACACAAGCAGACTCTTGTTTGTTTTCTTAAACACTCATGCATACGTTTAGCCTTTCCATGCATGGTTCCTTTTTGCCTGTCAGAAGTGTCACTTGTAATCAGAGCCGAGATGAAGTGTTGATGTGATATGAAACGAAGGTGCGCTCTGTCACTCTAACAACAAGCCTGCCTGTGTTTGTGGCTTATAAAAGTGTGGGAGTATTGGGTTGTTTACAGAGATGTGTGGGCGTTAAGCATGATCTTGTGGGTATGTGTGCGCATTTATGTGTGTTTCTGTTTGTGTGGAGGCAATATTGTTCCTGAATATGTCAAAAACTATGTTCTTATTGGCAAACCACATCCTGTCTTTCAATGAGTCACAAAGAAAAACACACGTACCAACACGCACTACTATGATCCTACTCAGGTACACGTTGGGTTGAACTGTAGACAGAAACTTTTAGGTTTTTTTTTCTTTCCTGACCACTGGCTGTTCTGTAATTTTGTTGAATTTGATCTAAATACATTACACTTCATTGCATTACTTCTAACAATCCTTACACAGTGATTATAACCATACGTTTATTTTTTCTGCGAACACAGTCAGATGCACAGCAGTAAAAAAAACAGGAATAAAAATTAAAATGTAACATATATCAAATTATATTGAATTGAACTTTTAATACTTCTTATCTTACATATATTGCATAAATTCCACCAAGGCCTATGTGGTGGATGGAAACTATATGTTGATTAGCGACTCTTAATTAATACAAAACATGACATATTATTCTTAGCAAAGTATAGTTTTCTGGTATATGTTGCTATGGTAATTCTGCTACTGGCAGCATTCCAGTAATAGATTGATTTAGGTCTGGTTATTCTATACACTGGACTCAAAGATTGCAGAAAATCTCTTTGTCTTTCTGTGCATGTGCACATGTACCGATGTGCCTTTGTAGCTCGGCCTTATCAATCCGTAAGCTCTGTATTGATTTGCTAGAAGATATTTCTTCTAATGTGCCTGGGGAGGAAGAGTGTGTATGTGTGTGTCTGTGTGTATGGTGTGTGTTTGTGTGTGGGGGGGTAACTTTCATTTAGCCTCCAAGCTCTTATGAGAACATCTATCCATGAGCATTTCCAGGCATGGGGAGGGGTCAGGAGCAGGTAGGCGGTACACACTGGAAGGAGCTGGAGTCATTAAAATAGCAACAGCACCAAGCATCCAGCACACCTTAGCAATGTTTGAGCATGTTGTTGTTTACACTGTGGGAGGCAAAGAGCTGATGCATCTCAGAGAGCTGATAGTTTCAGCTTTAGATCCTGTGCTTTGTGGAAACAGCCAGGAGAGGAGAGTGTCATTATTAGTGCCAGGGCTCACGGTCTACTATGTGTTTAGTGTGAGTGCGCAACAATCTGTCCAATGTTTTGTCTTGTTTTTAATTAGGGGCCTATAGTGTGAACATTACACTGTCTGGATGCCTCCTGCTCTGTCTCCCGGATGATGTGATGCATCGCGATGATAATGTTTATTCCCTTTTTTTGACACTCGAGCTCCATTTGCTCACTTCAGGCCTCACACAGGAGTAGGGACTCGCAGAGCCACCATTTAGCTCTCAGCAGGGAGAGAGAAGAGGGGAAATCAGTCGCTTCTCCTCTCTTATCTCTCACTTAACAAAAGCCTCTGATGAACACAACAAGCATTCTCCCTCTCCTGTTCTCCGGCTCCCTCTCATTTGTCTCTTGCTCGCCCCTGTTTAACAGTCAGAGTGCTAGTTGAACATGGCAGCTCTGACACTTTTCACATCTCTAGTCCTTTGTTGTGCGCGCTCTCACATATGTGTGAGTGACTGCATCCTTGCATTGCCGCGTTCGGCGCTGAGATCCTCGTGTGTCTGCGCTTGCTCACCAGTGTTTGTGCTTTCTCCGTGCCCTGTATGTCAGTACAAGCGTTTGTGCGTGTGTTAGTCTGGGCGTATGCTTTCGTTTGTGTGTGCATTTTCTTTCTGCGCTTCCTCTGCGGTTATTGTTCTGTTGTTTTCGGCAATGAGCGCCGCCGTAATTAGGGCTAACACTCACACTGCACGAATGGAAACACATGCAGCATTGTAGCCTACGCCGTAGCCTATGCGCAGCTGTCTAGTTTTCATTCCTGGCTCATTGTCTCCAACTTGCGCCATAGCAGAAGTGGCTCTTAGTTTGTAATGCGAAGGGAATGGGTGAACAGCCTCTCTAATTACACTTCACCCACTGACACTAATTTACATACAAACACAATCACACTCCAATCCAAGCCTTTATTATCCCTGGATTACATTCTGTAGGGTATGATATTCTGGCTATTATATTGCATTTCTCAGTGCCATCGTTTAGTCATTACAGTAACTGAGAGACACGAACAGGATAATTTCTAGTGTGAATATGACCCAGGAATGTCTACATTTCTCAAAAGTAAAAGGAACATGTTGCCTTTATGAAAACAAGCTCTCTTACATTGTGCGCATCATGCACGTGTGTAAAGTTTTAGACAGTCCCCCGTAGCGTCGCTCTCTGAGCCGATGCCCGGTTCTTCACACTCCTGACTTGTGTTCTCAAACACATGCACGCACACTAAATAAGCGCTATTGTAAGGCCATTACAATGTGAATGAGGGGCCCACCAGCTCTATTGAGATGCGTGTGAGTGAGTGTATGTCAGAGCAAATAGGTTAGAGAGATTGATGAACTAGTGGGAAGGGAAAGGGACCTAATCAAGTTTAAAACACTATGAGCGACGGCGTGTCTGCCTGAGTGACATACAGAGGACATAATAGGGCAGGTTCACGTGTCAGTGTGGGTAAGTAGTCAGGCTTTTCTGTTTATTCATGGAAATGAACGTTGACTCCACCTGCAGTCGAAGCCATGTTTAAGTTTCTACCTCCTGTTACCGAGGGAGTATCAGCAAGACGCGTCATTAACTTGCTCGGGTGCGTAGCTGCGTGTGACATCCCTCACCCGACTAACACCAGCTAACGGGCCATGAGCTTTTACCGGGCCCGTGATCGCTGATGCCCGAGAAAAAGGCTGTTTGTGTCAATCAAACGCAGCCCCCTCCCAGCCTCTCCCTCCCATGGCCCCTTCCTCTCTCTCCCTCGCTCTCCCTCGGTCGCATCCACTCGTGTAGGCGCTCTTAAAACGGCGCATTTACGCACGGCAGTCACTGCTTAATGGGCAGCCGCGTATCGGAGCTCCGCCGTCCGCTCGCCACCTTAAAGTGCAGAGATAAAGGAAACAAGTGAACGCAGCGGCAGTGAAGAGAAGCCAGCGGGGGACGAGAGTAAGAAAGGGGGAAGAATGATGAAAGGGGGAGGAGAGCCGATCATTCCGCCTGGCCGCCCCTGCTGCTCTACTGTAGGGTAGAGAGAGAGGGAGCGAGGAGATGGCTCGACGCATCAGCATCCGAAACACACGGGAGTGGTGCGCCACCGAGACCGGAGCCCCGGAGCCACCCGAGGCAGCATCACACTCGCCGCTCTCCAGTCACGCCTCCTCCCCGCACAGCAGCGCTTCAGCCGCCGCTAGAGGTGAGTCGGGAAGTCGGTGCTTGTCCGTAGCGTAAACTTTAGCGGCAGGATGCGGAAAAGAAGAAAAAAACAAAAACTCGCCGGAATCATGTCCAGATACTTTGAGTTAATCCTCGCCGTTCGTGCTCGGTGGTGTTTATGCCGCAGGCGCCTGTTTCTTTTTATTTGCACATGTAATAAAAGAAGGTTTCCTCTCGTATTTTAGTGTTTATCTTGTGCCTTAATCTCACATGACTGCGTGCTTTACCTGAGGTTTGAAAATCATTGCGTTCACACACACATACACACGCACACACACACATATAGCCCCTATTACTTATTAAAGGTTTATTTTAAGTAAATAAACTTTTTTATCTTGCCTTGCATTGCCACAAAATGCACGATTCATGATTTGCAGGCAATACTTGCACGTTTTTTTAATATACCATAATTTGTAAGGCTGCTGGTATTTATTAACACAGAAGGAGAAAACTTTCACGTGATTTGTCTTGTCAATCTTTTATCAGCGCCCTCCTGTGGCTCGTAATAGCGAGCCACATGCTTACCTGTAGTAACGCTCACCTGCAGACGAGTCCTGATGTTGTGCATCACATTACGAGGTTTGCCGGCTTTTAAACACCACTTTGAGTTAAACCATTTAGACTCTAATACCGACTGCAGTTCTGTCTTTGATGTCTGTAAAAATGTCATGCATTTAAACCACTAAAGTAGCCCAGTAAGTAAAAAACAACAACACATTAATAAAGCAAACAATACAGTTTTATGTGTTGGACCTTGTGTTAAAAGCTGTCACAAGTTGTTTCCACAGTTTACACTTTGAAAGACGATGACTGAAGGCTCTGCTCTGTGACCTCTTTGCGTGTGTTCTCTTAAGGCAAGAAACCAGGAGAAAACGAAGGGGAACGTGAGGAAGGACTATTGATATTCAAGCAGACACAAGGAGAAAAAGAGGGGGTGTAGAAAGATAGAGAGAGAAGGGGGAGAGTGAGGCGTAAAGAGAAATGAGAAAGAAAGAGATGCTGTGAGATCTTTTCTTCTCTCTCGCTCCCGGCACATACATTAAGATGCTAATCCCGGTCTTTTTTGTCTCTTTCTATAATTCATTGCATTTTGTTCCTCTCTCTGCTCTTTCTCCCAGTCTCTCTTATTCTGGCACTTTTCTTTTGCTCTCCGTTTCCTCTGTACTGTCACGGGCTCCCCCCAGATTAGTGCTCCTGGCAAAAGGATTCCAACTCTAATTTTGTGGTATTTCAGATGATTAGGTTCAGAAATAGGACAGAAGTGCACAGAGTTTGGTGCAATTAGAGGAATTCTCCTTAGAGCTTTACGGGACTGATTGGTTGAGCTTCCTTCTATCTGCCCTCACCGCCATATTAGCACACAACCAGCTGTTGTTTATTTGTGAGGATTGACTTTAGTGTTGTGTTTGTGCTTTTTACTGTGATGTCACTTTGTGTGTGCGCGCGCCAGAGGTTGGATAAGCCCTAAGGATGCAAGTTGTTTTCAATCAGCTCTGTAGTTACCAGCTGTGCCCTCACATTCCCCTGGGTGGCACAACCTAGACACACACACACACATTTAGAACTAATACATACTATTCAACCTTGCCCAACAAATTCACTTTCTTCTTTTCTCCTTGTCCCCTTTTCTCTGCAGACATTAATCATCACTTGCCCCGTTTCTGCATGTGATTCCTTCATGAGGACTGGAGGGAGAGTACCTTGACTGCGTTTCCTCAATGAAGACCTTTGTTCCGCGACACCCGGCATAGCTCCCCTCTCCTCCTGCCATGGTGACATGACGCACCCCTTAGTGGCTTTGCTCCTTTCTCACTCGTAGACAATCTGTTTGGGCTTCTCGAACCTCCTCCTCCTGCATACAACGCGCCCGTTTGCGATGACGGTGGCTGTGCGATTTCGTCGCCACTTACGCAGGCTGCTGCTCCTGCTGGCCTCCTGCTGTCTCCTCTCCCTCCTTCTCTCTGCCTATTTCCTCTTTACGAACTCCACCCCTTCCATGCAGCTTGGACAATCTCCTGAACCTGCCTGCTCCCAGCAACTCTCCATGTCCCCATACCGTCAGCTCCCGTACCCGTACCCACCTAACCCGCCTCACACACATGTCCACACCGACCCAGTAGTGCTGGTACTGGTGGAGTCCCAGTATTCTCAGCTGGGTCAGGACATTGTGGCTATACTGGAGTCTGCGCACTTTCAGTTTCGCATGGAGATCGCCTCAGGGAAGGGCGACCTTCCACCGCTGACAGAAAAGGGCCGCGGACGTTATTCTCTAATCATTTACGAGAATCTGTTAAAGTATGCACATGCTGACACATGGAACAGACAGCTGTTACATCAATACTGTACAGAATACAGAGTGGGCATCATAGGATTCTACCGCTCCACAGAGAACTCCCCGTCTCTACTCAAACTGCGAGGCCTCCCCCTCGTGCTTAGGACCAACCAGGCACTTTGGGACTGTTGTGTTGTGTCCAGTTCACCTCTGCTCCATCTGACCAAACCTGGCACAGATAGAGGAGCCTTACCTGGTGAGGACTGGACCACCTTCTCCTCCAATCACTCCACATACCAGGCTGTGTTGTATGCACGGCCCAAGGAGGGAACGGGGGCAGGTAGCGGTGATAATTCTGCACCCAGCTTCAGTTTAGGCCATCAAGCCACTGTGGTACAGGACCTGGGACTCTATGATGGGGTCAGGAGGGTTCTGTTTGGCCAGGGACTGGGCTACTGGCTCCACAGACTCATCCTGGTGGATGCCATTTCCTACCTCACAGACAGGAAGCTCACTTTGGGCCTGGACCGACACATACTTGTGGATATAGATGACATTTTCGTGGGGAAGGAGGGGACGCGCATGAACGCCAAGGATGTGAAGGTACCGGGGGTGATGGGTATGTGATAATGCGCATTAGTGAGAGACTGAGTGGGATGGAGAGGATGAATTCATGTCAGGTCAGTAGCGTTGGATGAGATTTTTCATTCTGCTGTCAACTGATTAAAACGGTAATTGATAGCAGCACAGAGGTGAAGATAAGGAGCGGCTGTGCACTGTAACTCTGCTGATACATACCTCAGCAAGTGTATTTCAGAGGGTTTTATCTCAGGCACGGGTGCATTGAGGGGGTATTTGGGAAGGCTCATGCATATGTGTGTGTTTGCTCCCAAGTGCATATGTGTTGGGGTACAGCAAAAGGGTATTTATCTCAAATGGAGGTTTAGCCAGAAGTAAAGAGGCCATTTAGAGGAACAAAGACGTGGAATGAAAGAGAGAGAGAGGAGGGGTGAGAGCCTGAAAGAGAGGCAGTGAATGAGCCAGTGAAAAAGATGAATGGCACTTATTCCTCTTTTCCCACGTTCCTCCTCTTAGGGAAACTAAAGGAGAGTCAGCCGTGCAGCCCGCCTCTCAAGACAGCTATTGTTGCGAAACACACGCTTGTATGAGCAACCACACTCTCGCATACGGACGTGCACCTCCTCACATTTATAAATACACAAGTGTAGTATTTGTACACCGTGATTTCTGTGGGAATGCGATGTTTTTAGGTTTGCGTACTGTGAATAAAATGCTTGCTCAAGAGGAATTTAGTTTCAAACCTGTGGTCACATTCTACCGGTGCATCCTCGCTCAGGGCTGTTCAGGGGAAAATAATGTGCTTGGTGGGGGTTTCATGTGTGGGTTTGTGTATAGATGTGTGTGTGGGGGGGCAGGTGAGATTTCACGCTGCTCTGCAGTGATGCACATGAGCTAAGAGTAGAAGTGTTTGCCTTGTTTCACTGCAGCCCCACAGGAAAGTGCACGTGTGCTTTTTAATATATTTGTATGTGTGTGCGTGTCTTCGTGAGTGGGTGATTTCTGAATCACTGCTTTAGATTAGAATGTCACTTGCCGTCAATGGATGACACCTGTCCTGTCAGGTACCAAAAAAAAAAACTCAGCCACCTGTCCGTTGCAGGAACTTGAGGATGAGATGAGAGGATTGGGGCGGCTGAGAAAACCAGAGTGCAGTGGGCGGTGAAGTGCAGAGGAATTCCACCCTTGAATATAAAAAAGACGCTTGTAACCAGAAAGGATAAAAGAGTGCATATTCACACACACACACAGTTTCACATACACATTCACAAAATGAGCACACAAGCACTCTCCAGTTGGAGTTTTCATTTTAAGTCTGCCTGACTCTTCAGCTTTGTAGTATAAATATACATGAGGATGAACCAGTGCCATAACAGAAGGACAGGAGGATGGGGATGGAGGAAGAGGTGGAGAGAGGGGCAGAAAAAGAAAGCGAGTGGTGTCATTTGAAACACTCACAATCCTTCCTTCCACGTTTGTACTTTTCTTTCTCTGTTAGGATAGTTGGCAATCACAGAAAGGAGGAGTGGAGGAAGAAAGGAGGGCGAGGAGTATGATGGAGAGAGGAGGGGAGGGAAAGATTAGTATGGTGCCCAGGGGAAGAGCTAGGAGCAAACTTTGTGATTTCTGAGGAACAAAATGCTAAAGGGACATGGGGAAGCAGATGAGGGGAGGTGCAGGAGCGGGAATATGGTGATTTGTAGCAGCCCTCCTCCCAGCTAGGAGAGAGCCTCAGGTAGCGCTGTCAGATTACAGCTCGAACAAGGCTTTAAAGCGGCGTGTGTGCGTGCCTGTATACCAGACCAACTCTTATTCACCTGCTTCAACTAATTAATTTTACTGTGGTGTTTTTTTCATAGTACAAGGACTATATAATTAGTAAATTCTGTTGGTGCTGTTTTTGACGGGGTCATGAGTGAAATGTCTTTGAAAAGCCGCTGAAAGGATGACTCAGATGGCCATGTGTCACATGTACATACAGCTGGATGAAGGCTGAAGTCTGAGTGAAAGCTTAGTGGAATTCAAGAATGATGAAACCATGACACTTAGTTGACTACACCAACTAGAGACTAGATAAGGTTGTTTGGTACGGTTTGAGAATGACGACGGGTCAGTGTGAACGAGTGTGTGAGTCTTATGAAAAAGTGTTTTTGGTTAAACTAGATCGGAGCAGACTGACAGATGGTGACGTTGCAGACCAGGTTTAGTCCAAAAATCAACATCTGGAAGGCAAAGTTTTCATCCTGACACTCAATACTTTATATTTCTCACTAGGCCTCCTCCCACTGCCCAGAGACATGCATTTGGTTTAACTGGTGACCCCTGCAGACCCAGGAACACAAGCAAAACCGTTCCCGGATGGACGGATAAACATGGTCACAATATTATATTTCCCTATAACGAAAATAGCTGCTAGAAGGCAAACACATCCACCTGAATAATTATGCGTGACATGTAATGTACTGTATGATGTGAAGTCCTCTCTCATCTGTGTGCTTTAATAACTGCTTATGTACAAGCTGCATCAGCGTATATAACAGCATGAGTTATTGACCAATTAGCAGGACAAGACGTTTGCAGTGCCATTGTTAGAAATCCCTTCTTCCGTCTGCAGAGTCGACATTCAATCTCATGTTCTCTCTCTCAGAATAGACGTGAGAGGAGTGAGACAGAGAGAAAGGCCAATTAAAATGCCACCCTCCTTCTCTCTACACTCTTCATTAGTCTCACCCCACGAGTTCATCTGGTGACAAACAATACCTACACCCCCTCCTGTCTGGACACACACTCACACACACAGCTGTATTTCCTCTATTAAAATGATTCACAGGGAGGCACCCCGCAGATGACATTTCTCAAAATGAGGGATGATGCCAGTCAAAAACTACCATCAGTGATTTGTGCATGGCAGAGTTTTTTAATCCATGCATGTAGGTTTTCTTCTCTCTTTTGCATTGGACAAGGTGTCTGATTGTCATCTTCGGGTTTTTCTTAATCACCTATTTCGTTGCTCTTCCTCCACAACTCACCTTCGTCTCCACTCCCTGCTTCCCTGAGTCATTGATCACTATCTCCGGCCTATTTGTATTCCTTGCTAAATCTCTCAACTTGTTCTCACTCTTTTGCTCTGCAAGGTGATTTCTGAAACAGTGTCATCTCCCTTGAGAGGAAACACAGGCTTGTGTGCACATGCACTTTATATAGACAAAAAAACATTGATATGGAGCATTTGAGAGCATCCTATCAACATTTCATGATCAAGTTAAATTGTCCAGCAATGGAATGACATCATATCCGCGAAGATCGCGTGCATCCATGCTTTTTCATGTTGTGACACTCTGTCTCCCCTGAAATAGAATAATTGGCTAAATAAGATTAAAACGTGCATTTCCAAAGGCACAGTGGGGCAGCGTTCGCCGTTTTATCGCTATGTTTAATTTGGCAAGTCAAATAATTACTACTTT
This sequence comes from Macropodus opercularis, assembly GCA_030770545.1. Taxonomy (NCBI): domain Eukaryota; kingdom Metazoa; phylum Chordata; class Actinopteri; order Anabantiformes; family Osphronemidae; genus Macropodus; species Macropodus opercularis. The sequence goes on from CM061089.1 coordinate 10,921,938, forward strand.
CATGAGGCCTAATGAGCCATAAAGTACTATTTTGCCTCAAGGTTTGATTAGGAAACCTGTTTTTCATCCAACTACAGGAGATGGTAGCATATTACTGCATTATATCGAGGTCTGTATGAGTGGCCAGAAGAGATAATGGGCTAGTGACGTATATGTGTGTGTTGTGCCTGTTTTGTCATGTCATGATGATCAGTGTAGCCTGCCAGCGACCTAAAATTAAAAATAAAACAAACAAAGAATTAGGCAAAATGGGCAAGACTTCAATGATGGCTTTTGGCTTTGCAGACTGTAATTTATTGTGCAATCCTACTTAGAGTTAATCTTTAGACCTAATTAAGTATGATGCATATTTGCCACTTAAGTCAATGGAACTGAGTTCATTCCATATCCGTTCATTACTGCCAAATGCTATTACATAAGTAATGAAGAAAAGATAAACAGTGCAGAAAGATTAGAAAACCAGTAGAGAGAGACCAGGAAATGGGGGGAAAAAGGTGTTTGGCCTTCTTTAAAGGAGGCATAGTTTCACATACACAGTAAAGGCCGACTTGAATAGGGACGCTCACGCGTTGGATAGTAACTGTGTTTACAATGACACAGCTGCGGGTGGGAAGAGGAAAAAAACGACACGACATGTACAGGATGGCAGAGGAGAACAGGATACGGCTTCAACATGATGGTTTTTGGCATCTGCTCTCATTCATCCCTTTGATTTGGACAAGTGAAGTTAACAGACTCTGCCCTGCAGGCAACTTTTCCATTTATGCTATTAAAAAGGGGAGAAGCAGGCTGTTACATATTTGTGTTCTACTACAAAACAGATATGTTTGTGTCTTTGTAGAGAAGACTGTAAAGAAAGCATCTGTCAACAAGAACGTTATCTCAACTTCTTTTTTATAACTAATGAAGAATTTTTTGTCAGTGCCCTTGTTTCTACTCCAAATTAACTCGGAGAATGTGGCAGTGTGCCACGCATTTCCTTTCTCAAAGTGAGGCAGGTTTTGCGGTCACAGCAATCACTGAAACTCAAAATCGTTGAGGTTCTGCCAAGTAGAATTTAGTGTCAGGATAGTGATGCCAAAGTAATCACAAGTACCTTGGAACTGCAATGCAAGTGAATAGATGATTTTGTAAAATGCTCCAATATAAAAAAAAAGCTACACTGACTTGAATTTGGCAAACGAGAGTAGATGTGAGACAGAGAAAGGAAGAGAAAGCAAAAGGAAGACTGGTATTAACTGGTAAAGTGCTGTTCCTCATCAAATAGTGATGTCTGACCCAGTTATATGTGCTAGTGTAGTGTTCACATGACATGCACAGATGCACATAGACACAAACACACACACACACACTTAGAGATAAACCAAGAACTTTGACCAGCTTCCGCTGTTCACTTAAACCCTATTAAAATGTGTCTAATGTTCTTGTTCCTCTCATCTCGCTTTCGGGATCTGTTTGCACAGAAAATCCCACTCACAAATAAGTTCTTTTATAATTACTCTTGTTTTTTTTTTAGATCCCACAGCCAGGCTTAAGGCTGAGAAAAGAAAAGAAACAGTGCAAAGGCAGGAATGACAGAATGGGGATATGGAGGAGAGGCGTTTGGTGTAAAGGGTTTGTGAAAGGCAGTGAATGCCAGCTGTCCAGATGCCTGTCTCCCATCTGTTTGAACCCCAACATCTAGCTGGCACCTCTTCCAGTACCTACCGCACACGCGCCAAGTACACAGAAACACACACATTCTACTATTTTCACATACACAGAATAAAACTGGCAATACTTCTGACACTAGCAGTGAAAGGCAGCTCTGGGATTGGGCACAGAAATGAGGGCTATCGCTAACAGATAATCCCAGTGTGTGTTTACCTTTGTCACTAGGATTGTCAAGATCTTTCACATGCTACATAGTCCCACCCCCTGCTAATCCAAACACCCCATTCTTCCTTATGAACTATCCCTTATGGCCCAGTTTTAAACCGTCCTCCGCTTTGAGCTCAGTATCCAGCGACAGACTGGTGCCTTACTGCCTAAAGCCCCCAATTCTGCTGCCGTTACCCTCAGACAAACAGCAGGAGGGGACTTCATTGTCCCTCAGAGCCAGAGTTTTGTCATATGTTCAGAGTGAGTGTTTATACCAAAGAAGTGTGCTGCTTTTATTGCTGGGAATAGCTTGTACCCACTGCTCATAATGATCTACAGTACTCCTCTCATAGTGCAGCCACCTGGCACAGTGCGCCCTGCACAGTGTTTGTCTTTTGGTTCACTCAGGTATTAACAAAACATCCTGTTACCATAGCTGTGGTTGCGCTATACAGAGGTTTTACTGCTCTTTTATTGTGTGTAGAGCATCTGGACGGGAAAACTGTGCTGAGTAGCCTAAACACACCGTTATAGATGCAGGGAAATTTGGCTTTGGACTTATGTAAATCCGGGTGATGCTCCTGTCAAACTGCTTGTTGGACGGTCAGACGTTGTTGGACACTCCCTTCCCCTAAAATCTTTCTGAAAGCAGATTATGGGGTTTAATTCCACCAGTTTCTGTAAATCTGAATGATTGTAAATTTGTACCCACTCCATGCCCTGATTGGTCCTCTGTGGAGACATTTTTGTTTTTGTGCTTTTCACTCATCTTCACCTGCAGTGATTCATAATACGAGTCCAGATGATACCGCTAACCCATAATGGTTGGGCAGATATGACAAACAAGTGTATTACTGCACCTGTTTACAACAGGCTGAAAATAACCCTGAGAACTGAAAGTTCACCCGTTACGTGTGTTCAATGGTTTGATAACCGCTTTGCTGGGAACTGAAACTTGCTTGAGAAAGCTGATCCATCACTGTGAGAGATTTGTTGCCCGTGAACGTTTCGTAATCAGTGCTGCGGTTGCAAGCAGGGAGTGTTTCAAAAAGTCTGGTTTATGCTCTGATGTGATGTGAGTTCGCTACTGAACAACGTCTTTGATGTGAGAAATGGCCAAGTGTGCGTTGTGCCTTTCTGGACATAGCGGGTTTGTCTTGTCAGACGTGAGTTGTCATCTTCATAAATGTAGCAGCAAAGATAGTTTTAGAGATGTGAAGCAAGTGTGATAGATAAGAGGCTGACGCGTGCAAACGCAGCTGCAGTCTCACTAACTATCAAAACCTCCTGCTTGGCTCTTATGGTTTTTTCTATGGTTGTTAGGCAGCAGAATATGAATGAGGCATTTAAACTAATATACTGCACACTTGGACACACACCTACATTAACTCTCACTGATACCAACATACACGTTAATAATGCATCGCGACCAAGTGCATCAGGGAGTGTATATTGAGTTACAAATACAAAGCACTTGGCAACAAACTTAATTTAATGCTTAAGTCTTTATATCCACATGTTTGCGCGTGTGTGGCTCGGCAGGCGCGCGTGTGTGTGTAAGATATAGAGGATGCCATAACAGAACAGACAGGGCATCAGATTAGGGAGCTGTGCACATCTGTCAGCGTGTAGCCATCTTCAGCACCATTGGATTAGGCCTAATGAAGACATTCTGTTCCTGTGTATATTTGTTAGTTTGGAACACACACACAAAGGAGCAGAGAGAGGTGAAGAGAGAGAGAGACTGCCTGGAACCGATTCCTTGCTCTGACATCAGCTGCTCAGGCCTCGTAAATCAGGGAAGGTTCCTGGGGATCGATTAAAAGCAGCATGACAAAGATTGGTGATAGCGATGTGGAGCATAGCCCAGCAGAAATATACGGACAATGCAGCGACTTTATATATCAACAGAATATTTGTGTGTGAGCAAATGGCGAAAAGTGCAACAATCGCAAGAAGACGTGGTGCAAGGAGAGAGAGAGAGATATCGCAAGAGAGAGAGAGATCTTTCCTTCATGCTGCTTCAGCCTTCCTTTCAAATTAGAACAGCTCCGTCTCCTGAGAATGTGACATTTTCACGGAGCAAGCGAGAGAGAGATGGAGGTTCAGAGTAGGGGCGGGGGAGGTGGGTGGGTGGAAGACAAATGTGGAAGGAGGGCAGAGAGGCGGCTGCAGGTTCTCAGGAGCGGGAAGATGGAAGAATGGGGGGGGTCGGAAAGAGAGGAGGCCGGAGGTGGCGGGGGGGCAGTATTAGCAATGAATGGAGAAAATTATGAGAAGTGTGTGTGTGTGTGTGTGTGGGGGGGGGGGGGGGGGGGGGGGGGTTATTAGTCCACCCTCCCTCCAGAGGCTACTAATGCACTGACCTTCATTAACTCGCATTACTGTTGGTGTGTGACTGTGTGTGCGGCTGTGCGGCTCCCTTTAGTTAACACTCATTACAGAGTCTTTGTTTAAAGGCCAGTAAACTAATGAAGTCATTAAATAAGTGAAGAAAATCCTGATTCAAGTATTGAAACCAGAGGCTGATGTAACGTTAATGACAGGAACAGCTACTGGAACTGTACTAATGTCTGTCTGTCTGTCTGTCTGTCGGTCTATAGGCTCTCCTTGACACTCAGAAGCAGCTTCGCTATCAGATCTCAAATTTCACCTTCAATCTGGGCTTCTCTGGGAAGTTCTACCACACAGGTGTGTTATGTTCATGCTTTTCACCCTAACAGATCAGTTTTATTCTTTTTTTACATTGAAACTGATGTTTTATATAAAATATTCTTTATTATTTTCCTTTTACTTGTTTCTGTGATGGTAAATATCATCTTCACAGAGGCCTTTGAACATCAAGAACCCATCCATGTGTGTTACTTACTTATTTATAACTAACTGAACATGCGAAATCATCTTCTGCTGTTTTTGGGTTTATCATGATGTGTAAGGATGAAGATGTTTCTATACATCTGCTGGGACTCTATCAGTTAAAGTTAGCATTCATACCACTCAATCTAAATGAAATGAGTTTAAAAAAAAGTGTGTATTATATATAAAACAAAACTAAGAAATAAGTCCCTTTGCTGTAAGTACTTGAAATAGAAAATCTTGTTTTTGCCGCTTTTCTGGCATCAGTGTGAAAACTAATTAATCCATTATGGTAGATTTCTCATGAACAAGTACTGTCAACAAAGCTTTATTTACACCTTAACATTAGATTAGATTCCATAATAATCAGTTGAATAGTCAAAACAATAGTATTATGTGTAGTACATATCCATTTCATCTCATCATGTCATATTTATACAGGCATTCATTTCATCAAGTTCTGCTGCAGCTTTCACTTCTTATTATACCTATAGTTGCAGTGAAATCTACAGAAAGCAATCAAATGCTAAAAAATAGACATGAGACGGAACATTTTGTGGCTTAGAATTCATCTAATAGAACTGAACACATTCCCATAACCGCTGTTATTGCTATGGCATCACTCTACATCACTGGTATCAGACTGCTATGCTATTTAGCAACACCACCTTAATATAGCGGCGGTTTTAGCATCACCTGTTTGAAGCGTGCATGTGTCCTGTTACCCTTGAGTACATGTGTGGTTTCGTGTGTGAAGGCACAGCGGACGAGGATGAAGGAGACGATTTGCTGTTGAAGTATGTGGATGAGTTCTGGTGGTTCCCCCACATGTGGAGCCACATGCAGCCTCACCTCTTCCACAACGAGTCCTCGCTGCTGGAGCAGATGGTCCTCAACAAAGAGTTCGCTCTGGTGAGATGGATGTGCACACACACACACAGAAAGCAAATATCTTACAGCTGCGTGTTCCGCCGTTGTGTCTCCTTTTAATCAAGCTCTCTTGCGATAATCACATTTTATTCAAGGACGTTTCTGTCAGTAATTCATATTACAGACATGATGTTCACAGGTTGAACCACTGGAACTGATTTTACTCAGTGTCACATAATACTGTTTTCTATTTTCTATTTAGGTACATCTCATTTGAATCATAAGGTTTTTCTACCACCACGTTTTTAATTTTCTTAAGCAGACATACATTCTACTTACGCTGGTAGATTGAATGTGTCTTTTTTAATGTTGCTTATTCAATCTGTGCACAAGGCTGAATGAAATTGTTGCTCTGCGCTTCTTTGGTTTGCTGTTTTCTTGGCCCGTGCGTGTGTGTGAGGACAGATGATTTGTGTGGCTGTGCTAGAGTGTCATCCCACATACCCAACACTGCAGAGGGGGCTCGTTCTCGCCGTTGAAGGTGAACGGGATCATAAAGAGAGATCCCCAACCTCTGTTGTACACACACATACATACTACCCTGCCTCATCCGCTGACCGCTGATGCTTAGCTTTGACAGTGTGTGTCAGAGCGAAGGACAACACCATCAGTCTGTGAAATGCAGCCAGCAACCAGCCACACTCGCAAACTATTTTATTTTTTTAATTTTCAACCTGAAGGCCAGCGTCGTAACAAACAACACAAACCATGTGCTTCTACAAGGTCAGACTGCGGGGCTTCGTCGTTATGTGCTCCCTCATGCTTTTTCAGAGTTGTAAAAGTGCTGTAACCTCAGTGTTTATGTTTCTGACCCTCACGCGTGTCCTTTTTCAGGAGCACAACATTCCCGTGGACATGGGTTACGCCGTGGCTCCTCACCACTCGGGCGTCTACCCGGTTCACCTGCAGCTCTACGAGGCCTGGAGACGTGTGTGGAACATCCGAGTCACCAGCACAGAAGAGTATCCCCACCTCAAGCCGGCCCGCTACAGAAAGGGCTTCGTTCACAGCAGCATCATGGTGAGGAGACAACGCTGTTAATCACAACTCCACTCTCAGGGGTGAAACGGCACAACGCCAGCACTTACACATGCAAATGCACTCATCCACATGCAAATTCATAATTGAATGTTTATCTGCTCTCATGTTCCTGCACATATGTGAAATCTATTTAGCGCCGTCACTACCATCGGTGGATTTTTATTAGAAAGATTTCTAATTTTTCTTTGCCGTTTATTTTCACAGTGTCTCACAAAGAGCCTCATTTAACTTAACATTAATTTCACCGGCAAACTTTTTTCTCTACTTTTCCTGCTGTTTTTTATTCCTTAGACAATAACAGGAAGCTGATTCACAGCTTTGTTGTAGTTGTCTCCAGATAAACATCACAGCTGGTTCTGTGTGGAGACACAAAACTTGTTGGCTAAGCACATATGTGCATTGTCTGACAAAAAGAAGCAAGTCAGGATGCTAATAAATATGACATTTAAGTTCTTTTGAAGGATCACTGTGTGTTACTGTGTGCGTCACCTAACACATCACCACTCATCGCGCGGGGGTTATGAATCAAACACTCACAGCACGTTATGTAGCGTCCTTGAGCGCCGGGAGGAAAAATGATTTGCTTAATTCATCTGACTTAAATTAAAACAATAAATTATAAATTGTTGGAGTAAAAAAAAATCTAAGCAAGATTAAACTGAGAGTGTGTGGATATGTTGCTTTGCGGCTCTGCTCTTTATCTATACCTTCAATGACATTTTATCTGCCGTCTGTTTGCTCAAATCTGTTTTTTTCTTGTAAATTGTGCGCTGATTGTCTCTCTCAGTCTTAAACAGAAAATCGATGACGCTGCGTGTGGTGTGTAACCTTTTCAGGTGTGCACACGTACAGTATGTGTGTGGTACTGTAGCGATTCTTTGACCTCGTCTCGCCGCGGCTTGCTCGGCTTCGCATTGATTCAATATTTAATCGCTTCCCAAGCTGACTGAAGGGCCGAGCTTTGCTGTGTGCATTTGTATATGCGTGAATGTGAACGTGCGTCATACGATAAGGATCTAGTAATGAGAGTAATTTTACACTTTCGTGCTTCAATCAATGATTCATCAGTCACTGTTTGAGACAACGAGAGGACAAAACTCTAGTTCCCCTCGTTTCACCTAAGCAAGTTGTGTTCTTCCCTCCGTCTCTCCTCCTCTTCATTCACTTGTCATTCCGGCTCTTTGTCAGTGCATGTTACTGTTCCCTTATCGACAAAAGAACCAATCACATCTGACACCAAAATTACCACTCAATGTTATTTTTTCATATTTCGGTCCAGAGCAAACAATTTGAACAGACAGCTATGTCAATTTCTAATCAGTTGTAGATGTCTGCTTTTATTTCTTGACATCTTTTCACAGCGTCATACAAGGCAACCAATTAATCCACCTTCCTCTGAATACAATACCGAGCTGACATTTTGACAGGCTATAATGTGTTATTATGCATCACCAATACTGAGCACCACTGAATTGATAAAGACTAATAAAGCGCAGAGCACCAATTTACAATATGATACATCACACAGACAGAAAACAGAACAAACAGCAAAGAACGAAGCAGCGGAAAGAACGATTATTCAAAGACAACTGGAGAGGATGAAAAGAAGCGTAACTCAGTCATTCCTGCCATCAGCCTGGGTGACGGATGCAGCTTCTCTATGAGCTTAAACCTATATTTTTGTCACATGCAGATCAAATGAATGATTGCAGCCCTGATGATTACATAGTGTGAGCTTTCCTCATCTGTCCGCTCTGCCAGGACGACTTGGAAACTTACGCATCACTCCTGGGCAGAGACTGTCCACTGGGGCTGTGGTACCAGCTCATAAGCTCGGCGGTCTACTCAAAGAATGTAGCCCTGTTGACTCAACATTAACGGACTCTCTGAGGCAATGGTGTGATGAACTCACGTGTGAGAGCTGCTTAAGAACCGTGGATATGTGAGTTAAAGTGTCTGCATTACCAGAAATATGAACATGTCCTGTCAGCTGAACGACAAGCAGCTGATGAAGGTTTTACGAACCTCGTGCTACTAGATGGATCGTTCTGTTACAGTGCACAGATGTGTATTAGTAGCCATGATTAAATTCTGTATATAAGACTGAGGAGCAGCAACATGAAGCTGATGATATGTGTGTGTCCCGCATGCGTCCCTCAAACACACCAGTGAGCCTTCTGACAACAGCCTGACCTCTTCTAACCTGGGACGTCGCTATATTTCACGTTTTCTTTCACTTCCAGGTTTTTTAAGGTTGATTCTGTTAATGTCTTTCTCAGCTGCTTCCCACTCTTCTTCTTTGCTTGCTCACACGACAAGAAGTTGTCTTAAGGCTGTAAAAATGGTGTTTGTGTGTCTGTGTCAGCGACTGAGAGCCACCCACTGGACCCACAATATCAGAACAAATCAGACTGAGATATAGGATGGGGCTGCATGTGCGCGTGTGTTTGTGTGCATGTATACCCACGCAAACATGTATACGTGTGCGTGTGTGTGTATTTCTTTTTAAAATGTACTATATCAGTTTGAGCTATAGCTCTGTGGATAATTGGTTTGGTGAAATAGTGCTGAGTGTCTGTGGCTCTGGTGGCCTTCTCCTTCTCTAGTGTGTGTGTGTGGGTGTGTGTGTGTGTCTGCAGTGTTTTATAGATAAACCAATATCTGTGCTTCCAGCCTTTACTCTCTATTTCACGCGCAGAAGTGCTCCACAAGGAGTTCACAATAAAGATGTCTCTACTCTTCTCTTCTTCTTCTGTTCTTTCCTCTTCACTGCGATTAATTAATCAAATTTAAAAGCTGTAGCTTTCCGTGCTTGCTTTTATCTGCCTGGGTGAATCAATTTAGGGCCAGTAACATTGAATAAGTTGACAAATACCTGGGAAATACTATATTTGTGTTTGACAAAGTAGTAATTATTCTATCCAAGAATTGAAGCAAAAGTAACCGTTGAGTCAGTGTTTGTTGTTTTTTTACCTTTAACATTGTGAGATTAATTTGTGGCGATAAGGAAGATCTGGGAAATGGCTTTCATCAGCGGAAGCACTTTGTGAGGATGTAACTCACTAAGGGCGGGGCCGTGTACTTTTGGTATTTTTATAGCCAGGGGTGCACAGTGCACCTGCTCAACACAGGATTAAATATAATCCATTATCATCTCCTCCCGCTTCAGTAAACAGCGAATCACCAAAATACCAAACAGGTGTAGGTGAGGGGGAAAAAACTGAACAGTGCCCAAGGAAGATTTAAATTCACCGCTGCAAGGCAGTGAATGGCCTTTGCTGTGCACCTGCATAACAGAAAACGGGGTCTGTACCGCTGTGGTGAAGTAATGTCAGCCAGACGTCTTTTCTCATGGGAGACAGTAAACGCTGGGAGCTGTGACAAACCCTGATGTGACACTTACAGGTCTTTTATAACAGCAGATGTGCTGACCTTTCTTTTGACAAAATTCACAGCAGGAACTAACAGTAATTCACCAAATGTCTCAGTAATCTCTGTCAGTGAGACGGTAAGAAACGTTCCTCTGTGTATAACTCAAACAGAGCCATCATTTATATTATTAATTACACCTGCAATTACACTGCAAGCAAGTGACTTAAACCATCTGTACAAGTGGCACCTGTGATAGGTAACATCACCATATGTTCTGTGACACGGCACGTCACAGCATCGCCGTCATGTTCTGCTTCTCCTGTTTAGAAACGAATGCGCCAGCGAGACTCGACTCTGTGTAGTTTAACAGGTTTAACCCTTACAGCTGTCGTCTTTTTTGCCACTGCCTGATTATCTGAAACCATCGCTGTATCTGATTTGTAGTTTGGTCGTATAATCAGCGCTTAATGACTAATCGTGTCATGGTGGATCTCACACACGCTCATGACAGGGACGTACAAAGCCTTTGTGGCCTCATGGCAAAATCAGTGAAATCATAATTCTTGACTTCATGAACGATTCAGTGCAGCATAATCGAATCCGCTCTTCTTTTCATTGCATGCCTGTGTGTGTAGGTGCTGCCTCGACAGACGTGCGGCTTGTTTACTCACACCATCTACTACAAGGAATACCCAGGCGGACCCAAGGAGCTGGACAAAAGCATCCGTGGGGGAGAGCTGTTTCTCACAGTGCTTCTGAACCCGGTGAGTCACACACTTGCACATGCATACGTGTGACACAGGGAGGACCGTGTGTCTCCATTTAGATTTTTGCACTAACTAGGTTTCCCACTCTCTTGCTCTGTAAAGGTAACTTCCTCTCTGTCAGTCTTTTTGATTTTTGCTGTGTGTGTGCGTGTCTGTCTTTTTTTCCTGTCAGGGGCTGCTTCTCACTATGGAGCTGTGTTCATCTCCCCACTTTAAATTAGGTCTCACCACAGGGGGGTTGCTGTCACACACAAACACACACACAGACACCCTCACCCCCCACCCCCACCCCTGCTGCGTATGTCAGCTCAACTCAATTCTCCTTTGAATTAAGGAACAGAATTAGGTTTTGGTGGCAGTTTAAGATTTTTCGTCCACGTGCACATGTTCACAAGCGCCTGCAGCTCAAGGTTGGGTCTTTTTTTTTTTTTTTTTACAAGAGTTATTTCCCCAAAAATCTCTGTCTGACTCAAACCACGCGTGCACAAGCACAAACACGCACAAGGTTGCTCATAGACCAGCAGCAGGCTTCATTGAAGTGTCAGGTAGGGGAGTGCAGAACCAGAGACGCTGTCAGATTTCAGTGAACATCACAGAGTTAAGTGCAGCTTTGCACAACAATGCAATTCAGTCCTTTCTTCTCTCTCAGCTCTACTTTGTCTCTTATTCTTTATTTCTTTATTTTATGTCAATCGTTCGTCTGTGTTTCTGACATCTTCCTTTTGACTCATTCATGTTTTTCTTTGACTCGCAGTTTAATTCCTTTGTCTTTTATTCTTTTTTCTTGTGTTTATTTCGGTGTGTTTTTGTTACATTATGTGTCCTCGCTGTCTCTGTCAGTTTATCCCAGTTTCTGCCTTTGAGCACAATGTTTTCACCGTTTCCAAATGATAATGCCTGACATCTGCAGCAGATGTCTGCGTACGCTCGTTTTACTGCTCTCGAACTGTTGATAGAACTAATTACTCGGTTTAACTCGCATTGCTTTATTTTGCTGTGTCTGTCAGGTAACACTTGGCTGGAAAGAGGTCCACCGGTAAACACAAAAAGTGTTTTTACATTTCCACTAGTAGCAACAATGATTTTGTAATAATAGGCAAAGACCTAGGTGGTTGTTGTGGAGTGAAAACCAGTCGGAGCATAATTTAGCGATTCCTGTGTAGCAGGTAGAATGGTTTAAAAGGCTGGTTCCTAAGAACCAGCAGGAGATTATACCAGACAAACACTTACTTAAATCTATAAAAGCTGCTCTGAACATGCTCCACTGAATGAACAGTATTAGGGACTAATAATTATGTGACATTTTGTCACGCGTTGTAACAGCATCTGCAGTGCAAGTAAATATAACCGAAGCTCACCGGGCATAGCACACAGGGAGACAGGGGGACTTGCTGGTGTTATACTTTGACTCTGGCTTGACCATAACAGAAATGGAGGCTTCCTTATAAAAAGAAAATGTTTGTGTTTGATTTGGACAGGGTGTCGTAACCTGGGGTTGTTTTATTAGTGGAGATCTAAAGTGGGCTGGATATTACGTACACCAACATTTATTTTGTTCACATCACCAGTGATGTCAGTAGCTACACACACTAAAGAAATTAGATAAGGATTTGAATTTTTCTTAAAAACCAGAAACGCCAGGCTAATTGCATTTCGCCCCTTTGTGCCTGCTGTCCTACCCCCTCACCCCCTTTCATCATCAGTGTAATAAGAGATTAAACTTTGCTTTTGTTGCATAATGTCTCCAATTGAAGGCGCCTATTAAATCTAAAAGCAATTTTGATACTAAACGAAAGCTGTTTCCCTTAATGTATGTCTACACAGACACGCGCACAGTGATAATTCATTTTTTGCTCATGCCTGCTATGTTTCCATTTGCAGATGCAAAGCTTTCATTAGTGTGTGAACTTTGTGTGTAATCAATAGTGTTGTATAGCTCACTGCTTCAGTTCCCGAGGGGTTTCCTATTGTTTGATGAGCTGCACATTGGTAACATTGTCACTTCCCATTCAGTGACTTTAAATCACATTTGGCCTGTGGTGGCAGTTTAACACTGACAGCAACCACTACATTCGATGTGTGCGTGTGTGTATTTGTGCATAATCACATGCTGTTTGTGTATATGTGTCTATGCACATTTGGATACTTTTGCATCATCCTGGGCTGCATCAGCAATCATCGAGTTCCCCAGCTCGCATATGCTCCGCCATCGATTGGGCGACCTAGACTCTGCAAACAGCCAATAGGGCACAAGTCATTCCCCACTAAATGGCCAGAGAGATGTTGAGAGAGGGGGTAGAGACAGGGAGAGCAGGGTGAGAAGGTGGCAGACAGATTGAAATTTAATTTTCAGGTCACGGCATCCTCTGTCACTTGAGAATCCAGACACATACTGGGAGGAAGTGATGCGCGTGCAGACCCACACACACATAGACACACTACTGCACATGTGGAATTCAAGTATCTGTGCATGTGTGCACGTGCATGTTTGAATAAATGTGCAGAGCTGACATAAGCAGAGCTGTAGACATATATCAGGGCTGACATTTAGCGCTTAGCTCTGCCACTAAGCTTATTAGCCAAACACCAAATATCAGCACAATCTCCCTCCCTCCTCTCCCTCTCTTACACCCAGTACTCACCCTCCCTTCCCTCCCTCTTCTGTTTTGGGCTCTGGTGTACTCTATCTCTCATCGTTTTAATTTTGTTCACACATGTGACTCTTTCCACACTTTCTTTCGGTTTCATTTCCCATTTCCACTTCTCCCCTGCCTTTTTCCGGAGTCCTGCAGATTGCTACTGAAGGGGTTTGCAGCTCATCAACACATGAAGACAAACACACACACACACACACACACACACACACACACACAAACAATAAGCTACAATTCAAACAGAAAGAGAAATTACAAAGTGCAAATAAAGAAAGTGAAGAAGATGGTAGAATGGAAAGTAGGCAATGTTGACTATAGCTGGAGGAATAAATTCAGTTGAAATCATTTGCTGTATTGACGTTCTGATTTCAATTATCCACTGATGAAACGGACCGAAAGAGAGAGAGAGACACCACAAGGGCGAGAAGGGTAGAGGGGATGAAGATGATGGTGATGGTGATGATGATGATGAAGGATGGAGAATGAAAACAGGAGAGAGGGGGTGTAGGCTTCTGTTTAGTAGCAATAACAATTCAATCAAGGGGAAATGTATGTGGAACTAAGTGGTCTGTAATGGGAAACCGGCTGCTACAGCTACACACTGAAGAAGAGCGAAAGCAGCAGCGGAGGCAGGGACACGGCAGGAGTGAGATAGTAGAAGAAACAGTGCTAAAGATAGATGGATATATCAAGGCTTAGCACACAATCTTTCACTCTGTATGCAAAAATCAACACATTTGACTGTTTTTTACAGCACACTGCAATTTTAAAATGCATGGCTAGTTAAACTTAACGAAGGGCTGGAATTTGATTATAGTAATTATTTTGATTATTTAAGGACGTTTTTGAAGCTGACAGCACAGAACACAATTATTCAGCTACCAGGTCCATCTTTGTTGGTATAAACCTTATTAATCCATACAGTGAATGTAAATAAGTCATGTGCCATTGGCTTAATTCACATGGGAAGGATTGTCTCATCGATCCTCCACGTGCTTGTGCAAATGTCACATGTAGCATTAATGATATCAGGTAATGTCATTTAGTTTAATGGTGGCTCATATTATTTCTATGGGCTTTTCTCTCTCACCATCCTCTGGTGAACATCAGACAGCGTTGACATTGTCCCACACATTTAGATAGTTCACCATCTTGCTGCACTCCTGTGTCGTTTTCAGGGACGAGCTCCCTGAAGAGGGTGTCCAAAAAACTGTTCAGCAGATGTTAAGTGTTGTGTGGCCCAATTATAGGAATATGTGTATGTGACCGTTTTCTGAAATGGCAGCACACTTGGGAATGTCACCACCATGCTGGCCTGGCTCTCTCTGCAGCTCTGTGGGTGAAACTTTATCCAAAAGCCAGTCTGTTTCCATTTCAACATACATTTCTGAGCAGTAATATGTACAAACAGTGTAGGCGTGTGAGTACTGGAATTCATTTTAGTTGAGAGCTTGACATATTATAACAACTGAATGAATTAATGTGCTTTTAATACTGCAAAGAGCACAGTAAAAATTGAATGGTTAAAATGTCAGTTTTAAACATTTCAGAGTTGATTTCATCTGCCTTAGAGTCGTTTTAACACATTCAGAGTAAAATGTTGTTGAGTTATTTAACAGAGCTGATCAAACCAGTGTTACTTCAACTCCTTACAGATGTAATTAGACCTCGCCCACACATTTCAGATCCTCAGTTGGACGTGTCAGCACCATGATGCAAGTGTCATGCAGTGAAAGTGAAATGACATCAAACTTGCAGAATTTTATAATCGTTGCTTTGATTTCAACAACCTTTCAAAAGCACAGCGAGAATGCGCTTACCAAAGCCCTGCACGACGCCGGGACTGCACAGAGCAACGGGCTCAGATGTAGTGTCCTAGAGGAAAGAAACACACACGACAGGAAAGGAACACTAATAGATTGGACATTTTAACTCTGAACAGTGTCTGTAAGGAGTCTGGATGTGCATCGATGTGGAATTTGAACTCACTTTTCACACTTTTCGAGTGGTTACCGCATATAAACATTGACTGTGAGTGTTAATTTTAGCTGCAAGGGTGTTAAGTTTGCAGCCAGTCAACTCATTCTTCAATATTGATGCAAATACTGTTTTGCAAATGTTAACTCTAATGTGAAAATTAAGTCAAAGCCATTAAGGACAACTGCAAACAGAAAAAGGATGGATGGATGAACTGACATATGGCTGAATGGACGGATGGACGGACAGATGGATGGATGATGGAAGGATGAATGGATGGATGGATGATGGATGACGGATGGATGGATGGATGGATGAACGGATGTATGGATGGATGATGGACGGATGGATGGATGAATGGATGGACGGATGTATGGATGGATGATGGACGGATGGATGGATGAATGGATGGATGGATGATGGACGGATGAATGGATGGATGGACGGACAGATGGATGGATGGATGATGGATGGATGAATGGATGGATGGATGATGGACAGATGGATGGATGGATGATGGATGGATGGATGGATGGACGGATGAACGGACATATGGCTGAATGGACGGATGGAGGAATGAATGGATGGACGGATGTATGGATGAATGATGGACGGATGGATGGATGGATGAATGGACGGACAGATGGATGGATGAATGGATGGATGGATGATGGACGGATGAATGGATGGATGGACAGACAGATGGATGGATGGATGATGGATGGATGATGGACAGATGGATGGATGGATGATGGACGGATGAATGGATGGATGGACGGACAGATGGATGATGGATGGATGAATGGATGGATGGATGGATGATGGACGTATGGATGGATGGAGGATGGATGGACGGATGGATGATGGATGGATGGATGGATGAATGGATGGATGGATGGATGATGGACGTATGGATGGACGGATGGATGATGGATGGATGGATGGATGATGGACGGGTGAATGGATGGATGGACGGACAGATGGATGATGGATGGATGAATGGATGGATGGATGGATGATGGACGTATGGATGGATGGACAGATGGATGGATGGATGAATGGACGGACAGATGGACAGACGGATGGATGGATGAATGGATGGACAGACAGATGGATGGAGGGATGAATGGATGGACAGACAGATGGATGGAGGGATGAATGGATGGACAGACAGATGGATGGAGGGATGAATGGATGGACAGACAGATGGAAGGATGAATGGATGATGGATGGATGGACAGAGTGCACTAATCTTAGAGGGGATTAGGACATGTCACAAACTCCACTACATGACTGGTGTTCTCATAATCCTCCAAGACATGACATTTGTGTTTGTGTTCACGTGTGCATGGATTTTAAGTATCACTCCACGCTGGACGAACATGCTTCATCAGAGCATCTAGGTCAGCATGAGATCGGAGAAAGGGGGTATGAAACAAAAGTGAATTTTTAGAGCGGACACCAGAGTGAGAGCAAGACATTAAAGGGACGCGAGAAGAGAGAGGAAATTAAGATGTGAAAGAGGAAAAGACAAGCGACAGAGATTAAAAGACGGAGGCTGCAGGCCTGGGTGTATTTCTCTCATTTTTACTCTTCTCTCCCAGTCCAGCTTCCAGTAATTTGAGCCCAATTCTAGTCTTAAATTATTAGTGCAGTATTCTTTATTAAAGGCACATAGGGGACTCAAAGCAATCTAATATTCAGGAAATGAGACGTGGCACTGGATGCTGGGAAAAGGTTTATATGGTTCATTTAATTGAATTCTTAGCAATAGTGAGTCCTTCCACCAAATAGCACAGGGGCTCGCACCGTGTCAGAGATTAACACTCTCTAGTGCTTTTTTTTTCCTTTTAAATTCAGTCACCTGCCAAGGTTATTTTCTCAGTTTTTAATTTGCCACCCTCCCCTCGTGTACATTTTTCTTTCTTCTGCAGTTCTTCAATTACAAACACAAATCATCTTCTCCCCCTTCTTTGTTTAATCTGGCAGCAGTGCTTAAGCTCCATAATGAATGTTTCCATGTTCAATAACTCTCTCTGCACACACCTGCAAATACACCACACACACAGAGTACACTCCCCTCACAGCCTGAGTCAGACATCATAGGGTATTGAGTGGTTTGAAGGGAACATAAATCACTTTTTGATCACCTTGCCTGTTTTCCAAAAAGCACAACACAAAAAAGAAGAGGTGGGAGACTTCAGAATGGTTTATAGCATATTATTTTCTCTGGTCTCTGGTCAGATTTGTCTGCATTTGCTGTATTTCACTTTAAAAGCTTTTCATTTTATAATATTCACATAGTGCTCTTTACCCCCCTCAACTATTTCCGCATGCTGTGGGAAATATTCCTCCTCAGTCCCAAATGTGAATAGATGTTTCCGGTGACACACTGTCAAGCTCAATTTTACACTTTTCTAAGAAAAGTGCTTCAAGTTCTGCATTCATGCTTCAAAGAGGAAGGTTTGGTGGGGTTGACATAACGATTCATTGGAGAGGAGGAGCGAGCAAACAGTTCTGCTGCTGTGTATTTCTGCTGTTCCTGGTCGAGTGCTTGGTGATGTCTCAACCGTGGGTCCACAGCGTTGCGGCTGGTGTGTTAGATCGAGCACAGGATAACAAATACACAAATGCACAAACAATTACGCCGCCGTGGACCTCCTCCCTGTCACAGTGACACAAGTAGCCACACACGTCTATTCCAATTTCGCTGTCCGACGGTGTCTCACACAGACGCGCACACACACACACGTTGTTCCCATCAGTATTCGGAAGTGATCTGTATTCCAAACAGCTTTCCAGGTCGGCCGGACGCTGATCCATCAAACCAAGACACTGTGTCGCTTTGTGTCTACGGCAACCTTCGGCATTAAAGGGGAGCACCACCAGTCCTCGGGTTCACTGCGTGTGTGTGCGTCTTTCACACACAAACATGCTGCCGCCCTCCAAATAATTCATATCTTAATGGCTGCTGTTTCATCCAGACTTCACCTTCTCAAACTCCCTCCAATCACAATACAAACATGTGCGTGTGTGTGTGTGTGCGTTTTGTCTGTAGCTGCTATCTTAGCTTGTCTCTTTGATCAGCCTATAAAAGCACTGAGGCGCGGACAGATAGCCTGGACCAACACTCCATCGCTGCTTCGCTCCCTCTGGGTCTCTGCTTTTCCTTCACACACATTAACCATCATGAACACACTCTGAAACACTCTCCTGCGTGTGGAGCTGCATCCATCCAATCACCCGCTGGCTATGCGGAGTATTGTGCTGCCTCCTCAACTTTATCTATCAGGAGCGGCGAATACATCAGTGTCAGTTTATCGGTTTTTCCTTTTTTTATATTTGAAATTGTGTATTGAGCTGAAAGTTAATGTGTAATCCTACATAACAAAAGTGAAGGTGTCACTTTCGGAGCGATAGCAAATATTGATACACGGTGGACAGCTGCCGACAACTGTTAGCGACTTTAACACCATCTCGCTTTGGGAAATAATCTGTTTATTTTCCACTGCAGCCACAGCAACAGTAATTAGATTTACTGCTCTGCTGCAGTTGTCAAACAACAACTTGGGAAATAAGATTTTGACTTTATCACTATTTTGCTAAATAAAGTAAGTACGTATTCTCCTGCGTTCATTTCATTTTCTCACTTTCTCTATTCCAGATCAGTATATTTATGACCCACCTCTCTAACTATGGCAATGATCGACTGGGTCTTTACACCTTTGTCCACTTGGCCTCCTTTCTTCATTCGTGGACCAACCTGAAACTGCACACACTCCCACCCCTGCAGCTCGCACACAGATACTTCCAGCTTTTCCCTGAACAAAGGAACCCACTGTGGCAGGTGTGTTTGCATGGGTGTTAGCCCACCTGTATTGACTTATGTGTTTTTCCATATGCCTGTGTGAAAAGGTACTAGAATGTACTGAGAGCTCATGGATTGCATTAGACTGTACAGGTGAGTAAGTGAATTATCCAGGAGGACAACTGGTTGATAATAAGTGATGAGTAAGTTTATTATTATTATTATTTACAGAAAATCAACCACCAGTCGAAACAGTCAGTAATTTAGATTAAGTTGTGGGTTTTTTGTATGTTGGCAAATGTACATGTGTCTCGTAGGCCCAAGCAAGTCAGAATAGATGCATGACACAATAACAAGAAGCCCTTTTATTCAGCTTGTTGAGTACATATGTCTTTTTGCCTCTTACTTCCCGTCTTCGCTCTAACCCTCTGCTCCTACAGAATCCATGTGATGACAAGCGACATAAAGACATATGGTCCAAAGAGAAAACCTGCGACAGGTTACCCAAGTTCATGGTAATAGGGCCACAAAAAACAGGTGAGCTACAGACAAGCACACATTCAGACATGCACATGCAACAAAGAGTCTTTCTGTGTGCCCAGGTGTCTGGGCCCTCCACATCTGAGCACTTTCATTTAATCCCCGTCAGAGCGAGACAAAGGAGGAGGCTCTTACCTCTTTTCCTCCACCCACATACTATCTACTTTAGATGCATAGGGAGATAAAGTACTGGTCTTCCACTCTCTTTTTTCTTCTCCTCTTTCTCTGTCAAAAAAACAAAGCTACTCAGGTCTCGAGTGTTGCCTTTATGTAGCTGCAAAAACTGTAATTGCTGATGTTTTTGAGAGGTGAGGGGGGTCTGCAGTGCTGCTAATTAACCAGGTGATCGTTTTCATAATGTGAGGTGGGGTCACTACAGCTTCAATAAAAGACCAGCCACTATTACGCTACAATCATTTTTCCATTAAACTGAAAAGTATGCATCGCATTTCAACAACGTTGAAGCACATAGGAGACAGCCTGTGTGTGGGGGGGGAACAGGATGTGTGGGAGCTAGTGTGTGGGGTGAAAAGCTGCTGAGGGTAAGACAGAGGGCACGACCAAAGCCCCAGTGCTGATTGGTGTCAAATGGTTTTGAATCATTGGATGGAAAGGCCTGTGATCACTGCACACACGCACACGCACACACAATTTTCCCAGCAAGATATAAATCTTGCAGAGAGAAAAATCATCCAGAATAGATCAGTGGGTGACAGCTCGCACCATTGCGACACACACACAAACAGACTACTCTCTGCTGAACTGAATTAACAAGCCTGTTATGAATTATGCCCTTTCTTCCAGGGACGACAGCACTTTATCTCTTCCTGCTCATGCATCCCTCCGTCTCCAGTAACTTCCCCAGCCCCAAGACGTATGAAGAAGTCCAGTTTTTTAACACCAACAATTACCACAAAGGAATCGACTGGTGAGAACTCACACAAACACAGTCTCCCCTCTGCAGTTCTCGTTGCGTCTCTTTGAGTCTAAGGTGAAGTGGAACGTTATGCACAGCCGTTTGAGCCCGACGCAGACAGTTACTGTATGCGTCTCGCTGTCTTCAGAGATACATCAGGCATTTCAAAGCAGTTCAAAAGTGTCTTCAAAATGATCATTTAAGCCTGCAAACATAAGCCAACAGACATATGGCTTCCTAAATTGACCCATAAATGGGTTACTTTGCTGACAGAGGCACAGCTGGTGCATTCTCCGAAGTCATGCAGAAAAGACTCCACTCTGAAAAATCTTAATTAAACACTGTTCAACTTATGTTGCCAAGTTCATTTTAACTTTGACTTTAGATCTGGTGTTTGACTTTGATCAAATGTGGAAGAAGTTACCAGCGTATGTTTCGGGTGATTGAGTTTGCAGTAATGATGTTGTGCTTCTGATTGAGGCGTACGTCATGACTGTGTGCGTTAGTGTTTCTTCGTACTTTTTCACTGTGTGCTTCTCTTGTCTAAGGTACATGGAGTTTTTCCCTGTGCCGTCTAATGTCAGTACGGACTTCCTGTTTGAGAAGAGCGCCAACTATTTCCCCTCAGAGGAGACCCCACGGAGAGCTGCCGCCCTGCTGCCCAAGTCTAAGATCATCACCCTGCTTATCAACCCCTCTGACAGGGCCTATAGCTGGTATCAGGTGCATATGCTGCCCCCCCTGCTCACATAACAGTGTTTATCTCTGCATTCAGTGTCAAAGATTGTGTGTTTTGTTCCTGTGATTGTGGAGATAATGAGCCTGTTTTATCCATACATGTCAGTGTGGGAGATGCCACAGAATCCAAAAATGTTCTGCCTGCGGCTGTTTTAATAATAAGGCATGAATATCAATGACAGGTCAGCTAAAGATTCATGTCAGGGTCAAAAACTCGAGCTCAAGCAAAGTGGTGAATGCTTTACTCCACTTGAACAGAGGAGACCAAATGTAGTCACACCTGCTAACCTTCCCCAGCATCAAAGAGCTCACGAGGATCCTGCAGCATTGCACTACACCTTCTATGATGTCATCAGCGCACGACCCGAAGCACCAGCCGAGCTACGCTCCCTGCAGAACCGCTGCCTCACCCCCGGCCTGTACTCCACTCATCTAGAGAGGTGGCTCATGTACTACCCAGCTAACCAGGTACGGACAATCACACGAGTGCAATTCACTGCGTTTCATATTTAGAATAATTATTGTTTTAATATTATTTCTAGTTCTTACTGTAAGTCATAGTTGGTTGTGGTATTTTACTGTAGGGAATTATATTCACCTTAAACACCTTAATCTATGATGTAATTAATAATAAAAGTTGACTTTACACATTTCAGCAACAAAGTAGCGACAATAACAAGCCTTGTAAAGATGGATGGTGTAGCTGGGCCGTTGGGTCATAAATTAGACGTTAGTTATATTCTGAATTATTACTTTGTGTATGGATGGAAGCAGAAACCTTTTCCACATTTCCGTAGCAGCTCGTAACTGTTTAGCCTGGTGGAGTAATTCATCACAGGAAGAAAGAGGATGAAGTCATGTACAGTATTAAAGCTATATTTTCCAGTATGGCTTCTGGGACATTAAAGTGGATTGGTTTTACATTTTACCCTCTACCTGCTGGGTTGAAATTAAATATCCAGTTGGATAATGGTGCAAAGTGATAAAATATGAATATATCTGTGTGTAGGTGATGATCATAGATGGCCACCAGCTGAGAACTGACCCTGCTGCAGTGATGGATGAAGTCCAGAAGTTCCTGGGGGTCACTCCTCATTTCAACTATTCCCAAGCTCTTACGTGAGTCTCACGCACACAGATCATCAAGCTCTGTTTCTGTCTGGACGTCTTTCATTCAGATTCAGTATGTTTGTGTGAAGCCTGACATCTACTGGTGATCAACGGGGCACTGAACTGGCCTCGCTCCACTTCAGTCGCTGGTGCCAGGTGTTGTCAGACTCCGGATACAAATTAGCAAAACAAAGAAGCTATTTTTTGTCACAGATAATTTGGCCTGGGAGTCCAACGGAGCATTGATTGTCCTCTGTCTTACACCGCATGCCTGTCAGTGTCACAGCTGTCTGGGAAAGTAGCTGGAATGCCGGTGTGCTACATGATGTCAAACTGAAAAATAATACACTGCTTATGAATTCAGACACGCTGGGTTCACCTAAGTACAGCAGTGGCAGTGACGTGTAAACAGTGCAAGTTTCACAAACAAACTGAAATAATAGACGTTTGTAACATAAAGTCCAGAATCTTTATATGTATAATCAAAATAAAATAAACTTCTTAATCAAAACACAAACTAAAATAAGTGGCTGGCAAACATTCACAATAGCAGTTAAACCGGAAAATGACTTCATTGTATTCACATCATATTATAGAGAAGATGCCTTGAAATACCATTTGAGCAGTTGACAGTCTGAGATGCTGCTTGTGACTTTTGGAGAGACGGGTAAACTGTTTATTTCTCAAGCACCACTCATCAGAATGCAATCTGCCTGCGAGGCCTCAGAGCCCAAGACAGGGACATCTAGAATTTGTAGCTAGCTTTGGGACAGCGAGCGCCTCTGTCTCGAATCACAAGCCCGTGTGCATACAAATAATTTGTAAAGAGATGCATTTTGACAGAATAATAAGGGGGCTGTCTGTGTCGCTGTGAGTGTGTGTACGTTTTGGGGGAAGATCGACTTACACAAAAGCCTAATCTTTCTTTTCTCCTTCGCATTCTTTTGACATGGCAGCGGTCTGACAGATCCTCAACACTGGAGCCTATTTATTTAATCCCCTTCTTCTTTCCTCCTCCGGCCCTGTCACATAAAAACTGTAGGAGAACCACTTAACTATTTTTTCACTTTTATTCATGCATGCTGATAAAAAAACAGGATTTGCATCTTTCAGGCACATCCATAGATGCATTAAAAACTCCATTAATATTAACATGGAAATAAAAATTCAAAATAATAAAGTGATACGCTCCATATGCACATTCACACTAAACATTTGGTCAGTAGACCTATTCTGCGCATGCATGTACTGCATATTTCTGCAGTGTTGGACAGTATGTGTGTACTAAAAGGGAGACGTTTATGCTAATGTCTGGCTTAATGTTTGGTAAACTTAATAAATGTGTTTGCAGCTGAACATGAGCACGGAGAGGTTCAGTTAACCAGAGGTGCAGAACAAATGGCCTGTAGCTACAGTTCTATACATGCTGTAGTACTGCAGTATACTCCAGTGCTCCTGGAGTTCCCAGCACCCATACAGAAAAAATATGCTCTCCTCTATTGCTAGGTTTGAAGAATCCAATTGCAGGCACTCGAATGAATGATTAAAAATAAAAAGCCTTAATTAATATGGATTACTACATTATAAAAATCAAATCATCTGATATTGGCACAGTTGCCTTCTCCAGGGTGTCTTTACATGCAATAAACCCAAGCCAATAAGTGAAGTAATAACATTTTTACATCTCCAGACCTACCACTGCCAGGAGAACAGTGTATAAAGCAGAACATAAGTGATACTCGTGTGGACTTATTGTTAGTGTACACGGTGAAGAAGGGGGACACAGCAGAGACAGAGGATGGAGCGTGATGGAGAGGCAGAGACACGAAGCGAGACAGCGACAGTCAGGACGTGGGTAGCTGAAGAGTTGGATACGAACAAAGAGTCGCTTGAATGTGTTGTGACATTTTCAGATGGCCCCACGTTTCCAAACGGAGAGAGAACATTAGTGCTGCCACCACTGCAGCACTAATGTTTGTTTTTAAACAGCTGAAAAAAGGTTTTCTGGCTCCATCTCCTTTCTCATTTTCTCAGGTTTGACCCTCAGAAGGGATTCTGGTGTCAGCTGCTTGAGGGAGGCAAGACGAAATGTTTGGGGAAGAGCAAAGGGAGGAAGTACCCTCCTATGGAGCCAGAGGTAAAACCAGATTGACATTTAAATGTGTTTACGCTAAGAGGAAGTACATTTAAGATACATTTAATAAAATATGTGGTAAAGCAGCCAATAAAAAGGAAGACAAAATTAAAACAGCTTCCTGAATGGCAGTGACAACCCCCCACCACCCCCCACTGCTGTGGCAAAATTTCCCACCGGAGTCGGCGTAAGGGTGGAAACTGTCAACCAATCAGATCCAACCACAAAGTTACAACCTAATTATGAGGACTCACTGGTGACAGAACACCCGTGAGAGGAAGGTTGGGGGGATTAGGACAGAGACAGGAAAGGTAGAAGGAGGAAATCCAATCCATAAATCTTTGTCCTGGCAACCGAATCCACAGAGGAGAGCCTGGACCGGCAGACAATGAATCACACATTTGCTCTCACGTTAAGACAACACACACATAGCTACAATTTGTCTCCCCATGTGTGCTCGCACGTGGCTAATGGCTGCAGCCCAGCGTCACCTGCAATTAAACTGTATTTGATTTTCCACCGAGGGGACAGTAGTAATAGACAGATGTGGAGGGAGGAGATGGAAGTCGCAGCAGGGACGAGGGATGAGAGCGGGGCAGAGATGAGGGATGCACACAGGAGGGACAGCAATAATGGATCTCATGCATCCTTCATATATATTTCTTCCTCTTCCTAACTTCTCTTTTCTTTGCCCTGTTCATACCACACAGCACTTAGTGCCCTCAAGTCCTACTGAGGAGAAATATACTAATTTAAAATGGTGGCACGTCATTAATCTCTTTCTCTGCTTCTTGTTTGCCCCCTACTCTCATGCTGTCTTTTCTAAATGTCCTTCCTTTCAACATTTTCAACACCTCTCCTTTCTTTAAACTCCATTGTTTTGCTATTTCCACGTGTCTGCTTTTTGTGCCATTAAATCCTCTTTTGGCCTCTTATAAACCAACATTTTCTTTTTCTCCTGTGTATCCATGTGTGTATCCATCGCCCCGTTCCCCTCTGTCACCCTTGTCCCCCCGCCTCTGTTTTCAGGCGCGCGCATATCTCTCCAGGTACTACAGGGAACACAACGTGGAGCTGTCGAAGCTGCTGCATCGCCTAGGACAGCCGCTTCCCTCGTGGCTGAGAGAGGAGTTGCAGAAGGTGAGCAGCATTAAACGTGAATCGCTTGACCGCCGTGTAAATCAGAAGCAATATAATCCTCCTCATCGTGACAGTGGTTGGTGTCGTTTGATGACATTTAATCAGCGCGTCAGCCTCAAAAGCGAAATTATGTTTTCAAAAAAAATGTTGCTCAACACTAATCCTGCCAAACATGTGTACAGAGATTGTAGGTCTTTAAGGTAAGAAATATTGGAAAGAACTGAATTACCCTGAAATCCTGTCAAATGTGTTCCAGCAGGCATCTCTCTGTGTTTGTGAATCAGAGGGCAACCACTTGAGAAGCTTCTTGGGCTCTCCAGTATATTCATAGCCTGCCTCCTGTCATTTCAAACAAATAAATAAACAAAATATGAAAAAGGTAACCCTCATGTCAACAAGTGTGAAATGTAAATCAAATTACTTCTCTCTTTCTTTCCCCTCTTCTCTGTGTTTCCCTGTGTATTCCCTCCTTCTCAACTCCTGTTTTTTAAGGTTAGATAACCTTTGCGTCCATGAGCCAGGGTTAAAGGTCAAGTGGTCAAAGACCAAGACGTGACCAGCAGCCAGCAACCTGACCTTCAGATACACTGTCTGTGGCCTTGCAAGGAACCCTGAGGTGAAGACGAGGACGGGATCCTTGTTTCACCTGGGAATTGTTGGAGACACTGCAGAGGGAGCAGTCGTCATGAAAGCAGAAAGAAACTCTGAGGGGTTAAAGTGGATGGATGAACGGACGAATGGATGGATGATCGTTTCAGGCAACCAGGACAAGTTCTGAATAAAGTGGGGCAAAACAGAAGAGTCACATTACTATGAGGAGGAGAAGTGTAGGAGGCAAGTGCTGGACGAACTGTGGTGAACTGTTGTGCACCCCTGCAGTGACTTTGATGGTTGTTACTTTCTGGTTTAGTTTCACCTCTAAGTTCTGACGCCAGAGCAGCGCTGGTCAGCTGTGCACGGTTCACATAGGTTTGACTTTGCACTACGTTCTGCTACATGTATCTCTGAGGCAAAACACACACACAGCCTATGTGGTTTGTTTTTTATTTCTATTTTCTTTACAGTGAAAGCGAATACAGAAGGTGCACAGACTCAGGGTGAGTGACAGACGGTTACATTCTATTAAAATGTGATTTTTCGAGGTGAAGCTACTGCCTGGTAGCCGTGTTCACCTTTAAAGATGTCACCTATGGCTTTCACAGACTAGAAACGAGTCACTGAAGCAAGATGCTTTGCCTGCTCATTATTTTCCTGTGACCGGCCATGCAGCAGAATGCGACGTCTGTATGGTGGACTGTGGACACTGATGATTTCTGTGGACTGAGCAGACTGACCACAACTAGTCTAATGGACATGAAATTAAATTTAAGAGTCTTTATGTAGCTGCTTTGACTTCAGGCGAGTTTTGTGTCCGATTTAAGACTCAACCTCCTTTTGGTCTCCTTCCTAAACCATCAGCCTATGTTGTTCAGCTTCGATTTGAATGCAAAACCCCTAAATGTCAAACACAAAAACCAAAATTAAAGAAATGGATATGATTAACAGCATGGGATCCTTTTTTTTTTACTGCCAACACACAATACACGTTGAACACACATCACATAGTTTTAAGTCACATTCTCCTCTAATAGTATTTTATTCCAAACGAACCTCTTAGAATTATAGTTGAACACTCTTTCGTGTCTGGGATAAAGGACGTCCGCTCAAATATGTAGTAATATAAGTGACACGACTCTCAAATCTGTACAGAGAATTTCTTCTTCGCAGCAGCTGGTAGAGGAGCTAATTTCATGTCCATGACACCGCTCTTAATTCAGATTTAATCATTATGCTTAGTTGGTCCCCAACTCGTTGTCTCAAGTGTTTTTTTTAGCGTTCAAGTAACGGAAGCAGATTAAAGTAGAAATAAATCATCCGTGTATAATGAGCGTTTCTGTTTTGTAGCACCTCTGGTGGAATCTAATGAAGCCCATTAGTGCAGTGAGTTTTAGTAGAGGCTCAGCAGGAAGGCCAGGAAGTTAAAGTTAAAGAAAGGGCAACGCTGTCTTGTTTCTCTATTTTTTTTAATTCAGTGCCAGCATTTGCTTTGTAATGTGTAGTATTGACCACAAGAGGGTGCTCTCAGACAATTTACACGGTTAGAGCTGATCCTTGCTCCTTCAGCTAATCACAGAGACTGTTCCGCTTATGAAGGAGCAAACTATACAATATACAAACTATATTAAGACACGTGTATATTAAAACGAAAACGCAAAGTACTAACCCAGCTGTAACAGTCGGTCCCCTTCCACTAATGTGTGCTAAGCCAACATCTTGTGTTTGCCCTGTAAACGAGGACAAGTCAGAGGATGTCTGCCATTCCTGTGGACACTGTGTGACATACCAGCGCCGGTGTGTGGGAGTGTGTGCGTACACATTGTCGGACACGGTGACGCTCTCTTTGACAGTCTGAGGTGAGAAAGCTGTGCCCTTCCAGCTGGTGACAGCTGTCAAGGTGTGTGGGAACAACAGGACTAACCAATATGTAACCAATATCACCAAATCACACTTTCTTACGAAATCTCTTTATGCAGGCGTGTTGCAGCACATTAACATACAGTTTAGCCCACAGTCAGTAAACACCCAGTGAAAATTCAGTATAGCGTCTGTTGCTTCAAGTGTTCCAGATTGTCTTCTTTTAAAAATACGTCCCGACTGGTGACAGGGACAATACTGACAAGATCCAAATAAACTGCACAAGCCTGAGTAATCACTAAGACATACATGCTTCTTACACCACGTAAATATACATCATAATACAAACGCATCAAAGGTGAGGATTAAAGAAAAAAAGGAAAAAGAAACAATTCACTTTGGCACATGTCAAGTGTCAGTATGACTAAGACTGAATATCATGCATGAAGCAGCAGACACTGAGGCTTCTTAGTGCAAGGACATTCAAATCAGGCCACGACTCCCTGTAAGTGGAGGACATGCTTGTTTCTTATGTATCTGGTCCCGTTTCAACACTTTACTCACATTTTTTCTATAATGATTTAAAAGAAAACTAAGAACTGAAAAAGAAAGATTTTAACATAGCATAAAAACACAAAAAACGTTTGTGAGGTTTGATACAATACAAAATCAGGTTTTACAATGATTACAAGAAGTGCTAATGACCTAAATGAGGCAAAAGACGTGCGTTCCTTCTTTGACCTATATAAAACGTTTCCAGGAGTAAAAAGTCCAGCGTTGCCTTTCAGCCTGGATGACTGACTGGATCAGGCCCACGCCATCAGATCAGTTAGTGTTCAGGGCTGGAAAACCATTGCACCAGCTGTTACCTGACCAGCCACAATGTTTCTGAGAGTAGTTTTCTCTCTGAGGTCAAGCCTCAGATGTTCGATCTGTCTCCCTTCATCGCTTTTTCTGATCCCGTCCAATCACCTTGTGTATCCAGGAGGTGAACGCAGACACTTTGGTGTAGACCCCCGGGGACTGTTGCGTTCTGCAGGCATGACCCCAGGACGTGACCCCATAAACCACCCAGCCCCCTCCGGGGCGCTCGCACACCAACGGACCTCCGCTGTCGCCTCGGCAGCTGTCTACCCTCCTGTCCGGCTGGAGGCCGCCTGCACAGAGCATCCGGGATGTGAAGGCGCTGTGAAAGTGATGCTGGCAGAGTCGACGGGGAAGGAGGTAGAGGGGAGCCTGCTGTAAGGTCTTGGAGTAGGAGCGGCCTGGGAAAGACGGAGGGTTAAAGGATAAACCGAGTAACTGCGCTTAGCGTCAAGGTCAGAGATAGTGACGTCACAGAGAATGGCTATGTTTGTGTTTTTGCCCTAGACTGAGAACATGTGCCAAATGTTTAGTTTTATTTTAAAGGTTGCCCTGTCTCGCTCGCGGGCAGTAGACTTTCACTTGGACTTGAGCTTGTTTATCACAATCTTATCAAAGGCAGCCTGACCTTTTTCAGCACTTACAGAGCTCGAATGTTAAATAAATCAATTTCAAGGTTTCTGGCAGAGTAAGAGACGATTTTTTGCTTCATTCCGTGAAGGTTAAAAATGTGGACTTGACGCGGGTTTTGGAGGACAGCACGTCGCTTAGCTCTTATACATGTGCTGTAGCTCATAGCGTTATTGACCACCCGCAGACGGCTTCGCCCCCCTACTACACACACGCCTGCACCTCAATGAACCAATGAAGGGCACGATCCTTGGAACACACAGAGGAGCCCACTTTTATTCATTTATTTCCTTTGAATTCTCTCCTAATGGTACACGCGTGTAGGGTTTGCCTAAAGTAAGTCGGTGTGTGTGTGTGTGTGTGTGTGTGTGTGTGTGTGTGTGTGTGTGTGTGATATCAGAGGGGCGGTTGGCCAAACGCTAGCAGCTGTAGACATTTCCGAAGTCATACAGCCATTGCCCAATATCACACACTGTAAATAGACTGTGATGTCCGTACACGTGAAGTTATAAAAAACCCGTCACCAACGACAGAGACAACAAACAAAAATACATATTCTATCCCACATGAATTCATCCAGCATCTCTACAAGATGTTGGCATTAGAGAGAACACGGTTTTGCATAAGCGTGTTCTGTGACCTCTGGTAGCCCTCTGTGGCTTGGTTGCTATGATTAATGACATCAGCATGTCATCTAAAGATCACTAGCAGATGTGTGCCCGTGTGAACACACTCTACTGTATAAATATCCAGAGCCTGAAGTCAAGCCAGTGCAATTACTGCTGCATGATTCTTTTACAGCATGTAACTACTGTACCTTACTTTATTTAACTACGGCACTGTTTAATACTAAAAAATATCAAAATCCAATATACAGCTACATTTCAGCGCTGACCAAACTGATCTGTTAACCCTTTATCTGTCATCCTCCTTGTTGGTGCATAGGTTTAATAAAGGCCTAACCAAATTCAAATGGGTGCAGCTCTTCAGTTTATTGAGCTTGGCGTCACTGAAAAGGAAACGAGTAAGAAGAAGCATATACAGCAAAGTTTCAGAGGTTAACTGAATATTGAATTGGTTTGTGGAAGCTTGGAGGTACAGCGTGTCTTCCTGTTCCTGTGTGAAACACGCAGACTCACGCGCTCACCTGTGTCACCCCAGCCGGTAATGTGACAGTTGCTGGCTCGTTTGAGGACTCTCTCCTTCCTCGTGGGCAGACAGGCAGGAAGGACATGGCGGCTGAACGACACACACTCTCCCTGCGTCTGGCCCACGGCCCCCGGTGACAGACGAACCAAGGCCAGGTCGAAATCGTTGCTGTAGGACTGGTAGCTCGGATGCAGAACGATGTGCTCGACACCGTACTCCTCTTCGTATTCCTCAGGGACCAGAGAGTGGTAGTCACCCACTCGCACTTTATAGTGTTTGGTGTTGTTTCCATACCTGCACAGGCAAACAGAGCCATTAGAAACAGTGTGTGTGTGTGTTTTCTTCTACTTCCTACAACTTCCAAAGGAGTGTTGAGTGAAGATGATGTTTTACGGGGAAGGTTAGATGCATTTATTGTAGTTATGATGGTTCAGGTAAGGGGCTAAGACATGTGTCCTCAGAAGGGTAAGCATACGCATGTGTGTGTCAAAGTTAGAAATACTTTTTCAAAATCAGAGACGATGAATGAGATGATGTGTATGACCAGTATATCATTTTAGTTCCTGTGGGATAAAGTATATTAGTTTATGTTTTAGTCAGAACACAGAGAAGAAGCACCTGAGACGAGCAATGGCACAAAAATTGCACTGCCTGAGTTTATGATAAGATGAGTTTTGAGTAGCTCAATGTCACAAACACTGGTCCAAAGTAGGCATCAAAGCGTTTGGCTCACTTTTGCCGTAGTTGTTCAAGATGAGATGGGGAAAAAAAAGGGAGGAGCCGAATGAGCGAGGGATAAACATAGATGCAAAAGAGAGAGAGAGAGAGGGAGGGAGAGTGAAGAGAAGGAAGAGGAGAAGAGTCACAGACGCTGCGTTTGGATCGAGCCAAGGCTGAATGTGTCCAGTTACAACTAGTACAGTGTTTCCGGAAAGATCTCCTGACCTGCAAATGCCACAGTGTTGATGGCGGAGAGGAAACGCTGCTGACAGCCGCCTCTGAGCTGTACATACCATCTATGCTCACAGGCTGATCTGCACTATAAGCTGACTACCAGCCCTGCTTCAGACTGAAGCTGAATGTGATATATAAGTGACATTTCACATATTATTTGTTCCTTAAAAACCTGCTGGAGTTCTGTTACTGTGGTCGTGCTCTCAGCTGTACAAGGTATAAATAGGTTTAATATGTTTACAGCACGGGGTCACGTTTTATGATCACTAAGCAGTAATGGAACGGATCACGTTTGGTATTTGTACCTTGAATCATATATGTTTGCATAGAGCAGGCAGATTGTAAACTGTAAACGCTGTAAACTCATTTTGATCCACATGCTTTGGTTTGCTTTGTTTCTGCGTAACACTGTCATGGCTGACGCTCGCAGGCAACAGCGCTGAACACTGATGCGTGATCAGGTTACAGGGCGGGACCTTCATTCAATTCACTAATAGTTAATTACAATAACTACTACAACCATTAAGCATGAATAGTAAAGCCTGTAGCGGACATTCTCTGCATAAATACAGTTTGTAATTCCACACATGATTATTTATAATGAGTTTGTTTGGATGTTTAGATAAAGTTTGCCAAGCGATGACGCCCAACTACGAGAATCATTATTCTGGCTACAATAGTGGCTGCGGATCACTAAACACAACCCGTTTTTATTTGCGGCAGCTGCTTGTCTCGTTATTTGTCGCATGCACACCACAGTACTTCCACCTGGAAAGTCCTATAATGACCACAAAGAGCTCAGTTTGGTGGTGAAAGGTGGTGAAAAATCGTAGAATCGAAAAACGTAGAATATAGTATAGAAATGAGGCACAGCTCTAATGTGGAAACATAAGGATTTTTAACAGTGACGCTAATGACAGCAACAAAAGTAATGACCATTCTGTTGCACTTTATAAATAGATATAAATAGATTAAACAACCTTTACTCTAAGCTGCACAGTCGCTCTGTTCAAATGTTCTTTTTTGCTTAAGTGTTTCTACACTCTGCTCTGGTGGATGCATTAGGTGATGGATTTCATGTTATTGGCGCCATGCGGAGGCCTCAGACCATATGGAGTCGAGATGAGGTCTCCCTGCCACCTGCACCACAACCACAGCCAAGCAAACATATTACTGCCCAGACTTCTGTCAGACAGGGCCCTGAAGATGGACATAAGTTGTATGGGAGTCGATTCGATTCCCAACATGCTTAAGTGTGTCTAGAGAACTGACTGGCAAATGTATTCGTGCACAGCTTCATTAATAAATATACAGGTATAATAATAAGTATGTTCAATATGGAACACGTAGAAAATCTGCACACAACTCAACAGGCAGGTGTGTTTGTGTGTTTGACCTCTTGAAGCAGTGAGCTGAGGTGAGAACCCAGCAGGTGTCGATGAGAGTTGCTCCACACACCAACCTCCCGTCTCCTCGAGAGCCTCGCAGACGAATGGCAGCCTGCCACGGCCAGCCACCCCTACGGACACGGACACACGGCAGGCAGACAAACAAACAAGCCACGCATAAAGTCAAAGTAGGTTCTATTCTGTAGCCCGGACACTGCATTACTGCAGAAATGGCATTTGACATTTAAAGGAGATTCTGTTTTCGTGCAGAAACTATGTAAACTTGTGAAATGGCATCTAAACATGTATATAAACACAGGCCAAATAAATATTTAGTATTGCAGCGTTCTTCAGATCAACACAGAGATGTGAGCACAAACACACTGGGTTGATGTGTGTGTGTGGCTGATTAAGCACATAAACACAAACTGGCTTTTTATTTGTCTGCCGCTGCAGATGGGTTGTTTCCCACCTAAGTCGTACTGACTTGACAGCGGTTACATCTCTCTGACTGTCTCTGGCTCCCTGTGCTCGTATTAATCCCTCTTGTCCCCTCCAGCTCACCTCAAAGAGTTTTCTCCTCCAATGATCCGCCGCTGGCGCGTGTGCACGAGCCGCAGACCACAAATTGAGTCAACCGGGTCTGAGAGGAACAGAGCAGGAACCGTTGCGTATGTAGGAGGGTGATGATTGTTAAACCACACATTGGAGCTCAGGCGCTGCTTTCATGTAATATTAAAGTGGATGTAAAACTCAATAACATCCGAAATGAATCTCTGACGCAAAAATAAAAGACAGATCATTTTTGTAGTCTGTTACAATCTACAAACACAGACTAAGTGCTTTTCCAGAAGGTGTAATCTATCATCCTGATGAGACAAAGCGCTTTCCTGCACTGATTCGACTTTCTATTGCATGAGCATGAGAAATAGTGGTAATAGCAAATGCGAGAAAATTGCATTAAGCGAGTCTGCGCTCATGTATGAAATACGGCGTGAAACGTGAACATAACTCTCTTAATTTTACCATATGACCTATTTGAAATGTTCGCTAGACACATTGTAGCTTTGCGAGGCTGCAAATCATTTACAGATTACCGGAGCGACACTAATTAACAACGGTCATGTCTAACTGGCTGACCTTTGACCTCTCTGTGGCTGGGCTGGGCTGTACCATAGTCACAGATAACCCCAGCGTCCTCGCTGTGGCGACAGTTGTGCGTGCCGGGCGCCTGTTTGATGCAGTCTGCTAACGAAAGCTCATCGCCGCCACACTTGACGTTGTCCGCGTGGATGGGCCCCGAGCCTTCACCGAAGTACGCCATCACGCGGGCCTTCGCGACCCCACTGGAGAGGACAGAAGTCAGGACAAGTCAGACTCCGCAGGGTGCGTGTCGCTCAATTCTGTTGATCACACGTTTCGCTGTCATGATGGGTTTAAATTAAAACTATCTGAAAACTCAACGCTTCCCAAAGTGTATCATTTTGTTTCTACTCTCTTGGTGTGTACACCCATGATAGAAATCACAGCGACCCATTGTTTTAATGCTATGTGACATTTCAACATTCCCAGGCTGTGACACATACTGTACCACGTCAGTCCACTTTACAATCCAATAACAACAGTATTTGTGTCCACACCTCTGACAACAGAGTGTCTGTTGTCTGTATGTGCCTCAATATGTTGGAGCTGTGCTTTTAATTAAGACTGGCGGATAAAGAGAGAGGGTCTCGTGTTGCGCCCGTGGGGTTTGTATCATCACGGGCCTCTCGCTGAGATATTTAGTGTCCAGCGGCTCCCTGAGCACTGCTTAGCACGGGGGTGACATAAACCCGACGGCCATTTGGAACGAAGCCCAGAGTGTTTCCGCGTCAGCACAAAGCAATAGAAGGAAGTGATCGGGTTAGGACGTAAGGTGTTACTTTCTTTAATCAGATGGTCATCATTAGTCTGTGTGCGTACTAGGAATTACTCCTATCATGGGAACCCGTGGGAATCTGAAAACAAACCCGTCTGAGGGACACGACGCTGGTCTCCATGAGGAAATCAGTCAATTTTAGCAGCAGGGATTTTGTGGTTAACGTCAGGGTGGGTGTCTACAAAGGGAACGTAAGTCGAAGTAACGTCCCATTGAAGAGAACAATACGTGTGTGAGAGACTTTCTATTATCATCATCACAGACCTTCGAGGACTGGCTGTGTATGGAAATACCTTCCACCACACCCCATGAGAAACAGAACGCTGAGCCACACGGCTTTTACACGCCTCCAACACGCTCCCCTCCTTTCTCTCCGTCTCAAGCGCTTATGCACAGCAGATGTGGCTTCCATCCACACACTGATGTGCCAGAGAAAACTGGGCGGCTGAGGGGCGAGTATCCCTCACTGAGGAGTGATGAGACAGAAAATGACGACGGTTTGTTATGGTAGAGTTCTCCCTCCCCATCTCATTGCTATTGCTTTGGAAAATGGGACAATGTCTGGAAGGATGGAGGAGATAATGGGACACAGACATGATATGATGAGGTGCTTTGCTTTGCTTTGACACATCTGTCACTGTGTGTGTATCTCTTAGATAACTGAGCTGCCATTTCAATTAATATTTATCCAGAATTGGGCTAAGATTTATTAGCTGTCAGGACAAGACAGGCTCATGTGTGTTCATAACCTGTGCTAGTAATTAGTTGAAGGTTATTTGTTAAAATGTAGTTATTTCATGTGCTATAATTCTCTATTGTAGAGTAGTTTGAAACTAGAAAAGTGGAAACAGAATTGAGGAATGAGACACAGAAGCAGACTCTGGAGTGAAACGATCCCTGAATCTGTGAGCAGAGCAAAGTCTGGATACAATTAAGTCAACGCACGGTGTGATCATGCGGGAAAACAAGAGAAATCTATACTGAGATATTCTCCAACATTATCTCTTCTTGTCCAGCACTGTGATCGAGAGTGAAGTTAAAAAACATGAGGGATAAAGTCAGTACCCTCAGAATGTCCCTGCACACATTCCTGTTATACAGGGAAAATCCTGTGTTTCCTGTATGAAAACATTTACATGAAACATTTTGTTCACTATACCATTAACTAGAATTGTATAATTAATAAAGAGAAAAAGTAGCTGCAGCCCTAAAATGCACAATTATGGGAAACTCCTTCCAACTGGATCCACATTGTTGAGGGGTCTGCATTTAGGATTTATCTCTTTGTCCGTCCATAAGCCAAGCACAACAGTTTTTACTGATTTTCTCTGTGTTGCCTAAGAAGCAGGACGACCACAAAGGTCACTCCAGGACACACACACCTGTAGCCAAGCTGTCGGCAAACCACTTCAGCGTCACGGTCAGTCCATCCATCATCACACACTGTTCCCCACTGACCGGACAGATAGAGCTCCACCCGTCCCTCCTTGGGGCTCTCTCCTCCCACAAGCCTCACCGGCACACCTGTGGAACACACAGCGCATGGGCTCCGACTGTTAGGTTCGGCTCTTAATATGAACACGTGTCTCTAGAACTGAATTCGAAAATAGGCTGTTCAGCTCCATAGGGTTTGACCTGATTATTAAAGACACTCAAACCTGACAAAACAAACTGACTCCCACTTAAAATGGGGCATGTGCACGTCTGATCCCTTCAAAAGAAGAAACTGGAGGACACGTCTGTCTGAGCTTAAGGTTTAAACAATCGATCACACACACAAGCACTGAGCGAATGGATTCTAATGGCTTTTCCATGTGTCCACAGTTTCAGGATCTCGTTACATTTGGTCGGCTGTGCTTGGTGTGGTGCATACTTACGGTTTGTCTACATTATGTGGTACATGTTGATGTCATACACACTCCATGTTGACCTCGTGTTGACTAACTGGCCCTGCTGTTTGCAAGTCGGACCATTTTTAACGTATATTTCTCCTAAAAACGGCTTCACGGGTCCGTTTGGGCCCCATGTTCGCTCATGTGAATGACAGCCCACATCCAAACACTGTGTGAGAGGGGAATGTGAGAAGGTGAGATTAAGGTGGGAGAGTTAAGTGAGGGAATGTTTGAACTGGTGTTGGCTATTCAGGAAATGCTCATCTTTGTCTTCTCGCTTAGAAACGCAAACACACACACACGTGACACGTAGTGAGTGGGGGGGGGGCTTCAAAGCGCAGCCTGGCTTATCTGCGTTTTCTCATTTTACAAAAACAACATGAACTAATCTGCCTGTGGCATGTGACAGGGAGAGCGGGGATTTGCACGGCCACGTTAACACTCAGAGGCAAGCGCGCAAAAAGTACACGTACACAAATACGACGCAGTAATGACATAATTCTGGGTGTTTGTGGGGTGAAAGCGTCCCTGAGGCTCCTGCCAAGAAATAAACCTGACCTAAACCAAACAAATGTGGCGACGTGTAGCTTGTGCTCTACATCCAACAGTCCTCCTCCAGCTTATCATCACCCAGGATATGAAAACCGTGATGTATCCTTTTCGTGACATTTCCAGACTTATCAGAGTTGTACAGTATCTGTTCCAGCCAGCATGAGGACTAGACCTGAGCATATGGTACGAAGTGAAACCTGAGACGCCGCAGTGTCCCTACACATCTTCATCGGTGCCTGGAAGTCTTAGAAATACGCTTGATTAATGATTCTACCGTGTGACCTTTCCTGCATCTTTCAACAAGCGGTAACCCTGAATGAGGTAAGAACTGCAGACCGGCGGTGACACTGATTTCGCGCTTGGTGACGGTGTGTCGACGTGACGGCTCACCGCTGCACCGGCCGTTGTGATTTGTGCGCCAGGGATTTGCTTCGGGTTGCGTAGTAGTTCCATTTATTCGCGATCCAGTGATTACGGCATGATAAGCTAACTAACAGCTGTGGCTCTTAGAGTAAATTCTACCCGACTGCCTCACAGTTTGGCAGAGATCCGCAGGTCAGCGGTAACACTGTACGGCCCTGTGAATTATTTCAGACAGATCTTTCACAAGCTGAAGAATTAGTTTGTCTGATCTCATTTGTCGAGTAACTCGAGTTTTTAGTCTGCACTTTGGTCTGAAGGCAGCTACTAGAGGAGCTCGCTTAACATGGGGTGAAAAGGTTAACAGCAGTCAGGAGTTAACCCCAGTTTGGCAGCTGCATAAATCTTATGTACAGTGGGATTATATTGTACATAACCAACATTTTCAAAACTAACAGGTTCTTCTTTGCTTGTTCTCGGTTTCTAATGACAGCTGTGACCTTTGAACTAAGTCCTACACAAAGGAAAGATTCTGTCTTACTCGTTGGAAGGCTGTCTTCATTGTGCTCAGCGCTGCATGCGATATTAACGTCTTCATGGTGTGTGCAGTCGTGACGGAGCCACTCCCTCCTTTTGCACAGCAACAGGCTCGGCTCTTTCCCAGTGCAGCTCACATCATCCAGCAGAATGGGACCGGATCCAACCCCGAAGCGCGGGACTGGGGTGATGTCCAGGCCCTCCGAGAGGAGGGTCCTACCTAACCTGGCAAGCAGTAAGCATGTGCATAATTCAACGTATGCAGTCAATACAAGACCCACTGTGTGGAGGTGTGCGTCCTTCACGTTACCTGTAACCGAGCTGTCGACACACCACCTGAGTGTTCGCGTCTGTCCAGCCATCATCGCACACTGTCCCCCACTGACCGTGGTAGAAGACCTCTAAACGCCCCTCATGGTTACAGGTGCCCCCAGCCAACCGAGCTGTACCATCTGGAGGCATATGTGCATTCAGTTTTAATTCATTAATTAATTTTAATTAAAAGTGAAATTATGTCAATATTAATACTTAGTTGCTCTACAAACTAAGCCTGGCAACGTCATAGACTCTTGTGCCTTTTTTGTGTGTGATGAAAATATTCACTACCTCTCCCCACAGTGGCTGCTAAGGTTGAGCAACAGATGGCATATTTCCTGGCACAGGCTCTACGTAATCTCTTTAAAGCTCCCCTGCAGTACCTGGCTGGCTCCCCGCTGCAGCTAAGATCTGGGAGGTAGTGTGGATTTTAACGCACCGTGGCAAATGTCTGTTCTCTCTAGAAACAACGTTTCTGGACTTATTACACGCAAAACCAACAAGCATGATACAGAGAGACTCCTGCAGGGGCTTCGCTCCCTCTGTAATTAAAATACGTGTGCTTGCCTGTCATTCGCGTGTCCTGACGATGGCCTACCTGTGAGAGGGTTACAGGAGACTCCTGCATCCTCAGAGTGCAGACAGTTATGTTCCCCCCAGGCACTTTTCGGACACTGCTCCAGAGTGAGTTCATTGCCGGTGCAACGCACCTCGTCCAGCCACACGCGGCCCGACCCCTTGCCAAAATGTGCTTGGCCCCATGCCCTCGCCACACCACTACAGAAAAAACAGACGGAGGAAATGGATGGAAGGTTGGGCTTACGCTAATTACACCACAGTGAAAAACACATGTACTGAAAGGACCTGACTAACAGAACACGGGGCGTAGGAAGCTCTGCACTCAATGAACCTGCTGTGCTTCAGACCTGTTCATGACTAATGGCTGGCGATACGCATATCCACACGTAAACCCTACGGTCCTCACATCACAGTGGCCTACACCAAAAATGCACATGAGAATATTTGCAGGGTTGCTAAATATGCATTTTGCTGTGGTAATAAAATCTATGCAGGGACAATGCGTCCTATTCACTGTCTGACCCCCAGATGTTCTTTACTGCTCGCTCCTCTCTCTCTCTGTGTCTGAATGGAAAGAATACTTGTCATACTTTGTGAGACTGGACACCCACATTAACTCATCCCAGCTTCCTACTACTGTCATGTCGTTTCTTCATTTCCACGTATTTACTTTATGGCAAATATTGTGCGGAATGAACTTTATCTCTGCGTGTGGTCACCTCAGCCCCAGCTGTCGGCAAACCACCTCGGCGTCACTGTCGTCCCATTGGTCATCACATATGGAACCCCACTGGCCCGCATGGAAGACTTCAACTCTGCCCTCTGACCCTGAGCGACCCCCCACCAGGCGGATGGGAAGCATCACTACTGCAGACGAGCACAAGAGCATTACACGCACTGAAACACATTAAAAACACTAGAACTGAAGAGAGTTTGCATGGTTATCAGCGTGTACTGGATTCAGAACCACCTTGCTGTTGACTGCAGGTGACAGCTGCAACCAGAGAGCACTCCCCTCCATTCCAGGTAGTCTTGGGACACTGGAGCACGTCTGGCTCCTCTCCCTGGCAGTGGACCGCACGCCAGTGGAGCTTGGCCAAGCCTGGACGAGAAAGGGCAACAGCTCGGGCCCGACCTGAGATCCTGGAAGGAGATTAATAAGCAAAGTAGTTACTGTATTGTACTAAATTACTATTCATCCCAAAAAACTGCAGGCCCACTTGTAGTTAATAAGAGGCTGTTATGCTTGTATTTATATTTTCATATTCCTCCTAGTCTAGACACCCCTCCCCCCAGAAACGTTCTGGCTCCTCTCTGAGTTTTGCAGCGTGTTTCCCAGCCAGATAAAATACTTTTCTTTCCCCCAGCACATTCTACTCTGTGACTCCTAAGTGTTCTAACCAGCATCTCTAACCAGGTGACATGATGACTTCAGCTGAGTCCTTCTGACGCAACAGAATACTGGTCCTCATCGGAGCATCCTCCAGACACACGAGCTCCATCCTGAAAGGCCAGTCCACTGTTTGCTGGCAGAGAACTAGGGCCTCAGACTTTGTGTACTTGGACACTCACTCCAACCCCCTCACACGTGGCTACGAACTGCCCCGGTGCAGGATGGTAACACAGGCTACTGTAACACAGAGACACTGGCGTCTAAGCACCAGCAGCTTTTTCTATTGCACCAAACAGAGGTCCTGCAGCGAGGATTAGGACTAAAGCAGCTGCTTAGTCCTGGTTGCTCTAACTAGGTTTAGCTCTCACTTCCTTCTGCTGTAGACCATTGACTCCTATACAGTACATGTGCGTGATCACATTCGTGCCAGCACAAGGCTACAAACAAGGTAAATAACTGAGCTCATGGGGCATTTAAACACCTCTGGGAAGTGGGGGGTTGGAATGCGAGGCTCACACATGAAAAGTACAAAGACTGAAACGCAGAGCGTGAGGTGTTGTGAAACCCTCTAACGTTCCCACCAGTTTTCCACCACACTCCTACCATCTGTCAGAGCTCCATTGGCAGCTTCACGTTCTGAATTTATAGCAGATGGTGATTGTACTCGCACCTGCGTCTAAATGCTTATGCGAGAGGGAAAGGCAGAACAGAGTGCAGCAAAACGTCGCATGTCTGAGCGCATATGTTCGTATGTGTGCTTACTGACCCCTTGCCCAGCTGTCTGCAAACCACCGCGGCGTCTTCGTCCCCCCAGTCGTCGCTACACACGGACCCCCACGCTCCCCCCAGATAGACCTCCACCCTGCCATCTAGCTTGGAGCGGCCTCCTTGCAGACGCACAGAACCTGCGATGGATGGAGAACCGCAGATGTAAAACAATGCAGAATGCAGTGACGTACGCTGATTCATTAAATAGTTTGAGCTTAGGAGGAACGTCCTAAACATAAGTCAGAGTTATAACATTCTTCATGGCTATAGTCGCGTTGAGTGTGTGTGTGTGTGCTAGTTATTGATAGAGTACAGACGTAAACACGTCATTTATTCATGCTGTGCTGTCATGTCCAAGAATAAAAAAATACCAAAGGCTGCTGCAGTGTGCCAGGCAGGTAATCACACACTTGTTTTCCTTTCATCGCTCTCTCTCCTTTATCTCCCGTCCATCAGTCCACGGACGCAGAGTCCACTTAGACTCCACTTTTCACATTGCTTTCCTGTCCAAGCCTTATGCTGTTGTTGGCCGGTGACAGGAGGATGCAAGAGGAGTTGTTTAGTCTGGTTTCTCTTCTTCCTCAGACAGTGTGATTAATAACAAAAACATGTGCACGCGTCTCTGTAAAGAGGTGTCTAGACCTGCCAGTCTCACCTGAGGG
Organism: Macropodus opercularis; assembly: GCA_030770545.1. Taxonomy (NCBI): domain Eukaryota; kingdom Metazoa; phylum Chordata; class Actinopteri; order Anabantiformes; family Osphronemidae; genus Macropodus; species Macropodus opercularis. Next base: position 10,964,196 of record CM061089.1, read on the forward strand.
ACTGAGGGTGTGTCCTTAGTCATTAGTTAGAAACACAACTGCAGCAAATAGACATGGTTACATTTGATACCATATTAATAATAGTAAATACACTGCAATGCAATGGCTGCTATATGCGTATGTGTATATATATTATAACTAATGACCTCGGAGTTTTTCATACAGTTCACAGTCCTAATAAAAGACGCTCCGCGCGTCTGCGGGCCTGCTTGTTTACCTTGTTTACAGTCGCAGTAGCCCCAGTCCACTCTGCCTCTGTGGTTCCGGAAAAAGCACCAGGGTCTGAGCCTGCCGTCCGGGTTCCGGCAGCGGTTGTGCTCTCCTATCCCTTTGCCCGGGTAGCGCTCCCCGAATCCGGCCACCTCGGTCCAGTTCATGCACCGCGCGCCGGACTCGGTGACGTCCACCGCTCCCCGGTAGAAGCCGTCCCTGCCTCGGCTCTGGACGCAGTCGGTGAACGGCAGGATGAACGAGGGGACGCTGCTGGAATGAGAGACGCCGGTAATCGCAGCGAGAAGCGCGGCTGTTAGAGCGACTGTGCCTACATCCATGGTTAGGAGCGTGGTCGTAGGCAGCTGATTACATGGGGTATTAGCAGCTCCTGTCAGCGGCTGAGGAGATGGGTTCCAGCCTCAATGCACACATTGAGCGGGGAGAAAGGAAAAAAACGCCGAGGATCAATGAGTCTCATTTGCGTGGGCTAAAGGGCAGGCAGCCCCCTGCTGAAAACTCAGTAGCACAGACCTTTATAACTTGGCAGTGATTATAATAATTCACAGAGGGTATATGGTAGTTTATAGGGATTAAGTCAGTAAAAAGAATAGCCTTAATGTAGAATGTATATCTTGGAGCAAATTCACAGAGTGGAAGCCAATGTGATAATCCAGTATCCTAAATAACAAGCTGTTTATAATCCCAGAACAATGATCCAACTCTTAGCGCTCACAAAGAAAAGGGAGGAGGAAAGATATTAAAGTGGCATCCTGACAAACCAATGTGATTTCACAGATGATAGTTGTGTAGTGCACCCTGAGCTTATGAACAATCATAACTACACAGTCTTTGAATAGATACATGTTAATTTTTAATGCATCTTGCATTTTTCTATACGTCAAGCAGGATAAATAGCCTCAACATAGGTTTATTTGTATTGGGGTTATATGTGTGTGTGTGAGACAGAGACACAGACAGAGAGCGGCGTGTTTTGAGGATTGAGACCCTCTAGCGTCTACAATACATTTTACAATTAGTGGTTACGTCAGAAACACGCGTCCCTCATGATGACATCATCGCGCGGCGTCCGTTCAGTCGCCACAATGTTTACGCCGGCGTATTCCGGTGATCTAAATCGGAACGTGACAAAACCTCCTCTCTGACCAGTGACCTGGCGAAACTGTGGCAGATGCGAAAAGCTCCTTTTATATCAATACCTATACCTTTTTATGATATAAAGTGTGTTTAATTAAACAGCTAACTGCATTGTAGGAGCACCAGGCCGCCCCGGTGTCCATAACAAGCGCACGCATTGTGAATTTTAGCGGCTACTGCACAGTAGCCCATTGTTGGCTAGCGTCTTAGCTTTTAAAGTATTGTTTTTACATATATCTGAGTCCACGACGGCCAAAGATACTCAGTCCGTCAGAAAACATTATAAGAGACGACATGAACAGCAGGCTGCAAGAAATCCGCGAGCGACAAAAGCTCAGGCGGCAGCTTTTAGCTCAACAGGCAAGTGAAGGACCGTTAATCAATGAGACTCCTGTTGTTGTTAGCAAGTGGCTAATAGCTAGCTTAATGTAGCGCAGTAGTCGTTTCTTTGTGATCTGTGTTATTTCTGTGAAACCATAACTTGGTGAGACTCGAGTTGACTGGAACCAGGTAAAGGTGGTTGAAGGAATCCAAGTGTTACAACTGCTTTAAAAGACTTCACAGCCTGAAGCGCGTTAGTTAGGATCCACAGGGTGAATCTACCACAAACACAGGACGTGGAACAGACGGTGGACACGTAAACAATGCACACGAATAACATAACATAACACAGAATCGGACTTTGACAACATGTGACTCCACAGCTGGGAGCTGAAAGCGCAGACAGCATTGGAGTGGTGCTAAACAGCAGAGATGAGCAGAAGGAGATCGAGGAGACAAGAGAAACATGCAGGTAAGGGCTCATTTCCATTTCACAACGCCTCCGTTTTATAAAGCTGTTAATCATATCAACAAATATTGCCGTCGTCACTGCAACTGCCCGAGCAGTTTGGTGAGAAACACATTCACAACATGTATCTGGATTTCTCAGTTTGCTTGCGTGTTTGTTTTACAGAGCTTCATTTGATAGTTTAGCAGCACCGTCCAAACGAAAGGCACAGACCGATGGAGAGGACACAGAGGAAGATGTCCAAGAGCAGAAGGTGAGAGTTATCTCATCCCTGGCTGATGAGTCTGAAACACGTCAGCATGTTATTCTCTGCTGCGTGTAATGATCATACATAATTTGCCTACATTAGGCCTGAAAGTTTACGCTCACTCGTCATGGACATACATGTGATGAGGGTATTGGCTTGTAGAAGATGTTTATTTGACATTATATGACAGAATGAATGTTTTAACAAAAGAAAACAGGGTTAGACTGATGTTGAGTTCTCTTAAATCGACACAAGGTCAAAAGTGGACATACCTCAAATCTAATAATTGGCTAAATCTTCTTAAGTGTGTTTTACTTCTACCACTGTATTTTTGGCCATTGTGCTGTTGGAAAACGCACCTGACGTATGTTCAAGGTAGAGTTTTCAGATTGACTGACCTTTGGTTATGTAATGATAAAATGTCTTTAATTTATTTGCTTCATTCGATAATATCAACTCTGTACCCATCCTCCCTTTGCCCAGGAACAGCAACTAATGGCCTAAAGTACAGTAAGAAGGCAAGAAATATCACAAATTAATTATTCTTACCAGACACATTAGTCAACCATTCCGCGTAAATACCACAGTGAGTCTGATAAGAGACTCTAAAGTGAATGTGACTTCTTCACACTAGAATATGAAACAAATTCTGGGTTGTTTAACATATTTTTGTTCACTATGTTTTACAATGTTCTGTCATAAATATTTCCAGTATTGATGTAATATGTTGATAAATAATAAAACATTGTAGGGATTTGTTTCAGTCTTAATTTTATTGTGTGTTACATTATGTCAATAATGAGTATATGTAAACATCCAACCACTTTAAAGAAGTAAGTCTTAGGAGTAGAACTATGTATTGTTTTTAATTCTTCATTATTTTATTATTATTGTTAGTTTAAAAAACTGAATTTATTTAATGTCTATTTAATCTGAGGATACAATTATTTTCACAAACATTCTTCATGTGCAAACATTAATCTCCCTACAGGCAAAGATGCTAATTTCACTGTGTTTTTGTGTGTTGTATCATGTTAGGATGAAGTCGAGGTACAGCAGCCAGAAGAAACCAACCCGTATGAGGAAGTGTACAAGGACTCGAGCACTTTCCTTAAGGTTGGTTAAGCTTTGTGTGCACGTCACTGACATCAGCTTCCTGAATGCAAGACGGTACTACATCATATAACTACAACTGAGAAATTACTTTATTAGGCAGAATCAACTGATCTTTATGTTCTCAAAGAACTGTGGTGAACATGATTCGTATGCATGTCCATCAAAGTCCTCAGCAAGGAGAACGAGGGAGCTTTGAGATGCTAAATGGTTCCAATAGGCACAGATTCTAAATGGCATGTTGAACTAGCAGAAGACTCAGACAAGCGTCAGCTAGTCTCAGTCAGAATGTCTCTAAAGATAACACTCTTGTTGAAAACAATGTACACCCTTATGGAATGCTTGTTGATAGTATGTCTAATATGTTGTCAGGTTACTGCACGATATATAAACCAGACATGTACAGAACAATCTGCAGATAGACATTTAAAGGCACATATATGAATGGAAACCACCCAAGTGCAGTAAATAAATTCCATTCCTTTATTATCGATAGATTTAACTGTATTACAAAAGATATTAGGTGACTTTGAATAGTCTGGTAATCATTCTGACTTTGCCTGGATTGTTCTTTTGTCTTCAAAGTGTAGTTGTAGTGTAGTTCAATGTTGAGTCATCATTAACTGGATCTTCCAAACCTCATTTATTCCTGCTACAATCCTTAAAACACATTGTTTGCACTTGAATGATTTCTATTCCATTTCTATTCCACTCATTGTGTGATTTGGGCATTTAGGCTGCACCACTAAGGATTTTTAGGCAGGTTTCTTCAAAAAGGGTAAATACTAATATTAAAGGATAATCAAAATTGCTGTAGAAATAATGTTTTTTTTTCTTCAGTCCCATAAATGATTCCTTTAACTGGCATGTGTGTTAGGGATGGAAACCTGGATGGACAGATAACTTGAAGAGTGATTATTCTTGTGGAAGTTCTTGAGATGGAGCCTTCACTAATGTCCACAAGGCAGATGGTGGCAGGGAGTTAGTGTCCTTGCTTAGTACTGATGCTACATATCGATGACGCTTTTAAGAGCTTTGAGGTTTAGTTGTCTTTCGGCAACTCTTTCCGTTTGGGTGTGTTTTGTCATCTTAACACATGGTGTTGTGTGTGTGTGTTATATAATTACACATACTGCAGTGAGACAGTACGTAAGTTAGACGTACAGCATGTCTTTGGGATTAGTGCCCTTTAAAATGTTTTTCATGGTTTTGTTACCATGTCCACATTTGTTCTGACTCATGTCCTGGGGCTTTATGATAAACTCAGTCACGTCACAGATAAGTACTGTCCAACTACTAACTGTTCTTTTCTCACAGTGAATTCGTTGTGTTCTGGTCAATAGCTTTACTTAATATACTTATGGAAGAACCGTGTGTTGATATTAACAGGGTCAGTTTCAAACCTTTATTTATTTAACCCTTGTGCAGCCTTCGAGGGGTCAAAATGACCCCACTGTGAAACAGGGGGCGCTCAAAAACACACACAAGGGTTGGATAAAACAGCCTTCGTGGGTGTTACATCCAAGCAATGAAGACGTGTGGGTCTTCAGATGAACAAGTTCATCCAGATAAAGCGTGTAGTGATTTATCGTCTGTCAGCGGCTGTTTCTTCCAACCCTTGTGTGGTTTTGATCTTAGAGCGCCCCCTGTTTTCATTTAGACATCCTCAAAGGCTGCACAAGGGTTAATCGCTGTCACAAAAAACGTACCCAAAGCATAACTACATTGCGTCTTTAGGGATGTAAATATTAAGTTGAACAAACACTTACATACAGCGTCATACACACGGAGAGAAACAGCAGAGGGCGCCGTGGACGCTCCCTCAAATAATTCAATATGGACAAAATTTGCAAGACTTTTATTCTAGTTCTTACATTTGCTCTTCTGTGTTTTGTCACACATTGGCACAGTGAAAGAGATGTTCATATAGATCGATGTAAATGTATCTAAAGGATAAGGAACGTATGAAATGCTTCCATAGGAATGACATTTATTGTGAGATGCCCTGGGCCTTTTTTGTGCTATTTGCAAGTGAATAAATCGCCACAATTACCTCTTTTTCTTTGAATTACATATCAGCGGTAAATATGACTCGTACTCTGGAACGTGTAGACTTGTTTTTGTCAGGTTCTTTGCATTACTCTTAATGCATGCGGTGTTACTGACACTGTACAGTGAGAGTGACTGCTGCATAATTAACCACTATGAAATTTACACGCAAACAGAGCTCCTCTTCCTGGTGGACTGCATTCAGAGCATTTTTGCAACTGGAGTGCAACAGCATTTTATGAGCTGCTTTCACATTCAGACAGTGATTGATGTTCTGACATTGTTGTAATTGTTTTCCTCATACATAGAGGGACAGATGTGTCTTTATAAAAATGTATTTGAATTAATTAATGGGTCCTACCAAGTTTAATAACAGCTTTATTACCTGGAATTCATACCTCATACAGTCTAACAATACAGTATTAACAAAGTTAATGGAGTGTTTACACAGTTTCCCTGATTCACAATCATGCTGTGATTACGCAGAGCTTTGAGTTCAGTAGCCTCTAACAAAAGATTAAATCATAGGCACCATTTCACCAAGCAAAACAATTCACACATAACAAAAGTCTGTGGCTGACTAAAGGTTTTCATTCAGCTCAGTTTATTTATAATGTGCTGAATCACAACAAACAGAATTGCATATTCACAACAGTTGCACAGTTGGTGCAAGTGGAAAGTAAAGAAAGGAAAACAAGAGTGAGCAGCAGACATGTGCTCTCTCTGGGCATGTGGTAGGACCAGTAGTTCACCGGTTTTACTGCTGCTGTTGTCATGGATTTTTTTTTTTTGCAAGTAGTGAACTTCTTCTATTCACATAATATGTGTATTATTAATTCTTTTTTTTTCTCAGGGTACTCAGAGTTTAAACCCTCACAATGATTACTGTCAGCACTTTGTGGACACAGGGCACAGACCACAAAACTTCATTAGGGATGTTGGTGAGTGTGCGTATGTGTTAATTTGTGTATGTGTGGATGCCTGTGTTTGAGTCTGACCCACATCTCCTACACGGTGCAGGCTTGGCTGACAGATTCGAAGAATACCCCAAACTTCGAGAGCTGATCAGACTGAAGGATGAACTCATCGCCAGCACCAACACCCCTCCCATGTAAGTTAAATTATGATGGTAGTGAAAGATTGACTCCTTACCTGATCACGCTATCTTTTCTCTGAAGTAAACACTGGCTTTCAAGTTGGAGTGAACAGCTTTAAAAACGGTGGCTGGATTTCCACCCTCTGTGTGTGTTTAGGTACCTCCAGGCTGACCCAGAGCACTTTGATCTGCAGGATTTGAAGTGCAAGTTTGATGTCATCCTGCTCGAGCCACCGTTGGAGGAGTACTACAGAGAATCCGGCATTAGCCACACAGAGCGTTTCTGGACCTGGGATGATGTATGTGTGACTATTTGACTGGTTTGCTTTAGCAGGTTATTATATTTGTATTTAAACATTTCAAATGAACACAGTCAAATAACTATACAATAACAATTCAAATCTAAAATATTCGATATGGGACAGTCCAACCAGTGCTATTCTAAAGGTGCCTTTTACAGAACCAAGAGTTTGATTCAAAACAATGCTGGTGAGCTAAACCTGTTCTGTTGTTTCTCTGCTGTCGTAGATCATGAAACTGGAAATTGAAGAGATATCGGCTCTGCGCTCCTTTGTCTTTCTCTGGTGTGGCTCTGGTGAAGGCCTGGACTTGGGCAGAATGGTAACACACTTCTTTCCACTGTCAAACCCCCATTATAGAAAGATTCCAGCAAACACACCTGAGCTCCTTACTTACAAGGGTTACAGTGGTGCTAGAGGCCAAAGAGCTGGTAGCAACTAATGGTTTAGATTCACTTCAGTTTATTTACATATTTACATTTATATACACCTATATATAATAATCTAGAAAACAATTCAGATCCAGTCCGCTTTTAGATGCAGATCTGATCCATATCTAATCCCCATCAGTCCGCTTTTAGAGGCTGTGCGTCACCTCTGTGTGCATGCACATGTCGCATGACCACATGCCTCCAACAAAAGCCTTTTTGTAGCTTTGAAGCTTTGCATTAATGTTTGCGCTGGATCAGAAGGATATGTCACTTCCAAACAAGAATGAGTCACGAGTATAAAAAGACTGGACCTGTGAGTGCATCTCCGTTCAGATGCCTCCAGTAACTTCAGGATGTGTATCTAAAGTATCGATTGTTTTTAATTTCTTCACCACCATCTTGGGTTGCAGTTATTTACTCATGTGAAGGTGTTTGTTTCATCGTAGCAACATCTTGGCCCGTGTCCAAGAAGCTTTCAGGAGAAACGGCATTGTTTTCATAGTTAAATTGTTTGGTTGGCTGGTTTGACGCATTTGCTGTCTAAACTTATCTTTCTCTCTTTGTTCGAAGTCAGATTGCATCGTCATCTTTGCTGGTATGTTCACTGAGCTTGTTTTTGACAGTGGGTTTTTCCAGCTGTCGCATCAATCCAGGATTCAAAATAACGAGAATTGTTAAACCAGTTAATTATGGGGTACTTTACTTTTGTAGAGTAGATCTGCAGCCTGGCAACTGGAGGGACTTTTGCCTAATACCTTGACTGACATAAATAGTAGGGCTGTTAAATAAGAAAATCTCCATCTTATTAGAGCCATATTAGACCCACTTCGCTCAGCAGAAGACTGTTATTAGGAAATGCTCTGTTCCCCCTTGTCGTCCTTCGTTTTTCCCTGCAGCACCCTCAGCACACGCTCTTTCAGATAGTTGTAATGGAAAACGCGAAAGCACTAAAAACATCAAGAAGATGTGTGATAACAGCATGTGAAGTGCTGTTTCACCTGTCTGGTTTCACAAATCTCAGTGGCATCTGACAAACAACGAGTTGCAAACTCATGACGCCAAAGGCCAAAAGCAAAACACACTGTTTTAGTCTGGTACGTCAGGAAGTTGTGGGCTTTGAGCGAACTGAAAGAATAAAAGTCTAATTCATGCTCCTTTTGGCAGTTCTGCTCTATTTTCTAATAGTATTGACCTTTAAAATATGACAGATGGGTACAGGAAGCTACCTCGGAGTGTGCCTTGTTGGTGTCGTTCATTCACATTGACCTGAGCTCAATGATGATTGCTTTGCCGAAAAATCATACTTTTGTGTTGCATCTTCTTCAGTGTTTGAGAAAATGGGGTTTTAGACGATGTGAGGATATTTGTTGGATCAAGACCAACAAGAATAACCCGGGGAAAACCAAGGCACTGGACCCAAAAGCAGTGTTCCAGAGAACCAAGGTACAGTATGCACACATACCGAAATGTGATTTGGCAATATATGAATAAGCTGAAACTGAATTAAACTATATGTACATTTGAATAGGACACTAGTTATACTGGGTTTAATTTCTTTGCCCTTTAACGCTGAATGTATCCCCCTCCAGGAACACTGCCTGATGGGAATCAAGGGAACGGTGCGGAGGAGTACTGATGGTGACTTCATTCATGCCAACGTGGACATTGACTTGATCATCACAGAGGAACCTGAGATGGGAAATGTAGAGAAACCCGTGGAGATCTTCCACATCATCGAGCATTTCTGTTTGGGTCGTAGGAGGTTGCACCTGTTTGGTCGAGACTCAACAATCAGGCCAGGTGAGATCCACCGTTCCTGCCTCGTTTTCTTTCGTCATTTGACTTATGTATGTATTTTTATTGTCTTCTCTTTCCAGGCTGGTTGACAGTGGGTCCTACTTTGACAAACAGTAATTTTAACCCAGAGACGTACGCCTCACATTTTGCCCTGCCCAACTCTAACCTGTCTGGCTGCACTGAAGAGATAGAAAGGCTACGCCCAAAATCCCCACCCGCTAAGCTGAAGTCAGACCGGGGTGGCGGAGCTCCCAGAGGAGGCCGCGGCGGGCCCAACGCAGGAAGAGGAGGAGACAGAGGCCGTGAAAGAAACCGGCCGAATTTCCGAGGAGACAGAGGCGGGTTTAGGGGCAGGGGAGGTCTGCATAGGGGTTTTCCACCTCGCTAGAAGAAATGCTCATGCACTCAGACTGATGGCAAATTCCAGCTACGTTATCTCCAAACATGCTCATAATGCAGTTGGTGCAGAACGTTGTCTCATAAGTGTGACTTTACTTTAACTGTTCTTTTTTTCAAAGCTGTACTTCACAGTAAATGGGTGAATAAACATTGTTTTCTCTATCTGAGGTACTGTACTGATTCAGAATGATAGATATTTATTATTAGTTCCCTTTACATGTACAGTCAAGCTCGAAATTATTCATACCCCGACAAATACTGACTTGCCACTTTTTGTTTAAATGTAAATGAAAGAGTGATACGTTTTTCCACAATGATGCCTCTTGTACATCGTCTTATTATCTTCTGGGAGACATGACACCATTTCTAATCAAGACAAAACTTGCTGGTGCAATAAACGTAACTTTAAGTCAGAACTTGCCAGGGGTATGAATAATTTTGGCCTTGACTGTATCGTGGTCAGTTTTAAATATTTAGAAGGCCGGTTGCCTTTTCTAAAGAAACCATTTCGTTGTTTTGGAAACCAGAGCGACCAGACACAGCGAGCATTACCACATGCATTCAATTCACTGACCTTAGACTGGACTAGAGGGCCTAGACCTGAAACGTGCACTGTATGAGTGTAGTGAAGAAGTCAGTTTAATGTTTAATTTGCTTCATCAAGTTACTTTAGCTTTACTCTAATGGTTGGACGGGCATCAATAATGAGGTGTAGAGAACAGGAAAAAACAAGACTAATGGATCTTGTCAAGCAGGTCTTTGACAATCAGGAACATTATTAATTGTCCAAATGATGCGGAAGCAAACACGATCAACAATTAACAAGAAGTATCTAAGGCAAGTCAATTGAGTCAGTATCACATGTATCGCTAGTCACGGCAAAGAGTGTTGAAGAGTATGATTTTTGAACGAGTTTGAACTGTTTTCTACAGTTTATAAATTGGATGATCTGCCTCCGGTGGGAAAACAGCAGCGTTATGGTTTAGGGGTTACACACGAGGGTTAAGCCAAGTCCCAGACAAAACCTTACACGTTGCAGCTTTAACCATTTATGGATTGAACTAGACTGAAATGAGGGGGATGATTAGAGCTCCTCAATGACTGAACTGTTTTTCTCTTTTAGGTTTGTAATCAGTGATGGCATGAAACAAGTGCCGGTACTGGAAACAAGCCACAAAACTTGACAAGCCACTCACGTTACGCAAGGGAGGTATAAAGCACAATTCAATCTCCTTCACGTCTACGAGAGAATAAATTGAAATCCTTAAACAATGGAGAAAATGTGAAATCACAGGCGGATTTTATCGCGGCACGTGTTAATGATGTGTCCTAATGACGCCTGTGTACCTGTATCCTCTCCACAGTGACAGCGACTGGGCTTAAGCCTCACAGGGCTGTGTAAGCTGTGTAAGCTGTGTAAGCCCGTTGACGTGATTGTACAAGGGGGTGTTAGCTGGGATAGAGCAAATATACCTTTATATAAACCTATTTAAACAAGGATGATGTCTAGTCAAATGAAGTTTAGTTTGACCATATGAGCGTACAAAGCTTTGCGTTTCCTACATGGGTCATAACAGTAAACAGACTCTTGTTTGTGCAGCTAAACGTGACAGTGGACTGATTGCGTGTTTAGATCTTCTGCTCATTGAGTAACAGCATTTCCTTGTATTAATTGTGAACTGTACGTGCAAGGGCTCTGCTCAGAAACTCAGCAGCTGGGAAACCTGCTCAAGTTCTGCAGAATGTTGGCAAACAGCTGAGTGTTCTCTGGACGTGACAAGAATTGGAGAACTGAACACAGGGCAGATAATTATTGCCCTACTAGTTACTTCTTCACAATCTCATTTTCAGTTTTACATAACTAAAATAAATGACATGTTTTTTACAGTAGTAACCTTTATTTAAACTTTTAATCCCACTGAGCTTTTTGTTTTCATGTCTAGTCATAAACCTGTTCACGTGCAAACCACCATCACATGACTGTGCTCGGTATCGGTTCTGCGATTTGAACCTGTTTACCACTGACACTGCAACAGATCAACCGTAAGCAATTCACCAGTGGCTAACGAACTTACATTTACAATAAAAGTCTTTCAAATGATTCTTAATTAAGCGTAAAGCGAATGTCTTTCAGCTTGTCAAGTGAAACATGAGTAAACCAATACACACAATGCACATGATTGTGTGTCCTTCTCTGTTTCAACAATGTAGTCAGGCTTGTTCTGTCAGTGTGATCTGGGTACGAGTTGACAACAGAAACATCGGACAACACCCCGGAAACTGGATTCGGTCCAACCCCCTCATCAATGACGCACATGTGTCAGTATCATGTGTGTCAATAGAAGAAGGGGTCAGTGCATTTCTTCTAAGGTTCAGTCAGAGAAACCCCAGTGATATTCACAGTTAGACACACCCAGTAGCTGCCAGCTACAGTTTGACCTGGTCACTGAGCAGGTGGGGTGAAGGCTACTGGGCTTGTAAACCTGATGAGGCCTGATCCACCTCCTGCCAGCTGTTTGTGGGGAAACTCAACAAAGAGAGCAAAATGTAAAATGTCTTCCTTTGCTCATGAGCCACAGACAAAGGCGAACACACGGTGCGTCATGATGCATGAGCAGGTTTCCGACACTCCTTGATTCACTTCTAGATTTGAAGGTTAAATTGTTCTTTGAGAAAGTAAAACCAGTAACCAGTAATGCAGCCGCAGTTTGGGAGGAACCGACCTTAATCCAGGCCTTGTTGAAGAGACAATAGGCCGGAGTCACAGAAAGGAATGAATGCAAACCAGCAGCAGGCCTTTATGTCTGTTAATTAAACTAGGACGTTAATTAGCTTAGTTATTCTGAGTCCTAAAGTAAACTAATACTAATACACCTGACTTTGTTACTGATCATGGCCACATGCTTCTCACAAAAGCCTGGATTGGAGATGAGATCACTGTTAGACAGTACGTTAGTCAGCAGACGTCAAACCTGCCCCTTTGTAGCGTCGATGTCGTCTTCTCTCTGGTTAAATGTCAACCAAAAAGGCCCAAACTGCAATGAATTACACATTTAAAGTGAGCTTACTTCAAAACAGTTCAACATTTTAGATGTTGGTAATGAAAAATTATTTAAATGATGGAATTTGAATCTTGAGCTGCACAGCTGACTTGTTTTTTCATCAACTAGAATATAATATGAATCAGCTGTTTTCCAAACAATTTGACTTTTAGTTCTCATATGTCGACTCCTTCAAGAACCAAACTTGAAGTTGATTGAAGTCTGGCTGAGTCTGTCGTGGAAGGTTTCGTTGTTTTCTGCTTGGAGACTCAACAGAGCAGCTTTTAGCCTGAATAGTTCACAGTCCAGCTTGTTTTGCTGCTTTCCTGGCATCTACTGTGTCTGATGTCTTTACCTGATTACTGTTTTAATAATCTGAGACCAAAAACCAAGGCGGTGCAACGAATGGAAACAGTTTTTATTTTTTGTTCTTAACTTTAGTCTAATAAAAAAAAAACACAAGATTTAAAAAGTGAAACTTCAAAAGTAAATCCATTTATGCACTGGCAAATTACAAGCGATATCAGAATATCAGTATAAACAAGTTCTTCGCTATATAGACGGTGTATGTGCACATGTTGAATTTAAGTCAATCTGGCCAAAATTATATTTTAAATAAATATTCTGTAGAATATCTGATCTAAATAAGTACAGAGCCCCTGTTTTTAAACTTAACTCAACACTGCCCTCCGTTCACTTGGCCTCTTCCACTTCCTGTTGTCTATATGAGGCCTTCCAGAGGGTTCACCATGTTTTGACCTGGAAGAGGATTCACCAGGGCCCACAGAGCTCAACAGGTAAAACAGATTCATCTAAGGCTCTTTAAATGAGATGTATCAAAACACATCAACATCGACGTAAGGAGCGTAACGTTTGTATTGGTGAAACAGATAACTCTTAAACGCATTCAACCGTTTGAAGAACTAGAAAAAGACGCACGTCAGCAGGTCACAGCAGCGCTGGAGTCGCTCTGCTTTTGGTCCCCGTCTCATTTGTCCACAGCAGTGTAGGGCCTTCACACATGTGGGTTGAAAATACTGTATCAAGGATGCTTTACGTTCTCATGAAACACTGGCATCGCTCTGCATGTTAACTCCACCTCATCCAAGCTTTTTACAGGAAAATGGATTGCAGAACCAGTTTAGCAACTTATGCCTGACATTTAAAAAAGCGAGAACTTCTTGTCGCGGACAAAATCCTTGCCCACTTCCAAACAAGAAGAGCGAGGTGTCTGGAGCCTACTCAGTCTGAGCCTGCATCACCGACAGAACAGCAGAGGTGAACAAACGGTTGCAGCACATTTGGATTTGGGATCCTACAGGGGTAAGAAGAGACACCACTGGACTGTGCATGTAAAATGTCAACATTAAGGCTTATGAATGTTTATCCTTTTAACAAATGAGCTCAAGGAACGATATGAAATATTTTTTCCTGCTTCCTGTTGTAATATTTTATATTATTCATATCTGATTTTCGGCTGAGGTGCATTTTATTCTCCTTTGTGTTATGCTGCATTTTCTTAAACTACAAGGTAGTTAAAAAAAAAACAAAGCATGTTTTAAACTGCTCTGAACAATATCGCAGTAAGTGGTGGACTGTCAAGGTGTGGCTGCACCCGCACCTGCTGCATTTAATGAAAGGACCAAATAAAATGATTGCAATTAATATCTCACTAAAGGGAATTAATTTATATGACAAATAGTGGGAGAGATTAATTATTAGAAACACTCTGCACAGCTGTGCAGATGTATAACTGGAGAAAGGCATTTTCTAAATGCACAGAAATTGTAATAGACTTTTTCAGTATGCAACCAATAATTAAAATCAAACATGTTAATTGTCATTACCAGACAATACAAAAGCATAAATGCCAACCAGATTGCAAGACAGCTGTGAAAGGATTGAGGCTAGAATTGAATTGTGACAAATATCTTAATTGGTACTTTTGTCGTCATATCTGTTCTGCTCATTAAATCCTGCTTTGTGTCATAATTCAGGTGCCATCAGACGCCAGATTATTCTATTAAAGCTAATCTGTCATTATAGGCTTAGCTCTGCAAATTCTCTTTAAATGAAAGTTTTGGCAATTGCTCCAAATCCTACACATGAAATAGTGACTTGACAGACCGTTACACACAGCAGCCTGTCGAACTGCTTGACTTTCCATTTTTTCCATTTTTCACGACCAACCTGTAGAAATGTTTAACTTTTATCTTCAGACAATATCTTTTTATGGGATTCCTGGGATTATCTGTGTTGGGCACACCTGCAGCTGGAATGTTGAACAAAGCCAGAGTTGAGTCGCTGCTGTGTCAAAACCCGTAAAAGCAACTCAAACCTGTTCATCCTGAATGCTGACATACCCAATTCAGAAAGTCTGGTGTTACACTGCGTACACAATATTCTCTTTTAAATAATCGCTAAACTATGAGGATAAAGTTAGAAATGAGTTTGACTATGTGTAGTTATTTTATAAATGGCTCCAGGGAACACTTTCACTTGCATGAACGCTGAAGAGTAACTGATTCTATTAAATTGAATGTTGTTTAATATATTCTGTAACCTCGGTGACTCAGGAGCAGCCGCCCACCTATATTTATTTATTTATTCATTCATTCATTCATTGGCCGAAATATCAAATTATTTTGTTTTCTAGGAACCAAACACCTGAAGGATGGAGCTCTACGTATTCCTTCTACTAACAGGTGTGTGTACGTGTGTTGAACTCTTCTGTGTTGAGGACCCTTTGGTGGTGTGAGGATATTTCACATGAGGTGTTCTCATGTTTATCAAACTAAAGTATTTTCATACCAAAGACCTTTTGGCCAGTCCTCCCAGCTGTTTGAGAGTTAAGATGATGTTTTAGGGGTAAGGTTAGAATTAAGATTTGATGTCTTTTAGTTGTGACAGTTGGTGTTGAGGGAGGGGTCTAGAGAATATATTATATCAATGACTGTCCTCACAAAGATAAGACTGATGTAGGTTAGGTGAAACATATTGAACTGTTCTTGAAAGTGAGTTATGATTTTGTGCAATTTCTCTCTGCAGGACTGGTTGGAACAATGGTACAAGGTAACATGCAGACAACATCCATAATCCAGAAACCCTGCTGTTAACATTTATGTATGGTCTTTCAAGACTACTGTAATTTAACAAATGGGCAAAATAGCCCAGCAATCGATTTGCTAATTACATCATCTATTATGCCCTGTTAGCACTGTAGCCACAGAGCAAGTGTGATGATATTACATGAAGAAGAGGAGCAGCAGCAGCCATTTTAATGAATAGACTTTTGATCATTAAGGAAAAATTAGTAGCTGAGGTTACTTTAAGTGATCTGTGGATAGTTGCAGCGCTTGATAAGGTGTTGAATTCACTTAACTGAAACAATTACATCACCAGGTCAAATCAGTACAACCTCCCAGTCAGACAATACAACTGCAACACCACCAGCAGAAACCCAGACTGCACCAGCATCAACACTACCAGCATCAACACTACCAGCAGTAACCCAGGGTTCATCAGCATCAACACCACCAGCAGAAACCCAGACTGCACCAGCATCAACACTACCAGCATCAACACTACCAGCAGTAACCCAGGGTTCACCAGCATCAACAGCACCAGCAGTAACCCAGGGTTCACCAGCATCAACAGCACCAGCAGTAACCCAGGGTTCACCAGCATCAACACCACCAGCATCAACACTACCAGCATCAACAGCACCAGCAGTAACCCAGGGTTCACCAGCATCAACAGCACCAGCAGTAACCCAGACTGCACCAGCATCAACAGCACCAGCATCAACACCACCAGCATCAACACTACCAGCATCAACAGCACCAGCAGTAACCCAGGGTTCACCAGCATCAACAGCACCAGCAGTAACCCAGGGTTCACCAGCATCAACAGCACCAGCAGTAACCCAGGGTTCACCAGCATCAACACCACCAGCATCAACACTACCAGCATCAACAGCACCAGCAGTAACCCAGGGTTCACCAGCATCAACAGCACCAGCAGTAACCCAGACTGCACCAGCATCAACACCACCAGCATCAACACCACCAGCATCAACACTACCAGCATCAACAGCACCAGCAGTAACCCAGGGTTCACCAGCATCAACAGCACCAGCAGTAACCCAGACTGCACCAGCATCAACACCACCAGCATCAACACCACCAGCATCAACACTACCAGCATCAACAGCACCAGCAGTAACCCAGGGTTCACCAGCATCAACAGCACCAGCAGTAACCCAGGGTTCACCAGCATCAACAGCACCAGCAGTAACCCAGGGTTCACCAGCATCAACAGCACCAGCAGTAACCCAGGGTTCACCAGCATCAACAGCACCAGCAGTAACCCAGACTGCACCAGCATCAACACCACCAGCATCAACACCACCAGCATCAACACTACCAGCATCAACACCACCAGCAGTAACCCAGGGTTCACCAGCATCAACAGCACCAGCAGTAACCCAGGGTTCACCAGCATCAACAGCACCAGCAGTAACCCAGGGTTCACCAGCATCAACACCACCAGCATCAACACTACCAGCATCAACAGCACCAGCAGTAACCCAGGGTTCACCAGCATCAACACCACCTGCAGTAACCCAGGGTTCACCAGCAGTAACCCAGGGTTCACCAGCATCAACACCACCAGCATCAACACTACCAGCATCAACAGCACCAGCAGTAACCCAGGGTTCACCAGCATCAACACCACCTGCAGTAACCCAGGGTTCACCAGCAGTAACCCAGGGTTCACCAGCATCAACAGCACCAGCAGTAACCCAGGGTTCACCAGCATCAACACCACCAGCAGTAACCCAGGGTTCACCAGCATCAACACCACCTGCAGTAACCCAGGGTTCACCAGCATCAACACCACCTGCAGTAACCCAGGGTTCACCAGCAGTAACCCAGGGTTCACCAGCATCAACACCACCTGCAGTAACCCAGGGTTCACCAGCATCAACACCACCTGCAGTAACCCAGGGTTCACCAGCATCAACACCACCTGCAGTAACCCAGGGTTCACCAGCATCAACACCACCTGCAGTAACTCAGGGTTCACCAGCATCAACACCACCTGCAGTAACTCAGGGTTCACCAGCATCAACACCACCTGCAGTAACCCAGGGTTCACCAGCATCAACACCACCTGCAGTAACCCAGGGTTCACCAGCATCAACACCACCTGCAGTAACCCAGGGTTCACCAGCATCAACACCACCTGCAGTAACCCAGGGTTCACCAGCATCAACACCACCTGCAGTAACCCAGGGTTCACCAGCATCAACACCACCTGCAGTAACCCAGGGTTCACCAGCATCAACACCACCTGCAGTAACCCAGGGTTCACCAGCATCAACACCACCTGCAGTAACCCAGGGTTCACCAGCATCAACACCACCTGCAGTAACCCAGGGTTCACCAGCATCAACAGCACCAGCAGTAACCCAGGGTTCACCAGCATCAACAGCACCTGCAGTAACCCAGGGTTCACCAGCATCAACACCACCTGCAGTAACCCAGGGTTCACCAGCATCAACACCACCTGCAGTAACCCAGGGTTCACCAGCATCAACACCACCTGCAGTAACCCAGGGTTCACCAGCATCAACACCACCTGCAGTAACCCAGGGTTCACCAGCAGTAACCCAGGGTTCACCAGCATCAACACCACCTGCAGTAACCCAGGGTTCACCAGCATCAACACCACCTGCAGTAACCCAGGGTTCACCAGCATCAACACCACCTGCAGTAACCCAGGGTTCACCAGCATCAACACCACCTGCAGTAACTCAGGGTTCACCAGCATCAACACCACCTGCAGTAACTCAGGGTTCACCAGCATCAACACCACCTGCAGTAACCCAGGGTTCACCAGCATCAACACCACCTGCAGTAACCCAGGGTTCACCAGCATCAACACCACCTGCAGTAACCCAGGGTTCACCAGCATCAACACCACCTGCAGTAACCCAGGGTTCACCAGCATCAACACCACCTGCAGTAACCCAGGGTTCACCAGCATCAACACCACCTGCAGTAACCCAGGGTTCACCAGCATCAACACCACCTGCAGTAACCCAGGGTTCACCAGCATCAACACCACCTGCAGTAACCCAGGGTTCACCAGCATCAACACCACCTGCAGTAACCCAGGGTTCACCAGCATCAACAGCACCAGCAGTAACCCAGGGTTCACCAGCATCAACAGCACCTGCAGTAACCCAGGGTTCACCAGCATCAACACCACCTGCAGTAACCCAGGGTTCACCAGCATCAACACCACCTGCAGTAACCCAGGGTTCACCAGCATCAACACCACCTGCAGTAACCCAGGGTTCACCAGCATCAACACCACCTGCAGTAACCCAGGGTTCACCAGCATCAACAGCACCAGCAGGTAATGATACATCTCCTGAAGTGGTGTTTGTCATATTCAGTAGACTAAACTTTTATAGCATTACTAGAGCAAAGTTAAGTATCCTTTTGTTCATGCAGTTCTGTCATTTATATTTTTACACAATTATTCCTTAATGTTCTACGTTCAACAACAGTACCAATTATTACAACTGCTGGTACGTCAACCACAACCACTCCAACTACAACCACTCCAACTACAACCACTCCAACCACAACTGCTCCACTACCGCCACCAGAAATTAAGCTGGTATTCAAAGTACAACAAACTTTTACTCCGGACCTCAACAACAAATCCTCAACTTCATACAAGGATCTAGAAAAGCAAGCATCCACAGTGGTAAGATTGGTACACGTTTGTGTAATATCACTTAAAGTCAAGCTGAAAACGCCTTCATGGCTCAAAGGTCCCACACGTGGTGTAGTTGTTAGCTCTGTTCTTTCACAGCAAGAACGACCTAGGGTTTGATTCTCAGGTTGCTCAGGTGTAGACATATTTCTCCCATAGTCCAAAGACATGGGGTCAGTTACTTGGAGACTCTAGCGTAAGTGTATACACAGCTGATCTACCCTAGAGGCTATTTTGCAAAGCGTTGTTAAATGTTTGACAAAATGCATAAGGCCATGCATGAACGTTTAGAACTAATTTTAACTGGTGACATTAACATCAATCGTGGCTGAAAAGGAATCCAACCCTGAGAAAACTGCATTAATATTATTAAATACAAAAGCATATTTGTAAGATGGTACAGTGATAATACAGTATTTAATTGGGTGTCCTCATCTATTTGAAAATGTAATGCTTTATTAATTAATTTATTTTTCACAGCTTGACCAGGTCTATCAAAAGAAATATGGAAAATCCTTCAATCGAACTGACATCAGAGGCTTCAGGTATAAAATACTGCTGCTATGAACATTTAAGAAGTTATTACTTGTTAGTACTTGTTTGTGTTTTATGATTTCTCTAAATTATTAGATGCTTTATTATAATCATTAGAAATGTTAACTAACCATAACAAACTTTCTTTTACAGTGAAGGGTCTGTAGTCATTGATGCTGCTCTGATATTCAACAATGTGACCACTCTACCAAACGCCTCTTCTGCAGTTGCAACTTTACAGGATGCTGTTACCAACTCAAATCTTTCCTTGCCTGTAAATGTATCAACAATTGTTGCAACTGGTAAGTTACTGATCAGTAAAATAAATAAATATATATTAAAAGGTTTGAGTGAATGTATTTGAAAAAACAACTAAAATCACTTTTAATTCATATTATTTCCAGTTTTTATACCCACCTTACCACCACCTGCCACAGAGACAACAACAACAACAGGTATCAACACAAGCATGAAACATTAACTCTGCTCAGTTTAATGGTTCAAATACGACCTCTTACTAATTCAGTGTAATTATTATAAATCTTTGTCACAATAAACACTTATTATTATAGTCATGTCACACATTTGTGAGAAGAAATGTATGTTAATTGAAATCTTGCACCAATAGTCAACGTCACCTCGCAGCCGACCACCCTCAACGTCACCTCGCAGCCACCAACCGTGACAACAACCACAATAATGGGTATGATCAACACAACCAGAGAAACAAAGTCTATTCACTTTAAAATGTCAAGTACTGACACAGGACACATCAGTGAAACTTCATGTCACAATCAATTCTGTTAACTTGTGACTTAAATATGTGAGAGGAAATGTCATTTAACTAACATAATTTAAACCAGCAGGCAACTCAACTACAGCGACAACTGCAACGACCACCAATGCAACGACCACCACGACTGCAGCGACAAATGCAACGACCACCACAACTGCAGCGACAAATGCAACGTTCACCAATGCAACGACCACCACGACTGCAGCGACAAATGCAACGTTCACCAATGCAACGACCACCACGACTGCAGCGACAAATGCAACGTTCACCAATGCAACGACCACCACAACTGCAGCGACAAATGCAACGTTCACCAATGCAACGACCACCACGACTGCAGCGACAAATGCAACGTCCACCCTCAACGCCACCTCACCAGGTAACACAACCTTGCTACGTTTTTATTTGTCTTCCCATTATCTTCACCTTGTGTTGCTGAATTACTGTATTATGTATATATATTATAACCAAAAGAGGAAAGAAACAACATACATGTCTGCAATACTTTCACTGCATTGTGGGCAGATACTTAATTTCTATTTGTTTATGCAGTTTTGACATGTTTATTTTTAATAATTTTTCTATTCTGGGTACATCAGCACCATCGACTGTCACCACTGTTGCTTCAACTACAACTACAACCACCACAGCAGCTCCGGCGACAGCGACAGTGTTCTTTTTGGTTTTCAAGCTGACGCAAGATTTTTCACAAAATCTTCTCAACCCAGCTTCCTCAGAGTACATCCAACTACAGAATGACGTAACCCCCAAGGTACGCTCTCTATGCTTTTCTTCCTATGGAATTATGAACAATCATACATTTTGGAGACTTTTTCCAACTGCACCTAAAAAACATTAAAACCCTTCAGTCTCAACTTTTCTGCAAGAAACTTTAATTGAAAACACGGTTGACATTAAACGTGGAGACATTATTTGAACTGATTAGTTATGATAATGAACAAAAATAAACATGGCCAGTACGTAACAGAACGTACTTGTTATCTAATAAATGCTTTATTTATTTCAAATTTATTCACAGCTTTCTAAAGTCTATTCCCGGAAGTATGGATCCCGCTTCATTCGATTAATCATCCTTGGCTTCAGGTATAAAATATTGCTTGTTAAAATGGTTTAAATTCTTTTTTATGTACTGTTTCTCATTTATATCATTTTGTCTGTGTCCGTTATATATTTATATATGTAAACAACATTTCTTTTACAGTCCAGGATCTGTTGTGGTAAACTCTTCTCTGGAATTGAATGACACTACGACAAATTCCAGTGATGTAGCTACAACTCTACTGGACGCTGTTAACAGCGGAAATGTTTCCCTCAATATCAACGCATCCTCTATAACTGCAACTGGTAAGATTTTCACTGGTTACAAAATATTGAACTTACAAGAATATGTTTTAAAAGACAACAAAATGACTGACTTCATATCATTTTCAGTTGTGTCAACTCCAGCAGCAACTACAAACGCACCAACCGTGACAACAACCACAATAATGGGTATGATCAACACAACCAGAGAAACAGTCTATTCACTTTAAAATGTCAAGTACTGACACAGAACATATCAGGGAAACTTCATGGCACAATCAATGCTGTTAACTTGGGGCTTAAATATGTGAGAGGAAATGTCATTTAACTATAATAATTTAAACCAGCAGGCAACTCAACTACAGCGACAACTGCAACGTCCACCATGAATGCAACAACAACTGCAACGTCCACCGCTGCAGTTTCCACAACAACAACCACTGCAACTACAACCGCCCCCAACACAGCTGCGCCTTCAGTCGGTGAAGGAATCATTTTCCTTGTATTTAGCCTGAACCAAAGCTTCACAGCAGATCTGGCTGATAGTACCACTAATGCCTATCAGGCTCTGGCTCTAAAAGTGGTCACAGAGGTACGTCTACACACGATGACAGCGCTTAACAAAAGAAATTTATCTGAACAAGTAATCTTCACCAAATCTTGCATTTTTGTAAATAATCTAGATTATAGTGAATCCAACACTCACATTTTGACAGAGTATTTGGTCATAAGGTCATAATTTTTGCAAGGTCAAATAAGTAAACCCTATTTTTTTCTCTAACAGAGCTGTGCACAGACCTGTTTACACTATTAAATGTATTAATTTCCAATATTACCATAAATTAACTGATTTTCGGATTTGAATGGCTGCAAGTTATTGTTCTAAAATATTGATGCTCTTTGTTTTGTATTTTTACTGAAATGACAAAAATATTCCCTTTCAGCTAAACAGAGTGGGTCATCTGCAGTATCCCTCGTTCAAACGTTCCCGCATTAATAGTTTCAAGTAAGACACGGTTTGGGTGATAAACTTTTGCTGGATGGTTGCTTGTTACTGGTCTTCTTTCAGTGGGTGCTTTCTCTCATTGTCACTTGCAGGAGTGGCTCAGTGGTGGTCAACTCAACTCTAGTCTACGCCAATCAGTCTTCAACTCCTTCACCAGCCAACGTGTTTGACACGTTCAGCAGAGAACTTGCGAACAGCACCGTCCTGAGCGTCGTACCAGGCAGCTTTTCTGCATGTAGGTTCTTGAGAAGCGTAGTTAGTTTGACTTTCAGTTGTCTAATCTGTTTAAGTTAATGTTTCGCGGTCATTCTACTGGAAGTTAATGAAATAATTTTTCTGTTTCTTCCTTAGCTTCTTCCAGCAGCGCTTGGGCCACTTTTGGCTCGTTGTTGGCTCTCTGTCTTACGCTACTCGCTACGGGACAGTTGCTGACAGACTCCTAGTCACCAAGGCCGATAAACTGACTTCATACACCGGTGAAAGCTACTGACCAAGTGTCTGAGGACATGCACGGTATCAACAAACCAAAGTTTGCACTATGAAATTTACCAATGCAATATTTTGTGGTAAATAGATGTGCTGAGACAGAATTTAGTCAAGATTTTAGAATCAAGATTTCTGTATTTGCTACTTACCTTTAAACATTTAATAAGTGCAGGTCAAGGTAATGAAGAATTATATGTGTTATCTAAGTGCTTCCTTTTTTTTCCTTTTTCTGTCTGTCATTAATATTTAAAGAAGTGCAAGGACATGATTATAAAAACATATTAAGTATTTATTTCTGAGCCGGGTTCAGCAGCATGTAGTTTATATCCATTTAGTACAAACACAGTTGCCGTTTAATAAGAAAAATCTATATTAAAAAGACAATTCTGCTGCAATATAATGTACTGTTGGGTTTCACAGAATCGCATGGTATCAAAACTGAGTATGGCTGTTGAGTTGCCTTTTACTGAGATGCTATTAACTGTCCAAGTACAATGATAAAACAGAAATTGCTGATTTTAGTCGTTATTTGATGAAGAGTTATAATTGTGCTGTATGTTGTGTGAAAAGGGGAAATAAAACAAATGTCTGTTAATCAGAAATGTATTAAAATGTTTACTCATAAAATATCCTTCTTGCTTTTCTACTACCCTAAATTTGCAAAGGTTTTATTTTAACATCATAGATGTGATCTCACTAAGTCAGTGGTTCTTAAGGTACCGAACCCACCAGTTTCATATCCACATTCACCGAACCCCTCTTTAGTGAAAAATAAAATGTTTTTTTCAAATTCAAGACATATGTTTGTTACTGGTAAACAAGATGAGCCGTGCATGAACATCAGCTTGTTCAAAGAACAAAACCAACACAATGCATAAACCCACAACAAATGACATACCTGCAAATCAGTGTGACTTCTGCAGTTGCCTTTGAGAGACCAGTTCAGATATGCGTGGCTTCACCTTGGCAAGTGCCACTCTCATGTCCTTTTCACTGCAAAGTCGGTTCCTTTTCTCCGTTTTAATGTCCAGCATCCTCGGAAAGGATTGCTCACAAAGATATGTTGTAACAAACGGTATAAAGACAAACCAGGGCTTTCTTAGCAATAACTGGATACTTCATTCATTCTTTTGTTGACACCAAAACGTTGAGAGCGTTGTTGTTCTGAAGAGTTGCTGTTGAACCTGGCTCTGCTGAATTTCGAGGAATTCGTCACTGACATCTTGTTGTACATGTTCGTCCGACCACTTTCTTGTTTTGTTTGTTAGTATGGATAAAATATTAAAGAGATCACACGACGTACTACAACGACAGTCACGCGTTGACTACTGAGCGCGCACTAAATTCCCCGCAACGCTGATTGGCCAAGCAGTGTAGCATGATCATCTGCAGCCAGTGATGGCCAAGCGGGGAGTGTGTGTCATCACGAATTCACACAATAATTCAAGTGTGTCCGGACCTCCGCGGGTTTGATCGAACCCAGGTTAAGAACCACTGCACTAAGTGATGGTATGGTGCAGCCAGGGCCTTACCCTGGGTCGGGGCCTGGTGACCCCTCCAGACCAAAACTTAACACCATGTGCATGTGGCACCACCTGAAGGTACGTTGGCTCAGTTCTATACACTCAGGTTGTTCAAAGCTTCATTGGAGTTCACCCAACCCCTCCAGGTGTTTTATCGTAGAGTTCATCTCTACATGGATGAACTCTGATTGGACAGTTCTGGGAAGGGGTCTGACGGAGGTTGACTACAGATCCCAGGACCTTTCCTCAAACTCAGGAGGACTTTCCCCAGCTGTGAAATGTTGGACCAGCTCTTTACAGTCACACAGTGATGGTCAGCCTCTGGCGCCAACGTGGCAAAACCAGTTCAAAATGATGCAAGCTGTGTCTTTTGGGGGGAGACGGGCATTTTTTTTTTCACTTTTCCAGGCTAATTGTTCTGGTTGTGAGCTTTATGTATCTGTTGTACACGTTCAAAATATTAGTGTATACACATAGAAAGTATGGAACAGGTCAGTATTCTGCTGTTTGTAATGAAATGTGTAATCACATGAGACGACTCTATTTTTTAAACAAAAGCGCAGATGTGCAGCCAGTCTACCCTCCCTGTGAGCATTACCCATATGAATGGCTGCTCTGAAAAAAAAGAAAAGAAAACACTAGTTGCTGAGCCGAAGTGCTTTTATTCCACCCTTCATTAAAAATCCCCCATGCTTAATTAGAACGCATCCGCCACACTTGAGATGCGTCCGTGACTGGCTGAGGCCCAAGGTATTCAAAGCCGACAGGGCTGTCTGTGCTCTGCTGCACGCTGCGACACATGAAAGGGCTGACGAGTGGCGTGGAAGGGGTCTGCAGAGGGACGCTGCCCGTGCAAAGCGCCGTCTGTGAGGTCAGGATCACGTCTCTGTCGGGTGGACAGCACAGTCTGTGGGTTCCAGCGTTCTCTCTGGGTTTCATTTCATGTCACCATGCAGAAGCTTTAGACCACAGTGATGGACTGACGTGTCATAAAGCAGCGCTCAGTGCAAAACAGTATCACTACTGTACAAACGCCTCATGGACACATCTAGTTTATGGGTTTACTAATAGCTTTAATTTCAGAATGAATTACTTATAGAAACTGTTTAGTGATAGGAACAACATTTTATAGATTCTTCCGTAAAGATAAAAATAAACGATTAGAAATCGTGAGTTTCCTCGCGGGTCTTCCTGCTCCGTCGTTTGAAGGGCCGTGGCGGGGGCAGGGCAGCGGCGGGGCTCGGTTGCGATGGCGTGCACCGCAGCCCTCCTACCACCATCCCATCCCTCTCCTCTCAGCGTAGGAGCATGGACGACAGACCTGCAGTGTGATGCAGACATGAGGACAGAGGATCATCTCTCTCCAGCTCAGGTGAGCGTCCCTGCTTTACTTCTTTTTAAACTGGATTAAAACTACATTGGTTCCTCTCATTGAGACATTTAACCGAAGGAGTTACAGGAAATGAGCTGTTCTTGGTTGAATACTGTTAAAATCATGCTTCAGATGTTTCCTTTTAGATTTTCACTTATTTTTAATTTCAAATTTAATCAGATATTTTAGGGTATATTTCAATAAACATCAGCACAAACTACTTGTATTGTTGGATCCTAAATGAATCCACACAAAACAAATATATTATTTTTATCTTTGCTTAAAATATATGAAGACTGGTTACAGTATTAACAACGAGCAAATATAACAGTGTTTCACGCACTAATTCAAGCTTGATAGTGAGACATTATGTAATTACTGACTGCCAGCAACGTAAACTGACTTCACGACTCTGTGGCTGAATCAGGAGAAGGCGACAAATTTCACCAGTTTGATCTGTTTACATGGAAACTCTTGCTCATGGGTTTGCTTGTTTGCTTGCCAGGCTTCCTTCTCTGTGTTCATGTGAGGATGAGAAGTGCTCAAATGATTGATTTGCAGTTTGGAGCTATATAAATAAATAATTGAAATGAAGACCTCTTACCATTTTTCCTGTCCAGGTGCCCTTTACTCCCCCGAAGCAGGTTGCAGCAGCGTGAAGGACGCTTTCAGAAGCATCGTCTGAATGCATCAATGAAAGCCAGCAGAGAGTGGCAGGAGCTCAGAGGAGTTAGTTTAACCATGCGCGTGTGTCGGCTGAACATCACATCAGTTCTGTACAGTCCCTGTGGTGTTCGTTATAATCGGTTCCAAGTCAGCTGAAACATCTGCTGCCTGTTCGCGGACTGGCACCGGAAATGTAATATTATTTCTTCATTGGCCACATGTGTTAACCTCTGTCACACGCTGTAATGTGCAACGTCTGACTTCAATCGAGTCAAAGTGAATAACGCAGGGATGAACGCAGATACAGTCAACCAAGGTTTAAAACCACTTACTGCAAACAGACCCAACCGCTCTTACTCACTGTCGTATCTGTGTGTTGTGCAGGTTTGAGTCGACCATGGACAACAGCAGCGCAGATGGAAACTCGTCTCTCCAGGCTGATTTTCAGTCTTGTACCACGCTGAGGTTCCAGGCGTCTCGCGTTTTCCTGTACGTCTTCTTCTCGCTTGGCATCGTCTCCACCGTGGTCGGCAACTTCCTGGTGGTCTTGTCCATCGCCTACTTTAAGCAGTTGCAGTCTCCCACGAACTTCTTCGTCCTGTCCCTGGCTGTGGCTGACTGCCTTGTCGGCCTGGTCGTGATGCCGTACAGCATGATTCGGACCGTGGAGGGATGCTGGTACTTTGGGGCCCTTTTTTGCCGGCTTCATTCCAGCCTAGATGTTATGCTCTGCACCGCCTCCATCTTCCATCTCAGCTGCATTGCCTTTGATCGCTACTACGCCGTTTGTAACCCCCTGCTCTACTCCTTAAAGATGTCGAACAACCGCGTAGCTCTTCTCGTTGTCATATGTTGGGCTGTGCCTATGCTCATCTCGTTTGGGCCTATAATGCTCGATCTCCACGTTGCCGGCGTGAACATCCTGCTCCCTCAAGATGTGTGCGTGTTTTTGGTCAATCGCATTTATGCCGTCATGGCCTCCTTGGTAGCCTTTTATTTGCCGATGGCGGTCATGCTAGTGGCCTATTGGAAGATCTTCAAAGCTGCTAAACGGCAGGCCAGACAGATTAGTGCCATGGAGAGCCAGATGGCTGCTGGAGTGGGCAAAGACTCCAGCAAAAAGCAAAGACACCGAAACACCATGAAGAGAGAGGGAAAGGCAGCAAAAACCTTGGGTATCATCATGGGCGTGTTCCTTATATTTTGGCTGCCTTTCTTTACAGTCAACATTGTAGATCCGTTCATTGAGTACAGCACGGAGGTGGTCGTGTGGGATATATTTCTGTGGTTAGGATACATCAACTCCTCGCTGAACCCCTTTCTGTACGGCTTCTTCAACCGCTCCTTCCGTAGGGCCTTCCTCATGTTCATAGGCTGCAGAGTGTGTCTGCCCGGATCTTCCCCTGGGATGGATCTATCCCATACCAGGAAAGAAGCAAATGATCAGCCATGAAATAAGGGTGGTCGCTACAAAAATAGCCACCTGACAGCAAGCCAGAATCCAGTGTGAGTGAATTAGGAGTTAGGCCTTCTGCTGTTGGCTCTGTGGCAAAGGCTTTTACAGACATTGAACGTACAAATATCTAACCACCTTAAAAAAGAGAAAATGTCTTTATATATTCGGTCAAATTTCTAAAGTCAACCTTTTAACTGGTTCTTGTATTTTACCAAGTGTGATCATGTGTTTTTGTATTTTGATCTTTCTGGTTTTGGCAGTAAGGACGTGTTATGTTTCATTTCCTGATTGTTTACTGTTCGTCGGAGAGTAACATTCTCACAGGACTATCTCATGATGCTGAGGTCCTGCAGAAGCGTTGGGAGCCCTGGGTGTCAAGTCAGACTAAACAGCAGAACGAACGCTGACATGCAGAGAAGGATGAAAGCACGTGTTTGAATGAAAGCCCGTGAGACAAGACGGATAAAATGAACGGCAGAGCAGACATTTTTTCTGTGCCTCCCATTTCATTTAGCTTGGCAGGCTGCATCATTTGACTGCCTACAACTGTCTGGTGCTCATTTTAGCACAGCTTTCAAACCTCTTCAGCTCTGGACATTGTTTAAATTATGATGGCTAATTATTATCTCTACTGTGGCTCTGTACACTGATTATCTGTACTGTAAGTGTGAAGAGAGGCTTTTACATTAAGTTCCAGTACAGTGGCCATAAATAAACAGTATAAGTCCCAGACGTTCTGCAATTTAAGCATATTTTCGTTTGTCAAGTGCTGTGACAACACACTCCCTGCACACACACATGCAGTACTGCCAACCATCGTTTGAGGAGAGTGAAAAATTATAAGCACGGCTCCGTGTTGTCTGTCAGAACCAAGAATGTTCTAACAGATAAGGCCCGTGTCAAGTTTATTTTTTCTCCTCCAAGTCTTCCGTGCTTGCTGTGGTTATTGTAGTGAAGGGCGGCGCCATCGCGAGACAGAATTATTTTTGAACATGCTTTCTAGATGAAGCCGTTTGGACTAAATGGAAATGCGAGCGGCTGAGATTTGCATGTGCTCGTGTGGAGAGCGTGTCCTGGAAAAGGGGCTCAGGCTCTAAGATGCTGCGATAAGGTCACGGCTGGTTGAACCATGAGCAGACACACCCACGGTACGGAGTAAGTTTTAGTGCTTTAAGTCAAGTGTACTATGATAAAAATAAGGAAACTGGGCGTATGCTTTAACATGGTCCTGACATAAGCAGTGGGAGCAGAATGAGTGTTTAGCATTGTTTCACTCTATTGCTTCAATGTTCTTTCTCATAATTCAGCAAAGGCAATTAGATCAATATCCCAGCATCCAGAGCAGAGAGTCCCAGGCAGCTCTGTTGAAATGATGAACCTGATGTTTATCTGCAGTCTGTTCATTAGCTGGAAACCATGGTCAGCGACTGTGTTTGTTTACAAGTACACAGTTAGGCTCAAAGACGCGGCTCCTCTCTGCCTGATGCATTCGATTTGTGACAAGCGTAATCAGCTCCTCACAAACGGAACGACTGCCATTTATCAGCCGAGTTAGAAAACAACTCTGGTCTAGTTATGTTGTTCTTTGTTGTTTATCGTTCTTAGACTAGTGAACGAGAATAAATGGAAAAATAAAAAACGACTAACAAAGGGCATGACAACAAACTGCTCATAACTCAAACTCATAGTGGAATGAGGCTAATAACAGGAAGCCAGAGAGTCTCTCGCCTTCATTGCCTGCGGATAAACTGTCTCTGTCCGTTTGTGCTACGTTCTCTGAATTCATAAAACTCTTTGTGCGTATTTGTTATTCTTCACATTGGTGTGTCTCTCGGTTTGCTCTAGTTAATGTGCAGTGTGTTTTGCAACTTGCTCCAGAAAGACGCAGGGATGGTAAGAGATGAATAAACCAAGGCGATACTGACATCTACTGGATTAAACTCTGCTTACCTGCATTTTATCCTTTCATTTTGCTTTTCGTGTGGCACAAATAATCCTAAATAACATGTACATTGCACATTAGTGCTGACTCTGCAATGCTAATAATGTTTCCGTGGGCCCAGTGTATGTGAATCACTGTCAAGTTCAGCATCGTGTCTTACCTCAACAACACTTTCATTAAAAAGAACCAGGTGAAATATTGTAATTTATTGTATTGACATAAAACAAATGCACTTATGACTCTTTCATTGTTCTTTTTAAATTTTATTCAGTCCTATGTTTCATTGTGTTTGTTCGTTTGAATGTCAACTGAAGGTCAAACAACACTAAGACTATTAATGCCTCACTAGAAAAAACGTGTCAATCTGTTTGGTTTGACTCATATAAACCTAATAAAAGTGCTTCAAAGGAAAAGCAGGAAAGTGAAGTCGGCTACTTGTGTTCACGTCACAGGAATCTTCACTGACATAAACACAATGGTCACAGGGGATTCAGATGCAGCTCTAGTCCAGCTGGTCCTGGGGTCCAGCGATCGATTTCAGTAGACTTTAATCAAGCTGCGGTTCTCTGATGTCTTGTGGACACAAAATGGTGCTTTATCGCGGCCTCTCTCGCATGTCTCTCCAGAACGGCCCTTCAACAATAAATAAAAGCTTTTCTGGTGGCCTTTAAATGTCGGTCTCCTTCAGGCCGTAGCAGTCGGCCAGATCATAGAACTGGTAGCTGTTCTGCTCGCAGGAGTTATAAATTCCCATCGACACCGTGTCAACGATATCAATCCGGCCAACCGCAGGGGTCGCACCTTTTCCTGGCCCTCCCTTAATTTTATTCGACAGATTGTTCACTTTCTCTTTGAGCTGGGAGGATGACTTCTGCAGGGGCGGAAACAGACTCCATCTCTTAAAAGCGAGCGAGCGTCCTTTCCTCTTGTTTAAGAAAGAGCTGCCAAAAGACTCGTGCACAGCACAGCCGGGCCTGCGGTCCGCTCTCTGATCCCTCGTCCCCTTGACGGCGGTCCGCCACCTCTGGTCGTAGAAGCGACGCAGGACCCTCCGTCTCTGGTGACACTGGCACTTGAGAAGACGCGTGAAGGCCCGCTGGAACTCTTTGCTGGAGCAGGGATAGATGATGGGGTTGATGCAGCTGTTGAAGTAGCCCAGCCAGAAGACCACCTTGAACACGGTTTCAGGGGGCTTCAGGGCTGGGAAGAAGGAACCTGGGAGAGAAGACAGCGTCATCAGGAAGAGGGCAGACAGACGATATCACCATCAGCTAATACATCACACAAACATACAAATATTCACAAAAGCTTCTACCACATTACACCTATTTTATGATGTCTTTGATTTTTTGTGTTACTAAACTCCCAACAAAATGAAGGTTTGAATGACATATTTAGACTTAACACATTAAAGCAGCATAAATGAGAAAACAGAAACTCTGTGATGTGTATTTCTTCCTTTGACTCAGTCATTCGCTCATATTTCTAAACGGTCTATGTCAATTTGATGCGCTATGACAATCTGTTTATTATGGACTGTTGCCCTGTTTCCTAATGCTTTCTAGTTATTGTCTCCCCAGGCCTGGATTTAACACAGCGCCGACCTTGAACGCTGAGGCAACATATCACAGTGCTACTGTCAAGTCTCCACTGCATGGGCCTGGCTGTGCTTTTTCTTTTCAGATGCATTAATGTGGAGAGATACTGAGGGGACGTGCTGCTCCGACATCCACAGTCGACAAATTGTGCTAACGAATGTAAACGGGAGGCTTGTTTGCTCATGCGGTTCATGGGATCCTAAAACAAAGTAGCAGCGTTGTTGCGCGTACCTCTCTTTGTGTGTCTGCTGTATTTGTGTGTAGCATCTACTCTTGTTCCTGCTAAAATACTATGACCCAGTTAAAGATGGGGATCAATAGAGTAATTAAATTAAATGAATTTGTCCTTCTTATTAAAATGGCAGATGGCAAACAATCCAGCACGTTGATGCACAACAGCACAGCACTTAGTTTCCCTTTAAGCTATATAAATATCATGTCCAGGTAAAATCCTACATCTAAGCAATGAACGGCTGTTTGAATCCACCAGGTCTGAGGAGTCTGGTCCTGGACTACACAGCTTAAGAAATGGCCTTTTGTCATGTAATGTTTCCTGTGAAGGTCTCTGCTCTTCTCCAACATGTGGCCACCAAGCACCTGGGTTTAGTTAACAATGTGCATTGATGGTGACACCGTGTCGTGTGAGAATCATAAAACCACCTGATGGGCTCTGTAGTTTTTACCTGTTTACCAAGTTTACAGAATCTACAACTGACTGAAAATAGAGGCGTAGCTTACGGCTGTGATTCTGTTTCACTGGGGAAAATGCACTATGGAGAGGAACTTCCTGAGGGTGTAAACTAAGAGGAGAAGGCAGCGTCAGGGGTTTCAGGTGAGTCAGCCTGCTCCATCTGGATTTGCATCATCGCAGAGAAAAGGTCGACACAGATGCGAGACGTACGCGTGTGGCTCTCAGCTAAATGTTACCCATCAATGACGCGTCGCCACAAAAGGGACCAGCATCAATCTGTCTGACTGGCCAACTCGTGGGGGGGGGGGGGGGGGGGGGGGCTTATAAATGTGGGCTGTGACTGCTGAGCGCACGTCAGTCAGTGATGGAAACAACCGAGCGAGCGTGCAGGGACGAATCCATCAAACTATGACGCAACACTGCATTGATCACACTGAACAGTTTCATTAGAGGTCAGAGTTCACAGTCAAAATGTAGGACAACACTGACAACAGGGTGGACGTTTGCCTCAGCGCAGCTTAAAGTGCTTTGAGATTATTTATGGTTTAACAGTAATTTGCTGCAGCAGTGACGTTTACAGTATCTGTGAAGGGACTTTATTATGCAAATGAGACACAGCCACCATCTACCGGGAATCGGGAATTTAAAGGAGAAACGCAAGATGACATCAGACCAGTGTCTGTGCGATTATTCACTTAGGAGGAGCTAAAGCTGTGGTTTGTTTTCTCCTTCAGTCAGATGTCAGCACACAGAGTGGTGGACTCGAATGGAAATGATAATGTAGATTTAAGAAACTACCCTCAGACCGGTTACTAAAAATCAACTGTCTGCAGTGTAAGTTTTGAAGTGAGTCCTGCGTTCACTCATTGTCAGTCTTATGAAAAGATAGCACATAAATCAAAGTTAGGCTTCCACCTACGTCCCCTTTTCACTAGCTCCCATTAAGTCAGTAAATTAGACTGACAGCACCAGTTGCGTTTCTTTCGTCCTCTCTCTGTCCCTCTGATAATTTGATTGTGTAAAGTCAGAGGTGCAACACAAATGAAAGGATCCTGGCTGTTTGTTCGCAATGACTTTTACAAATGGGAAATATAAGCAAAGTGAAAACTCGTGAGGCTGCTGCTGTTCCTGTACTATTGCAGCTTCACGCGTCCTTTGCAGGTTTCTGTGTATTTATGGATAAGCGCTGCATTGGTCGTGACCTTTCCAACCATCTGCAGGCTTTACGCTCCTCTGTTTCACTGGGTCCGATCATTTCTTCACTATGGTGAGATTCATTAACACCCACACCTCATTATTTTGTGCAAATCACTTTGCTTTTTTTTTCCAGCACTGACATTTTATTAATGGAATGTTTTTGCGGTGACATTTCAAAAAAACCCCTTAAGACACAAATATAAAGTAGTGTTTTACATTTCTGTGACAGACTCTTCAAAGCTGGCGTCTCCACGGAGCAGCTGTGAGGCTTGGAAGGTGCTGACAGAGACGTTTCAGACTGTTCGTTGCTGAAGAGTCAGAAAAACAATGTGACAACTATTTACGACTAAAACATTTCGCCCTGTTTTTCTAACGCGCCGAATCCTCATCCGTCCACCTGAGACATTCTACGGCTTAGTTTCAAGTCCTTATAACAACAACAACGCGCACAAGACACATCATGGCTAAAAACAAAATGTAGTTTATTGACGGGAAACGCGCATTTTACGCGCAGCTACGGGGAACACGAACAGAAAAGCCAAAGACGTACCCATGGGCAGAAAGAAGAAGAACGGCAGCCAGCAGAGGATGAACATCCCCACGACGATGGCGAGAGTCTTAGCAGCCTTTTTCTCCCGGGAGAACTTCATGAGCCGCACTGACAGCGAACTTCGGAACGGGTGGCTTTTGCTGCCTTTCGAGCTGCTGGGACGCGCGTCCTCCAGGACGCTGCGGCAGTGGATCCGGAGCACGACTTCCATCGACTTATTTCTCTCCCGCTTGACGCCCGCTTCCAGGCTCTTGGTAGTTCTGCGGGCCACCACATAGACCCTAAAATACATGATGAGAATGACCATGAGCGGGAGGTAGAAGGAGAAGAGCGAGGAGAAGAGCGCGTAGCCGGGCTCCTCTGTGATCCTGCAGATGCTTTCATCCACAGGCGGCGGTTCCTTCCATCCCAGCAGCGGCCCGACGGAGATGACCGTGGAAAACACCCAGACTAGGACTAAAATAGCCACCGCCTTCCTCTCTGTCATGATACTTGGGTATTTAAGGCAGTGTTTCACCCCAATGTACCGGTCGACGGAGATGATGCAGAGGCTGAGGATGGACGCGGTGCAGCACAGCACATCCACCGCTGCCCAGATGTTGCAGAAAAGCCGCCCGAACACCCAGCACCCCAGCACCTCCAAGGAGGCAGAGAAGGGCAGCACGATGATGCTCAGCAGCAGGTCCGCCACGGCCAAGTTCACGATGAAGAAGTTCGTGACAGTCTGCAGGTGTTTGTTGCACACCACAGACAGGATCACCAGGATGTTGCCGACGATCGCCACCAGGATGAAAACGGAGAGAAAGACCCCAACTCCGACGACCTGCGCGTCCATGGTGAAGTTCCTGCACGTCGCGATGCTTTCGTTCGGAGACGCCTGGTCCAGGACGGATGCGTCGGAGGCTTCAGCGGAATAGAT
This sequence comes from Macropodus opercularis, assembly GCA_030770545.1. Classification (NCBI taxonomy): domain Eukaryota; kingdom Metazoa; phylum Chordata; class Actinopteri; order Anabantiformes; family Osphronemidae; genus Macropodus; species Macropodus opercularis. Next base: position 10,999,677 of record CM061089.1, read on the forward strand.
GCCATGCCTGCTGGCGTTCCCCGGCTTCAAGTGTGTCATGTTGAAACGCCATAGAGACAACTTCAGGTTAGGTTCCCCGCAGACAGCAGCATGTCGCCCAGCACTTCCCAGCAAAGCAACCGGGCGCGCGTCCACGCAGTCAAAAGTGAGAAGTAGCACCAGCGCAGAGAGCAGAGACCTGTCCAGCCACGCATAGGCTCACATTTAGCAAACTGGTGGCTTCTTATGACAAAAAATTCAACTCACTCCATTAAAATGCATTCAACTCGCGAGGGTCCATTTCAGTGCATCCTTTGTAACAAAGCCCCCGATGACAGAGTGGGAGCTGGTACGTGAGGTCTGAGCCTACAGCTCCACCCACACGTCACAGATCCACTGCTGCGTTCACTGTCTCCACAAGAGCACATCCCCGTGAATCTGGTCACGACTTCTCCACGACGCACGGGTTTGTCACAAGTGTGTCAGGTTTGTGTTTCTGTTCCACTGCATATATCTTATTATTAGCATTGTGAACAAGAACAAAGTTTCCACATCCTCTCTAGAACACAGACGACGCTGCCTCGCTGATCTGCCGTAGTTCCCTCGGGCAACGCTGTGGGGCCTACCGACGACGTCCTGCAGGCCCTGTGTGCACAGCTTACAACTATGTGGCCTGCAAGCCGCCAGGGAACCCGAGCAGAGGAAAGGTCAGGAGGCAGAGTCACTCAGAGGACACGCTGCATGGGAATCATCAGCTCAGGATGTTCAATCACCGCGTTGGCCGGCGTGTTTGACAAGCAGCTCCGGCCTCTGTGCTGCCTGCTGGTGGATTTTAAACAGAGGCAAACAGTCAAAGACGCCCCGACAGCTGATTCTCAGACAGACGAGGAGATGAACTACTAACAAGTCCGCTAAGCAGCAGCTCCTGAAAGGTTTTCATAATAGTAAGAAAACCTCTTTGCATTTGTCATTTGCTGATAATATACCGGAGCGTGTGTCTGGGCAACATCAGTCTCGCTCCACAACGCTCTGATGATGATTACACAGCAGAAAACAAAATTGCGAGATGGGAGAAAAATGGAGCGAACACTTTGCTATTCTTAGACCATAAAAAGCACAAATCCAGAACAGTCCAGGGCTTCGTCCAACGCTCATGGCAGCGTTTTGCACCAAGCTAATCCACTGCAGTAATTCTTGTTGTGCGTCTGGCCGCCTATCAAGCCAACCACTTTACTATTTTGGCTAACAAGCATACAAGATACATTAGCAAAGTGGCTCTAATATGGAGTCAGGGCCTCGGCTGCAGGCTGCACTCATTCTGTTTCTAGTCACGGAGACTCTGCTCAGCTGTCAGAGAAAGTCCTCATTATGAGATATCTGAAAAACCCACCACTCCATTCTGCACCTGCTGCTCCTCATGAGCGCGCTGAAGAAATCAGCAGTCGCACCGAGTCCAGTTTAACCCAAACCGTAGAGGGAAGATGCTTTCGCTCCTTTGCTTGGGTCAGATAGTTCATACAGTCCCCACAGGTCTGCACCACAGGTACACTTCTAGTGGAGCATCGCCGGGAAAGGGGCCTGGATTTTACGGGACGTGCACTGCTGGTGGTTATCGATTGATTGATCAGTGGAGAATTGGTTGTAACCAAATATTAAAAATGTTTACATGCGTGGGCGAATTCATAAAAACTGCTGCATCGCTAATTCAAGAGTAAAGCGAGCAGTGCGTCATTCATTCTTGTTTGGCAAACAACTTCGTCCTCAGCTGTGCTCCTCTCATCGGCTCCTCATGACCTAGATGCCTGGAACTTCCTGCGATCGCGTGGCGTACGTGTACATCCATCTACAGGATCCCTCTACCTCCTTGTTGTGTTGATAAACCGACACCAACACAACCTGTGAGGTGATAATCTTCTCTGGGAGCTTTTTACGTCCTGTCGCCTGCTCGTGTTCTGCGTCCCATGGTGCGAACCCGGATATGTGCACATTTACACGCACACTCATTGTCTATCGCGCTACCCTCAGCCCCTGAGCATGGTAATCTGCCCTAGACTTTGACTGTGTGCCATCTTATCAGTCGTCGGCAGAGCTCTGGGATTTAGTCGACCACAAGTCATGCCGTCCTCTGATATCGCTTCATACCTAACCGCTCAAAGGCTCAGATGTCTGAAAAGGTCAAAAGGTTTCTTGTAATCACACGTGGTGAAAACAATCAAAGAAAAGAGAGTCTAAAGCATAACACTAGGACTTTCCTGCAGCCTGTAGGTTGAAGCCGCTTTACGTCGGAGGTCAAACGCTGCTGTTCTAAAGTTTTGTTGGAAACCACAGCTGCATCGCTTGCCTCTCTCACTCCCTGCATGCAAAAAGTGATGCTTTACACTGTGTACCTGTAGCTCAGATTAGCTCTCTAGCAGACAGGGGTAATTAGGTGAATTCAGTGCTTTGTGTGAAAATACATGCATCTGCGACACTTGGCAACACTTAATTAATGCCATTACAGAAAAACACCCATCTCCAGAACAGAAGTGCGTCACTGTGGGTGCATCACATAATTACCAGCTTTTATTCTAAACACACTGTCCATTTTGGATTTGACAAAACCAAAATTTCAGCATTTTTGTACCTTTATATGTTTTACACTTTGTTCTCTAAAGGAGCCTTTTTCTTGTTCAGGTTTTATGGATACGACATGTAGTGGAAACTGTTTAACGCTTTAAATGAATTCATGCAGTTTTCAATGCATAACGTTCTGACTTTCATGACAGAAGGAGACAAGTTAAATTGTGATTCCATAAGGTTTTGAATGAAGATGTTTGAAAACAGTGTCATGTAAGGACTCACTTGGCAAAGCAGCTGTGGAATGCAAATCATAGGACGACTGTCAGCCTGGATTGGCCCATTATAAGATTATTCTGTTTGTGTAAGAGGCCTAGAGGCCATGGCTCTGGACCTGAGATAGATTAGAGTGCCAGCGCGCACACATGGGGGAGTGTGAATCATTTCACAAGAAATGCTTTCAGAATAAGCAACGAGTGACTGTTTCAAATATCCTCTGGTAAGTCATATTACAGATAAAGCAGTAAATCAGAGTTTTGGTAAAACACCGTGTTCTGGTCAAACTGAATGTACTGTACTACAGCTAGTTAAACAGGTTTCTACCAACTCTCCAAGTCTTGTGTGTCATAGCTCATAGATCGTCACATCTGCCATGATACGCACAGACAGACACTGTACCAGAGGTAGCTTTGCTCAGGAGAGCTGACTTGAGTGTGGATAGTCAAATACCCAGGTGAGACGCCATCTGTTTACTGGAAAGCAGCCACGCAAGCATCTAGTGGAGCAAACGATACAGACGCAGGCAGTGAAGCAAACTGGTAAAACAACAACAGCAAATTGTAGCAGCAGCCGTGAGCGTTAAACACGAGGCCCCCGAGACTTTCACTGTGTTTAAAGGAGGAATCACTGGGGGCAAACATGGCGCTGACATATGTTGGCTTAATAGCCTCTCAGCTGGAAGGACGATAGTCACAACTGTTTCATCATAACACTAATCTACACTAAAACACCAAAACATTTCAAAACCTGGTGTAACAGGGCGTCAGCCAGGCCCAGTTTCCTAACGATGCCCCACCGGAAGTCTGAATAATTAAAGACAGGATAAATACTTTCACTTCTGTGGGAGGAAGCTGAGTCCAGATCGCCAGGTATGTGTTAGTTTTAGTGGCGATAGCGAGATCGTCGCTACTGTTTTGTTTAGCTCGACTGTTGCTCTGGATTTAGTTAACGCAGGTCGGGTTCATCTCGTCAGTGCGGACCGATGGGCAGCAGCACAGGGGACGTGTGTTCAGCTCGCAGGCTGTGATGCTGGTTGGTGTGGGTGGGTGGAGCAGAGCTGAGGGACTGAGGAGCAGCCAGGTAGCCTCCGTTCACACAGTATTCACTTTGTAGTGTTTTAAATCCTGTTTAATTTCATTACAGCCGATGCTGCTTTGTCTTCTGTGCTTTCTTAGTAGCTTTGCCGTTTGGTTGGACTCAGCTAATACATGCTCTGTATTCAGAGTTTTATTAGCGTGCATGCCAGCTTTTAGATGGACTAACCTTTCTTTTAGTAAGTTGCTGTTGCATGTTAAATTAATCCGTTGCATGGTCTGTTTGTGGACAATTAGGTGTGTAACGGCCTTATCATTTCATATTAACATTTGTGCACATGTCCTACAATAAACTATAATGAAATACTAATTTTTAGAAGAAATTGTTTAACATGAAATAAAGCTTCTTTTTTTTTTTATGCTTCACTCACGTTCGTGGCATATTTAGTAATGTCTTAACCTTGTGGGGGATCTATTAGCTAATTTAAAAATCCAGAATCATAAGATCTTTGGGTGAGAGTCCCAAGGTGGCGTAGATAAATAAAACCACGCATCAATCCAGCATCATTGCGGTGATAGTTACTGTTACAGTACGGCTGCCACAAAATTACGAAACATGATTGGAAAAAAACTAAAAGGAAAACATGAAGAAAAATAAAAATCTTTTTGTAATTATGTCATCTGACGATGCTCCAGTGGAAAATCCTGTGGCTGATGGCCACATACTTTCTACCTCCAGGCTGAATTCCTCTGCTGCTTTCAGGAACGAGGGGCACAGTGGACAGAACATCCTGTTTCCTCCTTGGATGTGCAGCAAACCACGTTTTTTTGGGGTCAGTGACACTGATAATCACAAAGTTTGTCAAATATGCAAAATACAATAAAGTCGTGGTATTATGGATATGTATAAGTGTAGCTGGGTGTTGTTGGAGCCAGTGTGTTGAATTCCACAGTAAAAAGGCAGAACAGGTTCCTGGTATGTGTGTTTGGGACCCAAGGAGTAATAGGGTGGAGGGTTTCATTATTAACACTTTAATGACAAAAAGTAACAAACACAAAGTAGGATGCTACAATAAACTAAAACTTACAACAAGAGAAGTACTTAAAAGTGGCTACAATGGAAACACTGCAACGTAAACATGGTGCACAGACAAGGAAACAACTAAACGTACATGAGCAAGAAGGAGCAAAACAAAGGCAACAACTGGCAGGAGAAACGAGCTGCTCTGCCTGGGGCTCAGTGCCTGAGGTGGAGTGTACATGCTGGGGAAGACACAGGTGAGTGTGTTTGGGTGGAAACCAGTACCCGGAGACACAGCTGGACACCAGGAAGTGGGTGTGGCCGTAGGAAGTGGGCGTGGCTACAGAGAGAAGGTATTAGTGCTTCTAAATGTTTGTATTTGTAGCAAAGTTGTGGATAATCCAGATATTCCTGAGGCAATTACAGTAATGAACTCATCCAAACCATCAACACGTCTCTTATCCCCGGTGTCAACTTCACCGCTCGAAGACGCCTTTAATCAGTGCTGTGCTAAGAGGCTTCGTGTACAGCAGGCGTTTAAGGTGAAAAAGCCTACTCTTAGCTCGATTATAGACCAACATCCAGTCTGCTCTTTATCTCCAAAATCCTTAAAAAGCCATTGTCAAGCAATTATGTGACCACCTGCACAGGAGTAAGCAGAACGCTACCAGACAGGTTGAGGCTGCTGAGGGCCTCGCTTACCCTCTGCCTGCACCTTCCTGCAGGTATCGTCGACTTGGAGCTTTCTGACCAACCTGTCCAGCGATTATCTGCTGCTTGTTGTTTCTGTCTATCTCCACTGCTCCCCTCACTTCCTAAGCCTGGTGCTGTTGGAGGTTTCTTCCATTAAAGGGAATGTTTTTCTGCTGCAGCTTAGGTCTTGCTTTAGTTGGATTACTTGGGTTTTCTGTCTTGTACTTTGTAGTGTAAAGTTCCTTGAAGTGACTTTTTTGTGATTTAGTGCTTTATAATTGAACAGGACAAGCATCAGGGCTGATTTAAAATGTGACATACAGTAATAAAGGTAAATATACAGTATAATGATGCCATATATCTTATAATATACTACCAGGATCTGTCATCTTAAAGGTGTAGATGTCCCTTCTAGATTAAAAGTGTACCAGCAGCTGCACAGATGAAATATTCCTCGATTCTTAACTTTTTTATGGAGGTATGCAGCCCCAGTCTCTGTAAATTACAGTTCAGAGCAAGAGCAGAGACAAGGAGCATGATGTAATAATAATCATAGCGAGTGGTAGGGAACAAGCTAACAATGCCTTCGAAGTTCACTGAAGTAGAAACAGAGCAAGAAACAGCACGACATGGCTTCTTCCAACATGGATACACCGTGAACCTTAGGAACCGAAGGGCAACAAAGCAAACGTGTGTGCAATAGTAAAAACTACAGCAGTGCACCGCCAAAGGACCAAAACAGTCTTATTTGTGCCAATTTCACAGCCGAGACCTCGAGTTCGGACCTGAGGGGGCTGACGATGCTGGGGCGGGTCAAGAAGTACTGAACCTCAGCCAGTAGCGAGGACGAGATGTGGACTCTACAGGTTTTTAGGTTTTTAACGAAGTTAAACATTAATATTTGCTTGTCGCAGCTCACACACTGTTGCTGTGTTTCTTACTAACACACGCATCCAGCAGTGTGCGAACGGCCACCGAGGACAGTGACACAAGCGCTTGTGTGTGTGTTGGCCTCCCTCTGACTGTGTAGCTCCCTAATTGTGGAATGACGGGACCAACACAGTTTACTGAGACAACCCTCCAGAGACCTGCTCTGTGTATTCGGTGTCCTCCAAAACACAGCGTCCCTGCGGCGCCTTTCTCACGCTACACGCACTTCACTGTGTGTCTGTGTGTGTGGGCAAATAAAAACAAAGCTGACCCCACAACAATTACTATTAAACACAACACACCATTGTTTCATCTTGACCTACATTCAGCATGGTGTAAATCTCTCTTTATTGCTTGCTATGCACCCAGATGTCTTTGTGTGCATGTAGTGTACACGCTCAGTGTTTGTGTGTAGGAATTAATAAGAAAATAAGCTGCTATGAGAATTCTTGTCCAAATTCTTTCCATCATCTCCTATTTATAACCATTACACTTCCATCTGATGCTTTAATGACTTCCTCCATAATTAGAAATGGTTTTTCACTCAACTGACGCTGTTCAACTAAAATGACTCTGCATTCTTCCAGAAAACCACGGCAAACGTCCTTATCCACTCACTTCACAAACTGTATGTTTGCACCACAATGAAAACCAAAACCTTCTTCAACTATTTTAATGTAATTTGTAAGTCTGGAACCTTTGTTGTCTTCTGTGACAGAGGTTTTTTATCACAGATGTCTGCCGTGTTAATTTGCCATTAAATGCCTCTGTCGTTAATGTCAACAAGTTACAACAGGCTCCTTTATTTCCCCCTGTAACAGCAATAAGCTGGATAAGTGAAAAACCTGTTATAGCAAATAAAAAAAAATACATTTGATACCTTTAAATATCAGATTTTACCCACTACCCAAACTACACGGATATTCAGCTTACGTTGGTATTAAAGAGGAAACCTGGGAGTAGCTGAAACTGCCCAGTGTTACAGCAGCTGGAGACTTTGCATGTAGAAACGCCGACAGAGTCGAGACGATCTACAGCTGTGGACGTGAACTGTGAGCACAACGATACCGTGCGTTCATCACTAAACCTGACGTTAGTTTTGGGGCCTTCTCTTGACTTTTTACAATGTTTGAAAAGAAAGAATTTCAAAGTGTTTAAGAGCAGAGGTAATAGCACTATTTTGTCATCATACAAAAAGTAAATGTTTTAGAGTAAAGAACGAGGCCACGTCTTCTAGATGCTGATCACACCGTGAGGTCAGCAGGGTGGTAAATAACGCACGTATGCAAGTCCAGCAAAGAGCACAGCAAACACAAGTCTTCAGGGCAGGAGCGCTGTGAGCTGCCTGCACTTGTTCAACAGCCTCTCTGGAGGAAAGCTATGGAAAATTCATTCAAGTATTTCATATATTACCCGACTGTAGAGCACTGAGACATGGGGAAAGATGGACAGTATAGCTGGAAACACTAATAATGATACTGCACCTATGGATCCACGGGGCTGCTGCGTTCGTGACCTTCATGGAGATCACTGGTGTGTTTAGCACCTATAAACCTCTTCTTCCACTCTGCCAGTGTGAAGATTTCAGAACGGTTCAGTCTTCTGCAGTTTTATTTCTGCTCATTTCAAATGCGATGCCAGTAACAACTGTCAGAAACAGTCACGCCAGGGAAAGATTTACCAGGTGTTGCATCACCTGTTCTTTGAACAGCGCTCTGTACGCGCTTGGGAGCTGAGAAGAGTCTTAAAAGCAGGATTTTCCTCCGTTTTGTATTGAGCTCCCCTCCTACCTCCCTCCCATCGCAAAAGAGGTGCCGCCTCTTGAACTGGGCGCTGAAAAGCAGGTGGATGGACCCTCTCCTCACATGTATGGAGTATGTGGAGTTCATGCTTTTAATGAAGAGATCACAGATTGTAAGTGTAGCTTTTACCACCTGACCCCGTCCCTCAGCTCTACCAGCTTTCCCATCTGCCATAGACTCTTATCCCACTGCATCTAATCTCCTGGTTGGGACGTCTGCATAAAACCCAGTGAACACAACCCCCACATGCACCTCCTGCCCAGTGACATCCAGCCTGTGGGGCCTGGGCTCCAGCTTTCATTGTTTTCTTGAGGAGGCCACCGTCATGTTCTTTTCCATTTGCTGACACTTCTCCATCTGTGGGTTTTGTTGTCAGTCTTGGCTGATTCAGTCCAAATGTATTTAAACTGTTACACAGGAAATTGTCTGTGTAAATAAAATGCGATGACGTAATGAAACAAACGTTTAGTTTCTAATCCGCTGCACATTGCTCCCGCGTGCTGCACTCGTTAGTCGTTCATCATCTGCATTGAGCCAGGTTCCATGTCTAACACTGATTTACATTTAACATTTAAAATCTGCAAACGCTTCGTGTCCTATTGTCACTGAGATAATTAGCAGACCTGGTTGCTATGAAAACGCCAGCTTGACATTTTGAACTGATCTTTCAACATATTTCTCTCTGCAACAAAAAAGTGGTTATTTAGATTTTTGTAAAACTTGAACCTCTAACGTCTAATTTCATTATGAGGCGTGTGTGTGTGTGTGTGTGTTTGTGTGTGTGTGTGTGTGTGTGTGTGTGTGTGTGTGTGTGTGTGTGTGTGTTTACGTAGCAACTTTTGGCATCATTTGTGAACTACAGCTATTGTAGACCTTTAATATGACATTAATTTTGTTTTATTTATTCTATGTATATTTCTAATGAGCACAGTCAGGGCAGCAGGAATGAGTAACATGGGTGGTTTTATGCGGTTTCTTTTACTTTGTCAATTTAAATCATGTAGTGACTCTGCAGTGTGGCGAGGGTCAGATGCCTGAACATACATTGGATCTGATAATGTATGAATATGAGTTTCATTGTGCCAGTTTTTTGGAAGTGTTGCTGGCAGTAGTTCCTGTCTGCATAGGAGTGAGGGTGGCCGCTAACTGCAGGGTTTTATAATAAATAAAGGATAAAGTAATTAAACTAAATGAATAGAAGGTGTTCATACAGTTTTACTAGTAGCAGGTGGACTTATGTCCTCTAGCTGCCCAGCGTCGGTCTTTCAGGCTCCTTCGTTTCTGTGGATGCACCAACACGTCCTCCCAAAAGCATCAAAAGCTGATTGGTGTTCTCCACGGCTCCTGCTGATTAAACGCTTAGCACCGGTGATGTGTGGTAATTACCGGGAATGTTGCTGACTGGGGAAGAGTGACGGCTGTGAGGAGCCACGACACTTGTGTGATTTTGAAGTGAAGTGAATTCATTTACATGCGGTGGAAAATTCTGTGAAAAGATGCTGACAGACACGTTGGTCCATGATAAACCTACATATAAAAATAGCGCAAATCAAATACCATTACAGGCATTACAGCCTTTTTAATCAGCTTCTTGTGCTCTATAATGTAGCTAAACTTTGACTGTGGCAAGATGTTAAACTGATCCCAAGTATAGTGCCTACAGAACCTACTATGTTTAATTGATACTGATGATGTTTTGATGTTCAAACCCATCGCTGACCGTAGTTTTATTAATAGGTTGATGAGCTGTAGGTTGATCCATCAGGAGACATTTCTAGTAACACACGGTTTATTCTTTTAGGTTGGCTGTGAATCCAAGATAATACTTTAAAAACACGGAGTTCCCTCTCCAGGGAAATTATCCGTCTTTGTGTCGCTTCCAGCGGTTTGTTTTAATCGGCTGTGTAACATTTACAATAACAAACAGGCAAATTAGCCACTTCAACCCCGGCCTGCAGAAGAAGAACAAAGCCTTTGTGGTTGCTGAGTCTTGGCCGCAGAGTGTTCACACAGGACGGTTCACATAACCTCAGTGTGGTCCTCGCTTCCTTCGTCTTGGTTGCTGCTATGTGTCCTGTTTAGAACTTAGACTCAGATTCTTTATAAAGGTGAGTTTGTTCCCATCAGTCAAAATGCTAAGGTATGAGAGAAGCCTCCTGTCCTGCTGATTTAAAGTCAACCCAGTTTTATAGTAATCTGTAATCCATAGTGGAATAAGGTAAAAGAAACGAAGATTAAAATCTAGAGGACAGGGGACATCTCTGATATATATATATTCATATCCTGTGAGACAGACTGACTCCATCCGCTTCAAGTTGTCACAGGTAATTGACTGTGCAGCATCACGTCTTATCTGAGGATGTGAGTGAGGGCAGTGCACGTACATGCTTTTATACATTTCCACGTTGTAGCTGAGTCGTGAGTAACTAAAAATAGCTCAGGTCAGTCATTGAAATTCCACATGGCAAAGCTCCAACCTTAATGGACATGAAGAAGCAGAATATCTCCACGAAGCCTCCATCTCATTTCGGCATCAGAAACAATAAAGCGACAGCACTTTGGATAATTAGGTGTCCTCAGTCAGACATGCAGGCAAAAAGACACACTGAAACAATAAACTTTCAATTTCCTCAGTTCTCCAGCTGAATAATGAGACGCTGCTCAAAGAAAACACACTTGTGTTTGCAGCTGAGCTGTGACAGAATCCTTTGTCAAAGTTCAAGAGAAGACTGTGATGTAGATGCGATGGAAGAGACGAGGCTTTGCACCAAGGGCTGGTCTGTGGAAGTAGGACGTGTGTTTATGAAGGAAGCAATGAAGACGCGAGACTCCTTAAACATTTATACATGTACATTTTGTCACGGTGACACATGCAGGTATTAGTTTAACCAACTGAACATGCTACAGTAGCTGTCACAGATCAGATCTTAGTGGAGTTTGTAGCAGACTCTACGTTTTCCTCCTGCATCCTTTGTACAAACTCACGTTATGAAGCAGACCAGCCCAAAATGGGATGAAACTAAATGAATTATACATCAGGGCCCATAATGGACAGTTTGTTTAACAATCTGCTGATGCTGAATTCCTCTGATTTTGCGATAATATAATAACGTTTGCTGCCTAGCTCACTGTGGCTGATGTTGGAATAGAGCATCACTGACAGTGAGTCACCGCGTGTTTGTTCTTATTTCTTGTATTTTCTTCTCAGTTCAACATTTGGCAAAACCCATTATTTATACATTCCTTACATTTTTCACAACAACTCATGGCTGAGATTTGTTTTTCTTCTGTTATTCCCAACATGCCTACTGAGAACATTGCTGTGACTCCAACATGGTGAGTCATTCAGTAGATATCGCCGCTCAAGGTGCTGCTGCAGGTGAAGTTTAAATAAATGATGCTATTGATTGATATTCTGTGAACTGCTCCACAACTGCACATATAAGTATGTTTCGAATCAGAGTCTGGTCATGGTTGAGCTGCCAGGGCATGATTTGTTTGCTTTCCTTGTATTGGTGTTTAGTATGTCTGCATCAGTAAGATCACAGTCAGAAGATTTTAAATCCTAATAAAAACACTTGTTGTTTTATCAGATGAGTCAGACATTTATCCAGTTACATAACATATTATCATTGTAAATGATGCTTCTGCGTCCTCTGCTGTGCAAGTGAAAGTGAATCTGACCTAAGAAATGTGCAAACTAATACAATAGAAGTAACGTCACAGGTGACACAATGACTTTCCTCATGCAGGCTGTTCCTGTTTAGCCTGTGGATGGGAGTCCGTGTCCTAACTTAAAGTGCTGTGACCTGCAAAGGCAGCAGATCACTCCTGGTGCTGTGGCCCAGCACGCATTGCCATTATACGGTACACTGAATAAGTAATCTAAACAATGTTTGGGTAGTTGTGTTCCTTTATCAACACTAAACTGAGCTTCAGTAAGTAAGCTGTTCAGCAGAGAGGACCAAACCTTAAGCCTGTCTTCTCTGGATGAATGAGAGCGAGCAGAGGCAGAGCAGACTCCACGTTTCCTCCTCCTTCATCACCAGGAGTCATTATCCCTCATCAGTCTCATCCCAGTGTCATCATCTGACGTTTATGCGCCTGTGACTGCTCACGGTGTCTGTGAATACTGACAAACACATTTGAGTCTTACATCATTTTATTTGTCTAATATTTTTCTTTCTTAGTGTGAATGTGGGTCCTGTAGAGATGTTGCAAATGCAGTAGTAGGTTTAGGCCCACACTGCTACACTTTGTTGGTTTGGGGGCTATGTTCAATATACACCTTAGACCCAGTAATGTATATTAGTATTATCATTTAAATAGTTTAGTAGCATTTCATTCACTGTGCGTTTTGTGATCATGTGAATTATGAAACAACCTCCTAACGTGATTAATGGAGCCACTGTAAACTCCACGTTTTGATTATGTTCCTCCTTTTCATCAAGCAGCCAAGAATTACAGGAGAAACATAAAGTCTGGTATTTGTCTTCATCCTTCTACACGAGTAACGTTAACTAAACGGTGGCTCTTGCCAAGTCTTATAGATCAGTCTTATATAAGTCAGACACCAAGGAAAACATGCCCTGGAGATCAGAGCATGTCATCCCTTACATGTGAAGTGTTGCTCAGGAGCCAAATCGGAGTTTCGCCACTACCTTAGACAGTTTTCAGTCCAAATCACCGGTTCTGAAAGTTTCCAGCGTTTTACTGGCTATTGAAACGCTGTAGGATCGCTTTTCAACTAACGGCCTGCAGCTGTTCTGGGCAGGAAGTAGGGTCGTTGTGTAAAGTACGTGAAGCGTATGAACTGAAAACCTCAGAAATGTGTTATTGCTACTGTAAGTAATCTAATTTCCACTGTTGCCATATTTATGAAGCTGGTGTCACTTAGAAAGAACTGCAGGGAATCTAATAGTTTTCTGTTCCTGTACAGTCCAACACTGAAATATTCTCTTCTATAAATAAATGACAGCATTTGTTCTCTCCTTCCATTAGTTTCTTTTGCAGGTGAAGACTTGTAAAATGTGTTTTTTCCCCCTTGCTCTTCCAACTCTATAAATAAATACAACCCAAGCGGTGTCGCTGACCTCCAGGACTTTGAGGTGGTTGGACCTCTGGGATTTGAGCATCGTCCTAAACACGTAAAAGAGATGAATCCCTTGGCTGTCCTCTCCTTCCATCTGTGGGAAAATTCCTTCGATGACATTAGGGAAAGCTTCGTCTTTCCGGCCATACACAGAAAGTGTCAGGAAACTTCAAGAATTTCCTCCGAGTCTTATCCTCACAGGAGCAGGTTGCGGGAAGCGTTGCCAAACAAGAAAGTGTCTTCGTCACAGTTCACTGTTGGTCTTTGACATCCAATAGCAATGACAGTACCTATGTCCTACAAACACTCGTTGTGTATTCATACATTTAGTATTGTGAAGGCTCGTTGTGCATACAGTATTTCTTCTAACTGGGGAGTAGAGCCACATCTGAGCAACCAGTCAGTGGTGCGTGTTTATTTTTGTCCTATTCTCATATTCCCAGCTCACTTATCTAATAGAACAAATGTGAACATCTGATAAATAGATAATGAATAAATGTGGATGAAGATTTCTCCACAACCTTAAATGTCCTGACTTTGAGATGATGGTTTTGTAAATCACGATGGTGGGATTGATGCTTTTATTTGAATCTTTTCTTCACTTCTCTTCACATTCAACACCAACCTCCTTTGGATTTTGAAGCTAAAACATCACTGGTGTGGAAATTACTGCTACTGTATAGTTGCCCTTATGGTTGGACTTGAAATCTTGACTTAATTAGCAAATCTGCAGGACAGGCCCTGCAATGAGAAAATTGGTATAATTAAAAGAAGAAGAAAAAACAACTTGAAAGCACCAATTTGAATCAGCCTAGGATGAACATGAACTTTAGCTAATTATAATAATTACGGTTACTTACAGTCATTTCAAGCCTTCTGTTTTTGCACACGGAGCCCTGCTATTACAGGACCACCCAGCCAGTTCCCCCTAAAATTAAAAAGCACCAACGTAACTGCAAACCAATATATTCTATACTTCACAGCACTTTTTTTTTCTGCTGAGCTGGCTGTTGGGTACAGGCTAACAGGCTCAGTGATGCTAATGCTCACGGCAGCAGTGCTGGATGATGGTGAACCTCCAACACCAGCCATGTAATAGTTGGACTCATTTGTTCATGTGCTTGTCCGTTTAATTGACCCTTGACCCTTTAGATTAACACAAGCTGCAGAGTGAGAAGGTCGTTTTTACGTGAGTGCAAAGACAGTAATGGAGAAAATATTGTATATGATCATTAAATTAGAGTGAATTAGATCTTATGTCATGTAATGTTGCTATTTGTCAGATACTCTACCAGCCTCTTAGGCAGCGGTCACATCACAGCATTACTTCTGAGGAACATACAGGAAAAGTCTTCAGCATGTACATAACATCATGCTGAAGCAAAGTTCAGCCATTAGTGAATTAGTGTCTTTGGTGCTACAAGGTGTGAGTTGGAGAGGGCTTGGTTACATAAAACCTTTCTTTCATTGAAGGTCATCAAACCACCAGTTACACCTAACTGCACAATTTAAGAATTGTCCAGTAAATCAACTTCTTTATAAGCAGCTTTAGTGGCAAATAAGGCTAAAAAGCCAGTTTGTTTTCATGCTCTCGTTTACTCGGCTGAATGCTGAAGTGAAGCCTTTGATAGCATTTTGCTGGCTTGCACGACATTCCATGCACTTGTGGTTTGTGAAGTGATTAACTAATGAGTTGATTACATTGTCAATATTGTACTTGTGCGTATGCTGAGTGAACAGCCAGGACTTGACACTGGGGCATCATTGGGGCCTATCTGATTACAGCACATCACCAAGGCAACAAAGTGCTGCCGTGGTTTGATCCCTCTGCATTACACGAACACAGGCCAAGCATGAGAGCTTTCACACGGCTACGCTTTTCCGTACAATAAGAGAGAAATAGCAAAATATGGTCAAATATGAGCCAGCGCACACAAGAGAGAAGGTAAACCACAACGTGTCAGCAAATCCCCACCCAGGGGATGTTTTAATTGCTACACGAAGATCTTGAAGTTATTGTTGGAACCAGTTCACCTGAAGAAAAGCACAGCTCCAAAAATAATGCTTTAACTGGAACACGGTGGAATACACAGCAAGCAGTTTGTGTAAAACTCATTATGTGAGGTTATTTTTTATATACTGTATGTAATCAGTCTTTTATATGTTAAAATTAATACTTTAATCGTATTTGAACTCATTCACAGAGACACGTGTCATAAAATCCAGCCATGTTGTCTGTAGGCTTGGATCCACGTACTGTACTTTCCTTTGTGTTTTGCTAAAAGCCATGCAGTAGATTTGCTGCGGTTAAAAGCACAGTTATAGTTTTTAGCTGGCACTCAGTTAAGTGTGAAGGCGTCTAACTCCTGAATAGTCCCAGCTAAAAGAATCTCAATGATTTATGAATAATGCGTTCTCATTTTGTTTAAATGCTATTGGTCCACTGGTACATTCACATAATTTGTGTCTTGTCCGGCAAGACTCATGACAACCTGCCCGTTTCGCAGCCTCTGCATTAAGAAAATGCAATAACCGTGAAATGATTTTTATTTGCTGGGGATCCCGTAGGAGCCTGTGTGGGACTTGCGCTCGACAGCGCGCAATATGAGAAGTCGGGTGGGCAGTCAGCCCAGCAACATGAGGCCTCTGCGTGGTTTCATAACCTAATCATTAAACCGCACAGCTTAAGTAGTTGTGCTTTAAATAGTGTGTAATATTAGTCCAGTAGTTGGCAAAACTCCACTGAGAACATTCGAACCACTTTACACCCTACAAGTTTACATATAGCACAATGTGTTTTTCGAAGGATTTTGACGAGTGGGACCAGAGCCACCGTCAGCTATCGCATCGCTCTCCATCTCAGATAAACATTACATAATCATAATTACTTATAATGAGAAAACATTGCAGTCTTTAGCAGAGGAGCTGTGTTGCATAACAACGTGCCTTTTTCCAGGCACAGTAATCTGTCAGATTGATTGGAGAGTGTGTTTCTGGGGAAAGAGCACAAGTAATATTAGATGCCTTCTCTGTAATCATTTATTATGGCCACAGATTCATATATAATGTGGGGAAAATAACAGATTTATGTTCAGTACAAGTTTGGAGACACCTTCTGTAATTTTTTTTTTTTTTAGCGTTGAACATTTATACTGAAAAGTTTTGAGTGACTAACTTTATGATGACTTCTCCCAACAAAGAATAGTTTGTGTAGTCACTTGCTTATTGAATTTACTTTTCCATGGAAAGTTATATTAGTTTGCCAGTGAATTAAAAAAAATACTCATCTGCTAAAATCTGTATTTAATTTGAGGGACTTCATTTCCATTATAGGCTGTATTTATGAGTTGCAAAAAGGATTTTTTGTGATAAAAGTTGTGCAGTGGGTCATATAAATAAGAGTCATAGCCAAGGAAATAAAAGCCTTAAAGAACCTGTTACAGGCTTTTCTCCTGACATAAGAGGGCCTGCGGGGTTGAGTGTGTTGATTTCTGACAGAACCTGACTTTCCCATCACAGTCGGTAGTGCGAGGAACAATTGTAATGCAGATTCCTCCCTCAAATCCTTGCTTCACCACAGTTAAAATCTACATAAACTGTCAGTTCATAAACGCATTGTCTGCTGATAAACACTTCCTGGATCCGTTTCTTTTTTCAAGCTCCTCTTTTCAACACACAAAAGCATTTGCAGATAAAGCGTTTATGGCACAGTGTTTTGTATTGGACCTGGCAGTTTATGATAAGCTGTCAGTCATCCTGTGCTAATATTAACCCTTTCATAACTCAGGACCTTTAGGGAGGGAGATAACGTCCTGACTGACATCTGGGCTGTTTAAGGCTCTAGTAAAGAAGAAAAGCCTCCATCATACTAATGACTTTTCTCATGCATGAAGGGAAACCTGTTCTTGTCCATATGATACTTTTTGACACATCTGGTTTTGGACAAATCCTTGTCTGCTCATCTTTTGATGAGGAGTTCTGTTTACCATGCATGAAATCAAACCGGTGATTAGTGGGTCACAGGAGACAAAGTGTGTGCTTTTAGCAACATCAACATTTCTCAAATGCTAAAAAGAAACCAAATAACGTTTTTGTTTTTATTATAAATGATGCAGTGCCACCACTGGGGAAAAAAACCTATTGTGTTACCCCGTGCCAGCAGAAACAGAGCTGGCTTGGCTTTGACTTGGCTTTATATCAGAGAGAGGTTCAAATTTCTAGGATCTCAACACACACGTCCGTAAAACATTCTCTGGGTGACTCTGAACTGTGTTCGTCTCACTTTGCAGACAGACCCTATGACTTCATGCAGAAGTTCTGCACAGTTCTGCATTCTCTTAACGCAACTCCACCGCCAAGAGCAAGTGATCATGTCCGCCATGGCCGCCATCATCTGCGTCACAGTCTGTTACAGTGTTGTTGCACAGCACCTCCTGTACCTCGTGGCAGAGTTAGTGTGCAGCTGACAGTGACAGCAGCATTAATGCAGGCGTGAGTTATGTAAGACCCGGTTATGACCCACACACGCATCACTGTGCATGTCAGGGTGGAGGTCGACATCTGAGGCATCTACACCTGGCTAATGATGGGGTCTGGATGACAGTGAGATTAAGGTGGATGAAAGGAAGACGGACATGTCTTAAGGAAGAGGTGACAGCTGTAAATTGGTGTAATAACAGCATTAGCTGAGTGGACTCATTAACAGAGAACGGAGAGGAGGAAAAGTCATTTTGTCACTGTGTAGCTTCTTATCTGGTCTGAACAGAGGAGACTGGAAAGTCCACGAGCATCGTTCACATCACAAAGTTCGGTTTCTGTGTGACTGACAAGGCTCTGGACAAATCTATAGTTTTCAAAACCTCACATTCTCTGCAGACGTCTGTTTATAGAAGGAAATATTTGGCTTTAGACATGATGACTTTGTGGTATGACAGCATATTAATGTCACTAACCCCTGTAGTTCAGTAGTGTTCCTGACCCTGATGTCATGTTATAAAGCTGGAACCAAAACGATGACATGTTAGCTTGTAAGAAATTTACAGCATTTATGAATCAACTGATCAAATGACTCACACTTTCAGGTCCACCAGACATTTTGTCTAGAGGCTGCTCTTAAATTACGTAGTGAATCACAGCACAACTTTCTCAGGGACAAAACATCATTTATTTGTGTGCATCAGGTTTATAGAACCACAGAAAGCAGTCAGCGGTTTTGTAGGATCCCCTGAATGGCCTGACCTGAATGTAGATAAAGTTCCTTCTACTGCTCCCTCACACCATCACACTGTTCACTGAATTGAAAAGTTTCACTCTCCATTACACCCTAATGTGTGTAATTGTAAAAAAAAAAAGATTGCTGGCAGAAAATGGCAGCAATTGTAGCTGTCAAGTCTCCTTTTCTTTCACGTTCAGCGTGTGTGGTCAAGATGTCTGGTTTCAAACATTACAAACATTTTATACCGACTTTTTTTTTGCTTCTCCCAGTTCTTGAAATGTCACTACAACCCATGACCTTTGCCTTAAATACCACGTTCAGAGTGGAATTAAGAAAAGCACGGGACCTCCAGGATCATTAGGGTTTATCTTGCCGCTCATCTGTAAAAGCCTGTAAACAGTTGTGTTCCAGTGTAGAGTGTTTGTACATGTGTTTTATAACCACATGCTAATGCTGTGGCTGCGCAGTGAAATCCAGCCACCTAAGCTTCTATGTATCTGACTGAGAGAAATGCTCTGTGCTGTAAAGCAGCTGCTTCCCTTTAAATACGGATGTGACAGTGCGAGTCTCTGTGGAGCCTTGTTGTCGTACCCCTCAGTAAATCTTCCTTATTCAAACTGAGGCAAGAGTCTAGTTCATATTCATCGAGTCACTGTTCATCAAATCTGAACAACAGTACATTAACTTACTTTACATTTTAGTAATTGACTTCCCAACAGAAACCTTAGATAGAATAGGGATGTTCTTGGCCTGTGATCAGTCATTTTAAATTGTAGTTATTAGGGACATGCTTCAGTGTTTGTGGACGGGCCCGTTGTTAACTCGATGTATTAACTGTGGCTTCCCATACTGGACACATTCAGCAGCCCATAGCGTTGTCTGGGTGTCTACCTGCTGTTTGCGTGTATGTTCTACAGCACATGTAAATACTGTAGTAAGAGTCATTATTGTTGGCTTCTTTACTTACAATTGTGTAAATGTCTCGCACACATTTTTAATACGGGTCGGAGTTTAAGTTTCTTCTCGTTTTCATGTGGATGCCGTGTTTAGTCCTGGAGCATCAGACAAACAGTCCCAAGTTAACGCTACGTTTCTGATTCCTACCTGGAGCCTGACAGACGAGATGCGCTGACGTCGCCCGGCGTGACGTGTCTGTGTGCGTGAACACATGCTGTGCATGTCTTCCCACCTGCTATTTTTAAAACTCGTCTGCTCTCCCTCTCAGTTCTTCCCAGCAAAGTAAACTTGTCTCATTATAGCAAATCTGCATTTTAATTGAATTGCAATAATTGCCGTGTTTTATATTCATCTGTAGACCAATCATTCAGCATACAGATAATGTTATTAGAACCATGTGAGGGCAGTGGGTAAGAAATTTGGTCTCATAGCAACAAATAATCACATTAATCACTCAGCTGAACCATCTTATTTGCATTGAAACTAGGACAAGACACGTCCTCGTTGATTGTACTGAGATCCAAGGTGCACATCCTTCTTCCTCACTCTTTAAAACATCAT
Organism: Macropodus opercularis; assembly: GCA_030770545.1. NCBI lineage: Eukaryota > Metazoa > Chordata > Actinopteri > Anabantiformes > Osphronemidae > Macropodus > Macropodus opercularis. The sequence goes on from CM061089.1 coordinate 11,019,796, forward strand.
CTACAGGAATCAATCAGACTGAAGTTTTACTGTAAAATAATCTGCATGTTCTACAATCCAATCTAAAATGACTTCATTCGATTTACTAACAGGCAACAAAAGTTGTGCAGCTTAACCCGAGTGTAGCAGTGAATCTGTCCAAAGTCCACAGGCTGCAGGAAATAAAATCTGCAGCCCAACAAGCTCTGAATCTACTGTGACTGTGGTACATAAACAAGTCTGGCAAACACCAAATCTCTCAGTGGATCTCTTTGGCATTCATCGACCCGCTGGCTGCAATTTGTCATGAACAGAGAGTGTCAGGGGAGGCCAGTCTGTATGAGAGCTGGCATCAGCAGCCGAGTCAGATCCAGGATACGTGGCGTGTAGCACTAAACAGTCTCGGCAGCGGCTTTCACTCTCAAAATACACTTATTGTCTCTTCAACCTTCATGTTATACGAGAGAGATGTGAATTAACGTGTTGCATAATCTGCACATTAAACGTGATCGTGTTGCTGAACGTGTCTCCGTACGAGCATCCGACGTTTTTCAGCCCTGGCTTTCAGCGGTGTCTCTGGCACACGAGAGCTTCCTCCATTAGCGGCTTGTCACATCTAAAAGTCCACTTGTGTGAATGATGCTGATCAGCAATTAGCAGCAAAACAGACCAAAGCAGCTATCTCTATCGGCACTGACCTTTTCACGCGCGCAAACACACACTGCATGCTATAAACAGGAACGGGCCACTCTGAGCCAGAGAGGAGAAGCAGCCCAAGCTACAAAGTGGAGAGGAAATGAACACCGCTGATGAACCAGATGAAGAGGCACATTTTCTGAGCCGAGGAGTCGAAAAGGCAAAGACGCATGAATGAGGACAATGATTAAGAAAGTGAAAGCACGAGTCAGGAAACGCTGGGAAGTTTCATCTTAAACACACTTAGCTGGAGAAATACAGACAGATGCGTTCTCTTAATCACGCTGAAATAGGCTGTGAAGGAGACCGTCGTCACAAATCAAAGCATAGATTTTCACTGTAGCTCAGGGTAGAGCTTGGAATCTGAACTGTTGCAACAGGAAGCGTAATTGTGTTTTTACCCTCACTTGAACTTCAGCATTCTTACCTCATTATTTAAGGCAAATGTTTCTGGTTGCTTGCTTTGGCTGGTGTTTTAATTTCACCTCATTTCTCCCACCTATCCTACGTGGCCATCAGGCAGGAGGTGCAAACTCTGGAAAAACACCATTAGGTTGAAATGTGTCACTGCACAGTCAGGCGGGGACCACGGGGCGTATCTGGGGGCGATGACTCACACCAGATGATTACATGGCGTTGCTATGTACTGATGGAGAGCGTGGAGTTGTGCGCGTGGAGGGGCTACAGCAGCCGCGTCTCTCTCAGCTGCTACCTGCTACATCAGCGTATGTACATTGTCACGTTGCACGAACCTGTGAACATCCACCCTTTGCATTGTTTCTTGTTGTTTTGGATATTTTATTTACTTTCTTTGTCCCGATCGACCGTCTTGGTTATTTTTAAGCACCAAATAGTTTGCTCATCTTACTAGAATCACTATTATCTGTGGATTAGCTGTTCCTGTACTAGCAGCGGCCTCCCGTTTACTCACTTTGTCTGCAAAGTGAGTCTTGATCTTGACTTGGAGCACTCGCCCCTTTGCAGCTTTGCCCACAAAGTTTGTCCAACTTTTCCACATTTCTCTCTCTTCCTGCTTCGTCCGTGTCACTTCACTGCCTTCAGCTCCAGTCTGAGAGAGGTCGGCCAGAAAACACAGAACCAAACTGTGTCTCGCACCAGACAACTTCTGTCAGAAGCACAGCAACTGGAACCTGGGAGGACAGCGCATCACTCCACTGGCAATTTATCTCTGAGCTAAGGTTTAACAAAGCCAGTGGAGCAAACCCTGATTTTTCCAGAAAAACCCGTAAAATGAGACCCTGCGGACGTGTGTAAGTATATATTTGCTTATCTTTAGTTCTTTAGTGAGATCAGTGAGTGTAAGTAAGTTGGAAGTGTTTACAAAGTGTCTGTGTAGACTTTTAGTTTTAGTTGTGGACGAGATGACTTGAAGCTTTAAGTGTCCCTTTAAAGTGAAATGATTTTCAACTCACAGATCTCTACGCAAGTGGAGGTTTCCAAGTAAACTCTGAACAGCACCCAGGTTATTTACAACAAGCAGCTACTGAGAGATACTTAATTCACAAGCACCTCACAGAAACAAACTGTGTCTGAAGGGTCATTTATTTCCCAGAGTCACCAAACCATTGTGCAGTCAGCGCGCCGCTCTCTGCCTCTCTGGCTGTTTCCTCTCTGTGATTTACTCAAATTAATATACTGTCCCTTCTGTGAGCTGTGAATGTAACAGCGCTGTGATTGCATTTTGCTGAATGGAGCAACCAAAGCAGCTTTGCTGAACTTTGGCTCCTCTGGCACATACTGGAAACACCCTTATGTCCAAGTGTTTCTGTAGAAACTAAACAGGAAACAAAGCCTTACTGCATGTTCCACTATAATGGACACACACTTCCCACCCAACAATAATGCCTCATTTCTGTGCCTTTGCTCTGTTCAAGCCTGAGATAGAACCAATGCCAGTGCTTTGCTCAGACCCTACACCTGCATCTAAGCCAAGCTTTCAGTTTTGTGTCACTGGATCATTGTTGGGGGAATTTTCTAGTACATGTCCTACAGTATGTCTGGGTTTAAGCAGGCGAGACTTGGATATGCAATAAATGTGTGGTTATATGTACAGTGAAGGTGCACACAACAACTCGAGACGGTGCCAGCCTGACAGATTCAGCCCAAATGTCTCGCAGTGGAAATGTCCATTCATAAGACCTGTCAAAGAAATGTCAACCCGTTTCTGTGGCACCGTGGACTAAAATAAATGGCTTACTTTGTCAAACGACCAAGGGGTCTTCGCTTGTTACACCACAAAACCCTTCAATGGGAGCAGAAACACAGCCTCACAGCAACGCAGTCAGACATTTAATTCATTTATGTCCTCTGTCCACTAATTCACCTTTTTGGAAATCTCAGTACTGGTCTCACTCAATGTCCCACTTTGTCAATACACAGCATTTGTCTCTAAAGATATTTAAAGGCGTATATGAATTTGTAATCGGCCAACAATTTCCAGCAGGGTTTGTTGATGTCCGGTAAAACGAGCCTTTTCTTGCCCTTCTGTGTGGAGTTTGGAGGGTCTCCGTGTCTCCGGCGTCCTCCCAGTCCACAGACATGCAGTTGGGCTAACTGGAAACTCTTAGGACTGAGTGTGCGTGTGACTGGTTGTGTCTATATGTGTGGCCATGCGACAGACTGGCGTCTTGTCCAGGGTGAACCTTGCCTCTCGCATGCTGCTCAGTGTAGGCTGGAAATTCAAATCATATAGGAAGTACAGAAGACTAAAGGCATCGTTACTGCACCTGCGGCCTACCAGCCGTAACCAGGCTGCCAGATGTCAGGTCTCGTGTGTAAACGCCCCTTAACTTAATGTGATAATGTACAAAAAGATGTTTTATTGAAGGAATCCATCTTGTCTTTCAGGTAAAAAAGCTCCTGATGTGTCTATCTGTCGTGTCTCAACTCACCATTGTGTTGCCGTGTTTTCTAAACAGGCTCTTGTAATGGGGACTGCTGACAGCCTTTCAGCTCCTGATTGAGTGTTGTTTATGAGATTATGGCACCTGTCTGGCAGGATGGATGGTTCATTACAACGATGTTTAAACATCAACATGCCACAGATGGAGGGGCTCGGCACTTAGGGGCATACTGAACATTTTGAGGCTGCATTACAACATGAAACTCAATTAAGCCATCATTACACAGCTGACCCAGCTAAAAATATCATAGGAGGTCTCGAGGAGGATTAATTATTTACACTACTGGCAGAACATAACGCCACTAATCTGCCCCTTTTCAAGCCTGTGCTCCACTCGACTTTATTAACTTTATTTTTCATTATTTCAGTGATTTTATAGGGAAGGATGACACTGCCAGAAACCGTGTTACATTCTGTGTTACAGAAAAATGCAGCGGAGGGGTCAGGTCACCTCCACCGTGCTGGTCAGCACAAGTATTCCTGGCATTAAAGCTGTTTGTTACAGTTCATCCTGTGCCACATCTGAAAGGTTAATGTTGAAAATATTTCATATTAGTATCTAGTTTCTATAGCTTTTCTGCATTGATGTGTATTCTGCACATTGACCCTGTCAAATATATATATAATCATATAAATGATGCCTATACACCCTTTCTCATGATGCCACATCTTTGTAAAAACAAAAATGTTTTGGAAACGCTCTATTATAAACTACTTACTAGTCAGTTTAAGAAAATCTTCAGTCAGCACAAACATCAGTGTTTTCTTTTCACTTGATCTCACCAACAGGATCAGTTCGTACCTAAGTCACTGCTTAGTCATAAGCTATACTTACAGCGGACATAAAACGGTTTGTGTTGCGTACGCAAACCTTGCATAGACATTTCTTATGCATTATATATACTTATTGTACTATTATGCACTCTGTGGTCGCTTTATGTGGTACATTCACAGTCAAATTCAATTCAAAACAGAAGCTCTGCTGCGAATTTAATTTGTTCGAGAGTATAATTTATCGGTTCAGCGGGGGCCTCATTCATTTTGGAAACGGTGGCCAAGACATTAAGACAATCTCCTGACATGATTCACTCCAGTGACTGTGACCTCAGGACAGAAAATGAACCAGAGACATGACTAACTGCTGAAGGGACAGGTTCTTGAGCTGCGTGCGAAGGCTGCACTGACTAGGATGCTGATAGGTGCCTGCAGACTGAAGGGAGGCTGATCTGGCTGAGAGTGAAGGTGGCGAACGTACGCACGGGCCACATGGATGATGCTGGAGAAAATGGCCACGACGGCAGGAGACCAGGGAGGCAGCAGAAAAGACAAAGCTGACAGCGTTTCAACAAGCGACTCAGGAGAACCACAAGTGCCAGGACCAAGATGTCTGTAGCAAAGCAAACCCTGATGTCCAGAGAGGAAGCAAAGCTCTAATGTGTGTGTATGGATGACAGGCTTTTGGCCGCGTGTTCACCCAGCGTTTACCACGTCACCTAAAGCGTCTGCTGGAGGAGAGGAGGCTGTGGACTTAACATTATTACTTGTACTGCTTCCATATTCAGCTGCTCTCCACCATTTTCCAAGACCTTGGGTGCTTTTATATGTTCAGTTAGTTATAACCAGCGTCCTAAAATTCTCACAATGCTCTCATTCAAATTCGTTCGTGGGATTGTTCATTAACACAAGTGTCAAGTGGGTAAAAATGAGAACTTGACACAGCAGAGCTTCAAGGCTGCTATTAGAAATAAAAACACACCCTAGACCATAAACTAGCACAAATCTCAGCGCTGCACTGAACTATGACAGAAATCCACACACGAAGACAAAGGGATGTTAAAACTCAAGAGGAGCGCTGTCATTTTCCCACTGCCAGAAATGTCCCGACATGAGTGAGTAAAGCAGCTGAAGATGGAAAACACGGCCTTTGTGCCATTGTGGCCTCAATTCAGTCGAACACCTGTCACCTGTGTACGGCTCCTGCAGGTTGGGCTAAGTGCTGACTCTACTGTGCATTGTTTGTGGCGGTGACCTGTCTCTGTGTGGTACATGTAGGCTGTCAGTCTGTCCAGAGCCAACTCTGGCTCCTGCCAGATGTCAGCTGAGAATGGCTCCAACTCCCCTGCACTGAGGCTGAGCCAGTATCGGTAATGAAACACGATGAACAAAGAGAAGAGGAAATGCTATAGTAATTCATAAAGGCTCATCAGTGTACAGTTTGTTTTTAAGTCAGAAATCAGGATGACGATAACTTCTACTGTATATATTAAAGGCAGATGTAAAAATGTCTGTCCAGCCACTATGGAGCTTAAATAACAGTGGTTACTGTGGCAACGGGACTTTGAACAGAGCCACCACATGGGGTCAATGTGACTGATTAGACACAATCACTTTTCCACAAACTTCTGATGTACGGTACCAAATAACTGGCAGAGATTTGACATTATTCACCTGACACTGAAAACTCAGCGTTCAGTTATTATACACAAGAAGAATCGCATGACGAAAACGAGCTGTTCAGTCTCCAGAGCAAACTGATTTACAGTTTACAGTCTCGATTACACATCATATTTAAAACACACGTCTGGATTTACTGACTGGTATCACTTTAGGTCCTAAACAACAACAGGGACTCTGCACAATATTTCTTCCAGAGGGTCTGTGTGTGCAATTAACTGCTACAGGCGAAAGCATCACCATCTCCAGCAGACCATCATAAACAGGCACTGCACTCACTCCAACTTTTCTTTTTTTTTTTTTTTACTACCTGAACATTTTCTCCCACTCTTCACGTTTTCCTTTCCTCCTTTCTCTCGTGTGTCTTTGAGGCTGCTCCATTACTTTCAATTACTGCGTCCGTGTCAAATGGCAAATCAATACTAAATCGCCACTGGGACGACAGGATGCTCTTAGTCCATGTGCTGCTCTCAGCTCCCTCGTTTGATGGGGATTAATTAGTGCAGACAATGGTTGCAGCCCGTGTTGCATAATGAAGAGTGGTGCCGACGTGTAATGATTTATAACGGGAACACGCTGCCTGGTTTGTGTTGTCAATAAGCAAGAAGTATTTGCACTCGTTTCCAGTCAAGTGTGTGATTGCTGTGTTTATTTAGGGACGGCCTTGTTTAATCTTTTTCACTGTGAAGTTAACCTTCTCCAAATCGAGACAATTAACTACAACATTCTTCTAAAACCTAAAAGCCCGAATGGATTAAACCTTTGACTAATTACTTTGGCAATTGAACTACACGCGTTATAGTCCTAAGACTTGCTATTGTTCTATTGATTATCGTCTATCGATTATCACTCACGCATTGTGAAATCTCCAAACTATTTAAACTCACTCTTAATCTCCCTCCTAATGGGTTTGTTTCTTTTGTCACATCTTTTATCATCACAGCCTTTTTTGAAGGGTTTCTCCACCAGTCGTCAGCCTTTTGACTCAAATTGAAATCCAAACTGCAGTTGGAAAATGAATCACGCAGGAAAAGCGATGGCACTGAGAAAGTGAAGCTAAAGGGTAAAGAGGTCGGACATCTGACGCAGGAGGTGGCCCCGGGTGTCACATCTAACGCCCACCGAACATTACCTGCTGGGGTGTTGAGGTGTTTGCTGTCAGAGAAGATGTCTGTTCCCCCAGAGTCAGAAATCAAACCCAAAAGTAAAGACAGTTTCAATTTTCACTGTGATTCAGGCTAAACATTTTATGGCAGCGTGTCAGTGTGGAGAAATGAAATGAATAATGCAGTCATGAATTATATTTCCTGAGTGCATGTACCTCAGATACCTTTTAGCTCACGGTACAGCAACAGTCAGTGTGAGTAAACAATACGTCCCTGTGTGCAGAGCGAGGTCCCTAAATAGTTTTGGATGTAAAAGTACCGGACTGCTCTGCACAGAGGCCTCAGCCACAACAACCACTGACTTTTAGCGAGGACTTATCGCTCAGCTAATCTAATAATGCTCCTGTGGCTGTAAATGCAGCCAGGTCCCATAATTTTGTAGAAAGCCTTCCCAGAAGAGTGCGGACTGTTTTAGCAGCATATTGATACTCAAAGTCTTGGAATATAAATAATAAAGATAAATATCTACATTGATTTGACCATTAGTTACTTTTAATCAAGTCCCCCAACTGTACTAATATGGTCTGTGGTAATAAACATGTATGTAAATATTTTGTTCCAATGTTTCTGACCTGCCAAAACATGGTACAGCTTAAACGCAAACACAAACATGATGAATGACACATTGCTTCAAAAATACAAAGCCTTCAGTACTGGAATAATAACCAGTATATGCTAGAACCTGACCTGACTGCAAATGAGTGTAAAACAGGTTTGACACACACCAGAACCAGCATAAAATTTCAAGCCAGCATATGCATAATCAAGATGAGATGAATTTTAGTGAACAGCTGAGCTCTCTGCCTGGGATGCAAATCATCCAGCCACACTGTGGATGTCTGCATCCTGGCTGATGAATAATAAATTCCCAATTTTATTTTCTATACAGACTTAGTTGTTTTTCTCCATAATGTGATATTAAAAGAAGTATTAAGAAGAACCATGTTTATATGAGAACAGTGGCAACTGCAATGCTTTGCAGCAGACTTATGTCAGTGGTGGAGGATTTTAACACCAACGCGTCTAAATGTAGGGATCTTTGATGCCATCAGTTCTTTCTGTGGACTGTTAACCTGTTGCTGTTTCTGTCTGAGTTCAGATATTGTTGCTTGCCGTTACCTCAAGTCTGGTGTAGTAATAAGTAAAAGCCTCCTTACCTGCAGACTGAGAGATTATCTTTGTGATCATTTGACATCTGGCTTTAGTGTGTTGTGCTTTTGTGCCTGGGCACAGTATCACAAACAGTGTGTGTGTCGGTAGCTGTAATCTACACCGAGACAAACGGCAAAAGAAGCACTTCACACTTATTTCAGTGAAGGAAATGAACTTCATTCTAAAGCCAGCTGTTGGGAATACTGTGACAAACCCACGTGTAGCTAAATTTGAGGCATTTTGAGACACGGTTTCCCTCTGGGCCTCTCATACAGACTGAAGGTAACACTGATGACGGAGCAGTGTGCTGAAATCTCACCCAGAACTGAAATATGTGTGGGTCTGATTGGCGATTCATCACCAAGAATCCAAACGCACCACACTTTGCAGATGACAATCAGATTAATTTATTGTTCCCAAGGGGGGAAACTTCCTCCGTGTTAATCTGTTTTTATTGCTTTCTCACACTGTAGTGGTAGACAGATAATTCAATGGCATGTCATCAGGCTTTAAAATACCAGCCTCCGATACTAGAAACAGCTAAAATATACAAACATACTCAAGTACAAGTGTTTGGCCATAGAATAAGGACCCAACGACTGTCCCTGGACTGGATTTGACAGTGAGCAAGAGATGCAAATAGGAAGAAGCCACAGAGTAAAGACCGAGTGAAGACACTGCAAATGTCTTTTAACGAGGGAAACAGGCTTCCAACAAGATCCTTAAAACAGACCAAAGCAAATAAAAGCTGCTCGAAGGCAGGCGGAGCAGTGGAGAGTCTTTCAGCTGTAATCCAGCGGCAGACTAGTAACCAGGGTCTGCAGTATTTCAGCATCCCTGTCACTGAGGAGGAGGCAGGAGCAGGCACCAGACACAGCCAGGAGAACGACGGACGCAGGCTGCTACAGAAACACAAGAACAACAGGTAGAAATGTGTGCAATGCAAAATAACTGGAGAAAAGAGGATATTGTTGACTCTAATTTAGTAAAGGTAGTCAAGGCAGCGGTGGAAGGCAGAGAGGCTCGTCTAAGCACAAAGACAGACCAGAAAGCAGTGGATGAAGAGGACCTTAACAAGCATTATTTCAGGTTGGCTCCACTGCTAGAAGCCCAGACTTAAAAGGGGTGGACGTGGTATTCAGCATCCGTTCATGGGTCTGGATTTATAGGTGCCATACACACACGTGGTGGGGCTGGATTCAGTGTAGCAGCAGAGATTCAACGTCCAGCTGCCTAGAAAAGAATATGCTTATTACAACCCCAGCGGGGTTTTTAATTCTGGCTGCTGTAATCCGTGGGTCTTGCTCTGCCAGAGGAGCGCTCACCGTAAGGGAGGAGCACGGATGGGGTCGGCTTGGAGGCGGATGCTGCGTGCTCCTTATCTCCTCAAAACATTTACCTCAGGTCAGACTGAGGTGGTGTTGTGGTTGGAAGGTCCTGGTTGATCACCTTCCTGTGTGACGTGTGCCTGTTGTCCCTGTGTCTGCGGGTTTTCTCTGGAGGTGACTGAGTCATAAAGCAAGTCATACTCAGGCTGCTAATGTCTTGCTCCCTCTGCTTTTTTGGGGAAATAATATAAATAATAAATATATAGAGATTTAATTTTATAAGATTTGTAATACAAAGTAAAATTAATAAAGGCTGCTTTTATTCTGACTAGGCTTTAATGTGGTATGTCATTTGCATTTACATTTAAAAGCATTCCTCTGCGTGGTGAGGAATACAAAGTAAAAGCAGCATATCGAGTCAGTGTGGGGGGGGGTAGTGGTGCTCGACAACGATGTTAAGACGCGATTAGGTTTAGGGCGACAAAGGCTGAAGTGGTCCACTGACGCAGCAAGACGTCAACATGAAACCTGAGCCTCCAGGGAGCTGCACACCCTCCAGCCTGTTACTTTACAGTAGTGTGTGTGTGGTGACACTGCTTTCACATGTCGCCAGTGGATCTTTTGTCTACAGTTCACACGCGTGAAGACGTTTTTGGAATAAGAAACAATATTGACAGCGCAAAGAATAATAAAATCAACAACTCTGTTTGACGTGTAGCTACACGGTTTTCAAACTCCTGCTTTTTCCATCAGAGAAGATTTTTCTTCCCATTAATCTTAAATGTGTTTGGTCACTGAACTGACAGAAAGTTGTTTACCTTCAGATTAAAGTTTTACTTTCGATCGAATCTTGTTTCAAAGATCCCAGCTGCCCTGTCCTATATAACAACACTGGTTGCTGCACTTGTTGTTTCTCCGTTCTGTCATGGGAGCTGCTGGTTGTGAGGAGCTTGCAGTGATTCTTGGCGTATGACATCCGTCTCGCCCTAGCTGCTTTGAAAAAGCGGCGTCGTCCCTTGGGACGTGGATGACATTATCACAGGGTATGTGTATGTCTAACGCTGCATCTGATTCCATCCGTATGTTCATACGCCACATGCAACCCTGCAACTATAAAATCATCATCGACAGACATCATTTAGCTGATGTGATCTACATATACTTCATATCTTCACTCTGACATGACCTGGAATAAAAAAGGTTGAGGAGCTGTAAAGTGAGGATCCAAGTGACGAACCCTGGAGCCACAGCAGTACATTTAACATTCTGCAGCTGTAAGACTTCAACATGGAAGTTACACATATTTACGAAAACCTTATCATCTGCTGAATTTGTTGGTTAGACGATCTAAATGCTGCTAATGCAAAATGGGGTTAGTGTTATAGGGATGTAAAAGTAATTGTGCATCATCTGATGGCACGTGAGAAATAATATGTGAGATCACATATTTAATAAAGGCCGTCTGAGATGGGAATGTGGACTGTCTTCAGCTCGTGCTAGGAATGTTGGACTTTGGAGCTGTGCATTCCAAACACCATAACCTCTACTGCTCTGTCCCGCTTTTATTAGGGAATCTCATCACCCACAAAGCACTGGGATTGCAATGTCAGCTGTTGCGCACACAGGAAGTCGTCTGAGGACAATCTACTTTATATTCGTGTTCACAGCATTTTGGAAAAAATGTTTTTTAAATATTTCCTCCTGCACGTTCAGATGCATGTGTTGTAGGTATTGTCCTGCTTTGGATCATGTTGTATGGCAGCATAAACACCATCGTAACGGACCAACGCGGATGCCTGTTGTTTTCCCTCACAGCCTGTGCTGGGGTTTGGTAAAGCTCTCCTGCCACCTAGTGAAACACCGTGATGCAATATTCATTCATGCAGATGGTTGTTCTTCAGGAGATTAACAACCCGTAACAAATTCCATAGCGAGACCAAATCAATTTGTGTCTGAATCAAACCCAGACCTGCTAAAGTCTGAAATGGTCTTTTCTGTGATGCATAGCGAGTCCAGTCCTTACTGAGAAGCACGATGTTATATTTCACCAGAACATTTAAAGTGGTTCAGGCTGGAAGTTTTGAGTGAAATTGTGTATGTTGTTTTTTTTTTTTATTGAAAGATGATTAAACTAAAATTTCTCTTGACTTAAAGAAAAGTCTTGGCCGGTACCATTTCAGCGACGTTCGGTTTAGAGACGTCTGATTGTTGTCTGCCATCTAGTGTCTGTGGTGTAAATCTGCACCTAAACCCTGTGGATTCAAGACATTCTGAGGCTTGTTAAATCAGTTTATATTGTTCTTATACCAGATTTAGACCTGCTAAATCATGTCATACAGTACTTGAACAAAACACCGTAATAGAAAACAACACACACACTTCACACATATTTATATAGTAAATGTTTGCACATACATTGTAAATACATGTGTGTGTGTGTGTGTGTGTGTGTGTGTGTGTGTGTGTGTGTGTGTGTGTGTGTCCTCTATGTTCCGTCGAGGAGATTATCTGGCTGATGCGTTTCATCATTGTCTCTCCAGGCTGTCAGGCATCCAGACTGTAGTAGTACGATGAGGAAACCTCAGTGAGAGGTGGCTTATGCTGTCTCATCTCCCCTCCATTAAAATATGTTCAAAATAATATTATTAGAAGAAATTACATGTAGATAAGGACGGAAGGACCCCCGGGGCTGTGATCTCATTTCAGCAGACAAAGCACCTTAAGCCTGGAGAGCGATGGTAAAGGAGACCCAAGGGAAAGGATGAGCATTAGAGCAAGTGACAGTTCTCAGTCTGGTAATAACATCACTTGTTTCTGCTTTTGCGTAGCGTATACTGACAGCTATCAAACATAATGCTAGCATTCATTCATGATTACTGCAAGCTACACATGCACCGAGTCTCCAAAGCAACGGGTGTCTGTAATCTGGGCAGCAGAGGGAACCGTGTTTCTCTGTTTGTCCGTTCGTCAGCTCTGTTCTCTGGTTTTGTGACTCCCTGCTCGATCAGGCGCCTACACAGTGCGCTCCGGGTTCTCCAAGAACAGCATGCTGGGAGTAACAACAAACAAATAAAAGTCTGCCAACCCAGCTCTCGGTTTACAGTCACACACCCAGACTCCCTTAGCTTCTTACTGATGCAATACTTGTAAAGAGAAAGTTGTTAATCTCTGGGTGGTGAGGAGTTTTAGAACAGTTATAAAACCTAAAGTCTGGATGCTTTAAAGACTCTCACGCTCACACTTCACTCAGTTCACATTATGACCACTGTGACGGCTGAATGTAGGCTTGCAGATCCCCCCAGTAAAAAAAAAAGGCTAAAGTAAATTACAGAACATTTAATAAACAAGGCTTTTCATAACAATTTATTGATGTTTAAAGATGTGAGGTGCTGTAAGTAATGTGCAGGACTTCCTCGGCTTGAGTTTTGCAAAGTGAATTCTCTTCTTTTCATCACATTAACAAGAAGTAAACAAACACCATCTGTCTGCCTGACTGGTGTCGGGTGAAAAGAAAATCAGCAAAGCAGATTCTCAGTCAATGTTAGAATTTATTTTACAAATCCCTGTAAATACAGCTACAAGAAGCCAGGCTGGGACAACCACACGGACACGGTAGAGGAGCGAGGGTCGTGTTTGACCTGTGTATCCTGCAGGGCTGAGCAGACGCTCAGGGCAAAATGGCAGACTTTTAAAGGTTACTTCTTAATGTGCCAGACAAACCGAGCACTCCTGGAGTAAAAGTGGTGCTGCTTTTTAGAAAAATACACATCTTGAAAAAAAAAAAGGTGCTATTATGCTTGATGCTTCTGGCAGGACAATAGCAAAGGCAGGCTGAATTCCTCTTCACCTGTCACTAACATCACAGTCCTGCAATGTTAAATTGCATGTAATTGCAGGCTTCTTGCCATAAATAATTGTTAAGGACAATCAATATGAAATTTGCCAATTTAAGACATTTTCTCAGATAAAGAGGAATCAGTAATTAAAATATAACAGACGTAAAACATTAATTGTTGGATGTTAGCGAGCTGGTCTCATACTGTCACGTCTTCTTAAAAACATAACTACCTCCTTCACAGTTAATTACTAGAAAAGGTCAAAATGACCAAGACGAGTGAGACTTTATTTTCCTTTCTTTCCTCCAAAGATGTTTGAATAATCTAAACAATAAGACATAATAAACGTACGTGATGCCAGAGATCTGACACTTGTCACATTAGTTGTGTCATTCGTTTCCTTTTACATCCTACCCAGCGGCGCTCGCATACGCACCACATGCAGCCGCCAATGACAAATATCAACAAGTGCCTGTGTGTGTTTTGACCAGATAGGACTGGACTGGTCCTCCCACCAGGCTGTGCACAGTCACTGCTGTTCTTCACTGATACATTTCAGTTTCTCTGATCATTTGCTTCCATTTTTGTTTGCACACGTCCCAGTAAACGTCACCATTTCAGATGTTTTTATCTGACCAGTTGACTTGTTTGCAGTGTTGCAGCCTGCTTTTGAATTTGAAACCCAGAAACGTAGCATTTTCCTGCATAATCTTGCTCTCTTGGATCCTCAGTAGAGGTTCCAGCTGTAGTGACAGAGGAAACTAGTCACTAGTTGAAGTAACTGAAAGTTGTTGTGGGAATATATGGCTCTTGTTTAACTGATGAAATGTGGGGTATCTGGTCTTGCAGGCCATTTTTTCTGGGTTAATACTTGACTTGGAGGATGTCTACAATCCCTGGACGTTATTCAAATAGCTAATAAGCTGAAGGATTAGCAGCAAGGTTCATGCTGCAGAAGGCATTTCACTGGGAGCCCGTCAGAAACCTCTCCAGGTGGAATTAGCCTATCTTCCCCAGCTCTTTCCAAATCCGCTTACATGTATTAAGCTAATGATCCAAATACGGAAATCATTTTTGAATCCTCTTCAAAACAAAACAGTGTGAAACGCTTTTCCAAATCGCAAATGTATTCCTCACAGTGAGCAGCAAAATAAACAGTAGCAGGTCTTTAAACTTGTTATAGCTGTATACATACAGTGTAAAAGCATTACTGTATAAACCACATAATGTTTTCAATTTTCTAACCCCAAAAATTGTTTTGGATGACAATGTTATAATGTGAAACCCTCACCAGCAGAGAGTTATTAAGGTTTATACTTCAGCTCTTTAACCCTGCTCTCTATTTTCATTTATTTGTTCATTTTGTGATGACACTAATCACAGTATTTCTCTGAATCAAAGGTTTGTCGAGGTTGAGTGGAGTGATGCTCATAACCATTCAAATATTCCACGAAAGCACAAAAGCCTGCCTCTGTGGCTTTACGTTGGTTTCCACTGTGACCCGTCTTGAAACATTCATTAGAAAAAAACGTTCCCGTATCCGTGCATATCTCCCTGAAACACACCTGGTGACAATATCACCATGACAACAGGAGACGGTGGCATTCGTCGAGTTCAAAAAGTTCCTCGCTGCTATTGTGAATATTGTTATATTATGGGCAGAATAGTAAAATACACATGTTCTAGTCAGTAAGTAACTGTCACAGCAGACGATGCGTTGAGGTTGTTGCTGAGCTTTGTTTGCTGTCTACTGTCCACACTGGAAGACAGGCACAGAAGACAGACCACCATGCCAGGATGTAATACGCTTCCCAGAAACGCAGGTTCTGACAGACTGAACAGATCATTAGGAATCAGCCTCTGGGTTTGTTCAGTAAGTCTGCAGTTTCTTCATATGGATGCTAACTCCCTCTCACCTCTCTTGCCACTGTTTAAACAGTTTTTTGCTGGATGTAGAATAGCCTTCAGTCAGTCGTGTTGTGTGTGAATGTGTTTCTGGTTATGGATAATACATTCTCGCCATCTACCATGAGGTGAAGGAAAAGCTCCTTCCTGCTGCAGCAGCTGCTTTCCTGTAAACTATAGGATTCTTAAATGAATCGCATCCCTTGATATCCCAGGGACATGATGCGATGGCACACATTGCGCAGCGCACACACAACTACACGCATGCACCACACTTTCGATGCTGTCTGTAGGTGGAGAGCAGCCTGCACTAGTTGTTAAAAGTCTATAGGATAGCAGCGATTCAGTGCAGCAGCCGCCCTCTCAACAGAAGGACTCTCTCCCTCACTGTGATGTAGTCTTTCCATTTGTCATTTGTGGAACTATTATTGTAATAATCAAACTAATTTGTATCATCTCTTCTATGTCGGTTTGCACAAACACATTTACATCAACACGTACATACACACACGCTAAAACCTGTGAAGTTGGAAGAACATTATCTGACCTCACATACTGTAAGGTTAGACTTTATAGGTCATATATCGATTATTAGCATTCACGTCAACCACCTTTATTTGCCTGGGAGCACCGTCTATCCAGCTGTGTAGTAGTAAATGATTGGTGGAAGATACTTCCCAGTTGGCTGTGAGGGTCATTAGTCTCTGAACATATTTTCTCACTGTCACCAGCCGTAGTGATTCCCAGCTACCTCTTCAACCGTGCAACCTCTGGGCAGCGCACGTGGTCACAGGCCAGTGAAACTATGTCCTTTTCTATCCAGAGTGAAATTCTAGCATTTTCATTGCCTTGTTAAATTGGCTCTATCCAACACTAGCCCTGCTCCTGAACCTCTGAATATGATACTTGATGGTTGAAAGAAGCATTTCATCACGTTTTCCCCTTTCACCGTTCTTTGGTTAAAGCTTTATTCAGCATGGGAACATTTCCTTTCATGTTTTCAGCTTTTCACTTTCACAACTTTCAGGTTTAACTGCACAGTAATCTTTTAACTATTAATGCCTCTTGGGACTCTGCACAAATCAGCAAAGTAAACATCAGCAATTAATTCTTTTAGACACACACACACAGAGAAACAAGGCTTCACTTGTTTATTGTATTAATGCCAATACAAGAGCTAGTTGAGCTTCATTTATGACTTGGTTGCAATGTTATAGATTTGCTCATTTGACCACACTAGTCAATTGTTGCTGAAAAATCAATATATTAAATTTTGCTTGTAAAGTGACTCTGTACCAGAAACTAAATGCTGGTCATGCCGACAAATTAATTTTAATGGACTCCCTCGAGTGATGAATAAAAGCCAAAGAAGGTGTTGTTTGTGCTGGATGTTCGTGCCATTAAGATTGTATTGATGCAGTGTATGTCAGTTTAATTAAATTGTTAGATAAAGTTATGAATAAACTAATTGATTCATTATATGGTAGTGAAGGTTCCCTGAGTCTATTCATTCTCCCAGGTCTACTTAAGATTGGAAACAACGCATTAAATAAATTAGAGTTAGTACAAACTTTTTTTCAAGTCTGTTGTACTGGGGTTGAGTTTAGTTTATAAACCAGTCATGGACGCTTTGTCTTCCTGGAGCCTTCACAGGCAGCTTTCTTACGGCCTGCCCTCAAGCTACAGTGCAGCAGTGGATCGGACTAGGTGTTGCTTCCCAGCCAAGGCTTTCGCAGCCGAGCACATAAGCGGTTACTCTGTGGTTAAATGGTTGTCTGAGGTTATGTGGCACTGTACAGCACATGAGGAGATGCATATATCACATACAGCGCTGTACTGGAGTTGAGTTGTTTTTCCCCTTCAGCCTCTGCTGCTTCACTAAAATCACCATCTGCTTGTGATGTCTGAGCTCGGCCACATAAGTAGATCAGGAAGAAGGTAATCAAGCTCTTAAAAGTAGCTCTGTTTTCTGCTCGTTAGCGGCTGCCGTCAACGGTGTCACAGGGAGAAATATGTTTCCCTCTGAAGACATTTATTGCTCTCATACTGTAATAGCACTGCAGTATTCTTTCGCCGTGGAAGCACAATGGCTCTCTGGTTAGCACTTCAACTTACTGAAGGGCCAATAAAAACCAGGGAGGTTTCATACGGAGCGAAGCTTTCGCTGCGAGGCCTCCTCCCCAGAGTTTACAAATGGATGAGAAGGACTGAGCGAATCTTTGAAACTGTGTAAATTTCAGATCTTGTGACAGTGCACACACTGCAGAACAGCCAGCACTGAGGGCTGCGTGGATGTCTCCTGGCTTGTCCTGTGGCTTCACAGGCAACACAAGCCCATGGAATACAGGCAAATGCCTGACATTTAATCAGTATTAGAAGGGCAGGTTTACTGGTTTCCATGGCAATAATGACGTCTCATTTGTGGAATATGTTACATATCGTTATTTTTTGTGATTCCAACAAATGCAGATTTCAGTATCACGAGTGTTAATTACACATGGGACTAATAGTTTCTCACGTAATATTCCGCGCTTGTTAATATTGTCACGCTTGGTGTAAGTAAAGCATAGAACATGCAGTGTTTCATTTTTCATGGAGACTCATTTCACAGTGTTTTCACTTTTCCTCACAACAAGTGCGATTACAGAAAGCCTCCTTTTGATTTGCATTATCTTCTCTGTGGCTCCCATGCGGTGCTGGGAATACTGTAAAGTGCAATTATATAATACAATCATTCTCACAGTTGGGGCATCTTTTTACCCCTTTTACTATGTCTGTACACATGGCTGCAGTGATATATCAAAAACTGTATCACACGCAGTATTAAAATTAGTTGTTGACTATATATACATATATATATGAACAAAAGAGAAATCGAAATCACGAGAGAATATAGAGGCAGCCATGAAAATTAGGTTTCAGCTGGATCATGGTGTGCTGATTAGGCATCTTGGACAGATTTTGAAAGTTCTTGTTGAATAGATGAAGCACTACATGCTTGAAATAGAGCTAGTGGTAGATGGTGGCAGTGGATGGCAGGCATTTAAGTACATGAGTGTCAAAAGACCCTTGTCTTAGTCCAGAATGCTGAATAGTTAAACCAGTCCTAACCGTAACACACACAAAACACAACCAGGCTGCAGTTATGTTCCACACGAAACATGTCTTCTGCTGTACAGCTTGCATCCCATTGGCAGCCTTTAAGTGAGGCAGAGATGTGGCGTAAGAGAAACTGCCTGATCCATTATTTTTTAAAAACATGATCGTAACTATAGGGATATATAAGCTAGTCCAAGGTCATTCATGCATACAGATGTATCGTTTAAATGGTGCCACATACAGAGAACATTTGTGCTTTCTAATGTGAATGAAATGGATGAGTACTTGTTTAGTGATGTGATGAATTGGCCAGAGGTAGGTCTGGTTCTCCTCCTACTTTAGGGCTTCGTGAGAGAAATTAGCTAAATCTGCTGAATAAAAACCCTGTGAGCAATTACAACAGCCCCTTAGGTCTCGTTCTTCCATTTACACTACTCTAGGTTCGGTAGAAACCATTGCTGTCTGAGAAGTAAAAGTTGCTGAGGAGAACAGCCGGTGTTTCCTATAGCTTGTTTGAATCCACAGTCGCATCTTCCAGGGAGCGTGAATAATTGATGCGTCTTTGTCTGTTCTCCTCCTTTACCTTCTTTCCATCATTCCTTGTGCTCTGCACTCTCCTCCAGTCGCTAGACAGCTGTGAGAAACCAAAGTATTCTGTTGTATGCTTGTTCTTGGCTTTCTCATGAAAGGTCAGAACATTTTCAAGCAGCTCATTGTTTTCAGTAGATGCTGATGTTTTTCAGTTATTTGGAAGAATAGTTTCCTTTTTTTTGTCTCTGAAACATCCAGTAAAACATAATCATGCATCTTTTGAAGGAGCTACATTTGAGAAATGGCAAAACACGAGTCCTTCACTTCTGCTGTAAATGTTTGTATGTAATGCAATGATGAGGCACAAATGATAATAATTACACTTTAATTTCCAAGTCTCCAAGCTGACCTTTTGCTCTGTCGTATTATTATTCCTCTTTGTGTGTATAGAAGCTGCCTACGGCAACTCGTAGTCTTGTTTTTCTAAAAGAAAGGGAAAAGGATCCCACTTCAAAGCAGAGTAGGTGAGTAATTGTTGCTCAGAAGGTGCATAGCAACTCTGAATGCAGAGGACGGACAAACTTAGAGATCAGGGAGTACACCAACAGTAAGAAAAACACCAGCTAGAAACTTCACACTCCTACAAAAACATGCTTCAGCAGCCCAACATAAAATGCTGTTGTAACGTGTGCATCTCTGGGAGAAGCCACGCACACTTATCTAGCCAGCACACTCCCGACAACAGTGACTTGGTGACAAAACAAGCCACTGGCCACTGGGCGATGCAAACAGGGCAACGTGATGACAAATATGCCATTTCTTCATTGAGTGCATAATAATCCACAAAAATAGCTGCATTCCTACTGGGGTGCATGGTGTCCCTTCATGCATGTTATGCGATTAGTAGAGAAGAAAGCTGCAGAAATATCAAAAAAGCATAATTATGCGTTGTTATGCGTGTGCCACCATCTTGTTCTTTGTTGACTTTCTGGAGTAGTCGACGCTCTGGCTCTGACATAAAAGATAAGAGCTTTAAAGCAACCACAGTGATGTTGCAGGCAATGACTAATATCAGCAGGGAAGCAAGGTAATGGTGTGTTGTTGAAAAAAGGCTGTCAAGGGCAACCGACAGCCATTAAATCAAATCCAATAAGATGGAACAGCCGAGCGTCTCCCAGATTCATTTCAACTCACATTTAATCGTGCAATATTTTGAATTTCTTGAAGTGACGCAGAGGCGACGCAACTGCAAACAACACACTGAGAGTTGAGCTGAGAGTTTTTAATGTACTGCATGTGGCCAAGTCCAGCTGAGCACAGGCTCAAGTTAACAATGCAACAAGGTTAGACACTGTTCACTAAGAAGAATCCTCTTCGTCCTAGTGTCTCTGATGGAAAGCGCAAGGTGATTTTGAGCATGGGCTTGTTTTAATCCTTGTGGGATTCTCGTTTACTCACTCACGCATTTGAAAGGCAACCTGACCCAACACGGTGCCATTTCTACAGCCTACTGTACGTGATTGTCACATATAACCACATGTCTTCTGCCTCTGGTAAACGGTCTGCGTTTACTGTGCTAGCACTCAGCACACATTCTCAGAGGACCTTCATGATGGTCCTTCAGGCTCTTTATCTTTGTCTGCAACTTAACTTGGGGTAAAACTGACGTTTCTTGAGAAACTCACTTTTCCTGTAACATTGTCAGTTTGCGTGAAAGGTAAGAGCTTTTGATCATCCACACACATTCTTTCCAAGTCAGTATACGTGATCACACTGTAACTTCCAACTGCCATGAATATATTACAGAAGACATTATTGGTTAGGCAGAAGGTTTCTTATCGCCTCTACTTCAGGGCTTGTGTTTGTGTGATGCTTATTGTTTATATTGTGCCCTAGGATGAATAAGTGACACTCCTGTGGCTTTTGAACAAGGTTTGCAAGGTGCTGTGAATTGTTCATGAGTGAAAACTTTTCCAAACTGTAAGTGTAGGAGGTGTTGTTCTGATTGCAAGGGCACCAAGAATGATACTGTTCATGACTGAAAATGAAATGACTCTTGAAAGCTGCTCTCAGTGGATGTGAATGGCCTTTATTTCACAAAGGAGAGATTAAAAGAAAAAAAAAACTATTCTCTTGAAATATTAACCACTAGTGACAGTTTTCAAAAAGTGCAACCCTTCTCTCCCGTCCTTATCTGCATTTTCATCTTTTTCCTCCACAGCATAAAGTCTGGGGTTTTGGAAGTCAAGAGGCTGCAAAACTTTATTATTCAGCCCCAAAGTACAGTGGGTTGGGTGCAGCAATGACCTCATTATGTTAAGAGAGCAGCAGAAGCCGGTTCAGGGACATTTTCTGATTGCAGTCCCTGGAGTGCCTGGGCTCTGAGCGGAGGGAGGTGCAGGAGCCCAGCTGCTGTTGGATGTGAATATGTGGTCCAAACAGATTGGCTTTATGTAAGCCACGTTTACGCACTGCACTTGTTACTTGAACATGCGCGCGCACACACACACACACACACACACACACACACACACACACACACACTGGATGAACAGCAGTGTGCTCAGTTCTCGTGGGGAATCTCAGTGTGAACCCGTGTAGCTTTACAAGCAAAAGGAGCTTATGATCTTGTGCTGCTTTATGATGCCTGCCTTGATCTAAATATAATAAAATAGCTGACAATTTTCATACTCAAGGATGAGCGTATTCCCAGCGTAGCTGTGCTCCAGATGGATCCGACCGAGGCTGGTGAAAGGCTGGGTTACAGTGGGAGACAGCTACTCTACAGTAACGTCACCGTCCCGTCGGTCCCCTACGTAGCCAACGAGGATGAGCCGCTAACATGATGTGCTGGATGTCTGCCACATGCTGCACCACAAGCAGATGGGAGACAATGGGCTGCTGTTCTACCAAAACAAAGCCCAGGGACACCTATAGAAAATGCTTTGGGTAACAATGATGCACTCAACTGACTACGACAATGTTTGTTTACCAATATCATCTCTTCTTGATTAATCTGATGAGCGCTTTGCTTGTATTTAAACCCGTGGTTTCTCCATCTCTTTTATGTTGTATTTTAATGAGTATGAGCAATTTGTTAAAAGGTCTTTAAAACACAGCTTGACCTAATGTTGCTCTGCGTAAGACAGTTTTCTTTGACACTTTTTGTGATTCCCCCTCACTGCTGACTTGTGTACTGTATGCGCTATGTTGCAAAGACCTGTAGTTACTGTTGGTGTTTCTTTTCTTTTTCACTGTGTCATGGTGACAGTGAAGTTTCTAGCGTGTTTTATCAGGCATAAATATGTTTGAACAGTTGTTTTGGCCGTGCGTGCTTGAACTGATCGACATCACCAGATGCTGTGTTTCCTCCCTAGTGATGCTCTGTCAAGCCTCTGCTGCAGCTGTCGTCAGCTCTGAGCAGATGATGCACACTCGTAGCATTTATATTTCTTATTATATATTTTATTACATGTATATATTTTTGACAAACTTTCTGGTCCTCTGCATTTGCAGTCTCATTGGTGTTCATTAAGAAATCTGCCTTTAAGTAATAATGGGCTAAATGTGTATTATCAGGATGGGACTGCTGAGTTCTGATTCCTCCAGGTTGTTGAATCCAAGATGGAGGAACAAATTGACAACGTGACCCATCCGTCCTCATGGACACTGCGCCAGACGATCGAGGCAAAGCGGAAACGTGCCGGGAGGCAATGTTCATAATGATCCCTGTGCATCTTTCCATTTTAAACACCTCTTCTGGTCATGAGCTCTGGGCAGCAGCTGAAATGAGTTTCCTTTAGTTGCATCCAGGCGCCCCCTCGGGGACAGGGTCAGGAGCTCTAGATAACAGGAAAGAGCTGCAATTCCAACTTCTCTTCTCCGTTAAATGGACAAGAGCCCAGCTGAGTTTGTTTAGGCGACTGATCCGGGGCAGACCACTAACATGCCAGATGAACTACATAATCCATCCAATCTGGGAACGCCTTGGGACGTCCCAGGTACAGCTGAGGGAGTAGCTTTCAAAAAGGTTCCCTGACTAGACTGTAAAGCTGTAAAGACGGGTGGGGAGTCTGGGATGGTTTATCATTTTTAGGTTTATAGCATGTAAAGGTCAATGTGCTAATGTTTGTAATTAACATGTAAATAACAATAATTTGTATATATATATATTGTAATAGTTTTGCATCCTGTCTGTACCATGCTCTTGTTTTTCCACTGCCCGGTCAACAGCCATTTTAGCTTGGCTGGTCACACGCTCCTTCAGCCCCTCTGAACTCCTCTTTTCTACTTTCCCTCCGTTTCCCCGTGACACACCCACTTCCACCTGCAGCTCATTCAGTGCAATCAGCCCCAGTATTTAAACCACCAGCCCACACAGGCGGCTCAACTTGTGAGGTTCTTCAAGTACGGCTGTGCTGCATATCCTGCCACTTCTCCAAGCTCGTCCTGACTTCAAGTGTTCTTGTTAATTTACTGCCTTTATGTGGACTTTGGCTGCTCCTGGAGCTGAGCTCCACATCTCTTCCCTTCCTGATTTGTCTGCCTGTCATGCCTGAACTTCATTCGACTCACCAGAGGTCTTTTAACCCTTCATCTGTCCATGTTTTTCCAAGGCGTGTTTAAAGCCTGTTAAACCTTTTTTTTTTACCTGTAGAAGTGTTTGCTACTGTACCATGTTGTAACTATAGCCTCTCGGTAGCAGAGAGTGTTTATTTGACTCTGTCTGCAGTTTCAGTTTCCCTGCAGTGATTTGTTCCATCTGCATCACTCGCCTGATGTTCTCCAACTCAAGTCCATACCTGTGTGGGTGCTTAATACTTGATCTACCTATGCCTTATAATGGTTCTGGGTATTATGATAACATGACAAGCATTTAAATTGAGTCTCTCAGGTCCCCCAGAGTTAATGTATTGTTATTTATAAAAATTTAAAACTGAAACTGTTTAAACTAGACTCGTTTTTCAAGCTGTGTACTCATATTCTTACATGTAGTAATAACATGTAATAATTAGTTAAAGTCGCAGTACCAGCGATTGAATGAACTGTGTTGTCCAGGACTAAAGTAAATCCTTCCACAGTAGTAATGTGTAATATTTTCTCTATGTGTCATTATGTGGCGTTCATTTTGTTTTTCTGGAGTTATTGCTGCTCTTCCAGCTGGGATACACGGGCGCCTTTCCAGGATTTCGCTCCAACATCCTCCCCGCTATACGCACTGGCGGGGCGCGTCACGGGGGCGCATCCTCACGCCAGGAATCACGCATGCGTCAACGCCGGAGACTCCTGATTTGACGGCCCCGGCCTCGCGCACACGTCCCACTATATTGCAAAGGCTTTCCGTTGGTAGCGCGCCGCCATCTGCACCTGCCTACTTTGTTGTTTTGGTCGGGGCGCTGGGAGGGGTCACTATTTCGCAGGGAGCCGTGGGAGGAGGAGGCTTCTCCGAGACACCGACAGAAGCGTGTAGCCACGGATTCAGCACCACTAGATAGAGGAAAGCGTCCGGCTCGGGTCGATTTTCGCTGTTCGCTGCGGGTTAACTGAACGGGAGGACACCGATCTTTGGACGTACCCGGTCGAACCAGGCGTTGCACGCAGTTTGTGGACCTGCTCGAGGTGTCATCTCCAACGGTTAAAGGTGCGTAACTGCGTACGCGTCAGTTGGACGCTGTGGTTTGTTAAAAACTGGGTTTTTTTTTTCTTCCTTTTTTTTTCTTGCTAGCCGTCTAGTAGCATCACACTTGCTGCTCTGGCTGCTAACGTTTAGCTTAGGCGAGGTCCGGCTTTTCATTCATCATTGTGCCTTAGCTTGTTGGCGGGGCAACTAGTTAAATACATCCCCGAACAAAACCGTTTTACACTCCGGTGGACCACAAAAGCGTTCGCGCCGCCGTTATGCGCGGAGCCGGGCTGCTCTGGTTAGCTAGGAATCACAGTGTCGCCCACTCTGCTAGCGTCCTCGACACCGCACTCCGAGCGCTGCTATCCAGCGAACCCGGTGCTGAAAGGCTGCTCTGCCGGACTTTCCAAGCTAGGCAGCTAGGCTACCAGTGGCTAAGCTAACTAAGTGACACCGGCCACTTTCGTGCTAGCAAATAACGGTGCCACACCTGCAGTAATGACTGTTGAGTCTTTCAGCGCAGGGTTGGTCGCGTCTCGAGCTTTGTCCGGTAAAGACGCCTCTTTGTTGAATTAGTTACTGTTCTTAGGCGCCGTTTAAATCACGTTGAACTATTTTTTTTGTGAAAATGTTTTAGATTTTTGCTCGACTTGGAGGTGTTAGGAAGTACACACCCTCGCCTTGGCTCACCCTGCAAGTGTCACGTTACTTCATAGCCAAGCCAGCTGGTCGATGGAACAATACCAGCGTAATAGTCGACTCAAATATTGTCATTTTACTTTAGTACGACAGCTAATGCCGCACATGAAGTGTCGGCATGTGGAGCTAGATCACCGATGGCTCATGAAGTCTTGCTCACTCATTTTAGCGTTGGCATCAGCCGCCTGCTTGCTTTCTGCTGGTTCGCCTGCCTTGTGGTGTAAATCCACCAAGGTTTAGTGGCTGTCGCTGAACTGCGCTGGAGTTTGTTTGCATGCAGGCATCATTCAGTCCGACTGTTGTACAGCAGGAGGAGTCAAACCAAATCTTTGGCGTAGTCTTCCTGTAACTGGAGATCTGGAATTTCAGACGCCTGTGGAGGGTCACACAGTGGCCGGATTTAGACTGAGCTTTTGATTGGCAACGTGAAATGCTCAGACCCACTGTCACGACTGGTGCTGGATTCTCTCGTCCTCCATGTGTTTCCCCTTTTCATTTTTGAGCTAGAAGAAGAGACGCCCTCCTATGATGAGGCTTTATAACTGGAAGCACTTTGGTCCAGCTTTTATTAGCATTCTATGAAGATTTAGCTTTGGTAGAATACATAATGCAAACATAGACATTACAGGCGCATAGGTCTTACACAATTAGCACTTTATGTTTATATTCTTGATATTCAAAGTCATTCATTAAAACAAATTGCCTGCAAGTCCTACATTTTAGAATTCCTAGTAATAAATCTAGTTTAAACCTGTTTTGTTTTGTATGTGGCTTCTTTGGACTCAGTCACTGTTTTCCATATATTCATGAGTACACCACAATTCAGTACTGAACATTTTCAGTCCTGATGTGCAAGTGTTAGATTTGTTTATCAGGATTTTCTTTTATATACTGGTAAATAATCCTTCCATTTATTATGCTGACTGCTTTTGCTCAGCGTTGCAGGGGTGCTGGAGTCAATCCCAGCTGTCATTGTACTAGAGGCTCTACTGGTTGTTCATAGACAAATAGTGTCTCTAGTTTATAGATTTTCAAATGTAGATGTATTACCTTTAATAAACCTACATTTATTATTTAATGTAAAATTAAATAAATAATAATCCCCATTAATAATTTTTGTAAAATTATTAATGGGGATTATTACATTTTTCAACAGATTCCCGAGTCACTTACTCACTCTGCATTTCTTGTTCTAAGAAATGACAACGACATCAGTAATATGCTCTGTCAACACTGCATGATCAACTATAGATGTATTTTTCTAGATATTGACCAGAGGCTAAAGAGACGAGAGCTTTTATCCCAAGCTGTGTGGACAGACTGTCGTCTGGCCTTTGGGAAATGACTTCATATGTTTATTATGGCCTATCCATCTGCTTAAGACGTTTAGGATAGTTTTTGTCCTTTTACAGTAGGTAGCATCTGTATTTAGTTATTACTGGTATACTAGTTTTTTTGTATAAAATATAGTGGAAAGAGATAATGAATCATTTTGTTTGATTTAGTAACCCTGTAATGTACACTGTTTGCCAAATAACCGTCAGAAACAGTTTGACACTGAAAAAAAGCTCTTTTAACCTAGCGTGCAGTCCATATTTCATTATTGTCTTTTGTTTTCATTATACCTAATTACATGGTTTAGTTCAGTTACTACATGGCATTTGCTGTACAAAAGCCTGTTTATGTTACTGACTATAAGGGAAAGGCACAGTTTATGGGTGAGATTATGCAATGAATGGCAGTCAGCGGAGCATTGTTTTCCCTGTCTCCTGGGAGAGGAAGCAATATTGGCTCATCACCATGGAACCTCTCTTTGTGGTGCTAAAGCAGAGCTTTGAGGTAGTCATGGTATCCCAGCTAACTGGAACAGGATTGCATCGCCTTTTTCTTCTCGCACTCATGCTCTTGCACAAATATTTGATATGTTTCAGAGATGAGTTAGCAGGAAAACTAGCCAGTCAATTAGTGGCAGATCAATAACAGGTTTCAATGGCTGATTCAGACCTTTAGACAACAGGGAGACCAGTGATTAATGTATAATCCTAATATGTTTTCTTCCTCTTTTTGACAAAATACAGAGATTTAATCATTTCAAAAAAACAGATATGCTAAACATGAACAACAGAATGAAGATTTAGTGGCTTCTAAGCATAACTATGTTATTGATTGCACTCTATGTAGCTAGTGTTAACAAGTTATTTGTATCTACAGTTGACAGTCGTCCGTAAAGTCTCATCTAACCTGGGTGCCCTCCACTTACCTTCCAGCAGACAGCTGACTGAGCTCAGTAATTAAAAATGTCAAAAATCTGCCAAACAATCAAACTGTCCATTGCTGTGACTCTCTTGTTTACCTCATCAAATTCAGCTCCTGAGCCCTGGGCATACCCTGTGGAACTGAATTGATCTGGTGGAAAACAAACCAATACAACACATTGTATATTCATGCTACATATTATTGATCTCTATAAAAGGACAGATGAATTCTCCATTGTTGAATAAATGCATTTCTTGAAACCATAGCTGCCATAGTTAGAGGTACAGATATATTTTATGATGCAAATTGTGCAAAAACTAACCCTTTTTGCAAAGTAGAGTAAAGAGTGACCTCTTTCCTTATATAGACACATTTTCAGTCCCAACAGATCACTTATACTGATGTTTGTAGTTATTATCAAAGACCCACTGCTACAATCTCTAACATTATAGAATGTATATGTTCGATTATTCTTAGTGTTGTTTCCCACATGGACCCAATAAAGCAGAAAAGAGCACTACTGTTTTGGAGAGACTATAAAGAAGATAATGCAGTAGTGCTTAAAAGCTGTTGAGTAAGCAGATTGTTGCAGTGAGAAAAACTAAGGTTGTTCCTTATGTATTAAATGTGAAATAGGCTTGGGTTGCTGTTATTTCTACCCCGTTGTTTTTTGTTTTGTCAAAACCAGTTATTTAAGTTAGAGCAACTTTAACGTTGAATCAACATGGGGGTTTGATTCTAACTAGTGTTTTGTTGGTGGGATTTGGCAGTCACTTGCACTCCACTTCTCAAAGTGATGTCCTCAAATGCAGTGACACAGGAAACTCCCTGTAAACCACAGGGTGAGACTGCATTGTTGTCATTGAAACTCGCAAGTGTACTGTATGTTTTCAAGATTATTAGAAGATCTGAGATGTAGAAGATGTAAGATCCAAAGGATTCTGTTTCTCTAAGTGCAGTTTAGTAAACTCAAGGTCCAACATGACTGCAGATCAAGGTTTGTTTGCTAATTACACCATATATTCTTTAAGGGATATATGAAACCATGGCAACACGTACAGTACAAGATGCTGCTAGTTGTCAAAGCTGTAAAAAATCTGTTAAAACTAGCACAGTAACCAAGCAGTTCCACGTCAGTGTTAAAGTTGATTTTTTTTTAAATTCACCTCTGAAATGAGCTGTAATAAAGTTGAGTTGTGTTGTGGTATTTTTGATAAATTGATTCTTACTTTTTTTCACTGAGTCACTACCATTACAATGATTCCTTCTCAGCTTCCCACAAATGTCAAAGCCTCTGCATAAAAGTTACTGATCTTGAGACTGAATTGTTTGATGTTTCACAGGACAGCATAGACTAATCCCCTGAATGTCCTGCTGACGTCACTTCATCACTGTTGGACGCTACAGTGTGCCATATACTAGAAGCTAGTGTTAATACAGCTTGGGGAGTGCGTGTCTAAGTGACTTTGGTATGATTACTCAAGTAAGAAACTGATGCTCCTGGACATGTTATGACTAGACTTGTCCTTTGTAGAGGTTATAATAAAACAGTTTTTATCAAGCTGTTGCAATATACTTAATAATCAGGATAATTTGGTCATCTGGATTCTACAAACCTACATAAACATAATCTACAACCATGTAGTTGGGATATGTAGAAATTAAATAAATTACACAGGACATTATTGATTGTTTAAAATGACATTTTCCTGGAGCTGTGGCCTCAGAGCTAGAAGCTCCCTAGTTTGTTCTCCCCATGCTTGTGTGGGTTTCCTCCTTTTACTCCAGTTTCTTTCCACGGTTCAGATCAGAAATAGTGGCTCTAAACTGCCTGTACAGTACCTAAAAGTAGTGAAAGTCCTCTCTGCTTCTGCTGCATCTCTTTCCTACTTGGTGCCACCTTATTGCTTTGATTCTATCAAAAACAAATCTGTGCCAAGAGTCTTGCTAGAGGCCATTCAAGTTCCTTATCATTTTAGATGTTCTGTCCTTCTGAAGCCTCATTTGTCTCTCATACTTATTCTCCACCCACCCCCACCATACATCTGGGACCAGTATGGGCCTCTGTATGGGCCCAGCTCCTCCCCCACCCAGTGTGTGCTCTGTTTTGGTGCATTAACTTTCCCATTGTTTGGTGACGGCTTTTCTTCTCCTCTCTTACAGAAAATCAATTCTAGGGGCAATTCTAGGATGTGACATCTAGGATTTAGCCTAAAAAATGGATCAGGACACTAGGGACATGAGATAAAAAGTTAAAAATATGTATTTATTTAATTCAATTTGAAATGCACTTCTTAAGTCAAGATAAGACAGATCATTTCTATAAATAAATCAAAACGGGGGTGTTTAAGGCTTAGAATGTGCCAGCTGCTTACTGACTTTTTTTTTTGTACCCAGAAATGCCTGACAGTGCGATGAGTGCATATGTCTTGCAGTGTGTACTCTACTTTTCTCAGGAACTATCTATATGTTTGTGTAGCTTGCCTCCTGGCATACTTCAGATTTTTCGTTCTCACTTAATAAACGCTGGAGACCTTTGCCGTCAGCTTCTAAAAAGACATTAAACGTTCCCCTTAGCATACAAGAGACTGAACTTGGCAATAAAATGTATTTCTTTGTTTTATGATTTGACTTTTTATACTGCACATTATGTTATATGTTACCGAACATACACAACAAAATAGTTCACAACAAAACTGTAGCCACAGAATAGACATTTCCTTGTTGTATTTGACTTAATGAGATGAAGACATTAAATGGCTAAAACTGAACATACTTAGCTGAATAGAGAACAGCAGAGACTCAAAGTCCTACCCAGTCTTTACAGTCAAGAGGTGAGCAAATACAATAGTGAAGATGTTGATGTGGAAGGATAAATGGCCTAGTGCTCTGAGGTGGTTTCTGGACGCTACAGCCTGTGTAGGTGCCTCAGTGTCCTTCATGCATGCCAGAACTTTTGTGGATGTTTTCAGTGTCAAACCTTTAGCTGTCGCACACATTGTGGATGTTCTCAGACCTAATCCCACTTACAAAGCTTGGATTGACTAAACCAGACCAGTCTGAATAGCTGAAGACAACAACATGGGCGGATTTACCTGTGACACTGCAGGTTATTGCCATAATTTTTAGAGTAAAGATTTTGTGTAGTAGTGAGTGAGCAGTTTGAGTTCATTTTATTTCTGCAGTAAGATCTATTTATCCAGTCATAGCCATTATCTGTGAGACTAAGAAAATCAGAATTTATAGGGGTTTACAAGTCACTGCCAATGTCTTCCATACTGCTATAGTAATCCTGTAATCATTCTAGTGTAGCAAATGAGAATCTGGGTAGTATAAAATAAACCTGTTCCCTTTTTCAAATCAAAGCTGAGCATTGTCTGCTGAATTGGAGGGGGGGTTCCAAATCACACTCTGTCCACCCACATGAGTATCAGTATTACAAAAGCAGATTCAAACACACGTTTCATATTGCATTGTTTTTATCCAGCCATTACTTTTTTGCTATTTTCCTTGCATTGTTTGGTGCATTATTGGATCTTTGGTCATTTTCAGTTATGGATTAAGTAAATTTTACTTCAGTCTTTGGAAATTCAGTCTTTTGGCTGTGTAGTGTTAAAAGTAATTAATTTCACATGGTATCTTTTATGTCCTTGTCTTGCCCTAATGTTGTTAATTGTCATTTACACTTGTTCTACTGAAGACTGTGTATTCAATTTTAAAGCAGAAATAATTAACACAATTAGTTTAAGCCTGGTGAGTTTGGGAGAAAAATGTTAATGCAGTGGAAAGAAATGATCTTGCCTGCTTTGCCTAATTCATACTGTATCAGTATAAACTCAGATACTCTACACTGCCTGGTACTGTGTTTGCAGAAGGAGATGGATTCGCCTTTTACATTTCAGAGTGGTTGAAAAATAGAAAAGGATCAAGGTTGTGGAATAGCCAGACCAGAGTCCAGGCCTCAACCCAATCAAAATACAGCGGGGACCTAGCAAGTGCCACATAATCTCATTGTACTGAAACAATGTTTAAAAGACAAATGGGCTAAAATGCCTGGTCAATGAAGTTAGTATATTAGTATTGCCCAGGTATGTTGTTCAGTTATGTTTATAGATAACAATATACTAAGATTAAATGTTGTTGTTTGTCTTTTGCATCTATGATCATATGATTAAATGCCTCTACATAGAAAACCGTGGAATTAATAGAGAGCCCACTAAATGCGCACATGACTATGCAAATGGTGACACACACCAGATGTTTGTCTACAGGTTTAAGTTGTAGACATGTAGCCAGAGTTTGAAACTACTAGCCTTTGTGTTAAACTGCATACTAAGCAGGGTGAAGGAGGTTAGCGGCACAAAATGAAACAGATATTTGAACAGCAGTATATTTTAAGCCTTCCATCCGTTGGGGGGCAGGTGTTTTCACAGGAAATGATACTGTTTTAAGAATGTTTATTCAACTTTGCTGTGTGTGCATAATGCTTTTACAGAAGGGTTTTAAATGCCTGAGCGCCCGTGTCTGCTTAGAGAATTTCACAGGTTGTGCTTTACTTTGATCAGCCTATTTTGGCTGCTATGAGAACATGGTTCTGGAGAGCAGTGATATGACAGGTTGAGCCTTGACTTCTGCTTTTAGAGTCTTCCCCACTGTTCCAGACAAGCGTGGTCGAAATCTGGGTCAATGCAGTGTCTGCATATTAACTTTCCATAATGAAAAATGACAGGGATTTTAGTCACAAAGTTAGTGTCATACAGGAAAGAAGCTGCCCATTTTATGCAGTGCATGGAGAGTTTGAACTCTTGGATATTTTCATCTGTGACAAATGTGTATATTTGCGAAACTGCTAAAGAAAGAATATTCAAAGAAAGAGTTCAGTCTCTTTGAAAACCTGCAACAGATACCAATTTAAAGCTTCTTTCAGTCATTGTGGCCCAACTAACCATTAACTAACTTTATGAGCGTCCAGCTGTTCTTTAATGTTTTTTGCTCTGCTCTCTTTTTGTGTCTGTCAAGAGATCTTGCAGTAATGAAAATGATTTTGATTAAAGTAAACTATTAACAGGCTTTAAATCTCAGGGTCATTTTATTCTACCACCCACCTAGATTTTTTTGGAACCAATTTCTTTTCAGCAAGATTTTACAGGAACTCACTGAACTCTTGTGTTAACCTTCTCATTGTTATTCAGTCGGCTGGATAAGTGTTGATGAACATTAATACATATCAGGATTCTAACACTGACATTTCTTGCTAAACCCTGCTTGTTTTAGTGCTTATTTTGACCTTATTTCTCTGCTCTCTGAATGTTTATCATGTATTAACCTCATTTGTTAATACAGTCATGGCATTGAAGTTAATCCGTGCCCACATGGACTCTTAGACAGATAAGTTTTAGGTTTGATTGTGCCAGTAAAACTATCTGATGAAATATATTGAAGTGATTTTACATACCGATGGATTGAGGATTTTGGACCAAGGTCTCTGAAAATACTAGCAACTACTTGTTAAGCTAGTTCAAGGATGAACACTGTACATTTCTAAGAGAAAATGTAAGGACAATTCCCAGGCCAAGTGAGAATTAGTACATGATGTTCAGGGTCGTCCAAGCGTCCTTAAAGCCCAATAATATGAAACATGCTTACAAAAATACTTACACATTTGATTATCCCCCCACATCATCAAGAGTTAATCCATTTGTAGACATGTTGTAGACGATTTAGCAAAAAACTAAACAAAACTCACTTACTATAATGCAGTCAAGAAGTCATTAATGATGGCTTATGTAATATTTATCCGGTGTAGTAGATCAAAATCACAGGCAATGCATGTGGTGAAAGCAGAGGTTTTCTATTTGTGTCAGCAGGGACTGTGTTGAATAGTACAAGGCATTACCATCTGTTTTCTCTGGTATTGTCAGCAGACTGCTGCATGGAGTGGCTCTGTGTAAGAGGTGCTCAGTCCATCCTGACACACAGGCAGAGCTCTGACTCAGCAGAGTATGTGTGTTAACTGTCACTGCTGGGCTGGCCTGCTTTAGGCCATGCACTGATACTGCTGCCACATCCTTTTGCACTTAGGTCAAGCGTATACACTGGACCAACTCGAGATTACTCCTGTCTCAGGAACTCTCTGATGTATCTGTATGACCATCTTCACCGAAGCCTGTCATGTATTGTATCCGTGACAGGAGGAAAATGCTACAGGCATTTGGTGGACAGCGGGACTGACATACAATAAAGGGAACACATGTTCACATGACTGTTTATTTTCCTGTATTAAAAATGTAATAAATGCATGATCAGTTTGTAGACCTCTGGCTCACAGAAACACTGCTTGCGGTTATAGTCTAGACCTTTTGCTCTTTTCTCTGGGAGAGTTTGAATTTGTTCTCTGCAGTGAGTTCATACCAAGAGTGTACCTTTAGTATCACTCAACCGTAGGAAGAACACACTTATTTCCAGTAAGCATATACAGTAGTAATTAATTACCCTTATATTTCGTTGCTGACAGGACCTCCCTGTGATTGTTTGCATAAGGTTAGTAAGTGGCATCGTTTGCATTGTTTCCTTCATGATTAATTCCACCATATCCCTGTGAATGGAAAAATAATTAAAGAAATCAATAAATTGTTTAGTCACAGCTGTACATTGATAATAACGTGGACATTTTAACTATTGCATTGCAGATATTGCAGAATTAGATAAATTCAGTTGTAGCAGTTAACAACTGGTCAACTTAGCCACTGTTCACTCCTGCCATCAGCATTTTAGCCACAAAGCGATGCCATAGGCAGGACCGTAGCTCATTATACTGTTTGAGGAGCAGAGAAGAGAGACGGTATGTTTTATAGTCTTCTCAATTAAAGGAGTGAATTTCTTAAATACTCATAGAGTTGTGTGACATTCTGCACCAGTACTACAGTAGAGGACACAGAACAACAATGGAGCTTTGCAAGTTGCCAGTGAAGGGAAGGGAATTGTTATTGTGTTTTGTATTGTGCATCCACACAGAAGCATCTAGTGTCCAGCTATATCATCCATCATTGTGCAAGGCCAAAGTAAACATGCTGTAATTAGCACTTTTCTGGCAAAGCTAACTCACAGAGCCACCTAGAAACCACATCCAAACTAACTGTAAATGACTCTGGAATGCAGGGGAAATTAAAGTGACATACCCTAAACGCATTTGTGTAGAGACCTTTCTTGAGAAATGTACATTTCAAAAGCCTGCAGTGCTACCATCTGAGCATTTGTTTTGCCCATCTGTGTGGGTATTTCATTAGAGAGTGTTTTCAAGCAAGTAATCACATAAGCATCAATATAGTGACCTTAATCACTTTAGTCACCATAGCAGAGGCGTCAATGTCGCATAATGATAGCAACAATATAACAGAAATTGAAGGGGACATACACTTGGTATACAATTAGTATGAGAAGTTGAATCAACTTTAAGGCTGGAGCATGTTAATTAGGGTCTGGAAGTGTAAAGCACAAAGCATTCGAGTTTAGTTTAAAAATGTTTACATTTAAAGCTTAATAGCCGACTACAGGTGTCCTTAACAGATGTGCTTAGCAGTCATATTAAATATGTCCTTGCAGAATAGTCTGTAGGGAAAAGTGTCCTTTCTTACATTGACGGGTTTTTTGAGTGGTGGAGTGGGCACTATTGTAAATACAATATTCATGCGGCTTCATTTCCACAAGGATTGTAAGTTATAAAGAAAAAAAAACAGGTGCATTTTTCAGCTTAACAAGCTGACAGGAATGGTTGGTATGCCTCTGTTTTAAGGGGGCAAATTATTTTTTGGTGAATTATATAGCACTGGTGAATATAGCATCTTCTGAAATATTCCTTTGGTAAAGACTGCAGATACTCTAAGTCACCTTAGATACTTGCGCTATAATATACAGTATATCTTTTCACCATTAATTGCTTGCAAATCTGCAGAGCATTCACTGATGTTGTTATGACATTACTAACGTCTTCACCGACAGCATACTTCATCAGTGAGTCACCAGAATATTCACTTGCACTATAATAGTACTGCACACTGTTATTTACATGCTTTGCTTGCGGTCTGTCTTTCCAAAAGCCCGCTTGTATTGTAATGATGTCAGCAGCACTGAGTGATTGACATAGTCACTCCTCCTTTTGTTGACGGATTACATTCAGGCTTTAACTGTAAACCTGCAGCTAACAACTGTAACAACTTGTTGTGTTGTGTACATGCTGATCTGCCAGGGCCTGAAATTCATTTTATTAAGGCATGCCCTCCCTTAAAGGCTTTACATAATGCGAATGCATGCACTTTTTGAGGACGGGTGGGGGGGATTGAGTGTGTGGTCGAGCAGAGAGAGAAACCAAGTTGAGCGAGCTGTCTGTTGGAGCAGATAACCAGTGAACCAGTGAATGTCTGTAGGTTTGTAGTACGTAAACACCATGGTTACTCCAGACCAAGCCACCTGTCAGAGTTTCATAAAGTGAAAGTCAACCATAATTCACCTGCTGTACTAAACATCCAGATATTTCTATATAGTTATATACACATTTTACACACAAGCAAAACCTAACACTTAAGAATGTGTATGTCCTATAGTTGGGAGGAAAGTGTTATGTTTAGTGTAATGCATAAACAACAGCTCTAAAATGTCCCAATGTTGATAGAAGCTGTCGAACCTTCATTTACACCAACTGGTCCAGAGATATTTGCTTCATGCACTGCACTTCTAAACAAACATCATGAAGTGAGTTTTGGAGCATTCTGATTTGTTATATTTTCACAACGACGTCTACCTGGAGCATAGGAGATGGGCTAATGTGCATAATGCACCTTTAACGTGGTAGTCAATACAAGAAATATTGTCTGTACTTACTACTGTCTTTCAGCAAGCAGCAACGACTTACTGGATTTACCCATACCACTGTGCAGTAAACAAGGGAGTCTGAGTAAGCTTGGCTATTTGTCCAAGCTCAGGAAAAGCAGCCACAAATCATGATGCTGCCGTCACACAGTTTTCCCTCTTGGTGTGCAGTAGCCTTCACATTATAATTGTTACTCAGACGTAGTTTTGTCAATCATCAACGTTTTCCTGGTAGTGGCATATGGAATTATTATAAATATACTGTATAGCTTGATTACTACGTCTCATATTGGGCTTCTTTTGTGCTGTGGCCATTTCTAGGGAAAGCTGCAACATTTATAGACCGTGTTCATCTGCGGACTAATGAGCATCACTCCTTCTAGCTTTCTGCAAAAGCTGATTGCTCATGTTTTGTTTAGTCTAGTGAGACGTTTTTATTCAGGCTTCACTTTAACAAATGCTTCTTGTGAATAGCACACTTAACTCTGGACCTCAGTTGGTTGTATTTACCTTTTTGATGGTTTCTGTTTCGCTTGAAGATTCGTGGAGGCTTTTAAGACACTGTAATGATATATTCATAGTCATTTTATTTTACAGTAGTAACTGACTTCGACAGTTTTACAGCAATAATTTATGGTCATTAGTCAAAACAAGGTCAGCACCATGGTGTAGTGGTCAACTCTACAGACTCACAGCAAGGTTCAAATCCTGGCTTTGGCCAGGCACCTTTGTGTTTGAGGATGGCGTGTGTTCTCCCACCTTGAAGCAGGACGAAGATGCCAAGTTTTGTGAATGGTCTCTGTGTGGCCTCTCTCTATGTGTGGCTCTCTGATGATCTCCTGTCACCTAATGACAGCTGGGTTAGGTTCCAACGTTCCCCTTCATTTGAATTTTACTCAGGTCTGATATAATATAATAGTCTAATGATTTACTTTGTGTCAAATGACAGTTTATATAATAAATTCACCTGCTTGCTTTGTTTTGGTGTTAATTCTTTTTCACCCACTGTGAGAGGCCTCTGGCTCAGGCCTGTCATTCATATTCACATTCTTTTAGTCCCTTCTGCTTCATTGACATTGGCAGCACACTGGGCCAGTCCCAGCTGGTCCATTGTAAAATAGCTTACTGTAGAAACACATCCTCAGAATAACAGCTGTTAACCCCACGCCAGATGTTTGTTCACGCGTTTACCGTGTACTGTACCGTGTAACCTCGCTGACTGCACGTTTCAGATCATAATATTTGAAGAACCGCGCAGTGAGACTCATATGAGCTCACCTCTCTCAGGGGTGTGTGTTGACCTTTTTGAATGCTGGTTTAGGTACCTTCAATAAAACATCAACCTCACAATCCTCCGAATCACAGCTAGCTAAAACCGTTTAGGATGAATTTACAGCGGCCTTATTTTGCAGACTCCAGCAGTGGAGTGATACAGTATATGGTAGAGGTGAAATTAATGAAAATGAATATTTGACCACTACATTACTTAAATTTGGCCTTTTTCATCAACATGGATTTAAGCTTTCTTTCAGCTGAATCCTCTAGGCTCTCGCAAACCGTACTGAAATAGACCTGGTTTCAGGCACTGTTGGGTACGTGATGGTACTATAAGTGCAGTCAGCAGAGAAAATAAGCTCAAGATCAATTTTGCTTTACTGTAATGTGAATTGAATATGTATCTGTGGATACTTCTTTTGATTTTTAAGATTAGATCACCTCTTACCTCACAAAAAATAAAACACATCTGGGATAATCCTTTCCAGATAAGGATACTTCTATGAAATCTGTAAGGCTGCTGGGTGAGGCAAATTATGAAATACTTTAAATAACTGTTAGTTACTAATCTGCATGTTTTTTTTATGCCAACAGAGACCATGACGACCGCCACCTCCCCAATACTGTTGAAGTGGGACCCGAAGAGTCTTGAAATCCGCACCCTGACTGTGGAAAGGCTCTTGGAGCCTCTCGTCACACAGGTTGTTACATTATTTATTATATATGGATATATGCAGCGGTAGCATATGAGATGGCTGTAGGTCACAACAACTATACATCATTTGTTGAATCCACATACTGCAGCAGAACAGGGCAACACATTGAGCTGCATATTTTACAGGCATTTACAGGGATACAGTGGGCTTAAGTGCAGACCCTGAACTATTCAAACAAGTGCTTGATGGCTTGGCTGAAATTGGTTTCCAGTTTGTTTCTATTCACTCTGGGTAATTTGTTGTCTGCCACAGATCCTGTGTTTTTTTTCTCATGAGTGGTCCTCAAAATATACTTAATGTTTTAGGCTTAAAGTTTGGGAGACAAAAGGCTCACAAGGCTTCTCTTTTAACATCCATGGATCGATATTAATTCTGATCTGTAGCAAAGCCTGACTGCACTTATAGCAAATTACTGTATGAGTCTGATGTTTTTTTAAAATGAGGTTCTTCTGCTTCACATCTTATTTTCTATTTTGTTTTATTTTAACAGTTTGTTTTCGCCTGCTTAGTTTAGACTGGTTCGCTCTGAGCATTTGAAATTGCCAATGCTGTGTGTATTGATTACGCCAGGAGTCTGCAGATGCTGGTCTCACAGGAGTAGAAATGATAATCACCAGGTCCTGACAGTGGAATAATAGAGTTTTACCAGCAGTTGCTTGACACTGGTTCAATTCTTCAAAAGCACTTTTTATTACATTATCTGTAATGTATTTACTTCTAATATTTATATCTAATTTTTATCTTATTTTCATGAATTGATGGATGTTAGAGTAAATTCAGATTTATCTCTACTGGCAAAATGCATTTACTACACGCCTGTGGGATTAAACACAATAGCCAGCTCTGGTAGTCCATCTCATGTGCAGTTACACTGACAGGGTGATGCGTTGTTGGATATGAACAAGACACTGTAATTGTTTTTCTTGTCAATTTGGATGATTCAGTGCATTTGTATAAAATAAAAGTTTGCCTTGGGACGACAGGCAAACAGGCTTAGTTTGACATTGCCTGAGATAGCAGGCTCATTTATCATGGCCAAGTCTCTGGTACCACAGAGACGCTAAGAAAGTCCGTAGCTAATAATCTCTAGGGCCAACTGTAACAACAACCTGCCTCTGATATAGTGCACATTCATACGCTGCAGCAATATGTTTTTTAAGAATTATGGGACAAACATTGTAAAAAGCCACTAGGAATTACATTGAAAAAGTGTCCTTTTGCAACATGTAGTACTGTCCTCCACATTTGTATTAGTATGGTTGTTGATAGTAAGCCTCACCATCCAATGAGGTTTGAGGAGCTTTCATCATAACATGCATGTCTGCTGTCACACACTGTTTTATCAGGGAATGTCTGTCTCACTCTCCCCCTCACACACATCGAATCTATTTTAATCTTCTCATTGGTTGTATGTTTATTTAGTTCTTGCTCAGCCTTTCTATCTTACCTTGTAATGTACACAGAAATAATGTGTTTTTTATTTGGGCTTTATTTGTTGTCTTCTCATTGGACTCGCCTTTCGAGGAACAACTAACAGGGACGACAGTAAACGCCTTTTTGCTAGAAGCAGACAGATAGCCAGCAGGACATTTTAATTACCTAGTTAATAGCAGTTGCCTATGTCTTTAATATCAGGCTTGTTCCTGTCCACCAGCTTTTGGTGACTACAAAACAACAGCTGCGTGCTGCTGTCATTTAATACTTATTTGGTGCTAAATTAATTCTCTTTAGCAAAGAAATTTCACATTAACATTCTGGCTGAATGTGAGTGTTACTTACAGTTATGACCACTGGAATGAGTTATTCTGTAAATGGTGATAGTTTTACTGTTAGTCTGTTTGGCTCGGTAGTTATTAAGCACCCATAATTTCAGTCTGATGAATCTGTTTCTAGTCTACCTGTGATTTGTTGGGTTGTAATCATAGTTTTTAGCTCCTTCCATTTATTAAGTAGAAATAAATCAGTCCACTCCTGGCTAGTCTATGAACGTTGTTTTCTACTGAACCTCTTTAATGTTAAAACAATTCACAGAGTCATTTTCTCAGTGCGTTTATCTTTGGGACTGTGGGACACCCTTTACTCGACATGAATCTCCAGCCTGAATTAGTTGTTTACACCCAGGGTGAAGCACAGCAGTTGAGTTGTTGTCATTGTGATTGATTGATTTTTCACCAGTGCTTGACAGGATGTGACCTGAATAAAGTTCAGAGTTAAACATGACATCAGTTGTGCAAAACACAGTGGATTCATCCCCCTCTCGATCTTCGTGCCCTAATTCCGCCTCTTGGATAGGATTTCCAGCATGGGGATATTTGCTTGTTGACATGACATTCTGCTCCCATGTGATGTAGGGATGAACCTCTCTGCTGCACTTTCTGTCTGGTCTGATGAGACAGAGCCCTCG
Organism: Macropodus opercularis; assembly: GCA_030770545.1. Taxonomy (NCBI): domain Eukaryota; kingdom Metazoa; phylum Chordata; class Actinopteri; order Anabantiformes; family Osphronemidae; genus Macropodus; species Macropodus opercularis. The sequence continues at coordinate 11,060,703 of CM061089.1, forward strand.
AACCATGCTTTTAGTTCTCCTGTCTGTTTTTGGTAGTTTAATGTGGTTTTCCTTGGTGTGTACTCATGCAATGTCAAAAACCATCTCTTATTTATTAGCTCTGTGGCTTCCAAGAACTGGGTGATGATTGTCCTTAAATATATATAACTGACAGGGGTATTAATGGACTGTATGTACACGCTGATCGTTGTGCAGCCGCTGTAGGTGTATGAGTACTGTACTGGTGTTGCTGCTAATCAGTAATCATTGTGGTACTTGGGGAATGCAGTAGAAAAGCCCTGTTGTGCATTTCTTTGGCTGTGTTTGACTTGGGCAAGCCCGGCACCTGAACGGCAGAGCTGGCTGCTAGCAGTGAAAATATTAACCCTGTTTGTTCTTGTGTATCGTCCAAGCCCAGGGTCTGGCACCAAGACTTGGTTGGCACCTGACACACACGCACACACTCTAGTCAAAGGGCTTAACATGAAGGGAGGGGCGACGGCGGTAGCAAGGGGATTAGAGCTCCATGCTGCATCACTGTCATAATCCATTAGGCTAGCGGAAAAGGAGAAAGACTGAACCTCGCTTTTTGAAGCCAGGCAGGGAAGTTATAATCTGAATTTTCAATGAAATACCAAACCTCATTCTTAAATTCTGCTACTGAAGATGAACTAATGTTAGAGAGTCATCGTCTTAGGAAAACTGTGTGTGGAAAACAACCCTATCTAACTAACTAACTGTGTAAGAAAATGATTTATTAGTTGATTGTTTCTTGATTCAATTTGGAATTATTTGTAAGAATCAAAAACGTAGTCTAATCTAAAATTAGTTCACCGGAGTTATAAAATAAATGTGTTTGCTTTAGATAGTCCTACTAATACATCTTTGACTATATTTAATAGAAAGTACTAACATAGGAAATGACTTTGGAAACTTAAAGTCTTCTATTCCATCCCTCGTTTGAATGTTGGTGACAGAAAGAGGCTTTGAACCCTGTTAGAGGCTTGAAAGATGTTATTGCACCTTAGCGTACATGTGACGTTTGGGCTCCTTCACAGGCAGTTATTCTTCACGCCTCCCATGATTTGGTGACATGAGCTTTATTGTTCGACCTGTGTATGTTTAGTCTATATTTATTGGCAGAGCAAGAGAGCTTGCACATTTAATGTGGTACAATTCATATATAGTAGTTAGAGTGTAGACTGAACCATAGTACTGAATTCACCATGGGTGCTACAGTAGCACTACATGGGCATCAGGACTATTCAGCGTCGACATGGCTTTGACACTATCCTTTTTTTCATCAGCCACACATTGGTTCTAATAATAACCAAAAGGTTGACATCACCACTAATGTCTTTTCACGTGCGTACAGATCGATTTAGGATCCACTGCTGTACATTTTTCATATGCTCATAGGGTTAGAGTTCTGCTGTGCATCTCAGTTGCTGACACATAATTTGATTCAGAAGACGGCAGCCTGCCAGCGCATGTACTTTTCATTTAATCTCACAGTGCTCTCACAACAATTGTGCCCTCCAAAGCTCACAATGTTACCGTGATGTTGAAAATCTGCAGTTAGTTCTATTCTACCATCACGTGAGCCTCTCTTTTCCTTTCACTACTGTATATTCAGGGGCATTTACATACGCACACTGTTCATTTAAATCAGAGACAATAAGTAATACACAGCGTATTTCACACAGGTGAGGACGACAGCTGTGTCATTATGCAGAGTGCCTCCTGTTAGCGTCTGTCTTCTCAGTACCACAGCCAGTGCCTTGGGGTCAGTCCTACATCTTGTGAAACACACTTTCATCTGTCTTCAGGGTGTATCTTCTGACACCTTGCTATGTCAGCATATGGTTTGCCCCAGGGTTCTGAACAGCAGCCATGCACAGATGCTGGATGCCCACTTTCTCTCCAAGAAAATACAGCAGCAGGAGAAGCAACCCAACTTTCCTGGTTGTCATTTCACCTGAAATAACTAAATGGATGTCAGTCCTAAGTAACTTTATTATTTATATGCCTTATTTCCTCTATTGAGTTGTCCAGAATGTACAGTATTACCTAATATACTGCAAGAAAGCTTGTTAGATTGACACCAGGCATGAATACGGCTGCATCTGTGAAACATTTAGCTTTTATCATCAGGGACAGAGGAAGTAGCTCCTTCAAATATTCTTATAACATAAAACAGTCTGTATTTTCAATTCAAAACATTCACAGGTTAAATGTTGAAGATCTGATGTCAATCTCTTTTCAAGTTGGCCATGTCACAAGCACTTATTTCTCATACAAAAATACACAATTCTATTTAAAGCAATTATTAATGAGGGAGAATCAGCCAGTGTTTACATATTCATGATACTGAATATGCTCTCTCTCTCTCTTACTGAGAGCTGTGACAGCAGCAGAGGAGAGTCCAAGGTCAGTAGGCCTTGTAATATTAGTCTGTAAACCAGGACGCTATTGTGACAGGCTGTGTTGATCAATTTACAGTAGTCCCCAGTGGTCTGTGCAACCACACAGTGATCGAGCAGAGAGAACACAGAGGAAGAGGAAAATGGGAAACGACCAGACAGATTATTTGAGATTCTGATTGTCTGCGTGTTTGACTAGGCAAGATTAGTAGTAATTTAATATAAATACGACAGAGGGCCTCTCTATGCCTCTGTCTGTGTGTTCTTATGTGATTATTAATGTGTGTATGAACTCGTACTGCTGTAATTCTAACAGCAGACCTTTCCTCTATGACCTGTCAACCTGGTGGTACTCAGTCAATAACGTCTTTTTATTAACGCCACTGTACAAGGTCCACATTAATTTGCCAAGATGCACTACTGGACTGATTTCATTAACATGAATCACTGCTGCTTTACTTTGTTAGAGTTGGTGATTCAAACTTTTGCTATAGATCCCTTTAGTCCATCGTAAGTAACGTTCTATATGTTGCACCATGTTGCATCAAAGACCTAGTACTTTCTTTAGTTGTTAGTTGTTTTAAGGTAAATATTTAATCTTAGCACGAAGGCAATGTAAATTATTAAAAGTAGCCATTGGAAATCAAGTCATATGCTTGGTATATATATATACATTATATACTGTGTAAACAAGGCAGTTCTGTCTTGAGTTTAGGCACCATTTTACACCTTAGACCTTTAACTGTCATTAGACACAAAAAACATGGCCAGCCTCAAAACTTGTAATGCGTTTTGATGGACCAATCAAAACAAAGATCTTCAAAGAGGGGCTCATAGTTTATGTACCCCTTTTGAAAAAGCAAAACTGCCCATCACAATACAGCATCCAGCACATACATGATGGATGCTAAACTGCTGGACAGGACAAAAAAAACTTGTAATTCAAAAAAGTGTCTTGTAGTAAATTCTTAGATTCCTATATTTCAGAGGAGGTACTGTACAGTGTTAAAATCAGTGAGTTTTTAGATCATTTTCTATTAATAAATAATTGTAGTTGTTCTGGTTGTGTTTTTGTTTGAAGACTTCTTTTCACACTACTGTAACATGTTTTAGGACAGTCTTAGAATATTCACATAAGTTGTTTTCATACTGCAGGTATACAGAACTCATCTCCCTGCAGAGAACAGTGTACCCCAGCAGACAGCTGAATCCAGAGCAGACTTCTTTATCAGGCTCCTGAGGTTGAGGAAGGATTTTTAAGTAAAATGTGAAAAATGTCTACACAAAATAGAAAAAGCATTGGTGCCCTGCTCTGCGTTGCTCTATCATATCTATAGCTCACACACTACTTTGGACATGGTTGATTCTTACTTGGCTGATGTTCTATCAACGTCTGTTTTCTCTGCCATGTTGGGCCTTGTGTGATAAATCTTCAGGCAGTGACAGCAGACATACCTGTTGCCTGAAGAAAAGTTACCAACAAAGAGGTTTTAAAGTTTGTGAATGGAGAAAATATATATTATATACTGGTTTAGGGGTGTATGTCTCACTGAGTATGTTTCAGTGTTTTTGTTCAGTATGTGCTGTACGCCTTACACTACGTATGGTATGCTGGACTATACAGTAGGTATGTGGTGCACAAATGGATGATGCATTGGATGGCAAGTTCTTAGATGTGGGATGAAAGTGGGAAACGACATGGCTACACAGAGCCACTGGGATTTACAACAGAGTCTGAAGTCCACTAACCAGTGGAGAGGAAAGGCTGAGTTGCATTAATTCTATTGATCAGCAATAAAATGTGAGGACAAGGTCTAGCAACTCCCTTTGCCTGAAGGAAAGGTCAGCCTGAGTACTGCTGCAGCACAGCCATGCATGTGTTGCCTGTTAGCTGTT